>BSBM01000613.1:3138750-5647500 GCA_027924585.1 Larix kaempferi
GATATTACTAGTATTATTAATATTTTTCATATATTAAATTAGTATTATTTCTATTCTTTTCTATTTCAAATTTCTAAATTGGATTGTTTTTTCATAGAAAAAGAAAAGCTCATTTAACTCATTGATGTTTCCAATTCCATTACCTTTTTTATTTTTCTATTATTACAAATTACAATGAGCATTAATCTTTATCTACATTATACATACAGTCATACTACAAATTTCAGTGCTACTGCTCAATTATCATTGTCCATTGAAGTTGGAAGTTCCTGGAAGTTGGAAGCTAGACTCGGGAATCAGGATTGAAATTGGTGTAGGCTTGCAACTACATCTAAAGTCTTGGAGTCTGGACTCTAGAGACGTAACTTTCGAAAACATTATCACTATTCACAGGTAATTCACAACTCCATCTATAAATTATTTTTTATAGATAATTTTTGTAATCTAAAGTTTATTTTCCAGAAAGCTTCTGTTGATTCTACAGTGAAATCATGGCCAAAATATTCTTTGTTTTGCGTAACAATCTTGAAGAAATCCCCTCCAACTTCCTCTTCGTGATCAATGGGTTTGTTAATTTGACACACTGTCATTCTATTGTATCTCCATCGCCGTCACCATTTTATACCTCATACATTCTGGTAATTTCTTCTTTTAGATATAGTGACGCATTTTTCTTTGGTAGTTCCTCCAGGCATTGATCCATCCTGCAAGAAGAAGAAGTTAATAATATTTTCGTTCCACCAAATTTACAAAAAAGATAAGAAATAAGAGAATTAAATGACGGAAGAGTTAAACTAGAAACTTCGCTTGGAATTTTCTTTCTAGAAGAAATCATGGTGATTGTGACCAGTGACTGGCTATGTTTATCAAATTTGCGTTGACGTTGAGAGTCTGGGATTGTAAATAATGGATATGAAGCAACTACCCCCTCTGAGATGCTTTTCTAATTCACCAGAACCGAAAGCCCCCGGCCCCCCAACCTCATAGCGTAGCGTAGGTGCCTGATCCAACTTGAATAAGGCTCTTCAATAGCAGTAACTAGGTTGCAAACATATGATATTATGCGAAGTGGGCATATTTATTAATGTTTAAGCTAAGAGGTATTATCTGCTTAATAGGGGAGATAGGTATTTACTGAGCAAGAAACTGCGGTCTGTAACCCCATTCTTTCAGATTTCTGCCAAATTTAAATGGGATCGTCTTATTTATTTTTTTTTAGATCTCTGTCGAATTTAAATTGGATCACCCTGTACTATTGATCTCTGTCGAACATCAAACAGATCGTCCTATTTTTTTTTTTCTTTCTTTTAGATCTCTGTCATTTAAAAATGGATTATGAATCCGGGCTTTGCTAATGGAGACAGAGTTCTGGACTAGCCTACCGCGTTAGATCTGGTTCATTTAGAGGAAAACTTACAGTCATGGCTAAAAGAACCTGATTCAAACATTTCCAAGAAGTCGATACTCTGTACCAATTTTATAAAATCTCTAGTTAACTAAACACAAGTCGTGGTATCCGTGTATGTCTAAGCTTGTATTTTTTTTTTATATACTCTGCCCAATCGTTTTACCTTGATTTATATGCCCTGCCATCCACGAGCATCTGATTCCATCTCCAGAGATATCTCAAGATCAAATCTTGCTTCTTTAGTTAAAAACCATGTCTGAAAAATTCTTGAAGGGAGAATGCGATACAGGTTCTCTGTACAAAAATCGATACCTGTGCATTATTCTCACCCTTTTTCTGTTTACACCTTGCACCCTCGATCACATCTCTGTTAATGTCACGCCATCATGACTCCATCTCGTGGGTATCCACTGCCCTGCCTGCTTTTCCTTTGATTGCATCAGCGTGATGGCATAGTAATTAAAGTCTAGATCTTGGTTTCTGTTGGAATTATAGCGTTGATTTTTTAATACGAAATCTGGGTTATACTCTGTCCCGCTACCTGTTAAGCGACCCAGACTCATGCACCTATGTAAATCATTCCAACTGAGCATACAGATAAGTGGAAACTAATGTTTTGCTACTACGACTCAATTAGAGAAATAATCAACCACCAATTGTCACTTTTTCTCTGACCTCTGTTCGTAAACCTTTTCCAAATTAACGTTTAACTTTAAAACAAATAGCATTCGACCAACCACAGAAAAGAATCTTGCGAGTATAGGTAATGGCTCCCTTAGAACAGAAAGCTCATATTAAAATTTTGTTAGTGTGAATAAGGTTCCTTTGTGAAATATAAAGGGTCTTTCTTTTGCAATAAGGCTTCGACAACATTATTCATAAGTGGCATTGATATAAAAAAATAAGGTAAGCTGCATTTTAAATAAATACTATAGCAGCTATAGTCTCCATTCTTTATTACACGAAATACTATATGCAAAAGGGCAGCTTGAATTCACCTAGAGGCTAGGACACTTTGACATAAACTAGTCAAGCCAAGAAGAAGAGATGGCCATCAGTAAACAATGTTAGAAAATCTAAAGCTAACTAATGTAGTGGTTTTAGATTATATAATATATTTATAGTAGATTATATAATATTCATGCATGGATAATAAGTGTGATAGATAACTTATTTAGGTAAAGGTAATAGGTAATATCATCACAATTGGAGGCAATATCATTGTTTTTGTGTATCATACTTATGTCATTGTTAATCACATGTTTATATGTAAATAGACAGTGAATTGATTAAGAGTTTAATGGCATTTTTTGTATTCTCGTGAATGTTGTGTTATTTCTTGTCTATTTATTAGTGTCATGTACACACATATAGTCTCTATTTACCATGTTTCAATTCATTACTCTAGGATCAAAAGTTCTAAACATGTAGCTAATTGAAATCTATATTCAACTATTTTCATGAATAATATTTATGTCAAACTATGGCCCCTGCTTTGCTTCTATAGTTCCCTTGTACCTACACATTTAACTTAAGTTCTCTTCAACAGCAACATAAATATGATATTCTTGCATGTTATGAATTTGTTCTCTTTCCCATTCTTTCAAAATTGTGTATTAGTACTATAAGAAAAAATATGATAAAATCATTAAAAATGACTAGAACTTTACAAGTCATAAATATAATCTAGACACATTGTAGAATAAATTGTTTTATTTTTAATTAAGTGAATTTAAAAGTTATGAAGGTGATTTATCCATTTTTTCTACTTCAATTTTAGTTTAAAAAATTGTTTCCTTAGTCTTATTGTTTTTATGATTATTGTTTCATGTGTAGGTAAATTATACAGCTAAAAATGCCTCCAAAAAAGAAGGGTCAGGCAACTTTGGATAATTTTTTTGGATATTCTACAATACCAAAACATAATGTTGGAAACACCTCAAATATTCCTGATTTGAATGATGAACTTAATAAAGACATAGATGAAGACTTTGTTGATGATTTAGAAATGTTTGGTCATGATGAGAACTTTCAAGAGGGAAAATCTACTGGTCGACGAAAAAGGAAGACTTCCACTACCACAAAACGTGAATTTAGAGAAGAGTGGAAGATAAAACACCCTTGGGTGTATAGTATAATTGTTGAAGAAGGAAAGACTCGCATGAAATGTAAATTGTGTGAGAAGTATAAGGTTCAAGGTCCATGGGGTAATGGAAGTGGGTGCAATAGAATTCAGTATGATGCTGTGATAACTCATTCAAAATCTATTAATCATCAAACATCTTTTCGGAGAAACTTGTATGAAATAGAAAGGTTGGCAAAGCCTTTTCCAGAGCATGTAGTGGTTATAGATGAAGCCAACAGGGATAGGGTGATAACCACCATGAAATTAGCATATTTCATTGCAAGAAAAGACATTTCCATAGCTACATATGAAGATCTTTGTCAACTTCAAATGCATTTATAGACACCTAATATGCCTTCTCGAGTGGAGTATTCTTCCTACATAAATAGGAAAGCTGCAACCGAGTTTGTTCATTCTATCTCAGATTACCTTGAAGAGGTACAAGTTAAAAAAATGTTGGATAGTCCATTTTTCTCTCTCATGTTGGATGAGAGTACAGATCGTGGTTTGGAACAACATCTTGTTGTGTACTCAACATTTTTAGATTCAAAAGGATTAGGCCCTCCAATCTCACAATTTATGAAACTTATTAGGGTGCCTGATGGAAAAGGAAAGACAGTATATGATACAGTCACCAATCTAAAAGAAATAAGAAAGTTAAAGAATGAGAAATTGATAGCAGTTTCTACTGATGGTGCATCATCGATGGTTGGAAATGAAAATGGGTTTGTTTCATTACTAAAAAAAGAGCTACCAAATCTGATTGGTACCCATTTCATTGCTCACCGTGAGGCACTTGCAGCTTCAGATGCTTCAAAGAAGATACCAGAATTCTTATATGTTGAGAAATTAGCAAACAAAGTGTATTCATGGGTTGGGAATTCAGCAAAGAGAAATAATGAACTCATTTCTTTATTAGAAGTAATGGAGTTAGAATCCTTACAGGTTCTGCAAATCCATGGGATTCGATGGTTATCTAGGGGTGAAGTAGTTGAAAGACTTGTTACGTTGATGCCTGCTATACTGAGTTTATGGAAAAAGGAAAAAAAGAACTCATGGTACCATAAGGCAAGGATTTTCTCTGTTCAATTTTGTTTGAATATGCTCGCTGATGTTTTGAAGGAGTTAAATAAGCTAAACAAAAAATTCCAAGAGGATAATGTGGATGTCACATCTCTTGGAATAGTCATTGACCATACATTAAATACTCTTAAAAGAAATTTTTGCAGGTCAAACTCTTTTGCAAAAGGCACAATTCATCTTTCTAAATTTTTGAAAGATTCAACAGATGGATTCCTTCAAAATGTTGATAAAGAGGGAACAAATCATAGACATGATTTATTGTATATTCCAATCCAGGATGAACAAATGCCACAACCAATGGTGAATTGCATTGATGGATCCCTTGAAAGTTGCAAACAACTTACAAGGAATTATGTTCAGGCATTGGTTGATAGTTTCAATTCAAGATTTCCAGATCTTCATCTTTTTAATGCAGCAAGAATATTTAGCCCTTGTCATTATCCTTCAGATCTTTGTATGAGAGAGACTAATGCAAAGCATTGGCTTGAAATACTCTTCTCTCATTTGCAGCATAAAATATGTAGTGGATGTGATAGCATACGAGTGTTTGACATTGCAGCTTGTGAAAGAGAATTATATGAATTCATTGACGTGCATCATTTAAATGGAGAAAGATTCTCCATGAAGGATGCATGGAGGGTATTTTCTCAGACGGAAGATTGGCATTTCAGGTATCCAAATATGTTAAAATTATGGCAGTCAGTACTTGTCATACCAGCGAGTACCGTTGCATGTGAACGAGGGTTTTCAAAGTAAAATGTGATCAACGATATTAGAAGAACAAAATTGTCAATAAACACACTTGATGCATTAATGCGTATATCATTAGCAGGTCCAAACATATCAGAAGTGGAGTGGCAAAGAGTTTTTGAGATTTGGCATAGTGGAAAAGAAAGGAGAATTCATGATATTTGCTAAGAATATCAAACTATGTATTTGTCTAGCTTTATGACATCAATTTTGCAAAAAAAATAATTATGTGATATTTATTTTAATTTTATAAGTACAATTGTGTGAAATTAAAGATCCATTTTTATGTTTATTTATGCTTTATTGTGATGTGTATTCATATTTTTTTTAGTTTAAGCTATATTTTTATATAATATTAATTTAGTACATAAATGATATATAAAATAAATAAAAATCAAGTTAATGGACTATGATAGATATTAATAATTATCATTTTAATTTTAATGTAAAAATGTCGAGAAAATAAATGTTGTTTTAAAGAAAAAATTAAGAAAATTTAATTATTGAAGGGTAAATTTTTTGGCAAGACTTCATTATTGACGGGTAAAAATTTAAACAAAATGTTTCACGACGGGTGATATATACACCCAAAACGTCAAAAAAAAAAGTTTGACGGGTACAATAAAAACCAAATTCCAGCACTGCTCTCGACTAATGGCAGCCATAAAAAAGCCGGTGTCAAGGAGTGGCGCGGGCATTTCAAAATTCAAACGCGGGCATTTCAAAATTCAAAATTCAAAATAGAACGGTGAAGCCCGGCTGTTACAACTGGCAGATGAGACCTCCGAGGACTATCAATGCCATGCATTGCATGGATGAGAGGTAAATGATGGCAAATCGCGGAAACAGTTTACCGTAAAGAATATGGTATTCATGGCCATACGAATACGATGTGGCTCCATCCGCGAGTCTGTCTGGTGAAATAGCCCACTTCGATGGCCAATGGGGATAGCCTCGTCTTAAAGGCTCTGCAGCTCCTCCGATAGCTCTCGCCCCAATACACTAAAAGCGATTAAATGAGATTTGATATCACATGCAGGAACCCCCGATCGAGACTGTCTGAAAAGACGCCTCAGATTTGAGTATCCCCGCCTCTCGCCGCCTAATCTACCATAGCCAACCCAACCCATCATCCATCCAATCACCCTATGCCTCCATGCCATCCCTGTACCACCTTGCTGTACAGTTACCACAGCCCTGCATAAACCGCCAAAACCCTAGCCATCCAAGTTGAATTTCACTTATCATGTATTCCGCTTTACTTTATACATGTATTTCACTTATCATGTTTGAAAATCCTGTCTATTTCAGGATTATAAATAATTAGGGGGATGTGGTCGCTAGCAACAGTCAGGATTATAAATAGTTAGGGGGATGTGGTAGCTAGCAACAGTTGGCTCTGTAGAAAAATTGGGTTTTATGATCGCCATTTGGGTTTTTTTGTTCCTCTCGATCTTGTTTTTATACTTCTCTACTTTGCTCAAGCGCCAAAATGATCAAGAGCAGGTTGCAAGAATACACACAGAAGAATCCCTTGCCATTGCCTGTTTACGGCACTTCAAATGATGGCAATGTCTATCTTCTCCAATTCAAGTGCAATGTGACAGTAAACGGTTATGATTCGCAGCAAGGATTTAAACACAGGAAGGAAGCAGAGAACGCTGCAGTGCAGGCAGCCATTGAAGATTTGGTTAGGCATGGATTAGTTCCTTGGTTTGGAGTAAGTTTGATATCTACCCAAATGCTCAAAATGTTTTCTTGGTCTATAAACAATTTAGTATCTGATTTGTATGATTTCCTTCTATGTTTGAGACTGTATCCAGCATGTTGCTGTATGGTATATACACAAACATGGCTTTAAGCCAAAACCCAGTAACTCAAATAGTGTTTTCATTCTGTTCTGAGAAATTATTTCCATTTTGTTCTCTGTTTTATTGGGAAAATAATTATAAATTCTGCCTATTTATTTATGATAAAATTCAGCATTCCTTAGGCACAGCATGTGCCACAATTATATCTTGAAAATCTGATTTATTTATAAAAAAATCCACCCCTTAGGCAGAGTATGTGCCACAATGATAGCTGAACATTTTTCTCTGCCACTTTGCTGAAGCAAGGAGATGGCATCTTGTTATATAGTGTACTATTTTAATTTCCAGGTTAGTATGAGGTCTTCTCCGCAAAGAATGGAAACTCCAGAGTATATGTAAATACCCGGGTCCTAGTTGATTCAGCACTTGTCATAATGCCTGGATGTAATCAGTTCCATTCTTGACTTTAGATGTTCCAAGTTCAAAAAGAGTTTATTCCTGTGCAATTTCAGAGATAGATGTTGCTGGAACACTGCTTACCATCACTAAAGAACTTGTAGCAATTGATTTCTTACAATTTTCCCTCCAAAAGCAAAGTAGCTTCATTAACTTCATCCTCCTGTTCCTTGATTATCAAATCCGAGGATGAGGTTGTTTCAAGAATGTCTTGAACTTCCTCTGCCCGATTCTGTATCATTTGATTTTCCAGTTCAGCTTTCTTTGTGTCAGGCTCGCTTGATTCCTCTGAAACAGTCTCACTTAATTTCTCTTCCTTTTTTTTGCTTCCCAGTTCATGTGTCTGAGGTCTCTCAACTAGCTCTAATATTTCTTCCATTGATTGATCTTGATCTGCTCAAATTGGCGATTTCATTGTCTAAGTGATTTCATTTCTTTTATCATCGACGGCCATGGAGGCTATAGGAGGAGAAAAAGAAATCCCAACACGGGAGAGAAGGACATGAAAGACGGCAGACCGGGGAGCTAAACCTCTTTTAAGGATGAGTAACCACAGAAACGCTCTATTATTGTTGAATGAAATGGACCCCAAAGAAACACGGGACTGTATTATTGAATGATTCACCTTCGTAAGAAGGCTGTATTAACGTATAGAAACACGGGATCAAGTACTTTTTTCTTCTAGATGAATGATCTTTTAATCAACTCTTGTTTCAATCTTTGTTGTTCGTGCTTCTAGACAACTTCTGATTCTTCCCTCTCCTCAATGAGAGTATGGATAGTGAAGTCCAGGATATTAATAGTTGAAGGTAAGGTCTAGAGCATTGCTCATCTGATCAATTGCCTTTGGATCTACTATATAAAGATTGATTGATTCTCCCCACCACCCATCGAGAATATATCGCGATGTAAAACCTATCAATCAATCTTTATATACTAGATCGATTGCTTCTGGATCTACATTGGAGCCTTTGTCAATCGTTCATTTTGTTGCCAATTGTAATGCGTTTGAATATGACGAAGTATTTTATTTATGAAAACCAATCAGGAGAGAGGACAGCTCAAACACATCCTTGATGGCCTTGCTACAAAGAAAAACATCCCGCTTTCTACCTATCAATTTACAAAGGAAGGAGAAACACGTTCTCCAATCTTTACAACAGTAGAGATTGACGGGGCTTCCTACACTGGAGTTCCTGGAAACAATAAGAAGGAGGTGGCAGGAAATGCTGCATGTGAAGCAATTCGGTCAATTCGCATCCAAGATTGTGAGTTGCATGTGAAGCAATTCGGTCAATTCGCATCCAAGATTGTGAGTTGCTGTCGATAGAAAATATACTATTTGCATTTTTCTTAGTTATCTCTATGTAATTTGTAATTCTTCTCTCAACAATGCTGTATAGATTTGTTGATTCCACTGATCCGGCTTTTGTATCTTTTCAGCCAATTCGTTTCCCCAGTCTGAACTTCAGGTTGAAAATAAAAGAAACAAGTCTTTATCCAAGATGCCAACTGTTGGTAGGAACGGATTCTCATTCAGTTGAAAATAGTACAGAAAAGTTAAATGTTGAGAAAGCACCTGCTCTTGAAAGGGTTCCAGTAAAGATAAATGTGGAGGACCCATGTGCAGTTGGAGAGGATTTAGAAAAATTGACGGTGAAGAATTCAGGTGAAGTTGAAAATGGTAAGCCAAATATAAATGCTGCAAATGCAGGTTCAGCACCTGTAGAACAGTCTAAACAGAACTCTATTATGGTGAAACAACATCGATTAAAAGAGGAGATGAGAGGCCTCTATCAAGATAAGGACCGTGGATCTACGGAGCTTGAAGGGAAGGGACAAAGCAATCAAGATGTTTTAACAGAACCCATCGGCAAGAGGAGCAGAAGTGAAGATGAGAATGCTGAACAGATTTCTGAGAGAAAGAAAAAGCTTAAAAGGAAAAACAAGTTCAAAAAGAAGATCGATGGCACAGCTTGACACACTTGACAGTGTGTATTGACACAACTGCAATGCCTGGTATTTCCAGATCTCTGATTCTATATTAATTATTGCTATATTTCCTTATATCGGATATCATAATTTGTCATTTGGCCGCCCACATAATTAAAAAAATAAATTAAAACAACTTTTACATCAGGTAAAAACTAAATGGCCTTTATGTTTTGAAATTCTTTTAAAAAACATCTAGGAGATGTTTCCTAGGAGTTTTCCGTATCATGTTGGAAAACTTTTCTGATTCCTGGTTTGTTACATATAATTTATTTTGAAATTCACAATAAACATAATGAAAAATGTCCAAAAATAAGCACAAATGACCTCAAGTGAGACACCAGACTTTTAACCAAATATGAAAAATCAAGAACAAGCTACAAACACTAAGCTGGGTGTAAGTTGTAAATTATCGCAAGGATATTTGCAATTCACTAATTCAAAATGCCATGATGCATCCATTTGGTTCTCAATGGAATATGGCAATTCATTTTCAAGCTCACTGGGCACTCAATGCAAGTTGTGGTTGTCAACGACATATGTAGGCAATTTATTTGCAAGCACACTTGATACTTGTTTTACATTTAACACAAGTTGGTCCTCAATGCCATGTATTGGCAATTTACTTTCAAGCACGTTTGACACTTGTCTTGCATACAGTGCAGGATATAATTAAGACTTGGCGCATTACTCTTAGATGCTAAGACAAAGCGACTATGACACAAAATGCAATATGACTCCACAACTTTTCTTCGTCTCCAAAGCATAGAAAATTTCAGATAAGATCTTGTAGTTGAATCAGTGGCAAGAAGTTGCATCCATTCCAACTCGTATAATGTTATAGAATCTGGTGCATGAGGTGCTAGAACTGGGTAATTAAAACACACCTGAAATGGCTTGGAATCGCCATGATGTGTCGAGAATGTCGATGATGCCATTCAACGACTTTATATGTGATTCTGAGGATGACTTGAAGCTTGCATGTTCTATAATTTTCACTTTGTTAGTTGCCATAGGACTTACAGATCACAACATCATTTTTGGAAGCAATGAAATTCTGTGCATAGTAAATAATAAGTCCCCAATTTTTTGAGCCATTCAGCACTCAAGACCATATCGATGACAACGATATAGGTGTAGAAGCCTATCAAAAAGTGACTCCCAACTCTATTCTTTGGTGTGGTTCTGTAGGACAACAATGTTGAAACTTGAAGGGTTATCAACAAATAACCCTAGCTGTATGATTGCAACAGCATCAATGGAATTATGTCTTGTACTAAGTCAATAACGGTAATAACCTTCTGCTTCTTGAGATAACCATCTACTTTTATGTTATTTGGTTGACGGATACTAGAATGGCTGCGATTGAGATTCCAGGAGTAACATCACCAAAAGTGAAAGGAGCCAAGAATTGCATCACATTGTGAATCATCTATGCTACCCACTTTGGGTTGTTTAGGTAGGTCATTGGCATTTCCCATCACATAGGCTGGTTTTTGGGCAACGCAAACACAATTTGTGACTGGGGATCCATTTTCAAACACAGTTAATTTTTTTCCAGGAAGTGCTGGGTGAGAAAGGTATCCTGCTTGAGATTTTCCAATGGAAGGTAATATAAGACTTCGTTTGGCTTGTCAATAGTTCGACAATAGTGTTCGAAACATCTTAATGCTCAAGATAAAATTCAGTAAACTAGTTGTCTGGATTTAGTGCTTACAATATTGATGAAGTAAGACATGCGCAGTTTGCATGAACTGCAATTAGCTAGGAGCAAAATACTCTCTTTTAGCAGTTAGCACTAGGTTAACGTTAGTTCTCACGGGAAAATAATGCTTTTGATAAGTTAGTGTAGTTAAGGCCGGATTTATAAAAGAATGTTTTCAAGTCTTCAGCCTTCAATTTGGGACCATTTTGCACAATAAATATATATGATATTGTAAAGGAAGATAATTCATTTGGAAAACTTTCATCATCATGGCGCGTGCTCTTACTCACATCTATTGCAGCCTTGAAATCATGAATCCATCTGAAGTTGCAGAAGACAAGGTCAAAACTCGCAAACCCTTAGAAATATCAGGAAATAACTCTTTTATGAATCATTCTCCTCTTGCAACGGAAAAAAAGCAACTCACAGTCCCAGCATACATGCAAATTCTACTCTTGAAGCAATTCCACAAGGCCGGTTTACAAAACATTGAAGAAAAATTAAGGCTTGCAACATATTTGTAGATTGTATTTTGTCTGCCTATCTCTAATTTTTTTTATCATTCAAGTCTTCTAATGGAATGTGAGATCCGTTTAAGCCTAAGGCTGAACGGTTGGATGGTTTTTTTGCTTTAAATTTTTTCCTTTCGATATTATTGTTACATGCGGTTTGCAGTGGGAAACGCCCACGAAATATAGTGTAAACGTCTCTAATTTATAATTTATTTCCCTGCATTTTCACTTTTAAAAAAAAGTGTAAAATATTTCCAGGGCATTTTTAAGATGTTTTTCTGTTATCCCTATTTCCAATAATTTCCTAGAGATAAAACAGACCCGGAGGAAGGCATTTCTGGTAACAGAGGTTGTCCTTAATGACGTACATGCCTCAGAGGCTAAAACATGAATTATTTTCATGATCTCTTGAATTCAACACTCCCCCTGTTCTCTTGTTCACTGCTTCTAATCTTGATCTCAAGGCTTCAGTTCTGTGTACATTTATTATTGTTTTTAAGCAACCAACTTTGCCGCCTTCTTTTGTTCATATTATTTTGGGGGTATGCAGTATAAAAATACATTGATTCGAAAGTGGAAAGGGTCTAGACAGGCATTTGGTTGAAATACTATAACAACAAAAAAGAGGAATTATTTTTTTCTTGCTGGTTTGCCTGCAAAAGCTAGGAAGATTCATTTCAAAATAGGTTTTTTGAGAGAAACAATTCATTTGAGCTAAAAAATGAACCATTTTAGAGTGATCCACTTTGTTTTATGACTTGAGAATAAATTTGGTCATTGCTTTAGATTTAAGGGGGTTCATTTTTTTACTAGTTATATTATATTAATTTAATTCAAAAGATACAGATCATCAAAATATTGGTCCAACTATATTATATTAATTCAAAAATTCAGAAGATACAGATCATCAAAATATTGGTCTGCCAGATTGGAAACCAGACCAAATACAAAACATGAGTTTATCATTTTGAAAGACCGTTTCTCTGCTATAAGATCCTGTAATGCCCTTCTTTCTATCAGTATGCCAGGGATACTTGTAAAACCTATAGTATATAGAGCTATTGCTAACATAAAAGTCCTGAAAGAGAGTAACATAGTAACTGCTAAATGCTTTAATCATCATCAGAAAGAAATTGGACTTGGAGGAACCTTTGAACCAAAGGTCTCAGCTGGGGTTTCTTCTACTAAGCAGACTTCCCAGGAAATCTTTGCTATCACATCCAATTTCGCATTCTGGTTCTTCAACTCAGTCTGAATGTCATATAGTCGAGTCACCTGTTGTTTTTCCAAGAGCTTTACCCATCAAGGCCTTCATGTGCCAATACAAGGTGAGGTGACAGCCTTCAGATATTTGGTAGGTGACAGCCTTCATATATTTGGTATCCCTGCTAATGGAGGTACCTGTATCAGGAACCCAATTACCCATGATGCGCCCGACCTCGTCTTTGTACATGAATTCCCTCTCTACCTTCACATCTTCCTAAGCCCACTAAATGTCTTTTTGAATGTGCATCCTGATTCTTGACTGTGCATCGAGATGTCTCTCCCTCCAAGGCAGCGGCAGCTTCCATGGTCTCCTTCCTCACCCTGGCGCCCATAATTCTCCTGTTTTTCGTATGTGACCTTTCCTTCCTCTGCCACGACCAGCGATTCTGTTCCTGGAGAAAGGGGAAAGACAAGCAGAGGGTCTCTGGTGTGGATGGGGGACGAGGTTCAGGCAAAAAGGCACCCCATCTCTTCGAAACAGTCAGAAAGCCTCAAACCAGAGATGAGTATCCCAGCAGAAGCGGGGTATGAACCAGCAGACCTCGAGCCCGAGAGGAAGTGACCATGAATTTACCAAGACTGAATCGATGGCAGGCTTTTCTGCTAGAGCTACGGTCGATTTGGAGTGCAACTATACCCTGATAACTACTCGGGGTACTGATAACTACTCTGCGGGTATATGATGATACAATTTGTTAGTACCCATCCCTGCCCGTTCATCTAAATTCCAAGTAACCTTCATGATCGGAGTGTTAAATACCTGCCCTCTCCCCTCCGCCGCCACCTGGTACTTCGTGTGCTAGAGCGTGGTGGGTGCACGCGTCATCTCGTGTGCTCGCCGGGAGAGACACCCTATCCGGGGTAAGGTGGCTCATCTTGGTTTTTTTGGTTTAAGGACACAATTCAAATAATATTTTCTCGACATTTCAACTTTTAGATTTGGATTCATTAATCTCTGTGAGATGAGCAGAGCAGTGGCTACAGGGAGAATGCAATGACGCAATTCTCACTTGAACCAAACTCATGGGGTCTATTCTCAGACGTTCGACGTGCTGGCTTTCTTGCACCTTAAATTGCAATTCTATTTTCAATGAAGTTGTTTTAAGTTCGAGACAACCCCATTATGTTCATATTGTTTGGATTTCCTTTCTTAATCTATCACTTTTGCTATGGTACTGGAAAAGTTGCTCATGGAATCCATAACCTCTCTGGTTGTTGGTTTTATTGTCCTATTATGAGATTGCTTCACACATGGATAACTTTATTTTTGTGTTGATGAATTTTTTCAGGTGGTGATGAAATGTCAATACTTGCTATTCCAGTTAGAGAATCAAGGTATAACCAGAAATAAAATCATTACAATAGGTGCTCAACAAGAGCATCATGTCACTTACAAGAATTGAACCTGGTTGGGGAAGACAACATTCATTCCTCCTAACCACAGAATAACTGATCTATTAGAATGACTCTGAAAGTCCACTTTGGAAAGACTGAATTTTTTTTTGACAATTCTTCCTCTGGGCAAGGTTTGCAGATGTTGATTATGATTTTTTCTAACAGTGGGAGAGCAGTGGGATAGCTGTGGGAGAGCTAAAAATGAAATTATATATTTTAATTATTCAAATAATCCATTGTAATAATATCTTTTGGATGATTATATTTTTGTTTCTACATTTGAGTACGAGTCACTTACAAGAATTGAACCTGGTTGGGGAGGACAGCATTCATTCCTCCCAACCATAGAATAACTGATCTATTAGAATGCCTCTGAAAGTCCACTTTGGAAAGATTGAATTTTTTTTTGACAATTCTTCCTCTGGGCGAGGTTTGCAGATATTGATTATATATTTTAATTATTCAAATAAAATTCATTATAACAATATCTTTTAGATGATTATATTTTTGTTTCTACATTCTAGTAAGAGGTTTTTTCTGGAATGATTATATTTTTGTTTCTACATTCGAATAAGAGTTTTTTTTTTGGGGGCATTTTGTTGTTTTTATTTGTGATTTAAATGCTTTAGGAGATATTCTTAACAGTCTTCTATAAATCACCAAAGGATGCATGAAATATGGACTGGACAATATATTTTAAAATAAAAATTCATATATGTGTATTTATAATCATGCCTTTGCTAAAATATTGTTTATATGTTCAAATGGCAACCATTTTTTTAGAGAAGTTTGTTTATATCAGTTCAAATGGCAACCATTTAGTAGAGAAGTCAAGGCTTAAGAAATTGTCATTTTGGATTAGAAATTTTAATGTCTCGTGTCTTACGAGTTTGATAACAAAAATGGTGGGTAATAGATACATTTCAAATGTGTGATTCTTGTTTTGGAACTGGCAAATTGTTCAAAAACTTGCTGGACTAGCTTTGCATAGAGACTTGTTTGCAGCTTGTACAGAGGAGAGCAAATTGTAACAAGTTGTTTAGGGTTTATGATTTTTAAGAATTATGGAGTCTTTTGAGTATATTTTTGTTTAAATAATTTTTTTAATGATGCTTTGTATTTGTGAGGAGAACAAATTGTAATAAGTTGTTTAGGGTTTTTGACTTTTAAGAATCATGGAATCTTTTGAGTGTATCTTTGTTCAAATATTTTTTTTTTAATAATGCTTTGTATTTGTGTTTTCACTGTTTGAATTGATTTTGTGCTTACCAAATTTCAATGTAGTTATGAAAAATTAGCTTAAAGAATATTTTTAATGATGCTTTTGTGTTTGTGTTTCCATTGTTTGAATAGATTTTGTGTTCGCCAAATTTCAATACAGTTATGAAAAATTGACAAAATTTGATCTTGTATTAAGAATCATTGAGTACATCTTTGCCTAAAGAATTTTACAGTTACACAGTTATATCTCAATTAAATTTTTTAATGGCACTTCTATGTTTGTGATTTCACTTTTTGAATGGATTTTGTGCTCACAAAATTTCAATATGGTTATAAAGAATTGACAAAATCTTGTTGCAAAAATCTTTTACTAGTTTGTTGTGGACACATTTTCCTGGTCGAACTTGAATGAGTATTTTCTATAAGGAGTAAAAAGCTTGAGGCCTTAGTTACAAATACAAGTTTACAGATGTTTTCTGTGTTGAACTTTAATGTTCTTTATTTTTATAAAATTTTAATTTATGTTTTACAATTATGAAGTTGACTACATCTTAAAGTTTTAACTTATTTTAAAATAAAGTTTTGCCATTATAATGTTTTCTTGTTTATATAAGCAACATCTTAAAATATATAGTGTTGTTTTATTGAGTTGTTTTTATTTTATTTTATGACTCTGGTTATTGCTCACATCAAAGTTTAAGTTTTTTTTGTTTTGTTTGTGTTCATGTTGTTTTATTGAGTTGTTTTTATTTTATTTTATGACTCTTGTTATTGCTCACATCAAAGTTTAAGTGTTTTTTTGTGTTTGTGTTCATGTTGTTTTATTGAGTTGTTTTTATTTTATTTTATTTTTATGATTTTTTAAAGAGTTTTGTTATTGCTCAGACATCAAAGTTTTAAGTATTTTTGTTATGTTCGTGTTCATGTTGTTTCATTGAATTGTTTTTATTTTAATTTGTTTTTACCATTTTTTTTAATGAGTCTTGTTATTGCTCACACCAAAGTTTAAGTTTAAGTTTAAGTTTTTCTTTGTGTTCATGTTGATATGTATTTATGATTGATAAAAGTGTATTGGATAAAGGGTTAAGCTTTAAGTGACTTGGCTTACATAAACTTACACGTACATTTTTAGGTGAAGGATGTTTTTTTTATAGTAAGCTTTAAGTGACTTGGTTTACATAAACTCACACTTTACTTTTAGGTGATGTTTTTTTAATAGTTTAGGTGAAGGATGTTTTTTTTATAGTAAGCTTTAAGTGACTTGGTTTACATAAACTCACACTTTACTTTTAGGTGATGTTTTTTTAATAGTTTGGTAGGATTTTTCTGTCTCTGGAAAATCTTAAATAAAGTGGTTTCTATTTGTTCATGTTGAGAAGTGCCAAGTCAATAAAAAAATAAAACTATTCCATTTTTACAATTATCACTTATGACATATCAAAGTTTATTTATCAAATGCCTTCAAGATCTCGTTTAGCTTTTTCTGACAAACTTGCTTATTTTTCATTAAATCTTTCACTCAATTTACATATATATTATCAGTTCGTCTTCGGACTGTGAGGATTATCATTGATATTAACACACTTGAAGATCAGATAGCTTTTGATCCCAACTGTTCGCTCGAAGCACAGAGGGAGAGCATACACTACTGACTTCTTACATACTCTTTACACTTGAGATATCTGTTTTTCATATGCTAGTTTGCATTAAGTGCGGGCACAGAGAATACACAAATCTTGACTCAAATATTTGCAGAGCTCTCATATCGCAAAAAACCGAATACTTAAATGAGAGCCTTGGAGTGTTATTTATACAAAAATTAGTCGGTGGCTCGGTGACTCCAGACTGACAACATTCAGTCAAAAGTAAAGATTCGGGGCGGAGTGTGGGGACAGTCACATCCGTTATCTCATCTCTTAAGTGGTCTAATAGACATATGAGGACCCGAATAAAGTACTTTAGATGGACTTTAAGACAGAATCAGACTAGCTTGCCTTTTCAAAACAAAGGGACATACATCCAACAACATAAATCAAAATTATTACATTGTGGAAACTATTAAGGCGGCCCACCATGCTTTTCAATCAATCATCGGGGTCCCACCCTTGCAGACAGATACAATCTGACAACATAAAATAAATTATTACAATGTGGAGCCTATTAAGGCGGGCCACCATGTCTTTAAATCAATCATAGGGGTCCCATCCCTGCAGACAGATACAGTTCTCTCGGTCATCACCGAGATCCGCTCCACCACACGAACAATCAAAAGGATCTCCGTCAGAATCCACAGATTCATATGGCATAATGTATGGGTAGAGAGTATAGTCAAAGCATTGCTCAACGTTCAACCCAAACACAACATGGTTATTTCCACACATAAAATTTTCCTGAAAAGTTGAATCCACTCTATAGATAAGAGGAATCCTTCTGGTGTGAACTTTGCTGTCAATCCTCTTGTCGTCTTGATCTCTTTTGATGAACTTTTGGGTTGTATAAACAGTGTGTTCAAGCGGCGTATATCTTCCTCCAAGGTGTCGTAATTTAAATTTGAACCACATTTGGTTTTGGTCGGCAACCTGCATATCAGCTTGAAGGTGGAGGATGAAATTAACCCTTTGATGAACCCGATCTTTTCTTGGACAAAACTTATCCAAAAATATTTCAGTCCACCCTGACCATTTATTGTTGATAAGATTTGACGGGTCTACACATATAATTATCTCGCGTTCTTCTCTGCAGAATTGAAGAATAAGGTTATATGTGGTCCAGGTAAGATCACCATGTCCCAAGTTGACATACCACATATCTATGCCTTCTTCTTCATTGCAGTCTAGCCAAGCTTCTCGACAACCAACTAATTTGTCCTATGCCTTTTCCACACCAAGAAATGCAGCTTTTTCCCATTTCTCCAAAATTTGGAGTTTAAGTGGAGATTCTTGGATTTGTCTTATGAGAGTTAAAGACGGAAACTTCTCAGCCTCTGTTCTGTTTGCATGCTCCAAAGATTGTTGACGCTCTTCTGGTGTCAAGGATTCATCCCATGGCTTCGAGAACAAGCCTGCCTGAGAATGACTAAGTGGGGATGGAAATGGCCTTGCTGGACTCTTGCCTTTATCTTTTTGTGAAGAGTTGGATATGCCTGCACTGAACATATTGAGCTAGGGCAAAGTTGGAGTATGGAACTTTTCTTTGGTTAACATATCAGCAACACAATTAATATAACTAGGCTTATAAACAATGTCAGAATCAAAATTTTGTAACCATAAAAACCATTTTAAAATCCTAGAACTATTCTCTGCCATAAGATTTTCATTCTTAAAGATCCCAGGCATTATTATCAAATCAATTATAACTAGAAACTTTACAGCCTTAAAAAATAAACGAAAAATGATTGACTGTCTTTTTAACAGCCAGGATTTCTTTGTGGCTGGCTGGATAATTGAGTTATGCATATTTAAATGATCCCGAGGCATAGCCACAAATCTCCTCTCTCACCATGCTCTTCAATTAGAAATCCACCCCATGCATTTGTCGAAGCATCTGTTTCAATTACAAGATTACTAGTTCCTTGGGGAAGAGAGAGAGCAGGGAGTTGCTGCACTTTTGTTTTAATTTTTTGGACTGCAGCAGTAAAATCTGAAGACCATTTAGGGGGATTCTTTTTCAATCTCTTCTGAAGGATATGAATATCTTCAGTTTTCCCTTTATAAAATGGTCTGATGTAGTTGAGACTTCCTAGAAATCTATGAAGCTGAACTTTTTCTAATATCTGATCCGGGAAATGCGATAACACCTTTAAGACATGGTCCTGAAGAATTACTTGCCCTTTGTTTATCTTGAAACCGAGAAACTCGATTTCAGTCTTTCTAATTTCCATCTTGCTCTTTGAGAGAACAAGACCATGCTTATAATCTAAATGATAAAACTCCTGTAAATGCTTTAAATGATCTTGCAAGTTTCTAGAGCATATCAGTACATCATCTATGTAGACTAATGCCCATCTTTCTTCCCTGAAAATATCCTCCATTCTGTTTTGGAATTTAGAGGGGGCATTGTTTATTCCAAAAGGTAAGACTTTCCATTGATATTGGCCATGGGGAACAATGAAAGCAGTCTTAAACTTATCTTTTTTGCTTCAATCTCAATTTGATAGAAACCAGATTTCAAATCAAACTTACTAAATATAATACATCCAGCAATCCGTTGCAGAAGACTAGCTTTATCAAGTAATGGATACCTAATTTTTTGGAGCACTACATTGAGAGGTTTATAATTCACAACCAGTCTTGGCTTACCTCTGTTACTCTCTGAGTGTTTGTTAACAACAAAGGCTCTGCAAGCCCATGGACTCTTAGAGGGTTCAATTAACCTTTTTGAAGCAACTCTTTAATTTCACTGGCACAAAATCCTCTCTTAGAGGGAGACATCAATCTAGCAGAGGCTTTCATAGCTTATGTTTTACCAAAGGGTCAAAAGGAAGGGAAACAAAGTATTTTTCTCTCGTCCAGAAAGCATTAGGGATTTCTGAAGTGCAGTCTTTCTCAAGCTTTCCAGAGATATCAGCAAGGGCCTTGTCCTTGTGCATTTCTTCATAGGCAATGCATTTCTCCATTTTGAACAATTCTGCAATGTTTGTTTTAGGCTCAGTTCTTTTAACAGGGCTTTTGCATTTCAAATGAGCTTCAAACGATAAAGGACAAGAAACTAACTTTCTTTTTATAGTACATTTAAACCTCTGAACAATGTCAAAAGTAACAGGGCTCACTCTATTTAGGAATTCAGAGCTTAATATACAATCTTCTTTTATACTATCCAACCTATTCAAGGATAAAGCTTCTGTACATCCTTCTATTTGAATAGGAAAGTCTGCTACTCTACCCAAAAGTTGTAGAGGGGTACCTTCTATAGCAACTCTGTGTTCTGAAGCCTTCTCCCAATAGAATGAAGAGATTGCACTTCCTTTTGCTAAATTCATTTGACAACTTGAATCAATCATGCAATCTAACTTATAGGGCTTGAACTCTGGAGGACAAAAAGAAACTTGAATGTACATTTTAGGACCTGAGAAAAGACCTAAGGAAGGTTTAGGGAAAAGAGCATCTTCTTTTGAATCTTTCTTTTCATGCTCAGGGCTCTTAAGAGTTATGTCATATTGTCGGCACATCTCATCTTTAGAAGACTGATATTTTTCTCTGACTGTTACTTCAAGCACTCTTTTCAAATCTTCAATTTCCCTTACAAGCTTCCTAAGGAAATTCCGTTTTTCTTTGATTTGCAGGCGAAGCAGATTTTCTTTATCTTTTCTGAACTTCTGCCTATCCTCATGCTCTGCAGGATAGTGCTTATATAAATTTGCAGGATTGTAGAATGCGGGATGATGGGAAGGAGAGATTTTACCTTCTTCTGATTGCTTCTCTTTTCTTTTAAGTAATGACAATAGCTTTTTCTTTTCTTCCTTTAATTCTCCTCTGAGAATATACTCAAAAATAGGAATCTTGGATAACTGGATCAATTGTAGCTAATCTTTGTTGAGGAGATGGTTTTGTTGAGGTAGAAAACATATAACAAAAAAAATCAAAGTCTGGAGGTCCCTCACACCCCCCTAAATTTGATTCCGAGGTGGAATCGGAGTCGGAAGAGGAAGAATCAGAACTGGAGGGAGCAAATTTATTCAGATGGATATCAAAATCATTATCAGAAGAATAATCATCATCATGGAGAAACATAATTTCTCCAAAAGGGTACTGATCTTGTTCACAAAAATAAAGATCCCACCAAGCTGGATCTAGCTGTTCGGAGAAAGCTGCAAGTTTTGGTTTGGATTTATTTTGTGGACATTTGCTTGCCCAATGACTTTTCTTTTCACAAATAAAACATTTTTCTTTGTCTGCTGCCTCAGACCTTTTTCTAACATAAGCTTTCTTACAGAAAGGGTTTCTAAATTTTTTCGTATTAGAATTATGAGTCTTATGCTTGTAGGCTTTGTCAGGATGATATCTAGGAGTACTTGTATGGAATCCTTTTTTTCTTCTTCTTGCAGTGGAAGAATTCTTTTCTGAAATGCCATCTATTGTAAGCACCACAACCCCATTTAGGAATTTTTGCAACATCTTTACAAAAACTAGGAGAATACATAGATTGGTGCCTTTTGAAATCCCGATCGACTCTCTTTTCTAGGCAATGTTCTTGCCAAATTTCCATGATAAAAGCATGGAGCTGTGCTAATGAGAGTCTGCGAAGATTAATCTTCTTATTTTTGAGAAATTGTTCCACAACATCTGGAACATGACCAGGAAAAATTCTAAGATAGTGTTTCAAGTATGCTGGTTCACCAGATTTTTCAGAAGAGATAAGAAGGTTCTGCATATAGCAGAAATATTTCTCACTTTGACTTAGGTCACAAATTCTTGTAGAGATAAATAAAGAAGCTAGGTGCTCATAGTCTTTTTTATCGTCAGGGCCATAAAACTCTTTTCCCAAATCATGCAATATCTATTGATCTGCATCATCAACATTCAAAATCTCATCTTTTGCTTCTTGTGGTAGCCACCGCCACCATTCATGTGCTAAACCGGATAATCCAGCTATCAGCTGTAAAGCTAATTGTTGTCGGAGAATATCTGAATCTTGGGTCTTTTTATATAAAACCCATTGGCCAAGAAGCTGTATGGCTGACTTTATTTCTGCTCGTAATTGACATTGGATATTCAGAACGGGTTGCCCAGGCATCGGTGACATTAGGTTATTCATTCCCTTTATTCCAAAATGGAATTTGTGAGAAGGAGCAGAAGAGACATCTTGCATTTCTAAATCAAAAGTGGGAGGAGGAGGACCCGAGGAAGAACCAACTTCATGGCTGACCCCTGAACTATGCTGGGTATCTTCTGTGTGAGAGGGGAATTTAAGCATAGCCATATATCTTTCAAGTAATGCCTTAGGCATTCTATGGAATTGACTTACTAAGCTTTGTATTTATTGGAATTCTTCTTCATCTTGACCAAACTTAAAATATGGTCTTTCATCCTCATCTTGGACACTCATCATACCAAACGAGTAACTTTTAGAGTGTTGTCATTGGTGTCTTTTTAGTGCAAGATCCATTGCTACTTGGATGATCGAGCCAGTTTTCTTTTTCAATACTTGAGTTTTGGTCAAAAGCATACCCAATACATTCAACCTTTTCTCTGTCTTGTCAAAGGCTGTATTTATTGCATTTTTTATCTCTTCTGTATCATGCAGCAAATGATCCAGAAGGTCTAGTTTGGATTGGAGCATTGATGTCTTATCATGCTCATCCTCCATTGTTTTCTTTATCTGAATGATATCCATGGCCATATCATCCAGATTTTCTGCTGTGAGATGTTGTTGCAAATTGCCATAGTTGGCAAGCTTTATTTCATCTAAGACAGTTTTAGATGGAATAGAAGATTTATAGGGCATGAATTCTTTTTTAATTTGTCCTGTGCCTTTTCCAGACCAAGAAATGCATCTTTTTCCCATTTCTCCAAAATTTGGAGTTTAAGTGGAGATTCTTGGATTTATCTTATGAGAGTTAAAGACAAAAACTTCTCAGCCTCTGTTCTGTTTGCATGCTCCAAAGTCTACTTACCAATTTCATGGTCAACATGCCAGGTCAACAAAATATTTAAAACCATTTGAATTTTGCCAAAACCACCAGTTTTATATCAACACACACAAGTTTTATATCAACACACCACTATCCATCAATAAATGTGAAACCAAACATGATTTTTTGACTTGGTAAACAAAACATGTAAATGTTGAGACACTACTATAATTTAGTTTAATTGTGCTTGGTTTATTTTTTAAATTGTTTTATTAGATTAATTAGAATGGGAACATTTGACCTAGTGTTAACCCCCCCTAGTTGTGCTTCTTTTAGCATGTTTTTTTGGGCATCCTTTTCAGGGTTTTTTGGATTCAACTCAAGATGTAGGTTCCAACACTTATTTTTGGTGTGACCAATGACAATACAATGCTTTTAGTGGTATTTTTTATCCTTGTATATGTGCAGTAGTGGTTATATTCTTGTCCTTCCATTTCCACTTATGCTTGGAACTACTTGGATTTCCTTTAGTCTTACCCATATTTTCTAGATATTGTGCTTGTACAGAAGCTTGTCCTAGCTTTAAAGAGCATCACTTGCTCCACCAACATAAATCCATTTTAAACCTTGATCTATCAAGCATCATGAGGGACACAATTTGAGGTGTAAATTTTTTTTATCTTACATTTTTAAATTATTTTTTTATTTGATTTCAATTTTAAATTTATGAGTTGACATGATTTTTTCAAATACCTTTTATATTTTGTAACATTATACAACTTCATTTTTTTTAGGTGTAAATTTTTTAAATCTTAAAATTCTAAATTAATTTCTATTTTTATTTTATGAGTTGACATGATTTTTTAATTACTTTTTATATTTAGTAACATTGCATAATTTTATGTTACGTGACAACATCTCCCCAAAAGCCAACATAGATCCATCTTAAATTCAATTCTATCAAGCATCGAGAGGGATCCAATTTCTTGAGGTGTAATTTTTTTTCAATCTTAAGATCAAGAAATTTGATACCTCTCTTGTTCGATAGATTCAGGTTTAAGTTTTAATTTTTTATTTTAGTAACAACACATAATTTTATGTTACGTGACAACATCTCCCCAATACTAGGCTGTAAAGCACTTCGCTACTCTCGATGCAATAAACCAACATAGATCCATCTTAAATTCAATTCTATCAAGCACCGAGAGGGATCCAATTTCTTGAGGTGTAATTTTTTTTTCAATCTTAAGATCAAGAAATTTGATACCTCTCTTGTTTGATAGATTCAGGTTTAAGTTTTAATTTTTTATTTTATAGGTCGACATGGATTTTTTAAATTACTTTTCATATTTTTTTTATTTTATTTTATGAGCCGACATGTATTTATTTATTATTATTTTTTTAATGTAGTGTTAAGTTATGTACGTGACAACATCTTGTCCATACTGGGCTGTAGAGTACATCGCTCCTCTTGGTGCAATGACTGTGTAGGCTGTCCATATACTTGAGGATTACATTTGGGTTATTGGGAGATATATCCAACATAATAACCATTTGTCTGAACTTAGTGGCATATTCTTGTACGCTAGCCTTTTTGTTATTGGAAGTAATGGAAAATGATCCACTTGTCCTCTTCTTACTTGATAGGGCATAATTGGGACTTGATGAGGATTTTAAACACCTCCCACTTAGTTACTAGGGGATCAACTTCCAACTTAAGTGTCTTTGTGTGAATTTTCCACCAAGGCATGGCCCTCTAACTTTAGTCAAGCAAGTGAAAATTTTGTTCATCACCAATGTGATGTACACTAAAATAAACTTCTAATTGTTGCAATGATTGATTCAATTTAATTACATCAATCTCACTTAGATAGGGTTTGATGTCCATTTTCACTTCCATTTTGAACAAATATTGTTAAGTGATGCCCCCCCTTGAACTTGGTCCTTCTTTCTTTGGCTCTTTTTTCAACTACTTTTCTAGGTCTTCATTATCTGTAGATTTTCTCTATGATCCATCTTCTATGTTAGAGCTACAAAACTCCTCAAAACATCCAAAATTATTCTCTAGTGATATGTTGCAAGAGATGTATGTGGCTTGTGCTTCCATCTTTGAAAATCTCTTCTTCGACTCATTTCATAGATTTTTACTATTGTATACAAAAAACCCAATGAAAATTGTTTTAATACCAATATGATTTGTAAATTTCCATGGATATTCCACTAGCACAGTTCATCACAACAAATCTCTAATATTCTACAATATATTATGATGGAATGCTTTACATTAGTGTTGCATATCTTAATGTTGAAATAAGCTGAAATGAAAGAAGAAAACCAATAACATACCATCCACACAGTAAACACAAGATGTACCAAGGAAAAACCTAATATGGGAACAACCTAGCTTGAAGTTGAGGCCCATGATTTGCTTTTCTATTCTTAGCGATAAAATTAAAATACAGAGAAAGGCGTAGTCACTATGAAGTTTCCATGGACATTGTGGCTAATGTGGCAATATCTTCTACTTCCTCCGTTTCACCTCAAAATCCCACTCCCATATGTTTTTCTCAACTATGTAACAATAAAATAATATAATAAGAATGAAACCCCTTCCTTTCCTAGCAGCTCAATATTTAACATAGCATGAGAGATATCCAGTTAGGGTTAGGGATATTTGCATACCTCAACCCCCAATTAATTTTAGGGTTTTGGACCCTCTACAATATTCTTGGAAGTGCACATGTGAATAGCTCCAGATGTGTGAGTTATGTGAGCTAATGTGGCATCCACTCGATATCGTGGTGGTTAATATAATAGGTCAATTTTTGGGAGGCATACCTTGTGCATACAAACTCCGATTAAGGTGATTTTTGCACCATTAGAAAGTTTTTGATGTGTAGAACAACATCAAGAGGCTGAAAGATAATATTGTAAAAATTTGACCTAAAAATTGATTGTTTAAGGCCTCAAATGGGCTATGGAAGTTTCTAGAGTCGAAATCACTAAAGTGGGTCCTGCCCATAAAACAAACTCTACAAGCAAATACCTCCACTTTTTCCACCTAGCAAGTACCAAAATAGATGAAAACTAATATAATGATCCAAAGGAGGCAAAACCCTATTTTAGTATCTTTTGACCTAGGTATGAGATTATATCTACAAACGTCACTTGATTCATAATCATTCCTCGAGCTTGACCCTACCAAAATAGAGTCAAGAGAGATAAGGATTTGGGAAGCTTCTAGCAATAAAGTATCCATGCTATTATTCTTATGACCAGAAAGGTGAAGGCTAAACTTTCCTTAGCAATAGAACAAAGAGAGAACCAACCCATCTCACATTCATCACCATTATATTAATTTAAATTAAATTTAGAGTTTGGGGAGATGTGAATAATAGAAATTGTCTTACTCAAGTTTCATTGAGCTTTGACTTCCAATGCTAGACTATAAGCATCACCAATAACAATCATTTTTGCTATCTTCGATTGGTCACCATTTTCAACAATGTTTGGATCTAATCCCTCGGCATCCTTTGAGGAATATAAATAACCACTTTGACAACCATATCAACTAACAAAATTGCTAATATTGGATCCATACAATCATACTCAACTAATTGTTTTAGGAATCGTAGAAATGCCATACTAAAAAATCATATGTTTAGGTCCTATATCCTCCTTCATGGAGTTCTGGTCATGTTCCAAAAATTTATTGTTGTCCCTCATCTTAGGAGCCTCCATGGATTTCCCATTTGGATTTGAAATTTGAAGCAAAGTCAAATTAGGGATCTCCACTAACAATGGAACCCCCATTAAAGAGGTTTTTACGTCGATCCCTTCAGAACATCCTATTGCACAATCTTGTGTGTTTCATCTACTTTAACTTCCTCCAAATTGTTTATCCCTTGTATTTTTTTTCATTACATTTGATTTAAAAGGCTTTTGTTAGTCTTGAAAAATGTGGTCAAGCATGCGAGATCTTAGACAATGAAAAGGGATTCACATGTAGTCTAAAACTTGTTGATAATCCTTGCACTTCCAGTGGTTCTCCATACTTTTTGGTGGGAAAATTTGACAATAAGAGGTATTTCCATTGGTTCTCTATATTTTTTGGTAGCCCACTATTAACATTAGTTTTGACTAGGAGTTTTACAACTAACCAAACTAAGGAGTAATGGAAAGTAGGATCAATAGCCAAATAATTCCCTATCTCTATAAGAGCTTGATTTGTCAACATTTCCCATGGCAATCCCCAGAGTTTCCTCATATTGAGATTTTGGTTGTTGACTCAACATGTAGATCAAAACAAGAATACCACCATTGCATAAATAAATATGTTAAAACCAGTACCAATGACCTTGCAGAATAGTCATGGAATATTCCTCCATTATGGATTGTAATCCCAACCATCATTTGGCCAAAATATGAAAAATAAGGCCATAGCCCAAGATTAGAGACCAATGTTGTTTAACCCAAGAATTTAAAGAGGCTTCTCTTATTGATCTACCATGAAAATTACTGAGTAAAGCCTTACTCGAGAATTCCATAATTTGGTCCATTTTGATATTCTCACACATAATCATTTTCATATCCTCCTTCTTTATAACTTAACAAGATTTTTTCATAGGGATTCCCTTCAAACTTGTCGAAGATTGGGGGATGATATATATTAAGAATTGCTTAAGAGCTCTAGTTCAATGTGTTTGGCAGTAAATCCTTCACCACAACCTTTGAATGGATATGCTTGTAGAATAATCAAGTCTCCATCTTGCATCAAGGTAGACAAGCTTGACCTATATTAAGTTTGCATGGAGTCAATATCTCATAGACAAAATCTATAGTGCCAACTTGATTCTTGTCATTTGTGCTTTCCAATTGGAAAAATTCCTTTTTTGTATATCAATGACTCGTGTTATTGTAAAGCATGTCTTTGTTTGACATGTCTAATAGTGACCCATTGTTTTCCATATCGCACTTGAAACCAAAAGTTCCAAACTGTAGGAGGGAGGGTCCCATTGAAACCCCCACATTAACACTTGTGCCTAAGGAAGGAAAGGGGGAACTTGCATTAGGCTTTACGTATTTGTCATTCCAAAAATTATGGTACTATAGTATATAGAAAAAATTTGCAAAAAAATGGCTTTCTCCCAGTACATTGTCCTAATAGCTTACCAGATCATTATAGTGATACATTGTCAAACCATTAGACCTAAAAAACCCTAGAGCCATCCTTGTCATCCATTAGTTGATCGATGAGGGTTAAGGCATTTGTTTAGGCACCATTGGTCTAGATTCACATGCAATTGTGGACTTCGTTGCAACTATTTTCTATTGTCTCATTGTCTCATTGCAAGTTGTGGGCCTTCTTTCCCATTACAGGAACAATTTTTGCAAGTGGGAACGTGGTATTCACTCTCCTATGTAGTGGTCACATGCACATCCAAACTCTCAATGCATGTAGGGATGAGGTTGTTTGCAATAGGGGATGTGATTGTATACAAGTAAGCCTCCTCTTATTTGTTTTACAAAGTCAAGGGCCTCTCTTCTTTTTTGTTTTGTTTTCATTGATCATTACATGCTAACAAATAATCCCAATAACAATAACAACAATAGACAACATATTTATTGATATATGTCAACACATATTTCAATTTCGACAAACCATAAATGAAACCCCTTTTACACATGCTCATGAGCATTGACATTTGACCCACAATGGATTAGTACCCACTAATAGATCCTTGATAAGAGAGACCAACCATTTCTATGTGACAAAGACATACCGCTATGGATATAGACGGACCTCACTCACCTTCAGGATATGATAGAGGATACCTTATACAAGCTAGAAAAGCTAGAACATGACATTGAAGGAGTAAAGGTGCTATAGAGGACACACAATCTCTTCATATCTAGACAAAACATGCCTAAATAGGTAAGACAACCCAGTGTGGCATCTTTCTCAAGCGTTATATTGGGTTAATGATTTGTATTATTTGTATTAGATTTGATTTCTATTGGTATTAACATTGATAAAATTGTTTATTTTGTGGAGGTTTCTACAATTGTGAATCTGTAGTCTCTAGTGAATAAAAATTCCAACCATAGTAGTTCCTCTTATAGATAAAATATTCATGAATCCCTTCATTTCCCTCGTAAATGCATTGTTTGAAAATGTAGTCTTAAGTGACCCAGTATTGTGGTCGTTGATTTAAATATGGGTCTCAATTACATTCTCTTTTATAAGCCACATTGGAAGGTAGATGAAAATAAATAAAAGGTATGTTGGTAAACATTTGTATTTTTCTAATATTCTCTTTATATACAAAGGGGGTCATTATATGGATGTACAATGCCTCAATGATACCTTATTGTTTGGAAATTTACAATGTACATAACATCCATAGTTTATCTTCTTCCATCATCGTCCCTTATTTATTGCATTTATGACTTTTATTCTTCATATTCCCCTCCCTCCTATTCTCTCTTTCCCCCCTTGGGAGAATAGGGCCACGCATCTCCCATTTTTTGGTGTCCATTGATGCTAAAAGAAGATTTGAAGTATGTTAAAACTAGGAGCCCTAGGGTTTTTTGTCATTGCTATTCACTCAAAATTTTACCTTTACCCTCTCATGTTCCTTGCATTCCAGTGATAGTGTGGCCCATGTTGAGGTTGGGCACAATTTACAATTTTGTATTTCTTACTCATCAATCTTCTTGTACAATGTGTTATTTCATCACTTAGGACTCCTTTAAATATTGAAGTATAGATCACTTCGGAGGGTGCATATTCTCTCTCTCTCTCTCTCTTGCTTAGAGGATTCTCTCTCTCACTTGGAGGATTCTCCCTCTCTCTCTCGTCCATAATTTTGTGGCCACAAGGAAATAATGATACTTTTAATTATACCCTCAAAGGGCATAGCTAAGGGACCAACCAACCAAATCCAAAGAAATAAGTGAATACAAATCATATATAAAGAGTCCATATCTTTTTTCCTTGACTATAAAGAAATAAGTGAGTACACATATAATAGTTAATAATTCCCTTCATACCTTAAAGGGAAATATGATTCTAACCAACTTCGTGAAGGAAAAAGAGAATAATATGACTCTTTTACTTGAATTCTTAAGAGAACTCCTCAACATAAACATAAAGCCATGAACTACTTAACATTGAGTTAGTTCACTCATATAGAGTGAGCATGGTTATCTTTAGCAAGATGATAGTTCTTTTTGCTAACTAGAAATAGAAGAAGGATACATATTTCCTTAGTCTAGTCTAAGTTGGTAAAAAGTTTATCCAGATCATAGTTGAAGTCTTTTGCACCACCTAGTTTCATTGAGTTACTTTGCTAAGGAAAATTTTAAAAAGAAGAGGTAAGGCTTTAGAAAGACTCCTTCAAGAGATAAGGACTTAGATAAGTATTTTGATTGAGAATTCTCGAGGCCTTATAAATATTGAGTAGTCATCTCTTTATTTCTCAAAGTATAAATCTTATCCCTATATTTATTTCCCACCTTACTTATCCTTACCAAAATCAAATGCCATAGAACACAATGAAATTGCCTTTCAAAATTCTCTCTCTCTCTCTCTCTATTATTTTCATAATGGATAACTATTTTTCTCCAATTGTTTTCTAAAATTTATATTTTTAATTTTATTAATCAATTAAGAAGAATGGAAATAAAAATATGTATCTCCAAAATTACAAATTAAAAAAATCATAATGCTCTATCTTCTATTATCCTCTTTAAAATGACATTTTTGGTTTTCTTGATTCCCTACCAAAAACAACTTAAAATGTATGACATTGGATATTTGTATAAAAAATCTCTATTTTTTGGATCATTATTTATTTAAAAATTATTAAACAAAAATTAAATAGGTATAAAAATATGTGTGCATTACAACAATGCATGCCTGTTGTGTTTATGAATTTTTTTTACTATAATATATATTCAAGTTTAATAATTATGTGGCAAACTAGAGATACCCATTATGATTTTCTTCAACTTTGAAGCATAAATTGTAAATACAAGTTAAATTTAATTTTATTAAATAAAAATAAAAAGATTATTAAAAATGTGTAAAAATGTAACACATTGCTTTAGAATTCTTATTTTTACTCTACATTTGAAATTGTGAATATATATTTGAGTTACAAAATGTTAAATTTTAGAATCTTATAAATTTACAAATTTCATTGCCAAAATTGTATTATAAAGTGTGACACATGTGTGTTGCATTGCTAAGAATAAAATGAGCTCTTGAAGTGAACATAACTAGGTCCTAACAACATTTCCAAAGTAATAATTTATTATTTAACATTTGGACCTACTGCCAAGCTCTTCAAGACATCTTCATAATAACACTTCCAAAAGGTGATATTCAACATACTCAACTCAATACATAATGTTCATAATATTAGCTCCTTACCCGTGGAACGATCTTGTATCATTCTTATTTGTGCATAAAATATTTTAACACACAACATTATTCAACACGATCATCAACCATATAGAACTTGCACATAAAGGAAATAATTTCACTCTCTATAAAAACATTCATTCAAAGTCCAACAAGTAAGAAGCATAAATAAACTTGTATAGGCTAACATTCCTGTTGTAAATATCACCAATACTGAGAGGGGGGAGGGTGAATTAGTATTGAGAAAATTTTACCATTTCAAACTTTAAGCATATCATGTAATAATAACCATTAACAATGCCACACAAAATCATACATAATTCACAAGATATAATGCTTTTCTTATAATATAAAAAGATTACAAGATTACATTCATAGGAAACACCAAATTTCAATTTATGAGCACCAACTTAATGGAGGCTACAACCCCCTAGATTTACTATCTCCAACTGGAAGGAAGCACCCACTCCTTAGATTCTCTAGCACCCACTAGAAGGAGGCTACAACCCCCTAATCCACAGGTTCCAACCCGTAGAGAGGACTCCAATCCTCAGCGAGCTCCAAATCACCTTAGCACCATCCTACCACCCTAATATGAGTACTGAGTATCAATCTTTCAGTATCACTGTTTTCACTATCTCCAACATTACTGGCACTATCACTGTCTTCACTATCTCTGACTTCATTTTCATTGTCATTGTCTTCACTGTCACTATCACTGTCTTGAACAAACCCTAGAAAAAATAATCCATAGACTTCATCTTTTCCTTGGATCCTTCAATCCCTTGACATCATCATCATCATCATCAAAACCTAGGTCATTCCAAGAGAGGAACCCTAGATCATATGATAAGAATCCTAATCAATGCACTAAGATCACAAGATAAACCCTAGTCCATGCCTTTGCCAAGATAAGGAAGAAAGAGAGAAACCATAGTTATGCACCATGTCCTTGACCAAAATAAAACTAGATCATTCCATCACATAGCCCTTACAAGAAGCTTTCCAACAAGCTAAGAATTTTGTGATTCCGATACTGTATGAGAAAGTTATGCAAGTTTCTGTCAATCTTCTTCACTTGATGCTTATCTTGAATTTCGCTTAACTCTTCTTGTCCTCCTTGAAATTGCGCTTAATATATCTTGAACTTGGATAATTCAAATGAAATGTTTCAACATTTATTTATATATGTCCAAGTCACTTTTAAAGTTACTTTAGGGTAGGTCATCCCAAACCAAATTCTAGTCTCATGTTAGGTCGTCCCTAACCAAATTCTGTCCTAGTACAAATAAAATCTCATTTTTCTTTAACCACATAGAGTTAGGAATCATGACACCTATCAATGGAAAAGTCTTGGAATAGGATATATGATTATGGAACTTGTTATTTCATTTGTGGTACCTTTATGGGGAAAAATTCCCCTTTTGTATCTAGCATCATTCTCATGAGACTCCCCCTAGCTTTGTCTTCATGGCCTCTTGACTTACTTAATCAATGGGATTTCACTTGGTTTCTTGACCACTTCATGTCTTCTTTAAGGGGATTCTTTATACTTCACATCATCATGGTTATGTGGACACATCCTCATCACTTTAGGGGTTTCTTCACTTGCTGCATTTGTGTGCAACTCAAAGTGGGCATGTAGAAACAACCACATGGTATCTTATCCCACGAGGGACATGCTTAAAATCTATGCCATAAGGGGACCACTTTGGAGTTATATACACTTATGTCAAGGCTCCTTCAAGGCTCTTCAAAGCTTCTTATTATCCCATCCTATCGAATAAATTAAGACATTGGAAGACACTCATTGTAGAATGTACTTTGTTTCTTGGCCAAGTGTGGAATTGTTTAAACATGGTGAATGCTTGGTACCTCAAACATATCACGGTACAATGGGTGATTCAACGGCTAGTGATTCAAAGAATGATAGTGATGAAAATCATAACAATGCTTCAGATGATGAAAAAACTTCAAGGGAAGTTTATGCGTCAGAGTGTGAATATATTGGGGAGCAAGATGATTATGTGAGTATTAGTCCCAAAGAAAGGAATGAATTCCTTGCACACCATGTCATACTTAAGCATACATGTTCAAATACAGAGGAACGAATAGCCTTGGGTTTTATCTCAAATGTGCTCGAGGACCACAACATTCAAGGGGAGATGCTGGGATTATGTAATTTTGGTGTAATGGTGGAAAGAGTTCTATCACGTTGCAACAAGTGCTCCCTCTTCGTCCAACCCATGAATATAATATCTTGGCCAATAGATAAATTGTTAGACCAAAAAAATGGAACTTTATTGCAAGTTCAAGGTATACACCAATCAAAACGATTATCCTCTTCCCACATTGAAGATCATAACTTGAAGTTTAAATGAATATCAATGAAGCTAACTCATCTATGCTCATATGAGAATAAGTATGTTGCCAAGGGGACTATTACAAATGTGCTTGAAGGAAAACTGGTACAATTATCTAGGTTAGATGGTCTTCATTTTTGTATTCATATCTATAAAATATTCACACAAAATTGCAACCACTTCAATCTATCAGAAGGTTATTTGATAAAGTGGCCTATTAACCAGTTGGTGCACCTTAGTGGTTCTCGATTAGATGTGAAGTTGAAGGAAATTTTATCGGAGGTAGAAATGAATATGTGAAGTATAGTGGAATATCCTCTTCCACAATTGGAATATACCATTGGTATCAATTATTGATCTTATGGCCAATTAGTGACAACCATACTATACACTTACCATAAATTCCCAAGGCCAAATTCATCTCATGGATGTGCAATGAAAATAGGTTCCAATGAAGACGAGGATGAACATCACTTCCTCAAACGATTAAGAAATAAAAAATGTTGTAAACACGAATGTCTGTCTAAAATACCCAATGGTTCATTAGCTAATGGTTGGTGCCCAGTTAAAGCCAAGGTTGAGAATGAAATAAGGGAATTTGTGCTCAAATCATTGGAATCAAATGCAGTTATAAATTATAGGAGTGAAAACAAAAAGAAATGGATCTTGCTTTACATGAAATTTGATGGCATTGAGGTTTGTCAAAATGCATGGTATTTATCCTTTTGTATACCAAGAGCCACATTATTTATTTATAAGAGGAAATTTGTAAACGGTGACAAAAGGTCAGTAAATGGAAATTGCGGCTTAGCAAAGCCAAGGCCTAATACTTTAACAACAATAGCTAGTCTAAGAAAAACGAACAATGAAAATTCAGATATAGCTCCCCACCATACCCGATCAGTGAATACAGATGGAATGAGGATGCCTCTAATACTATCACTTGCAAATTATACACAGAAAATAGTTCTTCTAAAGTGCAATGGTGACCTTGCCAAGCTTATGCTTCCTCTAGTGTCATAATCCAACTTAAGCAATATATGGAATAGGAATTTCCTAGATGTTTCAATTACAAAGAACATCTACTTTGCATAGTGTGATGAGTGTTGTGAAATTTTACAAAAAATTAGGGGCACCACAACCAATGATGATAAAATATTGGCACCAAGTATATAAATTTCACAATGATTACATTGCTAGTTGTCACACAGTGCTTTATGCACATCGTTGGAATCATAACACAACCCAAGCAAATTCTTGAGCATTGTGCATGACAAGATGGGAAAGTTGAAGACGTCCATACCAAGGATGGTAAGGGATCCAAATTCGGTTAGCGCTTCCTATAATCTCCCAGTTCAATTAACTAGCATGCTTACCCATGGACACATGTATGGGGGTTCTAGTCACTTTGGGCTCCCTTATTTAGATGGTGGTTTGAACTACACTGCATAATCCATATGTTTATGCTTGCAGATGTTAGAGGATCCAGTGGTTGATGAATTTAGGCATTTGTTGTATGCAAAAGGGTCTTCAATGCATCCATTGCACGATGCACTTCTAAAAAATGAATCTTATGGGAAGTGCCAAGAATATAAAAGTGAAGCAATGCAGGCTTTATAAATGCAAAGTGCTTCTTTGAACAAACTTCCATCGGTTTTATTTTTGCAGCTTGACAATTGTGGATGTGAGAACTATAATCGTTACCTCTTTTATTTTGCATCCATGCTCATAGAAAAGAGTATTTTTACTAATGTATATGTAAGCTTCCTTCCAGGTGGTCACTCTCATGAAGATATAGATGGAACATATGGGAGGTTGTCGGCTCAATTGAAGAGACAAGATATATCATCACTACCACAAATCATGGCTAACTATAGAAAAATCCAAGTTGATTATAATTTCACTCCATACTTGATCGAGGATGTTTATGACTTTAAGACCTTTGTGGGAAAATACTTACTAGATGGAAGTAAAAAGATTGTGGGTATCAAATCCCCCTAATACTTCAAATTCAGTATGGTTGATGGCACCAATGTAATGTAATATAAGGAAACTATTAGAGATGAACAATTGTATCATTGCATAAATATATGGAAAAATGGGGAAAACGGAAAGCCAAACTTGCCTATAGGGGAACCTCCATTGTCACCATTCAAAACATTGAAAGACATTGAAGATTTGAAGAAATGAATAAAGTCATATATTGCTCATTTTAGTGTAGCAATGGAATGTAGAGGGGAAGAATACTGGATTCCAAAGATAACATACTGGAAAAATGTTTTGGGGGATTTAGATGTGTCACTAGTTAATCAGGTAAGGCCAAGAAGTTCCTTTTGTCCAAAAACAAGATAAGAATCAAACACCCCCAATGATATTAAAAAAAACCCTTATCTCATGGAGGATTACTTGGGTCAAAGAGTCTCTACTAATGATGAAATATATGCGGGTCCTTCCTGCAACAAGCTTACAAAAGAATTTGATCCAAGCAAATATGTGAATAAAGGTCATATGATCATTGTACGACCAAGTGATAATACGCCAATATGGTTAGGGAGGGCATTAGGTGATGTCTACAAAGACATGGTTGATATGGAGAGACACCAAGTTTTAGTTCATTGGTAACCCATTGGAGGATATGCACGTTGGGATTAAAAAACTAAGGAGTAGACATTTGGACGAGATAAATATGATATCATTGATGTGGATATTATAATATGGGCTTGGAAATTACGAGTGATTGCAAAGGAAGACAAGGTAAAAATAAATGAAAAGGGACATATGGCCATTAAGAGATATCAACAACAATTGGGAACCAAATGTATGTGATGATAAATGAGGCATTCTTTCTATGTTCTGAGATGTAATTTCTCTCAAAATTACTCTATTACCATACCGGGCAAACAATTTGTAATATGCTGTAATTGTCAATGGAAAATGAGATATGTGTTTTTATTTCATCATCTATATAATTTTGGTCATAGTAAATCAAGAAATATTGAGGATGGGTCTTCCTACATCTTAATTCCTTACGAATGTTGTTAATTCCCCTAAGAGTTCCAAGTTTCAATTTGGACTATGCTAGGGCAAGGTGGAGGTGAATTGAGTAGTTTAAACAAAATGCAAATAATTCTTGGTTAATGCTTGACAATGGAAGCCAATACATTCATATAATCAAACAACAATAGAAACCATCATTTACAATTAAACCGTGAACATAGATGAAGGAACAAAGGTCATATTAACTTGAGATCTCTATTCCAATCATAATACCCAACATACATGTATATAAGTGCTATAAACATGGTGCAAATCTTGCTGCTCGCTAGTTTGAATATAATATCAAGATAAATTTCATCGACAAAAAATAAGTATGGAATTCACAGTAGAAGAACATAATCTGTTATTTATACCACCTGCTCTATTTTGGTAATATAATTTATTTAATCGTTTTCATATAAGTGAGAAAACATAATTACCAGCACTATAAACATGTATGGAATATCTCAATTTCCATTTCAGAGATCAAGAATCTCGGTGACAGAGTTATCATGAGACAAATAAATAAAAAATGTACTATATAATTCAAAATTCAAAATTCCAAGAAGGGATCATGCTCCTTCTCCTAATATTTCAAATGGAGTGACTGAGGAAGGGCTAGTGGTCCAATTTATTTCCAACTGCTCTCTTATTCTATCTCTTTCATTATGTTAAAACTTAACATTTTTGTTTCTAACTGCCTAATTACATTGTTTAGCATTTATTCTTAGTCGAACCCTTTATAGTGGATTTCTATCGAGGTGTGTGTCAAGTGGATTGTCCAACTATCTGAACTGCTGGCTGCTTTGTTGGTATGGATTGCCACACTCAAGAAATTGGAATTTGAATTAGATGGTGCATATTTTTTGGGTAATTTGTTCGGATGATGTGTCCATTTTCGATTGATCCATATGGACATCATTTCACATTCCTTTGTCTGTCATTGAAACTTTCTTGTCGGCTTGTGTAGACACAGGTGGACATCCACCTTTTTTCAGGCTGGGTGGTAACACCTCTGCCCCAAAGTGGTTTGAAAACTCTAATTTGGGAGCCGCTTTCAATTCGAATCTGCCACGTGCCCTAGCAGTTTCAATCAAATGGCTCATCATACCTACTTTATTTTCCACACTATTTCCTGATGCGCTATTCCTCCTAGCCATCGATTTTTCTTTCCGCGAGTTGATATGCATGTTCAGGACAAGTGCCTTTACACCGAAGTGCTTCATTGTCACCCTCGGTCCCTTGGTTATTTTTCCATAGTGCCAAATTTCTTTCTCATAGAACCTACCATATAGATTCCTCGACAGTCGACCACCAATAGTAAACCTCGACCGTCGACCGTCGACAATCAACCTCAAACTTTGATAGATTCCCCAATGGTCGACCACCATATGAGGAGGCATAGAACCTGTCATATGTCAAAATGTGGAAATTGGGATGATGTAGAAAAAGAGCACAATCCCTTTCTCACAATTTAGTAATTCATGTGATTGGGATTAAAATTTAAGAACCTTGGTGATGAGAAGAAAAGGTACATTTCCTCTCACTATACAAGATACTTCATCATTGTAAAAATTTAATTATGTGAATATTAAAAAAGACATGTTAAACTCACAAAATCCAATAATTACAGTAATTAAACTTATTAAGAGTAATATTTTATAATGATAATGAAAATTTAAGCAATTGATAATCACAACATTGGAAACCAATATTCACACTACTAGAAACCAATAATGACACTTAAAAAAATCATTAATCATATTTTTGGAAACCAATAATCACACTTCCGAAATGATGATCACAATTCTGGAAATCAATAATCACACTTATGAAAACTGATAATCACACTGATGAAAACCGATAATCACACTATGGAAAATGTGAAATTTTTATCATAGTTGGATCTAGCAAGAGAAAAATTCCTCACAATTTCTTTTTATAAAGATGCACAGAAAAGAGAAAAAAGTGACAAAATTTGATAGATTGAACAAACTCCAATTGAACAACTGTTAATCATCTAACCTTTTCCAATATATTGGCTATCCAAATATATTACAATAGGTAAAATTTGAGATGATCTAAAGGCATTCAAATGGCTCACATGTGGTAGGCTTAGATTTTACCAAATTCTCCATCTATGACAAGTGTCAATCTCCAACTCCTAGAAAATGGTCATGAATTGTCTAGGTGGGCTAGGTAGACCATGAGTGACCAAAAAAAACCAATGAGTGGATTTTAGGAGAAAAGGAAGGAATAGGTTGAGGTAAAAAATAACAAACTTGCCCAATTCATCCTAGTGCTCCTTGTTCATCCTAATCCAAGAGAAAATTAGGATAAAGCTGCTTTAACTCATAAAAACAGGATAAAAGAAGGATGAAGATGGAAGTGTGCTTTGGCTCATAAAAGTAGAGTACAAGCAGGAAATGGAGCACTCTTGCGGATAAACTATCACAAGGTGGACGAAAGTAAGCACTAGGAAGACAACTAACATAGTCTAAACCACTAGGAAGCAAATAAAAGCATATACTAAGGTCTAGATGGTTAATTTATTCTAACACCACCCCTTAAGATTGACTTATGTGAGTGAAATATAAAAAATAGGGTCCAAAAAATAAGGCTATGGCCACCATTTACAATTTTATCTGTTCAAACAACCAAGGTAAAAGATGAAAACCACATGGGAAAAACCTCCCCTATAAATATGGACATGTGTAAAATGAAATTTTTTCTAATCTGTCTTCACCATGTCATCACTCACCCCAAGCAGTGATCTAAGATGAGTGAGTGTCTTCTTTGTAAAGGCCTTGGTGAATATGTCTACAGTCTATTTAGAAGATGGACAATATTGCAGTGAGATAATGTGATCATGCACCAACCCTATGATGTAGTGCAAGTGAATCTCGATGTGTTTGGTCCTTTTCCTCTTAAATGGATCTATTGAGATCTTGATGGAACTCTGGTTGTCACACCATATGATAGTAGGTTGACTAGAGAGAATCCCAAACTCAGATAGTATGCCTTGCAACCAAACACATTGTGTGGCTGCATTGACAACACCTTTATACTTAGCTTCAACATATGATAGAGCAATGCCACTCTATTTCTTGCTTGACCAAAAAACAAGACCAATACCAATCATGAACACATAACCAGAAGTGGACTTCTGGTTTGAACTTTCACCATCCCAATCAGAACCAGTATACCTAATAAGATATAGTGAAGATTCAATTGCATAGTGTATTTCATAAGACTTTGTTCCTTGCACATAGTGAAGGATCCTCTTAGTTGCTTTCCAATGGAGTTCATGTGGCTCTTGCATGTATCTAGAAACAACACCTACTACATAGGATATGTGAGTCTGAGAGTGTGTTAGGTACAATAGAATCCCAAAAAAATTCCTATACAATGTACTGTTCACCAAAGGTGAAGAACTGCCATCCTCAAGTGTAACACTAGAGAGCAAGGGAAACTTTGCTTGCTTGCACTCTGTCATTTGAAACTTCTTCATCAAATATGAATCATACTTGGATTGAGAGACTTTGATACCTGAAATGGGATGTGTGATTTCAAGTCCAAGAAACTATCTCAACAATCCCAAGTCAGTCGTTGAAAATGAACTATGCAAAGCATTTTTAATAGAAGCAATGCCTACAGTGGAACTCCCTGTGATAAAGATATCATCTACATACAAAAAAATGAGTAAAAGAGAGTCACCATCATGCTTCATGTAAACATTCGGATCTGATTTGCATCTTGTAAATTTTTGTGATAGAAGGAAGCTGTACATCTTAGCATACCAGGCTCTAGGAGCCTGCTTGAGACCATAGAGATACTTCTTCAGTCTCAACACAAGTGAAGGATCATGAATATATCCTTCTGGATGCTTCATGTATATTTCCTCCTCAAGATATCCATGGACGAATGAACTATTAACATCGAAATGGTTCACCTCCCAGTGATTGGATGTTGCAATAGCCAATACCAATCTAATGGAGTCTTGTCTACATGAGAGAATGTTCCCGTGTAGTCAAGTCCTTGGAATTGAGAGAATCCATTTTCCACTAATATTTCCTTGTATTTGAATGCTTCATCTTCTGCAACCATCTTGGTTTGATATATCCAATTGCATTGAACCAATTTTTCGCAAGGAGGAAGTGAAACTAGCTCCCAAGTTTCATTGTTTTGAAGAGTTTGGAACTCTTCATCCATGGCAGCCTGCCATCTTGGATCTTGTGAGGCCTCAGAATATGTTTTTGGATCAGATCCTATCGTCATGAAACATCTCTCATGAATATGTGGATCACTAGCAAATAATGCACAATGTGCATTTTGAAATTGGGACCTTGTTTTCCGTGTGTCATGAGGATCACCTGCAAGATCTCTTGCTACTTTAATGGTCTTTTCAGCCCATTTTGGCCTTGTAGGTGGATTGGGATCTACAATCACATGATCATCTTCATTATCAATATAAAAATCAGAAAATTCACTAGAGTCTTCACTTACATCATTAAGTGGAGGATTTGAGCTTTCTCCTTCTTCCATTTGGAGTGTTTGCAATGGTTATTCTTCAAACTGTACACTTCTCTCAATGAATGTCTTATGAGTGGATATAAAAAAAAATCTTGTAAGCCTTTTCATTTTCAGCATATCCAACAAATATACATGGTTGAATTTGAGGTTGTGAGGCCTTTCTCTTCTATGGAGGAATCCTAGCCCAATCTTTTGAACCAAAGATTCGAAAGTGAGACACATCAGGTTTGTGCCCAATCCAGGGTTCAAATGGAGTCATGCATTTCAAATATTTATGAGGCACTCTATTCTGGATGTATGCTACACAGTTAATGGCCTATTCCCACAGTCTTGGAGAGAGTGACTTGGACTCAAGCATGTAGGTGGCCATCTCCTTTAGAGATATGTTCTTGTGCTTTGCCACACCATTATGCTGAGGTGTGTAGGGAACAATATGTTGCATATGAATGCCTTCATTAGCACAAAGTTACTGCAAATATTTGTTCACATACTCCCCTCCATTGTCAGTATGAAGGGCTTTAATCTTGTTTCCAGAAATATTTTCAATAGAAGCTTTAAAAACAGTAAAAATTTCAAACACTTCTAACTTATACTTGAGGAAATAAACCCAACAGTATCTTGAATAATCATCTCTGAATGTCAAAACATACTTTGCATTAATCAAGGATAGGGTAGGAAAGGGTCTTATGATGTCACTATGGATCAATTCAAGAGGTGAACACATTCTCTCTGCTTTTCCTTTCTCATACTTGTGCTTTGGGTGCTTTCCAAGGATACAACCTTGAAAAATGCCTCTTGAGAATTTGATGTCTGGTAGCCCATCAACCATTGAGTGCTTATTCAAATATTGCAAATATCTATAATTTAGGTGACCAAACCTCTCATGTAATAGCTTGTTGGTCTCATTGGCATGTTTCAAAAGTGCATTTTGAGATGAGTAGGGGAGGAATTGAGAAAACTTGTATACCTTCGAATCATGATTTGTAGCCCCAAGTGCAATAATTTTTCCAGTAGATATTTCAGAAATATCCACATCATTTGGAGTGAATGTGACTTTATTCGGAGTTCTACTGTATTTCATTTGATACAGATAGAGAATATTTGTAGACAGTGCAGGAACATACAAAACATTATTGAAGAACCCATTGTCAAGATCAATTCTCCCCTTACCTTTAGATGGAATCTCAGATTCATCTCCTATCAGGATTGAGGGACCACCAATGCATTCAAAAGTAGAAAAGGAATCCATTGTGGCAGCCATATCCTTGGATGCGCCAGAGTCAATAATGAAGGAAGGGGAATTTGAAATGCTTGCCATCAATGCATGACATCTCTCTTTTCCTTTTGAACTTGAACTTGCATCTTTCCTCTTTGCACTTTCATGAAAAAGAATGTTGTTCTTTTCGAAAATTTGAGCCATCATATCAATGGTTTTCTTCATACATGAGCATTCATGGTGCCAACCCTTATGGGAGTATGTGCATTTATAATTTTCCTTCTTCTTCTGCTTGTCCTTCTTGGAATTTGAAGGCTCTTCTGGTGGTTTGTATTTCTCCCTCTTTTGTTCTGACAACTTCTTATCTTTGGCCTTATTCTTCCCTTTGGTATTCTTAGAATCTCTTGTTGCAAGCGCATGGTATTTGGATGGTTTGATGGCTCCCATTTGGACCAGTTTGTCCTGCTCTTGGGTGAGAGACTCCATGAATTCTGCCAGGAAGGAATCTTCCAATTTCGAACTGTCAACTTAGTTGCATGGAAGGTAGATACAAATAGTGAGTATTTTGGACTCAGTTTGAGAGTATAGACATAATCAGTTGTTCTTCTTTCTTCTTGATCCCACATTGTTTGAGCTAGAGGACCAATGAATTAAAATTTGTGAAGAAATATTGTATGGATTCAAAACTACTAGGACTTAGTGAAATTAGCTCATTTTCCAACTGATGACCCCTGAGCTCATATGTTTTTCCAAAAAATGACTCAAGTTTGAGCCATACTTCATTTGGAGTGGATAATCCATCAAAATGAAATAGGAGATCTTTGGAAGTGCTAAGACATAATAAGCCATATGCTTCATCCATTCTATTGTACCATTTGGCCTTCTCTACAACTGAAGTTTGTTCAAGCTCAGTTCCCATTGTGACTCTATGAAGGCCCTTACTCCTCAATAGAATCACCATCTCTTCCTTCCATTCAAAACAATTGAATGGAGTGAGAGTCAATGAATGAGACTACTCCATTTTTTGTTGTTGCACTCCTGGTGAGACATAATCTAAAACCTACAGTTTGCAAAACACTCAAAAGGAAAATTTTGTTATCCCAATCAAACTTTACTTCAATAATGAGCACATTTGGGAGTGCATCACACCTAGGCAGACCATAAAGTGATCAGAGGAAATATCCATAGGATTTATGTGGTAACTCCTTTGCTTCTGGTGCTTCAATGTAAGTATATGAGTGAGATTGGATTCCTGATCAACTCTGATACCATGTGAAATTTTTATCACAGTTGGATCTAGCAACAACAAAAATTCCTCACAATTTGTTTTTACAAAGATGCATAGAAAAGAGAAAAAAGTGAAAAAATTTGATAGATTGAACAAACTCCAATTGAACAAATATTATTCATCTAACCTTTGAAAATATGTTGGTTGTCCAAATATATTGAAATAGGTAAAAGTCAAGAGCCTCTAAAGGAATTCTAATGACTCACATGTGCACCAAGCTTAGATTTGACCAAATTCTCCATCTATGACAAGTGTTAATCTCCATCTCCTAGAAAATGGTCACAAATTGGCTAGGTAGGACTAGTTAGACCATGAGTGACCAAAAAAAACTAGTGAGTCACTTTTAGGAGAAAAAGGAAGGAAGAGGTTGAGAAAAAAAAGTAGCAAACTTGCCCATTTCATCCTAGCGCTCCTTGTTCATCCTAATCCAATTGAAAAGCAGGATAAAGCTACTTTAGCAAGATAAAGATGGAAGTGCACTTTGACTCATAAAAGCAAAGTAAAAGCAGGAAGTGGGGCACTCTTGTGGATAAACTATCACAAGGTGGAAAAAAGTAAGCACTAGGAAGCCAACTAACATAGTCTAAACCACTAGAAATAAAATAAAATCATATACTAAGGTCTCGATGGTTAATTTATTCTAACACAAAATCGATAGTCACACTTTTGAAACATGTTGTAAATCCATATTCTCACTGGGAAGTCTAAGTTTAATGAAATCGAGGTTAAAAGTTTGATTATAGATTTGTAGAGATGGAAGTCTTGTTTGCAAATTTGGAGGACATATTTGGCACATGTACAGGTTGACACGTTGATAGGGACAATGCCATTGATAGTGACAGTGATAGTGATAGTGATAGTGACATTGACAGAGATAGTTACAGTTACAATGACAATTACAATGACCGTGACAATGAAAGAGACATTGAAAGTGATAGTGACAATGACAGTGATAGTGATAGTGATAGTGATATTGAGAATAATAGTGACAATGAGAGTGACAGTGGCAATGATAGTGACAGTGACAGGTTGATACACTGGTTCATATTAGGGTGCAATGTGGTGCTAGGGCAAGTTGGTACCTGTGATCTCAAGGAGTTGGTGCTTCCTTCCAGTTGGTTCTAGAGAACTAGGGTGGTATGTTGGTGTAGGGTATATTGAGTTGGTGCTCAAGAGGACTGGTGTCCTCATCCTAGAGCTAGGTTGGAGCCTATCATAAAGTTGGTGCTTACCAAAATAAATAAGTTGATGCTTTCCAAAATCAGTCAGTTGGAGTTGGATATAGAAGGTTGGAACTTGTTTTGTTTCTTTCACCAAATCAGTAAGTTGGAGCTTACTATAAACATGTTTGTAACATCCCTCTTTTATTGTTCCTATTACTTTGTAAATTATAACTATGTATGTAGGCTTGGTGAGGAGCTCAAGGCCAAGGCCCCACCAACGGACCTCGAAAGTTTTGTCATTGTATGTTTCCTAAATTATAATTATTACTATAGGCTTAGGAGACTAAGGATGCGACACAACTTAATATCGGGCCATAAATCCAGCTAGGGAAAAAGGTTAAGGGTGAATAACGTCCTGTGAAACTAGTAATAATGACTAGGAGTCATTATTGTACTATAGGATACAAAAAGGAAGACTATTTACAAATGATAGCCTATGGCAAGAAGTGACATGCTCCGTGAGGAGTCGTAAATATCATGCTCTACTCTTACAAGGTTACAAAGTAGGTGATACACTTATTATTTTAATAAGAGTTATTCTTATTATTAACAGGTGGTACCCCCTTAAGCTTATAGTAAGTACTTACTAGTGGCGTTAATATAAAGGAAAGACTACCCTAGCTATCATGTAGCATTTAAGTAAAAAGGGTATACATAAATATATTATATTTATGTATTTAATTCATAAATAAATGTATGTTATGAAATACTTCTAGTTAAGTGAAAACGTGAACTTTAGGATTACCTACCAAATCATGCATGGGTTTTCACATAAAATTAGAAAGATTCTCTACTAGGGCGCATTATCACTAAGGCATGGAAGTTAAGCCGTGTATTTATTTTGGAGATATATGTGAGCGCCAAACTCCTCTTAACGCCACCACTTGTCGTCATGCGGAAAGGTTGAGTTGGTGAATCCACCTGTTGGCATTTGAGCACGTCTCTTATCACACGATTGAGTGACCCGTGATCTGGGGGATTTGGGAAGAGAGGATCCTTGCGCTGAGGAGGTGAGAACTCCCTGCGATGGGAATTCTATAAAGAATCACGGCATCTCCTAAATGCGGAGCGCGGGTGGGGAAAGAGCGATCTCAGGTAATCTGGAGGAGAATGCTGATTGGGGAGGGTACTCACGAGGATCGGGAGAGCTCCAGAAAAAGGATCGAGCTTGCTATTCGTAGGGGGAATAAATCCATCTCGCAATGGGGAAGTAAGGGAAGAAAAGTCTACTTTGCAGATCAGAATTCGGTATGAAAGAGGAAGGTTCTAAATCTCTGCGAGGAAATGACAATGCCTCTGAGATGAGAAGACAAACTCTGTGAAAGAGGGAGACTGTAAGGAAATTAATTGCAGTGAGGGATGGGAATCTCTGCATCTGGAAACGAAAACCCAACTAAGATGTTACTTTGAATTCTGGATGACACGATCACTGTACAAGGAGCGGGTAATCCTGTGCTAGAATCCGGTAAGTTTTTCCTGACATCGAGGTTGTTTAGATTTCTTTATAAAATTGATTGAGCAGGCACTCTGAATCTGGTTGCTTAGTTTTCTTTCTACATTGCACATAAATGTGTGTTAATTTTTCTTGTATATATATATAGTTGTTTATAAGATCCCAGCATCGATCTCTTTATGTGGTTGAACGCTTCCAATGGTGGGTTCCAGGTTAGATCTTATTTTATTATATGATGATACCGTCCTATTTATATGCTTGAAGTGTTCCAAATTACCGGCCATCGGGGTTTAACCCTTTTGCGATCTACAAAATCTAGGTAGATTATTATGCCTTGGAAAAACTCTGTTGATAGTATTTTGTACTATGAAGATTTGTGTTTTGTCCAAAGTCTACTAATCCTGTTGGGTGTATGGAAGTCGCATACCTCAATTCTTTTCTAATTGTGGATCTCGATTCTTCATTCTTCGTTTTGCCAAACCCTTAGCTATGCTTTAAGGTGGAGTAGCCCCAATATCGAGTTGAGCTGTAAGTATTAGATAGTGTAGATCCCAGAAGAACAGAGTAACGCCCTAATTGCGAATCGTGGCCTCTTTTCTTCTTCTTACTTATGCAGTAATAAATCTCTGATCCTCGACAAAACTTTAGTTGGGATTTCCTTTGTAACGTCGTATGCATTATATCCTGACTGAATGTGTTGAAATAAGGGCAGCGATCCCTATTAGTTTACTGCTTGCAGACTATTTATCTCGACACTGATCTAATTTTGTGATGATATCTACAGCTAGTCTATTAGACCTCGATCGTTATGTAAGGATACATGGGATAATAATGTATATTTTTATAAAAGTTTACTAATTGGTTTAGACCCCCTCGTCTTACTTTGAAGAGAAGCACACGCTGCTCTCCTTCCTTGAAAGAAGTTTTAATCTACTGTCTTGGTTTAAAATAGAGTTTGTTAGAAGATATGCTAAGTAATTACTTTTATATGATGACACAGTGTTAAAAATGGAATCGAAAAATTTCATATTGGAGCCGTTTTATATGTGAATCAAAGTTAGATGTTGTCACATGATATATATATTTATATGAATTAAAGTTATTTGTGGTCTCGTGATATACATACATTACTATGAAGGCTATGATTTAAATAGTGGATATAAGGTATGTATATTAAATCATAACGTCTATTGAAAGGAATAGATGATATAGTTTAATAGAATAGAATATAAGATATGGTTAAATTTGTCGTAGGAAAGGAGATAGTAAAGTGCATAATTTTGTTAATGAATTTACCTAGTAATAGCAAGAATGCATTTTATTATTTGGCAAGCTTAAGCCATTTAACCTTTGAATAAAATTATAAATTGTTTACATGGAATAAATTATCAATTACAAACTATGAAACTTCAGTATATAATATAGGTGGACGATAATTATTATTAAGGGGAATGTTTGAAAGGTCATTGCAAGTCTATCGCCCATTGAAGTGTAGAGTTTAGAAAATGCTACCTTCATCAAAACAACTATAGGCCAGTTTCGGCTATAATAATGAATTAGATGCTAGATACTTTAGCATGGCATTACTTTATATATATAGCTGATTCATGAAAAGCTCTATGTAATAGAGGCTTGGCGGAAGGAGGAGGAATCTTGTTACAGCAACCATGTTGCTCAAATGTAATCTTCTTACTTGTACCTAATAATAAATGATGCACACACGTTTGTGGACTAGCCTGTGTATGGGTGAACCACGTTACCTTTGGTCTCATGTGGTTGCTTTTGGTGTTTCTCATTGTGTCCTTATGTGGAGTACTTGCTTCTTTCTTATAATAACTATGACTACTTTGAAGTATGCGAAAATATGACAGGAGATAGTACTTGTGATGCATAAATTACATTTGAGGGATCTTTTCTTTGATTATCATGACGACGTTTATAACAAGATTATAAGTCGTAAAGTTATAATTAATTGTATTTGTGTATTTAAATTGTATTTTATGGAGTACCTAGATGCATGCATTTTTAGTTTCCCTTAAATTGTAAAGTGCCTTCCTTATATCAATGAGTAAAGTAGGAGAAATGCTTATTAAAGATAATCGCCTAAAAGTAATACAATAATTGGAATGGCTATCTCAAGTTCTTGATTTTATGTTAAGTGGGAAGTAAATCAAAGAAAGTAAATGAAAGTATGTATTCCAAGGTATGCAATTTTGAGTTTAGGAATTTTGAACCCATGTAAATGCTTTATGTATAGAATATTATCTTGTTACAATCCTCCCAAAACATAAGTGGATTTACTTATCTTTATCATGTGCCATGAAGGGTATGTTACAATAGCAATGAAGATTTATTGCACGAGGGCTATTCCTATAATGAATCATTTTCTAACAATGCTGTGATGGCGGACTTTCATACTCATTACAAAAGGGTTTTATTCTTAAAGTATAAGTAGGATGAAAGTTTTAAATTTTTCCAAATTTACTAACTCGTTTTATCGGAGATGTCACAATGTTGATATCTGCTGTTTTTGCAAGTTGGAGCTTGCACCAGGGATGGGTGTCCCTCTCAGGTTGGATCCTGATATTGTAATGAATGAATTATGAAAGAACATATTTTGTGGTTTTCTCTCATTTTGGTTTCCACATAAAAAATCTTATGTAATGTGTATGATTTTATGTGATTGTTAATGGTTAATATTACATGATGTGCTTTAGGTTAAAAATGGTAAAAATTGCTCAATACTAATTCACATCCCCTCTAAGTATTGGTGAATATTCCAACAATTGGTATGAGAGGAATTTCCTTCAAAACAATCAAATAGCTAGAAGGAAGATCTCTAGAGCACACATGGATGAATATGAAAATATATTCTCTCACAATGGAGCTCCATTGTTTGATGGTTAAAATTATGAGTGAGAATAATGATGATATTATATTTATAGGCACAAGGTTGTGGCATTTGGGAATCAATTTTGAATGGTTACATCACCCCAAAAAGACCACCAAAAATTGCAGCCAAGACGGAGTTAAGAAAGAACAATGCAATGGAAATGGATACCATATTGGATGGACTATTTGATCATGTGAAAGTCAAAATAGGAAAATACACATCATATAAAGAAATTTGGGACAAGCTACGATATCTCTACACAAAGGAATATCTTCTCATGGAACCAAAAACTGAAGATAATCAAGAACATGAAGACAATCAAAAGGAAAGGTCAAATACAAAAATAAGGAACATTCTGAAGAAGACGATGAAGTATTTGAGAACAAAAGCAATGTCTCAAAAGATGAAGAGAATGATGAGGTAGAAACTGAAGTAGACCTTGAAGGTGTTAGAAAAAAAGATCGCAGAGCAATAACAATAAACGTAAATGCAAATATAATCACACAGACACATTACAAGAGAGACACCAATTTATCGTGGTTCACCCAAGATGGGCTACGTCCACACTGAAATTGCTAGTCCTTATTATTATACCATCCAGCAAATCAAGGGATACAACGTGCAGCACATCCGTTGCACTTCCTCTTCACTGTCTCACAGTCTCTCTTCACGATCTCAGAGATATTTACGATGCTTAATACCTAATACATCATCCCTAGCCGTATTACAATGTCTTTCTTATAAAGGGGAAATACAATGGGAAAATACCACCGGTTACCCAAAACCATGGCCCCGTAAACTGTTGGCGAAAACAACCCAAATTTTTTTTCTCAGGGGCTACGCCCTCCCGTATCTCGAGGGAATTTATCCCAAACCCTAAGGTTGGGGAACAAGTGTACAGTCCTTTTGCATATCATATAAAGCTGGGGTACACGGCTAAGACACTATCATCTATGAGACTAGAAGATCTAGCTCCACAACCACCAAAAGGGGAATTGATTAGTGGTCTAGATGAATTGAGGAAAGTAAGGAAGAAGACTGAGATGCTAATGGAACAATTGTTGAGGTATCAAGAAAATAATACATTGCTAGAATATAATCTAAGTGATACTGAAATAATAGTCACTATTTTTAAAGAAAAAATAGAAGGGGCTAAGAAGAATGAAGAAACATTGACGAAGCATTTGGAAGAGAAAAACAACCAACTATGCACAAATTTGCAGAATGCAAGAAACGTTGAAGAAAGGTTGACAAGGAAATTAGAAGAAAGATACAAGAACCATGAAGAAGCTGAAAAAAAATTGTTGGTCTTAGAAGTCAAATATAAGAGGACAAGAATATTGAAGAAGATCTAACAATCCAAATTCAAGTAAATAAATAGTTTTTTCATGAGACTATTACTAGTTTAAGGGTTCAAGTGGAATATATAAAGGAAAGTCAAGAATTCCTAAATGACCAACTCAATGTTAAATTTTCAGAATTTACTTCAATATGATCGAGGATCTTAACTGAGAGAACAACATGTACAGCATATCTACAGCATATCAATCATGGAGACAATAATGCAAGCACACAAGAGACACAAAGATTTACTTGGGGAAAACCATAAAGGTGAAAAACCCCAATAACTTCCTCAGAGATAGATAGAGCAATGATACAACCAACCAATAGAGATAGCCATAGCCTAGCAGCAATCCTCCTCCTCCATAAGTGCGCCTCTCCTCCTTGAGAGCATGTGTGAGAAGTGAGTGAGTAAATAGAGTGCCTCCCGCACTCTATTTATACTTGACTTGACTTGCCTTTTTTACCTAACTCATGTCGGCTCTAACTTAACCACATAACATAATGCTGAGTGGGCCGACCCCCAATAGGGTGGTCTAATAACCCTTTGACCCACATGGCCGACCCCCAATAGGGTGGTCTAATAACCCTTTGACCCACATGACTTATACAGGGCCGACCCCAAACAAGGTGGTCTAATAACCCATCAAGTATAAGTTACGACACTTACAATATAAATGACGACACTTCCTTATAGAGGAATAATACCATCTCTATAGGAATACAATATACATATATGTGAAATACATTCCGAAGTTACATATACATCAACACTCCCTCTTAACTAGGAAGGTATTTCTCAGCACAGTTCTTCTAGCACAAGTCATCTTCTCTGGATCATCGTCACTAGATAATCGTCATCGAGTCATCATCATCGTCACTGCTGCTGCTATCTCAATCAATCTCTGCATCTACTCGTCATAGGAAGTTCTACAGAGCCAGTCCTTTTTCATACTGGATGTAGGCCCACCACCTGCAGGTCTTCGTCATCACTGGCCATACTGTGGAATCCTCAGGACTTATTACGTGCGTCACAAAACCTCGAAAGAGCATCCCAGGATATTACGGGTACACAACTCCAACCTGTAGGATCTCCCAGGGCGCTATTACATGTGACCCCACCACAAAACCTCGAAAGAGCATCTTAGGATGTTACGGGTACACAACTCCGACCTAAGATCTCCCAGGGCACAAATTACATGTGGTCCACCACAAAACCTAGCAAGAGCATCTCAGGATGTTACGGGTACACAACTCCGACCTGAGATCTCCTAGGGCACAAATTACATGTGGTCATGGCAAAACCTCGCAAGAGCATCTCAGGATGTTACGGGTACACAACTCCGACCTGAAATCTCCCAGGGCCCAAATTACATGCCATAGGACAAAACCTCGCAAGAGCATCTCAGGATGTTACGGGTACACAACTCCGACCTGAGATCTCCCAGGGCAACGAATTACATGTCCTCCCAGAGCAATGTCTCGAAAGAGCATCCCAGGCTGTTACGGGTACACAACTCCGACCTATAGGATCTCCCAGACATGCTCATCTGCACAACCTGATCCACGGCCACAGAGTATCAACCTGATACTCACCATACATCATCCTGATGTACTCATGATCATCCTGATCATAATCACTGCAACGTCCTGCTGCAAGTCATCTGGAGCAACATCCTGAAGCTCGTCATCTATGATCATCCTGATCATCACTGCAACATCCTGCTGCATGTCATCTGGAGCAACATCCTGAAGCTCGTCATCTATGATCATCCTGATCATCACTGCAACATCCTGCTGCATGTCATCTGGAGCAACATCCTGAAGCTCGTCATCTATGATCATCCTGATCATCACTGCAACATCCTGCTGCATGATCTACCTGATCATCAATGCATCTTCCTGATGCATACCAAGTATCATACATGATCCTCCTGATCATCAATGCATCTACCTGATGCATACCAAGTATCTACCTGATACATATCATCATACATGATCCTCCTGATCATCAATGCATCTACCTGATGCATACCAAGTATCTACCTGATACATATCATTATACATGATCCTCCTGATCATCAATGTATCCACCTGATACAAATACAAATACATGATACATATCACCATACATGATCCACCTGATCATACAATGTATCCACCTGATACATATACAGATACATGGTCCAAGCATCCAACATGATGCATAAACAATACATACACATGATCCAACTGATCATATCCTGCATCCAACATGATGCGTACATACATACATAAAATGATCCAACTGATCATATCCTGCATCCAACATGATGCGTACATACATACATAAAATGATCCAACTGATCATATCCAGCATCCAACATGATGCGTACATACATACATAAAATGATCCAACTGATCATATCAAGCAGAAACTAGAACATCATCATGATGCTCATCATCCAGCGCTTACATCCACAGCCATGTGAAGGATCCTCCTTCTAACATGCTTGGAATGGCTTCAGCAAATGTGTCCATCACTTCTTCCTCGAAGTGTCCTCGATCTGAATAACGCCAAGCCTCTCTCTGAAGTACTCGAACTTCACCCTGGCTAGTGGCTTCGTCAGCACATCTGCAATCTGCTCGTCCGTCGCAACATACAGGAGCTTCATAGCTCCTCTCTGCACCATATCCCTGATATAGTGATATTTGATCTCTATGTGTTTCGACCTGTCATGAAACACTGGGTTCTCGGACAGCTTCACACAACTCTGGTTATCACAGAAGATACCAGTAGCCTCCAACGGGAGATCAAATAACTCAGACAGTAGCTTCCGTAGCCATACTGCCTCACAACTAGCTGAACAGGCTGCAACATACTCTGCCTCAGCTGTACTCAGTGCTACGCAGGACTGCTTCCTGCTAAACCAAGAGATCACACCTGATCCCATACTGAAGCAGCACCCAGATGTGCTCTTCCTGTCTGCAGCACTGCCAGCCCAATCTGAATCAACATAACCTTCCAGGTTAAACTTTTGATTCACCTCATACCTGAGCCCATAATCCACTGTACCCTTCAGGTACCTCAGAACATGCTTTACAGTAACCAGGTGAACACTTCTCGAATCCGTCAGGAACTGGCTCAATGTGTTCACAGCAAAGCAAATGTCTGGTCTCGTGTTCGTCAGGTACATCAAGGACCCAATCATCTGACGATACATAGAGACATCAACTGACTCAGATGAAGCATCACATAGAAGCTTCAGATTCGATGCCATAGGTGTGGCCATGGCCTTGCAATCCATCATCCCGAACCTCTTTGGGATCTCTACTACATACTTCCCTTGTCCAAGGAAGATTCTATCTGCACTTTGCCACACCTCCATGCCAAAAACAAATAGTGCATCATCCCCAAGTTCTTCATCTCGAACTCAGTAGTAAGCTTCCGCTGCGTGTCGGCAATCAATCTATCTTCACCATACCAAGTTCTGCACATATATGATTTCCTATCATGTGTCTTAGAACCAAGTGGCTGCTCTACATACACTTCTTCTTCAACTACACCATTCAAGGAAGCTGTCTTGAATCCATCTGGTGTATCTTCTATTTCATCACTTTTATATTTCTCAATGCTGCCATCTGCAACATGTTTGATTTGATAGTTCCATTTGGAAGTCATAACAAACTTCCCTTCACGTCTTGGGACTACATCCCAAACATCATTCTTCACGATCGACGGATCATGGCATTCCATTTCTTCATCCCAGATCCTGGGAACTTCAATATCTTCAATAGATAATTTTGTTGCTGAACAAATGTTGTAGTTCTTCTTTTGTAGGAGATGGCATACGATCTTTCCTACACAACAAGTTAATTTGCATGATTAGAAAACATCTCATAGTTTTTAGAACAAATTCTTACACATAAAGAAATATGTCATACAGTCATGCAATTATCTTAGCCAATGCTTCAATACAACATTTATCCATATTCCGTAACTTTCTAGATGCCTTCCAATCTCTACCAGAACATTGTTAAGAGTGTGCACAACTCCCAACATGTCAGCAAAGAGGTTTCATTCTAGATAAGTAGCAATGGAATGTTGTACAGTGCCATAGGCCACTTACCCATTCATATTAGGAGTATACTGTTCATTAATGCAATTATTCTAATATGCATAATACACAGCCTAATTCTAGGAACATCAGTATATACATTATTGAACAGTATTATTTAAGAAATGACAATTCAAATACTTATCTTTGGTTGTTCGTTGGGTGGACTCCCTCTGAGTCTTCGCTTTCTTGCAGGAGCTGCTGGAGTCCTAATCTGAAGTAGCTTCTTCTACACCTTTCTGTTGTGGGATGTAGAGAGATGATCAACTCCCTTTGAATATCTGCATCCTTGCAGAAACTACTGAAGTGTGCTCCTTTGCTTTCTTGCAAGAACAACTAGAGTGTGCTCCCTCTTGATCTTTGCTTCCTGAATTACCTGTTCTTGAACTCATATTCATCCTTGGTCCCTATGCATGCTTATTAGTATCATGAATGTGTTGTCCTTGTGATCTCATATAAAATCATACATTCATTAGTATACTATTAAAACACAATAATCTCAAGCATGTATAGTCATGATCATTTCAAACAGAAATAATAAGCATTAGCATTCAAGGATTCTTATGGTTAGTCAAATCATAAGAAACATAACATGTCTAAACCTGTAATTACTCAAGCCTATGACTCTTCAGGTTAGTTGAATCATCAAACAAGATAAGAGATATAAAATGCATAAAACCTGTGATTATTCAAACCTATACCATCATGATTCTTCTGGTTAGTCATATCATCAATTATGGTAAGAAACATAATATGCATACAATCATGATTATTCAAACCTATGACTTCATGAATAATCATTATCAACAACGTGATAGTATAAGATCCTAACCCAAGGTAGGAATCTAGCTTGATATAGGAAAAACATACCTGGATTATCATGTTAGCTAGTTATGTCTAACATACCCGTATAATGTCTTTTGGTTCTCTTCAGTGACTTGTGCTAGTAACCTGCATGTCTCATAAGTTAACCATTATAAAACCAAGTTATACATACCTCGTGAATGGATCTTGTATGAGATCCATGACAATGGATGAATCTTTGTCCTCATGTTATCATGATCATATGTTCTTGGATCAGAACATGATCTGTCTTTCTTGGTGTACCTTTCATGTTAGTAGACAACACAAACCTCATACAACACCATAATGCATTAGTACAATCATAAGTGTCAACACCCTAACCAATGAATATCTTCTATCATGCATTCATAATTTTGTTAAGGTGATACAACAAATATAAAATCAAAATTGTACTAACCGTAATAACATGAAGACAAACATACCATAAACTTAATCATGGACAAATATCGAAACATACCTCGATGAGTCATACCTGTCGAGATCGCTTGTAATCTTCTTATGTAAGGCCTTATCCTCATCTCCCTTTGAGACAGGAACTTCTTTCACTTATGCAGGTGATCAATCCATCTTCTTCTAGGATTAACCCAATCCACTTGATTTGCAAGAACTGGACCTTGAGCTGGATATGGGTTTGTCAAAGAAACCCCAAAAATTCAAACTTTGAATTTCAACCTTCCGATAGGATAGGAATATGCGCCTTGATGAACTGATCAAACTGGTATATTCAGAATTTGAAAACTGCAAAGTTTCACTCCTCAAATTTGCCTTTGAAACTTCCGGATTCACTGGACGTCACCCTGAACTGGGGTTTGATGAAGCCCACTCTTCTACCCAATCAAAATGTTTGATCCAAAGCTCTAAGCTTCTATTTTTCTGAGGAGCTTCCAGCCGTGGTCACAGATTTCAAAAATTCCCATTTTTACAGAAGCCCTAATTTTCCATTTTTCTGATCAAAGTCCCGAACTAGGGTCTGATCAAACCCGGCCTTCTACCCAGCCAAATATTCTGATCTTGGTCTCTAAATTTCTATTTTGATGAGTAGCATCCAGCCGTGGTCTCCGATTACAAAAATTCCAACTTTCTTCAAAGCCCTAAATTCCGGAAGCCATGAATGAAGGTACCAAAAAATAATTCTGTTTTGACAGAAATATGTACCTGATTGTTTCTGGTGTAACTCCGAAATTTTTGATCCACAGGGTTTGAAAAAGTTTTCTGACATAGCCTGACCTGTTAGCTTTTCATCCTGACAGGTCTGACCTCAATTGGATGTTCTGAGAGAGAGTTATGCCAAATGTCGCAACGTGACCTGTTTTGGGAAAATACAGGAGAGCGAACTTGTACGGAGTGCCACGTGTCACTGTTTGACCTTAGGCCTCTGAAAAAGTTTTCTGAGATAGCTCGGCCTGTTATCTTTCCATCCTGACAGGTCTGACCTCAATTGGATTCTCTGAGAGAGAGATATGCCAAGTGTCGCAACGTGACCTGTTTATGGGATAATACAGGAGAGCGAACTTGTACGGCGTGCCACGTGTCACTGTTTGACCTTCGGCCTCTGAAAAAGTTTTCTGAGATAGCTCGGCCTGTGTACTACCTGTCACTTTTCACGAAATTTCATTTGGAGCTTCCTAGCCCAAGTTATGACCTTTTTCCCAAGGTCACCTGATTTTGACTCAGATCTGGAAGAGGCAGAAACCCTATATTGTACAGCTCATAAATCACAAAGTACAACGAATTAGAGGTTGTCCTTTGGAAACAAGATACCTAGAGATCTTAGCTTCGGCCTGTAACAATTTCAGATCCGAAAACTTCTCCAAAACGGATTTATAGCGAAAGTGCTACGATGACTGGTTTTTGCTATATCAAGCCCTAGCATCGTAAGTGCAACAAGTGTCATACATGCCATATCATGCCTTCTTTCAGGCTAGCTCTGATACCATGTTAAATTTTCAGAATTTACTTCAATATGATCGAGGATCTTAACTGAGAGAACAACATGTACAGCATATCTACAGCATATCAATCATGGAGACAATAATGCAAGCACACAAGAGACACAAAGATTTACTTGGGGAAAACCATAAAGGTGAAAAACCCCAATAACTTCCTCAGAGATAGATAGAGCAATGATACAACCAACCAATAGAGATAGCCATAGCCTAGCAGCAATCCTCCTCCTCCATAAGTGCGCCTCTCCTCCTTGAGAGCATGTGTGAGAAGTGAGTGAGTAAATAGAGTGCCTCCCGCACTCTATTTATACTTGACTTGACTTGCCTTTTTTACCTAACTCATGTCGGCTCTAACTTAACCACATAACATAATGCTGAGTGGGCCGACCCCCAATAGGGTGGTCTAATAACCCTTTGACCCACATGGCCGACCCCCAATAGGGTGGTCTAATAACCCTTTGACCCACATGACTTATACAGGGCCGACCCCAAACAAGGTGGTCTAATAACCCATCAAGTATAAGTTACGACACTTACAATATAAATGACGACACTTCCTTATAGAGGAATAATACCATCTCTATAGGAATACAATATACATATATGTGAAATACATTCCGAAGTTACATATACATCAACACTCAAGAAGAAGGAAAAAATGTTCCAAGAAAGGGAGTTAGAGATCATTTCTCTAAAATAATATTTGGATAAGATGAAGATAAAATCAAAATTTGAAAAAAGCATAGAAGTCCTAAATAAAATGTTGAGCCATTATAGGTACTCACTTCATAAAACCGGTATCGATTATGACAACAATACAAAAACAATTGAAGAAGGTGAAAGCTCCAAGATACCAGAGAAGAAAGCTCAAGAAAATACTAGAAGATATGCAAGTGTCTTGAGAAGCTCTAATCATGGTGAAGGAAACAAACAAGAAGAATATTATAATAAACATAAACATGAATTCAGAAGGAATACATAAAAAAGAACACCATTTTCTCCCAGGTACAAAGTTTCTTTTTTGGTTATTGTTTTTCATGTAATAATTTTGGACATAAGGCTATGAATTAGAGAGCTTATGGAAAGAATACTCAGGTAAGGAATAGATGTATCTACATGGATTCAAATAGTGTTGAATGTTGTGCATGCCACAACTATGGGCACATTGCAAGGTTCTGTAGAAACAACTTCAAAAGAAATGAGAAAGATAATGTCCTAATCAATCAAGGGAAGAATTCCAACAAGGTCTAGAAGAAGAAGTCTAAAGAATAGAAGGAAGAAACTTGTGGATTGGCCCTCTAAGCATATGATCAAGGTTCAAGGCTCAAAGTAGGAAACCAAAACATAGCTCTTATCTTAGAGTTGGAAGCATATTGAATGAAAGAAGAAATTAGTATTACGTGCTCCAGGTGTGAGGGATATTAGGAAGAACAAGTCAATGAAGAATTCTCAAAGGACATACCCACAGTAGTTGCAAACTTGAATTCTCAAAGGACATACCCAGAGTTAATGTCAACATGTGTCAAGAGATCTATGTCATGAAATTATAATATTGTTGAGTGATGTTTTCATTGATGTCAATGTGGCAATGATGATGATAATGTGGCAATGGTAATGATGATGTAGCAACGTTATTGATGATGTGGTAATGATGATGATGACATGGAAGTAATAAAGGGAGATTCTTTGAAGCAATGAAGAGATTTGAAGGAGCCTTGACACAAGTGTATATAAATCCAAAGTGGTCCGCTTATGGAGTAATTGTTAATCATGGCCCTCATGGGATGAGATAACATATGGTTGCTTCCACATGCCCACTTTGTGTGGTACACAAATGGAGCAAGTCCCTAAAATCCATTGAAGATGTCCATAAAGTGATGATGATGTGTCCACATGACCATGATGATGTGAAGTGTAAAGAGCCCCTAAAGTGATGATGATGTGTCCACAAGACCATTGTGATGAGAAGTGAGAAGAACTCCCTAAATCTAAGTGAATATATTTATGTGCACACCACTTGCCCACTTGTGGAGGAAAGAAACCCTAAGAAATATGAAGAGTTTATGTATTGGAAAAATACTAAGAGTGTAATAGGAGACCTTGATATAGCGAGGAAGCAACCTAGTCATGACACTTGGAAATGAGCAAGTTTGTTTGGTATTGAAGGCATTAATGACAAGGTATGTGCCCACTTGTCAAGTAAACCCATGTGGCTTTGCAATATTGTAGGTGTTGGTTGTGGAGCATGATCTTCCTAGTTTAGAGATGTTGTTGTTGCGGCCGTGTTTGTATCCCAGTTTTATATGCTGTGCAAGTGGAGTGTACACTCATCCCAACAGGGGTGTGTGTGGGAACATCGCCCCCCCACGGGGGTCTGGGGGCCAGCGGGCCCTGATGGGGGTTTAGGGGCGAGGCCCCCGAAAGAATTGTTTTGGGTTGTTTGGCCAACAGTTTGCGGGCCCATGGTATTGGGTAGCCCATAGTATTTTCCTATGGTGATTCCCCTTTAAAATGAAGACATTGTAATATGGCTGTGGTATGTATCATAGAATTGTAAAGATCTCTATGATTGTGTAATAGAGACTAAGAGAGAGTGAAGAGAAAGTTGCAGCAGATGTACTGCAGGTTGTATTCCTTCATTTGTTGGATGGTATAATAATAAGGATTGTAAATTTCTATGTGGACGTAGCCCATCTTGGGTGAACCACATTATATTGGTGTCTCTCTTGTATTGTGTTTTATGTGTTTTATATTTGCATCTTGTTTACTGTTATTGCTTTGTGATCTTGTTTTTCTAACAATTGGTATCAGAGCCAAAGGTCTACTTGGAAGATAAAATGATAGGAAAGAACGGTTCCTGGTTTGAGTGGGAGCAATGGTACAAGAATGAAAATTTAAGGTTGAGAAATTTAACGACCAAAACTAAAAATTATGGAAGATGCAAATGGAGGTCTATTTGTATCAGAAGGATCTATTCCTACCATTGGGTGGAAAAGAAAAACAACTGGTGACTATGAAGGATGAAGAATGGGATGTTATTGAAAGAAAGGCACTAGGAACAATACGATTGTGCCTGGCTTTGCCGGTGGCTTTCAATATCTTAAAAGAAAATACAACGAAGGGTCTGATGAGTGCATTGGGTAAGATGTATGAAAAACCCTCGACCTCCAAAAAGGTATTTCTAATGAAGCATTTATTTAATATGAAGATGTTAGAAGGTGGATCTGTTACCGATAATTTAAATGAATTTAATATGATTACAGATAAGCTAAGTTCTGTAAAAGTGAACTTTGATGATGAGGTTGGGGATCTTCTAATCTTTTGCTCATTGTCAGAAAGCTGGAATGGCTTGGTCATGGCTGTAAGTAACTTTGTCTCTGGTTCAAACACTTTGAAATTTGATGATGTTGAAGGAAAAGCACAGGTGACACATCAGATAATGCATTAACCATGGGGAGCAAGGGAAGACAAAGGGAGAGAGGAAAGATCCCATGTAATCGCAGCAAGTCCATGAAGGACAGATCCAAGTCCAAAATGGGAAAGATAGAGTGCTGGAATTGTGGAAAGAAAGGACATCTGAAGAAAGACTGCAGATCTCTAAAGAAGAAAGGAGATAGACAACATGAGACTACTCAAGAAGCAAATGTAGCAGGTGATGTGTTACAAGATGCTTTGATTCTTGCATTAGATAATACTAGTGATTACTGGGTAGTAGATTCAGGGGATTCATGTCATGCTACATCCCATAGGAAATTATTTCATGATTATGTTCCCGGTGATTTTGGACATGTTTTATTGGGTGATGATGAACCATGTAAAATTGTTGGAATGGGTAAGGTACGAATAAAGTTAAATAATGGTGAATGGCTGCTAAATGATGTAAGGAATATTCCTACTATGAAAATAAATATGATCTCAATAGGGAAGTTGGTATATGGTGGTTTTTTATCTACGTTTGGAGAAACATGGTGGAATATCACTAAAGGATCGATGGTGATAGCAAAATGAGACATGATAGGTACATTGTATTTATGTCCTCATAATACTGAATATTCTATCTCTTTAGCTTTCGTAGGAACAAATACAACATTGTGGCATCATAGGCTTGGCCACATGAGTGAGAAGGGGATGCAAATTCTCCACTCAAGGAAGTTGCTGCTAGATCTAAAGTAGGTAAGTTTGGAATTCTGTGAGAACTGTGTTTATGGAAAACATAAGAGAGTTAGATTTCTAAGGGTTGGGAAACACAAGAAGAGTTAAAGGTTAGAGCTTGTGCATACAAATGTATGGAGACCAGATTAGGTACAATCTCTTGGTGGCTCTCATTATTATGTTACTTTTATTGATGATGCAACTAGACAAACTTGGGTTTATTGCATTAGACAAAAATCTAATGTGTTTGCTACTTTTAAGAAATGTAAAGCTTTGGTTGAGAACGAGACAGGAAAAAGGTTGAAGTGTCTCATATATGATAATGGAGGTGAATATTGTGGCAAGGAGTTTGATAGTTACTTTTTCATACCATGTGATTCGTAGAGAGAAGACAGTCCCATGAACACCACAAGAAAATGGTGTGTAAGAAAGGATGAACAAAACAATCATTGAGCATGCAAGGTGTATGAGATTGCATGCAGGGTTTCCCTTATAGTTTTGGGAAGATGCCATAGATACTATTGTTTACTTAATAAATAGAGGGCCTTCGAGTGCTTTGGATGGTACTATTCCAGAGGAGGAATGGACAAGTAAAAAGGTAAACTACTCATTTATAAGAACTTTTGGTTGTGAAGCATTTGTCCATATTGATAAAGAAAAAAGAACAAAGCTTGAGGCTAAATCTAAGAAATGTACCTTTATTGGATATAGAGTTGATGATTTTGGTTATCGCTTATGGGATTATGAAAACAACAAAATCATTAGGAGTAGAGATGTGGTATTCAATCAAAAGGTCATGTATAAAGATCAGTTGCAGGGAAATAAACAAGAAAACACAGAGTACATAGTGCTTGATGAAATCAAAGAAAATGAAGTTTCAAAGGTGCTAAAAAATCAAGAACAACAAGTACCTCAAACTCCTGCAAGTGTTAGAAGATATACCAGGTAAAGTAGTCCCCCTAAATGATACTCTCCTTCAATGTATTATTTATTAAAGTCTGACTCTGGTGAACTAGAATGTTATGAAGAAGAAATGCAGGCAAAAACTAGAAAGAAGTGGGAGCAAGGCATGAATGAGGAGATGGACTCATTGGTAAGAAACTAGACATGGGATTTGGTTCAATGGCTTGATGGTAAAAGAGCATTGCAGAATAAATGGGTTTACAGGTTGAAGGAATAAGATGGAGGAAATAAGCGGTACAAGGCCATACTTGTTGTAAAGAGGTTTGTACAGAAGAACGGTATAGATTTTGATGAAATATTTTCTCCTGTTGTTAAAATGACTTCAATTAGAACTGTTTTAAGTTTAGTGGTGGCATAATATTTGCATCTTGAATAGTTAGATGTAAAAACATCCTTTCTCCATGGGGATTCAGAGGAAGATATTTATATGCATCAACCATAGGGGCATGAGGTCCAAGGGAAGGAGAATTTGGTATGCAGGTTGAATAAGATCTTGTATGGCTGTAAGCAAGCTCCAAGGAAGTGGTATTTGAAATTTGACAGGTTTATGACAGAACAAGGTTATAGTAGGTGTCATTCTGATCCCTGTGTTTATTTCAAGAGGCTAGATAATGGAAGATATATTATCTTGTTAGTGTATGTGGATGACATGCTTGTTGCAGGGTCTAACATGGAGGATATAAATGTGCTAAAAAATAAGTTAGCTAATTCATTTGTAATGAAGGATTTGGGTGTTGCAAAGAAAATCCTTGGTATGAGAATAACAAGAGACAGGAAAAATCGCAAATTGACATTGTTTTAGGGTGAGTACATAGAAAAGGTGTTGGAGAGGTTTAGAACGAAGAATGCAAAATCGATTAGTACACCTTTTTCCAGGCATTTCAAACTAAGTAAGGAGATGTGTCCCAAGACATAGGAAGAGATATCCTACATGTCTAGGGTTCCCTATTCATCAACAATTGGCAGCTTGATGTATGCCATGGTGTGCACAAGACTAAATATTGCACACGTAGTGTGAGTTGTGAGCAGGTATATGAACAATCCATGTAAAGAAAATTGGAAGGCAGTACAATGGATTCTTAGGTATTTGAGAGGTACTACCACTCATGCATTATGTTTTGGAGGTTCATACACTATTCTACATGGATATGTTGATCCTGATATGGAAGGTGATAAAGACAATATGAGGAGCACCACAAGGTATACTTTTACTGTAGGTGGAACAACAGTAAGTTGGATTTCGAAACTGCAAAAGGTTGTTGCACTTTCCACAATGGAAGCAAAGTATGTTGTTGCTACAAAGGATATTAAAGAGATGATTTGGTTATAGAGGTTCATGGAGGAATTGGGTAATAAACAGGAGAATAGCAGGTTGTACAGTGACAACTAGAGTTCCATTCATCTTGAAAAGAACTCGGCCTTCCATTCTATACTAAACATATACAGCTCAAGTGCCATTTCATACGGTCTATTCTAGAAGATGAACTGTTGAAGCTGGAAAAGATACACACTATCTAGAATCCTATAGACATATTGACAAAGGTAGTAACCATAGAGAAATTGAGTTCCTGCTCGGTTTTAGTTGGCCTTCAAGCATGAAGGTGAAGATGAGAAATTTTTCAGGTCGAAGGTTCAGAGCATAGTCTAGCAAGTGCAACAACGGTGGATTTGTTGTGATCAGTATCCAAGTGGGATATTGTTGGTTGTGGAGCCTGATCTTCCTGATTCAGAGATGTTGTTTCGGCCATGTTTGTATCCTAGTTTTATATGTTGTGCAGGTGGACTATACACTCTCGCCCTCGAAATATTTTTTTGGGTTGTTTGGCCAATAGTTTGCGAGCCCATGGTATTAGGTATCCTATAGTATTTTCCCATGGTAATTCCCCTTTAAAAGGAAGACATTGTAATACGGATGTTGTATGTATTGCATCATTGTAAAGATCTCTATGCTTGTGTAAGAGAGACTGAGAGAGAGTGAAGAGGAAGTTGCAACGGATGTGCTGTAGGTTGTATCCCTTCATTTGTTGGATGGTATAATAATAAGGACTGAAAATTTCTATGTGGACGTAGCCCATATTGGGTGAAATACATTATATTAGTGTCTCTCTTGTATTGTGTTTTATGTGATTTATATTTGCATCTTGTTTATTGTTATTGCCCCGCGATCCTGTTTTTCTAACAGTAGGCTCCTATAAAATGAAGGAATCCCCAAAGACCCTTAATGAATACATGAAGTGGTCAAGAAGACAAGTCAAATCCCCTTGATGAAGTCATGAAGTTTTCATTGACCCATTGAAGAAGCCCCTAAAATGTGGAAGACAAAATTAATGTTAAGTTGTAGGTCGGCCCTAAAGTGAACTAAAAAGTGATATCGGGCTTGTATACATAACATAATCCTCATTTTGCATTAGGATCAATTACAATTCGACCAATCCAAGGAAGATGCGTGAATTCCATCCTAGAAGAGTGAATTTCCAAGGGAGGATGAAGTAGAGGGGGTTGTGAAATCTATTTTAGGTCATCTTGGTATTTTCACTATATATATATATATATATATATATATATATATCTTTCTGGGATGTTTAAGATCCTCAAAGTTTTATGGGATGGAGGTAATATGCCTTAGTAACCATGGTAAAAATTTTAGATTCTGGTTTGCTATATTTTAGGATATATGACCTTGGTAAGTTAGGCTTTGTGAATCATCTTTAAACATGCTAATTTGGTATTGTTGCTATAATTTATGTTCTAGAAATATTCAAATAGTGCCTTTTGGACGAGATGATTAATAGATGTTGAAGAACACGTGGTAAATTTTTGAGATTTTGGTTCACTTTATTTTTAGAGATACGACCTTGGGAATTTAGGGTTTTTTAATGATCTTGAAATAAATTTTAAACAGGTCAATTTGGAATTTTCGCTATAAATTCTATTATAGGAAGCTTCAGATATATTCCTTTGGATGAGATGATGTAGAGATATTGAAGAAAATGTGGTGAAATTTTTAGATACTGGTTCACTATAGTTTTGGAGATATTCCCTTTGGAAGTAAGGGTTTTTGAATAGTTTAAAGCAAAAGATTCTAATGATATTGGCATAGATTAAGGTGACATTCTTGCATATATTAGAGACTATGGTGAGTTTATTGGCATAGGTTATGAGGATGTTATTATGATATTGGTATATATTATGATGATGTTATTTCCATAGATTATTGTGATGTTATCACCATGGATTATGGTGATGTTATTGACATGATCTAAGTTTCCTCGCTTGGAATGAACTACGGTTTGAAGATGATAATGATGTTAAGGGTTTGAAGAAGTAAACAAATGAAGTCTATTGATGATTGTTTCTAGGGTTTTATTACAGGATTGAGAGTGTTGAACTTTGATTGTCATTGATGTCAAAGAGGACTTAGTATCCAATGTGCGAGTTTGAAGAAGTACATAAGGTATGTGCGCAAGTCCCCATCCATCTAGTCATGGTACTTAAAAGGTGATGTCAAAGAGGTGGTTGGACAAATCTAGGAAGTGCACAAGAGTCTTGAAATCAAGAGGTGGTTGGACATGTATGCAAAGGGGGGAAGTGCGTAAGACCCACCAAGCAATGATACTTCAAGGGTGCAAGACCTCACAAGTTGTGATTCCCAAGTGTGTAAGTCCCACTATGCTAATGGTCCAAGTGTGTGCAAGATCCACAAGTCATGACACCTCCGTTTCGCAGATCAAGACAAGTGGGGAATGCATAAGTAATCTTGACCATGAAGAAAGGAAGAAGGGATGTTATCGTCCAACTTGTGGACACATGGTCTACATAATTCGAGTATAAAAAGAAGCCAAGTTGGGGAGTAAAATTAATCTTGAAGATGAACAAGAGATAGGGTTCTGATTTGGAAAGCTTCGAATTATTGGGGTGTCAATGGCTCGTTGATCCGAAACAACATGATCTAGAAAGAGAGCCAACTGCACAAGAACATAAGAGCAGTACAATAGATGGTGCGCGAGATGATGTGGTTTATTTGAGATAGATGCGTAAAAACATAACAATAGTACAGTATACTATGCACAATATCACATGAATATGTAGATGCACAGAACCAAAACAATTTGCTGAACAACGTGCATATTGCAAAAGTATATGAAGTATGATAACCAATGTACAATACTGATGTAGTGACGTGAATTAAGAGATGAACTGATGATACAATACAATAGTTACGAAGAACAAAGCATATATCATATGTGCACAAAGGAAAGTAATGTAGCAAGTTTGAAGTGTGCACAGATCAACATACATAATTTCTACAGTCATATCAGGGTGGAAAGATGGGGCAAGGACACGGAGTCAGTGCTTTCTTCAGGTTGCAGCTTGTAAATCAAGGGGTCAGAGCCTCCTTCTGGTTGGTGCTGGTAAATCAAGGAGTTGGTGCTTCCTTCAGGTTATATCCTTTAAATCAGGGGGTTGGAGCCTCCTTCCAGTCGGTTCTAGAGAATCTTGGAAGTCATTGCTTCCTTTGAATGCAATATTTATTATATAAGAAAGCATTATGTGTTTTTATCCCATTTGGGTTTCCACGTCAAATATTTGTGTTTTGTGTCATATGCATGTTTTGATAAATGGAATTTTTATAGTGAATGCATAATATAAATACTGTTTGAATTTGGTAAAAGTGAAAATTGTTTAAAATTTCTTAATACCGATTCACCTCCCCTCTCTCTATTAATAATATTTCCAACAATTGGTATCAGAGTGGGTGTCTTCAGTAATAGTTTAAAAACTGGATTATAGATCTTTGCGCAGATATGGAAATACAGGAAGGTCTCTCCACGAATATTGCACCTAGATTTGATGGCTCAAAATACACTTTATAGAGGATAAGAATGGAGGTGTATCTGTAGTCTCTTGGTGCTGACGTCTAGCAGTTGGTTAAAAATGGCTATAACGTTCCCACAACTACACCAGTCGATCCAGCTGAAATAAGGAAACATGAGTATAATGTAAGGGCTAGGAATGTGTTATTATGTGGATTAGCAAACTCTGAATTTACCAAGGTCATGAATTGCACTTCGACAAAAGAAGTATGGGACAAACTCAAAAATATCTATGAAGGAGACAACAAAGTCAAGAAGGAAAAATTTTAGACTTATTCTAGACTATATGAGTCTTTGAAGATGAAAGAAGAATAAAATACCACGTCATACTTTCTTCGAGTCGATGAGATAGTTAATGCCATCAAAGGTCTTGGATTCCAACTAACCAAAGAATCGAGTGTATAGAAAATACTGAGAACTCTACCACCAATATTTGGCTCCAAGGTGTTAGTTTTAGAAGACATAATTGATCTTGAAATATTAATGAAAGATGAGCTTCATGGAATCCTTACTGTGTATGAGATAAGAACTGAAAGGGAAAATACCATTAGGAAAGAAGTAGCCTTCAAATCCACCAAGAAAGTAAAGTGAAGCAAACAAGAGCATAACAAGCGCTCATCTGACGAATCAGAGAGGAAGAGGCAAACTTTATAAGAAAGTTAATATAGGGCGTGGCAAGTACAAGGGTAAGTTACCCTTCAAATGTTTTGAATGTGGTAGAGTAGGCCATTTTGCTTCAAAGTGTCCTTACAAAGAAGATAGAGATAGTGGCAATGAAGATGGTGCCAATTACAAAGAACGTAAGATGACATGCCAACATGACAAATTTGAAAATAGAAAGAAGTTCCCTAAACAAAGGAAGAGTTTGTACTCCAGGGAACACAACAGTTTATGTGAAGAAGGTGATTGTGATGATAGTCCAAGATAAGTGCTTTTAATGGAATTTCTAGAAGATGAAGGCACACAAGAAAGGATAAATTGTTGTTCCTCTATCAAGAAAGAAACATCAAATATACATGAAAGTCAACCAGGAACACTGAATAAGTACGTTTTTAGTGAAACCTATAATTCACCTCCAAAATCTATTGCAGAAATCAGATCAGATAATTAGTATGAAGAGGAAGAAATTACAAAAGTCGGCTGGGAAGGTGAACTAGTTATCCCCCTAGAAGAATTAAAGAAATCGAGAAAGAAGACCAAACATTTGCAGGATATGCTGTCAAAATATGAAGAACATGTCAAGAAAGCTAAGGCCATTCAAGAATCACTTGAAAAACATGTGAGTGAAAAGGAAATGGATATTGAGAAATAGTTAGACTACGCAATACATAAAATCAAGAGGATTGAAGAAGAGGGCTCTCTATTGAAGGTATCACTGGAAGAATCAAAACAAGAAAATAAGTTGCTGACAAATCAACTTGAGCAAAGGAATATTGAAATATCTCACTTGAAATATGAACTAGCTAGGATGAGAAAAAGGAAACAAGCTCAATGACACTTCATGAATGATACCCCAGATTACGTAAATCTAGGAAATTACAAGACTTGTCTTAAAGCGGAAATGGATAATAAATTCAATAATACCACATAAATCCTGGACAAGATATTGAATAATCATAGATCACCAACAATCAAATTAGGGATTGGCTATGACAAGACAACTGAGAAGATCCATGACAACAAATACAGTTCAAATCAAATGAATCCATTTCAATCTAGGTATGATAGTTCTTTAAATGACTACGAATTTTTCGATTACACTAAGAATAATATTTGAGTAGGAGGTTAAATGTGACTAGAAACCGTGTAGGGGGAGCATATCTTAACTGAGACAACTATAGAGATGATGATAAATGTACAGGTTGTAGGACGACTAAGCACTACGCACCACTAGCAACAAAAGGAAAGGGAATAAAGCAAGAATCCAAGGGAAGTAATTGAAACAAATGACATCATAAAATCCAACACAAATTCAAAGTATAAGTGCAGATGAGAACATGAAAGTGTGCATGGAAAGCACCTCTTGCTATTGATGTCAAAGGGGGAGAAATACCATGAAGCATGTATCAGTGACAACGAACTGCGTAGAAATGAAAAAACATTAGAGAAGTATTGATTGAAGGTTGCACATAAGAGAAAAGGTTCAAACTGGAAAGGGGGAGTACTATATTTTGTGCAAATAGAACAACGAATTTTGTGATAAGAAAGTACACAACTTCATGAGGTGTTGACATCAATGCCAAAGAGGTGTTGATGTATATGTAACTTCGGAATGTATTTCACCTATGTATCTTGTACTCCTATAGAGATGGTATTATTCCTCTATACGGAAGTGTCGTCATTTGTATTGACAAGTGTCACAAGTGTCGTAACTTGCTGTGATGGGTTATTAGACCACCAAGTGTGGGGTCGGCCCGGATTAATGTAACCATGGGTTATTAGATTTAGTTAGACAAGTCGGCCCTGTTAGTTTATTGGGCAGGACAGGACAAGTATAAATAGAGAGCGGGAGCTCTCTATTTGATCATCTCATTATTCACTTCTACACTACTCGAAAAGTGTCGCACTAGTTGAGGAGGAGTAGCTGCTAGTAGAAGACTATCTCTTGTACTTTGGTTGTATCATTGCTCTTTCTATCTCTGAGGAAGTTGTGGGGTTTTTCACCTTTATGGTTTTCCCCAGTGAAACTCTGTGTATCCATTGTCTTATGTGATTGCTTGATATTCTTGATACATTCTTGATATGATTGATATGCTGTACATGTTATTCTCTCAGTAAAGATCCTAGAGTATGTTGAATTAATGGTCAAAATCTAACAAGGGGGAGATTGTTGAACTTTGGTTTTCATTGATGTCAAAGAGGACTTAGTATCCATGTGCCAATTTGAATAAGTACATAAGGTATGTGCACAAGTCCCCATACATCTAGTCATGGTACTTCAAAGGTGATGTCAAAGAGGTGGTTGGAAAAGTATCGAAAGTGTGCAAGAGTCTTGGAAGCAAGAGGTGGTTGGACATGTATGCAAAGGGGGAAAGTGAGAAAGACCCAACATGCGACGGTACTTCAAAGGTGAAAGACCCTACAATTTGTGGTTCCCAAGTGCGCAAGTACCACTATGCTATGGTCCAAGTGTGTGCAAGACCCATAAGTCATAATAGCTCAGTTGCGAAGATCAAGACAAGTGGTAGATGTGTAAGTAAGCTTGATCATGAAGAAAGGAAGAAGGGATGTTATCGTCCAACTAGTGTGGAAACATGGTCTGCACAAGTTGAGTATAAAAAGAAGCCAAGTTAGTGAGTAAAATTAAGCTTGAATATGAACAAGAGATATGATTTTGATTTGGAAATCTTCACATTATTGGGGTATCAATGGTTCATTGATTTAGAACAACATGATCTAGAAAGAGAGATAAGTGCAAAAGAACAAAAGAACAAAAGAACAATACAGTAGATGGTGTGTGGGATGATGTGGTTTATCTAAGACAGATGTGCAAGAACATAACAACAATACAATAGACAATGCACAATACCACATGAATATGCAAATGCGTAGAACCAAAGTAGTATGCTGAACAATGCGTAGATTGCATAAGTATATGAAGTATGAAAACCAGTGTACAATACTGATGCAGTGACTTGAAGTAAGAGATGAACTGATGATACTGTACAATAGTTGTGAAGAACAAAGCATATAGAAGGTGCACACAAAAGAAAGTAATGCAACAAGTTTGAAGTGTGCACAAATCAACAAACATAATTTCTACAGTCATATCAGGGTGGCAAGACAGAGCAAAGACAGGGAGTCAGTGCTTCCTTTAGGTTGCAGCCTGTAAATCAAGGGGTTGGAGCCTCCTTCCAGTTGGTGTTGGTAAATATAGAACTTGGTGCTTCCTTCATGTTGTAGCCTATAAATTAGGGGGTTGGAGTTTCCTTCCAGTCGGTGCTTCCTATGAATGTAATCTTTATTATATAAGAAAGCATTCCGTGTTTTTCTCCTATTTGGGTTTCCATGTCAAATCTTTGTGTTCTGTCTTATGCATATTTTGATGAATGACATTGTTTATGGTGAATGCATAATATAAATACTGTTTGAATTTGGTAAACGTGAAAATTGTTTAAAACTGCGCTTAATACTGATTCACCCCCCTCTCAATATTAATAAGATTCCCAACAGAGAGGCATCTTTTTGGTCCTAATCTTGAAGTCTTATTACATATTTGAAGGGCTAGTTTGCTACAGATTTGAAGGTTATATTGCATATATGTTTTGGTATTCTTCATGAAGGCTTTGATTGCAGATTTGTAGAATATTATGGAAGTCTTGTTTGCAGATTTGGAGGACATATTTGATCCATGTATAGGTTGATGTGTTGAAAGTGACAGTGACATTGATACTGACAATGGCAATGATAGTGATAGTGATAGTGACAAAGATAGTGTCAATAACAGTGACAGTAACAATGACAAAGACATTGACAGTGGCAATGAGAGTGATAGTGATAGCGACAGTGATAATGATAGTAACATTGACAATGAAAATGATAGTGACAAGTTGATACTCTTATTCATATTAGGGTGGCAGGGTGGTGTTAGGGAAGGTTGGTACCTATGATCTCAGGGAGTTGGTGCAAGTTCCTTCTAGTTTGTGTTAGAGAACTAGGGTGGTAGGATGGTGCAGGGGACATTGAGTTTGTGATCAATAGGGTTGGTGTCCTCATCCCAGAGATAGGTTGGAGCTTATCAGCAAGTTGGTGCTTACCCAAATAAGTTAGTTGGAGCTAACTTTAGCAGGTTGGAGCTTGTTTTGCAAGTTGATGCTTGCAGTGAAGGTTGGATCCCTCACCAAATCAGTATGTTGGAGCTTACCGTAAACATGTTAATATTTGTAGTTTTTTCAAGTTAGAGCTTGCATCAGGGAAGTGTGTCCCTCTCAGGTCGGAGCCTAATATTGGAATGAATGAATTATAAAAGAACATATTTTTTGGTTTTCTCCCATTTGGGTTTCCATGTGAAAATATCTTGTGCACTATGTATGATTTTATGTAATGGTTTTATGTTATTGTTAATGGTTAATGTTGCATGATGTGCTCAAGGTTAAAAATCGTAAAAAGTGCTCAATAATGATACAACCCCCCTCTTAGTATTGGTGAATCTATTTGATTTCATGAATACAACAACAAATTTAGAAATTGATGCCATCAATAAATTCATTCTTTACAACACAGAGGAAACCCAACTGTGGGTTGCATTGTATGAAGAGAAGAGGGGTAAATGGGATATTGACAGGAAATAATTCAGATGGTTGAATGGTAGGAGCATGCCTTATCCTGATCATTTAAAAGAAAATATGCCAATGACATGTACCAATAGTTTGGTTGCTGACCAAGTCAAAGAGAGATAAGGTGCATGTAGTTGTTACTCTTCTGCTGAAGAGGATACACCAAACACAGGGATTAGGTGCAATAACTGGGTAATAATATCTTTGTTTGCATTATTTAACTTTATAATGCGCCTTTGAATTATAACATATATATTTTATATATTAATGTTTGGGTTATTAGACATATGACACTGTCATTTGTTCTCTTTTTTATAGGTGCATGTGTTCATATCTTTGTGGGCATATGTGCATCATTTTCACACCGAGGATGTCGATGATGTATTGCCACACTATACTGTGGAGTGGAATTTGCGTTCGACCAATCTAGACGTGCTAGCCACCATGACTAAAACCTATTATGGGGAGATTTAGGTTATGTTTAAAATCTACAAGAGATAATTCAAGTGGACTTCTCATCTTTCTAGTGTGTTATTTTTAGGTGCAAGTGTTGGGACACCTTCAACCAGAATAATGTAAAGGTCGAAGATCGTGACAGTTCAATGATATGTATCAACTCTAGAAATATGTAGGATGAAACTAAGGATTCCCAAAACACTACAATCAAGTGTTATTTTATCCATATGTGTTGGATAGGAATTGATGGCTCGTATCAAGATATCACCCTACATAAAAGCACATTTTTGAGAACAACAATGTGTTGTTGGTGCAACATCCCCCCCCCAATTTTTTGTAAATATTAGGGCCCCTCCTTTTTTGTCTTGAAGCTTGGTTTTGTTCAATCTTAGCTACTCCTCTGTTCAAACTTTTCTTAAGCATTGATTCTTTCCAAATTTTTCTTGATCTTTTTGTCTAAGGCATTTTCTTTTCCCTATATTTAACACAAAGTGCACTTTTAATGTTCAAGTACGCGCTAAAGGCGCAAATCGCATGATTAACTTTGCACCGGAAGGCGCAAGTTTTGGGTCTTGACTTTATCACCGATGCGCTAACAAATCTCTTAAATCACCACCTTGCGTGCAAGTTCTAAACATAACTTCTGCTCCATATCGACACATCCTCCCGTAGCGCAGAACCTATTCCTGAAGTCTCCGCATGATGCGCAGAACCTAACCATAAGATTGTTAATTTTTGAGAATTAATTCAACATACTCTAGGATATTTACTGAGAGAATAACATGTACAACATATCAAGTATAACAATGCATATCAATCACACCAAGCAATCACATGAGATAATAGACACATAGAGTTTCACTGGGGAAAACCATAAAGGTGAAAGACCCCACAACTTCCTGTTCGATAGAAAGAGCAATGATACAACCAAAGTACACAGAGATAGTCCTCTTAGCAGCTGAACCTCCTCCACTAGTGCATCACTTTACTAGTAGTGTAGAAGTGAATAATGAGATGATCAAATAGAGTGCCTCCCGCACTCTATTTATACATGACCTGACCTGCCTAATAACCTAGCAGGGATGACTTGTCTAACTCAGTCTAATAACCCATGGTTATACTAATCAGGGCCGACCCCACACTTGATGGTTTGATAACCCATCACTGCAAGTTACGACACTTGTCAATACAAATGATGACACTTCCGTATAGAGGAATAATAACATCTCTATAGGAGTACAATATACATAGGTGAAATACATTCCGAAGTTACATATACATCAACACTCCCTCTTAACTAGGAAGGTATTTCTCGACACAGATCTTCTAGCACAAGTCTTCTTCTCTGGATCATCATCGTCATCGAATCATCGTCATAATCACTGCTACTGCTATCTCAATCAATATCCAATCTACTAATCATAGGAAGTTCTACAGAGCCAGTCATTTTTCATACTGGATGTAGGTCCACCACCTATAGGTCTTCATCATCACTGGCCATACTGTGGAATCCTCATGACTTATTACGTGCATCACAAAACCTCGTAATAGCATCCCAGGCTATTACGAGCACACAGCTCTACCTGTAGGATCTCACTGGGACATATTATATGTGACCTCACCACAAAACCTCGCAAGAGCATCCCAGGATGTTACAAGCACACAAATCTACCTATAGGATCTCCCAGGGACATATTACATGTGGTCACCACAAAACCTTGCAAGAGCATCCCAGGACTTATTACGGGCACACAGATCAACCTATTGGATCTCCCAGGGTCATATTACATGTGGTCATGGAAAAACCTCGCAAGAGCATCCCAGGTCTTATTACGGGCACACAGCCCAACCCATCGGATCTCCCAGGGACAAATTATATGCCATAGGAAAAAACCTCCCAAGAGCATCCTAGGACTTATTACGGGCACACAGCCCAACCTATCGGATCTCCCAGGGCCATATTACATGTCCTCCCAAGCAAAACCTCGAAATATCATTTGCTAGATATCCCAGGGCTATATTATATGCCATAGGAAAAACCTTGAAAGAGTATCTGCAAACCTCGAAAGAGTATCTGCAAACCTCCCAGGGCCATATTATATGCTTGTATGCACAACTTGTCCACGACCATAGAGTATCAACCTGATACTCACTATACATCATCCTGATGTACATGATCATCTTGATCATCATCACTGCATCGTCCTGATGCATGTCATCATCGCATGATCATCCTGATCATCGTCATAGCATCATCCTAATACATATCATCTGGAGCAACATCCTAAAGCTCATCATCCATGATCATCCTGATCATACAATGCATCCACTTGATGCATACACAATATCTACCTGATACATATCATCATACATGATCTACCTGATCATACAATGTATCCACCTGATACATATACAAATACATGATCTACCTGATCATAATAAGCATCCAACATGATGCATATACATATACATGATCCAACTGATCATAACAAGCATCCAACATGATGCATATACATATACATGATCCAACTGATCATAACAAGCATCCAACATGATGTATATACATATACATGATCCAACTGATCATAACAAGCATCCAACATGATGCATATACAGAGCAGTAACTGGAGCATTGTCCCGATGCTCATCATCTAGCGCTTACATCCACATCCATGGAAGGATCCTCCTCTCACCATGCTCAGAATGGCTCCTGAAAATGTGTCCATCACTTCTTCCTCGAAGTGTCATCAATCTAAAGAACACTAAGCCTCTCTCTGAAGCACTCAAACTTCACTCTGGCTAGTGGCTTCATCAGCACATCTGCAACCTGCTCATCCATCACAATATACAGGAGATTCACTGCTCCTCTCTGCACCATATCCCTGATATAGTGATATTTGATCTCTATGTGCTTCGACCTGTCGTGGAACACCGGGTTCTCGGATAGCTTCACACAACTCTGGTTGTCACAAAATATACCAGTAGCATCCAACGGGAGATCAAATAACTCAGACAGTAGCTTCCTCATCCATACTACCTCACAACTAGCCGAACAAGCTGCAACATACTCTGCTTCGGTTGTACTTTGTGCTACGCAGGACTGCTTCCTACTAAACCAAGAGATCACACCTGATCCCATAATGAAGCAACACCCTGAAGTGCTCTTCCTATCTGCAGCACTGCCTGCCCAGTCTGAATCAACATAACCCTGTAGGTTAAACTTTTGATTTGCATCATACTTGAGCCCATAATCAATTGTACCCTTCAGGTACCTTAGAATATGCTTTACAGCAACTGGATCAATGTGTTCATCGTAAAGAAAATATCTGGTCTTGTGTTCGTCAGGTACATCAAGGACCCAATCATTTGATGATACACCATGACATCAACCAGATTAGATGAAGCATCACACAGAAGCTTTAGGTTTGATGCCATGGGTGTGGCCATGGCCTTGTAGTCCATCATCTTGAACCTCTTCAGGATCTCTACTGCATACTTAGGTTTGATTGCCACACCTCCAAGCCTAGAAAATAGTGCATCATCCGCAAGTCCTTCATCTCAAACTCAGCAACAAGCTTCCTCTTCGTGTCGGCAATCAATCTATCCTCACCTGTTACAAACAGGTCATCCACATACAAGAGTAGTATCACAAGATTTCCTTCCTCAACCTTGTAGTAAAGGTTGGAATCTACTTTACTCCTAGTAAAGCCCAAACTGGATAGAAAGTTGTCTATCCTACCATACCAAGTTCTAGGAGCTTGCTTCAAGCCATACAAGGCTTTCTTTAACATGCACACATATGACTCTTTGTCATGTGTCTCAAAACCAGGTGGTTGCTCCACATACACTTCCTCCTTGACTACACCATTCAAGAAAGCTATCTTGACATCCATCTAGTGTATCTTCCATTTCATCACTACAGCCAGAACAAGTACTATTCTAATGGAAGTGTATTTGGCCACAGGAGCAAAAGTCTCTTCATAATCAATCCCTTCTTTCTGGGAGAAGCCACGAGCTACAAATATCGCTTTGTATTTCTCTATGCTGCCATCTACAACATGCTTGATCTTGTAGATCCACTTGGAAGTCACCACAGACTTCCCTTCAAGTCTTGGGACTACATCCGAAACATCATTCTTCATGATCGAATGGTATTCCTCGACCATGGCATCCTTCCATTCTTTATTTTCTGTTGCTTCTTCATAACTGGAAGGTTCTTTGTTCATAATGGCATAGAGTAAGGAAACATAGCTGGTATGAGATCTAGTTCTCTTTCTTGCTCTGTGTTCTTGTTCTGGAATGCCATACCTTTATGCATCTTGAATAAGCTCTCTAGCCCATGCAGGTTTCCTCTTGTGAGAGTTCTTCTCACGGGGTGGATCTATAGGTATTTGTGGATCTTCAACTTCACGATCTGCTTCTGGAATTGCTTCATTCATGGTGGTGTCTTGAAATCTGGTTTCCTTTGGTTCTTCATGATCTTCAACAGGTGCCTTCCTTGACTTGATGAAAGCCGAGTCTTCATCAAATGTTACATCCCTACTAACATCAATCTTCTTGAACACTGGAAATTATATTCTGTAAGCCTTCGAGCTTTCACTGTACCCCACAAAGATGCCCTTCTTTCCTAAAGGATCTAGCTTTGTCCTCTTTTCCTTTGGAACATGAGTGTATATTGGGCAACCAAATATTCTAAGATGGCTGACTTCAGGTTTCTTACTAGAGAATACCTCTTCTGGTGTCTTGTTGTCCAATATTTTGTGAGGTGTTATGTTATGCACATATACAGATGTCCTAGCTACTTCTGCCCATAGATGCATAGGCAGATCCTGGTCATGCAACATTGCCCGTGCTGCTTCCATGATTGTTCTGTTTTTCCTTTCTGCAACTCCATTCTTCTATGGATTGTAGGGAGCAGTCAACTCCCTCTTAATCCCTGAATCACTGGATAAGTTCTTAAAATCACCTGAAGTGAATTCTCCGCCATTGTCGAGTCTTAATGTCTTGATATTCTTATCATTTTGATTTTCCATCAAGGATTTCAATTCCTTGAACTTATAAAACACTTCATCTTTGTTCTTCAAGAAGTAAACCCAAGTCTTCCCAGAGAAATCATCAATGAAAGAGACATAGTATACATACCCACTCAGAGAACTGGATGACATCGGACCGCATACATCGGAGTGGATAATTTCCAAGATTCCTTTAGCTTTGCTTTCATTGCTTGGAAATGCCTTCTTAATGTTCTTTCCTTTTGCACATCCTTTTCAAACACCTTCATGCTTTGTCTTGATTTCAGGAAGACCCTCTACAGCTTTACTTGCAATTGGTAGTGCTCTATAGTGCACATGTGCAAGCCTTTTGTGCCAAATTTCACTTGGCTCCATGGATTCATGTACCATAGCATGTTCAGATTGTCCCTTCAATTTGTACAATCCTCCCCCTTGCTCTCCAATCACTACTACATCATCTATGGTATTACCCTTTGGCCACATGAGTACTTGGCCATTTACAAATGCAACCCTCATGCCTTTTGCATCTAATGCAGATATGGAGAGTAGATTCTTCTTGAGCCTAGGTACATATAGAACCTCTTTCATCTTCAAGGACTTTCCAGAGTCTAGGTTGTAAGAAGCTTCACCACTTCCTTTGATAGGATATTGGTAGTCATCCCCAAGTTTCACCTTATGGGGTGACTCATGTTCAGATAGGTTTACAAAATATTCTTTGAACCCAGTCATGTGTTTGGAAGCCCCACTATCAATAAGCCAATCATTACAACCATGAGAGATAGTATCTGTGAGAGCAGAGATTATAACATATTCATCTTCGCTTGATGAGTCATCACTTTCTAATCTAGCCTTCTTCTTGGGAGGTTCATCATCCTCAGCAGCATGAGCATGATACCTCCTTTTGTTATTCTTCTTCTTCTTGTTGAATTTGTTGTTCTTGTTGTCCCTTTTGTTCTTGGGACAATCTGCAGCAAAGTGTCCCTTCTCATTACATGTGAAGCATCTCAGATCCTTCTTATTCTTTTGATGGTTGTGAGAGGATCTCTTGTAATGAGAGTGCTCCTTCTTGGGATTGCTTCTTTTGGTGTGAGCTGCGAGAGCTTGATCTTCACTTCCCATCTTTTCTTCTCAGGATACAAGCCTAACCTCTTCTTGTGAACATTCCTCCCACAGTCTACTAAAGGAGATCAACTTTCTCCTTGCACAAATTCCTTGAATAAAGGAATCCCATGACCTAGGTAGGCCATTTAGAGTGGTCATGACAATTTCACCATTCTCCACCACTTCATCCACAGCTTCAAGTTGTTCCTTGATTTGAGAGACCTTAGAGAAATAGGATTGAATGGTCTCTCCATTCTGAAGCTTTACCCCTTTTAATTGATTCTGCAAAGTCATCTTTTGATTTATGTTCTTCCCTTCAAATAGCTTGGTTAGGGAATCAAACATCTCCTTGGGTGTCTTTAGAGATGACACATGTGGTATGAGATGGTCTTTGATAGAACCAATAATGATCCTCTTTGCCTTGACCAATTTATTCTTATGCAAGGCCTTAGCCTCTTCTTCCACTGGGACAAGGACCTTAGAACTTATGTAGGTATCTAATTAATTTTCTTCTAGGATTAACCCAATCCTATACTTCCATGCTCGGAAGTTATCATCCCCTTCAAGCTTATCCTCAAGCTTGGTGTTGTGAGACATCTTAAAGAGTACTTCAAATGGAAATAGAAAATATTTAGGTCTTACCACTTGATTTGCAGAAATTAGGATCTGGTGCTGGATTACGGTTTGTCAAAGAAACCCTAAAAATTAAAAATGTGAATTTCAACTTTCTGAAAGAATATAAAGATGCACCTTGATGAGATGATCAGCCTGGTATACTCAGAAATTGAAAACTACAAAGATTCACCCTTCAGAAATGCTTTTCAATCTCCTAGATTCATTGGGGAGGACCCTGAATTAGGGTTTGAGTTTCTCGGAGCTTCAGCCAACCAAAAATCTCAATCCAAAGCTCTAAACTTTGATTTTTCCAATGAGCTTCCATCTATGTCCTCAGATTTCAGAAATTCCTATTTTTGTGTAAACCCTAATCTTTAGGGCAAAAAATGAAAGTGCCCATAATTGAATTCTGATTGGACAGAAAGATGTGCCTTGTTGAGGGGAGTCAAAATACCCTACTGCCTTTCAAGATCTGTGGAGAGAAACCCAATAAATAGGAAACCCTAGTTTCCGCAACTGCACAATGTCTTCTTCTCAGGTTAGCTCTGATACCATGTTAATTTTTGAGCATTAATTCAACATGATCTAGGATCTTTACTAAGAGAATAACATGTATAGCATATCAAGTATAACAATGCATATCAATCACACCAAGAAATCACATGAGACAATAGACACACAAAGTTTCATTTGGGAAAACCATAAAGGTGAAAAACCCCACAACTTCCTCTTCAATAGAAAGAGAAATGATACAACCAAAGTACATAGAGATAGTTTTCTGTTATAGGTCAAATTTGCACTTCTCCGTCCGTGATCACATCTAGCTGTTGATCACACAAAAGGACAACTTGGATGGAAGAGCAAGATGACCCTAGATGATGAATGGTTAAGACTTACCCCTCTGCAACTGATAAAACCCTCTTTTTTACCTACTTTTAGGGAAAAACGCTACTCTATAGGCATAAGAGGAGCGTTCACCTTCAAAAATATGCAGCTCTGCTTCATAAAAGTAGCGTTTGCCTTCAAAAATATGCAGCTCTGCTTCATAAAAGTAGCGTTCACCTTCAAAAAAGCCTCTAAACGCTTGTTGCAAACATAAAAGTTGCATATTGAACACTACTCCACTTAAGAAAAGTAGCGTACACCTTAAAAAGTAATAAAAAATATATTAAATTGACGAATTGGGATTAGTTGAAGTTGGTTTTGCAACTTCCCCAACCTCCCAATCAAACTACCTCTCGATTTAAATTATCTACCTTGTCCCATAAATACAAGGGAGATGCATGAGAGAAGGACCTAGAAATTATGCATTAAGGGTTGTTACGCTGGAGGAATTCCAAAGTTAGTGTGAAGAGCAGGAGCCCAGGATCCTGTTGCACAAGCATTCTGAATGATCAGGTATACATTGTACTGATTATTTGCTTTTGACAATAAAGGTTGAAATGCCCTTCCCTTCCCAATCAAATGTCTAATGGATTGCATATTTGTTTGGATTAAATGCTTGATTGTACTTGATATTTAAATTATATTTCAATTTCATCATTGTTATATCAGTCAAGATACATTGAGGAAGGTATCTTTGTATTGCAGGTCTGTCGAACGGAAGATCAAGTGGAGGATCGATCGAAGGAGCATGTGAAAGCTAGGATCGAACATCGTTAATAAGGTATGCCTTCATAAACCTTGATCTCTTTCCTTTTGTAGAAGTCTATGTAATATGATTAGTGCACTTAATTGTCACCCCCAGAAGTTGGTAGTGTCCATCTCCTTGCTATAGGGTAGAATTCCTGAACAACATTCTCCTAGCAGCTGAACCTCCTCCTCCACTAGTGCACCACTTTCCGAGTAGTGTAGAAGTGAATAATGAGATGATCAAATAGAGTGCCTCCCGCACTTTATTTATACATGACCTGACCTGCCTAATAACCTAGCAGGGATGACTTGTCTAACTCAGTCTAATAACCCATGGTTATACTAACCAGGGCCGACCCCACACTTGGTGGTCTAATAACCCATCACTGCAAGTGACGACACTTGAGACACTTGTCAATACAAATGACGACACTTCTGTATTGAGGAATAATAACATCTCTATAGGAGTACAATATACATAGGTGAAATACATTCCGAAGTTACATATACATCAACAAAGATCACCGCTACCATCACTTTCTTTTAAAAGGATTGCTGTCGTCGCATCTTTTGGGCGCAAAACCTAATGATAGTTCCCCATCGTAATCACAAGATTTGCACTTAATAGTGTTGCTGTACTAATCCTATGCCATCGCAAGTCTTGAGCATAAAAGGACGTCATTCGATGCCGATTAATACACCTTTGGTTGGGTTGGTGAATCCATTTAACTCTGATTGTGTGGCATTAATTCACTACGTTATCGAACCCCGTGCCCACCAAACCCACATTAATCCACTTGTGGGGAATTAACTCTTCCCCTATATACGCATAGAATGGAGTTTCAAATGGCTCATTGTTCTCAAGCTGAGAAAGATTCCAGGAGCAGACAGTGGAAGTTTTGTCATCTCTTTATTCATCTGGGTAGACGCATTGACCACGGAAGACCACTTCGAAAGCACCAGGTAGGCACTCTCCTCCTCCATTTGCTTGTTACGAGGAATGAATCCGTTCGAGTCTGGCTTTTGACAGTTTAAAAGATGGAATTTGTCTCATTCATACTTATTCCAGTCACCCATGTTGTCATTTTGTTTCTTATTGGCTATACACTCTATGTGTTTTCCCCGTAGGCCCTGAAATACTGCATCGTTTTGCCAATTTCAGTGCAGGATTGTAATAGCTTCCTTTGGGTGTGCAACGCCATTCATCCCGATACATGTGAGATTGTTGTCAAAACCAAGTCTCCTTCCTTTTGAATGCTTTCAAGAGCCATTATGGCGAGATTGCATCCTCATGGCTCTGTGTTACAAGCCACCAACGAGAAATACCACCCCTTAGCATAGGATGAAAACCCCGCTAATGCCTTAATGCTACGTTCGTCTGATGCGTAAGCGTTAAGTTGAACTTATAATCAAATAAACCCACACTGGTGAACAACAACGTGCGTTGGTCTTCTGCCTCCCACCACAATGGCATTTCCCATGTAGTTCCAAGTTAGGACTTATGCAACAACTTTGATTTTTCAAGCCATTCAAGACGATTGGCAACTTCCAATTTTATGTTGAAGATACTTATTGTTAAATTGTTACATGGATGTTGTACGTTTTTTTGAGTTGCTGTCGTCTTTCTAAAGGATGTTTAAATTGAAGGACTTACCTGCTATTACTTATCAGTTACTTTGAATAACTTGGTGATGTCTGTGGTGTTAATTGCTTATGAATATGCCAAACCTTTATTTGTGCTACCTTATTGACACAGGTTTGACATGCATAGAAGGTCTGCGAGGAAGAAGGCCATGCAAAAGGTAGAGTCAGATTCAGATGTGGAGATCCTGCTAGATACTTCACTTGAAACTATGTTCAGTGATACGCAAGCCACCACTAATGTACCTCTAGGAAGCTCTGCCCCATAGTTTCAGTGGGGTGACTTATATAGATTCATCAGGGATTAGGAATACCCTAATGGTTCCCTAGAAGATACTTTGGTATATGCGAACATCAAGAAGTCCTCTATCCATAAGGCAACAACCCAACCTGAATTATTTCATGTTCTGAGGTCCTTGGCTGGTTGATCCCTCATGTCAAAATTGACACCAGGTTCATAAATGACAAGAATGGAATGAATATGGCATCGTTCTCACTTGAACATATCACAGCCACTTACATATTGCCCTCGGCAAGAGCTTGGTTGGACAGTAACTGGATAGCAGAACACCCCATGGACCCTCTGGTCTCTGTTAGAAAAATGACGATAGCCGACAGACAAATAAGACAAAGGCAGACCAATGAATATGAAAGAAACCTTCTGAAAACCCCCTATAGACTCATTGTTTTGATGCTGAGCCGGATCTTCGGCATGCCTAATGGTAATATCTTCAAACTGGGCTGGGTACTGGAAATATTCCATGTAGCCATGTCAGGTACCATTTTCAATTGGGATGATATTATTTCAGAAAGCCCAGAATCATAGTTAAACGCTTCCCATGGAGGAATGGCTCAAAAGCAAGCAAACTTCTTTATGTCTTCCTATTTGATAGATTTCCTGTTGAGCAAGCACACCTTCCTAGACTTGGGTTGTTCATGGAATAGAAATGAGACACCTCTCTTCATAGCTTATCAACCCACATGGGCCAGCAAGTACACAAACTATTACAAACAAGTTTGTGAGAAATTCATCATGCCCTTATATAAGCTTATTTTTGTAGAGGAACCAAATTGCATGTCAGAAAATGCTATGCCCATCATTGAAGCATTTGGTGATTATTACCACACCCAAGAAGGAACCTACATTCGCATGAGTGGAGGATCCGTAGCTCCATTCTTGCTTCCCAGATATGTTACAGATTTTGTGATACACAGGGAAGCCATAAGGAAGATCTTCAGCGTTGGTTGAATCAGTAGGATCCTCACCGAAAGGAAGAAAGGGATATATCCGCCAATGCCTTTCACTATCGGTGCATACAACCTCCTCAGAGCAAAAGAGGGAGAAAATTATGTTCAAGATTTGGACATCTTTCATTTTGGTACAAAGTTTTTCAGAAGGCATGACCCTTGCGGCAGAGTTCCTGGACATGTTAGTGATGTCAGAACTTCCTTCGAGTACATCCATCTGGTTGACCTGAATGAAGAATTCTTTTGTAGCGCCAGAAACTTAACCGAATTGGGAAAGCACTACAAGAAGAAAGGTGGGAAGAGTTTTTCCCCCAAGCCTGTTGGTCTGATACAACTGGAGCAAGAGGAAGCAACATCCCAAGCCGGGGGTTCAAATGACATGGAACTAGAAGAAGCTGACAAAATCCCACATTAGCAGGCTATCAAACAACACCAAGATGAAGAAACTGTAAGGCTTCAAAATGAATAGGATGCCAAATTACAGCAAGAACAGGCAGCAAGGATTCAATAAGAAGAAGAAACTGTTAGAATCCAAAAGGAACAAGAAGAAAGAACCTTGGTGGAGGAAGCGGACAGATTGCAAGCAAAGCTGGAAACGCTAGCAGAGAGGCAAGAAAAGGAAGAAGCGGAGAAAATTCCATAACAAAACCCACCAAGCCCACAGGCCATGGACTTGGGTACATCAAAGACTTCCCAACCAGGGATAGCTCATGAAGGGGTTGTCTCCACCGAAGAATTAGCACTGACCCCATACAACCCCAGAAAGCAGCGCCAAGTGGCCAACTTGGATTCCGTCTATTTTCATGAACGAAAGATGGCTATTGTTGACAGAAGAGTAAGGAAAATGGAAATTGGGGAGGACTTATATGAATTCAGAGTATCGAAGACCACACTTGTCCAAGGCACCGACATCAATCTGTCATTCCAGGAAGGATGCACCATAGCTTTAGCCCAAGCAAGCAAAGCCAATGTCGATCATTTGGTTGAAATTGTTAAGAACTACAGAGAGCTATGTTTCAAGATAAAAGATGAAAGGAAGAAGGAGGTATTAGAAAGCAATGAAATGAAAAGGAAATACAAAGAGCTTATAAAAGAAAAGGAAGAAACCACTTCGAAATCCCTGTGGCTTGAAAATGAGAAGAATTCACTGGAAATGCATCTAGTAATCTCAGAAGATGAGCAAAAGAACTTGAAAGTTCGTATATCAGAATTGGAAAAACTTGAGGTCAACAGTGCTCAACAGGTTAATTTCTTCAAACCTCAATTCAAAGAATTGACGCAAGAAAAGGCTGAACTATTAGAATAGCTTGAGAAGGAAAATAAAACGAAAGAATATCTAGCCACATTTTACAAGCGAGCTTGTGAAGTACAGGACAGAATTCATCAACTGCGAGTGTCGATTACAGAAGAAGTCTGCAGTATGAAAAAAATGATCACAAAGATGACTTCTATCGAGGTTGAAGCACTAAGATTAAGTAACAAATATGAAAAAAATGTGGAAGAACTTGGAGAGCAGTTTGAATGGAGGAAAGGGAAATTTAGTTTCCCTTCGAACCTACGGGATACAATAGCTGAAGAATTCGATATGAACACAGGAGTCCTCAAATTCTACTTGAGGTGCGGTAGCAGATTGAGTACTGAAATCAGGAAAAACATCAAGAAATGCCACGTTATCTACTCTAAAATCTAGGAAGCCCACGGCAAGTGCCATATAATTCTACCTCAGAAATCTCTATGAGTTTCCTAAGAAGGAATCACGCTGGGAATAATTGCAAGGAAAGTTGACCTCAGAGTTAGATTATCTGAAGAAAATAGAAGGTATAACCCCAGAGGACCTCCATCAATTTATCGAACAAACTACTGTTCATACTTATTTCCTGGAAAATATTGCGCAAGAGGTTGTCGTAGAGGTAGCAAATATTAAATCAGTCTTGCGCAAGCATGAGATAGCACGAAAAGTAATGATCTTAGCAAGAAGTAAAACAATACTAAGAGAAATAAGTCAATGGGCCAATTATATTGAAGAAGTAAATAAGGCTGCAAAAGCAAGTGAGATTGTTGGAGAGAACAAGTCAACAGAAGAGGAGCGACCCAATGACAGTAGGGCCAGCTGGACAATAATTTTTCTTATTCAATTTTGAAAAGTAGCTGGAAAGTTGTTAATTGTATAATGTCTATAAAGACAGCTGTCCTTTTCTTTTGTCTCTTGTAAGGGGGTTTTCACGAATCATCCCAATTCTATATTTTAGACATTAAATGACAAATCAAAGAATTCTGAGTTTTAGGGTGCACTTGGCAGCTCGAGGAGCATTTTGTAAAGCTATATATAGAGGAAAAGAAGATAGAGAAATAGACTTTTGGCAGATGAAATATTTTTCTTCCTTGTATGTGAACTACTTTACTACATGCTCCAAGAAATCGATTTTTGCCTAATGAAATCCTGGGAGAAGGCTTTTTTGCATGGAAGATGTGTCAAATGTGTGCTGGATTATTCCTGTATCATCTGCATATTGCTGTGAGATCATTCCTTGCTATCTTGAATTGTTTCTGTGTAATGAATGTTCTTATGCTTTCCTGTGCAAAGATGTATTTTCTCAAATGAGTAATGGACTGTATTAACTGAATTAAAGCTATCTTTAATGTCTGTTATATCCTGTTGTAGATGTAACTTTATGATTAAATGGCTATCTGTATGATCTTCAGGTGTTTCTTTCAGCACATTACTCATATTTACAGTTTGCTCCTTGTAAGGATAGAATAAATTTGCTTACACAGTCTTAGATTAATTTAGGTTAATTGCCTACACTTAGCTTAGGGCACCTGCATATCATCTTTAAAATAAAATACATAAGCGGTGAACTGGGCCGCAACCGGTGCAAAGAACAAGAATCTTTAAATCTTACGGTAGTCGGAACTGTTAACCGGATGGATTCCCCACACCAAATGGTGAATAATCTAATTGGGATAGTTTACCGGGGAGAATCCCTTGCTGATTGATGCTACAATTTTCGAGGCATCAACAGTTTTTGGCGCTAGAAGGAGGGATACCAGTGCATGGCTGATAAAGGAGACTCTTCTTTAAGAGGAGATCCAACTGGAAACCCGCTTGGAATAGCACTCCCAGATAATTCAGATCTTGAATTAACAAATCAAGAAAATCCTAACTTTGAATTTGAGAATCAAGAAACACTGTATGCCACACCTTTTGTTGAAGTAGCGAACTTAAGAAGACATACTCGTGCTTATGTTAAGTAGCTCGGCAGTTTAAACGCGGTTCCTTTTCTCCCTAGAAGAAGAGATCCTAGAAGAGAAAGAAAGTACACACGCGATTCTGTTCTTGTTCAGAGCTTTGAAGAATTAGTAGACTTATCTTTAGAATAAATTACAAAACCTCTTGGAGAAATAGAACTTGAAGATCCTCTAGATCTTGAAGAACTGTGCACTCCGAAGAATTCTCCACCTCATACTCCTCATGATACTCCACCAAATTCTCCATGAGGAGCCATGGCTATACCTGCTTGGAGAGCAAGGGGAGCTTTGAACTTGGCTGGTCCTTTTCACAATTTGCCTAAAAATCCTGAAAAGGTTTTGCCTAAGTATGATCCCGGGAAAGGTATTTCTGCTGAAGATCACCTTAAGGGATATTACTTATCCTTGAGCTTGTTAAATGTGTAGCATGAAGACGTATTCTGCTGACTCTTCCCCTATACTTTCGATCCTAAGGTGTCTTCATGGTACTTTAGTTTACAAGCCAGTTCAATAGCTAATTGGGAAGATTTTGAAAATTGTTTTTTAAAGAAATATGGAAATAAGAAAACAGTAGCTACACTCATGAAAGAGTTGCTATCCATGAGAATGGAGAAGAAAGAAAAGGTTCAAGAATTTAACCAAAGATTCACTACGCTGTTAAATAATTTTAGTGAGGTTACTAAACCTGTAGAAGAATCTTAGTCGAATTTTAGTCGAAGAAGCTAGGAAGGTAGAAGAAGAAGCAGACAGTATCGCTAAGCACGCTCTTGATGCAGAAACAAAACCAACAACCACTAAGAAGCCACTTCTGCTAACGAGGAATAAAGAAGAATCCTCTGCGGATATGGAAAATGTAGTCAAAATGATGCAAAAATTATCCAATAAAATTGTAGATCTTGAAAAAGATAAGGCAGCTACCACTTCCAGGAAGCCTTTTAAACCTTTCTACAAGAAAAGGGAAGAAAACGATCAGCCTCATCCACCTATGAACAACTCTCCTGTTTTAAATTTGAATGAAGTAGGAATGGAACATTTCTGCACCTTTCATCAGGAACCACACTCTAAAAAAAGTAGTCCACAATGGAAAAATTCAATGAGCTTGGTGATGAACCAGATGCTCGACTCACAAATTCCAGATCAAGATAATCCTCCTGAAGAGAAGACTTCTAAAGTTGAGGAGCCCGCTCCAGATACCACTATGGTGCTGTGGGATTGGGTGCCTTTAACCGAACTGGTTGAAGATGATTCCGAGGAGAGTCAAGTCTCAACTGTAAACATTAATACTCGCAGTAAAGGTCCAGTCGCTGGTCCAATTCCAAGCTCAACCACACCCAAGCCTAAATCCTCCAAAGAGATACCTAAAAGACACATCACAGTCATTCCAACACATCCCAAACCTAACCAAATACCTACTAAGCAACCAAACATGGAAACAATTCAACAACCAAAAGTAACTTTGAATAAAACTCACAATCAACCCAAAGTTGTAAAGGATTGTGACATGGGATATGACATCATCGAAGACATAAAGAAAGTAAAAGCTAATGTGTCTATATTTGATATGTGTAGTTTGGCTCAACAATGAAAGAAGCCGTTACAGGCTCTCGAACCCCAATCTAGTGCTCAGTTAGCAAACACTCAGGAAGATCCTGAAATAAATGAAGCTAGCATTGGCGGAAAATCTAAATCCCAAACACTCCCTTTTCTTTTAACTTTTGAAATTTTTAATCACAATGTGAATAATTGTTTAGTAGATTCTGGAGCTTCCTCGAATGGCATGTCACTGTCTATTTGCAAAAGGATCAATGGGTAGCCAATTCCATTCCCAGCCTAGATTATTCAGCTAGATAGAACTGTTGTTAAAGTAAATGGGGAAATAAAAGATGTGCTTATTAGGTTGTCTGCAGATTCTAGAGTGTGTCAGTTCATTGATATAATGGTAGTTGATATTCCTGAAGCTTATGGTTTAATCCTAAGCAGAGATTGGTCGACTAAACTAGACGGTTATTTCTCCACAGATTGGTCCCACTTATGGCTGCCCTATCAGAATAGGCAAAACCAAATTAAGGTGCTGAGGGAACCACACATGAAATAGAACGTAACTCAACTGGAGGAAAAGAATGAAGTTTTAGCTTTCTCATCTTCCATCCTAGGGAATTGTTTCTTAGAAATCGAGCCTGGTAATTATCAATCAGAAGATATCAGCAATGAATCAGACAAACAGTTCGATCTCCTTCAATTTTCTCAGACTGACGATATTGACTGTAACATAGTTAACTTAGTTACTGACTTAGATGGTTCAGATACTAAATTAGTTAGATCAAAGAATGTTTTTTGGGTTTTGCACTTTGATGGTTCCAAAACTCATGAAGGATCCGGAGCCGGTTGTGTTCTAATGGATCCTGAGAGGAACAAGCACTTCTTGTCTTGTAGATTAGAGTTCGATTATACTAACAATACTGCTGAATATGAAGCTTTAGTCCATGGATTAAAGAAAGCCAATGGTTTGAACATTAAATACCTGAAAGTCTTTGGCGACTCGGAAATAGTCATCAGACAGGTAAGAGATACAATTCATTGTCTTTCACCACATCTGAAAGGCTATCAGTCTGAGGTATGGGATCTAATTACATACTTTGAAGCTTTTAATATAAAATCTGTTCCTAGATTACAGAATGCTGCCGCTGACTTATTGGCTACCTTTGATTCTAGGTAGGTTCCCACTAATAATAAATGTTCTATCGAATTGGTTTTCAGGCCTTATGTTCCAGATAATATAACAAATTTTAGGGTGTTCGATGATGACAATCAAATCATTAGTTTCCTTACAAATGAAAACATGTTTCAAGAAGCGGTTATAGATGAAGAAAAACATGATGCTGATCTACAAAATAAAGACACAGTCAAAGGGAATTTCATGCCTAAAGGAGTGAGATCACTTGAAAGTTTGTTCGATCTGCAGAGCAAGTTCAAGAAACCAGCAAATGTTAAAACTCATAGCTTTTCTATGCAGCATGAATTGATAAATCTGGGCACAAAAGACGAACCAAAATATGTCAATCTTGGTAGATGTTGTTAGTCGGGTGAAAGAGATAAGTTCATCAAACTTTTTCGGCAATATAAAGATGTGTTCGCTTGGACATATGAAGATCTAAAAACATATGATACTCATATCATTCAGCATGTCCTACCAATGAAGGCAGGTGTTAAACCTTTTCAACAACAGTTAAGAAGAATGCATCCTACTCTCAAGCCTTGAATTCATAAGGAATTAAAGAAGTTATTAGATGCTAAGATCATCTTTAAAGTCCGGCATTCAGAATGGGTCGCTAATCTGGTTCCTGTAAGGAAGAAGTCTGGAGAAATAAGACTATGTGTAGATTTCAAAAACTTGAATAGAGCATCTGATAAAGATAATTATCCTGTTCCTTCAATGGAACAAATTCTGCACATGGTATCAGGAGCATAACTATTTTCTCTACAAGATGGTTTCTCCGGTTACAATCAAGTGTTGGTAGTAGAAGAAGACCATCTTAAGACTACTTTCCGCACTAAGTGGGGAACTTTCGCATACCGAAGAATACCGTTCGGATTGATAAACGTAGGAGCTACTTTCCAATGAGCAATGGACATTGCTTTTCGAGGATTGGGCGGTCAATGTGTTGTAGTCTATCTAGATGATGTGACAGTCTTTTTGAAGAAAAGAAAGGACCATGTCTTCCATTTGAAACAAATTTTTGACCGATGCAGGAAATATGGTATCTCTCTAAACCCCAAGAAAAGTGTGTTCGCGGTCCTTGAGGGAAAGCTTCTCGGTCACATCATTTCAAAAAAGGGAATTTCGATAGATCAAGAGAGAGTGCAAGTTATCAACAAAATTCCCATGCCCCATAGCAAAAACGCTATGCAATTGTTTATGGGAACGATTAATTTTGTTTAAAGGTTTTTCCCTGATTTCGCTTAGACCGTCAAACCTTTGCAGCAAATGGTCAAGAAAAATGTGCAGTTCAAATGGACAGATTTAGAAAAGGATGCATTTAAGGATATCAAAGCAGCCATAGCGAATGCTCCCTCTCTAAGGAGTCCAGATTTTGACAAAGATTTTATTTTATATACCTTCACTTCAGATGACTCTCTCGCAGCTTTGCTTATATGAAAGGTGGAATTAGGAGATGAATACCCAATATATTTTATGAGCATTGGTCAACAAGGCGCTGAACTGAACTATCTTGTTGTGGACAAACATGCATATGCCGTATACAAAGCAGTAAAGCAGTTCAGGCCATATATTCTTAAGAACAGAACTAAAGTTGTAATTCCCCATCCAACCGTGAGATCCCTTTTCGTTCAAAAGGAATTGGGAGAGAGAAGAGGGAATTGGGTCACCGCTCTTCAAGAATATGATTTAGAATTTAATCCAGCCACCATCATTAAAGGTCAAGGCCTATGTAAATTACTCACTGAACACCCAATTGATGAAGAGCGAGATTGGGAAAATGAGGCTGAACTAAATACAATTGAAGTATGCCCTATTTTCACAGCTCCTGAATCTTGGTACAAAGACTTAGTGCATTACTTGCAACAAGCGTACCTACCAGAGCATTGGAGTTCTAAGCAAAGAAGAGCACTTCGATTGAAGTCGACGGCTTATCAGATAATTGATGGAGTACTTTTCAGAAAAAATTATGATGGCATCTTTCTCAGATGTTTAGAGAAGGAAGATGCAAGTAAGGTAGTCAAAGAGCTACATGATGACCTTGCTGGTGGGCATTACTCCGGAGACACGACAGCTCACAAAATACTGAGGGATGGATATTATTGGCCCACTTTGTTAAGAGATTCTCATGCCTATGCACGGAATTACGATGTATGCCAAAGGAGTGCTGGGAAATTACCCAAAGCAGCAGGACCATTATAGCCAGTTATCATCTCGAAACCTTTTGAACAATAGGGCATAGATGCCATGTGAGAGATAAAACCGAATTCTTCTCTGCAGCACCGGTATATCCTAACAGCCACAGACTATTTTACGAGATGGACAGAGGCTATCCCATTGTGCAAAATCAATGAAGATGCAGTTATCAGTTTCTTAAAAAAGAACATCATATCCAGGTTTGGGGTTCCAATTTCCCTAGTCTTTGATAATGCAACTTGATTTCTCGTATTTTAAGATAAATGAATTCGTTTATGAAAGAGGAATTAAATTACATTATTAATCCAACTACTACCCCCAGGGAAATGGATTAGCCAAGTCCTCAAACAAAAATCTCATCCGAATTCTCAAGAAAACTGTAATTGAAAACCTGAGAAGTTGGCACACTGCTCTCCCAAATGCTTTATGGGCAGATAGAATCACTCCAAAGAATTCTTTGGTACTTTCCCCATATACCCTCGTTTACGATAGAGAATCCATCCTCCCTCCTAACCTTTTACTCCCATCTTTACAATTGGCCCAAGCCTCCCGAGGTACCGGTAGTCAAGTTTTACAGTCTAGAATTGACACTTTCCTGAAACTCGAAGAATCTCGGCAGAAAGCCAAAGATCGATTCCACCAACACCAAGACATAGTCAAAAGATGGCTTGATAAAAGGAAGTCCAGCAAAATAAATTTTGAAGTAGGTGATTTAGTCTTGAAGTGGGATCATCCACATGAGGTAAAAGGAATGCATACAAAGTTCCAACATCTATGGGTTGGTCCTTATCTAATTCCCAAGAAACTTGGCCCATCTACTTACAAGCTGAAAGACCTCTAGGGAGAAGAATTAATCCTTCCCCTCAATGGCCTTGCCCTGAAGCAATACTTTGCATAGTCTCAATGATACTTTTGTACATAAATAAACAGTTTCTTTTGTTTTCTTTTTCTTCCTTTCTTATTTTTTTCCCTGAGCATTTTCAGTAGTCCGGTTCGATTTTTCTTGTCATTTCACTTCCTATTCGAGTTTTCTTTTTCTTTGTTAATAAAACCCAGCTCAACTCCTGGCATAAGTGTAGAACAAGAGCTCCGACCAAAACTCGAAATCTTGAAAGATAGAATTTTACTTATAAAGAAAAATAGCCCCGTGGCTTTGCATTTATTGATCATCCTTTTGTAATGTAGAGGTCATGTTTTGTCTGGTCGAAATAACCCCAGTTAAAGGACTAATGATTCAGTATTTCTCTCTCACTATCTTGAGGTCCCATTCACTTTAATATTAATGCCTGTCCCAAGGTTCTTTTGCTATTATGGACCCATGGAAAGGAAGCATGCCTCATAGGTGTATGGTATTTAAAATGATCCCATGCTACAAATAAAATCCAAAAGCGCTTACATCAAAGAGTCTGATTCCCAGAAATTCTCACCTCAATTAAAGCATTGCTGAGATAAAGCAAAATGTTCAATTCAGAAAGTTGTTCAAATAATCTGGCTCAAGCAAAGTTCTTCTCCGTCTGTGAAGCTTGATAATCAAATAAAATCTCTTGCTCACACAAAAGGAATTTATGGGGCCCATGAGTGGTCTAACCACCAAGATGTGGACAAACTAAGCTCTAGGAGGCTAACAACCAAGGTCTAAAACACATAGGAAGTAAAATAATGCATATCCTAAGGTATAGATGGGTAAATTGTTCTAACACCCCTCCTTAAGCCAAAATAGTAGTGAGCATGAGAAATAGGGCTCAAGCAAAAAAGGATTATGGTCACCCTTTACATTATTAATCCGCGCAAAACGAGGAAAGAGGAAAAACTACTTGGGGAAAATCCTCACTAAAAAATGGACATGAAAGAGAAACAAAAAACTAAATACTATCCAAACTAAATGAATATGTCTGAAGGAATATTCTTCTTGGGAATAAGTGGAATGTGCTAAACTAGATCAGAAACATGTACAACTACATGATGCGAAATGAAGCCATGTAGAAAAATTGAAATATACTGATAGTAGAGCGAATGCAAGTGCTCTTCAGACTTGAACTTTGAACCAACCAAGGTTCCAGGTCCAAAAGAGTCTTGATATGCTTGAGAATGCGAACCAACAATGGTGAAAGTGATCCCAAGTGAATCATAAGGCTCTTGAAGCATCAAATTCGAATCATGAGAGTTTTAATCATCTCCAAGAAAGAAGATCAAGAGTACCAAGTGTTCCATTGTGATGGAAAAAGATTCTCCATCTTCAACTGAACTTGAATGAATTATGCTAGTCATGGTGTAGGAATAAATAGGAAGAAAAAGAGTTTGAAGCAATGCGAGATCTTCACTTGACTTCCAAACTTCTCCTTGACCATCTTTAGAACCCATTTCGACATTCATAATAGAAGACATAGAGGACAAGAAAGTGGAATGGAGAGACATCTCTTCAACAGTATTGATGGCAGCAGCTCATATGTTATCTTCATGAAAAATAACTTCATGGAAAACAGAGGAAGCCACATAGGAAGAAAGTTGAGCTAGATCATTTGTTGAATCTGTATCTTCTTCTTCTTCTTCAATTTGAACAAATTCATGAGAAATGGATGAGGACAATACCTTTGGAGGGATAATACATGAGGATGTTTCCATTTTATTTCTCTCCATATAGCTAATATGTTCTTTCCGCATGCCAATATCTCTATCTAGATTTATCCAAATCTCAAATGGATACTCAACAGAATCAATGAGATAGCACATTCTAGGAGGTTTATCCAGACACATAGTTCCATATGATCTATCACAGTCATTGATCCAATCACACTTCTCTTCATAAGATTCTATCTCGCTCACAGCACCAATGGACACAACAAAGAGACATTTTCTCTTGAGATATGCACACATCTTTTCTTTCCACTCAGAATAGTTGAATGAAGATAGGAGAGGAACTGCTTTCGAATCCATGAAGTTGTTGTAGTCCCTTGCAAAACACACATTTGTAAATCTATTTCAGAAGCAAGACTAGGATCCCCTATGGCTCTGATACCATGCCAAATTCTATAATATGTCACATGAGGATCTAGATTAATAGATCAAGATTCACTTAGAATTTTCCAAACGTAGACAAGAAAATAGAATAAATATGAAGAAAATATAAAGCAAAACACAAGAGAAAAAAACTCAAGTGGATTGATATTCCATTACATTATTATTCAACAACCTTTGTACAATATATAGATGCTATCAAGATACAAAATCGAGAATCTTAGAGGTGATTCAATGTAGGGCGTAGATTGGACTAATTTGCCCACTTGCCCCAAATATGACAAGTGTCACCCAAATCCTAGCTAGTGGTCACGAATGGGATAAGAGACATATGGTAGACCATGAGTGGACCAAATAGTGGCATGGAGTATATCTAGGAGTGAAATTAGGAAGTAGCGGGTGCATGGAGGTGGCCATTAATGCCCTTGATTGACCAAATGCCCAAATATAATGCATGAACACGCTTGGTCCATCCTTATCCCCTAAATCAAGGAATGAGGGGGCCTTACCATCATTAATGCATCAAATGGGCATATTGTCTCCCCAAAACAAGGAAATAGGGCACATGAGTGGTCCAACCACTAATATGTGGACCAACTATGCTCTATGAGGATAACAACCAAGGTCTAAACCACATAGGAAGTAAAATAATGCATATCCTAAGGTCTAGATGGGTAAACTATTATAACAATATGTACATGTTTTTTTCATCATTTATAGTGTTGATGTATCATTTTATTATTTTTATCTTTAATTCTTTAATTATATTGTTTATTTTCATCTTATGACGATGAAAATGGAAAGTTAATTACCAATGTTTTTAAACAATTTTAGTTGGTTAACACTCAATCTGATGCAAAATGTGTTTGTATATAGAGTAATTTGTGATTGTATGGATTGATTGATTGAAAAAGAATTTTATTTCACTTGAAGGTATTTATATCTCGTTGCATATTTAGTATAAAATATTAGAATTATTGTGGCACCATTATTATGGCATGTCAATATTGAAAAAATATAGGTAAGTGTGTATCATATGTGTGTCGATATTTCATATGAATTTCTAACAATATGGAATTAGTCATTTTGTACTAATTATGTTAATATTAACTAGTAAGTAATAAATGAATTTTATTCTTAATTTAAAATGCATAGTTCATTTACAAATGAATTACACTTAAAAGGGACATCTATAATGTGTGAATGCATATTATTTATTTGTTAACGCTAACACACTCTATTATTATATTTCATTCTATTAATTTACATAATATTAATGCCTTCACTAATCACAAAACCACTTTCAAACTCTAAGAATGCAATCACATTAAGGTTTTTCTAAATCAAGTTATTTATAACAATTCACCAACTCATTGTCACCAGCATGATTAATTCTTTAGCATGACATGGGGGATATTCATTACCAATCTCCTTGCATATTGAATGGAAGTGTGTACCTAGATTCTGTACCCTAATATACACCCATATTATAGTCTATCCTAGGAAAACTCTTTAATGGGTTTCTACATAAAAATATAGTCAAATTCATTCATCTAGTCAGCCTTAATTCATGTTTGGAATTTATCCCCACAAGAATACATGCACTCTCCAGACTGTGCCTTTTTGACAATTCAATGCATAATAAACTTGTATCCAAGAAGAATATACATCCCTGTAATGACTAAGTGATCTCTCCATTCTAGTTATAAATTAATAGAGTCCTCATATCATTTTGACAACAAACTTTGGCCATAATGGCATCACTATTTTCTTGAACTAATTGTATACTTCTTAAATCTGCAGATAAATTTTAAATGTAATAATCAATAACCAAGTGCACATTAATTGTAGTACTTGCATTAAGAAAAGGTACCCTATTTATAGCATTGTTTTTGACATCTATGTTAATAAAATCAAGAAATGTTTAAAAGAGGATGGTTACATTGAAATTAACATGGCTATACTGATTGTCATTTTTCATAGATTACATTATTATTTTTATATTTAAACTTTTAAATCTCTTCATAAATAATAAACATTATGTTCTCAATCATTGTACATTTTTTATAAACTTAACATTAAGATGGATAAAATAAAGATTATAATAATTAAACATAAGAGGAAAAAATATTATCTTATTTTCTATGGTGGTAACGCCCTAAATAAGAGTCAATTTAAATTGTCATGTATTATAGAAGGACAATAGTGAAATCATTAATAAAAGGAACATGGATACTACCAAGATTTTATAAATCCTAAATTTATTTGTCAAAATTAATTTTCCAATTTTATGTGCATAAATAACAAAATTAATACTGTCAAAATTAGAACCAATGGGACTCATAACCTCCATAAGGAAACTAAATAATATAACAAAAAACAATAGATTGGGATGATTGATTTTGTAAAATTTGTGATAAATAGGAGGTGGAGAAAGAAAATAATTTATTGTTATTGAAAAAATTTAATTGCAAGAGTATTTCGCACTTGTAATTGAAACTAAAATTTGTAAATTTTCAAGTTTTTATTTATTTTATTGTAATTTTGCAATTTTGTAAATTATTTTGTAATTTGTAAATGTAATTGCACATTTGTAATTGTAATTTGCAAGTTCTAATTGTAACTGTAATTGCAATTTGTGATTGTAAATTTGTAGTTGCAAATTTCCAATTTATAATTGGTAAGTCTAATTAGTAATTTATTATTGTAATTGTAATTTGTAGTTGTGAAATTGTAATAATGATTGTAAATTGTAATTATAGCTAAGATTGTAGCTTGCAATTATAACTAAGATTGTGCACAATTCTTAATTATGATAATAGCTAATATAAAAGATATCCACCTAAATAAATAAATAAAATTGCATCACACACATGAATCATACTCATCCACATAAACAAAATACATCATACACATGAAGATAATATTTTAAAATAATTTGACAGTCCATTCAATTAAAAAAAAAAACAAGTCTATATATACATAACAATAAAAAGTAGTACAATGTGATCATCAAATCAATGGCGACAACCACCATCACTTAACATCTTGTAATGTCCCATCATCCTCATCATCATGACAAACATAAAAATTATTTAACATAACCATCACACATGTATGAAAAACAACATCTAACTTACACACCAATCATCACCTATCAAACATAAGCACCATCTTACATACACATAAAAAGTTAGACAACATAATCTAACATACACATCAAAAACCACCTAACATACACATGTAAACATTAACCTACCATCATTTAACATATGCATTTAATAGATTTTAACATCATCTAACACACAAATCTAATAATAAAATATAACAAAACAAAAGATGCATTATCTAACATAACCATCACACACATCTAACAAACACCATCTAACATACACATCACTATGAATGTATAAATAAACATCAACATGAAAAATGCTCTGTGTGTGTGTGTGTGCGTGAACAATAATATCAAACTCATGATACATGCCAAATGTGCATCTCAAGTCCAATAAATTCTATGATATAGTTGGTCCACCTCCAGAATAAGAGGCATCACTACCTATACCACCAAAGCCATAGGTATCACCACCTCCACCAGCAAAGACATAGGCATCATTACCTCTGTCAAGAAAAAAACATCATGGAGAGAAACATATTCAATATCTCACTAAGGATGTATCTCACCCACTGCGGCCATTGTATATAGAAGTTGGGTGATGGGTGGAGTAGGATATGGTGGATGGTCAGATCACTAAGGAGGAAAGGTTAGTCGATTGGCCCATGGATGATTCAGAAATGGTGGTGGGCTAGATGGGGGTACAGGAGGCAATATTGGTCATTCGTCATGGTGAGTAAGAGGAGGAGTATGTGGATGAGAAGTCGAGGATTTTTCATCTTGATGATGAGAAGGAGGAGATGAGGGAGGAGGATATGGAGGATGAGGTGAAGGAGGAGGATCAACGCCCTCATTAGATGTATAATTTTCATTCCTCCTAGCATCTCCATAACTCTACCAATTTAGGTTCTTGCATGATATCCTGCACCCATATAGGATGGAATCCCCATTGAGCCAACAATGCGGACAACCTATCCACCACATCTTCTCGAAACCTAGCATATGGATTGCATCGCAGGCCAGGTCTAGGAAATGCAAGAAATTGATCATACTCCTCCATATCCTCATCAAATTGAACTAGGGGATGCCCCTCCCCATCGTATGTGCCAATAATTGCAAAATATATAATACACAAAAATAATTAGACAATTTCGTTAAACAATTTAAATAAAATCTTAGAATAAATTTCATTTGCATTATGTAAGAAAATAAAATGAAACTAGATTAATTTAAAGATAACACTAATATTACCTATGTTATCCATTGGCTCATCCTGGGTGGAAAATATTTTGTAACATCCTCTCTAGTACAACGCCGTGTACTGATATGGAATAGGGTCCAATGTATGGTCCTCCTTGCCGGCTAGTAACTCCAGCACCTTTGATGTGATCCTTGCTGGAAAATCTGGTTGGAACCTCTTGGGAAGCATCTATCTCCACATGTGCATCCACACCTAGGTCATCTCCTTAGGAGGGAGGTAGTCAAATGATGGCCTCATGGTTGGAAACTTCTCAAAAAATAAACAAAAAATATCTAAAGAAAAAGGGAAGTTGACCCTCCCCTAAAATTGTGCACGACATCGATCCAGAGCAAAACAAAATTGCCTCAAAAAAATGGTAGACCACCTAATGCATTTAGGTATCCACACTAAATAATCAAAATAATACAATAAATGAAAATTAATGCACTGACCATTAGTGCTGGAGTGTACCACCATTGTAAGCAAAAGAGAGAAGTACCTAACATATTTTGCATCAGAAGTAGCAATACAAAGTTGTTTTCCGAAAACCTAAAAAAGAGCAGGGTTAGTAACCTCACCATTGACATTCCTCTAAGAGTAAGCAAGATGAATATTCGTTGCAACACCAAGTGGGACATTAGGGAACTAGGGAAAATCCTCTCCTCTCCTAGATATCCCAATGATGAAGTAAATGTCCTCCTCTATGATCTGAAACCACAGATCGAGACCAATTCAAAAGACATGTCTACATTAATATAAAAAATGGATCAACTATGTCAAGAAAGTTGAGTTCCCCTCGAGAAATGTATCCTCCTAATAGAACTTTAGGAGGCCAAAAACCCTTAATAGGTATTGCTTTTTATCGGTAATGGGTCAAGCGTATAGTCCCTCTCCCTCTCTCTGGCCTCCCACACCTGTACAACATTGCATAGGTCCACTCTCAACTACTACTGCTACTGCTACTCTCTCCAGTCATGTATCTAATTCACATATAAATTCCATCAACCTCATACATAGACACAGGAATGTATATATAAAATATAAATTTTTTTAATTAAAAGCTCATTTTATTTATTAATACAAAAAAATATTTTTTTTCTCAAAAAACATAAATTTCCATCGTGGTGTACCCAAAACACAGTCAAGCACTGCTTGCGGTGATTTTTTATCTACAACACACCATTAATGGTGCACTACTAGATAATGAAGTCACCGAAGACACAAAACATTTTTTTAGATGAAAAAAAATTATATAATTCCTACAACGGTGCATCCATAAGCAAGGTTTACCAGTGCTTTATATACAAGTGTATGTCTCGCACGCGATGCATGCAATAGTTCTTAATGCACAGAGATTGGTGTAGCCATGAGGAACAATAAGAAAGTGTATGGTGATGAAGTATTTTTTTTAAAGATGAATTGGTGTACATCATAAGCGTTGATGTATGTGTCAACGTATTAAAAATATGCACGAATGTATGTCATGATTTTTTTATTATAAAAACTTGAATTTGCATACTGGTTCACTTGGAAAAATGTGACGCACTGCTCAAGGTGATTTGGAATCCTTAGAGCACCACTAGTAATGCACTAATAGGATAGGAGTGCACCAGAGACACAAACATTACTTTTAGAAATAACTACATACGATGAACTTTATAAAAGTGATGCATCGATGTGTGGGTATTAATAAAAACACCGTAACAATGCATTTATGATTCTAATATTCACAGTCTAAAATATTGTTTTAATTCTTAAAACAGTTCATCTCTATGTAGAAATCACTGGTGCATTATAAATACATGTCCACATCGACAATGGTGCGTACAATAGTTTTAACGCACAAAGAAGAAAGCTTGTTTTAAAAGGTTGGTAGGTGTGTTTTATAAGAATGAGTGCATTGTGCGAATGGTGCACACTCTAAAAAATAGACCCAATGCGTACTTATTAAACACACGAGTTGATGGGTTGAAATATGCCATTTTTATGTTTATGTCTCAACTGGTGTGTTTAAGATAATATCATGCACCGATGCATTTTGTGCATATCGACACCGATATACCGATTAAAGTGATGCACTAGAAAGGGTGTTGTGTCTTTTAGTTTGATTTTCATGGTGTGTTGTTTAACATATAATGCACAACGATAATGGTGTACTATACTTTACAAGGAGTGGCCACCCCACTCATAGTGTTCCTTATATATTTTTAGGGTGCACCGTTATAGTAGTGCGAGTGGAATTGTTCGAATGCACAACAATTTTTTTTTTTTTTTAAGTAAGCAAATTTAAGGCGAATTTTAAATTTTAATCCACTAAAAGTTTAAATTAGAAGGTAAAAAATACATTACCTAAACATTTGCGTACCAGGGAGGCATGGTTTCCACGTAGACCAATTTTTTTTTTCCCATCGTTTGGTAAAATTCCAAATATTCATATTGAGCAATGGACGAGAGAAAATCGAGCACAAGTAGCATCAGTGGTAGGGAACATCAGGGTGGAAAGGGTAGCACCAGTGTTTAGGAGGTCTACAACATTGAAATAGGGTAAAATGCTTTTATCATTTGGTATTTTTTTATACCCTATTACAATGCACGTGATGCCTAGATGCATTAGTGCATTTGGAAGGTGCCTGGATGCATTAGTGCATTTTGAAGGCCTAACTGCATTGATATTCAATATAAAACATAAAAATTCCGACCCATACATTTTTAATTTAACCCCAACATGGTGCACTCTCCTATAAAATGCATTGATGCATTCATATTAGATAAATGCACCATGAGCGAATAATAAATTATTTTGAAAATTTTCCCCAAGTTTTTTAATTTTAACCTAATGTGGTGCTCCAAAGTATGGGACGCACCGGTGATTTTGGAGGATATAAATGAATAGTTAAAGAATATAAAAAATATAAAAAAAAGGTCCAATAATTGTTTTAATTTCACCCTACGTCGGTTCCCTTAAGTACATGAGGCATCGATGTTGTTGGTACAATAAAACACACCGGTGTGGGAGTTGCAAAAATAAAAATGGTTTATCTATTGGTTCTCTAATATAAAGAGTTCACCGGTTTGTTAGGATATATAGAACACAATGTATTTGTTGTTAATTTCCTTTTTATTTTAAACATATATAATGTTTTAGGAGTAGGGGTCTTTTGCTAATTCCAGCATGTTAAGTGTACTTATGCATTGGTGCATAAGTATGTATCAAATGCATCGATTTCTATTGGCCATTGAAATATAAAAGAAATATTTTTCTGCGTGTTGTTCAGGATTTTCGACACTGGTGTGTTGGTTTAATAGATGCACTAGTGTGTTTATCATTAAGGTCCACTGGTGCATTTCTCATGTATAAAAGCACCAGACAAAAATTCGCTAAAACCTTTTCCCGATCGCCTTTTCTATAAATGGATATTTGGGATATTTTTATAGGATCTTCCACAAAAACATCTGCTAGAAGGTCTTTTCCTTGTAGTGTAAATACCATAAATACTCTAACTAATATGAGAAACATGCTTATAACCATGGAAAAAAACAATAATCAAAGTATACCATGAATTTAAACATTAACATATTGAAAAGTACATCTTGAAATGTCGAATTTGTCCAATAATGAAATGGCCTTTCCATATCAACAATCCTTCACCCTCATTTGATGCTCATAATGGAATTATACTTCCTTGCCAACCAGGACCCTAGTCGGATTCCTAGCTCCAAGAAACCTTTTGGTTTCATGGCCCTCTATTCCCATGACTCTAAGAACAATAATGCACAATATCTCTAAGAACTTGGTCCATGAAAACATTTCTTCCAAGAATTATTCCACCTCTCAACAATCTCCAACCTCTCCACAAACTCTACCCCGCAAAAAAACAGTCTCTCAACTCCTCCTCACCCTCTCTATTTATCAAATTTCCATACACTTTACCCAAGTCTCCTGAACCACCCTCTCTCACGAGTCATCAACCAACCTTCTATATTTTATGGAAAAATATATGTAAAATTAAACAATGAATTGAATAACAATAAATGTAAAATAGAAAGTCTTTCTTTTCATGCTAGCTTATAAATGAATTGTACATTTTCCCCACAATTTATGGCACCCCAACACACCTATTTAATTCACCATACCAACAATTAATGAAATTGAAGAAGAGTATTTAATGATACTAGATCTTTATATGTATTCAATATAATCCATGCAATCATTAAACATTCATTTAGTAATTAATACATCAAATAACCAGATTTGTGTACATGCATAATGTAAGTATACGTAAATACTGTATACGTACTTGTGCCTATACTAATTATAAACAATCACTCATCTAAGGCATAGTTCCTGTAGGTTCTCATTCTCATCCAAGTACACACGATAGTAAATATAAATATCAGTATCTACCAATCACACTAGTTTGCAATAATTCCATAAAAACGACACAACATACTTGTATCATCACACATGAGTAAAGAAATTCATTCATAATAAAAAAATAACCAAGATGTTAATTAACTAATTCGAAACATCTTTCTAAATTACATCGAACCATGCTTCCTCCCTAAACAACTTCCATCTTCCACATCTTATCCTTTCCTCTGCCAGAATATGCCGGAGCATCAACTATATTGACGTAACCCCATATGGAACCTATAAGTGGAAGTGTCAACTATATCGACCAAGCCTCCCAGTAGGAAAATGGAATTCATCATCACACAACTTGGGGAGTGTGTCCCCACACAACCCTCCCATGACTACAAGTTTTGGATGATACATAGTGGGAAATACCCCCACCCCTCATGATGTAACTAGGGTCAACACCCTATACTAAGCTATATTGTGCAGTTGTTGTTCTTATAGTCACATCATTGAATAACCATTCTGGGCAAGTAGTGCATGTTATAAAAACCACACTTACTCACATATCATAGTAGTGTTTGAAATCATAAGATAAACTTCATAGAGCACATTATTTTCATGATGTCAACGACATCCAATTTACCTTATTACAATAATCATTTGACTACTACATGCCAAGTCATCTTGTAGGTTAGACTCAATCATTGACTTAAATACCAAACAAAATATAACCTTTTAAAGTGAAACTCATTTTATGTACTACTATACATGTAAACAACACATTTTATATTGTAGTATGCATTGTATCCATATACATCCATAGCGTTAACTTAAGCTAGTATCCATGTGTTAAAATTTCTCATCTTATTTTAAAATTCAAAGTGAATCACATAACTATCATCTTCATGATAATATAACAATAAAAATCATCTGTTGTTAGCACATAATTAGTTCAACATGTACACATATGTGATTCCTATATTAGTCTAATTGAGTTGAAATAGCTACTAAATGAATGAATTACTAAGATGAGTAAAATTAAAGTTCTGATTGCTTAAGGCCGAAAAAATGGGGCATTACATTTATATATCGCAGATTGAAAACACTCTTTTATATATTGAACGCCCATTTCATTAAATCTAAACATATTCGATAAAATATGGACTAAAAAAGTGCAAATTCATGTTTTCTAAAGCCCAAAAAACAACCTTTATAAAGTGCAAATTCATGTTTAAAAAAGTGCAAAAATGGGTTCAAAAAGTGCAATTTGCAATTCCAAAAGTGTGATTTAGATTCATTTTGAACCCAAAAAGTGAGATTAGGATTCAAAAAATGTATTTTTTGTTGATGTATATGTAACTTTGGAATGTATTCCACATATATGCATATTGTATTCCTATAGAGATGTTATTATTCCTCTATACGGAAGTGTCGTCATTTATATTGTAAGTGTCGTAACTTATACTTGATGGGTTATTAGACCACCTTGTTGGGGTCGGCCCTGTATAAGTCATGTGGGTCAAAGGGTTATTAGACCACCCTAGTGGGGGTCGGCCCAGTCAGCATTATGTTAAGTGGTTAAGTTGAGGCTGACCTAGTTGAGTAAAGGTCAAGTCAAGTTAGTGTATAAATAGAGAGCGTGTCTCTCTCATTTTACACATTCTATTCTCTCACTCACAATTGGGAGAGTGGTGCGCTTGTGGAGGAGGAGGCTCTGCTGCTAGGTGAAGACTATCTCTTGTATTCTGGTTGTATCATTGCTCTATCTATCTCTGAGGAAGTTACTGGGGTTTTTCATGTTTATGGTTTTCCCCAAGTAAACTCTTTGTCTCTTGTGTGCTTGCATTATTGTGTCCATGATTGATATGCTGTAGATTTGCTGTACATGTTGTTCTCTCAGTTAAGATCCTAGATCAGATTGAAGTAAATTCTGAAAATTTAACATTTTTTTATTTGAAAAGTGCATTTTTCGATTCAAAAAGTTAGTTTTAAAAAAATAAATAAAAAAGTGCGATTTTTTATTCAAGAGGTGTGATTCCGTATCTCACAAATGAAGTTTTTAATTCCAAAAGTGAGAATTTCAATTCCATAAGTATGATTCCTGATTCTATCAAATGTCAATTTAAATTTTGTGGATCTAAATAATGATTCAAAAGATGTCAATTTTACTGTTTTATCTCAAAACTTACTTGCATTTGAGCAATGCCCAATTGAATGGTTCTTTGATTCTTCATATTTTATAGATTATACACCACACTATCAATGCAATGATTGTCTGCATGCATGTTTCAAATTAGTATGTTGCATATTCTCAACATTAAAATAGTTAACAATAAACACCATAGTAATATTATGCCTTGATATACAAAAATAAAATAACCTATAATTGAAGGTTTTGTTTTAGACATTTTCTATATAACTCTTTGATGTTTATATTCACTATCCAAGAGACATTGTTTTTAAAATATTCCGCACCTTAATTTCAAATATGAAAACCAAATGAAAACATACAAATATGCCAATATGAATTTGACATAATAATAAAGAATACAAACAAAATTGCAACCAAAACTTGAATAAAAAAACCAACAATGTGGACAAGGAATCTCAACAAGTCCGCTTCTCTTCCACGTTAACATACTTATACACATAGAAAAACGATAGCTGAAATATAGTTATGTAGAGTTGTAAACCCCTCAACCGCTATTTGAATATCCTTCTATTGACTGTAAAGAAGAGGTACAAAAACTATTGAAATACTCCTCGTGGATGAAGGAAGGACCAAACATGATTATTGATAATGTTAACACCCAAATTAACCCCCAAGGTTGTGAGATAAGGAAATTCGGGGTAACCACTAACCAATCTTTAGCTTGTGCTTCTGACCCAACAGAAACAGAGAGGGCTCTCTCTATAAACTCATGAAAACTGGAAATAATCAAAGGCATCAACAAAGAAAACGTACACCAGCATTCATCATTCAAGATATTCAATTACAACATACACAGAAAATCAGATTTCTGCAGGAACAAAATGATTTAAACGTTGTTTGGTTGAAACACATGAATCTCTATTAGGAAATGGAGTCACGTCAAACAAACTCTGAACATTTATTTACAAATTCTTTGCGAATGCATTTAAACAGGGGCAAGGTAGCAAATAGATTGTAGTCAAAGTGATTTTAATTGGTGAAACAGAAGAGAAAGAAACAATCCATTGATACAAGGCATACAATAATGAATCCTGTACCAACTTTAGTAGAAATCATTTGTGTAATACTTGGAATGAGATAAACAGACCATAATTTGTATGAATTCTGCTTAACTATAACACTGCACCAAGTATGAAGAGATATTAGAGACTGGAAATAATAATGAAAGATACACAATTCACAGGAGAAGAAGAAAGAACCGACTACAGGACCGATTACACAAGAATACCTAAAAAACACCGGCTTGGCTCTGCAAAAATTTATTCAAAATAGTTCATAAGCATCTTACAGAACAATACGCAAAGTTTTAAAAAGTTTTCAACCCTTATGTCTTCAATTACAATGAATTTATAGATGCCCTTTGAGCTCTAGGCTCGGCTCTCTCCTGAACATAAAACAATTGCAATTACTGGACACCTAATTGACAGCTAATCAAGGCGTTTCACCGTTACAATTTCAAAACAGACACAGGCAGCATAGGCCTAACCGCTTTTTACATTTACTGGCCTATTTTACTATATCTCCAACTACTTGAACAAAAACAAAACAGAAAGATAACAACTCCAGCTTGATGCCTCTACTCTAGCTAAATGCTTGGCAGAGTGCTTCGCTGATACCTTTTGAGCCCTTCATGCTTTGGTTTTTAACTTTACTTTACCGTACTTCTCGATTAGTTTCCACTAGTTAGTTGAAGGTAAATCCACGGTGGCAATCTCCTTAAGTAGTACTCTTAGCTCAATATGTTCCCTGTAAGAGTATCCAGTATGCAATGTTCTGGCTCCCCCGAAAGTTGAGGCTAACTCGAAGTCTCTTGTCAGTTTCTCAGCTATTAACTGGCCAGTCAGGGGTTGATCCATCCCCTCAAAGTCATCCTGGTTCATCCTGCAATCCAATAGATTGGTTTTATACTCTTCCTTTGATAACATATTTCCATTCTCTCTCCAGAATGCAGGCATGCCCTTCTTGAATAAAGGATCGAATGCTTCCCTGAACATCTTTAGCTGATTTGAAAAAATGTTAATCCTTGATTGGGTGACCTTCACCTATTTATGTTTGTTAATTATCCTTTTGGACCATATGATGGTAGCCACCTTGTCCTTGATTCCTGCATCATCAACCTGCTCTTTTGATAAATCATTTAAGAATTCTACTACATTGTTAGCATATTCTGAAGGCTTTTTATTAAGCCTTTCATTTGCCACTGTCACAGCTTGTATGGCCAAATTCACTACATTCTCCTTATCCATTATAAAGTTGAGGTAAGGCCTTAGGTCTTTAGCTTGTTTTATAACATCATCCCAGATGATTTTCCTAGTTTCTTGTAGCACTTTCTGCCTGATCACTTGCTCCTTTAAATTGTCTAGATCCACCTGCATTTCCTGGTACTTGGTTTCCCAATCCTCCCTTTTTCTTTCTGCATCATCCTTTAGAGCTTTCAAGTTGGAAACCTGCTTCTTTAATCGGAGTAGCTCAGCATCTTCCAAGCTGGCATTAGCTATTTTCCCTACCAAGGAGAAATCTCCAACTGCAATTGGGTCTGTGGCCTCCTGTTACATTTCCCTTTCCCTTTCCTTTACTTTCTTGTCCAACTCTTCAAACTGAGTCTTCCATGATTTTTCACTGGTTGCTACAAAGGTCATATTAGACTGCACCTTCTTTTCTTTTTCTCTAGGCTCCACCAATTGGGATTTATAGTCCAATATTTCTCCCTTTAGCTTCTCTTTCTCTTCCTCCAGCTCTGCTATCTCAGGGGTACTTGAAAATTGAGTAGGCGAGATCTTTAACTTCTTCTTTAAAGACAGGATCTCATGGTCTTTTCCATTCAGCAACTCCTTGATGTTCTTCCTTTTATCTTCTTCAGTCTCATTGGTTAGCAGTTGTGTTTGGTGCTTCTTCGCCTATGCCTTTAGAGACTTATTTTCTGCTTTTTCCAGCTTCAGCTGGTGCTGAACCTTGGACTAATTTGTCTGCACTTTTGATAGCTCTAAGGCAAGCCTCAACATCCTATTATAAATGAAATCACCTATTTCCTTGTGTAGGTTGATTATATCAGGGATAGGGATGTCTTCTAGGTTGACTTTCATCTCTATAGCCTTGTTTTTGGTGGCTAGAGCAAGGCTCAAGGTGTTCTGAGCTAAATTCTTGCTGGCAACTAGGGTCACTTCTTTCTTGGATATTTTCCTTACCTTAGAGTAAAGTTTTGCTTCTTCTGCCAGGTTATAAGGATTTTCTTCATATTCCTCCAACAGCTTGGTCCTTCTTGTACTAGATGTCGTGGGTCCTTTGGGTGGTTTTTCAAATACACGTTCTTTCACTTCATAAGGGGGCATTTGAAACTTGATATGCTTCTTCTTAGGTTTTTCTTCTTGGATCTTTACTACTTGCTTCTCATCATCTTCCACCTTTTTCCTCTTTGAGGCTCTTTCAGGGTCATTGTCTACATCCATGGGGCTGCTAACTGATGAAATGCTGGGTTTTCCTGGGATGGTGACAAGGGGTAAATTTGCTGACCCTGCTGGGGCTTTATTAGGTGAGCTAGGTGGTGAGGGCATGCCTCCCTGAAAAAAGAATTTTAGATTTTGAGAGGTCTTTAGGGATCAATGTCCATGGGCTCCTGATCAATATATTCTAGCCAATTTTCCTTCTTAGGCATGCCAACCATCTCGAAGTGGTCATACCCCTTCCTGCCAGCTTCCCTCCTTCTCTTTGAGATTATATGATGTGGATCATAATTCATTGTAGCTTTAGAAGGGAGTCCCAGGTCTCTCATTATCCTTTCAATCCCTAAGAGGGTTTTCTTATGTTTAATCATAAAAGAACCTACTACCCATGGGAAAGCTATATCAGAGGACTTCTTGTTATCTATAAAGTGTTCACACTCAGCTTTCAGTTTCTTCCTTATGAAATCTAAATTGAACAACCTGGGTGTTAAAAAGGAAGGGAGTACATATGGTGGGTGTGAAAAACCATACACCCTGATTACTGTCCCATGTTTCAGTAAAAACATATCTCCAATCCCTTTCCCCATATCGGGATGCAATAAATCCTTCATCTCTGGCAGTACCCTGGGAAATTCCTTCTGGAAAAAGATGTGATAATCCCTTTCCATCAAATCATTCCTGAAAACCAAGTAGTCTGAATACATCTCCTTTGTAATTTTCAGCTCTGGTATCTGTAGGTTTTCTTCAACGGCTATTAAGAACATTTTTAGCAGATAGGACTGGAACCTAAAGACTCTGGTTTTGGGGAACTCGACTAGCTGGGAGTGAATACTTTCGGCTAGGGAATCATCAAATCTTAGGCATGCAGTCTGGATAAGTGAACTTTGGTCTGTTGGCTCTATTGGACAAGTGCTTAAGACAAACATCAAACTAATTAATGACTCTGTGACGTACTGGTCACTATCTAACCCCAAAAACTGGGCTATCATGGAAATCATACATTTAGACTCTTCTCTGAACAAATTGGCCTTGTCAGGGAAAGGTGAGCTAGGAAAAGATGCATTTGGTAACAAGGAGGCCTGGTAAAAACTTTTCTTGATTTCATTTGGGGCCTGGCAGAAATAATGAATCAGGGTTTCCATTTGATACCCCTGAGCTCTATGACCGAACTCCAGGGGAATAGCTAGGGCCTTTCTAACAACTGGGGCTTTCACATGGCAAAGGATTTTGGAGCCTGAGGCATCGAAGATTGCCCTCTTCCTTGGGGCATAATTGTTGGCGCACCATTCTATGAATTCAGGGCAACTGGGGGTTTGGGTGGTGGTAAAACAATGGAAAAAGGACTGATATACTTTGTGGATGTCTACTTGTCTAGCCCTTATAACCTCCAATCTCTCCTTGTCCATATCCAAAGATCTATTGATCAATATGGTGTCGTATATGTCACTATCGTTGTCTTCCAACAGGGAACCAATTATCAGAGCTTTGGTAACAGGGGGTTCTACTATCTCAGCCATTTTAAATATCTAGTTGTGAAACGAAAAGGGACAAAGGCCTACCTGGTCCATTGACAACTAGACAACCTTATGGTCTCCCGGTTGGCTAGTCTGCTCTGCAATATTCGCCTTCTTCGCTCTCCAACGTGCATTGGATAGATAGGATGTGGATATTCGTGCAGGCAAGCCATTTTATAATATAGATTTTTCCATATCACCCTTGCACGTATGATTGCAATGGGTCCATGTCATCCGTCCATCTCTCTTGGCTACCTTCAGCTGTAGATCTGCCCACTTTACCTTCCAATGCCATCGTGGCCTTCAATTTAATATCACATAGCTCCAATCAACAGCTCAACTTTTCAAAACATTCCTAGTCGTCGATCCGCTCCTCGCTCCAATCTTGACCATCGGATGATGCGCCTTTACTGACCGCGGTGATTTTGGGCGTGCTTAACGTGCCGGTGATTAAAATCACCGCCATTGTTCTGGACTGTTGATCTACCTCCATTAGATCCATGCCGTTGAAAAGAGCGCGACGCTTAACCAAATCACGGTGATTTGGAACATAATCTTTTTCTGTGCATGTTAGATTAGCATCATCACTTTTTCACCGTAGATCTCTGCTTCCGTTGATCTATGTCGTTGATTGCTTTAGGAATCTGCCTATTGGCTAACACTTCATCCGCTCCTATAACATTTCCAATTTGACTTTGCGTAAAGGGCTCAGGGCTGTAGATCTTTGGGTTATTTAATCTGAGGCGTCTATGCATGCTTCCATGTGCTGCTGGCTCATTAGCCTGCTATTCGACCCCTAGTTACCACAGACCTTTAGATTTTTCCCAATATTTTCTCCTTTGGCTACATCTACTGCGATGTGCTCTGATTTTCCACTTTTGGGGGATATGACCTGAGAGTTTGGCTTCTTTTGAAAAAATTTATGATCCTGCAACTCCCTTTTCTTCACCAAAACCTTCTTCAAAACCCAGCACAATTTGAGTGCTAACAGATACATTGCATCCATATAAACCTACATGAAGATGCAAATATTTAAGCTATGGTGGACTATAGTGGAGCCGATGGTGCATATTAGAAAAATAGTATTTTACTTTTGTTTTTTAAGCTATGGTGGATTGATGGTTGTAGGCCAAGTTTTGATGCATATTTTCTGGGACCACACCACTTTTTGTGAAATTTTCCACAACAGATCTAGAGAGAAAAATAATCATCACTTAATTCACAGAGATGCACATGAAAATAGAGAAGAGAAAATGTGCAAGAACACAACAATATTGGAACTCAATTGGAATACTTTCCATGCATCCCTTATTCAACATTGTGTATACATTTATAATACATCTTCAATAGATAAATTCGCGAGCCTTAAGAGGCAGTTGGAATCCAAACATGTGGGAGGATTAATTGGCATAAATTCCATTACTAGACATGATTTCCAATTGTAAACCCTAAATGATATCAATTAATTGAGTGTAACTGATGGTAGGTGGACTAGAATGGAACATGAGGGTGCATGCATTAGTTAATTGGTGATGGAGGGCACATTAGTTGACTGTCAGTGGTCATCAGTGCTCAAATCAACTCAGAATGCATGAAATCAAGGAGGGCACCCCAATTAACTGATGGTAACTAATGGTAGGTGGATAAAATCAGGAAAGAGGTCGCATATGAGCCTAAAATCATGCAAGAGGGTGCATGCATGGATAATGAGGAAATACTGACAAAACCAAAGTCCCAGATAATCAAGATGATGAGGACTTTGCACTAGGTGGTCAACAACATGGTTTAAACACTAGGGAAAAAAAAGAATGCTTTATGTCTAATGTCTAGATGGGTATTATGTTATAACACTTTAAATATAACAAAAGTAACCATTGTTTTCCAAAAAATAAATATGACACCCATTGTTGAAAATATCAAAATTGTAGATGTCTAATAAAATAAAATCAAATGACAACTTTCAATGCAATCGAGAGTTCTACGGTTGTTCTAAATTTATAGTTCTTTTTTGGATCTTCCTTCCATTATTATAAACACTATAAATTGCAATATTGTGGAAGAGTTATTCACAAAAACCACATCCAAAATAGATACAAATGAAAGAAATTCAAGTGAAATGCAATACAATGGAAAAATTTGTATTGAAATCCACCATTTTATTTATTGAGAAGATACAAGGATGACAAGGCAACAAGCTTTTTATAAAATTTATTTAGATTTGTTGTTTCCGATGTAAGTATCATCGTTCACTCAAGCTCAAACGAAGGACGTTGGAACAGTTCCCGACATAAAATTTATATCCCTTCGATTTGTTGTTTTCAATGTATAGAGCTCTTCGTTTACCATAAATGACGATATTATTGTTCAAGGATGAACTTTATTTTGCAACAACACATCAAATAAAATTCATTTATATGTGTTGTTGTTAATGTATTTATCATCCTTCACTATAAATAAAAATGATATAATTCAAAGATGTATTATATATTTAAGGATGAGCTCTATACTAAAACAACAAATAAAAGTGAATTAAAAAAGAAGAGCATAATATTCAACGCTTTTCTTCCCATAGGAATAAAGGCATGGCTATAAAAATCATCATCTTGAACTTTTATCCCACATAACAAATGAAATTCATAGCATCTTTTCTCCTAGAGAGTAGGCGAGTGATATAAAATCACCATCTTGAACATTCAAATATTGTTTAATGAAAAATTGGGAAGTTAAAAAGTTCAAGATGGTGATTTTAATGCTCAACTAATCTCAAATTTCGCGGTCGGCTATTACTCGTGTAACTAGAATCTCCTTGGCTAAGTTTGTGAATCCTTCACATTGTTTCACTGCAAACAAGAAATTTATTTTTACTTTTGAACATAAGAAAGAGATGAAAAACAAACATAAAAGAAAATATAAGTTTAAAAGGTTAAAAAATAGAGATTAAATAATAAATGCGAAAAATACATTTCTACTCATATTTGTTTATACATGTTGTGATTGAATTAAATGATCATTATGATTTTCAATGTATCTGATGGCATGGTCAATGATAATGAAAAGTTTAGAAATATTTGTAAAATGCACAAAAATCATGCATTACACTAACCACAGGGGCAGGTGGAGAGGAGTTGAAATGATACGTACATCATACAAGATGGAGATGGCCTTGGTGCACTTGGAAGGAGAATTAGATGAATGTAGTAAAATTTATACAAACTAAAAATAGTCTATCCATTCTCCACCAAAACCTGAAGTTATATAGAAATTAAACAATCCCACCAAGCATTATGATCTTTAAAATACTAACCAAATGGTCTAGTGATAACCTCTCGATCATTCATCTCGATGATACATTTCCTACATACTGTATATCAGTAAGGGTCACGTTATCTATCCTCTTTACACTACAATTCATGTGTATTGATTTCAGAAAGGGTCGACCGATCCTTCCTCTACATGATGTTTGAGCTTGAGTGACCACTTTTGAGGGAAATGATCAATAGATCCTTACTCTATATTTTAAATTTACTGGATATTGTATTTCATGGTGGGTTGGCCAATATTTCATATAACTTGTGCAATTGATGTCTATCATATTTCATAAAGGGTCGATCGAAATTTCATCTCGATTATACAAGATTTCTATCTTCCTGAGGATGGGCTACGCTATTTAGCCCGAAACGTCGAATTTTAAAATCATACACAGGTGTCCAAATTACTTTCACTATACATTTCATGTATAACATTTTTAAGGAATGGTAGGTTAATCTTTCTTCTTGATCAACCATATTTTACAATGGGTTGGTTGATCCTTCGTCTAAATGATAGGTTCCCTAGCTACAGTATTTGAAAAGAGGATCAGTTGATCCCCCAATATGTCAGGTCTGATCGAGGGCCAGGCCTATCAGTCACACCAGAAACACTGAAAAAAATTGTTATTGTAACAAAAAATACAACAAAAACCAAACCACTGAAATAAAAGTTTATCCAATTAAGCTTAATTGTTTTTTCCTCTTCTTACCGACCCAAACATGATACAATGTTTCTAGTATGTTTTGGAAAATTTTTAATTTTTAATTTAGTTTGTAACTCAGATTGCAATTTTGCAATGTTTGATAGTTTAAAACGTCTTCCTAAAGTATGATTGAACCCTTGTAGCTTTGTGTTTTTATGATGTTTGTATCTTGGTTTTTGGATTGTATTATTATTATGTGAATCTAGTAATAATCGAGGTCAATGGGTTGGAGTTTGGAATTATGTGCTTGTTGTACATGAGATCAATGCTAGAGGTGCTTGCCATTGACAGGGACGTCAAGCTACATCCCTTCCAAATATGCTAAGTGGAAATAATCTTGATTAACTTCTTTCTATGTCAGCTTTTGTGAATTGTGTTTGCATATAAAGATGCCATCGGAGTGTGCCTACAACCCCCCCACCCATGATGTGCATTTTTTTTTGACATACCTTAACATTTCGGGTGACAAACGAATACATAAGTAGACCATCTTTTTTCTTCTGTGCTACTTGTCTCATTAACTGTGAGGCTTTGTGCTTGTTTGAATCCATTTTCGATCACGATTTCAATAACATATTGTTACCTATATGTGAACATAGCAACACATGTTACCTCTGCATCATTAACCATTTTATGGATGTTGTTGCTAGGTGATGGATTTTTCAAGTTTCTTTTGACAGGAACTACACCATGTTCCTTCACCAAGGTGTTGACTCATCCTACAGTGAGCATATGACCATCACATCCCTTCCAAATGCAGGGGCACACTTCTTATCCTGCAAAAAATAAAAATAGCTTGATCAAATTACAAATGAAACTACTGAATTGTGATTAATGCGATGGAGGTCCTATTGTCATGAAATTGATTTGAGTGAAACCAACACATTTATCAAATCTGAAACATACAGAGAACATTAGTGAATTACCCCTGGAGCTTCCCCAATTCGTCTCTTATCAAATAATTGGTTTGCTTTTGCAGGACCTCTATTTGAGTAGGAGTAAAGTTATACTGCAACTACCACCTCATCTCCATTTGTGTTTGGGAGTCATCTTTCTAGTTTAGTACAATCATCAATGGGGAAGGGCCAATATTCCCTACCCAAGATTATGGTGCAGGGTGACATCATAGTGATGCCATTATCACAGTGTGACTTCACAGTGAGGTCAAGAATCATATAAAGGAATGATCGATCTACAATTTGTCATTTTTGCACTTGGGGTCAACCATCATTTACAATTCATCATTTTTGCACTTGGGGTCAACCATCATTTAGAGGAAAGATCAACCGACTCTTCCTCAATTGTGCATTTGGGGTCAAGCAACCATCTAAAAGAAGGATTGGAGGATCGATCCTCAAATTTAAACGTGGGTTCAAGAATCACATACAAGAATAATCAACCAGAACTTCCACAAATTTTTCTCTCAGGTCAAGCATTATCTATAGAAAGGATCAACAAACACTCTATCAAATGTGGACTTTGAGTCAATCATCACCTAGAGAAAGGGTCATTCGGTCCTTTCTTAGACGTTGGCATCAGGTAAAGAAGTCCAATCCCTTCATCTCTTTCATCTTATGTGCTGAAGTTGAAGCCACTGTATTCTTTTATGAATTGTGTATCCAATAACATATCATTTTCATACTTTCTAGTTTAAAGAGTTATCATATTCTCAAGGGTCTTTATGATATGAATATTTACACTTACATTTCTATTTACTGTGAACATATTTATATATATTTTTATCACAATATTCTTATATAAATATCATAACATATTTATAAATTTTAAATTTACTCGTATAGTAATTTTTATTATGAACAAAGATAGCTCACAAGTTAATTGTAATCATATGTTGTCTATGCCTTAGTTAAATGGATTGTCTCTCACTACCTCTTTTATCATGCATGAGCTATGAGTTAGCCATGCATCAACTACCACTTTTCTTTTCTTTTTTTAATTTTTAATTTTGAATGATGCCCATAAAATCAATCTAGATAGTACACTTGTCCCATCCTCCTTCAATTTAGGAAAAACATAGATGGCAGTCCACCCCAAATTCTACGATATAAACTCATATATGTGTAAATATTATTCTTTATGAATTTGTTTATATTTAAATCAAAATAACACATATTAGAAATTGAAGACATATTTCTAACGTAAATCAGAATATCTTTGAAACAACAAAGAGAGTTTTACAAACTACCAAGTTATTACAAACTAGATGTTTGCACTGAGAGGAGATGCTCTATAACCCAAAGATGAGGTGCTCTACAACCTAGTATGGGGAAGATGTTGTAACGTTTATTTCTAACAAAATAATTAAAAAAATTCATGTCGGCTCATAAAATAAAAAAAATATGGAAAGTATTTAAAAAATATCCATGTTGAAAAGTAATTAAAAATGGATGTTCATCTGTAAAATAAAAACTTAAAACTTAAACGTTCAAGAGAGATCAAATTTCTTGAATTTAAATTATTAAAAAGAAATATACCTCAAGACATTGGATCACTCTGGGTGCTTGATTGATCCGATTTAAGATGGATCTATGCTGGTAAAATTTTATAATTGGTAATTAGCTTGAACGCTTCCAATGAACTTGTATTTCACTGGATGCCGGCAATAAACTTGTATCTCAATGGATGCCAACCAATGTTGGTTGCAAATTTAAGTATTTAAACTTCGAAAGGAAAGTTGATAACCAGATGTTAACATTTTACAACTGGTAATTAGCTTGAAAGCTTCCAATGAACTTGTATTTCAATGGATGACAGCAATGAACTTGTATTTCAATGGATGCCAACCAATGTTGGTTGCAAATGTAAGTATTTAAACTTCAAAATTGTCAAAGCTTGCGCTTGCAAATAATTATCATCCGATTGATGTATTCTGTGTAATAATTGGATTTAAAGTTCTGGACGGCCACCGAAAAATTCGTCCTGTGTGATTATTCGATTCAGAATTTTGGATGGCCACTGAAAAATGCTAGCACGCCCACAAGTGGTGCATTGATGTAGGTGGTGGGTTCGGATTGCTTGAAGTTTGCCCGAATGTCTGGATATTGGTCATTTATATCTGGCCCTCCAACTACTGCCCCTACCAGAAGATTAGGGTTGGGATTTTCCTCAGCAAAAAATTGAGAGCCACCTTGACATGTTATTTGAGTAGGATGCACTGTAACTGAGGGTAAAGACGAGCCTCTGTGATGAATGTATCGAGGAAAGTGAGGACCATATCCCACCATATATGAAAGATTGAGAGGATTATGCCCCAAAATGTAGTCTACCTGCAATATCAATTTGATATTGACAATGCAAAATATTGTTAGGAAAATTTTCCTTAAAAACGTTTAGGGATACCCAGTCAAAAACTAATTTCTTTAAACATTTAGAAAAACTCAATTAAACTGCGGCCATCCTTAGTTGATTCTGCCCATCCAATAACTTTTCTGCATCCCCGCTGGATGGGCAGAACCAGCAATGTTGACTTTACTGCATGGATTAACAGAATCAGCAATAGAGATAAGCTCAAAGCAATTGAACTAAGTGCTTTGACCTTTTCTACTCAGAATTGCCAAACTTAGATTTAATATTTGATGGGTATGAAACTTTTCATTTCCAAGACCATACCTGGCGCTTGGCAGCTGCTCTGAGGTTAGCAGGTGTGATTGGTATTTCTCCACATTTAACAACATGAGAAGAATGGCTCAAATAATTGGCATAGGCTAAAAGTAGAAATGATATGGCTGTAACACGCTGCATGTTGCTCCCTCCTGGTTTGTAGATAATTCCACCTGTGAACAATACTCTACATGATTAACTGCTTCCTTAAATCAAACAAATTGACAATGACAAAAAAACTTAAAATAGGATCTGTGAAAATATCGAACCTGGCGTGTATTGTTTCAGCGAATAGGGTGATTCTGGCATCAGAGAGCACACGAAGTCGTCAGCATGGTCCTTGTAAGTTTGTAGATCCGACACATTCCCCAGCAAGAATTTCTGCATAAAACGATTGCAGTCCCCAATTATTCAAGGAAATTGAATCCTTAATTACACAATCTGCAGGGATAGGAGAGAGAAGAAAAATTGATGTATTTACCTTGGCTAAGAAAACATTTACTCCTGCCTGCTTATTGTCCCAACCAAATTCGAACTGGGATTGATTTGCCCCAAAAGCCATGCCATTTTTTCGAACGTAGTTAATATATCTTTTGTTTTGTGTTGCCTTGTGCAACCATGCGGCACCCCATAACAATTCATCCTGTAAACCAGGAGGTATATATGTTAGTCTTGATACGGAGGACCAGAGAAAAAAGTTTGGTTCAGTATTTCAGTTGAGAAAATAAATTTAACATATAGAAAAGAGATTGTAAAGAGAACTAATTGAAATCATAATATATAACACAATATTACCTGGTACCCATTAAAGTCGCAGTAGAAAGGACAGACTGCTTTTCTTATTATGGGGCTCTCATTGCATACTCCCCTGTATTTGTCTGCAAACTTGAACAACTGTTACAGAGTTAAGAGTTAGTCAAAGTTACCACTAAGATTTAGTCAAAAACAGATAAGTAGAACACCTCATTTTTTATATTGGTTTAAATTAATATAGATATATTTTAACTTCGGATTCTCCAACCAAGCATGCATTTGAAAAAATCCTGGTCAAAAACAGATAAGTAGAACAACTATTTTTTCATATTTGTTTAAATTAATATAGGTTCTTACAGATTGACCAACCAAGCATGCACTTTAAAGAATCTATATTTGAAAGGTATTTGAGTTTATTGGCTTGGATCACAGTTTGATGGTTTGCTCGACCTACTATATACCATGCACGATATGTGGGGAAGTTTGTTGAGATTTCCAATAAATGTGTTAGCTTTCCTTGATTTCTTTAGAATAACAAGAAGGTGATATTTTCCACTTAAAAAAAACATGCACTTCAAGAATCCTTCAGAAAACAATAAATACACTGAAATTTGAACATTGATCTTACCCGAATTGCAGTTTGAAGAAGCCGCTTGGAATACTGGACATCTGATGTTCTAAACACAATGGACGCAGCAGCCAATGCTGCAGCTGTTTCAGCAGCAATTTCTGTACCAGGATTATCTTTCGTAATCTTGTAAACTGTTCTGGGCGTGTCCATGTCTTCTGGTCTTTCCCAGCAATTGTGATCTCCTATGGGTTCACCGACCTGCGACATAAGATATTATGAAGTGAACTAAAGATTTTAGAAATTTTACAGTACTTCCAACTTCCAAGAAGATTATAAAGTCTTTTTTATAGTAATAAAGCTAACTCAAAGCAAAACAAAATAAACCAACATACACCACCGTGATGTGCAGATATGGTAAAGATGAAAGACAGACCTGCACGTATAAAGTGTCAGGATAAGCTGCTGCTTTGAGGAAATAATCTGTGGCCCAACGGATTGAGCTCTTAGCGTTTTCCAGCTCCCCACGCATTGACCTTCCGAATTCTATGACGCTCCATGCTAACATTGTGGTTGTAAAAGCCATAGGGAAACCGAATTTGATATTGTCTCCTGCATCATAGTAGCCTCCTACCAAGTCCACCTGCATCCAGCATACAGATTTTTACACTTCACAATCAAGGTGCTTGTGCTTCAAAGTCAGGTGCCTTAGATTTTCCATATTCCACGTTTTCAATCTTGGGTTCATCCATAGGAGTGAGAAAATCTTTCTTGATGATGAAGTTGAGTGTGGCTCAAATTTCAAAATGTGCTTTGGAAAATATGAAAAACAAATCCTACTGTGGAAGTTGGAAATGTCAAAGCAAGATACCATACAACAAAATAGTTATGTGAGAGAGATTTAAAATGTAAAGAACAAACAGTATATATATCCATCAACTGCTACAGATATACAGTTGATTTTTTTACCCCTACTGATCTATGTTAGTCTGCACAGTGGAATATCGACACAAATAAAGTATCCTTACATTTGCAGCTGAGCCATCGGCTAGACCGGAGTCTTTTCTCCAATTCATGCGTTGATTTGCAGGCAGTTTCCCTGATCTCTGGCCTTCAAAGAACATAATACTTTTGGACAAAGCATCTCTATAGTCATGATGGGAGCGGGCGCTGTGTGGAGAGAACTTCTGGCCGTTTCCATACATGGCATCCCCGGCTGCTATTGCTCCTTGTAAGAGCAGGGATGAAACCAACATTGTTAATAAACATTGTGATAGCCCAGTACCCATAGCTATATTACTGAATATATGTGGCAGTCACGGACAATGCAGACAGAGAGAATGAGAATTAGGATATGTTTCTACTGCGGTAGCTGATTATATTCTGAGAGCTAATGTATATATATCATATTTGATCATTGGATATCTGGGAAGTTCCCTTGACTAAATTTGAAAATCATAAAATCCGCTACAGATACATTTACATTTTAAGAAAAACTAACAATGGAATTTATAACTAGATATACATATCTAAACGCATGCACAAATAGTTTCTTTAAAAAATGCACAAAATCCATACATTGTAAAGAAAAAACAGCTAACATCCCAAATTTGACCACCGATCTAACTACATGGATTAAATAAGACCAACTACCATCGATACACAAATAGTTTCTTTCAAAAATGCACAAAATCCATACATGGTAAATAAAAAACCGCTAACATCCCAAATTTGACCACCTATCTAACTACATGGATTAAAAAAGACCAACTACCATCGATGGCAGTGGAACCATGTGTGGGGTGCTAATATGGTATATTTTCCATTAATTATGATAAATCCTTCATGTGCCTTGGTTTTTTATTCGCTTTAGCATTGGAACTCAATCATTCCTTTTCCTGTTTCGAGTCCTTCTTGTGTTATGGAGTTTGTAATAAAAACAAAATAAATGTTTACAAAGTATACTTAAAAAAATGCAACAATTTTTAAATTAGATCTTAATCTTCTATATATTATCCACCAAAATTTTAGGATAGAGATAGTAGGAGACGAAATGAAAAGGAAAGGAGAAGGAGAGATATAAGAAAAATATGCATGGAAAAGAAAAAGAGAGAGGATAGAAGTGAATTAAAATGAATTTTTAGAGGTACCTACACAACATTTTAGAACATCGTGTAAAAATATGAAAAGTAGAGAATCAGATCACCTTTGGTAATATATATAACTTTTATTTATGGAAAATAGGCATAACTCCAAAAAACTTACGTTCTTCTAGGATTGGTATGCTATTTTTTTTCAAAAACATAATGCATATGTTTGCGTTAGGCCTTGGGTTTGGTATGTAAACTGTCTAAACTTGTAAAAAAAATTATGTAGGGTTGTAGATAATAAGCGTATCTAGTGCAATGCTGTTTTTCCAAAATTTTCTAAGCTAATTTTATATTTTTTCAAAATTATGGAAATCAGGAAAGCCCTAAAAATACAAGGTCTAGCGTTAGGCCCCGCTATCATGGTCTTAACACTGTCAATTTTTTTTTTTTAGTGCATAGGTCGTTCAGTATACTTGTGCGGGTTCTTTTCCGTTTTCAAAATAGGTGTGTGATGCAGGTGGGATCAACAAAACTAATCCAACCTGCTTTCCCTAGGAATAGTGTGATTCCAAATTTAATAGAACCACCAAACTTAGCCGGATCAGCTAAATCTTCCTTTAAACAATCGTTCAAGAGAGGACTTCAAAGTGGCAGTAAACTGATTGCGGAGTGTCGAGCAATTATGCCTTCCGCAAATCTCCTCCACAATTCCTTTTCGCAATTCACCTTCCCGCAACTGCCTTTTCGTAATGACCTTCTTCCGCAACTTGCGGGCATTCCTTTACAACTTTTTTCCGCAACTGGCGTCCACAACAATCCCTCCAAAATTGCCTTCGCTCCACAATTGCGAGTGTCTTCCACAATTGCCTCCTGCAAAACTCCGTCTGCAATCGTTTTGGACCACGGATCTCGATAAATGGTGAATCCCAATCCTATGTGCTAACTCTGCATCCGCTTTAGCCTTTAAATCCCAAGCTCTTCCTCCCGCGGAATGTTGTCCGAGCCGTTGATCTCTTCGACAACTCCTCTCGTCCATTGATCTGCTATCAACTGCGAAACACTCACTTTGGACTTGTGGATCTCTATCGCTCGTGCAGGTTCTCTTCGTGAATCCTTTCCCCGTCATCGATCTCCTTCACACCGATCTGGATCATTCAACCTTTGTGGAATGATCCGAATGCAATCTCTGCAATTGTGCGTTGATTGATTAGAGGATCGATCAATCAACTTGATCGAGCTTCACCAAGTCAATCTCCTTCACTGGATTTGATCACCATCTCTCGAACATAAATAGAATTTCAATTGAATTCATCAATTCGACTTCACATGTTCGCTCCATTCTAACCTCGAGCTTCACCTCTGCAACTTCATCTACGCAGAGCATCGATCCTTTCAGTGATCGATGATATAGGTTTACATTGCCAATTAGAACAATTTACTCATGCGCCCACGCACATAGATCAGTGAAACATCCTTTGCAACATTCAGTTCTCAAAATCCCTAATTTCAGGCTACTACACACACAAATTGTCAGTCATGGACAGAGTTCATTAACCATTCAATTCACAGAATCATACACACAGAGAATGCATAATTATCCTTCTTTATTCAATCACCAGAGTCCTGTACATTCACATTGGTTCAGAACCTGTGTTCTAATTCTCTTAGACTTGATACAAGCATGACCAGCTTCCTTGGCCCGATTTCTCATTGTTTGGCCACACTCCTAACCTCGTAGGCTCACACCATATATACATAGAGGATTCTAAACCAATTATGGTTTAGATCCACATTACATTCAACAATCCCCTACATCTCATCAACTGTTATCTATTTTTAGCAAACTCTCAAACCTAACTCTATGAATTGCTCATGATATCCTTTGATCTCCATCGAATGCTTCCATCAATGGTGGACTCTGTTACATGACTCACCTAATGACTCACCACTCACTCGAGTGACTTAGCACCCATCTAGAATCATACTAAAACACAGTATTATTTACAATTATTTCATCAAAGACCTCTAATTTAGAAAATGAAGACCCCTCCTAGGTCTGATCAAGAGTACAAGGTTTTGAAGGAAGGATGTTCCTGCATCAATGCGTCATTCAAAATTTATAGCTGAAATACATGACCTATGTTTTATGTAAATATGACATGATTGCAAATAAAAATGAATAAAAAATAGAAAATACTAACAAATTTATTCAAAAATAGATATTTAGAATATGCACCGAGAATTCTATAAGTGTGTGCAGTTTCATTGGCAGTGGACAAGTGGAGCATATACAGATTTGAGGTTGAAAAACATGAAGTTCCAGAACATGATGTGTTTTGGTATAATGCAGTCCAAGGCACAAGGTTCTGCAATCCGAACCTAGAACCACACCTGCCAAGTCATTTCACACGGTATGGAAAAAGGAAAGCATGCCAAAAAAATTTAAATTTTTAGTGCATGCACGTTAGTAACGTGCACACACTAATAGCGTGCACACACTAATAGCATGCACACACTATTAACGTGCACACACTATTAATGCGCATGCACTGTTAGTGCGTGCACACTAATGTTACATATTTGTTTCACCCTCCTTCTAGCTATATCTCTTTTTCTCAATATAATCCCACAGACCCTCCCTCTTTATAACCCCACCGCTCTCTCTCTCTCTCAATCGCCCATCTATCCCCTTACCATAAAGCATAAGCCCTTGATTAAAAACATATACCATAAATCCCAAGCGCCCCATCTCTCTATTACCCTAAGCCCTAACCCCCTCCTTTCTCTATTTCTCTAACCCCTTACCACTAACCTTTCCCCGTCTCACTTAGTCCTACCACTAACCATCATCCCCAATCTCTCTCTCTCTCTCTCTCTAAACCCCTAACACCCAATATCTCTCTCTCTCTCTATCACTCTCTCTAAACCCCCAACCCCCAACCCCTAATCTCTCTCTCTCTCTCTCTCTCTCTCTATATATATATATATATATATATATCCTTCCCCAACCCTCCCCTCTCTCTCTCTCTCTCTCCCCTACCACTAACCATCTCTCCATCCCTCTCACTCTATCGATATCCCTCCTCCCCTACTCCTCCACTACCCTTAACCACCCACTCTCTCTCTTCCTTTTGTTCTCTCACCTACTCCTACCACTAACCACCTCCCCCCCCCTATCTCTCTCTATATATGCATATTCCTTTACTCATCCCTACCCTTATCCACCCATTCACGGTCTCTCTTATGATCTCTCTCTCTCTCTCAACCGCTAACCCACAATATCTCTTTCTTTATTTGGGGCATCCAAAACTTCATAGTAGATATTGGTCACCTTATGCATCTTTTCCTTCAATAATCCACTCTCTTCAACGTCTGATACTCTCTCTCTCTCTTTATCTCTCTAGATTCCTAACCTCCAATATCTCTCTCTCTCTAAACCACTAAGACACAATCTCTCTATCTCTCTCCATAAACCCTTAACCCCCAACCTCACTCTTTTTTATATCTAGAAACCCCTAACCCTCAATCTCTCTCTCTCTTTGTCTAAACCCTTGATAGCCAATGTCTCTCTCTATCTCTCTCTCTAAACCCCCCCCTCTCTCTATATATATCCCTAACCCCCAATCTCTAGCTTTCTTTCTCTCTCTCTCTATATATAAACCCCAAACCCCCCCTCTCTCTCTAAGCCACAATCTCCCTCTCTCTCTCTAAACCCCTAACCCCCAATATCTCTCTCTCTAAACCCATAACCCCCAATATCTCTTTCTCTCTCTATAAATACCTAACCTTCAATCTCTCTCTCTCTCTCTCTCTCTCTAAACCCCTAACCCCCAATCTCTCTCTTTCTCTCTATAAATCCTTAACCTCCAATCTCTCTCTCTCTCTCTCTCTAAACCCCAACCATCTCTGTTTTCTCTCTCTCTCTCTCTCTCTATCTATCTATGTAACCCACAATATCCCTCTCTCTAGAGCTCTCTAAACCCCTAACCCCCAACCTCTCTCTATCTAAACCCCTAAGCCACAATCTCTCTCTCTCTCTCTCTAAACCCTTAACCCCCAATGTATCTCTCTCTAAACCCCTAAGCGCCAATCTTTCTCTCTCTCTCTAAATCCCTAGCCCCCAATCTCTCTCTTTCTTTTTCTCTCTCTAAACCCCTAACCCCAAATCCATTAGACCCTTTCACATTGGATATTCTCTCTCTCTCTCTCTCTTTGAGGCATCCAAAACTTAATAGTATATACTGGTCAGCTTCTGCATCTTTTCCTTCAAGAATTCACATTCTTTCGCATCTGATACTCTCCCTCTCTCACTCTAAACCCGTAAACCCCAATATTGCTCTCCCTCAACCCCTATCAGGAATCCAAATCTTCATAGTACATATTGGCCAGGTTCTGGATCTTTTCCTTCAAGACTTCACACCCTTTCACATCTGATGTACTCTCTCTATCTCCCTCAACACCTAACCCCCAATATATCTCTCTCTCTAAACCCCTAAGCCACAATCTCTTTATCTCTCTCCCTAAACCCTTAACCCCCAATCTCACTCTTTCTCTATCTGGAAACCCCTAACCCCTAATATCTCTCTCTCTAAATCTCTCTCTGTTTCTCTAAGCCCCTAACCCCAAATCTCTCTCTCTCTCTCTCTCTCTAAACCCCTAACCCTGAATATTGCTCTCTCTCTCTTTCTCTCTCTCTATATAGATATCCCTAACCTCCAATATCTTTGTCTTAATCTCTCTCTCTCTCTCTCTCTATAAAACCCAAACCCTCTCTCTCTCTCTAAGCCACAACCTCCCTCTCTCTCTTTCACTAAACCCATAACCCCCAATCTCTCTCTCTCTCTAAACCCCAAACCCCCAATATATATATATCTCAACCCCTAACCCCCAACATCTCTCTCTCTCTATAAATCCCTAACCTCCAATCTCTCTCTCTCTCTCTCAACCCCTAACCCCCAATATTTCTCTCTCTTTATAAATCCCTAACCTCTAATCTCTCTTTCTCTCTCTCTAAACCCATCACCCTCTCTCTCTCTCTCTCTCTCTCCCTAACCCATAATCTCCCGGCTCTCTAGATCTCTCTAAACCCCTAACCCCCAACCTCTCTTTCTATCAACCCCTAAGCCACAATCTCTCTCTCTCTCAACCCCTAAGCCGCAATCTCTCTCTCTCTGTCTCAACCCTTTCAATACTTCACACTCACCCTCTCTCTCTAAACCCCTAACCCCCAATATCTCTCTCTCTCTAAACTCCTAACCCCCAATATCTCTTTCTCTCTCTTTCTCTCTCTCTAAATCCCTAACCCCCAATATCTCTCTCTCTGTAAATCCCTAACCTCCAATCTCTCTTTTTCTTTTTCTCTCTCTAAACCCCTAACCCTCAATCTCTAAGACCCTTTCACGTTTGATACTCTCTCTCTTCACGACATCCAAAACTTAATAGTAGATATTGGTCAGCTTCTACATCTTTTCCTTCAAGACTTCACACTCTTTCACATCTGATGCTCCCTCTCTCTCTCACTCTAAACCTGTAAACCCCAATATCGCTCTCCCTCAACCCCTAACAAGCATCCAAATCATCATAGTAGATATTAGTCAACTTTTGCATATTTTTCTTCAAGACTTCACACTCTTTCACATTCGATTTAATATCTCTATCTCTCTCAATGCCTAACCCTCAATATATTTCTCTCTCTAAACCCCTAAGCCACAATCTCTCTCTCTCTCTTTGTAAACCCCTAATCCCCAATATCTCTCTCTCTCTAAACCCTTGAACGCTAATGTCTCTATCTCTCTCTCTAAACCCTCTCTCTCTCTCTCTAAATATATATATATATATACACATATATGTATCGCTAACCCCCAAAATCTCTCTTTCTATCGCCCTCTCTCTATAAACCCTAAATATCACTCTCTCTCTCTCTCTCTCTCTCTATATATATATATATCGCTAACCCCCAAAATCTCTTTTTCTATCCCCCTCTCTCTATAAACCCTAAACCGTCTCTCTTTAAGCTACAATCTACCTCTCTCTCTTTCTAAACCCCTAACCCCAATATCTCTCTCTCTCTCTATAAATCCCCAACCTCCAATCTCTCTCTCTCTTTCTCTAAGCCCCTAACCCTCTCTCTCTTTCTCAATATTTCTCTCCCTCTCTCTATCTATCTATCTCCCTAACCCACAATATCCCTCTATCTAGATATCTCTAAACCCCTAACCCCCAACACATATCTCTCTCTCAACCTCGAAGCCACAATCTCTCTCTCTCTCAACCCCAGCTTCAATACTTCACACCCTCTTTCTCTATCTAAACCCCCAATATCTCGCACTCTTTATAAATTACTAAACCCAATCTCTCTCTCTCTCTCTCTCTCAATCCCTAACTCCAATATCTCTCTCTCTCTCTCTCAATCCCTAACCCCAATATCTCTCTTTAATTTTCTCTCTCTAAACCCATAACCCCCAATCCCTAAGACCCTTTCACATTTGATAATATCTCTCTCTCTCTCTCTCTCTTTGGGGCATCCAAAACTTAATAGTAGATATTGGTCAGCTTCTGCATATTTTCCTTCAAGACTTCACACTCTTTTTCATCCGATACTCTCCCTCTCTCTCACTCTAAACCGGTAAACTCCAATATCACTCTCCCTCAACCCCTAACAGGCATCCAAAACTTCATAGTAGATATTAGTCAGCTTCTGCATATTTTCCTTCAATACTTCACACTCTTTCACATCTGATGTACTATCCCTATCTCCCTCAACTCCTAATCCCCAATCTCTCTCTCTCTCTCTAAAACACTAACCCCCAATCTATCTCTTTGTATTTGAGGCATCCAAAACTTCATAGTAGATATTGGTCAACTTCTGCATCTTTTCCTTCAAGACTTCACACTAACCCCTAACCCCCAATCTCTATCTCTCTTGATCCCTAGCCCATAATCTCCCTCTCTCTCTCAACCCCCAACTAGGTTCTATGTCATCTTTTCATGCCCCTAATATTAGAATTAAAGCATGGTTAATGTCAAATCTTATCACTTATTTGGGGGTGACTTCGAGAAGAAAGATTGTATTTGATTAAAAATTACACAAATATCAAATATCTGCTTCGAGATCAATAATAAATTGTGAAGTTAATGTTTGTGCGACAAAACTTCAAATGTACAACTATTTTAATTACCTCTCACTCTCTCTGTCTCACAATCTTTCTCTGTGTGTCACTCACTATCTCTATGTCTCTCTCCCTAGACCCCTAGCCCCAATGATCTCTCTCCCTAAACACCTACCCCCCTTGTTCCATCTCTCTCCACCCCTAACTCCCAATATATATCTCTCTCAACCCCTGACCCCCAATATCCCTTGCTCTCTTAACCCCTAACCAGGTTCTATGTCAGCTTTTTCATGCCCCTGATCTTAGAATTAAAACATGGTTAATGTTGAAGCTTATCGCTTATCTGGGGGTGACTTCGAGAATAAAGGTTGCATTTGATTAAAAATTACACGAATATCAAATGCCTTCTTCAAGATCAATAATAAATTGTGAAGTTAATGTTCATGTGTTAGGAACCCATGTCTTTACCTTGTTAGTATATTGTTGTTGGACGCATATGCTTTGTAAGTCGTCCCATAGTATTTGTTGATCCATAGTTTGTGTTATTGTTGTTGGCGCATATGCTTTGTAAGTCGCCCATAGTTTTTTTGATCCATAGTTTGTATTGGCCCATGGTTTTGACCTGTAGTAATTGTTGATCCATATTTTGTATTGGCCCATGGTTTGTATTGACACATGGTATTGACCCATGGTATTGGTGCCTAGACTTAGTATAGAAGTGTGTGTTGAGGCCTATGAAGGCACCGTGAAGTTAATTGTATTAAGCTTGCTCAAAGGAGGTTGCCCCCTCGAAGTGGCCCATGATCAATATAAAAGTGATTATGAGTTCTATTATTTCTGATATCTTGTGTATTTGCATTAATTAATTATTGCAGGTTCTTCACATCATGCGACACAACTTCAAGTGTACAACCATTTTAATTACCTGTCACTCTCTCCGTCTCACAATCTCTCTCTCTCTCTGTCACTCATTATCTCTTTATCTCTCTCCCTCGACCCCTAAGACCCTTGATCTCTCCCCCTAAACCCCTACCCCCCTTGTTCCATCTCTCTCCCACCCTAACCCCCAATATCTATCTATCTCAACCCTTGACCAGGTTCTACGCAACCTCTCATGCCCCTAATGTTAGAATTAAAGCATGGTTAATGTCAAATCCCTAACCCCAATTTTTCTCTCTCCCTAAACCCTTAACCCACAATATCCCCCCCTCTCTCTCCCCCCTAAACCCATAACCCACAATATCCCCCCCTCTCTCTCCCCCTAAACCCACAACCCACCCCTAAACCCATAACCCACTACCCCCCTTCCCCTCTTTCTCTCCCTAAACCCATAACCAACAATCTACCCCCTATATCTCTCTAAAATTTATTTGATCACTAACCTGTCATTATAAATTATTGAAAAAAAGTGTACACGAAATAAAATACATGAACGTTCACCAACTAAATTAATGCAATAGGAGCGCGCAGTCACTATCAATGCGCACGTGCTCCAAAAGCAGTTGACATAGAAAACGTCCACCACGGTCGTACCCCAAATGTTAGTGTCGAACGTTGATTGGTTAATGCACAAAGGAGCACACGCACACTCCCCTGTCTGAAAAAAAACATGATAACATTTCCTTTGTATCATCCATATCAATTTTCATTCTTATGTGGTAAACTCAACTCTGCTTCGTGTGATTTGAATTTTCTAACTCTTGCACTCACATTCAACTTGCATTCTTTGGAAGATTGGAACCCTCTCAACCATCTTGCACACAACATCTACACTTAACAATTCTCAAAGCTTTGTTTGGAACATTGGACCATTCTCATACAATTGTTGGACACATTGGAGTTCACTTGTTTTGCAATGCAAGTAAGGAGCTATTAAAGAAAGGTATGGTGACAAATTTTCTACATGAATTGTATGAGTTGTCTACCCTTGTAATATCCAATGGTTGGACATGGTGTATTAATTCAAATTTAAAAATTATAAATTGTAAAAAATTTATATATGTGCTTGATTTTTGTTCAAATTGATCTATATGTACATGAATGTTGCAATTCCAAATCTCAAATCCATATAAGACACACTTGTTTGAAGAAAACTAATAGAGTAACAAGTATGTAAAGAAAGACATGATTTTGATTAGAATGAAAAAATTGCTATACAAGTTCTTCCACAAATATGTTAATATGAGGAAAAACATAAAATCTCTCATAATGTATGAAATAAATTGGATATGTCACAATCATTCTCAAGTTAAGGGGATATATCACTCGGTGGTACCTCTTCCCCTTAAACATAGTATGTGGACCAAAATGGATCATTACATACATTTTCATACAACTATGAAGCTGAAAACCAATGAACTCTATAAACCAAACTTGCCAAACTTGATCAACATGCATACCTTGGGCCTAATCATTGATACACATAGTAGAATCCATCATAGTGATCTATCCTTGTTAGCCTTCAATAGGTCCAAATTCAAAATACATCACTATTTGTGATCCAATAGTGCACTTTCTACTGACAAACTCCATCAACTTTAATAACTATATAATGACAAGGGGAAGTTTGAAATGAACTGCACCAACCATTTTGGATCAACAACTTTCTATTTACCTCAATGGATAAACCATCGAGACCCAGGATTTCATCTTTTTGGAAGGATTCAATGACCAATTGCAACTCCTTTAATGAGACTTATTTCAGTATCTCTATATTATATTCTTGTATCACAAAGTTAGGAGAAAAAGAATCCATTTTTATGACCTCATAAATGTTTTCTCTTGAAGGTTCCTTGAAAAGATGACTAAAATGATTTTCTCCCAATTTAGAAATATCCTTGAAACTATGAACTCCAACCCCTTTTCCATCCTTGAATAGTGTTGAATTGTTCCTCATTCATATTTTCATCCCTTAAGCAAGAAAAGTTGCTTGACTTTTTGGCCACCATTTGCCTTCTTACTAGTCTTATAGATATCATTTGGTTGTTACCTTCACCTTTATTTTTCTAATTTCACCTTACTAAAAATGTCTGCAATATCTTCCTATAGGATCCATATATGCTTTGAAGAATCATTGACTTTGCTTTCACCCATGCCATGGTTTTCCTTTTATTCTCTTCAGATTATCTCTGAATTGGAACATTATTGAGTCTTCCATTAGAATATCATAATGATTCCATTCAATATAGACCATTTCCCCATTCCCCAAAATTAAGGATCACCAACCCAAAATGAGCTAATTTTGAAATGATCATGAAGCTTGGGTTGTCTCCCCTACTTGCAAAAATATTTAAGAACATGATCAAAAGGAACTCGTTAACTAATCCAAGATATGAGGGTCCCCACAATATTACCTTATATCCTTTTTAGACTTCAATAGGTCCAAACCCAAAATCCATCACTATTTGTGATCCAATAATCCACTAATTCTTAGAAGTATAGACAAGTATATTATCAAAAAGTACCAACACAAATGGCATGATCACCAAAAATTTATAATGACCCTTTTGTGTTTTGAATATTGTTTTTAGAATGTCTTCTTGCATACAAAGTAGAGATTACAAGATCACTCGTGTAAGCATTCAATGGATAATATGGAATGATACTCACCATATTGTTGCAAATGTTATTTATTCTAGCAAGGACAATAAACTTGTTTTCTAAAACAAAATTTTGGAGATGGGAAACAAACAGAATACAACAAAAAAGTATATACGAAAGGATCTATCTCCTGAAAATCTCCATGATCTAAGAGAAAAGGAGAGGTTGGGCATGGAAATACATAGACATGCAATTGCCACTGCCTTATATACTAGCACAATGGACAACACAATTAATTCTAGTTCATCTACACAAGTGAAGAAGATGCGCCCAACGGATCCCATTCAAATTCCATTAGCAAGTCATCCTCCAACCAATATTCCATCACCAACCAATGATGAAGTGCTTCAGGATATTCAAATATTGGCAGAAGCTGAGTATGCAGAACTGGATGTGCATCGAGTTGTGGATTCGCAAACTCCCCAAGAATACCACACACATGTCGAACACACTCCCAATCCGGAACAACATGTGAACTAAGTGCCACAACAAAGCAGTGGTGGGAATCATACTTCTCATACACCTACTTTACCTCGATCTTCTAGTGCAAGACAAAGAAGAACTCCTATACGTATTCATGTGGATGAAAGTGCCCTAACAGGTCATGAAGGTCATTTGCCTAAACGAACTATTGATTGGCAATGAAACAAAATTGTCAAAGAATTTTGGGAATTTAAGAGTGATGCATCGAAATGTCAATTTTTTTTAGCTTTGTTAAAATCACACTGTTTAGCCACTATTAGGAAAATTTTAGGCATAAAGTTAGTTGCAAGTTCAGGCTAATAGTCATGTTGTTAGAAATATCCAAGTTGAATTTAGTTTAATTGGAAAGATGTCTCATACAAAAGATCTTAACACAGCCTGTTGTGTACTATCTGAATGATTGTAAGCAAAAGCACAAGGCGTAGTCGCCTTATATCACACACATCTCACCTATTTAAAGTAGATATAAAGACACTCCATAATTATTCTTCTATTAGAGAAAGACTAGACACTCCTGGACAAAAATATTGTTGGGCATTCATTGGTAGGTCGCCTCATTCAGACATGAATCTAATTGTTGCAGTTAAATACCTAGTGCACAAGTTTTGGCATGATAACACTAGACCTTCATCCAATCAAAATGATGTTTTGAAGTTCAAAAAAGGTACTAATGAGTGTGAAACCCATGTCAAACACTTCTTTGACATGACACAAATGGAACTCTATGAGAGATCCAAGACTGAGCATGCACAATTGAACCTGCGCCAATGGTCATTTGAAAAATGCAAGCTTTAATATGTTAAAATTTGCACTGACCGCAACACATGTTGTTGTAGATACCATGTAGAGTTTGATTATTATTTTGACGCATATAAACATATATTTCATGATTTGCATACTACCACTGTGCATGAATGCTCTTTCATACTATCATCAAATGCATCAAGAGATTTTATCCATGGCATAATGTGTCCAAGGGCTAAAGGTGAAAAATATTATGCAAATTCATGTCTTTATGGGACATGTTCCAGGTGCAGTGGATTTGCATTGTTGGGACATTTCACCAATGTAAGTGAGGAGCACAAATTTGGGAACATGGCAATAGAAATGCAGAGCTTCAAATATGGAATGTATCAAATAGACAACATGAAAGAGGGAAAAATGATTCCATTGGTGAAGTCACAAGTACGTGATGATTACATAGTTTCAAAATGTGCATTAAATTTATACGTGCATATATTTCAAAGGTGACGTTGTAATAATGCCCTTGTTTTCATGACATCAGGTATGGATATGGGATTTGATGGAGGAATTTTACAAAACAAAATGAGCAGTATGTTCAACATGTGCATGTGGCGCAGTGGTAGGATGAGCAATATAGAAGATGCAAGGATAGCTTCCCCATTGGAACCATATTGTGAATTGTTGATTTTGCTAAGAACTACACTCTTCAGCCACATAACAAGATTCAAAGTCAATACTATCATTCAGAACAAGTTAGTATAATGGTTCATATCACATACAGGCACGCGCCAGAGAGCAGCAATGACCATAGGACAATATTGAAGGAGTTAAAATTTTACATTAGTGACGACAGGTTCCATGACCTGCATTTACATCATTTCTTTCATATTTTCTATGATTATCTGAAGGGGAAATATATACAAATGGATCAACATTGGATATGGTCAGATGGCTGAGTAGGCTAGTTCAAAAATACATGTGTATTCCAATGGTTGAGTATTTTGCACAAGACTTATGGTGTGCCACATATATGGAACTATTTTGAGACTGGGCATGGGAAGGGGGAGCATGTTGGGGCTATAGCATGTATCAAAATTGTGCTATGAAGGGAGGAGATGAGGTGCATGATGAACCCTCATATCCGAGATGTAGAATCCATAGTTCAATGGTGCTCTGCAAAAATGTCAAATCAATCCACCGAGCAACAGACATCGAGGGGTAGAGTACATGTGGTGAGAAATTTCTGTCAAGTGGTTGATATATATTATCATGTTCTTATAGTTGTAGTGATGTACAAGGGACCCGTGGATTTCATTCGGTTTGAATCTCAAACAACCCCTTATTTGAAATATGGACGTGGAAACTTGATTGCTTTTGTGGGCCTTGTAGCAACGGTGAGTGGGATGGGTGTGAATCATTAGACTGGTTTGATGTGTGGGATCATGTATCACTTGCAGTAGACCCACGTGGCTGTTGTTGAAATAATCTAGTTAGAGGAATGCCAATACTCTATTTAGAATGAGTATGATCATATATCTGATCTTGTACAACCAGGTAGATATTTCTACAACCATATCTTGGTCCCCTTCTTGTTTTTTGATTTAACCATGTTATCAAACCCATACATGTTTTAATTTGACCATGCAATTCATTTTTGTAGGACACATCTACACAGTTGTCACCCCAAAAGACAATGAATGGGGCACAAATTATTGGTTGGAACAATATATCCAAGGGAAGCAAACCCTCCTCACATCATCCATTGATAGTGAGGGCATTGACTTTCTGACTAGCTCGATGGTTGTTCAAGGTGAATATTTTACAGTAGATGAAAAGTCACCAAAGACCGATGGGTATGTATACATGGATTACAAACCAGGTTCACGGGTGTATCACTATAGGCACTTGATCATTGGTACAAACATCTAACTATAAACAATGTCAACAAAGAGATCAAACATGATACACTACCACCTACCTCATCCATAGCACGAGATATTATTGTAGACAATCAGAAACATAGAGGATCCAGATGGATTAATTGATTGAGATAACCATTTCATGCTATGTACATAGATTAGTCATGTAATTATTTATCCATGCATGTATAACTTTATTCATGTTATATTGTTTATTTCATGTTATGTTAGATTGTTCATTTCATGTTATATAGATCTTGTTACCTTAGATTCTTTATTTCATGTTTATGTTATGTTTAAGTTCATATTACCATACATTGATGTATTCTTGATACCATTATATGATTTAAACCATTACATGTTTTAAAACATGTTCATTTTCCAATAATTTTCATGCTTCATCAAAAAAATTCCCATTGCCACCATCCTCCCCATTCCCATGTTGTCACCGTCATCATCCTCATCATCCCCATTGTCATGATTGTGGCCATCGAATGCCATCCACATTCCCATTCCCACCATCAATGTCACCATCCTCCTCCTCATTCCCATGTTGTCACCATCTCCATCCTCATCATCCCCATCACCACCATCAAACACCCTTGAAGGCTCATTCTTGAAGGGATCGAGTCACTTTCATGTTCATGTTCTTGTTTGAATTAAGCCCTAAATATGCCTTCCAAGACTAACTTTAGAAAAACTATTTTTATCATGTGTTGGTAACCCACATGGACCACTTTCTTTTGTAAACTCTCCTTATTAGTGTGTATTTTGCATATATTCAGTCAAAGGAAGCATTTTTTCACAAAATTGAAATTTCATGCAAAGTAAAAATTCATTAACTAAATACAAATTGAAGACTTGACTATAAGACATAGTTAAAAAAAATCAGGTGTTCTCCTCCAAGTGCTTCAAAGATGACTCAAAAATCTCCTTTCAACTCCAGCATTCATGTATGTTATGTGACTCCACTCACATGAAATACAAATAACTATGTGGCTCTAGTCTCATGCAACCCAACCCAAGTCACAAAACTTCAAATAGAACAAGACACCCACCATAATTAATTTCAAGGGGTATCTCACCCATCCAACAATTAATCATCCAGGAATTTCTCTCAACTATATGCAACACAATATTCAAAATTTCCCTTCTCTCCTAACAAGTCCCTGACGAAATCTATCCCTTCTAGTGATCTAGTGCGGGAATGAAGAATATGATCCATTGACTAAACTCTATAAACCTAGAGTGGTATACCATTATCTCAATAATATCACCACTAGTTTCCTTCTATCCACCATTGTTATATTCGACAAGCTTGTCAAGCAAAAATACCCTAATTCAAATTGTTTCTAAAATTGCTCAAGCATACAAGTATGTGAGATAATTGGGAACCCCAAGTAAAAGGCCTCACAAAGGGAAATTCCAAGTGATTTTGAGAAAGTGACAAATTAGGTTCAAAGTAGGGCATCTTGTTCTAACACTACTTGGTCGATGGTCTAATAGAAGAAATGGAGAGTGGAGCTAACACCTAAAATGATTTTGGATGCTAGAAATAGAGTTGTCTTTCCATGTACTTGTGTGATGTAACATGGTTAGGGTTTGCAAACCCTAAGAAAGACAATCATGCCAGTGGTGAGAGCTCGAATGACATAAGCTTCTTATTGAATCCAATTAGGACTTCCTACCTATACTTGAGATAATAGGGTGCCTTAGGAAACCCCAGGACTTAGATGTTAGGGATCACAAAGATATAACCAGTGGAGAAGATAAGGGTAAGAGAGACATCTTGGATGATCTTGGAGAGATTGCTCTTGTGTGATTTTGAGTATAAAACCTAGGGTTTGACGATTGAAATACTAGGATGGACATGTAGAATTGGATGCTAGAAGTTGAGTTCTCTAGTGGTGTACTTATGTGATGTTACATGGGTAAGGTTGTCAACCCCTTAGAAAATATTATGTCCTTTATTTAATAGCATGTATACTTCTCATCATAAATGTGTCATAATGTCTAAGAGTAATATGCCATAACTGTGAAAAAATATAGCATAACCTTATAAAAAAAATAGAAGGTAGGATTTTATCTCTAACATAACCTTACACTCAATGGGTAGGAATTTATCTCTCATCCATTTCATACCTATGATTCCATGTTTGTTTCCACCATTTTTGTCTTCTTTTATATGAACAAATTAACAAAAACATTCACAACTTGATGTAACAAAATCTTATATTCAATAAACTTCCCTCATTGTTTCTTTTAATGTCTCTTACTTAGAGAAACCCTAGATTACAAAATCACCGAAATAGAGGGGCTATGAGCCATGGAACCAGGGGAGAGAGGAACCCACAACATTATTCAAACGTCCTGATTCCAATGGAGTCGACAGTTCATTGAGCGGAGCCATAGTCATCGTTCTATGGCCACTTAAAACTCGTCTCCTGGAGGATTTCAAGGACACATGTTGAATTGGTCCCAGGGGAAAAGGTTTTGATCTGGGCAACAGAATTGAGTTCCGTCAGATGATGCAAGTGCGTTTGTGCTTGTGTGAATGTTAGCCGTGGGTTGACAATCGAGTCATTTCCAAAGTTGAACCCCTTGTGCAAGAGTTGCATTGTCTCTCACTGAGAGAAACTCTATATTACTAAATCACTGAAATGGAAGGGATATAGGACAAGGACCCAACAGAGAGATGCACCCCTAGAATTATTTAGGCATCCTAATTCCAACGGTGTTGATGGTTCATCGATCCGAGCCATGGTCACCATTCTATGGCCAGTTGCAACTCGTCTCCTGGAGGATTTTAGGGACACATGTTGAATTGATGTCGAGGGCATAGGATTTTATCCGGGCAGCAGAATTGAGTTCCGTGAGATGCTACAACTGTGTTTGGGAAGGTTTGACATTTGAACATTTTCCATGGGTTCATAATCGAGTCATTTCCAAAGTTGACCCCCTTGTGAGAGAATTGCACTATCTCTTACTAAGAGAAACCCTAGATTACAAAATCGCTGAAATGGAGGGGCTCTAGGCCATGGACCCAAGGGAGAGAGGCACCCCTAGCATTATTCCAATTTCCTAATTCCAACGGCGTCGACTATTCATCGAACCGAGCCACAATCACCATTCTATGTCCACTTTCAACTCGCCTCCTGGAGGCTTTTAGGGACACATGTTGAATTGATCTCAGGGGCATAGGATTTGATCTGGGCAGCAGAATTGAGTTCCATGAGATGCTGCAAGTGTGTTTGGGTAGGTTGGACATGTGAAAGTTTGAGATGGGTTCATGATCGATTCATTTCCAAAGTTGACACCCTTGTGTAAGAATTGCATTGTCTCTCACTAAGAGAAACCCTAGATTACAAAATCACCGAAATGGATGGGATATGAGCCATGGACCCAAGGAAGAGAGGAACCCATAACATTATTCCGGTGTCCTAATTCCAACAGTGTCGACGGTTCGTCGATCCAATCCACGTTCATCATTCTATGGCCACTTGCAACTTGCCTCCTAGAGGCTTTCATGGACACATGTTGAATTGGTCCCGAGGGCATAAGATTTGATCGGAGAAGCATAATTGAGTTCTGTGAGATGTTGCAAGTGTGTTTGGGTAGGTTCAACATGTGAACGTTGGCCATGAGTTCACGATCGACTTATTTCCAAATTTGATCCCCTTGTGCAAGAATTGCATTATCTCTCACTAAGAGAAACCCTAATTACAAAATCGCCGAAATGCAGGGGATTTTGGGCATGGACCTAGGGGAGAGAGGAACCCCTAGAATTATTCTAGCATCCTAATTCCAATGGTGTCAATGGTTCATCGATCCAATCCATGGTCATCGTTCTATGACCACTTGCAACTCGCCTCCTGGAGGATTTTAGGGACACATGTTGAATTGGTCTCGAGGGCATAAGATTTGATTCGGTGTTGTGAGAAAATCTCCCTACGGATAGGTAGATATCCCCTTGGGATTAGAAAAGGCCCCTAGTTGTCTACCCAAGACAGAGATGAAACAAATAGACACTATAGTCCTCCTAGATCTAGCTCACACATCAGCTAACAAGCTATGGAAATACAAAGCAAGTAGATGGCATACCTTACTTTGATGGTTTTCCTGCTGCTCCTAAGTTGCTACAACTCCAACCTTTGATTATGGACTTATGAACCTGTTCACAAAGGAAAGACAACACCTTCTCCAACGCAATATATGTATAAACAAAGATCTAACTTTATAAATAGAGACAATTTCATGCATTCATCATTAAAGACATGAAAATGAGAGGAATAGGCTAAGTTATATTAATGATAAGAAAGCCAAAAGAAGCTGATTACAATGTTATACCTTGATGTCCAAAGTAGTAGCACCTCCTTCGAAGCTCTCCAACATCACCCTTGCAAGACTCATAGGACCATAGGTTTAGTGTTTCCAAGATCACCCCCACTAGCTCATGGATGGATCTCTTTAAGTAGGATTTGGGAGGCCAACCATTAAGAGGAGATTATGGATCTAAGTGAATAATATGTGGATCAAAGATCTAAATCATGCTAAGGAGGGAAAGTGAGATGGGATTCGAAGGGGTACCTCATCCCAAGAAAATCTCCATGAGATCCAAGATCCAAAATAAAAAGGATAAGCCTAAACCAAAACTACTGCTCCCCTATAACTAAGCAAAGCGCGGTAGTACTGCTCCCCCATAGGCATGCAGAACGCAATAGTTTGACACTATCGCTCCCCCATAGGCATGCAGGGTGCAGTAGTTCCAGAAGACTTAATTTTTGGAGGTGGTTAATGTGGGTTTCGACCCCTTGCTTGTTGGATTTTCTTCCAAGTGTGACTAGGGAAGGTACCAGCATTAGAATGAAGGGTCCTAACACCCTTAGGAGGAATAAACATCATGTTTTCCATGGTGGTGAAACATGTATATTCTCACATACACATGGTGTGGCAATTTGAGATATAACAGATGCCCCCTAAAGTGTGAGGTTAGAAGGAATCTGATGGCCGAAACAATTTACAAATAATAAGTCTGCAAGGATATCTGAAGGAGAGTTGGAGAAGAGATGCAAGCAAATATCGACAATATGTCTAACGACCTCGAGGCAGGCATACCCATGCTCGGAACAACTGACTGAAAGCATGGCTGCTGACCAATACATTGCAGATCCATGATAATACTGACTTAACAATGACTGGAGACAAATCATGGCTACTAGACTACAAGCGTAGATCCATGAAAAGACAATGACACAGCCACGACCAATACAAGAGTGGATTTGTGTGACAGTACATCAATGAGGTCACCAACATAATATATATGTGGGAACCTACTAAAAAAATATCCATCGCAACCTCGATGTGCTAAAAAGACTTCAGAACTATCCAGGGTCTTCTACTCGATCCCAAATCGATACGAATCTAACCATGTGATTACAAGGTGTTGAAGTCGAACATGGTAGAAACCACTTGATTACCGGTCAATGATTGAAACCGTTAACAAGTGCGAGGGAAATCACTAATGATGAAAATGACTCCCAAGGTATCATAGTACTTCTCGACGAAATGTGAATAGATGAGTTGATGTCGAACATCCGCGAGATCATTTGATCAGAGGTCAATGATGAAAACCTACTGTCAAATATGAGGAAACCTGCCATTGAGGCATGCAGGTACCAAGGTACTAAGGTTGGTTTCTAAGACTAATTCCTGGATAATGAGTTGAAGTCGACAGGAATAAACTCGTCAAAGGAGGGCCATAATGGATCCGACATCATCGACACGAAACCGACATAGGAAAGTGATATGAAGTAATGAATCAGATGAGTATGGACTGACACAAGGATGTAAAGGCTAACAATATTGCAGAGTATGACTAAGGTAAACCTCCCTTGAACATGAACGACATGACAATAATGACTCGGTAGCATTGACTCAATGAGGCAGAGACCAAGACATAATGCAATGATGACTGAGGCATTCTTTAGATAATTTGAAGGAGCGAGACAACTCATAGAATTGGCATGACTCAGAGATAAGTAGATTACCCAACTGTATGATGAGACGTAAAAAGGTGCCATGTTCAAGGGTGACACAAGCTGCCATGAAGCTTTCTAAAAGAAACTTAACTTATTCCTCCCCAATCCCCATCATGTTTGATGATTGCCTCTTTGCTTTTTAACGAGCTTGAGGAGGATAACAGATGCCCGGTATAGCTCATCCTTTGGATGAGTCCAATCCCACATGCTTTACGAACCTGAGAAAGGAGGGGTTCGGTCCCAAAAGGGTCCTTCAATGTTTGATTTTACGAGTCCAAGGAAGGAAAACTCGACAGTTTTTCATGTTTAGAGAGTCTGAAAAGAACTAAAGAAGACTCCAACGGTCCTTTTTCGTAAAGTTAGCCTCATCGCCCGAAAAAGGGTAAAACCACGCGGGAGAGGACTCTTCCAGTCATGATTGGCTGGAGTATTCCTTTTTCGTAAATAGTACTTCCTGGTCTGAAAAAGGGGTAAACTATCACTAGAAAGATGATCATTCAAATGCTTTTACAAGTGTGAAAGCCTCAAGTTCGCTTGGCAATCTTTTCCTATTTAGGGAGTTTGAAAAGAGCTTAAAGAGGACTCCATGTACAACTTTTTCATGGTTGATGACCGAGTACAACAAAGGAAAAGTAAACTCGGCACAGTTCCTTTTCCGTAAATAGTCTAGTGAGGCCGGATAAAGTGATAAACTTATACTCGTTAGACACACCTTTTTGCTCAATTTTTAACGAGCACGACAATGGTATCAAAAGCACTCAGAATCTTTTTCATATTTGAACCAGAGCACAAAAAAGTAAAAACTAAGCTCAAACCACTTTTCATATTTTTAACTAGAGCATGAAAAAAAATGAAAAGTAAGCTCAAATACCATCTTACTGTTTTTAACGAGCTCGAAGATAGGTTGGAAGAATGCTCGTGATGTCTGCTTCATTTTTTAATGAGCTTGTAACAGAAAATGAACTATGCTCAGGATAATTTTCATGGTTTAATGAGCTCGAAACCTAAAAAGGAAAGTATGCTCGAAAATGTTCCCAATGGTGAACTTCTTCCCGTCATGAAATCAAAAGGTTGGTACATGCCCCCAGTATGATTGCTAGAAGTAAGTGACTTAGCTCCAATGTGGTGTGGAGAGGCGATCGAGTTGACTTCAACGTAACTTCCATAGGTTGAAGACATGCCCCCAAGCTTCATTTCATTCACCTAAAGTATATGCGGGTGAAAAGAAGGTTCAGGTACTAAGTCTACGAGGAGACTCGACTCAAAGGGAAAGGATATGTTTCATTTTTTAACGAGCTTGACACGGGAATAGAACTCTGCTCAATTTACTGGTTTCATTCTTTTTAACGAGCTTGAAGCCAAAACTAAACTCTGCTCAAGGTTAAGGCCCATTGACGGGTTCCTTCCCGACATGATGACCAAAGGTTGGTAAATGCCCCCAGCATGATTGCTGACGGCTACACATGCCCCCCAAGCTTCGTTTCGTCTAACTACTCTTCTTCCTTACCCAAAAATCTTGGCAACTAATCCAAATGTGTTCACCAGGGGGGGTAGGGAGAACTAGGACCAAGTGACCCAGGTAGATGAAATGAAGATTCAAATCCTAACTTTGGCGAGAGACTCGAACAAATGGAAGGGAGATCTATTTAATTTTTACACAAGCTTGAAAATAGATAATAACAATGCTTGAAAGGGTCCTTTTTTATTTTTTAATGAGCTTAAAACAAAAAGAAATTATGCTCGAAGGTAGTTTCATTTTTACACAATCTTGAAATTGAAATTAAACTATGCTTGGGATTGATTTCATTTTTACACAAGCTCGAAACCAACGGTAAACTGTGCTTGAGGGTCGGTTTCATTTTTTAACGAGCTTCAAACAAATAATAAACTATGCTCGTAGGAACCTATTTCATTTTTTAATGAGCTTGACATAGAAAGGTAACTATGCTCATACCCCCCCATCCTTAGGGAGAAGAAGCCACTAAAACATGTGAAACATTTAGGGAAGTCTGGTGACTAGGAGTCATGCGATGAGTGGGCGTCACAAAGTAAAGCTGATCAATGGTCACAACATTCCCATGATGGGGAAAATACATCACTCGAAAGAGTGAGGACACTACAGCCTTCATAGCATGGACATAATCACGTCCAAGGAGCATCTTAAAATCTAAGGGACCTTGGACTACCATAACATCAATACAGATAGTTTTCCCTCCCAAAGTGATAGGTAACTGAGGAAGGGACCCTAAAGGTCCAGTAGGCCTTCTATTGAAAGCCAATATCTGGTCAGTGACAGGCACAAGCCGAGGAGAACCTAAGGATTTCCAAGCAGTTGAAGATAAAATACTAACAGAAGCTCCCTCATCCACTACGGTGCGAAAGATTTCCTTATTAGAAACTCCTACAGATATTTGAAAAGGAACACTCAAAGGAAGACGAGATTCTGTTAGACCATTCCAATCAAAGGAAATAACCTCAGTACTTGGAGGGGGTCCCGTCGAAATGGACAGGGTTTCCGCTTGCCGAGGACATTCTGAACTGATTAGGAAAACATCAGCAGTTTCCAATTCACTCTCGCTTGGAAGATAAGAATGAGACGAAGATTGTGTCAAGGTGACTGCTTCAGTCTAGACTTTCTCCAATGAAAGAGCGGGATCGATTGGGGATGACAGCGGCTCGATCACTTCACTCTCGGGAGGGAGAGTGGGATCAATTGCAGATGAAACTGAATTGATCACTTGGTCAACCGGTGGGGGGTCGATGGAAAAATTACTATCGTTTGTTGGAAGCACTGGTTGAGAACTAGTAATATATTCCAACCACCGCGAAGCTTCATCAATGCTTGGACAAAGGAAAGTACGTTGCATACCCTTGCATATCAAACAAGGATATAGGACTTTACCCTTCTGACCCTTCACCAAGGGGTAACTGGTTGAGGGAGTGTCATCAACATGATGGTCAGAGGTTGACGATACAAGTGGTTTGGGGTTTTTAGACCACACTTCTAACACACGGGAAAGACCGAGACAATCATTGAGAAGGTGATCACCCTTGCAAATTTTGCAAGGGAACTTGGGCTTGCGGGGTGTTTTTGTAGCATGAGTGCCATTAGAGGCAACTAGTTTATGCTTGGTCTCTTTCTTGTCCTTCTTCTTCTTAACTTTCCTTTTCTTTTTCTTCTTATCCACCAGATTACTAACACGATTGCTTTGATCAGGCAAGGAAGAAGGAACAGAAGAAGATTCATTTGACGAAGAAGGGGAAGGATTAGTTTGGGATTGAATCTCTCATGGTGGAGAGTTAACATTTGAAACATTGGGTACAATCAGAATCACTGGATTGAATAACCATACCGGTAATCCTATGGTTAATCCAGGAAGATTTAATGTGGCAATAAAGGGAGGACCAATATCTCCAACTGGAGGAAAGACAAAAGGTACCCCTTGAGAAGGGGCCTCTTGATTGGTAGTCCCAAAAGGAGCTTGGGTGCATGGAGATGGATTCGCCATGGAACAAGATTTACTGATGTGTACGAAGTCTTGCGTGAAAGAACTCAAAAACCCTGAAGCAGCCGAATGTGAAAAAGGGGAGCTAGGAAAATACAAGGCTCACAGACCAAAAGAGAAATCCCAAAAAACTATACTGAGGCCACTGCCACAGTAAATGAGCTGTAAAACAAAATGGCCAGAATTCCAACAAGGAGCCCTACAAAGAAAAAGACCCTCTAAGAATATGAAATAGCAAGCAAAACATCCTAACTAAGAGCTGGAGACCTCAACAAGTTGTATCCTTCGCAAGGTGATGAAATCCAAGTCGACCAATACAAAATGAGAGACCAATAGTGGAAGGATATCTCTCTACCGAAAGCGATCCCAGGTAAAGAGCCCTAGAAGAAGAGTTGCTAAGCTACCTTGTTCATGACACGTTGGAAAAGGTTTTCGGCGCTTTTACCTTATCACCCTTGTATCACCAGTATGGTGGCCAGATAATAAAAGGAAGACAATGATCGATGTTGCCTTAGGGCTAAGTGGAGTGCGGCTTTCCACAGAGTCCGTCTGGTTCTCGATTTCGCAGCGGTTTAACCCCTGAAAGTGCGAAACAATCAGGAGGCCCCTCCACAAACTGGTGTATGACTGTGTCAATAAATACTAGAGGATTTTAGTTCCCTAAAGACAATGACTATGTCTCAAATGAAAAATGACAAGGGGGAATTATTTTGATGCCTATCCCCGGTGTCCTACCTAACTACCGAATTATTTTGATTTCCTCAAGTGAGGTTAATTTTTGGTTTAGTTAGGGATATTAATTTTAGAGGTTGTCTTACACAATTGGGTTATGGAAGTGCAACTTGATGGTGTTGTGACGACTCAAACCATGCAAATGAAGATGAATTGAAATGAGCCTTTCTCTTCAATGAACACTAGCTAAAGTAAGGAAGAATTATTTTCGTTCCCAATATGTACAACCCAATGCAAATGCAATTTTATTTCTTTCAAAATGATAGAAAGAGGTAAAAGATGTACCCAAAACTAACCCAAAGCAATAAAAAAGATCTTTATATGAACACCAAATGTAATAATTATAATATGTTTCCTATCTCTTTACACTTGAAAAAGACACATCTAATCTATGGAAAGAAGGACTCCACAAATGCTTCCAATCAAATGCAAGACAAAGAGAAGCACCTAATAATATTGTCTAACTCAAATGCACATAAATATGAAACAAGCCTTTCTTCTTCTCATGAATGTAAGACCAAGAATGTCAAATGATTAAATTAAAGCAAGAAGAATGCTTATGTTTTCCAATTTAATGAATATAGCAAAATAGTGACAAAATAAAGCTTTCCTTTGAACAAAAAAAATGAAAACAAGGGATCGATCTATTCCAATGACCAATAAATAGCTAAAGATGCAAAGGAAACAAAGCGCAAAACCCAAGAAAATGACTTCAAAAGACAAGGATGTCCCAAGTTTTTCAAAGCCAATCTAATTAATCCAAATGATGCCAAACCAAACAAACCTTTGGAATATCACACTAAAGAGATTTCTGAAAAAAATGAATCCAATCACAATCCGATGGTGAGAAGAAGTTTTAAAAACCAATGTAAGCTATTGGGGCTTGAAAAGAATGACAATTCTACCCAACAAGCAAACAAAGCGCTAGTCTGACTCAAGAAACCAAACAAAGGCTTTGATCTTCCAAAAGATGCCAAGAGTTTCTAAAACAAGCCAAAAATGAATTGTATCAGTCCAAATTAGTCATGTAAAATGGTCACAAAATCATTGATCAAGAGACTCTAAATCAGAAAAATTGAAAACATACACAAGGGATCAAGTTAACCCAAGGGGATTTCAACTTTCCAAGATAGAACCTAGTCTTCCAAACAAAGAAAAAGGGGCACAAATATTCCTAAATGAGGTTTGTAAGGGTTCAAAGTTATGTTATAGAGATCCTAAAGTGATTGGAAAGGTACGCTTGACTCCCAGAACTGAAAAATGGCTCAGAGGACTCAAAATTAACCAAATGGCCTCAAAGATGCCAATGAAGGACTAGAGACAAAAATGTGGATGAAAAGGACTCAAATCTCTTCAAAAATGTGTAAAAAAGAAGCCAATGGACCATATGGAGGCACCCCAAGAGTTTGGGAGAAAAAAACCCAAGGGAACTCCTCCAAATAAGCTCAAAAATTACCAAAAACGGATAGTGCCGCCCCCTAGAACACTGTGGGGGAGCGGTAGTTGGACAGTACCACACCCTAGAACACTATGGGGAGTGGTAGTCTCCTATAGGATTAAAAAATCAAAGTTTGGCCAAGATCCGAGCAAGGATAAGGTCCTGAGTTTAAAATGGTCCTCAATGATGATCAAAGAGGATCTAAGGTGATGAGAAACAACACTTAGAAGAGGATTTGATGATCTAAACAAGCAAGCAAAGGTGAAACTAGGGAAGAAAGTCCCCAGTGGAGTCACCAGTTTCTGTTGTGAGAAAATCTCCCTACGGATAGGTAGATATCCCCTTGGGATTAGAAAAGGCTCCTAGTTGCCTACCTAAGACAGAGATGAAATAAATAGACACTATAGTCCTCCTAGATCTAGCTCACACATCAGCTAACAAGCTATGGAAATACAAAGCAAGTAGATGGCATACCTTACTTTGATGGTTGTCCTGCTGCTCCTAAGTTGCTACAGCTCCAGCCCTTGATTATGGACTTATGAACCTATTCACAAAGGAAAGACAACACCTTCTCCAACGCAATATATGTATAAACAAAGATCTAACTATATAAATAGAGACAATTTCATGCATTCATCATTAAAGACATGAAAATGAGAGGAATAGGCTAAGTTATATTAATGATAAGAAAGCCAAAAGAAGTTGATTACAATGTTATACCTTGATGTCCAAAGTAGCAGCACCTCCTTCGAAGCTCTCCAACATCACCCTTGCAAGACTCATAGGATCATAGGTTTAGTGTTTCCAAGATCACCCCCCCTAGCTCATGGATGGCTCTCTTTAAGTAGGATTTGGGAGGCCAACCACTAAGAGGAGATTATGGATCTAAGTGAATAATATGTGGATCAAAGATCTAAATCATGCCAAGGAGGGAAAGTGAGATGGGATTCGAAGGGGTACCTCATCCCAAGAAAATCTCCATGAGATCCAAAATCCAAAATAAAAGGGATAAGCCTAAACCAAAACTACCGCTCCCCTATAATTAAGCAAAGCACGGTAGTACTGCTCCCCCATAGGCATGTAGAAAGCGGTAGTTTGACACTACCGCTCCCCCATAGGCATGTAGAGCGTGGTAGTTCCAGAAGACTTAATTTTTGGAGGTGGTTAATGTGGGTTTCGACCCCTTGCTTGTTGGATTTTCTTCCAAGTGTGACTAGGGAAGGTACCAACATTGAATGAAGGGTCCTAACACCCTTAGGAGGCATAAACATCATGTTTTCCATGGTGGTGAAACATGTATATTCTCACTTACACATGGTGTGGCAATTTGAGGTATAACATTCGTGAAACAAAATTGATTTCTGTGAGATAAAGAAAATGTGTTTGGGAAGGTTTGACATGTGACAATTTGCCACCAGTTCACGATGGAGTCATTTCCAAAGTTGACCCCATTGTGCAAGAATTTCATTGTCTCTCATTGAGAGAAACCCTAGATTACAAAATCACCAAAATGGAGGGGAACTAGGCCATGGAACCAGGGAAGAGAGGCACCCCTAGTATTATTCCGAAATCTTGATTCCAATGGTGTCAATGGTTCATCGATCTAAGCCATGATCATCATTATATGGCCAATTTCAACTCACCTCCTGAAGGATTTCAAGGACACATGTTGAATTGGTCCCGGGGGCATAGGATTTGATCTGGGTAGTATAATTGAGTTCTGTGAGATGATGTAATTTTATTTGGACAGGTTTAACATGTGAACATTGGCCACGGGTTCAAAATTGAGTCATTTCAAAATTTGACCCCCTTGTACAAGAATTGCAATATCTCTCACTCAGAGAAACCCTAGATTACAAAATCACTTAAAGGGAGGGTCTCGGGGCCATGGACCCAGGGGGGAGAGGCACCCTAGCATTATTCCAGCGTCCCGATTCCAACGTTGTTGACGGTTCATTGATCCAAGCCACAATCACCATTCTATGGCCAGTTGCAACTCGCCTCCTGGAGTCTTTTAGGGACACATGTTGAATTGGTCCCGATGGAATAGGATTTGATTCGGGTAGCAGAATTGAGTTATGTGATATGATGCAAGTGTATTTGGCTAGGTTTGACATGTGAATGTTGGCCACCGATTCACAATCAAGTCATTTCCAAAGTTGACCCCCTTGTGCAAGAATTGCACTGTCTCTCACAGAGAGAAACACTAGATTAAAATATCAACAAAATGGAGGGTCTTTGAGCCATGGACCCAGGGAAGAGAGGAACCCTAGCATTATTCAGGCGTCCCGATTCCAACAGTGTCAATGATTCATTGATGTAAACCACAGTCATCGTTCTATGGCCAGTTGTAACTCACCTCCTCGAGGATTTCATGGATACATGTTGAATTGGTCCTAAGGGCATATTATTTGATCTGGGAAGCAGTATTGAGTTCCATGAGATGATGCAAGTGTATTCGTGCAGTTTCTATGTGTGAACATTGGACACGGGTTCATGGTCGAGTCATTTCCAAATTTGACCCCCTTATGCAAGAATTGCATTGTATCTCACTTCAAAAGTTCATTCTTAAATTTTGTCTATGGATTTCAATAACATCTCTTTCTAATGAATTTTGAATATGTCAATTAATTGATTTTTTTATTTACAATTTACATAATTTTAAATAGATTTCACCATTATTAAAACTAATTTTCTCATGAAATGATATTGAGTGTTGGATATGTTTGCTCTTCATGTGCAATACATGGCTCTTTGAAAGAGAAATACTGAATTATTATCACAAAATATCAATGTAGGATTTTCTTTCCCATGCAATAAGTTGGACACAACTTTTTTCATCCAAACTACTTGACAAGTTGTTAATTTTGCACCCACATATTCCACTTCAGGTGACAAAATTCTAACTATCGAATGTTTCTAAATTTGTCCAACATCAAATTACTTGTAAAAATTATATCATCGACATAACAATTTTACATTGCTTATATGTTTTAGTGTACAAAGCGAGGTTACTTTTGCTTCTATTAAACCAATTGTTATTCAAATAGGTGTCTATCTTAATATATCTAGCTCTCGGGACTTTGTTTCAACCCATGCAAGACATTCTTTAGCTTATAAACGTTCTTTTCATGTCCTTTTATCTGATAACCATTTTAGTTCTTAGGCTTAAACCTCCAAAGTGCAAGTTTCCAAACCTCAAATGCCAAAGCCATGTTTGATCAACAACGTTAGATTTATATGCATTCATTGAGTTTTGAATTTAACCACTTATACTACGAAACGGAAACTCGACACAGTTCTTGTTTTTCTCTCTCCTAATTTTCGTAGCTATTTTTACCTCCGTCTCAAAAAGGGTTGATACCAATATCACACATTTTCATTTTGAGGCATTTTTAGGGGCCTTTGAATTATCTTTTTCGTAAAGTATATTAATTTTTATTTTCAAGTGTGTTTTTAGAAATTTAACAAAATAACATACATTTATAAGCAATTTATAATAACAAACATATACATTTTGCAAATTTTTTTATAAAATAAGACATTTTTATTGTCAAAATTGTAAAAAAAAACAGAAAATAAAGACATTTAAAACCATTTTCAATGAATTTTTAGAGTTTTTTTTGTATAAAAACGATACTATTTCATATTATTTTAGGAAAAGTGACAATTCACATAAATTCAAGAAAAACTATGCCATATATTTGTAAAAAACATATTAAAAATATTATATATAGAAATTTTATTTCTAAAATAAAGTCTGAAAGTCAAAACATTACTAATATATCTTATCAAAAAATTGTCAAATTTAACATTTTCCTCAAGACATGAAACTAATCAACACTTTAAGTTATTAGGCACTTTTAGTCTCTTGTAATATTTATTGAAATGAACATGGCTGACACATACATTTATCTTCAGAGATTTTTGTATTACTTTGTGGTTTACAGTCTTTTTTTATTTCATCCATTAATAGAATTTGGGTTTTTTTTATATTACTATGTTCTTTGCAATATCTTTCCATTTTATATTTCTTCCATCATTCTATGAAAAAACTAGATCAAACATCTCTTCCCGATACCATTTATTTTTATGAACATGATTATAAATAGGGAAAAAATATTTAATCAATTGGAACACATATGTCTAAGTGTTAAGACTCCATAGGAGGCCAAATATTTGTATTTTATCAATATTAAAAAGAAAAATATACGATTATAGCAAGTGACTATAATCACAATCACATTAGAGAAAACAAATAATTGGTAGAAAGACACAAAGCGTGGTTCGTGGCTTAAAAATTTAGACATGGTATATATCTATATATCTATGTAGAAAGGTTGAACACCACAAACTTCACGACGAGGGTTATCTTAATTGGCAATATAAAATATGCCTTTGCACCATTCTTAAAAAGATATCTAGAAAGATAGAACACTTCAAACTTCACAAGGAGGGTTATCTTAATTGCCACTATATGCCTGTCCACCACTCTTATCAATTATTTCATCGAATATAATTTTATTGATTTTATTATAAGATATATAACAAAATTCTTAAACTATTGAAAACCTATGTACAAGATTGTGGAAATGAGGTATATATGTTTGTGAAAATATCATAACATTGAGCTAAAGAGATACCTATGTACAATAAATATTATTTTTATTGTGATTTATATCTACATTAAAACCTTTTACACTTTTTATAAAAAATCAAAATCATTATTAAACATTAATAACCTAACTCTTTATATCTTTGGAATGATGGCAATAATCTAAATATTTAAAATGAGAAAAGTTGTCAATATATACATATATTTGATAATTTTTACTACACATTATTTCTTATAAAAAGAAAAAAAAACTAGAAATAAATTGTCATTGTGCTTTAGTGGCGTGTAAAAATTTCAAGTAACCATTAGATGAATTTATAGTATTTGAAAATTTCAATGTAGTTGACCTAATCATTTATGTGTCATCCTCCATTACTTTGCCATACATTTATGTATCATCCTCCAGTACTTTGCCATATATCTACTACATGATCTTATTATAATATGCATCATCATCCATTACTTTGCAATATTATATATATTACATGCTTATTAGTCTCTCCAGTTTATATCTTTCATCTTTGTCTATTAATTTATATAAATATATTGAATAAATATAAAATTAAATAAATTTTTGAAAAAAAAAACTATAATTTGATATTTATATTGAATCAAAGGTATATCATTTTACAATATTATCAAAAGTGTTAATACTTATTTCATAGCTAAATCCAAAGAGCATAAGATACAATAAGATCCACCCTTCAAGCTGTTATCACCGAGTTAGAACAGTCTTCCATCCAATATGAGAGATGTTTTGACGAAATTTAAAGCAAGAGAGGGTAAAAATCGTTTGTCAAGATTTAATTTGAATTGGAATTTTGAAAAAGTCCGTGGATGTTTCAATAATTAATTCACAATTTCTGGTGTGGCACAGTACACTTGCAATTAGAATGATTGAATTGAAGAGAATCAACCTACGAATTGGTATAAATTTCAAAAGATTATTTCTTTCAAGTTCTATTTGCGGTATTAAAATGCATTTAGATCATTACAGTATAAAAATGCGGCAGTCCCTTAGGTGCAGCCTGATGCCCAGTATCGCGCCGGTCGTGAGGGGCAGCCCTTGGGCGCCAAATGATGGACGCTTTATTAAATCGTTACTATCATTGTCGGTCTCTTCCATATCGATCAAAAGTAAAAGCTTGATCTCTTCGTGCGATAAGAGTTTCAGCCTGTTCACGATATGCAGGTGCCTGATTACAATGCAATACAATGTTAACTTGCAGAAATTAATGAATCATCAATTCTAACATATGAAACTGCTGAAAATAATTAAAGGATAAATGAAAAAATTCTCGACGAATTTAAGTGAATATGTAAATCCTTAGTGTCGCGTGTGTACGCAAAAGGAGACAGTTTGTGCCCAGCATCTCTTAAAATCGACTTGAGTTCTCGATCTGGATTTCTGCCTGTCTTCCATTGATATGTTTATGCCTCCCATTCAATGACCGTTCTGAACACAAAGAAAGGTATTTGATTTTCTAACTTCATAATATCTTCCTGAACTGCGAATGGCTCTTGGATTTGTGAAATGAAGCGAGCTGCTTTCTGGGATGTTTCCCTCTCGGGGGAAATCTGACTAAAAATTATTAACTAAATAAAACATTAATTTACGGACAGACATAAATAATAAGACAGATTAAATATATAAAATAAGCACAAAGAAGAGAGAAAACGTCTTTTACTAGTAGATAGGGTGTAAAACCATTGATGTTTGCATCTGCAATTTTATTAATCCTTCTGGCGCTTAATAAACCTATGCTTTATTTTAAATTAAATGAAAAAATGAGACTATACCTTAGGAACTGCAAAAGGAATAAGCCATTACGAGCCATCGTCGAACATAGGTCTTCGTCGTTCTGATCAACACATGTTGGGCTATACCAATCCCGAATGTTCTGCATGCTAAGTTTAATTTTCTCAGTCAGCTTTTCTAATTCCTCGTCTCTCTTGGGAAGTTTCTTACCAAGGAAACTTTGTTCTTTAAATTCATTCAGATCGTATTTATTATCGCAATGAATTAAAGGGCCAAGAGAAACCACCCGCGGCACATAAGCTGCCGACTTTTCATTTCGCAGACCATCCGATATGCGGTGGATGTATTGGGTGTCTGTCTGATCGTTCGCAACTGCGTTTTGGTGTGAAAAGGAAGGATAACTTGTTTCTCTCGTGTGATCTCCCATTACCCGGCAGGGCCGTGTCCCTTCTTATGCCTGGTTAGCAACTATCAAAACCAAGGAGGATATGATGAGAAATTTAGAGTTCTAATGTGCGGGAGAGCACCATAATCAAGGGAAAAGCAAACCGCATGGATGAATATCTTCTTTTTCTTCTCTTCGAACTTTGCCTACCATACAATAGAGAACTTCAATTTTATCTTCGCGGAACACTTACTTCACTAAGAGTTTTAAGTGCGCGATTTCAACTTTTCGCACTCATGCGAAGTCAACTTAGCCGCAATACTTTACTTCGCGGTCTTCACAAACACTTTGTGGATCACTTAACCAAACTTTATCATAAATTATATTTCTTTAATACATAACAACTAAAACATCTTATGCGAAGTTACTCCTTGTTAAATTTAGAACTTTCACTGTGGTGAACTATATTGAAATCTTGATTCCTTTTACTACTGGTAAATGTAAACAATATTCACACAAGTAAAATTGGAGATGATGTGCGACTTGCAATAAACAACATCCTGAAGAATGAAACATAAAACATAGACTTATATATTACCAGAGTAAACTGCCTCAATACATGGAAATGAATTTTCATTGCGATATTTTACATTCAGGGCTCTTGATACAATCTTCCACTCTTGCTCTACATAATTTCTCTTATACACACCTCTCTCTGACTTCAAACTATGAGCTTCTACTTATAGAGTTTCAATCAACCGAACAAGATTGCAATAAACACTGAGATAAATTCTAACCTAAGATTTCTTGACTTGTGAACCATTAACGTGGTTACATAACTACAAAAAAGACATGTGCCGGATTGGATGAGTACTTACTGACATACTGACATTGCGGTTATTGCACTGACACAAAAAATGGCTGACAAGGTGACTGACAGAGCCGACTTAGTTCTGATATGTGATCAGCTCATTAATACATATTTTCCAACATTCCCCCTTAATTATGAGCGGATGTGGATCATTAAAAAAAAATTAAAATATTACAAAATATTTCAGAGCTAAAACATGCTTTGTTCATGACAAAGTTCACTGTGCAGAACTCGTCACTCCCAAACAACTTCGCAGAAATTGGAATGGGTCTTTTTCCAATGGTTTTGTAAAAATGTCTGCTACTTGATCTTCAGACTTGCAAAATTCTAGACAGATTTCCTTGTTGTTTATTAATTCTCTGATGAAGTGATACCTTATGTCGATGTGCTTGGTTCTCTTATGGTAGACATGATTCTTTGAAAGTGCGATAGCTGAATTGTTGTCGCACTAAATGACTGTAGGTTCTTGCTGATGCTGCGACAAATCACTTAACATGCTTCGCATCCAAATGGCTTGACATGCAACGCTTGTAGCTGTGACATACTCTGCTTCTGCTGAAGAAAGAGTTACTATGAGCTGTTTCTTTAACGCCCATGATACAACACCTGTTCCTACATGAAATGTATTCCCAGATGTGATTATCCTGTCATCCACACTACCTCCATTATCGCTATCGGTGTATCCAATGAGTTTGAAATTTTCTTAGGTGGAATACAAAATACCAAAGTCTTTTATTCCACTTACGTACCTCAAAATTCTTTTACCTACTTGCCAATGAGATTCTTTTGGTGACTCCATGAATCTTGAGATTAAGCTGACTTCATACATGATGTCTGGCCTTGTTGCTGTAAGATACATGAGGCTGCCAACGAGCCTTTTAAACAATGTAGGATCTACATTGGATCCATCATGATCCTTACTCAATTTCAAACCTGTTATCACTGGTGTTGGAGTTGTCTTGCAATTTAACATTTTAAACATGTTCAAGACATCACTTGCATACTTTGACTGAGATATAAATATCCCATTTTCAGACTGTTAGACTTCAATGCCCAGAAAATACTTCATAAACCCCAAATTAGTCATTTAAAATTCACTTTCCATGACTATTCTAAATTCTTCTATGCCAAAATCACCAGTAAATATTAAATCATCTACATACAGGCAGACAATTAGCTTAATACCTTGCTGGTTGATTTTTGTGTACAACATTGGCTCACATTCACTTCTGTGAAATCCATTTTGAATGAGGTATGAGTCAATGCGACTGTACCAAGCTCACGGAGCTTGCTTCAAACCATAAAGTGTCTTTTTTTAGTCTGTATACTCTGTGTCCCTGTCCTAGAACTTCATAGCCTTGTGGATGCTCTACATATACTTCTTCCTCCAAATAACCATTTAGGAATGCGGACTTAACATCCATTTGATAGACAGGCAATTTCTTTTGTGCTGTGATGGCCAAAACTGTTCTGATAGTGTCCATGCGAGCTACATGTGCAAAAGTTTCATTGAAGTCTATGCCAGGCTGCTGTGTGAATCCTCTTGCTACTAATCTCGCCTTGTGCTTATGCACATTTCCTTCAGCATCTTGCTTGGTCTCATAAATCCATTTCACTCTTATTACGTCCTTGTCCTTAGGAACATCAACTAGTTCTCATGTTTGATTCTTCTCTATGCATTCTATTTATTTATTCATGGCTTGTTCCCAGACTTCATCTTCAACTGCTTCTTCATATGTTAGCGGATCATTAATTTGAGAAAATGATGCAAAACATGAGAATGAATTAGGTGTACCAGTCTCATATATCTCATGCAGACTTCTTGTTCTTGGCGAAGTTGCTGGTGTCGAACTATGTGAACTGCTTGATGGAGTTTGTTGCGCACTTGTTGTGCTTGTCGGATTTGCTTGAGCTGCGACTTGTGTCGAAGTTGCATGTGTTGAACCATGCTGCGCAGTCCTTGGAGTAGACGATGCTGCGTAGTTCTGATTCACATGCAGCGTCTCACCCATATCTTCTGCGATGTCATAATGTTCAACATGCGACACGATTTTCACATTCCTCTCTACTATTCCGTCCCATGCTTCATTTTCCACAAACTGAACATCGCAACTAATAATAACTTTTCTTGTGACAGGATCATACAAGTTGTATGCTTTTGTGTCTTCAGAATACCCAATGAAAATGCATTTATGTCCTTTATTGTCTAATTTCCTTCTCAATTCATCCAGAACATGTGCATATGCTACACAACCAAAAAATTTCAAATGCGAAACACTATGTTTCATACCTGTCCATGCTTCCTGCGGAACTGTGTTCTTCACGCTCTTTGTCGGACATCGATTCATGATGTAAACCACAGTTGCCACTGCTTCAACCCAGTATTCATTTGACATATGCATCGCTACCAACATGCTGCTTGCATCTCCATAATGGTTATGTTCTTCCTTTCTGCGATGCCATTCTGCTGCGGTGTGTACCGCGCAGTGAATTGTTTCTATATGCCATGGTTTTTGCAAAAATTCAAGAAATCATTTGAAACATACTCACCACCTATGTCTGTTCTCAATATCTTGATGCTGTAACCACTATGCTTTTCCACGAGTGCCTTGAATTGCTGAAAACAATCAAATGCATTAGATTTATGCTTCAGAAAATAAAACCATGTTTTTCTTGTGAAATCGTCAATAAATGTGAGAAGATAAGTGCATCCTCCCGTGGACAGTGTTTGCATCGGTCCACAAATATTTGAGTGCACAATTTCAAGTGGTGCGCGAACTCTGTATGACTTTCCAACTGGAAAAGTCTCTCTATGCTGCTTTCCAAAGATATAGCCTTCACAAATTCTCTTTGGCTTTTCAATCAATGGAAATCCTTTCACCATGTCCTTCATGTGCAGTAGTTTCAGCCCACCAAAGTTCAGATGTCCAAATCTGAAATGCCATAACCAGGATTCATCCTTCAATTTTGTTTGAAACGCAACTTGCATTGCGCTGCTTTTTTCTTCCTTGTCGCTGCAAACTTCTGCACCTTTTCTTTCTGTCTTGAACACAACTTCAGAATTTTCATTATGACTTTCATGAACATCATGAGTAGTTTTACCTTTGATGATTGATGTTATCCTCAAAGGAAACAAGCGATTGCTTGTCATTTGCACTTCGGCTATTAACTGATTGCTTGGGTATATATCTTTGATCACACAACGCTTCCCTATCATATGAAATCTGTAACCTTTTTCCATCAACTGTCCAATGCTCATCAGATTATGCTTCAAACCTTGAACATAATACACATCAGGCATAAATTTATGCTTCCCCTGTTTTGTTAGAATATCAACAGTACCCTTACCCAAAACAGTGACTTGGATATTGTTTCCAAGTGTGACATCAATTTGAACTGATTTATCTAGGCTAGAAAATAAACTTAAATTACCAGTCATATGATTGCTACATCCCGAGTCTAAATACCATATGTCATTTGGACTTTCTTGGATGGCATTGCACTCCAGCGATGATGCGCATGCTAAGAAAAGTGAACTGTTCGCAGTGTTGTTGCTGCTTGACTAAGTTTCACCTTGCTTTCCTTGGTCATACTGCTTCTTCCTGCATTCATATGCGAAGTGTCCATACTTCTTACAATAATGACATTGAATTTTTGATTTATCATACATTTTCCCACTTGGCTGATTGGGAGTTTGATTCTAGCTTGTACCAACGACATGTGCAAGACTGTTGCTGCGACCTCCTCTGAAAGAACATCGTCCTCTGCCTCTAGAGCTTGATCTTCCTCTACCACTACCGCAGCTTATGGATGACTGTGCTGCTAATGCACCTTCCAGCGATGTGTCTGAACCATTGATTCTATGTTCATGATTGAGTAATGAGGCTTGCAACTCATCAATAGTAAATATGGACAAATCTTTGTTTTCCTCCAGGGTTGCAACCAAAGATTCAAATTTCTTTGGAAGAACTCTGAGAGATTTTTTAACAACCCTTTGGTCACCTAGAGTTTCTCCATGAGACTTTATTTGATTAACCAGACCAATTACACAAGTATAGAATGAGTCTACTGACTTTGTATTTTTCATTGACAGAGATTCAAAATCTCTTCTAAGAATTTGTAGTTTGGCAGTCTTTATCTTGTTCAAACCTTGGTATGTTGTTTCCAGCGTGCCCCACGCTTCCTTGGCTGACTACGCTTCTACTACTCTTGGGAGTATTGATTCACATGTCGCTTGATGTATGTGGAACAATGCCTTTCTGTCTTTCTTCCTTTGTTCCTTCAGAACATCTTTCTCAGCTAGTGTGAGATTGTTGTATGATGCTAGATTTACTGGTTCTGCATAGCCATGCTGGACTATTTCCCATAGATCTTGACCTCTAAACAAAGCTTTCATGGTTAGAGACCAATATTCATAATTTTTACCAGAAAATATTGCAGTTTGCATATTACCAGGAGTAGAATCCATTCTTAATCGCTCTTCCCTTATGTAAATAGAATTCTTCTTTCCGTAAACCAGGCTCTAATACCAGATCAAGGGAAAAGCACACCGCGTAGTAAATAATATTTAACTATGCAGTGGATGAATATCTTCTCTTTTTTCTTTTCGTACTTCGCCGACCATACAATAGAGAACTTCAATTTTATCTTCGCCGAACACTTACTTCACTAAGAATTGACTTCGCAGATTAACTGCGGGGAGACCACCTTTTACTTCACGGTTTCAACTTTTTACTTCGCGGCAAGTAACTGCAGGATTTCGACTTTCTACTACGTGGTGAACTTCGCAGTGATGCGAAGTTAACTTCGCCGCAATACTTTACTTCGCGGCCTTCACAAACACTTCGCGGATCACTTAACCAAACTTTATCATGAAATATATTTCTCTAATGCATAACAACTAAAACATCTTACGCGAAGTTACTCCTTGTTAAATTTAGAACTTTCACTACGGTGAACTATATTGAAATCTTGATTCCTTTTACTGCGGGTAAATGTAAACAACATTCACACAAGTAAAACTGGAGATGATGTGTGACTTGCAATAAACAACATTCTTGAGAATGAAACATAAAACATAGACTTATATATTACCACAGTAAACTGTGCAACTCCTCAATACATGGAAATGAGTTTTCACTGCGATCTTTTACATTCACAAAGCTTGGGCTCTTGATACAATCTTCCACTCTTGCTTTTGATAATTTCTCTCATACACACCTTTCTCTGAGTTTCAAACTATGAGCTTCTACTTATAGAGTTTCAATCAACCGACTTAGGATTGCATCACCTGGAAGCTGCAGTATTGCAATAAACATTGAAATAAATTCTAACCTAAGATTTCTTGACTTGCGAACCATTAACGCAGTTACATAACTGCAAACAAGACGTGCACCGGATTGGATGAGTACTTACTGACATACTGACATTGCGGTCATTGCGCTGACACAAAAAATGGCTAACAGGGTGACTGATAGAGCCGACGTAGTTCTGATACACGATCAGCTCATTAATACATATTTTCCAACAAGAACAAGAGCAGGCATGGGAAGGGACAGACCATTTTCTTCGAGCAAATAGCAAAGTTAAGGTCAACGGAAAGATGAAATTTGACGCTGTGTGGAATATAAATAGAACATGGTTCTTTGGTTCTGGGCCTATTCTCATTACCCTCAATGGTGATGTTCATGCTTAAAATGAAATTACTGGCATGAGCCACTCATTTGGGCTCCCAAGGGGCCTCCTCTCACGGCCAGCGTGATGTTGGGCATCGCGTTTCCTGTGAGGGATGACCGCATTTTAATACTGTAATGATCTAAATGCATTTTAATACCGCAAATAGAACTTGAAAGAAATAATATTTTGAAATTTATACCAATTTGTAGGTTGATTCTCTTCAATTTTGATTGCAAGTGTCATGCATGGGATACCCAGGACCTATATATGAGTATCATGTAAAAATCCCTTTAGACAAGAATCTTTCCAGTAAATTCGTGCTTAAGAAGAGTGTTTCCCATTGAAGCTTATACGAGGCCGTGTACTGTGCCACACCAGAAGTTACGAATTAATTATTGAAACATCCACTGAATTTTTCAAAATTATCATCTCATTTGGGCGCCCAAGGGCCACCCCTCACGGCCGGTGCGATGCTAGGCATCGCGTTGCCCATGAGGGATGACCCTTGGGCGCCCAGGTGAGAGAATGAGTGTGGGCAGAGGGGCCGCATTGTTCGTGATAATTTTTTTTTTCAGATTTGCGAATGAGAAGTCGGCCACTGAGGTCAAATGCTGGTTGTTTCTTCGTGCTCGCTGCAGGCATGGGATGTTCCTCTCCAATGCAGATCGGGTAGCTTCCTTGAGGCTTGATTACTCATTCCGTGGTGGCTCTCAGATTCGTGGAATTTCCATGTGTTTTTTTTGTTCCTTATGATGATTGGGCATTGAAGGAAACAATAGTTGTCATCACTGCCATTTTAGCTCAGTAGCATCGAAGATCACACTTTTTGGTTTTGATCCATTCTTTTGCTGTGACGACCCCTTATTTTTTTGGGAAATCTACCGCAAAATATTGCAATTTGATTGGCTACTTCAACGGAGCTCTGCGTTTTGGGGGACACGACCTTCATATGACATATCGGTCTGCTATGGGGGCTTCTTTTCCACCTCACAAGTGGCTTCCCTATGCCTTATAGCACTCAAATCCTCATATTAAATATGTATTATGATGATGTACAAGATCAGTTATGGGGATATTACTTTGAAGAGTAGAGCGATTCCATGTGATGATATTGAGGAATCATGATCTCTACGTGTGGAAGAGGATTAGTCATTGTAGCTCGTCTCTGTTTCAGTCTATTGCAGTTATGTGCTCTCTGTCTTTCTAATCAATCTGTGCGGTGATTAGATTGACCAATTTGTAATGTATAGTATAAGATTCATTCAACGCCTTCTTTCCATGTGACTCAGGCTTCAACATCTGCACAGGAGCAGTTAAACCTTACTTAATTTCATTCTTGAAAGACAATAAAATAAAGTTTAAATGACTGTCATTGTTTTAATTGCTAAAACATTCATTAAGCTATCTTAAAATCGCATCTTCTTTGCCTCTTTTTCAAAATTCCTAAAACAAAACTTTATCATAACCTTTTAATTATAAAGAGACCTATGTTTTGTTTTCTTAGATAATATATTTTAATGATAATCCTAAATTTCCCTTTAGTAGACAATTGAAAATTTTCTGAAAATTTTCTTTTATCTATATGTTCAAATTTTAATGACCCTATCCACTAGGAGATAATACACAATATAATTACATGAATATATATTATTTACAAAAAGCATATAATATTTTTTTTAAAGAAAAAGTCTATTTATTTACAAAAAACAAATCCTAACTTTATATTTGCATATATATATAATATGTAAAACATAAGTTGGGCACAAAACAAATGCTGGAATTAATATATGTTTCATTTTTAAACGTGTAATGTTGGAAACAATAATTTTGATTAACTATAAAATTTAGTATCTTAAATTTTTTTAATTGATAATTTTCTTGTCATTTCAAATCTTATATTTAAAATTTATAAAAATATAAAATGAGTTTTAACCTCTAAATAAATTTTAAACTCTAAATAAGTTTTTGAATATTTATATGAATTATTTGTTCTTGTATGGTCTAAATATATTATTTCATTATGAATCACATCATAATTTCTTTGTTTTTTTTATGACTTTGTTTTTTTATGGTTAGGGTGGTGAAATTGTTTATGAATTTTTGTTTGTTTGTTTAATATGCAAGTTTCAAAAAAGTTGTAATTTATCTCTTGAAGAATTTTTTTTTTTCCAATTTAGGGGTTGATTTTAAAGTTTTTGTAAACAAGAGTATGGGATGTTTAGGCCATGGCTCTATTTTTTACCCCCCCCAAAAAAGTGTATACTGGTATCAACACTTTTTTATTTGGGGGGTGTTTTTGTTTTTTTTTGTTGCAAAAATCATCTTTTTTATGTCTAGAGTTCTCGTTCATAGTATAAAGTTACCGTTTCATAGTATAAGTGGTTATTTCACTTGTCATCCTGAGTTGGAACATTATGTTCTTGGTTCATTTCAGACCTGGAACTAAATACACATCATCAATATGTTTCTTATATCCATTGTTGGAAAACATAATCACCCATTAAGGTCCAACAAATACCCTTTTTCAATAATACATATAAAATCAGATTCACCGTGAACCAATCACATTCACCATGAACTAAGTAAAATTCATGATATATAACATCAAATCCACATAAATAATGTAAGAATCCATAAACACTTTGTCATATACACCAAATGAAAGCTGTAAATTTGTATTGGAAATTTGTTCAAAATTACTTTTTTATGCAAAATGGAGCATCGTTCCAAATAGTGGATGCTCATGTCCAAAAATGGAACAAGGGCAGCTCATGGCCTATACACAAATAACCATCTCCTGCCAAAAATTCCACATTGTAGATAATGTTCATAGTGGGTGTCTCAATCATCCTAGCCACCATCGACACCCCGATGCTCATCTCCAAAATTGATCTTCCTCCTCTTTGAGCTAGAGGAAGATTGTCCCCCCCCCATGTCTAGGTGTGGTCTGAAAGGGAAACAACAACATGTCAATTTTCCCACAATTCTATAAATTAGTACACTTAAAAAAATACAATTACAATTCAAATCTTGAGTACTCACCTGAGGTGAGACAACATGTAATGATGGGGGTGCCCGTCTCCTTGATCCAAAATTCTCGGCAATACCTCCTTGCAACAATTAGAAAAATCATTAATATATAATACCAAAATGAATTATTTCATGAAATTCATTCATGCTTCATAATATTTTAAAGAACTTATAAATATCACCATGAATATCAGAGACAATGCATGAGATTTCCCTTCCAGGCTAGGAAGTGGAGCACTGGGATGCACAACTTGCTCCGAGGCAATGGCGGTGGAGGGGGTTGATGTAGGTAGAGGGGTGGGGGATGATGTAGGTAGGGGGACGGGGGATGATGTAGGAAGGGGGGAAATGGATGATGTAGGTAGGGGGGTGGGGGATGATGTAGGTAGGGGGATGAGGGATGATGTAGGTAAATGGGTGGGAGTAGATGTATGAGAAATGGATGGAGATGATGTGGATAGAGCCCATGTGGATGGGACAGATGGATCCAAATTTTGGACAAGAGGGGTAAACACATGAGTGGATGGGTGTGTGTGGTGATATACTCCTGGCGGCTGTATAATGGGTGGGAGTGGCCTACAGGGGGATACAGGAATGCAGATCAAAAGAGCAGATTGCCCAATCACTTGACTCGACATGAAATGTGGAAAAACAGAACTATGTGGAATATAAAAAGAATGTGTGCGTATGGTGATTGTATAGTCGGAGATGGAACCTACACACATATATGAAATACATTTCATTAGAATAAAAACATGTAAATTAACAATACAAACACAATGAATTTCACATCAAATATATAATTAATTTCAAACAAGTTACATGCATGACAGGTGATCTGCTCAGCACAGGTGGAGACCTGTTCTCAATCTCCTTTGCATGTACCTATGGAAACACAACAACATTAATATTTATTTCTCATATAAAATATGAAAATTGCAACTAACTCAATTTTTAAATCCTACAACCATACAATCTTTTATATACATGTATGTGAGGTGCTGCAATACTTTCCGTTGCTGCCATGGATGAATCAACGTTGGGAGTAGTAATGTCCTCCCACCTGATTCAGTTGTTTAATATCAAAACGACTACAAATGCCAAAAACATCAATTACACATTCAATACACTAATCAATGTTAATCTAACAATTGTAAAATGTACATTTAAAAATGCAATCCACCATTTACAAATCATGTACTCACCTCAGACATAAAGGTATCTCGTGCAGGATCCTTCGTAGGGCCATGGAAAGTATGGTCACAATGAGTGCAATGATGGGGTAATACTCGGGTGTCAAAAGGATCCTTTGACCCACTAGTTGTCATGGATGGTCCATGGCCAATGGGGCCTGAAGGAACTACACCTGATGGTTCTCCATGCTGCTCTGATGTGTCATGCCTAGATGATGCCACAAATGTGTTATGTTGTAATACAGTATGAATAAGTTGTGATATGGAAGTGGCAGTCTCGGCTGTGTGATCTAGTAACTGAGGTGTATGTGGAGGGGGGTTAGGCGTACGCCTAGGTGCAAGTGGCCTCTCATTAGGTTATGCCTGACGGAAGGTTGATCCTGGTTTTTGAAGAAAATAAAGTGGAACCTCCATATTGTTGCAAGGAGGTTTGTCAAAAACCAAAAACTATCGACTCATCCAGTTTTGTCTCCATGGATCATATGTGCACCAATCCATGCAACGGATCCTTTTGCATGGATCAGGGGGTAGGTTGGTCCTGGGGTCAATGAAAATGACTAACTAGAGTTTGTTTTGAGATGTTCAAGTCTTTGATTTGGTCTCTATTGAGACCAGTGGAATGATATGCTCTCATCCTATCCTTATACTCAGTTATGCTCTCCAATTGACCATGAGCATTTTGAACTGAGGCAATGATGCTATCAAGGGATGTGGCTGGGGAGAGTCTCAATGGTTTCCTATTCATTCTAAGTTCTTGAACCAAGCTTCTTAACTGGTGTAAATTTTGGTTTATTTTGGCTTCCATGCTTTGGTTCTCCTTGGGATGAATGTTTACTTTGGGGTTTTCTATGGATGGGTATTTTCTTTCGGGGTTTGGATCTTGGTTTCCTTCCATTGTGATGGAGTAGAGATTAACTACAATTAAAAAAAATGCATTTGTTACAATAATGTTTGAGTTTTTTGGATTTTTATAATGTAATTTTTCTAAAAATCATTGAAAATACAAACAAAAAATGTATTTAGAGGATACAAATATTACCTGGATGATTATTGGGGGATGTTGGTGGTGGAATTGGTGCACGTGCGTAGTCTTGGAGCGATTTTGGATAGTGGTGCACCGGTGGATTCATGCAAGATGGGTAAGAAATGGGCCTCAACCCAATTTTTAATATACAAAGAAGCGGGTGCACACTATTAATGCGCATGCACTAATAGTGTGTGTGTGTGTTAAATGCGTGCGTGATACTAGTGCGCGCGCACTCTTAATACCTACGTGGATTCCTACCTAGCAGTTGAGGACTTTACCAAACCTTTGTACGCACGTGGTCTTAAGGGCGCGCACACGCTATGCTTTTTTCCACTCACGCGCTCTCGCTGCAAGGTATTTGGGGAGCATCTTTGTGTGCAATCCCAAGAGGAGAGGCATGGGGAAGAAAAAGAGGAGTATGGATGAAGGGGATGAGGGATAAGATAAGGAGATGAAGAGGGGAAAGAAAATGAGGAAGAGGGAGAGGAAGGGGGAATAAAAAGAGGAGTGGAAGAAGAAGAGGGGACAAGGGAAGGAGGGGGGAAGAATACTAACGGAAGAGGGAAGAAAAAGAGGAAGAAGAAAGAACATGGGGGAGGGATAAGAGGAAGAGGAAAATGGAGAGAGAGAGAGGAAATAAGTACCATCCACCTAATTTTTATTTTTCCAATTTATAAATTATATTTACATAATTCAAATTTCATCTTTCATTCAAAACCCAAAATCCATCTCCAAAACCCAAGTCATGCTTTGTTTTAAATATGCAATTAAAAAATAGGATAAAATGGGGCAAATGACAAAAAAAAAAAACTTGGATCTAATGATTGAATCCCCGCAAATCTCCACAACCTGATATTATTGAGTGCCCCACAAATATATTTCATCTCAAAGAAGAACTGTCTTAAACTCTAATGTGAAAATGAAATGAGAGGGGTCCTCTTTTTCCACTTTATATTAAAAATGCACAAATAGAGCGTCACAAAGCTTTTTTCCATCCTCTATTTTTTTTTATTTTTCATTGTTTTGTGTCATGAATGTGTTGACAGGGATGACGCAAGTGTGTAAATCACATCATGTTAACATGATATTTTGTTACATTATTGTCATTATTTTTGACATCAATAATATACAACCGTCATTATCATATTGATTTGTCCAACACCAATACTTACTCCATCATCATCCTAGCATCATGGAGCATCATAATAACATAATTGAGAATCATGATAAAATAATGTAGCTTGGTGGAAAAGTGCAAACATAAGTAGTGGAGCTTCTTATCGATGTTAGTAAGCGAACAAGAATTAAGGTGGGGGTGACACGTATCTACATGTGAAAGTATAACAAATGAATGGAGGGTGCATGGAAGATGGAGGATGTGACTTTATTGTACTATACATAACCCCATAATTACAAAGAAAAATAGCATAATGGAATAAATACTAGGATTGAACAAAATGTCCAAGAGAAAAATTGATATAACCTTTGTATTAGTGACACCCAAAAGATATAGCAATGTTCACTTGTCTCTTTAAGGGGCCAACCTTCTATGAGTAGAGATACAAATAAAATAATAATCCATGATCACATTAAACAACCTTTTACTCTATATATAGTGCATTAAGAAAAAAATTACTAACTACCTATTGTTCCACTATTAAAGAGGGCCAATCACCTAATGGGTCTTAACTAATTAAAGAGACCCTTTTACATTGAGTAACTATCAACTCACCATCTAATAGGCCTTATTCAAGATGTCTTTGTACATCAATATAGTACTCCTAAGTATCCTTAAAGTAGAGAGGTTAGGGTAGGGGCCTAACATGCACTACCCCTTCAAAAGTATCATTGTCCTCAATGGCACATGTAGCTAGGCTATTCACACTAGCTAGTACAAAAATGTACTTACTAAGAGTTATGGAACTCTTAGTAACAGTTTGTGAATGGTAGTGTGTGCATGCAAATAAAAATGGTAAAAAAGTATAAATGCTAAAAATGACTGCAGTAAAAATATATTTAAACTAAAATATTAAGCACCCTAGAATCAAAGAATGCTTTTGTATTAAATAGTAAAAATGGATTTACAACATGGGTTTACCTCAAAATGGTGAGAATGTATGGGCCCTTGTAGCCATAGAAGTGATGGTTCTCTGGGTATCTAATGTCTCTTTCTCTCCTCCGAATGCTCAAGTGGTAACCAAAATTCAACTAGAATGGGGAAACATAAGCTCAAAGGGAGGCTAGAGATTCAATAGGAATTTCGGCAGAGTCTCGGTAAGGAAGAGTGAATGATGTGAAATGGAGGACCTCCACCACCTTTTTATAGCAATTTTGGATGGTGGTATAATGTCCCATTGTAACATCCCTTGAATTCCCTGGTGGCCTTTAGAGGCCATGGGAGACCCTTCTGTGTATTTTTTTTGTTGTAAATGCTTCCAAAACCACACACAACCACAATGGGCTCGGGTCTGCAATCCCCATTATGATCCGCAATCTGCATGCGGGACTCAGAAAGCGGATTTCCAAAACCAATTCAAAATGGAAATCACACTTTCGACTTCTGCAATCCTCCCTTCCGCATTCCACATTCTACATTATGGATGCGGAAATGTAGAGTCCCATGTTCTTGTGCCAGGAGATTTTAACTCCCGCAATATGCATTTGACATTCCGCATTGTGGGTGCGGAAATGCAGAGTCGCACAATCCAAATCCCAGAAGGTTTTACCTTCCGCAATCTGCATTCCGCATTCTGCATTGCTGGTGCCAAAATGCAGATTCCCCTATTCCTCAGTGGTTGACTTCCGACCTCCACAATCCGCAATCCGCATTGAATATGCGGAAAGGTCAGGATCAAAAACCCCTATTCCAACAAGCTTCCAGAGCCAACTTCCAAGGGTCATAACTTCCTCATCCTTGGTCCAAATGGGACAAGGTTGGTACTGTTGGAAATCTCTTGGAGATATCTATCCAATGGTACAATATTTTGCTTAACTAATGTCACTAACCTTGTCATTTTCTCATATGATTTTTTTATTTTATTTTTTTTCTATAATCTCATTTGTTAGCACCCAAAATGACCCTCTAGGTTGTGGGATAAGGCCAAGCTGGGGTAACCACAAAACCACTTAGATTGTATTACTGACCCAATACAATAATAGAGGGATCTCTCTTAGGTTTTTATAGAAGACTTAAAAATAATCAATGAGAAACACACCATCATTCTTATTCAAGATATTCATTCAAAGCACATTCAGAAGGTCATATTTCTGATGGGACAATTGTTTAAGGTTTGGTAAGACAATCATGAGAGAAAACTTTGGGCAATGGAGTCAGAACCTAACACATAAACCAAATAATAGTGCTGCTGCATGGAATGTCAAAATAGAGGCAAGGTAGCCATCCATTTACAGTAAAAATGATTTTTTCTGGTGATAAAGGAAGAAGAGATGAACAACCCATTGACATGAGCATCAATCATAGATGAATTCAATGTTAACTTTAGAGGAAATACTTGGTGGATATTTGAAAACAACAGCCAGAGCTTGTGATCAAGAATTGTACACTGTTACACACTCATTCCAGATATGAAAAAAGCAAACATAATGAAATGAAATAACATGAAACACATCCACATGAGAAAGAAGATGGAAACATATTGTAAACTAAACAACACATGAATCGCTGCCGAAATCAACCACAAGCACTACAATTATATTAAGGATTATGCTTCAAAAACAGAGCTAAGTTTCCCCAAGGCCTCAGCCCATTGATTTTCCAACCCTTTGCTCTTCTATCACACAGCTATTTACAGGCTCTTGGCCTCGAATTATCTTAACAAAAAATATCTACGACTATGCTTCCACCTATATGGCACGATTCACCACCCTTGATAGCAAATTACAAAAATGAAAAGGACTGCTAACTGGTAATCATGATCTATTTCACACATGTTATTAGCAGGATTATAGACTCTTAACGATATCAAAATTTAGACATATTACATATAATTCTGGTTTAAAACATACTAATATGACAGGCTACAGAGAACTAGGGAACATGTCGCCATCTCACTCCTGAGTCTTCAACTGGCCCTGTTGATCGAAGAAGTATTCTATCCTCAAAGAATATTCCACCTATGTTCAAGTCTTCTGTTGGAGGAGGAGGTGGCACTTCTTTAGTGGAGAGGATGAAGTCTCGGAGAATCTTTACGGCTTCATGGGTGTCCTGCTACTCCTCTTGGGCCACTTTCTTCTTCTTTCGATGTCAAAACTCCCTGTACACTTGTCGGCTTTCATGCTCCTCAGGCTCGCTTGCTGAAATCTCCTCCACGGGGTTAAACACTACAGGAGGTGAAGGAACGTGCTCCTTCTCCACCTGAGACCATGCCTGATCTGGCATGAAAACGACCCCGACTCCCTGCTCTTTCTCCATGATCGGGATTTAACAGAAAGATACGTGAACTGTAGGGCCTTTTCCACCTTTCTTCATATATTGAGTTTGAACAAGGGACGCAGGGGCATTCCTATAACGACCGTGACAATGATGACAACTACACGTGATCTCCTTCATTGTGATTCCCTTACCAAATCTCCCAAGGGAGTAGGAATGATGACAGAGGTGCGAGCTGGCGTGAAACACCCCTAACCAGGATTTCCGGATGGGTGGGAGGAACATACAACGACACTAAGGTGGCTTCAGTCTCATTGGACATCATTCACCTGCCGCAGAGATGCCACACGGTTTCTAATACCATGAATAAACTAACACCACAGGTCTTTATCCCTAAAGGCATTTGATCCGTCGAACAACATGCCTTTACCATGTTCGCAAATTTTGGGTTAGCTGACTTCCCGCACAAGTAAGATCTGCGAACTAAATATTGGCCATAGATATGAGTCCCATTACATCCAGACCATCCGAACTTGCACCTTTCTACCCAAAGTTCACGGATTTGCAAATTGTATTTCTCCGTCCATGTTAAAAACGCAAACAAATCCCTGGCCATTGATCCATTACATCGACCGTTGATCAACCTTAACATGCCCACCGATTAATGCTTTCTCCTGTGCTTAAACAACCCCTAATTCATTCTGTGAAGGATTCCTATGACCGCCGATCCCTATCATTTTTTATCTGAGTCGTACAGAGGTGCCATTATACACCAAGGGCACATTTCTTTGTTTTTAATCCTCTAACAACCATTACAACTTTGGATCTCCACGACTGCTTCCTCCCTGGACTGAAACCACTGCACAGACCCTCGAGTTTTCTGATTTTTGGGTCATAAGGGCTATGAGCAAGGTTTTTTCCTTGGTTATCTTCATGAATAGGAACCTTTCGATATTTCAAAACCCCTCCAAACATTTAGCACAAATATGGTGTTAACACCATTCAATCTACCTTTAATCCTTCAACAGGGGTTCTACCTGTATCCTTCCATAACTTCACCCTTCCTCTGAATCACATAGAGATTAAGAACACCACAGAGGCAATATAGCCCCTCCCCATGACTAGGTGAGGTTAAGAAATCCATTTACAAGTCTAAGCAAGGCACAACAAGTACATAGGATGAATGAAACTGGGTCTAACCAATACATCTATCACATACAATACTTACAAGGCATTAAATCATGAAAATGAATGAGGCATCCAACATGAACTAAGCCTTCTACTTAGTCTTATACATAGTGTACCTATTGCTCACATTCATATTACATTTATTCAACAACTTATGCAAACCAAGCACAATATAACACATGAAATATAAACATTCACTCCACATGACACTCATCTTTGGATCTTGAAGTTGCCCAAGCAACTGGCTAAGTGAGAGCAACGTTCCACCCAACCTTAGGTCTCTTTCCATCCTATACTCTTTTAGTTGAGAGACCACCCCCGAGCTGGGATGTGTATCCACTAAGGAGGGCTAGCTAAGTTCTCTAGCAACCAAGGTCCACTTCAATGCTAAGCCAACCTACAGTTGGGTTTATCAAGGATAAAGGGGAAACAGGGAGGATATTGATAAGCTAGTGAGTTCAATCCATAGAACTATAGGCATCTCAACACTCAGCAGACATGGCACCCACATTATATACCTCACCCAACACAAGGAAAGCCCTATTCTATGCTACACAGTACCTAAAGGCCCCTTCCTTTCCAGTGCTATTCAGGGTGGGAATAAGAAGGTCTAATTGCTAGTTCTATGATATTACAACCTTCACTAGGTTTATCAAGCATTCCAACCCTAAATCTGACCTTCTATCTCAGTTAAACAAGATGGGATCTTCACAGGGTTGCGAACTGAACTCTGTCCCGCCACTCGACCCTCTTCCCACCGATTCTAGTCTTTCCACGGCTTCTTCAGGATGCTAATGCTATGAAATTCACCTTAGGGTTTACCTTCAAGGTAGTTATCAACAAACAATGCATTCACGTAGGGTTTTCTATGGCATTCGGATCTGTACTTTCGACCCACATAGAAATCACATTTTTCTCATCTGTTTCATGGCTAGCTTTGCATTTCGTGATGGGTATCAGCTCAGGTTCATTATTGCAAAGTAAAAACAAGGTTCTCGATTTTTGAGGCGTTCAAATTCTTCAAGGGCGAATGAGCAGAACCCCCATTTCGGGTCTCAAGGACACTTTTATCCACCAATCCCTTTCTGCACTGACCTTCCTTCCCCACTCTCTGTAACCGAATTCCAGGTCCGAATGGGGAATTAGAATGGTTTCTCTTGTACATGCGGTAGCATGGGTTCCCATCCCATAACCCCCTCACCTTTCCCTAGTGGGTACCATAGCCCCTTCTCATTAGCTGCCTCACTTAGCTAGTTTCCTTACTATTTCATTTTAATATTAAACATTTACATCCATTACAATATCTCATGGCTTAGTAGCACATGAATGGTTCAAATGCCAATTACTTACCTATGCAAACAAACTTTAAGCAGACACTAGTGGGGCCTTGTCCTTGAGATCCACACTAGGGAAAACACACCTTGCATTCACCCAATATTTACATTGAGGCCAATAATTATTAAGGCAAGGAAGGGGTATTACAACTCCCTCCCCCTTAGGTCAACACCGTCCTCAGTGTTCTCAAAACTGAACAAAAAGGGGAATGCCTCTCTCATGGCATCCTCCAGCTCCCATGTAACCTCCTCTGTACTAAGGTGCTTCCATTGCACCTTTAACTGTACAATGGCTCACTTGTGGAGCAAGGTAACTTTCTTGTCAAGAATGCACACATGATCCACTTGGAAATCTCCCTCAAGTTCCACCTGTATCACATACCAATCAATGAGGTGATTAGGATCATGTACATATTTATTAAGTAAAGAGACATGGAAAACATTATGATCTTTCATGTTAGCAGGAAATGAAATCCTATATGCAACTGGTCCTATCCTACCAAGGTCTTCAAATGTCCCACAATATCTTGGTGCCAACTTGGCACAAATTCCCAACTTCATGGAACTCTTCCTTGGTCTCACTTTCAAGTACACATTGTACCCAATCTGAAATTCTTTGTGCACTCTCTTCAAATTTGCATAACTCTTCTATCCGTCCTGAGCTGCCTTCAAATTTTGTTTGATCTTAACAACTTCTTGCTCCATCTCTTCAATCATTTATGGTCCAAGTACTACCCTGTTCATTGGGTTGTCCCAACTCATTGGACTTCTGCATCCTCTTCCATACAAGACTTCAAAAGGGCTCATTTTCAATGATGCCCGACATCCATTGTTGTAGGAAAATTATACCAAGTGTAGGTAGTCTTCCCACTTGGATGGATTATCCATCACATACATCCTTAACATGTCTTCAAATATTTGATTTACTCTCTCAGTATGACCATCTATTTGAGGATGATAGGTTCTACTGGAGTTCAATCTATTTCCCAATTCCTGAAACAATCCTTTCCAAAAGTTGGAAGTGAATTTTGTATCTCGGTCTGAAATTATTTCCTTGGGAAATCCATGCAATCTAAATATCTCTTTCATGAATATGTTTCCAATATCATTTTCCTTGTGGGTAGACTTAATTGGGATAAAGTGAGATACTTTTTATGGCTTATCCACAACAACCATGATGGAATCATGCTTCTTCACAATCATGGGCAGACCTGTTATAAAATCCATAGAGATCACTTTCCACTTCCACTCTGGACTGGGTAATGGCTGCAACAATCTTGTTGGATGTTGATTCTCTTCCTTGATTTATTGGCTCTTTTGACACTTAGCAATATACTCTGCTATTTCCTTCTTCATTCCATGCCATAAGTATTGCTTCCTTGTTGTTGTTATAGTTTTCGGATATCCTGGGTGGCCAGAATATGGCTTTTGGTGTATCTCACCCAACACAAGCTCTTTCAATTCTGCACAATTTGGAATGTACAGTATAGTATCTTGATACATAAGAATATCATCTTCTCCAATCTGATATCCTGCACACTTGTCATCCACATTACCTTGTTGTAAATTCTATTTGATTTTGAGGTAAATTTCATCATTAGCTTGAACTTCAAGGATCCCTTCCTTCAATTCTGATTTGCAAACACTCATTGCTGCAATATGAAATTTTCTGCTGAGTGCATCAACAACCTTATTTTCTTTTCCTTTGACATGCTTAGTCTCCATATCAAACTCACAAAGAAACTCCATCCATCTAGTTTGTCTAGCATTTAGATATGGTTGGTCAAATAAATATTTCAAGCTCATGTGATCAGTCTTGAGTTCAAATCTTCTCCCCAAAAGGTAATGTCTCCATCTCTTGAGAGCATGCACTGTGGCTGCTAGCTCTAAGTCATGTGTCGCATAGTTCCTTACATGTACTTTCAGCTTCCTTGACTCATATCCAATTACAAACCCTTCTTGCATGAGTACTCCACCCAGTCCTTCAATGCAAGCATCTGTTCACACCACAAAGTATTTATTTGGATCCGCAATCTTTAAAACATGAGCACTGGTGAGTAATTCCTTTAACTGTCGAAATCTTCTTTCACATTTTTTAGACCATATAAACTTGACTTCCTTCCTCTGCAATGATGTAATTGGGTGATCTATCCTATATAAGCCCTCAATGAACCTTTTGTAACATCTGCAACATTCTTTGGAGTAGGCCAATCCATTATGGCCTCAATCTTCTTTGGATCTACTGCAATACATTATGCTGATATAATATGACCCAAATATTGTACCTTCTTTTGATAAAAGTCACACTTGCTTAACTTTTCATAAACTTGGTTTTCTCTAAGGACTTGCAATACCATTCTCAAATGTTCACTATGTTTTTCTTCATTCTTTGAATACACCAGAATATCATCCAAGAATACAATCACAAACTTATCCAAATATGTGTTGAAGACACTGTTCATAAGACACATGAATGTGGTAGGTGCATTGGTAAGACCAAATGGCACCACAGTGAACTCATAGTGTCCATATCTAGTTCTGAAAGTTGTTTTGTGAATGTCTTCATCCTTTATTCTCACTTGATGGTAGCCAGACCTCAAGTCAATTTTGGAAAATACCTTAGCTTCCTTCATCTAATCAAACAAGTCATCAATTCTTGGCAATCAATACTTGTTCTTGATTGTTACCTTGTTAAGATTCATGTAGTCTATACATAGTCTTAAAGTCCCATCCTTCTTCTTAACAAATAAAACAGGTGCACCCCAGGGCGATACACTTGGTATGATATATTCTTTTTCCATTAATTCTTGTAGCTGCATCTTCATTTCTATCAGCTCAAGTGTGCTCATTCTATAAGGAGCTTTGGAACTTGGTGCTGCCCTTGGAACAAGATTAATGGAGAAATCAACGTCTCTCTTGGCTGGAAGTCCTGGCACTTCATCTGAGAATACATCCTGGAAATCTTGTAATAGCTAAAAGTCTTCTAACTTTGGCCCTTTATCTTCTGCTGAATCTGATATATGAACAACATATAATTGGAAGGTCTTTTTATATAACTTTCTCAGCTATAAGGCTGAAATCTTCCTTACTGAAACTTGCTTTGGGATTCCTTTAATCAACCTTGGTCTTCCTTCATAATCAATGCACTCAAGCACTTTATTATAGCAGTTAAGCTTGGTTCTATGTCTTTCCAACCAGTCCATACCTATCAGAGCATCATAAGATTCTAATGGTTGGATATTCAAGTTCACCTTGGTGAGAAGTCCATTCAGCTCTATGGGGTGCTCCAACACTACTTGACTCACCTTTCTCTTAGTTCCAATGGTTAGTTGAACTAACCAAGACTTACTATGCTTTAATCTACTAAGAGAACAAATTTCAACCACGTTAGGAGACACATAACTATGAGTAGATCATGGGTCGATTAAAACAAAAATAGATTTCTTAGCAATCTTACCTTCAAATTCTACCACTGCTGATTGGTGGTCTTCTTGGTGATCATCCAATGCTACATAGATTCGAGGTGTTGCTCTGTCCATATCCTCTACTTTGGTTGCTTCTCCTAGGTTGTGAAATCTTTAGGTATTCTCCCTTCGATGTGGGCAATCTGTAAGCATGTGGTTGTCTCCACATCCACAACACTGAAATGGTCCTTTTGATTGTTTCTCTACTGCCATAGCTGTTTTGAATCCACTTCTAGCTGGATGTCCTTGTGGAAAGGTTCTGGACTGATTTCTGAATGGTGGCTTAAAGCCACTTCTCCTTGGTTGAAACTTTCCTTTATGATTTCCTTTCCATGCTGGATGAGTTTCTGACCTTCCTTTATCATGCTTAGAACAATGCATGGCCATTCTAATGGCTTCATTCAAACTTGGGGGATGGACAAACTCAATCCTATCCTTGAAATTCTGTGGTAGGCTTCCAAGGAAACATTGAATCTTCACTCTTTCATCCTTGATGTAGTCTACATACCTCAACAATTCCAAGAATTTATGAACATGATCCTCCATGGAATTCTGCCCCAACCTGAGTTCATTGAACTCCTTTCTCTTGTTGTCATAATACCTAGCCGATAGGTATTTTTCCTTGAAGTATCTTTTAAACCACTCCCAGCTGATCCTTCTTTCACTAGTTCTCTTCAATTTCATGAGATGTTCCCACCAAATGGAATCTCTTCCATTTAGATTGTGAATGGAAACCCTAGCTTTCTCACTTTCTGAATAATCATGAATTTTAAAGTACTTTTTTATTCCAAGTAGCCATGCCTCTGCCTCTTGTCCTGTCTTTATTTATCCATCAAATATAGGTGGTATTGCCTTCCTAAATTCTCCTTGTGGAATCCCTCTAGACTTCCTTCTTCTCTCAACCTTGTTGTAAGTGTGCCTTGGAATTCTTTGGGGGTCTCTGGAGTGTCTTGATCTGCTGGAAGGAGATCCTGAAGAGGATGTTTTGTTCCTTCTGCTCACAGAACCCATTCTATGGCTTGGAGTCCTCTGTCGAGAATGACCTCTAGAGTGACTATTTTCATTCCTTTATTCCCTTCCCATATTGCTTGGATTAGAACCAAAATTTACCCTCTAATGCATGTCAGTAAGGCTCTGCAAAATGACTGCATTGAGTTGGTGTTGCTCTTCCTTAGCCTTTATTGACCTCTCATTAAAACTTACCATTGTCTCAACCAAGTTCTGGGGAGTCACCTGCTCCCTTCTTCCATTAGTTGTTGTTTCTGCATGCTCTTCTTGCACGTTTTACCCTATCACATCTTCTTCAGGCTCCTGGGGATCCTGTGCATCATTAACGGTCACCATTCTCACTTTCCTGCACACGAACTTTCTATACGATTCAAATATAATCCGCTGCAATCACTATGCATGATAAAAATGTTTGTTAGACAACATATATATGCCTAGAACTTAAAACATCCACACAATCTGGAAAATTATTCATTAAACAATTGATAAATAAAAGTTATGTTAGGTTAAAACGGTGCCATGGCACTTCTTTTCTTCCACGGTTTGTCCCTAACAACCCCATTGTTGTAAATTAAGCTCTAATACCACTTTGTAACATCCCCTAACTTCCTCGGTGGCCTTCAGAGGCCATGGGAGATCCTTCTGTGTATTTTTTTTGTTCTAAATGCTTCCAAAACCACACACATCCGCAATGAGCTCAGGTCCGCAATCCCCATTACGATCCGCAATCCGTATTTTTGGGTTCCACAATCTGCATGTGAGACTCGGAAAGCGGATTGCCAAAACCAATTCAAAATGGAAATCGTGCTTCCAAATTCCATAATCCGCCCTTCCGCATTCCACATTGCGGATGCGGAAATGTGGAGTCCCATGTTTCGGTGATAGGATATTTTAACTCCCGCAATCCGCATTGCGGGTGCGGAAATGTGGAGTCCCACAATCCAAATCCCAGAATATTTTACCTTCCGCATTCCGCATTGCAGGTGCGGAAATGCAGATTTCCCTATGCCCTGGTGGATGATTTCCAACCTCCGCAATCCGCATTGTGGATGTAGAAAGGTCAAGATCAAGGACCCCTATTCAATCAAGATTCCAGAGCCAACTTCCAAGGTTCATAAATTCCTCATCCTAGGTCCAAATGGGACAAGGTTGGTACCATTAATGGAAATCTCTTGCAGAGATCTATCCAATGGCACAATCCCCTGCCCAAATGATGTCTCTAACCTTGACATTTTCTCATATGATTTTTTTTTCCTATAATCCCCTTCAATCTACCTTCAATCCTTCAACAGGGGCTCTGCCTGTCTCCTTCCATAACTTCACCCTTCCTCTGACTCACAGAGATATTAAGAACACCACATGGGCCATATAGCCCCTCCCTGTGACTAGGTGAGTTTAAGTAGTTCATTTACAAGTATAAGTAAGGCACAACAAGTACATAGGATGAATGAAACTGGGTCTAACCAATACATCTATCACATACAATATTTACAAGGCATTAAATCATGGAAATGAATGAGGCATCCAACATGAACTCAACCTTCTACTTAGGCTTATACATAGTGTACCTACTACTCACATTCATATAAAATTTATTCAACGACTTAAGCAAAACAAGCACAATATAACACATGAAATATAAACATTCACTCCACAAGACACTTATCTTTGGATCTTGACGTTTCCCAAGAAACTGGCTAAGTGAGAGCAACGTTCTACCCAACCTTAGGTCTCTGTCCAGGCTATACTCTTTCAGTTGAGAGAACACCCCCGAGCTGGTATGTGTATCCACTAAGGAGGGCTAGCTAGGATCTCTAGCAACCAAGGTCCACTTCAATGTTAAGCGAACCTACAGTTGGGTTTATCAAGCATAAAGGGGAAACATGGAGGATATTGCTAAGCCAGTGAGTTCAATCCACATAAATACAAGCATCTCAATGCTCAATAGACATGGCACCCACATTATCTACCTCACCCAACACAAGGAAATCCCTCTTCTCTGCTACACAGTCCCTCAAGGACCCTTCCTTTCCAGTGCTATTCAAGGTGGGCATGAGAAGGTCCAAATGCTAGTTCTATGAGATTACAACCTTCACTAGGTTTATCAAGCATTCCAACCCTAAATATGACCTTCTATCTCTATTAAACAACCTGGTCTCTTCATAGGTTTGTGGACTGAGCTTTGTCCCGCCACTCGACCCTCCTCCCACCGGTTCTAGTCTTTCCACGACTTCTTCAGGATTCTAATGCTCTGGAATTCGCCTTAGGGCTTACCTTCAAGGTAGTTATCAACAAACAATGCATTCATGCAGGGTTTTCTATGGCATTCAGCTTTGTACTTTCGGCCCACATAGAAATCGCGTTTTTCTCCTCTGTTTCACTGCCATCTCTGCATTTTGTGATGGGTATCAGTTCGGGTTCATTATTGTAAATTAACAACAGGGTTCTTGGTTTCCTAGGAGGTCAAATGCTTCAAGGGAGAATGAGCAGAACTGCCATTTCGGGTCTCAGGCCGCTTTTATCCACCAATCCCTCTCTGCACCGAGCTTCCTTCCCCACTCTTTGTAACCGAATTCCAGGTCTAAATGGGGAATCAAAATGGTTTCTCTTTTATAGGTGGCAGCATGAGTTCCCATCCCATAACCCCCTCACCTCTCCCTAGTGGATACCATATCCCCTTCTCATTAGTTTCCTCACTTAGCTAGTTTCCTTAGTATTTCATTGTAATATTAAAAATTTACATCAATTACAATATCTCATGGCTTAGTAGCACATGAATGGTTCAAATGTCAATTACTTCCCTATGCAAACAAAATTTAAGCAACCACTAGTGGGGCCTTGGACTTGAGCTCCACACTAGGGAAAACACACCTTGCATTCACACAATATTTACATTGAGGCCAATAATTATTAAGGCAAGGTATGGGTATTACACCCATGGTATTGGGAAGCCACTAGTATTGGCCCATGGTATTTGATGGTTTCCCTCCTTTTTTTCTTTTATTTTGAATATTTCCCCTTTTTCTTTTTTTGTGGATTTTGACCTTTTTTGGAGGAATTTAATTAATTTTTTGAGGGAATTAATGATTTTTTTCCCATTTGCTTACCAACTTAGGTATATTTTTGGGTTTTAGGAGGCCAAATATGTAGGAAAAAGGGATAAATGGACTATGTGACTAGGGGGATGAGCTTAGTGGTCAAATTTTTGGTGTTAACAATGCAAATGGGGAAACAAATGCAAAATGGATGATAATTACCAAGTAGCATCTTGTGGCTACATATCCTTTCACTAAATGAGGATTTATTGGATATTGTCTTGGCCGAGGTGACTCTCTTGCATAGCCAAAATTACTTTTGGTTGGAGCCAAAATGGTCTTCCTTCATCCTCAAGTTGTAGTAAGATAATTTGAAATCGGCAATTTTGCACCATAACCTTATTCAAACAAGAAACATCAAATACTAAGTAGATCTCAGAGTGTGTTGGAAGAGATAATTTGTACAATCCACCTATCCATTGCATTGCATATTATTATATGGGCCATAAAATTTTGGTTACAACTTCTAATGACCTTTAATTTTGAAAGATATTTGCTTATAGGCTTGGAGACAAAGGAAAAATTGATCCCCTTGTACTTGAAAGGAACAGTGAGTGATGTCGCACTATCTTTTTGTTCATGTCATTTTGAGCCATAAACAAATTTTCCTTAGTGTGTGGAGAATTGATTCATGACTATGAAGCATACTATCCACTATATGCACCATTGAGGTCCATTATATATATGAAACCACTAAAGGTGGATTTTTGGAATATACCACTTTATATGGGGAAATTTTTATAGCATCATGATAAGTGGTATTATACCACCATTTAGTCAAAGATAATCATTGCACCTGCTGGTGTTTCTTTTTTTAGGCAAAACATCTCAAATAGGTTTGTGTACACTTGTTGACTACGTCTAACTTGCCATCCATTGCACATGATAAGTAGTGCTCATTTGTAACTAGGTGCTTTGTATTTTGAACAACTCTTGCGAGGGATCCCTATCTAACATAATGAAAATTGGCATACCATGGAGATTAAAAATTTGATCCAAAAAAAGCATGGGAGACAATTGTTGGAGTCAAGGAGTGTTGTAAGGCACAAAAGTGAGCATATTTGGAGATTCTATCAACTACCACCATGATGATTGTTTTGTTTCCTGCTTTTGGAAGACCTACTATAAAATCCATGTAAATGTTCATCCAAATAGTATCTAGGGTTGCTTATGGATCCAATGACCCCGAAGTATTCACTGGATCACCCTTAATCCTTTGACGTGTGTGACATTCAGTCCAAAAAGTATGTATATGGTTTTTAATTCCTACCCAAAAGAAATATCACCTAATGTGTTCATGGGTTTTCTAAAATCCCAAATGACCTTCTATAGGACATGAATACAACTCTTCTATGATCTTATGTTTGAATTTGGTATATAGTAGAAAAATGCGACCTTCACACCCCAATTCTCTTGCTTCCATGAGTATCATTGGGGAGGAATGGGGTCCTCTTGATGCCATTTGATGAACAAAGACACCTCACCATTGGTAAACCACTCATGCCATACTTCTATGAAATATTCTTGTATTGGTGAGGATAAAGAAAATAAAGATCAATATTTCTCATATTTCCAACAAAGGCATCTACCAAAATATTGTCTTTTCACTTTTTATAGATTATTTCATAATCATACCCTAACATTTTAATGACCCATTGGTGCTGCTCTAGAGATGACAACCTCTATTCCAAAAATTTCTTTAAAATATGATGATATGTTTTGAAATGAAAGTATGCTCCAATGAGATAGAGCGCCAAATTTCAATTGCATGAAGGAAGGCCATCATATCTTTCTCATAAGTGCATTTACCTAATTCCTAACCACACAATTATTTACTAGTGAAGGCCAAGGGGATCCCTTCTTGTATGATTACTTCTTCCAGACCATGGCTTGATGCATCACATTCCAATACAGAAGAAGTTACGAAATTAGATACTACTAAGATCAACGTAGTACACACAACTTCTCTTAAAGATGAAAAGGTCTAGTTTGTGCCCTTAACCCATACAAAGTCATTCTTTTTTAGTAGGGATGTTAATGGGGCAACCAATTTACCATAGCTCCTCGTAAAATTTATGTAGCAACATGTTATCCCAAGAAAACCACATAATATTTTCAATGTGTTGTGTTGTGGCCAATCCTAGATAGCCTCAATTTTCTAGGAATCCACACCCCATGTTGACTACAATGTGACTGAAGTATTTGACCTTTGAAGTACCAAACGTGCATTTGTACCATTTGATAAATAATTTATTGTCCCTGAGTAGTTGTAGTAGAAATTGAAAACACATTGTTTAAATTAAAGAGGTGGATAAGGCACCCAACAAAGTAAATGACATAGACACAGATTAACAATAAAAACTACGGTTTAAAGTAAATAATTAATGGTACTAAGATATTTTCAAGGAATATAAGACAACCTGACTACAATTATTTTAATTATCTTAAGGACAAACCAATGGAAATTGAATGGATGGAACTGTTTGACTTCCAAATTTGGTGTATAAAAGTATCTACCCATGAATGAGAAATACACCCTTGAACTCTAAGGAAAGCTCCAATTAGAAGTTTCCAGTTTGCCTAGAGGTGTTGGTCAATTCTATGCAATAGTACATAGACACTACAAGGAAAAAACCTTCTAGTGGAGGTTTTTGTAGAGCCTTCACAAAAAAATCCCATTTACATGTTTATAGCATAGGTTGTTAGAAAAGGTTTTAGCAGAGGTTTTTAATCGATGCACATAAGCATATAAAATGCACCAGTGTGCTACATAACATGACACACTGATGCACCCAAATAGTAAGAGAACTGATGAACTAGTGTGCCTAATTATGACGAGCACCGAAGTAAAAATAAATCGATGCAATATATATATTTAAATAGATGCGTCGAGGAATGAGGAAGTAAAACACATTGTTTAAAAGACATAAAAACATAAATTCTTATTATTAAAAAAATTGAATAGTGCTCCCAATCTATCTAGCTGCACCAGTGCACCTAATTACAAGAAAAAAACTTATGTCAAAATAATTCGATGCAATTTATAAAAATACGTTTATTTTATTTTTCCCGACATAATTGTTTGGTTCATGGGAATGGTATGGAAGCACTAGTGTGTTTAACAATCCAATGCACCGCTTTATGTGAAAAAATCCTTCCCTTGACTGGATTTGTTTTAGTTATTTTTCCAATATGGCACCCCATTGTATTATAAATACAAAGATGCACCAGTGCGGAACATACTACAACACACCAAATTATAATAAAAACCATAATTTCTTTTCACTTTGTAAAAATAGAAATACCTATCATTGTTCTCTATATAACTCGAAGTGCATTGACGTGCCACATATACAATGTACAGTAGTGTGTCACTAAATCAGGTGCACTAGAATAGGGTAAAATCAAAATAAAAAAATTACGGCACCAAAAAATCATTTTTACTCATTTGTTAGTGCTACAAACCGTCTAGGACCACCTAAGAATTGATGATGCACTTTCTTGTTGATGCCCCTCGCACTCAATGCTCCTCAATTTTCATATTTCTCTCGTCGTTTGGTTCATCGATGGAGTTGGAATTTTTTCAGATCATTGGAAAACATCATTTATTGTGTAGGTGGAAACCATGCCTCTTAGGCGGGTAAGAGTCCAGGTATTTTATTTCTTACCTTCTCATTTACCTTTAGTGGATTAAAAATCCAAATTTAGCTTGAATTTGCCATTTTTAAGAAAAAAAATTAAAAATTTGCACAATGCATTTCTTCGGTTCAACTCACATTGTTAATATCAGTGCATTGTGTGTAAACAAAGAGTGCACCAGTAATGAGTGTTGAATAAAAAATTAATGAACCATTGACGGTGCATTAACATAAAAATAAATGCATTGTCCAAGGTGTGTTTTAGTAAACTAAATGCATTGCCACTGCAACCATAATTTTTTTTTTTAAAGTCGGCACTTTTTAAATATATTGACGCATTGCTACCAATGCATTTGTATATATAAAGAGCATTGTATAGTAAAAAAAAAAATTAGGTTTAATTTTCAAAGACATCGGTACTCTAGATATAATGACGCATCATTTCAGTGCGTATGATTAAATATAAAGAGCACTGAAAATGTATAAATTTAAAAAATTATGTTTTATTTTTTTTTCAAACTTAATGGTGCTCTTTATACATACGCATGTACTGCCAACATTGTGTCAATATATATAAAGCGCACTATATAAATAGAAAAATATCACAATTGTTTTTTTTTACACATTAGTGTTGTAGATATAACACTACATCACCCACGATGCATATAGTTATATCAAATGGAATGTACATATGTAAATACAAAAAAGTAAACATATAATTTTTAGACAATGTTGGTGCTCTATATATATAGGCACATTGCTAGATGTGCCTAGTATATACATACAACACACCATAAAAATAACAAGAAACTAAATTTAGTTTTCCAAGATATCGGTGCTCTATATGTAATGATGCACTGTTGGTGGTGCGTATAGTTGTATACAATGCATCCAGAATATACAAATCCAAAAATAATAACTATATTATTTCAAAGATATCAGTGCTCTATACATATACATACACACCATTGGCAGTGCATTAGTGTATATAAAGTGTACCGTCTAAAATCAAATACTGTAAATTATTTCTTTAAATACATCAGTGCCCTAGATATGTTTACGCACCACTATAGCGGTGTGTATTGATATATACAGAGCACCAAAAATATATAAATAAAAATATATATATATATTTTTATTTTTTTTAAAGATATATGTGCAATATATTAATTTAAGCGCACCATTGACAGTGCACTTGTTTATGCACTAGTATGAAATTTTAAGTATACCCACACCAAGTGTAGTGCAGTGTAGTTATATTAGAGCACCACTATTGGTGAGATTATGTTTTAAAATCACCTATTGTGGCACAATTATTTTTTAAAAGCACCACAGACAATGCGCTACTGTTTTTTAGACACACCGAGTATGTTTGTAATTTGTTCTAAGAGAAAAATTTTATTTTTGGTTTTGATAAGTATAAATGTACTTTAATTTTTTTTTTTTAATGTTTTATATATGTATGTATGTGTGTGTGTCTATGCTTCTAACAAAACTTATATGTGAATTAGAGACATGAACAATGAGACCAGTAGTAGGACCATCAACATTGACTCGAATTTTATATTGTGGTATTAGAGTGGGAGGCTCGTGTAAGGGATAGGGATTTTCTCCCTCGCACCATTACAACAAAGACTCAAGTCTTGTTACGGATTTTTGGACCACTAAAATTTTATGAGGAGGCTACATCACTTGGGGGGCACTCATGATTACTGATGTTGTTGATTTATTGTTGGGATCAATGCCGATAGGAATTTAGGTTGGGTCTTGATTTGTGATTCCAACCCATATAGGAGGGAAATTACTTCATTACTAGGATATATAGGAGAGGGAAGGATTTCCCCATTTACTTGATGTCCCATCTATCATTTTAGCAACTAGTCAACTAGCATATGTTCAGAGATATGTTAGTGAGGATGCCACTACCCCTAGTAACTTTTAGGTAGGTAGTGGGTAGTTGCAGAAAAATTCATTTGGTGTAGATGAGGTTAGGTTCCTCTCTCTTTGGGTAACAACAATGTCCCACTAAACCTCTGATGGGAAATGCATTAGTGGCACCCTATTATATTATGTTTATTATTTAGTGCAGAGTCCTACATGCATTAGGTGGTATGCCATTTTTTTGCGATAGTTTTGTTTTTCTCTAGATTGTTTTCGCACTATGTTTTATCGAAAAACATGCTTCCCATTTGATTCAAAGTTGTTTTTCTTATTTTTTGAGAGCTTTCTAGTCACTTGGATGTCATTCGATCACCAACATCCTAGGTCAATGGTGGAGGTACGTATGTGGGGGGAAATGTTTCCCAAGAGGGGACAAGTAAAGTTCCTAGATAGGACCACTCCATAGACACTGGAGTTTCTTGCTAGTGAGAACGATCAAACCATGGATCTGGTGGCACACCCATACGTAGGTATGGATTGGAAAGGATGTCCCAACATCCTATTTACCTAGGATGAGCCACCAAATGACATAGGTAATATTAGCATTATGTTTTGATTAATCTAGTTTCATTTTATTGTCTTATTTAATGCACATGTAATTTATTAAAAATTGTTTAATTATTGTTCTATAGTATTTTGCAAACATTGGCATTTATGTTGGGGAGGTTTCTCCCCAACATGGCGAGGAAATTGCTTATGTTGATGAGGTGCATTAGTTACCGGGACCTAACTTGTTACATATGCCAGATAATATATTCTGCTAGGAGGTGGTTGATTAGTTATCTGTATTGTTGTCTCGACAACGAGTGTGCCTTGTACAGGTTAATCGAGTCCTATGGTACCCAGAATTCATAGAGATATGGAGGAACCTACCGTGTGATATGACATCATTGATGCTTCATATTGTTAGTGTATTCAACCTACTAAGAGGTGGAGGGCTACTGAAATCTCTTTGGATTCATCTGATGAGGGTGTTGATCCTCCACTTCCTCCTCCCCCTCCACCTCCTTCTCACAAAGACAACCTACCATGAACTCCTCCTCCTCCTAGTGGAGCTGACCAACCACCATATCCTTCTCCATAGTTCAACTGACCACGCTCTCCTTCTCATTGAGCTAACCCACCACCATCTCCTACTCCCCAGGTTGATCGAACACCATCTCCTTCTCAACGAGTTGACCCACCACGATCTCATACTCCATAGGTTGATCGACCACCATCTCCTCCTCATCGAGTTGACCCACCACCACCTCCTCCTCCATAGTTCAATCAACCACACTCTCCTCCAAATCGAGTAGACCGACCCCCCTCTCTTTCTGACCCAATTGACCGACCACATCCTCCTACACCATTGGACGTTGTTATAGATGTACAATAGTTGCATCAGGTTATATATATCCTCATGGATAGATATATCAATTGTTTTATTCTACATTTTTATCTGGCGGAGGTATTGATTCCTCTGGATTTGGTGGTGGACCCGCTATATCATAGAAATTATTGAGAACATGTATATATTTGGATTTTATATTTGACTTGAGATGTATATTTGACATATATTGTGATTTTGATATTACTGTTTATATATATTATACTTATTTCATATCATATTGATGTTGATGTTGATGTATTTCATGTTGATATCATTCATGTACATTTATGTATTTTCATGTTATGTTGATGTTGTTTGATTTATACAATGTATTGTGTGTTAGTGATCTAAATTAGAGATGCAATATAATGTTTGACTGTAGTTTAGATCATTTAATGTCATTTTTCTTTAGTAATTATTTAATGTCATTATACGATAATAAATTTAACTATCTAACTATTTGTTTTATAAACGCATTTTTTATTTGATTTATTTAGATATCCAACTAGTTAAGGAATTATTTTACATGTTAATAGTTTTATTCAAAAAAAATATTTAAAATAGTTTAATGAAATCTATATACTAAATTAATTTTATTTAAAAAGAAAAAGTTTGAATATGCATATAAGAAATAACATAAATTTGAAAAAACAAATATTGATAGATTTACACATATTTTGAGGTACCTACTCAATAAATGTACAAAGTATATGTCTATGTTAATGTGTTTGAGTACTACATAAATGATATAATCAATATATAAAAATTGTACAAATATAAACAACTAATACAAGAGCTACGAAGTGGAAATGTCCCGACGTTGCCACCTGTTATTGGGAGAGAAGGGCTTCTGTAAGAAGAACAACAAGAAGCCACCAAAGAAGAGAGGAGCTATTTACCAGAGGCCATGAGCCATTATTAGAAATACACACAAATGACTCAGTCCAAAACCATGTTTTCTATCACCCAAGCACACCTAATAAACTGATGAAATAATAAAATTATTGAAAAAATTAATAACTAACATCACAAATCTTAAATCTTACAATAATAAATTATGAAACAATAATAAATTATGAAATACTAAATTAGACAAAGTCCAATATCACTCATAACATTCGGTTTATCTTAAAATTTAAAAATTTAAAATATATTTGACATCTATTTTTTAAATTTTTTAAAAATATAGTACTTCAAAAAAAATATTTTTAATTTTTTAATATACTATTTCAAAAAATTTATGTAAGTTATAACCTAAAACAATTTAAACTTATTATTCTTTATTTAAACAAATTCGTTACAAAGTTTATATTATTTTTAAAATATTAGCTAATATTTATATTTATATTAAAAATATATGTCCATTGGTTGTAGCTTTGGTGGTCGGGAGGAAAGATTGTTGTCCTTCCCATCCAGGTTCAATTCTTGTAAGTGACATAATGCTCTTGTTGAGCCCTATTGTAATGATTGTATTTCAAGCTTTCCTTGATTCCTTTAGAATTCCCTATTAAACATACTTTTGTGAATACTAGCAAGGAAGAAATTTAGATACTTTTGTGAATACTAGCAAGGAAGAAATTTAGATGCGGATGGCAAGGCTTCACTCCTCCAATAACGCTATTCCGGGGGCTATTACACTCACCTTAATTCCTGTAGCTTTCTGAGAATAATTTGAAGGAACCATTTGCAAATCTGGATTGCGCGGTCTGCTTCTCAAGCAGAGCCCGATCTCCATGCTTGAACACCTCTAGCACCTGTGAGTTCATGAATTAGTTCATTATCCCCCAAAATACAACAATTTAATAAAACTAATTGGCAGAGTACCATCAAACCCTGTTGTCAATCTGTCTCTATGCCAACTGCGAGGCATTTCGAATTTCCGGCAAAATGGTGCCTGATGTATCACTATTCTCGGTTATGATAAGCGTGACATTTGGAGCAATAAATCCGCCGGAAAATCCCCACCAAGATCATTGTTGTACAGAGTGAGCTTGATGAGGCTGTGGCATTTTCCATAGGTGTCCGAAATTGGGCCTAAGAAACGATTACCATTGAGGCTCAGGTTCTGAAACCCATCCCATGGCAGAGATTAGCAGGAATCGAACTGTGGATCTCATTGACCGAGATTTCAAAGCACGTGAAGCTGGCGTTGAGGCCGAGGCCGAGGTCGTGAGGAAGCATTTAGAGACAATTGAACTTGATCCACTTGAGAACTTGAAGAAATCGGATCCTCCGCCCTTTCTTGTCCATTTTCCATAGAGCCCTTCTAAAACCCAGATGAACAAAATGAATTCGTCAATAACCCAAAAACCAATGAATCTGCAAATATATACAGTTTCAGAATTCTTTTTCTTTTGGGTAATTTCGTTAAGCCAAAACATACCTTCTCCTTCATCAGAATTTGGTCGTCCTCGCGATTTCTTTGAGTTGCAGAAACGATCGTGGTCTGTGACTGAGATGTTTTGATTGAATATGGACGACCGGATTTTATGAAGCTTCTCACATGTCGCAGCCATTTCTCTCTTACCCATGGCTATGAAATGAAATGGCCTCACCCTTCTAATTCACCCGACTCTAACTAGATATGAACCGACACAACAGGCACATTGGAATGAAACCTCAGGAAGGATAGCAAAAACATCATGTAGGATTGCAAATTAGTGGGAATCCATACGACCGATTCAGACAGTAGGGAGGCGCATATATTTTGGGTGAAAGGATATGGGAAAGTGCAGGACATTTCACATCATGCGAGCAGCTTCATTCATGTCGTGGCGTATTGGTAGATCGACGTGAATCTAAAAGAAAAGTAACTAGGGGAGGATTGTCTATTCTTGAGCAAGAAGACCAGTAGTTGAGATAGGGTGATCAGTAGTGGACATAGTAATGGTGTTGGTTGACCTCAGTTTTGAAACAACTATCTACTATAAGTGGTTCATAAAAGCACTTTATGTACAAGTAATTCTTAATATTTTCATGTTTTTAAAATTATTTATAAAAAAAAATTGAACTACATTTTGAAATAAAATGAATATTTGAAATTGGAAAATCATTTTAAGTCACATCTACTTTAAGTCACATCAATGTTCAAGCATTGGTCCCAATAAAAAATACACTAAGGCACACTAAGACTAGACAACTTGGAACTTTGTGGCTGACATGACATCATTTTGGATTAGTCACACCTCAAGACCAATATGGTTAGATAGAGAACACGACAAAGTATATGTCATAAAAATTTGGAGGAAAAACAAGCTCGGGAACATGGAGAATTAAGCTGAACCACTACTGGTAAAAAAAACGCTCAATATGACAGATAAAGAGGAATGACACGATATGACAGATCTAAATATTCGTAGGCTGGAAAACTATAAAATTTATTGTTGCGTCTGACAGCATTGTTATTATTTTAATTATTGTACTATCAGTCATACCAGCCAAAAGCAAAGATTCTTGATTTCAGTGATCCGACTTTTGACTTTTGTAACAATTCGTTGGGTACATCGAGGCTGCAGGTAATATGAAAACGCTCATGGCAATAAATTTTGATAACACTGGCATTGTAGAAAGCAAAGTTTACCGTAAAACTGCTCGCTCACATTAAATTTCGCAGATGTGAAAAAATTGCCTAGGCGACTGCAACCCGTCGCCACTTCCTGGGAAGAGAGAATGGAGAATGGCGTCATTGTCTTCCAACCAATAAGACTTTCAAAGAATACTAAATTTAAAATTGTGATTTAATATAATATAGTTTAAACTATAGATTTGAGGGAAAATTTATAGGTTATAGGGGTACACTACCCCAAAATAATAGGAGCTCCACGAAACATAGATGATCTCCTTTGGGGACATAATAATATATAACTTAAACATTTAGTAGTACTAAAATTTAGATAAATTTTATATCATAAGTTATTTTGGGTTCATGTGTAGTGCCCCTAGATGGTTGTAGACCTTAAGGGCACCTGTCGAGTGACCTAGCCGAACAACTTCGATAAGGTGGTCTCTTGATCCTTGATATGTCTTAAATGATTGAGGAAACCTGAAGATGTGAATGACGATCATAATTGATAAATGAATTAAGGAATTAATCTATATGTGTGGAGTGGGATAATTGATTGATTATATCTTGCTTAATGATTAGCCTTGATTGATCAAGTTAAAGTGCAATGGGATAGTGACAGTCCTAGCTCTACAGCTTGGGAGGACGCAACTAAGATGCGTCATAGCTTTCCACATTTATTTTGAACTTCGGGATGAAGTTCTAAATAAGTTGGGGTGTATGTATTGCTCCTAGAATACTGCAGACTTGGAGGGAACCTATTTGAGTGACCTGACTGACTAAAACATTAATAAAACGACCCCTTGATGTTATATTGAGTATATTCATGACTACGGCTGATTGTGAATCAATAAATAATGATATATGTGTATCTGGATAGTTGATGTAAATGAATGATTACATGTTGTTTAACGATTAACTTTGATTATGGAAAATGTACATGTGAATGATGCTTAACGACTAGCTATATGAGTGATTATGTGATGCGAACAAAGAAAGTAAATATTGACGAGATGCATTTCTGATTAGATGAATGAGTAATGTTATGAGTAAAATATAAATGCTTAACGAAGTAGCAGATTGATGAATCAAATTATGATAATTGAGGACAGTACTACTAATATATGTTGATAAGAAATGTGTGTAGCAACAAGTGAAACGGTTCATCGACGGACACACAAAGGAATTGAAGGGTCGTAGAGTACGGATAAATCACACACAAGGAGAGTGACGACGATGTCAACTTCAGACGGAATACCACGCCTGAGCAGATAAGCATTGATCTGCTTGCTCAAGAGGAAAGTGTGAGGGCATACAAGGTGGGCCACGATGGAGTTGGTCACGTACGAGTTGGGAGGCACACAGTGAGAATGGACTCACTCCTCTGCGCCATTAGTCCCGAATAGCATTTAGACGGAGGATAGAAGGTAACGGATCCTGAAATCCCTACATGAAGTTCCCGCAAGTCAAAATGAAACGATGGTGGCAGAAGGGATCGACGATGCGGTGCTCTGTCGAGAACGGAAAGAGTGGATGCAAGGACACAACGATGTGGCACCTTGCCGAGAAATTGAAACGATTGATGACTAGACCCAACGGAGTGGTTCCATGCCGGGGAAATGAATTAAGGAATAGGGAGGTTCGATGGCGTGGCACCGGGATCCTAGTAAAAACGATTGTTAACTTAATGGCCTAAAAACATATAAATTGCACCTAGAGCATTTACTTAGGAAAATGCATTTTTAGTACTTTTAATATTAAAAATTGTTATTTATGCATTTGCACATAAAAGAATATTTTGACATTTAAAATATTAGAAATGGTTATTTATGAATTTGCATATAAACTAATATTTTGGCATTTAAAATATTAGAAATGGTTATTTATGCATTTGCACATGAAATATTATTTTTGAGTATTTAAAAATATTAAAAATATTTATTTAGGAGCAAAATGGAATCCTAGGCATGGACACCTAGTCAACTCCACCTACACCACAAATCTAGGAGTTAAGTGAAATATCTTGGGGACAAACATGAGCAAACTTAGGACTGTTGGTGCATCTCCTAGAGAAACTGACACATGGATGGGTGAGTATTATTAAATTAGAAATTTAATAAAATATGTATTTGTGCATGAAGCAACATGTGTCACATGGAATTTTCCTTTAAAAGGAAGGCATTGGGAATGGGTAAAAGACCGAGATCCTGGATGGATACCGTAAATGTGAAAAGATAAAAGGCTTGGTGCTATTGAGGGTTTGGCTGGAAATTTTGGTGGGGAGAAACCCAAGCTGAGTTTCTTGATTAGTGTGTGTGAGCTCTACGACCCAAAGCTTGGGGGAGGCCATGCGATTGAAAGCATGATCCTATGGTTGGGTGGCGAAGCTAACGGTTGCTTCGCCAATGGTTAAACGAGCTTCTTCTGGAGGGACACAATGCATGAAGCGGGCGACAAGAGAAAGCAGGATTGGATTGACGACGACGACTACCCCTCCAACAACGGATTCGATATGCAGTAACAGATTTTGTGTTTTTGTTAGTTCTCAAATTTGATAAGTTTTATAAATGATTATGCATGTAAATGGCTATATTATTTTTTTAAGTTTCTAATAATTTTCTAAGTAGGACCTCCAAGGGGGGGGTCCCTACATCATGGCTTCAATGTATGTACTTTTTAAGGTTGATTAAATGTGAATTTAATGTTCATTCAAAATATTATGTAGAACAATGGTAACAAATTTACTTTGTCTTTCTCTATAAAAAAAATTCTCTTTATATAAAAAAGCATATGGGTTGAAGAATCTATAATGATGCCATTGTCTTGTCATGGTAAAGTTACAAATAGTATGAGTTATCATTGGATGCTATTATTCTAATTCCAATCTTATATTAAAAATTAGTGAAGAGTTGAACTATTAAAGGTTACATTACAACATGAGCATTCCATTATTATCTTAAAAAATAATTTTCAATGAATACTCTTGAAGTGTTAGCATAACATTAAAATTATAACACAAAATTAAAACATTTAAATATATTTCAATAAATATAGTTGCAATTTGCTAACCTTTAAAAATTTAAAACTGTAAATATATTTAAGCATTTAGTTAACTTTACCCTATTAGTACTATGTCAAATATTAGTGTGCAAGATCTTGTTACTATGAGTGTAACATATATATTTTTTAGATGGATGAGGAATGGAATAGTTACAGGAAAAACATTAACAACCTTAATAAGTAATGTCACAAGAAATAAATAAAAAAAGAAGAACAATCATATTTATTTTTAAAATGATATATTTGTAGTAAAATAGGTCTCTATGTGTTTACAATATCATCACTTATGAATATGTATAATATATTGCCTCCTTTCATTAAAATAAGACAATTGAATTTGGTATAGTTTATGCATTGCATAAAACATGTTTGGTTACTCTAAAATTAAATTCAAAGCAACCACATAAAATAGAGATGCCACATAATACATTACACATGGATTAGATAACTATTATTAAAAACATATACACATAAAATGGGAGATAAAATATTAACACATGAATTGTGGATGAGATACTTGTGTTATTAATTATAAGTTTTTTTAAGTTCAAATTTTCCACATATACCTCCAAAAGGACTCTGAATTTCAAATTAAAACAACTTATGTGTTGTAGTGACATATAATATGCAATTATCGTAATGTTATATAACAAGATAGGTAACTCATATTCATCATTATTCACATTAAAAATACGTTGCTCTAAATTAAATACACAATAAATACATTCAATATACAATCTACTCCTATTACACAATAAAAAAAACATTACTCACAATTTTACATCCAATACATAAAATAAATGTATGAACCCCCAAGATTGGATCCAAATACAAATAAAATTATTACTCACAATTACAAATTTCTTGAGAAAATATATTATTATACACAATATAGGTCTCTCCATAATGACTTTGATGCCTACGGTTAATATTCTTGTGATGTATATATGTGTGGCTTAGATGGTTGTAAATGATAGTTAAATTTTCATATCCAACATCATAAAATGAAGAGAAAACAAAATCCATCAATTATAGATACCCATGATAAAATTCCATAGCCATAACAAAAATGTCGAAATAAAACATGTACATATCACTATTCATTTCCATCACCCATATTATCTTTCTCACTTGGAATAATCATTGTTGTTCTCAAAAATATGTTTTGATCTTGAATTTTTCCTTAGTACGAACAACCAATCACTATCCAATGCATCTAGGTAAAAGAACACTTGGTTGCAGTGTTTTGAGCATACATAAGGCTCCTTCTTTTCATCTCACATATTTTTAGAGTTGATACATATTATCCTACTATCACAACCTTCCTTTACGTTATTCTGGTCGATAATATCCCACCACTTGCACCTAAAAATAACACACTGGAAAGGTGAGAAGTCCACTTGCATGATATCTTGTATCTTTCCAACATAACTTAGCTTCCCCTCTATTATGTTCTGATCATGATGGATAACATGAATAGATTGGTCGAACTCGACCTCCAATCCATAGTCAAATGTGACATATCCATCATTATTATCCTCAATGTGAAAATGATGTCCATATCCCCACATAGATGGGAACAAATGCACCTAAAAAAATGTGAAGAATGGACATTGTCATATGTTTAGTAAGTCGAGCATTAATAAAAACATAATACATGTTATAATTCAAACGTGCATTATAAAATGAACAATGTACACAGAGATATTATTATAGAGTTGTTGCAATCGGTCCCTATGTTTAGTGCATCCTCTTCACCACGCGGGTAACAACCAAACATGTCATATTTATCTCTGATAGATGGCCATCCACCCAATTATTGTGATAGATCACTGACATATTTTATGTTAAATGATCAATATTGTTGGAGCATAGGCCGCAACTATGGCAAAGCTTTCAAGTTTAGGAAAAAGCACTAAGTTTTGAAGGAAAAGTGCTAATTTTGAGGAAAAGCACCATTTTTGGGCAAAAATGAACAGTGCACGGTACGGCGCCAGATGGACGAGCTCACCGCAGATTGCGGGCCGGAAATCGTGGAGCTCGCGCGCACAAGTCAAAGGAAAGAGTAAATAAGGTGGCCGAGTAGAAAGCTCAATCACCACAGTAAATGAAGCGGAGGAATAGAGGGCTCAGCTACCCTCATTAAAGCAAAGTATAGGAGTTATGGTTGCTCGGACCAAGGAAGAGCAACGGGCTGAAGCATTGAAGGCGAAGGACAAGGAGCAAAGAACAATGAAGCAGCACCCATACCCGCGATTTGCGCCGAAAATCGCGGAGTCTGCAGGAAGCTGCGATGTGACTGCAAGAGGTGCCTACAGTACACCTAGCCATGTCCGTGGTTAGGGTTTTTGGGGATCGCTGTTGGGAAAGGCCCACAGTTTTGTAAAGGTGCGACCCTCAGGGCCACCTATATATATGTGTAATTGAAAAGGGAAAAGGGTTAGAAAAAGAGTTAGATAGTTACTGAGTTACTCGGAAAGTCTAAGTTGATGTCTGAGTCATTTGTATTGCTGTATCTTTTAAGCTGTTAATGATCATTTTGTGCATGCAAGAAGGTCGCGATCTCGCAAGAAGACCGCTTGGCGTAAGGGCCATTGCATGTATCGACCAGTCGCAAGAGGACTGATAGGGGAATGTAATTGTATGTCTTTGTCATGGTAATATTTGTAGAAGAAGAGAATAGATCTAAGAGAAGGGCTCCCAGCTGTGTGCGTGGAGTTTCCCAGAAAGATCTAAGGCTGCAGTTGTGTGCGTAGCGGAACTATGTTATCCCCATCTCAAGATAATATAAAACACAGTTCCTATGGACGTAGCTTCCCTCCCGGAAGTGAACCATGTAATTCTTGTTGTTGTGGTGATGCTTTATGTGATTGCATTTCTTTTATTTACTGTCTATGTTTCTATGAATGTTTCACTATCTTTATGAATGATTATGTAAAGTAAATCCTGGAAGCTCCCTTAGAAGTTGTACTTGTGCATTGTCGAAGGAGTTTGTAAGAACACTTTCACCGCAGTGATAAAGGAGTGTGTTACTGCACTGTGGTGCAAGGGCAGATACGATACATAGTGTATCGGAGGTAGCGGGTAGAAGACTCGTGCGTAGGTGCAGAGCTACCGCGCAGCTCGACTGAGAAGGGTGAGTTCCAGCGCTGTAGCGCTGGGAGACCTGTGAAAGAGTAAGACACTCTATTCAGGGGTTACCTCCAAGAAGGGAAGAGAGAATACTGTAGACTCCACACCACCTAGGTTAAGGAAACCTGATTAATTAGCCCACCCATAGCCACTTCGGGTGAGACTTCAGGCTGTTGCGCAGCTCGTTGCCGAAAGGGCCAGTGCGCCAAAGGGGTGTTTGTTGCTGCGCATCTTGAAAACCCGGGTCTGTCCAGAAAGCAACCAACAAGGATAAGGGATTATTCTACCATTCAACCATCTAAATTATTTCTCGTCACTGTCCCATTTCCTTATCTTCTCTTCATACAACATGATCCATGGTTGTGTTGCCTCCGCATTGTAAAGAAAAACATTATTTATGGAATCAATTTCTACATTCACTGATGTATTCATGAAATAAAAACGATTAGTATGATACCAAATATATTATATTATCAATTTCACTGTAAATAGTTAATATGCAGAAAATTGACAAAATATAAGTGACTCACTCTTTGTCATGCACCTTTTTCCAGCCGTTTGGAGTATTTTTCCTTCTCTTTTTTCCTCATATTGTTGGTCATCCCAAACCATTTCACCTAGTGTGTCATCAATTTGATTGATGTATTCACTATCATAATAGAATGAATCATATAATATGTACCTCCTAGCCATAGACCCCTCACATTTTTCCCTTTGTCTAACAAACCCATTCAACTTCTTCATGTACCTCTCTAGGAAGAACATCCAATAACATGAGACCAACCTATCTAATTATACCTCATCAGCTAAGTGGATTAGAATATGGATCTATAATTCCATGATACTTATGGGCAGTTCCTTCTCAAACATGCAAACAATCTCAATGATATTGTTGGGTTTAATACCAATTATAATAGGTTTGCAAGTTGATTCATATAGTTAAACACCTTCACATAAGACAATGGCATACAACAACATCAATACATTACACAGAAATTACCCTACAAACCTCTCTCCTAGACTCGGACCAACAAGCTAGTGAGATTTCTCTCATCTATTAATTAAACACTCAAAAATAGGTGTTTACAACCCTGAATTGCTAGACCATAAATCACACTTCATTGCATGATCATGCTATACACTACTACTCGCTTGCAGTATATCATGCATAGCCATTACATCTTATTTATAGATCCAATACAATCAACTGCTCATTAATGGTAATCTGTAACTTTCTAACCACTTTTAGTTAATTTGCTACAGTTGACTTAACTGGGTCAACATTGGTCAATTTCTTGTTAATTCTTTTGGTTGTTTCAACGACTTTCTATTGACAATTCATTTTCCTTCGACCAAACAACTCATCCGGTCAGTTGGGAGACTAGACTTCCCCTGTCTGTCACCTCCAAATCTAGTCGACTTAAACTAGTTGATTATTTACTTTGCCAGTCGATTTACATGCAATGAAAATAATATTCCCAATAGATCTCTCGGCACCATCATTGAATGCTATCCATAAGAATATCCTTTAATGTAATCCAATATACAAATGTAGATCATTTATTCCCCACTCTTCCCCAAAACAATTCCACCACCGCCTACTCACAAAATATTAATTTTTGAAATAACACTTCAATTTATTGAACATAACAAATTCAAGGCACATTAAAATATTAATATTTCATATAATTTGGTAAAATATTCATTCATGGGATTGAAATGTTTTCTTTACATGAAAAGTTAGATAAGATATGACAAGTACCTACCACAATCAATCCATGAATATATTTATGCAAATTACATTACATTAAATTGCATTATATTACATATACATTTACCTACTTAGGTACATAATATCATAAAGCACTTTATTTAAACTTTCAAGTATGCGACATGTTAAAATTCTTGTAAACCATATAGTCCCATATTATAAATATAATGCGCTAAGAATTTATTTAATTATTTAAATTTGAATGATATGTCAAAAATCCCTGCCACATTAACTTATATATCTATAATATTATCATGCTAATAATACTTTTTAGTCTCTATGTAATTACTAATAATGATTGCATTAACCAAATATATTATTGTACTAATGTAAGGAGTGCATACGTGGCCAGTGTACAAACGCTTTGCATGGGTACTAATAATCACATCCAATGCCTTTAATACAGATTTCTTATATGCTGGAATTCATTTGGTAGAAGAAAAATTAAAGAAAGCAACATTCTTCATCCATTACTTATTAACATTTACCACTAGTTATTACTAAAAAAATTCATACAAATCATTATAAATTTATTTCCATAAACATATTCATCAATCCAAGCATATAACCATGAAGGTCTATAACAATTAATAACACCAAAAAACCACATCATTCATCCCATCCATCTCCATAAGTTATTCAACATCTAATCACCACTACTTCCATAATCTGACATCACCATCCCATCCTCTGATACAATATGTTGTGGCATTAGCTATACCGATCTAACCACAGATAGAACCCATAAATGGAACTGATGACTACATCAACCAAGCTTCCCCGACATGAAACCTCTAATTGTCATCACACATCTAGGGGAGCATGCTCCACACAGTCCTCCCATGACTCCAGGTTTTTGAGGATATACCGACCTAACCACAGATAGAACCCATAAATGGAACTGATGACTACATCGACCAAGCTTACCCAACATGAAACCTCTAATTGTCATCACATGTCTAGGGGAGCATGCTCCACACATTCTTCCCATGACTCCACGTTTTGGAGGATATACTGACCTAACCAAAGATAGAACCCATAAATGGAATCGATGACTACATCGACCAAGCTTCCCCAGCATGAAACCTCTAATTGTCATCACACATCTAGGGGAGCATACTCCACACAGTCCTCCCATGACTCCAGGTTTTGGAGGATAAACCGTGGGAAATTCCTCCACCCACTGATAGTACTAGTTTCAACACCCTATATCAACCATATTGTTCCATCACTATTCTAAGGGTCTTGTCATCAAACAACCACTTGGGGCAAGGTGTAGTTCCTGTCAAAACTTATGATTACCCACAAGTCATAGGAATATTGGAATTCACCATTAAATCACATGAAAATTGATACCACATCATTATCCGCTTGATGTCCAATATATCTTGTGCCCCTTGGAACTAATGAAATCTAGCTATCTTATAGCTAGTCAGCACGTGTGTTAGTTCATCATAAACATCTAGCCCATGCATAACATATCCAACTCTTTTAAGTAGTGATATATATTGTTAAAATACATTAAATAAGCATATGAGTTCTTTTGTAGCATATATTGTATTGGTTCCATATCCAAGTACTAAACTAACATCCACATACTAATATTCAACATTTAATTTTCATGTTTTATGAATTCACTTATTCTTCACCATAAATTAAATAACATGATAAATGCCATTTACTGTTTACATGTAGGAATTCGATATTTTCCATAATAACAGCCTTAGTAAATCTAGTTGGGTCCAATAGATAATAAGAAAATAAAATGCTAATATAAATCACATATGAGTTTTAATTACTGAATGTCAATATGGGGCATTAAATGCACCCACACTTCAAGAAAATTCATCTCGAAGTTATGGTCATTCACAATCATAAGAAAATCACAATGCAATATCTTTGTGCCTTACTGCTAGAAGACCTTTGGCCTCACTTGTCCCACATTAGAGGAAATTTGGGGTCTAAAATGGGCCTTATAAAAAAAGTGCCATGGATGAGTTGGATTTCTCAAACCAGTAGAATTTCAATAACTTTGGTCAACCATTATGGTTGAGTTGGATATATAGAAGTCAAAGATGTTTATGTGCCATAATTTTATTTGACAATAGCTAAGTTCATATAAACCTCATCTTGGTTAAGATTTGGAAAAGTTCATCTCAAAATATGATAAATATACTTGAAATAAAAAAACATATAGTATTTTATATTATCATTACTTGTAAGTTCTTTAAAATATAAATCTCACATCAATTAAGATGGTAGTGGAGTAATTTTGAAATAATAAATATATAGGAGAGAGGAAAATATTATCTAAATTTTACTTCTTTTATTTGTATGGAATGATTTTTTTTAATCCTAGTAACCGGTATGACATCCTTGAAGGTCACCAATCATAACACCCATTGTAGCACCCATCAAAATTCATTACGCCTTGATCGAGTCTAATCCACAATAGTTAATATAATTGCAAATATGTTTTTGTGTTCTTTTCGATATAGGGAATCATAGGAAGACCTTGTCTTCCATATAACATTTCTTTAAGTTCAAGAGGTATTGATACCCATTTGACAATTCGTAGCTTTACTATTTCTCTTCCTTACATATGCCACTTAGTCTTTCATTTCTAAAATTTATTACACCTCAATCTTGACTGTAACACACCCAATGTCACACAAGACTTCAGACACAATATTTTTTTTTAATATAAAACATATATGCATAATAGCGACATGCCTAATGCTTATATGCATTTTTATGACAACTACATATTAAAATGCATAATAACTATGAGTAAATAGTGGAATCTTATGTAGTGCCCCTAGACAGTTGTAGAACTTAAGGGCACCTATCGAGTGACCCGACCAAACAACTTCAATAACAGTGGTCTCCTGAGCCTTGATATGACAAATTGATTGAGGAAAACCGAAACATGTGAATGACGACAATAATTGATAAATGAATTAATGAAATGAACGATATCTGTGGTAGTTTGTCTAAATGAATGATTTCATGTTTCTTAATGATTAGCAATGATGGTGGACAGAATATATGGTATTTAAAGATTAGCTGTATGATGAATTACTAATGGTAAATGAAGAAAAACATGTTGAATGATGAATTTCTGTTTAAATGAAATAAATGATATTTTGAAAATGAAACTGCTTAACGACTAGTGGATTATGGAATGAACTATAATTAATGAGGGCAGGACTATTAATATATGTTTGTGAGAAATGTGTGTAACGGCAGCTGAAACAGTTCACCGACGGACACACAAAGGAATTGAAGGGTCATAGAGTATGGATAAATCACACACGGGGAGAGTGATGACGATGTTGACTTCCGATGGAATACCATGCATGAGAAGATAAGAACTAATCCGCTTGTTCAAGAGGAAAGCATGAGAGCATACGAGGTGGGCCACGACGAAGCTGGTCACGTACGCGTTGGGGGGCGCACAGTGAGAATTGACTCACTCCTCAGCTCCTTTAGTCCCTAATAGCATGTAGATGGAGGATAGAAGGTAACGTCTCCTAAAATCCCTACATGAAGTTCCCGCAAGTCAAAACGAAAGGATGGAGGTAGAAGGACCCGACGATGCGGTACCCTGCCGAGAACAAAAAGAGTGGATGCAAAGACCCGACGATGTGGTATCTTGCCGAGAAATGGAAACGATTGATGACTGGACCCAACGGAGTGGTTCCATGTCGGGGAAATGAATTAAGGAACTGGGAGGCCCAACGACGTGGCACCAGGATATTAGTAAAAGTGATTGTTAACTTAATGGCCTAAAAATGTATAAATTGCACCTAGAGCATTTACTTAGGAAAATACATTTTTAGTACTTTTAACATTAGAAATTGTTATTTATGCATTTGCACATAAAAGAATATTTTGGCATTTAAAATATTAGGAATGGCTATTTATGCATTTGCACATGAAAGAATATTTTTCAGTATTTAAAAATATTATAAATATTTATTTAAAAGAAAAATGGAATCCTAGGCATGGACACCTAGTCAACTCCACCTACACCACAAATCTAGGAGTTAAGTGAAACATCTGGGGGACAAACATGAGCAAACTTAGGAATGTTGGTGCATCTCTTAGAAAAACTGACAGATGGATGGGTGAGTTATTTTTAATTAGAAATTCAATAAATTAAATATTATTGCATGGAGCGACATGTGTCGCAAAGGATTTTCCTTTATAAGGAAGGCATTGGAAATGGGTAAGGACCCAGATCCTGGATGGCTATCATAACCTTGGATTAGTTTATGACTTGCTACTATTGAGGGTTTGGCTGGAAATTTTGGTGGGGGGGAATCCCAAGCTGAGTTTCTTCATTATTATGTGTGAGCTCTACGACCCAAATCTTGTGGGAGGCCATGCGACTGAAAACATGAGCCTATGGTTGGGTGGCGAAGCTAATAGTTTCTTTGCCTATGGTTAAACGAGCTTTGATGGAGGGATCCTACGGAAGACGCAGACAATAGTGTACAAGATGGATCGGTTGACAGGTTTTGGTTTGTTTTAATTTGCTAAGTTATTCATTTATTTAGTTTATTTATCTAGTAATTATGCTTTCTAATCTCTTTTGTATGAAGTGGTTGAGTTTCAAGTTAAGAAGGAAGGACCCTACAGGAGGGGCCCTACAACTTAAACTAATTCATAAGACCCATGAAATATTATATCAAATGCATAACGAATGCATAACAAACAAAATCATATTAGCAAAAGGATAATTATATCCATGTGTAGAACATTTCACACATATAATATTTATACCATATTTAGTGCCCATAATATATCTTCTATTAATATACATAAATAAATTAAGGTTTGGAAAAAAATACTTCCAATTCTTCTTTATAAATAATTTCCTAAAAACTGTTCATCAAACCTTTTGTTGAGAACTATGCAGTAAAAACTTTTGCACTAAGACCTGCACAGTAAGAACTACCTATGTAGTAAAACTTGTGCAGTAAGAAATATCTGCCCAATAAATACTAACCTAAGGACTGTGCAGTATGATTCACCAAAAATGAAATAAATGCAATTATAGCTATATGCATAGCTATTCTTCAAGTTACGTAATTACCATAATTTTCATTTTATCAATAACCCAAAATATTCGTTTAAACCTAGTGTGCAGTAAGTTTTATGCATAACTAATCCTTAAGTTATGTATTTTTCCCAAATTATTATAGCAGGGAAAAACAAAAACATTAATCCAACATATTTACTAAAACTAAGCACTACCAATCCAACCCATGGTATTTTGTTTGATTCCTCTTGGTTTTCAAAACAATGATACCATTCATGCAAGGATTAATTAATAAGGCTAAATCTAAGCTTTGGCATAAACTTTATTTCTAATTTGAATGAACCAATTCAACATGTGGTTTTTTGAAATACAAAATACCATCCATTGCAAATTTCTCTTGTGCTTTTTGAAACCACCATACCATCCAATGCAAGGCATAATAAACAAGCCTTAACATATGGTAATTGTTTATATTTAAACTGTCAAGCATAATGGGTCAAACCCATGTTTAACATAAATATTTAAACTTCTTTAAATAATTATTTAAAGCAATTTCATTTATCTCTTTAGAAATTATTTTCTCCCATTTATATGAAAAATAAGAGCTAAAACTCTTCAAAATATTTTAACATACATTGCATTTGATTGCACCGTAATAGGGAATTGTTATGACAAATATTTAATGAGGAGAAACATCCAAGTTATAGAATAAATATAATATAAATGAATAGAATTTCAACTTAGTTATCCATTGATAAACTTTCCTTCTCGCGAATATAAATTTTAACAATATATTGCGCAACAAAACTTACATCCATTCCATATACAGGAATTCAACCCATCAATACATGAAACAATTCTTTAGATTCACATTTTAGAAATTTAAAATAGAAAACTATGGAAATTGTTTTATCATTCATCAAATAAATAATATTGACAAAATAAAACATCATTTCCAAAAATTAAAACTTATCGGCTTCCATCTACAGGAATTTTAACCAAGCAAAACATGAAATAATTTCTTGTATCCAAACTCAAAAAAATAAATAAGGAAAATCATATAAATTTTTACTAGTCCTCAATTAAATAACATTTCAAAAACTAAAACATAAACTATGGAAATTGTTTCACCATTCATCAAATAAATAATATTGAGAAATTAAAACATCATTTCTAGAAATTAAAACTCATCTGCAAAATACTGGAAATGAGAAACTGGGTGTGTGTGAGACACACTCCACCTAACCATAGGTAATTCTATCCATTCATCTCTCAAAAGAACACCACCCTTGAGCTAGGACTTGTGAATTCACTAGGATACTCTCCCTTAACCCGAATTTCATTCCACAACGGGAATTATCACTTAGAAATCCTCACAATTCAAAGGGATTTAACATAGGTTTATAGGAACCCAAGAAAATACGTTACAGTCAATTCCATGCAAAAACACACAATTCCCACTCTGGCTTCCTTCCAATCACACCATAGTGAAAACCCATCACTACTTAACTAGTACAGAGGAATTCCACCAGAATGGTTCATGCTCAATTCACCTTTTCATTGACCACAACGCAACAATCAATCACGGGTTCATACCACAACATGAATTATCACTCGACAATCCTCACAATTCACAAGGATTAAACATAGGTTTACAAGCATGCGGGAAAAAAAGTTACAGCCAATTCCATGCCAAACCACAAAATTCCCACTATGGCTTCCTTCCAATCACACCACAATGAAAACCCATCACTGCTTAAATAGTACACAACAATTCCACCAGAATGGTTCAGGGAGAAAACGAGTTTATGCAATACCGTTCAGAAATTTGTTCAAAGGTTCTGGTTCGCCTCCACCCAATCTCAAACAATCATTTATCCTTCTCTGTTTTCTCATACCTTACCTGTGAACGTCGTTCTTTTTCCAAGATGAAGGAGTAATAAATTTCCATTTGCATGCATTAGTTTTATGCATGGAAAGATGGAACCACATGGGTTCTCCAAGAGACCCACATTTCCCCTTTTTTATTATTTCTATTTTTATTTTCAAATAAAAACATATAATCTATCCCCTAATCCAACTCAAACCCACTTAAACCATAATCATTATTTAAACCAAGTTTTAATTTAATTAAATGGGATTAAGTATTAAACATGACTTTGGATATTTTTCAAGGTTCTAAATGATATAAAAGGGTCATGGAATATTTCCCCCCTTGGACATTCTAACCCCCTTACTATCTCCGATGAATACATGAGTCTCCGATCTCTTCAACGTACTGCATCAACACAACCAACTGCCATATAGGCATTTGCATATCAATATTTACATCATATAAAATTTGATCATTTCAGGGATCTCAGCCAGGGGTATTACATTCCCCTCCCCCTGAATTTCAATACCGTCCTCAATGTTCCTTTGTCCAAACACATGAACAAAAAAAATGTAGACTTATTTACAAATGTACAATTTTCAAAACAACAAGATGGGGATACTCTTCCCACATCTTATCTTTCAATTCCAGATTAATTCCTTAGTGCTATAACGGGTCCCTTGGACACTTGCATGTCCTTTCGCCCTTCTCTTGAAATTCTTGCTTCTAATGACCAATGTACGAATTCGGTGCTCTTGAATATCCAAATCTGGTTCTTCCTTCAACTTCAATCATGTTTTCTTGCTACTCTGCTTGGTGATTATCCAAGGTTGAATACATGCGAGGTACATTTCTAGCTACATCTTCCACTGTAGTATCTTCATGTACCATGTTTAAACTGGCCTCTGGATTTTTTTTTTTTCGGGCAATCCTTGACATAATGTTCTCCTCCACAATTCCATCATTTTACTTGAAAGAATGATTTCTATCCCATTGAATCTGCCACTTTCGCTTCACTTTTCAAAATTGGAAGCTTGAAAGGATTATGTTGGTACTTCTTATCATCAAAAGGTTTAAATTATTTTTCCTTCATATCTTTCTTCTCCCAGCTTATCGTTGTTAATTTTATATTCAACTTGTTTGCTCTTATCCTGTTCATACAAGCACTTAGCCTTTCGAATGCATTCCTTCAAGGTTTGGGGATCATCATAAGATATCTTATCTTTATAAAACGTTGGTAACCCACTGAAAAAAAAATGAAATTTGACCTTCTTATCCCGAATGAAGTCAACATAACTTAACAGTTCCAAGAACCTTCTCTCATATTCTTTCATAGATTTATTTCCCAAGCTGAGTTCTGCAAATAACTCCTGCATTTTCTTATCATAGTACTACTGGTAAAAATATTCATGCTTGAATAATTTCTGAAATTTCTTCCATGAAATTTGTCTTTCATCCAACCTTTATACATGTTTCAATTGCTTCCACCATTGGTAATATTTCCCCTGAAGATTGTAGATGGAAATTTTAGCTTCTTGATTATCTAAATAATCATGCAATTGCAGATACTTCTTCATCTCTAGAAGCCAAATCTTTGCAACTTCACTAGATTTTTCACCATTAAAAATGGGAGGTTTAAGCTTTCTAAGATATCCCTGAAATGCGATTCCATCTCTTTTTCTCTTATGATGCCTTCTAGATAGAGTTTCATTGATTTCATCGGATGACTCTTTTACATGATGGCCTCCGACTGACTGAGGATGAGTATGTTGTTTCTTCCTACACTCAACTTTACTTCTCGGATATCGGTATCTCTCAGGAAATCCTTGGCTTAAATATTCCTCTTATCCCCTTTCCTTGAAAGAAGATGCTTGCTACATTTGTTTTTGTAGTTCTATCAAACTTTAGATCACTTGCAGATTCACTTAACTTTGCTGCTCCAGGCCTTGCAGGTTTCAATCATTCCTAGTCTATATATTCTTCAGAGTATCATACACTTCCACTTCTCTCATGATGTTTGGTAACCATTGGATTCTGTATTTTGATCATCCATTCTCACTTCCTCAACAAAGTGAGACATTTCAGGGCTTTCTGCCATTCTTTCTATTCCACTATCCTATAACCTAGAAACTAAATTCAATGGAAACAATCCAATCTGTAGCTTTCAACCAGGGTCATTTTGGTTAGACCACATAAATCAAAAGAATGCACATTCATCTCAGCTAGATTTTACATTCATAATTTAACATAAGACTAGTAGCATTACGAATTTGTACATCGGCTCATGTCAATCATAGTGAACAAGAATCCAAACATTCAAACCCAAATACATGAATGCAATTTTCAAAGAGAAAACTTTTTTAATTGCATTCAAGTACTTCACAGATTTCCCAGAGGCTAAGTGTCAAAACCTTAGCTCCAGTACCAATTTGTAACAACACCTAGTGTCACACAAGACTTAAGACACACACACACACACACACACACACAAACAACATATATGCATAGTAGTGACATGAAAAATGCTTATATGCATTCTTATGACAACTACATATTAAAATGCATAATAACTATGAGTAAATAGCATAAGCTTAAACTAATTCATAAGAGCCATGAAATCTTATATCAAGTGCATAAAAAATGCATACAAAATAAAATAATATTAGCAGAAGCATAATTATCTCCATGTGTAACATAGTTCACACATATAACATTTATTCCATATTTAGTGCCCATAATATATCTTCTATTAATATACATTAATAAACTTGTTAATTTTTTAGCATTAATTCAATGTACTCTAGGACCTTTACTGAGAGAATAACATGTACAACATATCAAGTATAACAATGCATATCAATCACACCAAGCAATCACATGAGACAATAGACACACAAAGTTTCACTGGGGAAAACCATAAACGTGAAAAACCCCATAACTTCCTTAGAGATATAAAGAGCAATGATACAACCAAAGTACAAGAGATAGTCTTCTCCTAGCAGCTGATCCTCCTCCTCACATGTGCGCCACTTTTCGAGTGATGGAAGAGTGAGTAATGAGATGATCAAATAGAGATCTCCCAATCTCCATTTATACAGACCCTGTCCTACCAAATAAACCAATAGGGCCGACTTGTCTAACTCAGTTTAATAACCCATGGTTAACTTAATCAGGGCTGACCCCACACATGGTGGTCTAATAACCCATTGCATGTTACGACTCTTGCGACACTTGTCAATACAAATGACGACACTTTCATATAGAGGAATAATAACATCTCTATAGGAGTACAATATATATAGATGAAATACATAGGTGAAATACATTCCGAAGTTACATATACATCAACACTCCCTCTTAACTAGGAAGGTATTTCTCAACACAGATCTGCTAGCACAAGTCTTCTTCTCTGGATCATCATCACTGTATCATCGTCATCATCACTACTACTGCTATCTTAATCAATATCCGATCTACTCATCATAGGAAGTTCTACAGAGCCTGTCCTTTTTCATACTGGATGTAGGCCCACCACCTGCAGGTCTTCATCATCACTGGCCATACTATGGAATCCTTAGGACTTATTACATGTGTCACAAAACTTGGCCATAGCATCCCAAGCTATTACGAGCACACAGCTCTACCTGTCGGATCTTCCCAGGAGCATATTACATGTGACCCCACCACAAAACCTGGCTGGAGCATCCCAGGCTGTTATGAGCACATAGCTCTACCTGTCGGATCTCCCACGAGCATATTACATGTGGTCTCACCACAAAACCTTGCAAGAGCATCCTAGGCTGTTACGAGCACATAGCTCTACCTGTCGGATCTCCCAAGGACACATTACATGTGGTTATGGAAAAACCTTGTAAGAGCATCCCAGGCTGTTACAAGCACACAGCTCTACCTATCGGATCTCCCAGGGCTCTATTATATTTCCTCCCAGAGCAATGCCTCGAAAGATAATCCCAGGATGTTATGAGCACATAGTTCTACCTGTCGGATCTCCAAGGTCAATTTACGTGCTCATCTGCACAACCTATCCACGGCCACAGAGTATCAACCTGATACTCACCATACATCATCCTGATCATCATCACTGCATCGTCCTAATGCATGTCTTCTGGAGCAACATCCTGAAGCTTGTCATCCATGATCATCTTGATCATACAATGCATCCACCTGATGCATACCATGTATCTACCTGATACATATCATCATACATGATCTACCTGATCATACAATGTATCCACCTGATACATATACAAATACATGATCCTCCTGATCATAACAAGCATCCAACATGATGCATATACATATACATGATCCAACTGATCATAACAAGCATCCAACATGATGCATATAAATATACATGATCCAACTGATCATAACAAGCATCAAACATGATGCATATGATCCAACTGATCATACCAAGCATCCAACATGATGCATATAAATATATATCAAGCATCCAACATGATGCATATATAGAGAAGTAACTGGAGAATCATCCTGATGCTCATCATCCAGCGCTTACATCCACAGCCATGGAAGGATCCTCCTCTCGCCATGCTTGGAATGGATCCTGCAAATGTGTCCATCACTTCTTCCTCGAAGTGTCATCAATCTAAAGAAAACCAAGCCTCTCTTTGAAGTACAGGAGCTTCACTGCTCCTCTCTGCACCATATCCCTGATATAGTGATATTTGATCTCAATGTTCTTTGACCTGTCGTGGAACACTGGGTTCTCAAACAACTTCACACAACTCTGGTTATCACACAAGATACCAGTAGCCTCCAATGGGAGATCAAATAAATCAGACAATAGCTTCCTTAGGCATACTGCCTCACAACTAGCCAAACAAGCTGCAACATACTCTGCTTCGGCTATACTCAGTGTTACGCAGGACTGCTTCCTGCTAAACCAAGAGATCACACCTGATCCCATTCTGAAGCAGAACCCAGATGTGCTCTTCCTATCTACAGCACTACCTGCCCAGTCTGAATAAACATAACCTTGCAGGTTAAATTTTTGATTCGCATCATACTTGAACCCATAATCAACTATACCCTTTAGGTACATCAGAATATGCTTTACAACAACCACGTAAACACTCCTTGAATATGTCAAGAGCTGGCTCAATGTGTTCACCGCAAAGAAAATATTTGGTCTCGTGTTCGTCAAGTACATCAAGGACCCAATCATCTGATGATACACAGTGACATCAACCGGATCAGATGAAGCATCACACAGAAGCTTTAGGTTCGATGCCATAGGTGTGGCCATGGCCTTACAGTCCATCATCCTGAACCTCTTCAAAATCTCTACTGCATACTTCCCTTGTCCAAGGAAGATCCCATCTGCATTCTACCACACCTCCATGCCTAGAAAATAGTGCATCATCCCCAAGTCCTTCATCTTGAACTCGGCAGCAAGCTTCCTCTTTGTGTCGGAAATCAATCTATCCTCACTTGTTACAAACAGGTCATCCACATACAAGAGTAGTATCACAAGATTGCCTTCCTCAACCTTGTAGTAAAGGTTGGAATCTGCTTTACACTTAGTAAATCCCAAACTGGATAGAAAGCTATCCATCCTACCATACCAAGTCCTAGGAGCTTCCTTCAATCCATACAAGGATTTCTTCAACCTGAACACATATGACTCTATGTCATGTGTCTCAAAACCAAGTGGCTGCTCCACATACACTTCCTCCTCGACTATACCATTCAAGAAAGCTGTCTTGACATCCATCTGGTGTATCTTCCATTTCATTATTGCAGCCAGAGCAAGTACTGATCTAATGGAAGTGTATCTTGCCACAGGAGCAAAAGTCTCTTCATAGTCAATCCCTTCTTTCTGGGAGAAGCCACGAGCTACAAATCTCGCTTTGTATTTCTCTATGCTACCATCTGCAGCATGCTTGATCTTGTAGATCCACTTGGAAGTCACAACTGACTTCCCTTCAAGTCTTGGGACTACATCCCAAACATCATTCTTCATGATCAACTGATATTCCTCGACCATGGCATCCTTCCATTCTTTCTTTTTCGCTGCTTCTTCATAACTGGAAGGTTCTTTGTTCATAATGTCAAAGAGTAAGGCAACATAACTGGTGTGTGATCTAGTTCTTTTCCTTGCTCTGTGTTCTTCTTCTGGAATGCCATACCTTTCTGCATTTTGAATGAGCTCTCTAGTCCATGCAGGTTTCCTCTTGTGAGAGTCCTTCTCATGGGGTGGATCTACAGGTTCTTGTGGATCTTCAATTTCACGATCTGCTTCTGGAATTGCTTCAGTCATTGTGGTATCTTGAAATCCGATTTCCTTTGGTTCTTCATGATCTTCAACAGGTGCCTTCCTTGATTTGATGAAGGCCAAGTTTTCATCAAATGTTACATCCCTACTGACATCAATCTTCTTGAACCCTGGAAAGTATATTCTATAAGCCTTCGAGCTTTCACTATACCCCACAAATATACCCTTCTTTCCCGAAAGATCTAACTTTGTCCTATTTTCCTTTGGGACATGGGTATATATTGGACAACCAAATATTTTGAGATGGCTGACTTCAGGTTTCTTACTAGAGAAGACCTCTTCTGGTGTCTTGTTGTCCAATACCTTGTGAGGTGTTCTGTTCTGCACATATACAACTGTCCTAGTTGCTTCTGCCTAAAGATGCATAGGCAGATCCTGGTCATGCAACATTTCCCGTGCTGCTTCCATGATTTTTCTATTCTTCCTTTCTGTAACTCCATTCTGTTGTGGATTGTAGGGAGCATTCAACTCCCTCTTAATCCATGAATCACTACATAACTTCTTGAAGTCACCTGAATTGAATTCTCTGCCAGTGTTAGATCTGAATGTCTTGATATTTTTATCAGTTTGATTTTCCATCAAGGATTTGAACTCCTTGAACTTATCAAACACTTCATCTTTGTTCTTCAAGAAATAAACCCAAGTCTTCCTAGAGAAATCATCAATGAAAGAGACATAGTATACATACCCACTCAAAGAACTGGATGACATTGGACTGCATACACCAGAGTGGATAATCGCCAAGATCCCTTTTGATTTGCTTTCACTGCTTGGAAACTCCTTCTTAATGTTCTTTCCTTTTGCACATCCTTTGCAAACAGCTTCATGCTTTGTCTTGATTTCAGGAAGACCTTCTACAACTTTGCTTGCAATTGGTAGTGCTCTATAGTGCACATGCATAAGCCTTCTATGCCAAATTTCACTTGGCTCCATGGATTCATGTACCATGGCATGTTCAGGTTGTCCCTTCAATTTGTACAATCCTCTCTCTTGCTCTCCAATCACTATTGTATCATCCATAGTTTTACCTTTTGGCCACATTAAGACTTGGCCATCTACAAATGCAACCCTCATGCCTTTTGCATCCAATGCAAATATAGAGAGTAGGTTCTTCTTGAGCCCAGGTACATATAAAACATCTTTCAGCTTCAAAGACTTCCCAGAGTCTAGATTGTAGGAGGCTTCACAACTTCCCTTGATAGGATATTGATAGTCATCCCCAAGTTTAACTTTATGGGGTGACTCATGTTCAAATAGGTTTACAAAAGATTCTTTAAACCTAGTCATGTGTTTGGAAGCCCCACTATCAATAATCCAATCATTACATCCATGAGAGATAGTACCTGTGAGAGCAGATATTAGAACATATTCATCTTCACTTGATGGATCATCACTTTCTGCCTTAGCCTTCTTCTTTGGAGGTTCATCATCCTCAGCAACATGAGCATGGTACCTTCTCTTGCTGCCCTTCTTCTTCTTGTTGAAGTTGTTGTTTTCCTTTTTCTTCTTGGGACAATTTATAGCAATATGTCCTTTCTCATTACAGGTAATCTATTGTGATGGTGGTGTGAAGATTTCTTGAAGTGAGATGGCTCTCTCTTGGACTTGCCTTTCTTGGTGTGAGCTATGAGAGTTTGATGTTCACTTACCATCTTTTCTCCTCGGGCTACAATCCTAGCCTCTTCTTGTAAACATTCCTCCCACAGTCTACTGAAGGAGATTAGTTTCCTTCTTGCACAGATTCCTTGGATGAAGGAATCCCATGACCTAGGTAGACCATTCAGAGTGGTCATGACAATTTCGCCATTCTCCACCACTTCATCCACAGCTTCAAGTTGTTATTTGATTTGAGAGACCTTAGAGAAATAGGATTGACTGGTCTCTCCATTTTGAAACTTTACCCCTTTCAATTGGTTCCTCAGGGTCATCTTCCGATTTATGTTCTTCCCTTCAAATAGCTTGGTAAGGTACTCAAACATCTCCTTAGGTGTCTTCAAAGATGACGCATGTGGGATGAGATGATCCTTGATAGAATCAACAATAATCCTCTTTTCCTTAACCAAGTTCTTTTTGTGAAGAGCCTTAGCCTCTTCTCCCTCTGGGACAGGGACCTCTTCACTTATATAATTTCCCAACTCATTTTCTTCCAGGATTAACCCAATCCTATACTTCCATGCTCAGAAGTTATCATCCCCTTCAAGCTTATCCTCAAGATTGGTGTGGTGAGACATCTTTCAAGAGTAATTCAAATGGAAATAGAAAATATTTAGGTCTTACCACTTGATTTGCTGAAAACTCGATCTGGTCACGGATTAGGGTTTGTCAGAGAAATCCTAAAAATTCAAACTTTGAATTTCAAATTTCTGAGAGGATAGAAAGATGCGCCTTGATGAGCTAATCAGCCTGGTATATTCAGAATTTGAGATCTACAAAGTTTCACCCTTCAAAAATGCCTTTTAGTCTTCTTGGATTCACTAGGAGAACCCTGAATTAAGGTTTGAGTTTCTCAGAGCTTTACCCAACCAAAAATCTCGATCCAAAGCTCTAAACTTTGATTTTTCCAAGGAGCTTCCAACTATGTCTTCAGATTTTAGAAATTCCTATTTTTGTGGAAACCCTAATTTTTAGGGCCAAAACTAAAATTGCTCAGAATTGAATTCTGATTGGACAGAAATATTCTCCTTGATGAGTAGATTCAATCTACCCTACTTCTTTTCCAAAATCTGTGGAGAGAAACCCAATAAACAAGAAACCCTAGTTTTCGCCACTGCACAATGTCTTCTTCTTAGGTTAGCTCTGATACCATGTTAATTTTTTAGCATTAATTCAATGTAGTCTAGGATCTTTACTGAGAGAATAACATGTACAACATATCAAGTATAACAATGCATATCAATCACACCAAGCAATCCCATGAGACAATAGACACACAGAGTTTCACTGGGGAAAACCACAAAGGTGAAAAACCCCACAACTTCCTTAGAGATAGAAAGAGCAATGATACAACCAAAGTAAAAGAGATAGTCTTCTCCTAGCAGCTAATCCTTCTCCTCACATGTGCACCACTTTCCGAGTGATGGAAGAGTGAGTAATGAGATGATCAAATAGAGATCTCTTGATCTCTATTTATACAGACCCTATCTTGCCAAATAAATCAACAGGGCCGACTTGTCTAACTCAGTCTAATAACCCATGGTTAACTTAATCAGGGCCGACCCCACACATGGTGGTCTAATAACCCATCGACAAGTTATGACACGTGCAACACTTGTCAATACAAATGACGACACTTCCATATAGAGGAATAATAACATCTCTATAGGAGTACAATATACCTAGATGAAATACATAGGTGAATACATTCCGAAGTTACATATACATCAACAAAACTAAGGTTTGGAAAACAATATTTCCAATACTTCCTTATAAATGATTTCCTAAACATTGTGCATCAAACCTTTTGTTGAGAACTGTGTAGTAAAAAAATTTGCACTAAGACTTGTGCATTAAGAACTACCTACGCAGTAAAAACTACTTGCGCATTAAGAACTATTTGTGCAATAAATACTATAAGACCTGCACAGTAAGAACTACCCGCGTAGTGAAAACTACCCGCACAGTAAAACCTGTGCAGTAAGAACTATATGTGCATTAAATACTAACCTAAGGACTACGCAGTACGATTCACCAAAAATGAAATAAATTCAATTATAGATGTATGCATATCTATTATTCAAATTATGTTATTCACTAAAAACATCAGCTCTATAACCTCCGCTACAAGGTGTTTCCCTTGTAGTGAGTTAAGCCTTCAAGTGGTAGTTGGTGAAAATATTTTTTTAGAAAACAGTAGCTGCACAGAGAGTGGATATAGTGGTGTCAATCAAGTAGAAGCTAGATATAGTAGAATCTCTTCAAACAGTTGTAATAGAGGCCCAAGATCTTGGCCAATTTTATTAATAAAATTTGCAGAGTTTTTTGTGTTTCGTTTCTACATAATTAATAAGGTTTAATTATTGGTGTGTGTGGTGGATTCATATTACCGAGATTAATGAAGTCCAAGTAGTTTTTTTTTGCTTCAATTTTACTCTAACCTGTAGAGAGGTGTAGTCCCTATGCTTCATGTCGTCTCCATAAAATTATTACAATGCTCATCATACACGCCTCTAGATAAGCACCCTTACATAAAATGTTCCCAATCTAGTATAGTGTGGGTATAGCATGAAAATAGGTTTTCCAAAATTCTACCACCTTCTCATTAATTCCTTCTAGAATTATATCTATACAGGGATACCTCCAAATAAGAACATAGCAAACAACTTCATTGTTTCAATCTATACAAACCTTGATATTAGTACACCTCCGTAATGTTATTTTGGAAACATGAATAAATTTTGACAATGTTGTCACCATTTGACTTCTTGAAGTCCGTAATGCACCCACAAAAATTTGAATTTCCCTATGAGTAACTTGATCAATATCATGCTTACTTGATTTTCAAAATGAAGACAATTTTTTTGATACTTTTTTCTAATACATTCTCATGTTCTTTTGCATGTTTAGCATCTTGAAAACCCAATAGTTTTTCTATGTGATTTAATTTTGTATTTTTTTCTCAATCCTAATAGGATTTGAGCTTGTGTAATCATCGTTCTTTTCTCCAAAAAAAACTTAAATACGTTACTAACATATTCTTTAATTGTTCTATTAGGACTCAACTCCCCAAAAAATTCTTTTGTGTTTGCATCAAAACATTCTAAACAGTTTCCATCCCTTTCAAAAGAACTACAACTCCTATTTATTGTTGAAACCTGATTGGGAACAAGGTCCTGTGGCGACTAATTATATTATATCCCTATAGATTCCACTCAATTTATCACTTTCATGTTATCAACTTCCAAAGACCATGAACCCTCATTCTAGCTACAATTCAAGTAAATTAGACTACATTGAGATAACTACAGAATAACTTATTGAAAGAAAGAAACTTCAAACTAGGGTATAACTAGAGATAAGGGCCTATGACATTGCCTCTCCAAGACCATATTTTGAAAAAATAAAATCATTTTAAGGGAAGAGACATGTAATTTTATATTTAGATTTATACCCTATGATTTTGTGTAAGGAGGGGAATCTATGTGTTAACACCCAAATCATACCCCCTAGGTTGTGGGAGAGGGCAAGTCGGGGTAACTACTAACCGCTTTGGACTTATGCCACTGACCCAACACAATCCAAGAGGGATCTCTCTACAAATCTATGAAAGACTGGAAATAATCAGAGGTGTCAAAAATGAAAACATACACCAGCATTCATTTGTTAAGATATTCGATCAAAGCATACATAGAAGGTCAGACTTCTGTTAGGACAAATTTGTTTATAAATTGTTGGTTGGAAAACAACAGGGATTTCTATTGGGAAATGGAGTCAAATTAAACAAGACATAAACATCATTGAAAAATAATTTGCAGATACATTCACACAGGGGAAAGGTAGACACCGGCTTATAGTCAAAAATATTTTAGTTGGTGAGTTAGAATAGAAATGAACAATCCATCAATATAAAGCATGGAAACATGAATTCTATATTGGCTTTAGCAGAAGATAATTGTGGAATGCTTGGTATGATCAAAATGGAGCATAATATTTATGAATTCCATTCAAATACTACACTAGACCAAGCACGAATAAGCATTACAAAATGAATTAACGATGAAAGAAACACAATTCACATGGGAAAAAGAAAGAACAGACTGTAACACCAATCACACAGGAATCCCTGATAAAACACCTGCTAGGCTCTCTCAATTTTACTCAAAATGGCACAAAATGTTTTACATAGAGCAATATACTAGTCTCCAAAAGTTTTCAACCATTCTCCATTCAATTACATAGCATACATAGCATAGTAGAGCCTCCTGCTCGACTTATTTGGACTAGAAAACAGTTATAACAAAGTGACACCTCATCAGGACATATTTTCCACTACCCCTACAAAACAAGAATGGGTAGGGCGGGTCCACCTGTTTTTTACTTTCACCAACATTTCTTACTAAATGAAATCCACTTCAAACAGAAAGATAAAAAGGCAAGTAATTGTTCCAGTTGGCTATTTCCAATAGCCGCCTCAAAAAATATTGCAAATTTCTTTAAATTGAAAATGTCTTAGAAATATTTGAAAATAACAACAACTCTTTGAAAATAAAAAACAACAACTACTGATAAGTACGAAGTGAGTACTTCATCTTCCCATATTCCTCCACATAACTCCATTGGTCAGCCCTGATGCTTTCATGCAGCAACATTTCTTTCACTGAGACCTTTAGCTCCACATTCTCTTCGCTGGACATAATAGGGACTCGTTCACTCAAGCTCTTCAACAGGTTCATGATCTTGAAATCTTCAGCAAGCTTCTCTAATAATATTTTCCCTATAAGAACATGAATTAGATTCTGAAAATTTTCGTGATTCATTCTTATCGCGAACAACAGGTTTTTGTAATCATTATGGGGAATTAGTTCACCATCATCACCCCAAAAGGAGGGTAACCCCTTTTGGAAAACGTTCTCAAATTTTTCCTTTATACCAACAAATTGTTCTATCATCACTGCACAGCGAGCCTCGATATTCTCTACATGAGTGTATTTTCCCAGCGTCTTTCTCGCCCAAGCGATCGCTACAATTCTATTTTTGATCCCCAAAGTAATTAAAACCTCCTCTGATGCACATCTTTTCAGAGCTTTCTTTATTGATTTCCCTCTAGCCCTTATGGCTATTAAACAAGACCTAAGATTGATGGCCGTCTCTATAATACTATCCCAGATTATGTGCTTGCACCCCTGCATTGGGACCTATCCAATTGCCTGGGAAATAAAAATTTGATTTGTTTCCACCAACCCTTTTTTCTTACTTTGCAACTCCCTTATTTCTTCATCCATTTTCATGTTCTGCTCCTCCAGTTTCATAGCCCTTTCCTTCAATTCTTTAATTTCTACATCCTTCAAGCTGACCTTGGACATAGCTCGTGAAACACTATCAGCACTACTTCCACCTGCATCCTGACTTACAGTTGACGACTGCATGCCCAAAGTGGGCAAGTTACTCTTTAGATCATCAACCTGCTTTTCCAAACTCAACTTATCCTTCTCCCATTCGGTCCTCTTCTCAATCAATTTCAACAATTCTGCCTTGCTTTCACTGAGTTCTTTGGATAAAAATTCTTTATCTTGTTCCAACTTAGACTCCTCGAGATCCTGAATTAACTGAGTGTTTGGTACCTTCAATTTCTTTTGCAATGTTTGAATTAATTTGTCCTTCTCTGTCAGCAACTTATTACTAGCCTTGCCGCTGCCATCACTTGCAACCAAGTCAAATTGAAATTTCTTGACCTGCTACTGATGGACTTTATTTTCCATTCTCTACTATCTCAGCTAACTATCCATTTTACTTAGAATTCCCTCCAACTTTTTGACCCTCAAAATAGCCTGTATATAATCTTCATAGATAACCTCTCCGATCTGTTTCTGCAACTGAATCTTATTTGGTGCTGATATCTTCGTCAAATCGTATTTCACTTCAGTCAATTTGTTTGGGGTGGCTACTTCCAGATTCAAGGTGCCTTCTTTGACGCTCCGACTTGTCACCAATGTGACATCTAACTTCGATAAGATTCTAACTTTGGGCAACAAACTATATACAACTTGAGCATAAGTTTGCTTGTCTCGACCATACTATTCAAACATCTCATCTCTTGACGAGAACCTACTCATGTCTCCACTTTCGCTGGCCTCCTGAAAATTGTATTCCTGTATCTGTACATTTGGGATTTGAATCTCCCCTTCATTACTAACCTCACTATTTATCAAAGTGGTCAATTCTGGCTGTGTCCCGACTAACTCTCGAGTCTCAGTTCTTGCCCATTTTTCTCCCTCTCCTTCCTCATCATACTCATCAATATTTCTCGCAGATTCCTTTTTTCTCCTACTTACGCAACTTTTGGTATGACCTCCATTTCTACCGTCTCTTTCAACAAAGTGAGATCTTCCTCTTGTAAATCCGACGCTACTTCCACCTCCGGCTCGTATTGCAACAGATTCCTTTCCCCTAACGACCCTTCAACTTCCTTGTGTTCAAAACTACTAAGGTTATTCAATCTTCTCCTCTCATAAATAATGCGTAAAGGATCATAGTCCATCGCTATGTCTTTCTTGAATTCCATGACTTCCAACAAACTCTGCACCTCTGAAATGGCTTCCTTGCTTTTTACAATGAATGGATTGATCTTCTAGGGATACTTCAAGTCGACTCCCTTCTTGAACTTCAAAAAGTTTTCATCCTTTAGAATCAACTTTTACCTGATAAAATCCAAATAAAAAATTCTAACAGTTAGAAAGGAAGGTAGTATGTATGGCTCATGTATGAAACCATACATCCTAATGACTGTGGAATACTTTGATAAAACATAGTCTCCCATGGCTACCTGTTTCTTCAACTACAACGAGGTCTTCATTTCAGGTAGGACCCTCAGCAATTCTTCTCCGAAAAACAATTTGTACAACACATACAAAATAGATTTGATGTAGTTAAACAGGGTATCCTCCAGAGTACCAACATAAAATTCTGGTGCGAAATGCAATTCATCCTCTATTACTGACCATGACCATCTTCATCAAATGGGATTGAAACCAGAAACATCTAGTATTTGGAAAAACAACTAACTGAGAGTTAATGGATTTCGCCACAAATTCTTCAAACCTCCGACTCGAAACTGATTCGTAATCAGCCAAGGGTGAACTGACACTTATCCTAAACAGCAGACTTAAATACAACTCTGTTACCAACTTATCACTATCAAGACTTAAAAATAGTGCAAGTAACAAAAGGACTAATTGGGTATTAACATTGAACATACTAACATCTAATGGGTAGGGATTATCCTCAATATCCAGGTTTGACTTAAGGAAAGTGGTAAAAAAGGCTTGCCGAATTTTGGGAGAAACTTGACGATAGAGGGTTACAATTGCTTCTTCAGAGAAAATTTCAGACTCTGGGGTCTGTGACTTAGGGATTTCAAAAGACCTACTGATGACTGACTGCTCAATAGAACAAACAAGTTTACTCTTCAGACCATTCATAATAACCTTCTGGGTTGCTTCATAGTGGGACGCACACCAGGAGACCAACTCAAGAAACGACATGATTTGGTCCAAACAAAAAAAAATGAAAGAGAACTGGAACACCATATGTACATTTGTGCCCCCGACACGCAAAAGTTTCAATCTTCTCTTAATCTCAGCTATGGGCAACTGGATATCTGTGTCAAAAATGTTAAAGTCTCTGTCTTCCAAGGCACTTCTATCCATACTCGTGCTTACACCCATATCCTCTTCCATTATCCTACTGTGAATATACTTATATTACAGATGAAGTCAGTTTTAAGGACCTACCTTTCATTCGCAATCTCTGATACTGCTCTGTCGAAAACCCTGTCGCCCTCATCGTCTCCTAAACGCCAGGAAGATTCTGACTTCGACAGTTCTGATGAGTGAATGTCAACTACACATGACGACAACCATATATATAAAACTTATTCACTTATCCAACGATCTTATTTGCCAAATGTCCCCCAATCTCGGTCGTTGATCCCTCGCGTGTTGATCTCCGTCGTTAGATCTGGTCCCCATTTAACCATTTATTTGACAACCCCTCCTTGTCTGCCATTGGATCATCCCTTTATATTCCATTTGCATCGTTCATCTTGGCACCACATGTCCACGAAGTGGTATCGCAAACACCTCAAAGTAGTCTCTAATACCATTTTCATTCCCCAGGACCAACCCCAGAATTGACACCTGTTGAATGGTTTCACCCATCGCAACCACCATTTCCTCTAACCAGTGTGCTTCTTGTCAATGCATTGATCATCGTGAACCGTTGATCGCCTCCTGCCCTGCATCTACTGTGGAGGCTTGTCCTACGTTTAACTCCTTAGAGCTTTCCGTCGACGAGGTCCACCTTGCCTATCTCCCATGTAGCTTCGATGTTGCATCGCCGTCGGTTTGACCCTCTTCGCATCCCGAACCACTGATCACTTGTAGCCTGCATGGTGGAATATTAACTTCAGTTCCGCACTGTCAGATCTATGACAATAAATCTCAACCACCGATCCTTAGCACCCTATTCCGCCAATGTGGTATCGCACGCCCCTGCAATGGTTTTGCTTACCACCATTCCCACCATGCGATGGGCTCTCTAGTTGCCACCTATCTGGCGGTAAAACCCATCGGGACCACCTTTATGACTATCCAACGCACGCTTTGGTCATGTGACGCTCAGTGAGGACTATTGATCTCGCGCCCATGCCCAATCAATGGTGCCTTTACCAATGATGGTTAACCCCTATGATATTTAGCTGTCGGACTATAGGATTTGGGGTTATTTCGGTCATTTTGAGTGTAATTTAATGCCTTCTTTTGCCATTTCTTTAGATGCACCACATTCAACACTTCTACACCAACTTTCCCATACCCTAGCACCCAGCCATGGACAACAAAGGGGACTTCAGGCATCCACTAGGTAACTTTTTAACTCTTCACCCCCCTTGTTTAGTATTTATGCTGCAAAAATAGTTACGTGCTAACAACTGGCTCCAACTGGGGATGTTATCCTCCTTGCAAGGTAGCAAAGAACCCCATAGACCAAGTGTCTGATCCATTGTGCAAAACTTCAAACCCTCGAACTGAAAACTTTAGGTTGAAAACTGAAACTGTACCTATCGCAAATTTGCGTTGAACATGTAAATAAACAAAAACCATGGCTCCTCCTCCATACCTTAGGGATTTTGCTTCGGGCTTCAAGTCTTTATATTTGCCATCAATACTCCAAAACAACTATGGAAAAAAAATATGTACAGGATATGGTACAAAAAATACCTATCTTCTCTAGGACAGATAATGCTTCAAAAATCTCTTGTTGACTGGAACTCTTGATCTCTTCTTTAAGACCAAATCATTCACCTGCAACTGCTCTTCTTTCACCTTCCTGTCAAAGGCATCCTTCATCTTCTCTTGGTGCATTTGTACCTTATCGTAGGCCCTACTTCTTAGCTCATTCAATTCAATTATTTGATTCACCTTCTCTGCATATGATTTGGTTCTTCTTATATTCCCTGCAACAACCTCATGATTGGTAACCCTAAGGATGCTGGGGAAACCACCTCAACTCTGTATACCAATTGGAAAGGTGACATCCCAATGGCTCTATTTGTACTGTTTCTATCAACCCACAAAGCATACTTTAATTTCGTGTGCCATGCTCTTTTATTTTCCTCCAACAATTTCTTGATGATTCTTACCAGGCTCTTGTTGGAAGACTCTGCTATCCCATTCCCCTGAGGATAGTAAGTTGTCGAATGGTTAAAACTGATATGGTACTTGTGACAAAAGTTTATCATCTTATTGGATTTAAATGCCGGTGCATTGTCTATCACTATCCTCTTAGGACAGCCAAATCTAGACAAGATATTTTCTTCTAAGAAATCCATGATTACTGTCTCAGTCACTTTCCTGGTAGGGATGGATTCAATCCATTCAATAAAGTAATCTGTACCTATTAAAATCCATCTATGCTGGCTAGATGAGTTAGGGTTTATTTCTCCGATAAAGTCTAGCCCCCATTGCTGGAAAGGTGCTTCTACTATAATCGGATGGAGGGGGAGAGAGACAACCTTCCTCTTACCTTCAAAGATTTGGCATTTGTGGCACGTAGCCGTCTCCTTATACACATCTACAAACATGGTAGGCCAGTAAAACCCATCCCTCAAGATCTTATTGATTATCACTTTCCATGAATGATTTCCACCACAATATCCTCTGTGGAATTATTCCTTGGTGTGTTGAGCTTCATCCTCTAACAAACAGTTCAGCAACACACCCCCAGGTGCTTCCAATATAAAAACTGATTCATAATACAATAGTTGGCAGCTTTCAGATTTAGAGCCCTGGCCCTGGTTTTTCTCAACCCTGCAGGAGCTTGCAAGTTCTGCAAAGTATAGATAATGTCAGCATACCAAGGAGATGCAGAAAAATATGGCCTCACCTGTATTCCTTCGTCTACCTGATTTGAGTAATCTTCTAAGAAATTTAGTTGTAAAGAATCATAGTTGGCTTTAGTCATCAATTTTTCTAATCCTTTCCCTTTTACCAGTTTAGTAGGTTTTATCTCCAGGTCATACTCCAGTAGTATAGAAATCCATTTGGCCCTTCTTCCTTCAGGATTTGCTTGGGTGAGGATACTCTTTACAACACTATTTGGGACATGAGCAATGATGCATGAGTGGAGGATGTAGACCCTAAAATCCTTCAGTGACTTAATTAGAGCGCATGCTTGTTTTCCATGATATCATATTTGAGCTCTCCATCTATCATCACCCTGTTGAAGAACGCAATTGGTTGCTCAGCATTTTGAGCATTCTTCTATAGTATCACCCCTGCCACTGTATGTTCAAATGCATAGGAAAAAATCAAGAACTCCTTGGAGAAATATGGGCTTGCTAATAGTGGGGCCTCAGTGATAGCCTTCTTAATTCCTTTGAATGAATCCCTGGCTTCCTCAGTCCATTTTATCTTATTTTCCTTTTTCAACATATTGGTGATATTTCTCATTATCTCTGCAAAACTTGGAATAAATCTCCTTAGGAAGCCCACCTGGCCAATGAAGGATTGCACTTCCTTTTTACTTCTGGGCTCCCCAACTCTCTAAATAGCACTAACCCTTTCAGGATTGATCTTGATTCCTCCTTTAGAAATGAAAATCCCCAGGAGCTTGGCTTCCTCTAATGCAAAATGAGACTTTTTTCGGGTTAAGAGAAATACCATACTTTCTGCATTTCTTGAAAACCTGCTCCAAATGTTTCAAATGCTCCTCATCAGATCTGGAGAATACCGTTATTTCATCCATATATACCACCACAAACCTATCTTTATCCTCAACAAATGTTATATCCATTGCACGCTGGAAAGTGGCCCCTGCATTCATTAGCCCAAAAGGCATCTTCACATACATGAAAGGTCCCCACGGAGTGGTAAAGGAAATTTTTTCCCGGTCTTCTGGGCATACTTTGATCTGATTGTATCCTGAAAAAACCATCCATGGTAGAGATCCTCTCTTCCCCTACTACCTTCTGTAAGATATGTTCCATTTTAGGCAGAGGGTAATTATCTTTCAGAGAAGCCTTGTTGAGGTTCCTGAAATCTATGCAAATCCTGATCTCACCATTCTTTTTCCTTACAGGAACCAGATTGGCTATCCACTGGGAAAATCTCAAGGTAACAATGATTTTTGCATTGAACAATCTCCTAATTTCTTTCTCTATTATAGGCATCAGTTTTGGATTTACCCTTCTTAGCTTCTATTTGAAAGGTTTCTCCCCTGGTTTGATAGGAATAGAATGCTGTATTATGGAGGTGTCATATTCCTTTAAGTCCTCATAACTCTAGGCGAAAGCATCATCATATTTCTTGATTAATTCTACATATCACTCTTTCTTCTTGGCATGCAGCTTTTTGGACAGATTCACCATTTGAGGCTCCTCTTTGCTGCCCAAATTCTGATCTTCCACAGCATCACTGGGAGGCTCAAACTTTGGTTTTTTAGCTACATATTTCTGGTCAAACTTCTCTAGGGGTATCAAACCTTTGGGGATGTAATCGCTCTTCAACTGAATGATATCCTTTCCACCCATCATGTTTTCCCACCCTTTGCTTTCAGCCTCTTCATCTCCTAACTTCCCTTTGTCTACCAAACCTTCCAAGTTTTCATTCTCTGTGTCAATTTGCACATTCGCAAACTCATCAGATAGCTCTAAGAACCTCTTAATCTGTAAATCGTCATAAAATACCTGCCAATATTTGGAATTCTCTGCAATAGATGGCCTATTCACCACCTCCACCTCATATTTCTCCTGAGAAAAGATAGGAGTTTTAAAACCACCAGCAGTAGTAGCCAAGGAATTTTCCACTTGATTTTCACTTATGGGTATCACTCTGATCTTGTGTTATGTGAAAAGATTCCCAAACATATCCCAGACTTCATTCCTATAGGCCCTCATCCTGGGGTGTTTGGTTTGATAGCTATCATTCACTTGATTGACCACCAACTCTGAATCTCCAAACACTTCTATCCTCTTTGCTCCCAAATCTTTCAGGGCCTGTAATCCTAGGAGCAGAGCTTCATATTCGGCCACATTGTTATTGCATTCGAAGGTAAGTTTATATGACAAAGCTCTGGATTCTCTGTCAGGAGGTATGATCCAGACTCCTGCCCCAGCACCATTTGTGCTCAAGGACCCATCAAAATACATCAACCATAGGCCCTCTTCATTTTTTGTCTTTCTGAGGCTTCATACCTTGCTGCAAATTATTTATCTTCATTGACCTCAATGTATGTAGGAGGCTCAGGATCAATATGAGGGCCATCATTGAAGAAAATAGAGGATCCTATGTCTATGTCTACAACATATATAGGGTGATTTTCAAGTTTTTCTTCATTGCTGACCACATAAGCCATCCTCTTCTCTCTATACAGTCTTCTATTGCTACCAAAAAGAGGTATAGTGGCATAAGACAAGTCCATCTGCATAGTCCCTTTCAATTTTGAAGGCCAGGACCTCGACAACAGCATCCCAAACTTTGTGGGCACGTCAGCCACTACAATGTCCATCATAATGATTTTTGTTGGGATTTGGGAAAGGGTCACTACCACATCTTTAATCAATCTCAAACATTGTACCTTCTTGCAGTCAAAAGAATAGAGGTCTTTGTATGGCCTGGTAACTTCTAATCCCAACTAATCCATGACAGATTTCGGCATTATATTATGCGATGCCCCAGAGTCTATTAATGCATTATGTAAGACCTTGCCATGGACATTCAAACTTAAATAGAATGGGGTAACCTCTCCATCCTCTGGCTCTTCAAGCTTAGACCCAAAAATTATGGTGGGAGCATCCTCTGTTACTTCTAATATATCAAGTGGATAATCACCTTTTCCTTTTACCATGCTAGCTATCTCTTCCATATATTCATTGTTCCTTAAGAGCTCATTTAAGGGGATAGAGATTTTCACCTTGGACAGTTCAACTATTAGATTGAAGGTTGAAGCTGGCCTCACTACTTCAGTGACTTCTGGCTGCCTAAATTCTCTAGAAGGATGCCCCTTATCTTCTGGTGCCTTCTGTGCAACAACCTCCTGCTACTTCTCCTTTGGATTTTCTACACTTCGCTGAGTATTTGAGGGCTGTGTTTGACTAGGTTGTCCTTTATTTATTGTAACATCTTGGTTCCTTATCTTCATTTTCCTCTGAATATCATCCAACAACATTTTGATAACCCATTGGGTGCTGCTCAGAATCTGACTTAGGGTTTTTGCTAGTGCTTTCCCTAGTGAATAAATCATGCTCTCTTTCGGTCAAATGTGCTTCATGGTCTAGAGTGTCAAAGAGATGAATATGGTCACCCATGGGATCTTCAGGTCCTTCTTGATCAACTATATTTTCAGGGAAAGGAGGCCTTATCAGCAGGTCATCAGTATTCCTCTAATTTCTTTGAGGGGGTGACCTCCTAAAGTTAGGATTTCTCACTTGGTTTTCATGATGCTCTCTAGTAGCCGACTTGTTATCTAGGGCCAAACTATCCATCAACTTTTCCATGGCCTTCATCATCGTATCAAACTTAGCGTCACTAGAGGAGGAGGAAGATGAGGTAGAGGGCTGGACCTCCTGCTTTTTCTTATCTGATTCTGATTTACCGTTCATTTTCCCTGAAGCCATCATGTTTGCTTCCACTTCTATAGAATCTTTCAGTATAACAAGTAGGGTGGGCGACTTCCTTTCTCTCAACATACATGAAAAATATCCCTCAAAGGCATCTGTATAATGGAGTTTTGCAGCACCTACTGAGGGCCTCAGATCATCTGGGATAGATTTGTATGCCTTCATAAACCTAGCAGAGAATTCATGAACCGATTCAAAACCCCCTTTCTTTAAATGATTGTACTAGGACAGGGCTAGGGCAGGACTCCCTATCGTATCCCACCTTTCTAAGAACAATGTCTTAAAGGCTGCAAAATCATTGATAGAAGCATTTGGAAACTGCCTGAACCATTTCTTAGGTTCTCCAAACAAACTCTAGGCAAACAGCCGCATCTTAGCATCATCATAATTTACTTCCTCCAAATCAACAAAATCTTCAAATCGGTCTAGATGCTTCCAAGATGAAAATTCTCCCTCCCCATCATAAGGGACGATCCTCTAGGAATAGTTCTTAGGTAAGTCATGTAAAACAGCTGGTAGGACTAGAGGCGCAAATCTAGTGGCCATGAGTAGAGGTGGATTTTGTACAAGGGGAAAGGTATTCTGAGCAGGGTTATTTGCAAGGTGTGTGGTATGGGGCTGAGAGATCTGGAAATGAGGCTTGGCCCTTTCATCTTTCGCAGTATTCTTCAAATTACACCACACATGATCTAGCAGGTATGACTCAAGGCTATTCAAACCTTCTTCACCTAGGTTTAGATATGATTCAGATTTGGATCTTGGAAAAGACCTTCCAATGTTTATCTCTATATCTAATTCATGAAAAACAGATGGCTCTTCCTTAGTCACAATTCTTTCACTGCTAGAAGTACTAGCTTTATCCTTTCCAATATTATGTCTAAGCAAACTTTCTGGATTATCCACCCCTAGTAAAATTTCGAAAAAAAAAGATTACCTCTAGTATGGATCCTTTTAGAGGCCAGGATGCCTTTGAAACTTCTTTAGAAATGGACCTTTGGCTCACTGATCTTCCCAGTGGAGTCACCTCTGAATGTAAATCTATCAATGAGTGAAGTCACCAGGGCAAAAACACACAACCTTCTCAAAATCTGAAAACCTCTGTTTTCCCACATAAATGTCTATTTTCTCTAAAACTCAGACTTCTTAATCGTTCTCCCAGATATGATGAAATAATCGTTCCCCAATAGCGGCACCAGTTTGTTAACACCCAAATCATACCCCCTAGGTTGTGGGAGAGGGAAAGTCAAGGTAACCACTAACCACTTTCGACTTATGCCACTGACCCAGCATAATCCGATAGGGCTCTCTCTACAAATCTATGAAAGACTGGAAATAATCAGAGGGGTCAACAATGAAAACATACACCAGCGTTCATTTCTTAAGATATTCAATCAAAGCATACATAGAAGGTCAAACTTCTGTTAGGACAGATTTGTTTATAAATTGTTGCTTGGAAAAAACCAAGGATTTCTATTGGGCAATGAAGTCAAATTAAACAAGACATGAACATCGTTGACAAATACTTTGCATATACATTAACACAGGGGCAAGGTAGCCACCAGCTTGCAGTAAAAAAGCTTTTAGTTGGTGAGTTAGAACAAAAATGAACAGTCCATCAATGTAAAGCATGGAAACATGAATTCTATATTGACTTTAGCAGAAAATAATTGTGGAATGCTTGGTATGATCAAAATGGAGCATAATATCTATGAATTCCATTCAAATACTACACTGAACCAAGCACGAATAAGCATTACAAAATGGATTAACGATGAAAGAAACACATTTCACATGGGAAAAATAAAGAACAGACTGTAAGACCAATCACACAGGAATTCCTGAAAAAACACCTGCTCGGCTCTGTCAATTTTATTCAAAACGGCTCAAAATGTCTTACACAGAGCAATATACTAGTCTCCAAAAGTTTTCAACCATTCTTCATTCAATTACACAGCATATATAGCAAACTAGAGCCTCCTGCTTGACTCATTTGGACCAGAAAACAATTATAACAAAATGACACCTCATCAGGACATATTTGCCACTACCCCTACAAAACAAGAATGGGCAGGGCGGGTCCAACTACTTTTTACTTTCACCAGTATATCTTACTAAATGACATCTACTTCAAACAAAATGATAAAAGGGCAGTGAAGTAATTGTTCCAGCTGGCTATTTCCAATAGCCGCCTCAAAAAATATTACAAATTTCTTTAAATTGAAAATATCTTAGAAGTCTTTGAAAATAACAACAACTCTTTGAAAATAAAAAACAACAACTACTGAGAAGTACAAAGTGAGTACTTCATCTTCCCATATTCCTCTACATAACTCCATTGGTCATCCGTGACGCTTTCATGCAGCACCATTTCTTTCACTGAGACCTTTAGCTCCACATTCTCGTCGCTGGACATAATAGGGACTCGTTCGCTCAGGCTCTTCAGCAGGTTCATGATCTTGAAATCTTCAGCAAGCTTCTCTAATAATATTTTCCCTATAAGAACATGAGTTAGATTCTGAAACTTTTCGTGATTCATTCTTATTGCGAACAACAGGTTTTTGTAATCATTATGGGGAATTAGTTCACCATCATCACCCCAAAAGGAGGGTAACCCCTTTTGAAATGCCTTCTCAAATTTTTCCTTTATACTAGCAACCTGTTCTATCATCACTGCACATTGAGCCTCGATATTCTCTACATGAGTGTATTTTTCCAGCATCTTTCTCCCCCAAGCGATCACTGCAATTATATTTTTGATCCCCAAAGTAATTAACTCCTCCTTTGATAAGACTCTAAAAAAACCAATAGCATCTTGAGCTATTTCTTTGGGCCTTTTGCTTAGATTTGCCCTTGTTGATGCTCAAGTTTTCAGAGCTTCCTTTATTTCTTTCCCTCTATCCCTTAGGGCTATTAAACAGGGCCTAAGATCGGTGGCCATCTCTATAATACTATACCAGATTATGTGCTTGCACCCCTGCATTGGGATCTGTCCAATTACCTGGGGAATAAACCTTTGATTTGTTTCCACCAACCCTTTATTCTTACTCTGCAACTCTCGTATTTCTTCATCCATTTTCATGTTCTGCTCCTCTAGTTTCAGAGCCCTTTCCTTCAATTCTTTAAGTTCTACGTCTTTCAAGCTGACCTGGGACATAGCCCGTGAAAGACTGTTAGCGGTACTTCCACCTGCATCCCGACTTACATTTGACGGTTGCATGCCCAAAGTGGGCAAGTTACTCTTTAGATCATCAAGCTAGTTTTCCAAACTCAGCTTATCTTTCTCCCATTCGGTCCTCTTCTCAATCAATTTCAACAATTCTGCCTTGCTTTCACTGAGTTCTTTGGCTAAAACTTCTTTCTCTTGTTCCAACTTAGACTTCTAGGGAGCCTGAATTAACTGAGTGTTTGGGACCTTCATTTTCTTTTGTAATGTTTGAATTAATTTGTCCTTCTCTGTTAGCAACTTCTTACTAGCCTTGTTGCCGCCATCACTTGCAACCAAGTCAAATTGCAATTTCTTGACCTGCTACTGATGTGATTTATTTTCCATTCTCTCTTGCCTTGGCTAGCTATCCATTTTACTTAGAATTCCCTCCATCTTTTCGACCCTCAAAATAGCCTATATATAATCTTCATAGATAACCTCTCCGATCTGTTTATGCAACTGAATCTTATCTGGAGATGATATCTTCTTCAAATCGTATTTCACTTCAGTCAATTTGTTTGGGGTGGCTACTGCCATATTCAAGGTGCCTTCTTTGACGCTCTGGCTTGTCACCAATGTGACATCTGACTTTGATAAGATTCTAACTTTGGGAAACAAACTATATACAACTTGAGCAGAAGTTTGCTTCTTCCGACCATACTACTCAAACATCTCAGCTCTTGACAAGAACCTACTCGTGTCTCCACTTTCACTGGCCTCCTGAAAATTTTATTCTTGTATCTGTACATTTGGGATTTGAATCTCCCCTTCATTACCAACCTCACTATTTATCAAAGAAGCCGATTCTGGCCGTGTCCCAACTAACTCTCGAGTCTCAGTTCTTTCTCGTTTTTCTCCCTCTCCTTCCTCATCATACTCATAAAGTATTTCTTGCAGATTCCTTTTTTCTCCTAGTTCTGCAACTTTTGGTACGACCTCCATTTCTACCATCGCTTCCAACGAAGTGAGATCTTCCTCCTGTAAATCCAACGTTGCTTCCACCTCCAGCTCGTATTGCAACATATTCCTTTCCCCTAACGACCCTTCAACTTTATTATGTTCAAAACCACTAAGGTTATTCAATCTTCTCCACTCAAAAATAATGTGGAAAGGATCATAGTCCATCGCTATGTCCTTGTTGAATTCCAGGACTTCCAACAAACTTTGCACCTCTGAAATGGATTCCTTGCTTTTTCAATGAATGGACCGATCGTCTAGGGATACTTCAAGTAGGGTCCCTTCTTGAACTTCAAAAAGTTTTCATCCTCTAGAATCAACTTTTTCCTGATAAAATCCAAAGAAAAAATTCTTATTGTTAGAAAGGCAGGTAGTATGTACGGCTCATGTGCAAAACCATACAACCTAATGACCATGGAATCCTTTGATAAAAACCAGTCTTCCATGGTTACCAGTTTCTTCAACTGCAATAGGGTCTTCATTTCAGGTAGGACCCTCCGCAATTCTTCTCCGAAAAAAAATTTGTACAATGCAGACAAAATAGAGTTCATGTACTTAAACAGGGTATCCTCCAGAGTACCAGCATAAAATTCTAGTGTGAAATGCAATTCATCCTGATTACTGACCATGACCATCTTCATCAAATGGGCTTGAAACCAGAAACATCTAGTATTTGGAAAAACAACTAACTAAGAGTTAATGGCTTCCACCACAAATTCTTCTAACCTCAGACTCGTAACTGATTTGTAATCGGCCAAGGGTGAACCGACACTTATCCTAAATAATAGACTTAACTGCAACTCTGTTACCAACCTATCACTATCGAGACCTAAAAATTGTGCAAGTAACGAAAGGACTAACTGGGTATTAAGATTGAACAAACTAACATCTAACAAGTAGGGAGTATCCTCAATCTCCAGGTCCGGCTTAAGGCAAGTGGTAAAAAAGGCTTGCCGAATTTTGGGAGGAACTTGACGATAGATGGTTACAATTTATTCTTCAGAGAAACTTTCAGACTCTGGGGTCTACGACTCAGGGAGTTCAAAAGACCTACTGACAACTGACGGCTCAACAGAACAAACAAGTTTACTCTTCGGACCATTCATAATAACCTTCTGGGTTGCTTCATAGTGGGACGCACACCAAGAGACAAACTCAGGAAACGTCATGATTTGGTCAAAACAAAACAAAATGAAAGAGGACTGGAACACCCTATGTACATATGTGCCCCCGGAACGCAAAAGCTTCAATATTCTCTTAATCTCATCTACAGGAAACTCGATATCTCTATCAAAAATGTTAAAGTCTCTATCTTCCAAGGCACTTCTAACCCTACTCGTGCTTACACCCATATCCTCTTCCATTATCCTACTTTGAAGACACTTATATTACGAATGAATTCAGTTGGCAACACCTAGCTTTCACTCGCAATCTCCGAAACTGCTCTGTCGAAAACCCTGTCGCCCTCATCGTCTCCCACATGCCAAGAAGCTTCTGACTTCAACAGTTCTGATGAGCGAATGTCAACTACACATGCCTACAACCATATATATAAACCTTATTCACTTATCCAACGATCTTATTTTCCATCTATCCCCCAATATTGGCCGTTGATCCCTTGCGTGTTGATCTCCACCGTTAGATCTGGTCTCCATTTAACCATTGATTTGACAACCCCTCCCTGTCTACCATTGGATCATCCGTTTATATTCCATCTTCACCATTCATCTTGGCACTACGTGTCCACGAAGTGGTATCGCAAACACCCCAAAGCGGTCTCTAATACCATTTTCCTTCCTTGTGACCAGCCCCAAAATTGACACCTGTCGAATGGTTTCACCCATCACAACGACCATTTCCTCTATCCAGCGTGCTTCTTGTCGATGCGTCCATCATCGTGAACTGTTGATCGCCTCCTACCTCACATCTACGGTGGAACCTTGTCCTACGTTTAACTCCTTAGACCTTTCCACCGACGAGGTCCACCTTGCCTATCTCCCGTGCAACTTCGACGTCGCATCGCCGTTGGTTTGAACCTCTTCGCATCCCGAACCATTGATCACTTGTAGCCTACATGGTGGAATATTAACTTTAGTTCCACACCATCAGATCTATGACAATAAAGCTCAGCCACCGATCCTTAGCGCCCTATTCCGCCAACGTGGTATCGCACGCCCCTGCAGCAGGTTTGCTTACCACCGATGCCACCATGCGATGGGCTCTCTAGTCACCACCTATCCGGCGGTAAAACCCATCGTGACCACCTTTATGACTATGCACCACGCGCTTTGGCCATGCGACGCTCAGCGAGGACCATTGATCTCATGCTTGCACTCAATCAACGGTGCCTTTACCAATGATGGTTAACCCCTATGATATTTAGCTATCGGACTATATGATTTGGGGTTATTTCAATCATTTTGAGTGTAATTTAATGCCTTATTTTTCCATTTCTTCAGATGCACCACATTCAACACTTCTACATCAACTTTCCCATACCCTAGCACCCAGCCATGGAGAACAAAGGGGACTTCGGGCATCCACCGGGTAACTTTTTAACTCTTCACGCCCCGTGTTTAGTATTTATGCTGCAAAAATAGTTAGGTGCTAACACTATGCATGGGTGGTGCACCAATAATACATGGCGAGCCTAGGAGAATTGGTGCCCCCAACAACCTTATTCTTTCCCCCGAACTTCTTGTTATTTTGGGTATTAATGGGACAATGCATGCTATAATAGGCTCTGAAGTTGTTGGTATGGGGACATGGGGAGGATCTATAGTGTGATAGACCATATGGGCTCAATATGCTAGGGATAAATCATGGTTGGGGGTTGTGAGTTATGATATAGCTATCCTAAGGTAGAGTACAAGAAATTTCAATGTGTCCATGACTGAATTCCTATTTACACCAATTGGGGTTAATAAAAAATGGGATATGTGTGATGGGATACCGTATGTGGTGGGGGTGAGCATGCCTAATATGTGGCATGACATGGTAGGTGATGCTGGCATACCTAACATAGGAAATGAGGTTGAAGGTGCCTCATCTTCTACTAAGATATTGTAGATAGACAAAGAACCTATGGGTGGTGGTTGGTGTGGGTCACTAGGGAACGCACCTAATAATGAGGAATATTTGTAGACACAAAGACCTATCACAGTGTAATATTTAGTTGGATGACTGGCGTTAAGGGTGGACAAAAAATTCTCTATGTTTATGGCCATAAAAAGCTCATAGTGTGTAAGATGATCAATCTTTGTATGACTCTTAATGGCCTTCCCATAAAAATGTAACTATGTCTTTCAAAAGTCTGAATGGAAATTGATGAAGTCCCTAGAAGACGACTAGTGATGGTACTATAGAGTTAATTATAGTGGAGGGCATTAAGGAAATATTAGAGTAACCAACAATAATCTACCTTAGGCACAATTGCAACCCACAAAATTCACCTTAGTGATAATCATAGGTTTTTTCCACTAAGATACCTTCCTTGAGTGCAGATGAGATATTTAGCCTTGAATGATCATAGTTCATAGGTAAACAATGGCGTCTCAAGAATCCTTAGAGAAACATCAGAGCTCACACTGCGTTAGTATCCTGGGCACTACATTAATCTTATCTTGGTTTTTTCGCACTTGGTATAGAAAGAAAAATTTATAGATTGATAATAGTTTCTAAATTGAATACAATACATCAATAAAGTACTTAAATATGGATTTGGAAAATGAGGTTAGGAATTAAAAATGTTTCCCTTGACTAGATGCCCCATATTTTCTTCCTAGTGTTCTCTCAAATTAGGCTTGTCTTTCTCTCATACTTTCTCTAGCCGCCTTTTATAGCACTTCAGCTTAATCAAACTCTTGTTGATCATATTTCCTACCTATATTTTGTTAGATTTTGAGCATTAATTCAACATACTCTAGGATCTTTACTGAGAGAATAACATGTACAATATATCAAGTATAACAATGCATATCAATCACACCAAGCAATCACAGGAGACAATAGACACACAGTTTCATTGGGGAAAACCATAAAGGTGAAAAACCCCACAACTTCCTCAGAGATAGAAAGAGCAATGATACAACCCAAGTACAATAGATAGTCTTCTCCTAGCAGCTGAACCTCCTCCTCCACTAGTGCGCCACTTTCTGAGTAGTGTAGAAGTGAATAATGAGACGATAAAATAGAGTGCCTCCCGCACTCTATTTATACATGACATGACCTTCCTAATAACATAGCAGGGTTGACTTGTCTAACTTAATCTAATAACCCATGGTTATACTAATCAGGGCCGACCCCACACTTGGTGGTCTAATAACCCATCACAGCAAGTTACAACACTTGCAACACTTGTCAATACAAATGACAACACTTCCGTATAGAGGAATAATACCATCTATATAGGAGTACATTATACATTGGTGAAATACATTCTGAAGTTACATATACGTGAACACTCCCTCTTAACTAGGAAGGTATTTCACGACATAGATCTGTTAGCACAAGTCTTCTTCTCTCGATCATTGTCACTGGATCATCGTCATCGAATCATAATCATCATCATCGTCACTGCTGTTGCTATCTCAATCAATCTCCAATCTACTTGTCATAGGAAGTTCTATAGAGCTAGTCCTTTTTCATACTGGATGTAGGCCCACCACTTGCGGGTCTTCATCATCTACAGAGCTAGCCCTTTTTCATGCTAGATGTAGGCCTAGCATCCATGTAGGTCTTCAACATCTCTGCAAGCAAGCCATCAAGTAGGTACACCTCAGGACTGATTACACTGTCTCTGCAAAACATGCAAGATATCCCAGGACTGATTACACTGCCTCTGCAAAACCTGTAAGAGCATCTCAGGACTGATCATATGCCTCTACAAAACCTGTGTACCATACTGTCACATCATCGTCTTCATATCACCTCATCGTCCATGGAGCACAACCCAGATGCACATCATATTGTCTCCAGTATGGGAGGACTTTCCTACCACCATACAAGACCCTGTCTACCAACATGCGAGGACTTTCCTACCAGCATGTGAGACACAACACTTACATCAACCGACATGGGAGGACTTTCCTACCACCATTCAAGAATGGCTCTGGCACTTATGTCAATGGCCATGGGAGGAATTTCCTACCACCATGCCAGGCTAGTCCCAGCCCTTACATCTACACCATGGGAGGACTTTCCCACCACCATGTGAGAATGGCTCAGCCCTTACATCTACACCATAGGAAGACTTTCCTACCACTATGTGAGAATGGCTCCAGCCCTTACATATTACCATGGGAGGACTTTCCTACCACCATGTAAGAATGGATCCAGCCCTTACATCTTACCATGGGAGGACTTTCCTACCACCATGTAAGAATGGATCCAGCCCTTACATCTTACCATGGGAGGACTTTCCTACCACCATGTAAGAATGGCCTGTGTGCATCTGTGTCTTCGGACTCATCACTTCCCCTTGGAAGGTATCTCGATCTGAAGTACACCAAGTCTTCCTCTGAAGTATTCAAACTTCACTCTGGCTAGCGGCTTGGTCAACACATCGTCTATCTGCTCGTCTGTCGCAACATACAGGAGCTTCACTGCTCCTCTCTGCACCATGTCCCTGATATATTGATACTTGATCTCAATGTGCTTCGACTTGTCATGGAACACTGGGTTCTCTGACAACTTCACACAACTCTGGTTGTCGTAATATATACAAGTAGCACTCAGTTGGAGATCAAACAAATCAGACAGTAACTTCCTAAGCCATACTTCCTCAGAACTAGCCGAACAAGCTACACCATACTCTGCTTCGGCTGTACTCAGTGCCACATAGGACTGCTTCTTGCTAAACCAAGAGATCATACCGTATCCCATACTGAAGCAGCACCCTGAAATTCTCTTCCGATCAATGGCACTGCCTGCCCAATCCGAATCAACAAAACCCTCCAGGTTAAACTTTTGATTCACCTCATACTTGAGCCCATAGTCAACTGTACCCTTTAGGTGCCTCATAATATGCCTTGCAGCTATCAAGTGAACATGTCTCAGATCTGTCAAGTACTAGCTCAAGGTGTTCACCGCAAAGCAGATATCTGGTCTCATATTCGTTAGGTACATCAAGGACCCAATCATCTGACGATACATCGTAGCATCAACCAGCTCAGATGAAGCATCACACATAAGCTTCGGGTTTGATGCCATAGGTGTGGCCATGGCCTTGCAATCCATCATCCCAAACCTCTTCAGGATCTCTACTACATACTTCCCTTGTCCAAGGAAGATTCCGTCTACACTCTGCCACACCTCCATACAAAGAAAGTAGTGCATCATACCCAAGTCCTTCATCTCGAACTCGACAGCAATCTTTCTCTTCGTGTCGGCAATCAATCTATCCTCACCTGTCATAAACAGGTCATCCACATACAATAGTAGTATCACTGGATTTCCTTCCTCAACCTTGTAGTAAAGGTTGGAATCCGTTTTACTCTTGGTAAAGCCCAAAATGGATAGGAAGCCATCTATCCTGCCATACCAGGTCTTGGGTGCCTGTTTCAAACCATACAGGGATTTCTTCAGTTTGCACACATGTGACTCTCGGTCATGTGTCTCAAACCCGAGTGGCTGCTCCACATAAACTTCCTCTTCAACTACACCATCCAAGAAATCTATCTTGACATCCATCTGGTGTACCTTCCATTTCATCACTGCAGCTAGAGCAAGTACTTATCTAATGGAAGTGTATCTGGCCATAGGAGCAAAAGCCTCTTCATAATCAATCCTTTCTTTCTAGGAGAAGCCACGAGCTACAAACCTTGCCTTATATTTTTCTATGTTGCCATCTACAACATGCTTGATCTTATAGATCCACTTGGAAGTCACCACAGACTTCCCATCTGGTTTTGGGACCACATCCCAAACATCATTCTTCATGATCGATTGGTATTCCTCGACCATGGCATCTATATTGTATCCTGTATCCTGTATCCTAAGAATTTCAGATTCTTCAATATCTTCAATAGATAGTTTGAACTTCGTTACTGGAACAAATGTTGTAGTCCTTCTTTTGTAGGTGATTGTACACGATCTTTCCTATAAGTCAAATTCAATTGCATGATTATAAACTTCTCATAGTTTACAGAACAAAGTATTACACATAAAGGCATATGTCATTCAATCATGCAGTTATATTAGCCAATGCTTCAATACAACATTTATCCATATCCCGTAACTTTCTAGATGCCTTCCAATCTCTGCCAGAACATTGTTAAGAGTATGCACAACTCCCAACATGTCAACAAAGAGGTTTCATTCTAGATAAGTAGCAATGGAATGTTGTACAATGCCATAGGCCACTTACCCATTACATGCATATTAGTAGTATAATGTTCATTAATGCAATTATTCTAATATGCATAATACACAACCTAAGTCTAGGAACATAAGCATATACATCATTGAACAATATTATTCAAACAATAACAAATGAGAATTCAAATACTTATCTTGTTTGTTTTTTGGGTGGAATCCCTTTGAATCTTTGCTTCCTTGCAGGAGTTGCTAGAGTCCTATTCTAAAGTAGCTTCTTCTACTTCTTTCTGTTGTGAATTGTAAGGAGTGGTAAACTGCCTCTTAATCCCTGAATCACTGTATAGCTTCTTGAAGTCTACTGAAGTGAATTCTCCGCCATTGTCGGATCTAAAGGTCTTGATCTTCTTTTCAATGTGGTTTTCTATCAAGGCTTTGAATTCCTTGAATTGGATGAATACTTCATCTTTGTTCTTCAAGAAATAAATCCAAGTCTTCCTAGAGAAATCATCAATGAAATAACCATAGTATACATAGCTACTAAGAGAACTGGATAACATCGGACTGCATACATCGGAGTGGATAATTCCTTCTTTTTTTTTCTTACTTGCTTGTAAATGCTTTCTTTGTGTTCTTTCCTTTTGCAAATCCTTTGCAAATACCTTTATGCTTTGTCTGGATTTTAGGAAGACCTTCTACAGCTTTGCTTGCAATTGGTAATTCCCTATAGTGCATGTGTGCAAGCCTTCGATGCCAAAGTTCACTTGGCTCTACTGAATCATGGACCATGGCTTGTTCTGGTTGGACCTTCAATTTGTATAATCCTCCCTCTTGCCCTCCAATCACCACTGCATCATCTATAGTCTTTCCCTTTGGCCACATTAGGATTTGGCCATCTATAAACGCAACCCTCATGCCTTTTTCATTTAATGCAGATATGGAGAGTAGGTTCTTCTTGAGACCTGGAACATATAGTACATTTTTCATCTTCATAGTCTTTCTAGAGTCTAGCTTATAGGAGGCTTCACCACTTCCTTTTATTGGATATTGGTAGTCATCCCCAAGTTTCACCTTGTGGGGTGATTCATGTTCAGATAAGTTCATAAAGGATTCCTTGAATCCTGTCATGTGTTCAGAAGCCCCAATATCTATAAGCCAATCATTACTTCCATGAGTAATGGTTCCAGTGAGAGAAGGAATTAAAACATGTTCTTCATCACTTGAAGAATCTTCACTTTCTTCTCTAGCCCTCTTCCTGGGAGGTTCATCATCCTCTGCAGAATGAGCATGATGTCTTCTTTTAATGTTCTTCTTGTTGCGAGAACCATCTTTCTTATTTCTAGGTCAATCCCTGGAATAGTGTCCCTTCTCATCACATGTATAGCAATGGACATAGGACATGTTTCTTCAAAGTCTGGGACTACCCCTCTGATTATGATGGTGATTTCTTTCTTTCTTGCCATGATGGTGAGTCTTTTTGTCACCATGAATTTTGGAGTGTGTTGTGAGAGCTTGGTATTCATTCCCCATCTTCTCTTCTCGAGCTACAATTCGAGCTTCTTCCTGTGAGCATTCTTCCCATAGCCTACTAAATGAGATAAGTTTCTTCCTAGCACAAATTCCTTGGATGAAGGAATCCCATGATCTAGGGAGGCCATTAAGTGTGGTCATTACCACTTCTCCATTTTCTATATCTTCTCCCATAGCTTCAAGTTGTTCTTTTATATGGGAGACCTTTGAGAAATAAGACTGCATAGTCTCCACATTTTGGATCTTGACATTCTTCAATTGATTCCTCAAGGTCATTTTCTGATTTATTTCTTCCCTTCGAATAGCTTGGTCAAGGAATCAAACATCTCCTTTAGTGTCTTTAGAGATGACACATGTGGTATGAGATGGTCTTTGATAGAATCAGCAATGATCCTCTTAGCCTTGACCAAATTCCTTTTTTGTAAGGCCTTAGCCTCTTCTTCCTCTAGGATAGGGACCTCTTCACTTATGTAAGTGTCCAACTCATTTTCTTCTAGGATTAACCCAATCCTATACTTCCATGCTCGAAAGTTATCATCCCCTTCAAGCTTATCCTCAAGCTCGGTGTGGTGAGACATATTTAAAGAGTAATTCAAATGGAAATAGAAAAGATTTAGGTCTTACCACTTGATTTGCTGAAAATTGGATCTGGTCCCGGATTAGGGTTTGTTAGAGAAACCCTACAAATTCAAACTTTGAATTTCAAACTTCTGAAAGGATAGAAAGATGCACCTTCATGAGCTAATCATCCCAGTATACTCAAAATTTGAAAACTGCAAAGTTTCACCCTTTAGAAATGCTTTTCAATCTCTCAGATTCACTAGGGAGGACCCTGAATTAGGGTTTGAGTTTCCTGGAGCTTCACCCAACCAAAAAGTTCGATCCAAAGATCTAAAATTCTATTTTTCCAAGGAGCTTCCATCTATGTCATCAGATTTCAGAAATTCCTATTTTGTGGAAACCCTAATTTTTAGGGCCAAAAATGAAATTGCTCAGAATTGAGATCTGATTGGACAGAAAGATTCACCTTGCCGAGGAGAGTCAATCTATCATATTGCTTTTCCAAAATCTGTGGAGAGAAACCCAATAAATAATAATCCCTAGTTTCTGCAACTGCACAGTGTCTTCTTCTCAGGTTAGCTCTGATACCATGTTAGATTTTGAGCATTAATTCAACATACTCTAGGATCTTTACTGAGAGAATAACATGTACAGCATATCAAGTATAACAATGCATATCAATCACACCAAGCAATCACATGAGACAATAGAAACACAGAGTTTCACTGGGGAAAACCATAAAGGTGAAAAACCCCACAACTTCCTCAGAGATAGAAAGAGCAATGATACAACCCAAGTACAAGAAATAGTATTCTCCTAGCAAATGAACCTCCTCCTCCACTAATGCGCCACTTTCCGAGTACTGTAGAAGTGAATAATGAGATGATCAAATAGAGTGCCTCCCGCACTCTATTTATACATGACCTAACCTACCTAATAACCTAGCAGGGTTGACTTGTCTAACTCAGTCTAATAACCCATGGTTATACTAATTAGGGCCGACCCCACACTTGGTGGTCTAATAACCCATCACAACAAGTTACGACACTTGCGACACATGTCAATACAAATGACGACACTTCCATATAGAGGAATAATACCATCTCTATAGGAGTACAATATACATAGGTGAAATACATTCCGAAGTTACATATACATCAACATATTTTTCATATTCCCCATGGTGATTTCTAATTAATCTAGATTAATAAATTAGAAAGCAACAATATTCTTATTTTGAGAAAAAGGATTTAGCAATGTCTGACAAAGGCCTCGTTGGCCAATTACTAAGAAAGTAGACTTCCCCAATGGTGAAGGAGCATGGATTGATGCTAGATTGAATCGGACTGATCGAGGCTGCGTGATATTACTGCTGCGTGCTCAACCCCCTAGCTGCGTGGTGCCTGTCATCTTGCTCTGCAGGTCTTTTTCGGACTTGCCTTGTCTGTGTCTAGCCCCTGGCCCTCCCTTCCTCCTTTCTTCCCCTGCTCGCCTTCCTTCCTGCCTGACCATTCTTCCCCTCGCTCTCGATCCTGGCTTCTCTCCTCTCCTCCTCCACCCTCCTCTAGGGCTTGGACTCCAATGTCCTCGGAAGCTAAAAGTTCCCCCCCTGATCGTACTAACTTCCTCAAGATTTTAGCGGCCCAAGCATTAGAGAAATTTTGAGGTCAAAAAATGGCCTCAAAACAAAGAAAATGTACTATAAAATACAACCAATCACATTCTAGTAAATGACATCATCCCCCTTGGTGAGGTGGCATTGCATGAGTTAAGAATGTGTATTTGTCAAATTTTCTATGGTGGATGAAAACACATAGTTAACCAAGGTAGTGGTGTAAGTACTTTTATGTCATAAAGTAAAGTACTCATAATGATAGTCTTTTTATAAAATAATATTATTGTCATTTTCAAGTAAAGTACTCATAATGAATGTCTTTTCACACTTTTTCATAAAATAATATTATTGTCATTTTCAAGTGAAGTACTCTTAATTCATAAAGAAAGTCCTTTCACATTTTTTTATAAAATAATATATTATCATTTTTATGTTTTTAATTTTAAATTATATATTCACTCCATTCTATTTAATAACATAATGTCAAACTAATAAATAATAATAATAGATTTAATAAATAATAATAATCCAATGTGGATTATAATAATATTATTGACATTTTACATGTAAATAAATTCTCAATTAAATTACATTATTAAATTCATGAGAAAAATACTCAATATAAAAAGTCAACATAAAATTAAAAAAATAGCTCTTAAAAATGTTTTTTATTATTTAATTTCATTTGCAAGTTCAAGACAAATAAATGTTAAAGGACAATAAATTTTTGGGAATTTATAATGAATCTTAGTCACATCAATGTAGACTTATTTTATTAATTTTATTTCTAGTGAATTTTGAAAAGTAACTCAACCATGGTTATTTATATTGTGCATAGAAAATAATGTGGGAGGTGACTTGTCATATATACCTACCCCATAAAACCCCCAATTCAAAATATTTTAATATATCTCATATTTTTGTAGTACATCTCTTAGGAGGCCATTTTTTTACCTCAAAATCTCTCTAATGGAAAAGGCCTCTTTCTTCTGCTCAACAAAAATTCATGAAAAAACTCAATGAAATCCTGACTGTAGCACTACCAGTGGATTTACCCTACAAGACAACCGTCAATCTATCGGATTGGGCTCTAATCGGTTAGTTCACAGGCTTATGGCCATCTCCTAAGACTACCGAAAACAGGGTCCAGAAAAATTGGAGACCCCTGATCACGGAAGATGTCAAATCATTCTTCCTGGGTAAAGGATACTTCGCTTTCGTATTCGAATGCAAACAGGATCGCAAGCTCATTTTCAGGAATGGACCCTACTTTATGGGACTATAAGGGCTCTACATGAACAGATGGAATTCGAACTTTGATCCTTCGCTTGACATCCCCTTTGCAGTCCCTGTCTGGGTGAGGCTTCCTCACTTACCCCTGCACTACTGGAACACTGAATCCCTCGAAGCCATCGGAAATGGCCTGGGTAAATACATCGACAAAGCTGATCAGAAAGATCAATACTCATGTGCGAGAATCTGTGTCGAAGTATATTTAGAACACAGCTTACCAGAAGCTATAAATCTTACTGTAGCAGATTGGTACCACATCCAAGAGCTCAACTATGAACAGATTCCCTTCAAATGCAAATTCTTCCATGGATTCGGCCATTTCGCTCGATCATGCAAAAAGAAGCCAGTGGATCCAGAATCGAATGGGAAAAAAGATCAATGGAAAGCCATCCAAAAAAATAACAAATCAGATACGAGATCCCACCCAAAAAGCCTAAATAAACAGAAATCAGATCAGCAACAACAAGATCTGTCGACCTCGACCTGCAGGATTGGCTTCAAAGTCCCGAAAACATGTGATATCAATGACAACCATGAGGTTGAAGAAGAAGGAGAAATACATGAACATCAAGTCATTCAAGCAGTGCCACTTGCCCCTAAAAATCCTATGATCCCCCCAGCTCAAAATCTCTCGAGCCCCCACAGATCTACCCCGATCAAAGATACTCCCTCCTACACTAAAATCACTAAAGTGAGAACCCCAGGATCCCCTTCCTCATCGAAAGAAACTATAGACAAATCTTCCAAAAAACCAGGTCGTAAATCCACTAAAGACCTGAGGGAAGAAGAAGCTGAGCGGGAGAAAGTTCAAGGATCCCAAGCAATGATAGATATGGTCTTCAGTAGAAATACTAGATCCAGGATATCACGAAAAAAATACAGAGACATAGCTGGAGGAACACCCTCCTCCATTTACACACCTAAATGATGAAGCTGGTCTCTTGGAATTGCAGAGGTCTAGGCAACCCCTGTAAGATTGAAGCCGTCAAATATTTACAGAGAAGTGACATGCTGGATATTCTTTTACTCCAGGAGACCAAACTCGATGATAACGCAGTCTCAGACATCGGAAAATAACACTGGAAGAAAAATGCAGGTTATGCAGTCAGTGCCAGAGGAGCTTCTAGCAGTCTAGAAACACTATGGTCATCAGAATATTTCCAGCTCCACAACCACTTCGCTACACAACACTGAATTTTCACTAAACTCACCCATCTGAAGAGCAACAAGCAGATCGCCCTTTTCAACATGTATGTTCCAAATCTATACTCTGAGAAAAAAGACTACTGGAGTATACTTGATGTTTTTTTGGATGCCTATAATCCTCAAAATATCATCATAGCTGGTGATATGAACATCACACTCTCCAACACTGAAAAGAAAGGTGGCCTCAATGGTAATGATTTCTTCAAAGCGTAGGTTGAAGCCCTGATCCATAAATGGGATCTCATAGATATCAAGCCCAAAAAGGGGAAATACACATGGTCTAATAAGCATCTTGGCAAGGGAAATATCTTGGCCAGACTAGACAGATTTCTAGTGCATAGCATCCTTCTATCTGATACCCAAATCATCTCCTCCATTATATTAGTCAATATTGCCTTAGACCATAAACCTATCCAGCTCTCATTTAATGACATCAAGGATCTCGGCCCTATCCCCTTCAGGTTCAGTCCCCAGTGGCTTGAACATGCAAGTTTCTGGCCTACTCTGGAAAAAGCTGGAAAATACCCATCATGGGCTCTCCTTGTCACGTTTGGGAACAAAAACTTAAAAATGCCAAAGCTGCTCTTAAAATTTGGGCCAAAACCATTTTCCCAGCCCCGAAACACCTCAGAAAGAAGGCAGTGGGTAAACTTGAAGACATCCAATCCGCCATGGAAGAACAACAAGTGGAAACTCTCACACTGCATGAAGAAGCTACGTAGGAAACCAAAGTCTACAAGGCCTTTCGATATGAAGAAGACCACTTGAGGCTGAATTCAAGGAGTACTTGGCTCAAATCAGGTGATAAGAACACCGAGTATTTCCACAAGCAATTCAAGCTCAGAAAATCATGCAACCATATCGCTGAAGTCAGAGGAGAAGATGGCATGATCTACATAGGAAATTCCAATATTAAAAATGCAGCACTCACTCATTTCTCCAATACGTACGCTGAAGAGGACAGAAACAATGGAGCTAAAAAGCTCACGCTGTTGGAGAATATTCATATCAGCATTTCTCCTGAGGAAAATAGTAATATCACTAAACCTTTCACCGAGGAGGAAGTGATCAATACGATCCACTCCTTAGAAGCTGACAATGTGCTGGGCCCCGATGGGTATTCGATTCATTTTTATAAAGCATGCTAGAAGCACATAAATGAAGATTTTATGAGAATGGTTAAAAATTTCCACTCTAAGTCAAAAATTGGTGGATCCACTAATAACACATTTCTCTCCCTCATCCCTAAAGAGACCATCCCCAGCTCCTTCAATAGATACAAGCTGATTTCATTATGTAACTCCTCTTACAAAATCATAGCCAAGATGCTAGCGACGTGCATGAAGCCTTTGCTTAAAAAGATAATTTATGACAATCAAGGAGGATTTCTGCAAGGGAGACAAATACTTGACAACGTCATACTCATACAAGAAGCCATACATTCTAGTAAATCCAGAAAGGAAAAAGGTATGTTAATCAAGCTTTATATGGCCAATGCATTTGACCGTGTCAAGCACTCATTCATCTTTAAAATCGTGGCTAGCTTTGGATTCGATGAAACCTTCATCAGCTAGACCTCCGTGTGCATTAGCAACCTATGGATTGCTCCTTTGATCAATGGCCACCCTGCTGATTTCTTCCAAGCTACCCATGACATTAGGCAAGGATTCCCACTCTCCCCTTTCTTGTATATCATCTTGGCAGACTCACTTAGCCAAAAACTAAACCTGTATCTTCTCAATGGCTCCCTTCCTGACCTCCATTTGACCCTTGATTCCCACCCCCTCAACCATACCCTTTTTGCCGACGAATCCCTTTTTCTGGGTGGAAATTCCTCCATCATAGCTCAAAAGTTTAAGCACAATTTGAATATGTATTGCGATGCCTCCAAAGGCAATATTAATCTATAAAAAAGTTCAGTCTACAACTGGAACCTCAACAACAAAGTTGCAACCAATATCAAAAGAATTCTTGGCATACATGTCCACACCCACTGGGACAAATTCATCTATCTTGGCCTTCCTATCACTTATGGAAACTCAAATGCTGGAAAATGGGATGACACACTCAACAAAATAAAAAGAAGAATTAGAAGATGGGGAGGCCAATGGCTTAGCAAGGCGGGTAAGTTGATCTTAGTAAACTATGTTCTATAGCACTTCAGCTTAATCAAACTCTTGTTGATCATATTTCCTACCTATATTTTGTTAGATTTTGAGCATTAATTCAACATACTCTAGGATCTTTACTGAGAGAATAACATGTACAATATATCAAGTATAACAATGCATATCAATCACACCAAGCAATCACAGGAGACAATAGACACACAGTTTCATTGGGGAAAACCATAAAGGTGAAAAACCCCACAACTTCCTCAGAGATAGAAAGAGCAATGATACAACCCAAGTACAATAGATAGTCTTCTCCTAGCAGCTGAACCTCCTCCTCCACTAGTGCGCCACTTTCTGAGTAGTGTAGAAGTGAATAATGGGACGATAAAATAGAGTGCCTCCCGCACTCTATTTATACATGACATGACCTTCCTAATAACATAGCAGGGTTGACTTGTCTAACTTAATCTAATAACCCATGGTTATACTAATCAGGGCCGACCCCACACTTGGTGGTCTAATAACCCATCACAGCAAGTTACAACACTTGCAACACTTGTCAATACAAATGACAACACTTCCGTATAGAGGAATAATACCATCTATATAGGAGTACATTATACATTGGTGAAATACATTCTGAAGTTACATATACGTGAACACTCCCTCTTAGCTAGGAAGGTATTTCACGACATAGATCTGTTAGCACAAGTCTTCTTCTCTCGATCATTGTCACTGGATCATCGTCATCGAATCATAATCATCATCATCGTCACTGCTGTTGCTATCTCAATCAATCTCCAATCTACTTGTCATAGGAAGTTCTATAGAGCTAGTCCTTTTTCATACTGGATGTAGGCCCACCACTTGCGGGTCTTCATCATCTACAGAGCTAGCCCTTTTTCATGCTAGATGTAGGCCTAGCATCCATGTAGGTCTTCAACATCTCTGCAAGCAAGCCATCAAGTAGGTACACCTCAGGACTGATTACACTGTCTCTGCAAAACATGCAAGATATCCCAGGACTGATTACACTGCCTCTGCAAAACCTGTAAGAGCATCTCAGGACTGATCATATGCCTCTACAAAACCTGTGTACCATACTGTCACATCATCGTCTTCATATCACCTCATCGTCCATGGAGCACAACCCAGATGCACATCATATTGTCTCCAGTATGGGAGGACTTTCCTACCACCATACAAGACCCTGTCTACCAACATGCGAGGACTTTCCTACCAGCATGTGAGACACAACACTTACATCAACCGACATGGGAGGACTTTCCTACCACCATTCAAGAATGGCTCTGGCACTTATGTCAATGGCCATGGGAGGAATTTCCTACCACCATGCCAGGCTAGTCCCAGCCCTTACATCTACACCATGGGAGGACTTTCCCACCACCATGTGAGAATGGCTCAGCCCTTACATCTACACCATAGGAAGACTTTCCTACCACTATGTGAGAATGGCTCCAGCCCTTACATATTACCATGGGAGGACTTTCCTACCACCATGTAAGAATGGATCCAGCCCTTACATCTTACCATGGGAGGACTTTCCTACCACCATGTAAGAATGGATCCAGCCCTTACATCTTACCATGGGAGGACTTTCCTACCACCATGTAAGAATGGCCTGTGTGCATCTGTGTCTTCGGACTCATCACTTCCCCTTGGAAGGTATCTCGATCTGAAGTACACCAAGTCTTCCTCTGAAGTATTCAAACTTCACTCTGGCTAGCGGCTTGGTCAACACATCGTCTATCTGCTCGTCTGTCGCAACATACAGGAGCTTCACTGCTCCTCTCTGCACCATGTCCCTGATATATTGATACTTGATCTCAATGTGCTTCGACTTGTCATGGAACACTGGGTTCTCTGACAACTTCACACAACTCTGGTTGTCGTAATATATACAAGTAGCACTCAGTTGGAGATCAAACAAATCAGACAGTAACTTCCTAAGCCATACTTCCTCAGAACTAGCCGAACAAGCTACACCATACTCTGCTTCGGCTGTACTCAGTGCCACATAGGACTGCTTCTTGCTAAACCAAGAGATCATACCGTATCCCATACTGAAGCAGCACCCTGAAATTCTCTTCCGATCAATGGCACTGCCTGCCCAATCCGAATCAACAAAACCCTCCAGGTTAAACTTTTGATTCACCTCATACTTGAGCCCATAGTCAACTGTACCCTTTAGGTGCCTCATAATATGCCTTGCAGCTATCAAGTGAACATGTCTCAGATCTGTCAAGTACTAGCTCAAGGTGTTCACCGCAAAGCAGATATCTGGTCTCATATTCGTTAGGTACATCAAGGACCCAATCATCTGACGATACATCGTAGCATCAACCAGCTCAGATGAAGCATCACACATAAGCTTCGGGTTTGATGCCATAGGTGTGGCCATGGCCTTGCAATCCATCATCCCAAACCTCTTCAGGATCTCTACTACATACTTCCCTTGTCCAAGGAAGATTCCGTCTACACTCTGCCACACCTCCATACAAAGAAAGTAGTGCATCATACCCAAGTCCTTCATCTCGAACTCGACAGCAATCTTTCTCTTCGTGTCGGCAATCAATCTATCCTCACCTGTCATAAACAGGTCATCCACATACAATAGTAGTATCACTGGATTTCCTTCCTCAACCTTGTAGTAAAGGTTGGAATCCGTTTTACTCTTGGTAAAGCCCAAAATGGATAGGAAGCCATCTATCCTGCCATACCAGGTCTTGGGTGCCTGTTTCAAACCATACAGGGATTTCTTCAGTTTGCACACATGTGACTCTCGGTCATGTGTCTCAAACCCGAGTGGCTGCTCCACATAAACTTCCTCTTCAACTACACCATCCAAGAAATCTATCTTGACATCCATCTGGTGTACCTTCCATTTCATCACTGCAGCTAGAGCAAGTACTTATCTAATGGAAGTGTATCTGGCCATAGGAGCAAAAGCCTCTTCATAATCAATCCTTTCTTTCTAGGAGAAGCCACGAGCTACAAACCTTGCCTTATATTTTTCTATGTTGCCATCTACAACATGCTTGATCTTATAGATCCACTTGGAAGTCACCACAGACTTCCCATCTGGTTTTGGGACCACATCCCAAACATCATTCTTCATGATCGATTGGTATTCCTCGACCATGGCATCTATATTGTATCCTGTATCCTGTATCCTAAGAATTTCAGATTCTTCAATATCTTCAATAGATAGTTTGAACTTCGTTACTGGAACAAATGTTGTAGTCCTTCTTTTGTAGGTGATTGTACACGATCTTTCCTATAAGTCAAATTCAATTGCATGATTATAAACTTCTCATAGTTTACAGAACAAAGTATTACACATAAAGGCATATGTCATTCAATCATGCAGTTATATTAGCCAATGCTTCAATACAACATTTATCCATATCCCGTAACTTTCTAGATGCCTTCCAATCTCTGCCAGAACATTGTTAAGAGTATGCACAACTCCCAACATGTCAACAAAGAGGTTTCATTCTAGATAAGTAGCAATGGAATGTTGTACAATGCCATAGGCCACTTACCCATTACATGCATATTAGTAGTATAATGTTCATTAATGCAATTATTCTAATATGCATAATACACAACCTAAGTCTAGGAACATAAGCATATACATCATTGAACAATATTATTCAAACAATAACAAATGAGAATTCAAATACTTATCTTGTTTGTTTTTTGGGTGGAATCCCTTTGAATCTTTGCTTCCTTGCAGGAGTTGCTAGAGTCCTATTCTAAAGTAGCTTCTTCTACTTCTTTCTGTTGTGAATTGTAAGGAGTGGTAAACTGCCTCTTAATCCCTGAATCACTGTATAGCTTCTTGAAGTCTACTGAAGTGAATTCTCCGCCATTGTCGGATCTAAAGGTCTTGATCTTCTTTTCAATGTGGTTTTCTATCAAGGCTTTGAATTCCTTGAATTGGATGAATACTTCATCTTTGTTCTTCAAGAAATAAATCCAAGTCTTCCTAGAGAAATCATCAATGAAATAACCATAGTATACATAGCTACTAAGAGAACTGGATAACATCGGACTGCATACATCGGAGTGGATAATTCCTTCTTTTTTTTTCTTACTTGCTTGTAAATGCTTTCTTTGTGTTCTTTCCTTTTGCAAATCCTTTGCAAATACCTTTATGCTTTGTCTGGATTTTAGGAAGACCTTCTACAGCTTTGCTTGCAATTGGTAATTCCCTATAGTGCATGTGTGCAAGCCTTCGATGCCAAAGTTCACTTGGCTCTACTGAATCATGGACCATGGCTTGTTCTGGTTGGACCTTCAATTTGTATAATCCTCCCTCTTGCCCTCCAATCACCACTGCATCATCTATAGTCTTTCCCTTTGGCCACATTAGGATTTGGCCATCTATAAACGCAACCCTCATGCCTTTTTCATTTAATGCAGATATGGAGAGTAGGTTCTTCTTGAGACCTGGAACATATAGTACATTTTTCATCTTCATAGTCTTTCTAGAGTCTAGCTTATAGGAGGCTTCACCACTTCCTTTTATTGGATATTGGTAGTCATCCCCAAGTTTCACCTTGTGGGGTGATTCATGTTCAGATAAGTTCATAAAGGATTCCTTGAATCCTGTCATGTGTTCAGAAGCCCCAATATCTATAAGCCAATCATTACTTCCATGAGTAATGGTTCCAGTGAGAGAAGGAATTAAAACATGTTCTTCATCACTTGAAGAATCTTCACTTTCTTCTCTAGCCCTCTTCCTGGGAGGTTCATCATCCTCTGCAGAATGAGCATGATGTCTTCTTTTAATGTTCTTCTTGTTGTGAGAACCATCTTTCTTATTTCTAGGTCAATCCCTGGAATAGTGTCCCTTCTCATCACATGTATAGCAATGGACATAGGACATGTTTCTTCAAAGTCTGGGACTACCCCTCTGATTATGATGGTGATTTCTTTCTTTCTTGCCATGATGGTGAGTCTTTTTGTCACCATGAATTTTGGAGTGTGTTGTGAGAGCTTGGTATTCATTCCCCATCTTCTCTTCTCGAGCTACAATTCGAGCTTCTTCCTGTGAGCATTCTTCCCATAGCCTACTAAATGAGATAAGTTTCTTCCTAGCACAAATTCCTTGGATGAAGGAATCCCATGATCTAGGGAGGCCATTAAGTGTGGTCATTACCACTTCTCCATTTTCTATATCTTCTCCCATAGCTTCAAGTTGTTCTTTTATATGGGAGACCTTTGAGAAATAAGACTGCATAGTCTCCACATTTTGGATCTTGACATTCTTCAATTGATTCCTCAAGGTCATTTTCTGATTTATTTCTTCCCTTCGAATAGCTTGGTCAAGGAATCAAACATCTCCTTTAGTGTCTTTAGAGATGACACATGTGGTATGAGATGGTCTTTGATAGAATCAGCAATGATCCTCTTAGCCTTGACCAAATTCCTTTTTTGTAAGGCCTTAGCCTCTTCTTCCTCTAGGATAGGGACCTCTTCACTTATGTAAGTGTCCAACTCATTTTCTTCTAGGATTAACCCAATCCTATACTTCCATGCTCGAAAGTTATCATCCCCTTCAAGCTTATCCTCAAGCTCGGTGTGGTGAGACATATTTAAAGAGTAATTCAAATGGAAATAGAAAAGATTTAGGTCTTACCACTTGATTTGCTGAAAATTGGATCTGGTCCCGGATTAGGGTTTGTTAGAGAAACCCTACAAATTCAAACTTTGAATTTCAAACTTCTGAAAGGATAGAAAGATGCACCTTCATGAGCTAATCATCCCAGTATACTCAAAATTTGAAAACTGCAAAGTTTCACCCTTTAGAAATGCTTTTCAATCTCTCAGATTCACTAGGGAGGACCCTGAATTAGGGTTTGAGTTTCCTGGAGCTTCACCCAACCAAAAAGTTCGATCCAAAGATCTAAAATTCTATTTTTCCAAGGAGCTTCCATCTATGTCATCAGATTTCAGAAATTCCTATTTTGTGGAAACCCTAATTTTTAGGGCCAAAAATGAAATTGCTCAGAATTGAGATCTGATTGGACAGAAAGATTCACCTTGCTGAGGAGAGTCAATCTATCATATTGCTTTTCCAAAATCTGTGGAGAGAAACCCAATAAATAATAATCCCTAGTTTCTGCAACTGCACAGTGTCTTCTTCTCAGGTTAGCTCTGATACCATGTTAGATTTTGAGCATTAATTCAACATACTCTAGGATCTTTACTGAGAGAATAACATGTACAGCATATCAAGTATAACAATGCATATCAATCACACCAAGCAATCACATGAGACAATAGAAACACAGAGTTTCACCGGGGAAAACCATAAAGGTGAAAAACCCCACAACTTCCTCAGAGATAGAAAGAGCAATGATACAACCCAAGTACAAGAAATAGTATTCTCCTAGCAAATGAACCTCCTCCTCCACTAATGCGCCACTTTCCGAGTACTGTAGAAGTGAATAATGAGATGATCAAATAGAGTGCCTCCCGCACTCTATTTATACATGACCTAACCTACCTAATAACCTAGCAGGGTTGACTTGTCTAACTCAGTCTAATAACCCATGGTTATACTAATTAGGGCCGACCCCACACTTGGTGGTCTAATAACCCATCACAACAAGTTACGACACTTGCGACACTTGTCAATACAAATGACGACACTTCCATATAGAGGAATAATACCATCTCTATAGGAGTACAATATACATAGGTGAAATACATTCCGAAGTTACATATACATCAACATATTTTTCATATTCCCCATGGTGATTTCTAATTAATCTAGATTAATAAATTAGAAAGCAACAATATTCTTATTTTGAGAAAAAGGATTTAGCAATGTCTGACAAAGGCCTCGTTGGCCAATTACTAAGAAAGTAGACTTCCCCAATGGTGAAGGAGCATGGATTGATGCTAGATTGAATCGGACTGATCGAGGCTGCGTGATATTACTGCTGCGTGCTCAACCCCCTAGCTGCGTGGTGCCTGTCATCTTGCTCTGCAGGTCTTTTTCGGACTTGCCTTGTCTGTGTCTAGCCCCTGGCCCTCCCTTCCTCCTTTCTTCCCCTGCTCGCCTTCCTTCCTGCCTGACCATTCTTCCCCTCGCTCTCGATCCTGGCTTCTCTCCTCTCCTCCTCCACCCTCCTCTAGGGCTTGGACTCCAATGTCCTCGGAAGCTAAAAGTTCCCCCCCTGATCGTACTAACTTCCTCAAGATTTTAGCGGCCCAAGCATTAGAGAAATTTTGAGGTCAAAAAATGGCCTCAAAACAAAGAAAATGTACTATAAAATACAACCAATCACATTCTAGTAAATGACATCATCCCCCTTGGTGAGGTGGCATTGCATGAGTTAAGAATGTGTATTTGTCAAATTTTCTATGGTGGATGAAAACACATAGTTAACCAAGGTAGTGGTGTAAGTACTTTTATGTCATAAAGTAAAGTACTCATAATGATAGTCTTTTCATAAAATAATATTATTGTCATTTTCAAGTAAAGTACTCATAATGAATGTCTTTTCACACTTTTTCATAAAATAATATTATTGTCATTTTCAAGTGAAGTACTCTTAATTCATAAAGAAAGTCCTTTCACATTTTTTTATAAAATAATATATTATCATTTTTATGTTTTTAATTTTAAATTATATATTCACTCCATTCTATTTAATAACATAATGTCAAACTAATAAATAATAATAATAGATTTAATAAATAATAATAATCCAATGTGGATTATAATAATATTATTGACATTTTACATGTAAATAAATTCTCAATTAAATTACATTATTAAATTCATGAGAAAAATACTCAATATAAAAAGTCAACATAAAATTAAAAAAATAGCTCTTAAAAATGTTTTTTATTATTTAATTTCATTTGCAAGTTCAAGACAAATAAATGTTAAAGGACAATAAATTTTTGGGAATTTATAATGAATCTTAGTCACATCAATGTAGACTTATTTTATTAATTTTATTTCTAGTGAATTTTGAAAAGTAACTCAACCATGGTTATTTATATTGTGCATAGAAAATAATGTGGGAGGTGACTTGTCATATATACCTACCCCATAAAACCCCCAATTCAAAATATTTTAATATATCTCATATTTTTGTAGTACATCTCTTAGGAGGCCATTTTTTTACCTCAAAATCTCTCTAATGGAAAAGGCCTCTTTCTTCTGCTCAACAAAAATTCATGAAAAAACTCAATGAAATCCCGACTGTAGCACTACCAGTGGATTTACCCTACAAGACAACCGTCAATCTATCGGATTGGGCTCTAATCGGTTAGTTCACAGGCTTATGGCCATCTCCTAAGACTACCGAAAACAGGGTCCAGAAAAATTGGAGACCCCTGATCACGGAAGATGTCAAATCATTCTTCCTGGGTAAAGGATACTTCGCTTTCGTATTCGAATGCAAACAGGATCGCAAGCTCATTTTCAGGAATGGACCCTACTTTATGGGACTATAAGGGCTCTACATGAACAGATGGAATTCGAACTTTGATCCTTCGCTTGACATCCCCTTTGCAGTCCCTGTCTGGGTGAGGCTTCCTCACTTACCCCTGCACTACTGGAACACTGAATCCCTCGAAGCCATCGGAAATGGCCTGGGTAAATACATCGACAAAGCTGATCAGAAAGATCAATACTCATGTGCGAGAATCTGTGTCGAAGTATATTTAGAACACAGCTTACCAGAAGCTATAAATCTTACTGTAGCAGATTGGTACCACATCCAAGAGCTCAACTATGAACAGATTCCCTTCAAATGCAAATTCTTCCATGGATTCGGCCATTTCGCTCGATCATGCAAAAAGAAGCCAGTGGATCCAGAATCGAATGGGAAAAAAGATCAATGGAAAGCCATCCAAAAAAATAACAAATCAGATACGAGATCCCACCCAAAAAGCCTAAATAAACAGAAATCAGATCAGCAACAACAAGATCTGTCGACCTCGACCTGCAGGATTGGCTTCAAAGTCCCGAAAACATGTGATATCAATGACAACCATGAGGTTGAAGAAGAAGGAGAAATACATGAACATCAAGTCATTCAAGCAGTGCCACTTGCCCCTAAAAATCCTATGATCCCCCCAGCTCAAAATCTCTCGAGCCCCCACAGATCTACCCCGATCAAAGATACTCCCTCCTACACTAAAATCACTAAAGTGAGAACCCCAGGATCCCCTTCCTCATCGAAAGAAACTATAGACAAATCTTCCAAAAAACCAGGTCGTAAATCCACTAAAGACCTGAGGGAAGAAGAAGCTGAGCGGGAGAAAGTTCAAGGATCCCAAGCAATGATAGATATGGTCTTCAGTAGAAATACTAGATCCAGGATATCACGAAAAAAATACAGAGACATAGCTGGAGGAACACCCTCCTCCATTTACACACCTAAATGATGAAGCTGGTCTCTTGGAATTGCAGAGGTCTAGGCAACCCCTGTAAGATTGAAGCCGTCAAATATTTACAGAGAAGTGACATGCTGGATATTCTTTTACTCCAGGAGACCAAACTCGATGATAACGCAGTCTCAGACATCGGAAAATAACACTGGAAGAAAAATGCAGGTTATGCAGTCAGTGCCAGAGGAGCTTCTAGCAGTCTAGAAACACTATGGTCATCAGAATATTTCCAGCTCCACAACCACTTCGCTACACAACACTGAATTTTCACTAAACTCACCCATCTGAAGAGCAACAAGCAGATCGCCCTTTTCAACATGTATGTTCCAAATCTATACTCTGAGAAAAAAGACTACTGGAGTATACTTGATGTTTTTTTGGATGCCTATAATCCTCAAAATATCATCATAGCTGGTGATATGAACATCACACTCTCCAACACTGAAAAGAAAGGTGGCCTCAATGGTAATGATTTCTTCAAAGCGTAGGTTGAAGCCCTGATCCATAAATGGGATCTCATAGATATCAAGCCCAAAAAGGGGAAATACACATGGTCTAATAAGCATCTTGGCAAGGGAAATATCTTGGCCAGACTAGACAGATTTCTAGTGCATAGCATCCTTCTATCTGATACCCAAATCATCTCCTCCATTATATTAGTCAATATTGCCTTAGACCATAAACCTATCCAGCTCTCATTTAATGACATCAAGGATCTCGGCCCTATCCCCTTCAGGTTCAGTCCCCAGTGGCTTGAACATGCAAGTTTCTGGCCTACTCTGGAAAAAGCTGGAAAATACCCATCATGGGCTCTCCTTGTCACGTTTGGGAACAAAAACTTAAAAATGCCAAAGCTGCTCTTAAAATTTGGGCCAAAACCATTTTCCCAGCCCCGAAACACCTCAGAAAGAAGGCAGTGGGTAAACTTGAAGACATCCAATCCGCCATGGAAGAACAACAAGTGGAAACTCTCACACTGCATGAAGAAGCTACGTAGGAAACCAAAGTCTACAAGGCCTTTCGATATGAAGAAGACCACTTGAGGCTGAATTCAAGGAGTACTTGGCTCAAATCAGGTGATAAGAACACCGAGTATTTCCACAAGCAATTCAAGCTCAGAAAATCATGCAACCATATCGCTGAAGTCAGAGGAGAAGATGGCATGATCTACATAGGAAATTCCAATATTAAAAATGCAGCACTCACTCATTTCTCCAATACGTACGCTGAAGAGGACAGAAACAATGGAGCTAAAAAGCTCACGCTGTTGGAGAATATTCATATCAGCATTTCTCCTGAGGAAAATAGTAATATCACTAAACCTTTCACCGAGGAGGAAGTGATCAATACGATCCACTCCTTAGAAGCTGACAATGTGCTGGGCCCCGATGGGTATTCGATTCATTTTTATAAAGCATGCTAGAAGCACATAAATGAAGATTTTATGAGAATGGTTAAAAATTTCCACTCTAAGTCAAAAATTGGTGGATCCACTAATAACACATTTCTCTCCCTCATCCCTAAAGAGACCATCCCCAGCTCCTTCAATAGATACAAGCTGATTTCATTATGTAACTCCTCTTACAAAATCATAGCCAAGATGCTAGCGACGTGCATGAAGCCTTTGCTTAAAAAGATAATTTATGACAATCAAGGAGGATTTCTGCAAGGGAGACAAATACTTGACAACGTCATACTCATACAAGAAGCCATACATTCTAGTAAATCCAGAAAGGAAAAAGGTATGTTAATCAAGCTTTATATGGCCAATGCATTTGACCGTGTCAAGCACTCATTCATCTTTAAAATCATGGCTAGCTTTGGATTCGATGAAACCTTCATCAGCTAGACCTCCGTGTGCATTAGCAACCTATGGATTGCTCCTTTGATCAATGGCCACCCTGCTGATTTCTTCCAAGCTACCCATGACATTAGGCAAGGATTCCCACTCTCCCCTTTCTTGTATATCATCTTGGCAGACTCACTTAGCCAAAAACTAAACCTGTATCTTCTCAATGGCTCCCTTCCTGACCTCCATTTGACCCTTGATTCCCACCCCCTCAACCATACCCTTTTTGCCGACGAATCCCTTTTTCTGGGTGGAAATTCCTCCATCATAGCTCAAAAGTTTAAGCACAATTTGAATATGTATTGCGATGCCTCCAAAGGCAATATTAATCTATAAAAAAGTTCAGTCTACAACTGGAACCTCAACAACAAAGTTGCAACCAATATCAAAAGAATTCTTGGCATACATGTCCACACCCACTGGGACAAATTCATCTATCTTGGCCTTCCTATCACTTATGGAAACTCAAATGCTGGAAAATGGGATGACACACTCAACAAAATAAAAAGAAGAATTAGAAGATGGGGAGGCCAATGGCTTAGCAAGGCGGGTAAGTTGATCTTAGTAAACTATGTTCTATCTGCTTCTCCTATCTACCATTTTTCTACACTCCTAGCTCCAAAAGGAACAACAGATCAGATTAGTAAATTAATGAGAGACTTCCTATGGTCCGGTGGGAAAAACAATGACAACATATTTCACTTAGTGAATTGGGAGACCATCAAGCAGCCGAAAGCCTCGGGAAGACTTCAAATATGCGATCCACACCTTGCAAACATGGCATTGGGTGGTAAGCTACTTTGGAAAATTCTTCATAACAAACATCATCGAGTTAGTCAGGTTTTAAGGAAGAAATACTTAAATGGGACAAATTTAAGATGTCTTGATCTCAAGCCAACGTTCAAAGGCACCAGCACTTGGACATTATGCAAAGCAGCTTGGGAGTTTTTCGCAAAAGATCTATATTGGGTACCAGGAAATAGAAGGAAAATAGAAATATTTTTCGACAAAATTATGGACAATGATCCACTCCAAAATATTCACGAGCTTCAAGATATAGCAGCCTGGCTCTCTCAGCATGGGATCAATACTCTTAAAGACTTCAGCACCTGGGACTTGCATCGTAACTGAAAGATCTAGACAAATGTAGCCATTCCATCACATCTTGAGACAGCCAAAGCCAGGCTTATCGAAATCCTGAAAGGATGTGCTCCCTTACATCTAATGGCCAAAGACGAGCGGGGTTGGGGCCCTACAGGCTCTTACACAACATTTCTCGGTTACAAAGCTCTGCATATGCATGATGAAGTTGGAAATGATCTTTGGAAGGGGTATGAGACCCCTTTGGAGTTTCTAAAATCAATTTTTTCACCTGGACTTTAATCCACTGCAAAGTCCTCACTGGAGACAAACTCAGTAAGAGAGGATTCCATGGGCCTTTCAGGTGCCCTCTTTGTTAGAGTAATCTAGAAACTATCAACCATCTATTTCTAGAGTGTCATATTTCCAAGACTGTCTAGAATCTTTTGCTACTCGATCTTAATCTCACCTTACCCAACTTTATCTCAATCACCCAACTTTAAAGAGTGGAACTCCTCCTGCCCTGCCCCTCTCTCCAACAAAAAACTCTGGTATCATCTTTGGATCTCCATGCCAAAACTTGCTTGGTGGAAAATATGGATAGCTATAAATAATGTCATTTTCCATGACAAGGACTGCACCCCCTTACAAATTGTAAGCTAAGCAAAAGGTTTGCTGATTGAGTGTCTCAATAGCTCTAACCACAGGTTTGATGCAAACCTCGGCAATGAAGAATTGCATTCGATAGGAGCCTCCTCCCCCCACCCTAGCATTGAGCCCCCTGGAAACATCAACCTACTTGGCATATCAGGCTCACAAATATTGATTTCCATAAATGGAGAAATAACCAGGATACAGATAGCCTGCATTTCGACGAAGCCTCCAAAAATAACCCCGGCGCAACCGGAGCTGGGGGAGTCTTCTGGACTAGAGAAGGATCAATGAGACTGAAGTATAGTTGGGGCCTTGGCACCTATTCAAATAACATAGCATAAGCATTATCCTTGATGAAAGTTTTCCAGCTCGCCAAAGAACACAAAATTGACAACCTTCAAGTATTTGGAGACTCAATGATTATCATCGGAACTCTCAACATTAATTCCACTCCCAGCAACCTTCCTCTCAGTCGAATTATTCATAGAATCCAACAAATCTTGAGCACCTTCAAAAACTTCAAAGCTTATCATATATTAAGAAGCTTAAACAGTGAAGGTGACATTGAAGCTAATGGAGCTACCAAACTTAGTCAAGGCAATCTGAAATTATCCGATATAGCAACTCAAACTCATCATATTCCTTAAATATGGATTCTCCATTCTCACTCAGTGTTTTTGCAATTCCATTTGTGACCGAGAAGACCATTATAATGTGCAATTCCAACTCCAATTCCATCCTGGCAAAGTGAGCATTGAAGACAAAGTGAATGTGCAATTCCAACTCTATCCTAGCAATTTCAGCATTCATTAATAGATTATGCAGAGCATTATGAGCTCCATGTAAATTGAGTCTTCTCGACCGATACACTTCAAACGAGGAAGAGCAACTGGAAACATTTCATCCATAGCAGCTTAATTATTGCTTCTCCCTCAGCATCTTTGTCAGAAAACATTCAAGCACGTTCTCCAACAAACAAACAAGCACGTTTTCCAGTTTTATAAGTGAAGAAAATTCTAAAATGCATCTTCAGAAGGTTCTCTAATCGCCATTATGGAAACATTCAACGAAGTATTCTCATTTATGGTGGAAGCCTAGCTCAGTTAATCGACAGGCACAGTTATAACACTTCTTCATAAATTTCTTCTACAGCATTTCAGCACTTCCTGGTAGATTTGTTATTTTCAATAAATATCAGGTCATACATCATATTTTTTCAATTCAGCCCTATGCAATAAGCTTCCTAAGCAAGCAGTCCTTCAACTGAAGATAGGCATTCATACTCTCAATTGAATTCTCTTACAATAAAGGATCCCTCGGGCCAATTTGGCTTCACTTGTAATCTGTCGATTTGGTTAATAACAATGACTTTTTTTTCTTTTTATACAATACTCATTTCTGTTAAAAAAAAACAATATTCTTATTTTGTGTCTTTTTCACACAAACAAAAAAACCATGTGTAAGTTGGTTCATGTGCATGTGTTTTTCTAGTTTGTGTCATGAAAAATATTGATTTCATTTGTATTTGTAGAATTGCAACAATAAATTTTTGATGAAGCTATTTTTCTAAGTCCACAAAGACCTCAATCAAAGGTTTAATTAAGACTCAATTGAGCTATAATTTTGAAAATCCTCTTTAAGTGGTCAATGAAAAAACTATATAACCAAAAAATTATAAAAGATATTTCAGATTTTTTGATCTACTACTTTAAGATCCTACACATATATTTTGCTAATTAAAATCATACATTAAACACTAAAATAATTTACATTCAATTTACATTACAAGAAAAAAAAAAGATATTTTGAATCCTACTTTGTATGTTTCAGAAGATTGAATGAAGCATTATCCATTTTCATGATGTTTCTGTATATATCTAGAGATAAAACTCTAAAACAATGGGCAATTATTAATTTTTGCAATGTCTTATTATGTATTCACATTGACACGCAATAGAATGAATAAACCATTACAACAGTGAAATCATATACCAATTGCATTACAATTGGTATCAAATATAACTCGGAAACAACCCTAATACCACAATACCACATTCCATCCTTTTATTTCTATCAATTGAATGTGCATAGAACAAGCAAACAACCCTAATACCACAATACCACATTCCATCCTAATATGTTCCAATTTTTTATGGTTGGAATCAAAATTCAAAATAATAGATTCACAACCAAAATGTGACCTCAAATCAACACCAATCTTAACTAATGACAATATTTAACATCAATACATTTATGCTACATTCCATTGTCAACATAAACATTAGAGTATAACATTACCCTTGATGAACGTCACATTGTGACAAACTCTTTCATGGATCTCATATTCACGAAAAATTGTCACATTGATACGCAGAGTACAATGATTTAACCACTACAACATTGATTTCATGTACCGATTGTATTTCAATTTCTGTTGAGTATAACCCATAATAACTAAAATTGTATTATCAAATAACCCTAATACCACAATCTACATTACATCCTAATATATTTTTTATATTAAAAAACATTAATGCCTATCCTTCAATGAATGTCGCAATCCCACAACAACCGTTCATGCATGTCACAATACTATTATTACTTTCAATTTAATATGATAATTAAATACTATATTCTTATACCTTCAAATTAATTAAAAGTATCATTCTTATATTTAAAATATATTATTATTTTATCGATTATTAAATTGCAACTAATTAATTAATTGTTATATTTTTTATTATTTTAATGTACCATAATTGTATTAATTTTATTTACTTTAAGTGTAATAAAATATTATAATTAAATAATAGTTTTTTCAATATATTATTATGCTATAAATAATTAAATAAAATTATATTATTATTAAAATAATATAATAAAAAATCATTATTAATATGTCAAATATATCATAATGTAAATAAATATCTAAAACTACATCATAATAATATACACATCTTCACTATTAATAATGGTTTATTCATTTTAATATAATAAATGATTATTAAAATAAGAAATAATTATTTTTTAATATTATTAATGTACCATGATTGTATTAATTTTATTTACTAAAGTATAATAAAATATTATAATAAAATAATGATTTTTACCATATATTATTAAATTATAATTCATTTCATCCACCTACGTTCAATTCCCTTGAGACATCTTCTCGTTTGGATGACCAACTCTTCAAAAGTTAGTAAAAAAGCATTATTAATGTGTCAAATATATCATAATGTTAATAAATATATTCTACCTATCTTCAATATTAATAAATTAATAATGTTTTATTTATTATAATATAATAAATAATTACATAAATAACAAATAATTACATAAATAACAAATAATTATTTTAATATATTATTAATTATCTCATTAATTAATATTTTTTTATAAGCTAGATATAGGTCCTTATATTATCATCATCAAAATATACACAGCCTGGGTATCATCGTGTCCTCTCATGAAAGAGAAAACAGACCACAAAAAAAGTTTAGAAATGTATCTTAAAATAGTCATCGTATCAAGCGTTGTTGAAAGAAGAAATAATAGAACTACATATAAGCATAAGGCCTAACAGCCGAAACCAAAGAACTAAAACCAGGCAGAAAAGCAAGCATAGCTTAGTTACTGTTGCAATCCTTTTGCTCAGGCTCGGTGGTCGGGTCCTTGTCCAAGGTGATCCCGAAATGGCGGGAAAACTATTGCTGGTTATACAGAAGTTGCTTCAACATGTCATGCATTTCATCCTGTTGCATGAGGATTTCATCCTGAGCCTCGTTCCGATCCGTGAGAGCTTTTCCCAGAACGAGTTTGTGAGACCAATGCAGGTCAAGATTTTTTTGGTACAAAGTGGCCCGACCCCTAGTATTACCAGGGTCGGAAATAAGGGCTTCGAATTCCTCACGAATTTATTTGTATGTCAGGCAACGACGAGAGACTCTGCCATCATCTTCGGCATCGGTGATCTTCGCCTGATCCTGAATTGGAATTTCAGAGTGAAACTTGTGAGCCTTCTCAACCACCCCGCGCATGAGGCGAATAGGCAGAGTAGAGGAAGAGCCACTGTGTTGTAGGGTGCTCGCCTGCTGAGTATCCTAACAGGTGCAGACTCTTTTCTTAGGCGGCATGGCGACGGATATTTGGAGACTGAGAGAACAAGGCCTTAGGAAAATGACTAAACTGTGAAGCCTGTAGAATAGAGAAGCCATGAGAACCAGAGAATAAGAGAACCTGAGAATCAATAACATGAGTACGAGCAATTAGAGGACTAGAAACCAGAGCACTAGAGACCCCACGACTCTTAGCCCAAAAACTAGTATCAGAGAAACAACTAGAGCCGAGGGCTAGAAGAGTGATGAACTTCAAGAGAGCCGAGAAAAAACTATCTCGCAGCCGAGACTCGGCGAGAGTTCAGAGCTCAGTTTCAAAGAGCGAAGAGCTTGCAGTGGAGCCTTTGCGTGACAGAGCTATCAGCGGAGTGTCCTCAAGTCTAATGAAAATATGGATGAATTTCCTATTAACTATAGAGCCTGTAATGATCATGAGAGCGGAAGGACAATTCCACTCATTCAGCAGCGTGGGAGTTATAAGAGCGAAGACCCAGAGTAGGTAAGGAGCAATAGAATGGACATTACGCACGCAGGAGAGGTCATACTGCTGACTGAAGGCTGAGCTCTGGACCAGAAAACCGTGGGGGCATTTAAAGATTTGCATGGGGCACGTGGATGGTGGAGGGCGGCACATGATTAGCCACAGAGGTGGAGCAGGCACGCAGGTGGGTGGGCATGTGGGGAGGTGCATGGGCTGGTGTGTGGGAAGGCAAGTTGGCAGGTGGGTGGGCGGAGTTGGTGTCGGGCGCGTGTCATAGCATGCAGTCAGTCGTGGGGTTGCTACTGCCGGTTGGGCACGTGTCAGTCGTGGCTGTGCGAATCGTTCCCTATTGCACCCGCGGTGGGGGTAATTAATATTATTATTAACTAAATAACAATATCAGTAATTTTAATTTATTATTAATTAATATCACCCTTAAGGAATTATTAATTAATTGTTTATTTAATAATATCATTAACTATAATTAATTAATTAATTAATTAATACTATTATTAAGTAAATAATAATAATAAGAATTAAATTATTCTATATTTGTTATGTTTAATTAATTATTACAAAATAATAATATTGTTTAATTAAACAATGTTATAAGAAAAACAATTAAAATATCTATCTTATTCAAATTATTTAAATAATATTTTGGAGATATGTGTTTTTCCCTATAGTATGTGTTCAATTTATGCTTATCACTTTATTTATTTAATATTATTAATGTGGTTGTTATTAATTTACTAGAACAAAAATTACTTATTAATTTTTCCATAAATTTTTAAAAACAAACATTTAATTTTTAATGTAAATTGAACGTCCGTTAAAAATTTAATATATTTTGAAAAAAAAAAACATCTTCAAAAGAACAACACAATTCCTGCAAATTGCTTTTTATTGCACAACAAAATTCATAACTTTTATTTCAATAGATACCCACCAATGGTGGTTACAAATCTAAGAATCCAAGCTCCAAAATTGTCGAATGCTTGCGAATGGTTATCATCTTTATTGTATGATGATTGGACTTAGAATTCTGGATTGCCTTTGAAAAATGCAAGCATGCCTACAAGTGGTGCATTGATGTAGGTAGTGGGTTCGGATTGCCTGAAGTTTGCCCGATTGTCTGGATATTGGTCGTTTTTATCTGGCCCTCCGACCACTGCTCCCACCAGAAGATTTGGGTTGGATTTTTTGTTCCCAAAATATTGTGCGCCACCTTTACATGTTATCTTAGTAGGATGCGCTGTAGTTGAGGGTAAAGATGAGCCTCTGTGATGAATGTATTGAGGAAAGCGAGGACCATACCCAACCATATACGAAAGATTCAGAGGATTTTTTCCCAATATGTAGTCTACCTGTTTATGCAATCAGTCATAGTATCAGTTTATTATTGTCAATAATCAAAGTATTTTCTAAAAATTACCAAACTTATATTTAAGTTTGATGGGTATGGAATTTTCATATCGATGGACCATACCTGGCGCTTGGCAGCTGCTCTGAGGTTAGCAGGTGTGATTGGTATTGCTCCACATTTAACAACTTGAGAGGAACGGCCCAAATAATCAGCATATGTTAAAAGTAGAAATGATAAGGCTGTAACTCGCTGCATGTTGCTCCCTCCTGGCTTGAAGATAAGCCCACCTGTTAACATGACTCACATTATTAACTTCTTCCTTCAATCAAAACACAATGGCAATGTCAAAAAATTAGAAGAATATCGTGGTTTATGATTATAGTTTCTGTGCAAATATCTAACCTGGCGTGTATGGTTTCAGCGAAGACGGTGATTCTGGCATGAGAAAGCAGACGAAGTCGTCAGCATTCTTCTTGTAAGTTTGTAGATCTGACACATTCCCCAGCAAGAATTGCTGCATAAAACGATTGCAGTCCCCAGTTATTCAGGCAAAGAGAATCCCTGGAGGGATAGGAAATACTTGGAAGAAAGATCGATGCATTTACCTTGGCTAAGAAAACGTTTACTCCTGCCTGCTTATTGTCCCACCCAAATTCGAAGTTGGATTTGTTAGCCCCAAAAGCCATGCCATTTTTTCGAATGTAGTTAAGATATATTCCGTTCTGTGTTGCCTTGTGCAACCATGCGGCAGCCCATAGCAACTCATCCTGTAAACCCAGAGATATATATATGTTATTCTTCATATGGAGGACAAGAGACCTGTATTTCAGCTGATAAGAAAGGAGCATTACCTCGAATCCGTCAAAGTCGCAGTAAAAAGGACACACTGCTGCTTTCACTACGGGGTTAGCACTGCATAGTCCCCTGTATTTGTCTGCAAACTCGAACAACTGTTGCACAGTATTAGAAATAAAGTTACTGGAAAAGGTAGACAAAAACCAGATAAGCATAAAACCCTAAAACAATAAAACAATAAGTAAATACCCCAGCCAAAAACCCAAAAACCAGATAAGCATAAAACCCTAAAACAATAAGTAAATACCCTCAGCCAAAAACCAGATAAGCATAAAACCCTAAAACAATAAGTAAATACCCCCAGCCAAAAACCAGATAAGCATAAAACCCTAAAACCCTAAAACCCTAAAACAATAAGTAAATACCCTCAGCCAAAAACCAGATAAGCATAAAACCCTAAAACAATAAGTAAATACCCGCAGCAAAAAGCCAGATAAGCATAAAACCCTAAAACAATAAGTAAATACCCTCAGCCAAAAACCAGATAAGCATAAAACCCTAAAACAATAAAACAATAAGTAAATACACTTAGGTTTGAACATTGATCTTACCCGAATTGCAGTTTGGCGAAGTCGCTCGGAATACTGGACATCTGATGTTCTAAACACAATGGACGCAGCAGCCAATGCTGCAGCTGTTTCAGCAGCAATTTCTGTACCAGGATTATCTTTTGTAATCTTGTAAACTTTTCTGGGCGTGTCCATGTCTTCTGGTCTTTCCCAGCAATTGTGATCTCCTATTGGTTCACCGACCTGCAATATACGATATCATGAAGTGAATCAGAGAATTTAGAAATTTTACAGTACTTCCAACTTCCAAGAAGATTATAGTCTCTTTTATACTAATAAAGCAAATTCAAAACAAAACAAAATACACCATCATAGACCAAATTTCTATAAACTGTACTGTGCAGATATGGTAAAGATGAAAAACCTGCACGTATAAAGTATCAGGATAAGCTGCTGCTTTGAGGAAATAATCTGTGGCCCAACGGACTGAGCTCTTAGCATTTTGCAGCTCATCACCCATGAAACTGCCGAATTCTATAACGCTCCATGCTAGCATTGTGGTTGTAAAAGCCATAGGGAAACCGAATTTGACGTTGTCTCCTGCATCATAATAACCTCCTACCAAGTCCACCTGCATCCAGCATACAGATTTTTACACTTCACAATTAAGGTACTTTGACTGTAGTGCTTCAAAGTCAGGTGCCTTAGATTTTCCATGTTCCACGTTTTTGTCTTGGGCTCATCCTCAAGATCATTCTTGATGATGAAGTTGAGTGTGGTTCAAAATGTCAGTTTGGGAAATATAAACTCAAACAATTCTTACTGTGGAAGTTGGAAATGTCAAATCAAGATACCCATCAACAGCCACTGCTACTGATCTATGGTGGGAGAGATTTAAAATGAAAAAAAGGTTATACCCATCAACAGCCACTGCTACTGATCTATGGTAGTCTGCAGATTGGAATATGGACAATCTAATAAATGCAAATAAGGAAACCTTACATTTGCAGCTGAGCCATCTGCTACAGCCGAGTCTTTTCTCCAGTTCATGCGTTGATTTGCAGGCAATTTTCCTGATCTCTGACCTTCAAAGAACAGAATACTTTTGGACAAAGCATCTCTATAGTCATGAAGGGAGCCGGCTGCCATTCCTCCTGGTAAGAGCAAGGATGAAACCAACATTGCTAACCAACATTGTGATATCCCAGTAGTACCCATAGCTACCTTAATTCGCACTGAATATATGCTGCACTCACTGACGGCGCAACACAGAGAGTGAGAATAATGAAATATTTATATTCTGAGAGCTCATGTATATATACCCTAGATCAAGTTTGAAAATCTTAAAATCGAAAAAAATAACGCCGCAAATTATAACTACATATCTAGATGCACAAATGCACAAAATCACACAATTGTAAATAAAAACTAACATTCCAAATTTTACCTGTCAAAATGCACAAAAGTCCCGTTTCGAATTTCTCTGAAACTACCATTTAGGTTCTCGGTTGTACTTCAATTTATAGATGATCGTGTAGATACACTATTGTAATTCAGCAAACGAAATACAAGCCAACGTTATCATTTGCTTTTAAGTAGGTTATTTGACTAAATCAAGTAATAAAAAATTGCTATTTTTAGCATAAAATTTTGCAGTTTCATAAATTCTCATACTACACAAGTATTTATGGACCTCATTCCATTGGAACGATTTCATACCTCATTGAAAATTTTCGATGAGTAAAATTTGCAATATCATGTAAGGGAAACTCACCACCAAATAAGGTTGTGTGCTACACAATAACCTGCTATTTATGACTTGTCTACAATATTTCATGTGAATGTAATAATTGATATTTAAAATAAATCTATATTTTATGAGTGGTTTCCAATATTTCATGTGAATGTAATAATTGATATTTAAAATAAATATATTTTAAAGTTAGAGTTGGTGGTATGTGGTTAAGTTTAGAGTTGTGACTATTTAGTGTTCTTTAAAGTTATTTATGATTAATCTTTATTTATATTTATAATATTAATGATTATTTTGTTTGTTAATTTTTATTTACTTGTTAATTTTAATATACTTATTATTTATATTATTTATAGTATGTTATTATTAGTTATTAATGTCATTAATTGTATTTCATTAGTGAGTAATTAATGGTGTAGTCTAAATATTCTAAGTTTTCAACTTTTTTGGATCATATTTTCTGTGTTGGAAATCTTTAAAAAATATTAGAATCACATATATTAACTATGGAAATTGCATAATTTGGGTGTCATCATGGAGGTGTTTGAGGGTGCTAAATCTATTTATGGATTCAAAAATACAATTTAAACATTCTTTAAAAAATCTTAGAATCGCATATATTAGCTATGGAAATTGCATAATTTGGGTGCCATGGGGGTATTTGAGGGTGCTAAATCTATTTATGGATTCAAAAATACAATTTAAACACGTAGGACTACTATGTAATTAATTAATAAATAATAATTGGTAAAAGTTAGGATTGAAGTAGTCTAAACTTTATATAGTTTTTGAAAAAACAATTGGTTATTATCATTGCAATACAGTTTTTGATCAAATTGTAATTTTTGGATGTTTAATTGTAAGTTTGAATGTATAAATTGGTTTAAGGCTCTCAAATACTCTCACTATACTTAATTATGCAATCTCAACAACTTATATTATAATTTAATTCTTCTTAATATTTTATTGTATTTTAGGCAAAAATAACTAAAAAAATATGAGAAAAAAATCCAAATCATAACATATTTAAACTACTAATTAAAACTAAGTAATCTAAATCCGAACCTCTATAAAATATGTTTCTCCTCTCATTATAATTACTCAATTTTATATGAATTTATTGATTTTTTTAATTAACCAAACTATAAGTGTGGCAACAATGCAAGCATGAATATCTTAGAAAGCACGCCAAAGTATTATTTTTAAGAAGAGGGTACCCATAGCAATGCAAAGTCATCAAAGTTTTTTTAATGTAGAAAAGAAGACTCATAGGAATGTGAGGCATCAAAGTTTTCTTTTTAAAAAAAGGGACCCATAGCAATGCAAAGGTATCAAAGTTTTTTTTTATTTTGAAAAGAAGACCAGAGCAATGTGAGGCATGAAAGTTTTCTTTTGGTTTAAAGTAGGTGTTGCATAAAATCTTATTGCATATTTTTCCATGCACCTTAATAACGCAAGTTCTTGATCTTTTATCCATTTTAAAATTGTAAAATTGGAGTATTGAGAAATTAAAGTTTTAATCACTTTTAAACCACTAAACAATAACAAATCAATGATAAAATTTCAAGCAAGAATGATTACCTTGTGTTAGATGCCCAAAATGATTCAAGCAAGAACAATGAGGAAACGCTTTTAGAGGGATGCTTAAGGGGGAAAGGAGATAGAAACCCAAGTATTGTTTAAATCCATATGTGTTGATTAAACTATGAAATAAACTTAATAATACTAAGTTAACTAAATATTGCAAATAAGTAAAGAAAAGAAACTAAAATCAAAACCAAATTAGTTGTAAGTTATATGAATAAAAAGAATAATGCACGTGTGTTAGATTGTTCAAGTAAATAATATGTGTTGAATTACTAGTCAAATAAGCATTTAAACCAATTTGTTGAAAATGCAAAATATAAATATTTATCCTATATGCAATGTAAGTTGTAATGCATAACATGACACTAAAATATTGTTATGTGATATTATTCATTAGTGTAATATCTTGAATTTTGATTGACTATTTTTGATGTTATATATTGGGCATAAAGCCCCAACACATATGATTTATTTTGATTATTGGACATAATCCTTAGTGTACATGATTCATTTCTTTTATAGATTTACATATTGAGCGTGGACCCTTACTGATGCCAATGTATTGATTTATGTTTTATTATGAGATTGGGTACAAACCCTAATATACTAAGATGATCTTTTGTTACATACTGTGTAGAGTTATGGTTTACATGATTGATTTATATGATGTGTTGAGCGTGGACTCATGAACACACGGATGACCTATGTACTGGGCATAAGCCCTGATGTACCTAGAGGATTTTATTACGTACTGGGTGTAAGCCCCAATGTACGTAGAGTGTTGGGAATAAGCCCTCGAGCACTCCAAGCTTGATAATGAATATCGGATCCAAGGCCATTTGTACATTTTTGATGTGCTTCACAACCACATTCTAGTACTAGTGTTGAGCTGGATGCTCTTAACGCCCATGTGAGAGTGTTGAGTTAAAGCTCTGAAGAGCACTCGGGGTTACTTGATCTTAAAAGTGTTGAGTCAAGAAGACTGTGGATAGCACTTCTATTCATCACATTTATTTAAATTGGTTAAATGAATCATTTTCTATCTATCATCAAGGACTACAAGAACTACCATGTTAAATGAGGGAATCCAACATGCAAGAGAGAGACCTAGAGGCACCTAACCTAGCCAACTATCCAAGCTTACCAAAAGACCTTGTCCAAAGAGTTGGACCTTGTATTTAATATTTATCAAAGAATTATTGTGGTATGTACATAATTAAATCAAAGAGTTATCATATTTAATTATTGAATAATTAGATTTATTATTTGTAAAAGAAAAGATTACTTATGTAAGTAACATGCATAAAGGTTATGCATAAGATATTTCTCATGTTATTATTATTATTAATATTATTAATAGTATTATTATTATTTGTGATCTAACTTAAAGATACATCTAATTGTAACAAAATCAAGGTCCTAGATAAACTAGGAGTGAATAATTGATCAAATATCTTTCATAAATATTATAATTCAATTTAAATTAAAAGCTAAATATTATTATTTAAACTCAAATAGCTATATTCCAAACAAAATCACCTATATAAAGAAGGGCAAATCCCAAGAGAGGGATCTTCTTTTCATACTATCATTCTCCTATGGCAATGGAAGAGAATTATTCTACATAATTGAAGAAGCTTACTAATTTTCCAGATCTGATCAGCAGCCTATCCTAGGTCCTCTACCTCTCTTATTGCATGTTGGAACCAGCTTGGGGGGATCCAGTTAGAACCAGGAATGGTCTAAGGGTCATGGTTGGGAGGAACATGGCAGTCCCAAGGTTATTCAGCTAAAGATCACCCTGCAGGTCAGCTAGGTCAATACATTTTCCATTAACTAGTGTTTGTTCAATTAGATTTATAAATTAAAGTAGGAATTAATATATAGCATTAATGTTTCTGTACATTATAGTTTTATTTCCTTTTTATGGAGCAAGGGCCAAATGGCATGGGCTCTCAGGGTTTAAAACTCTAGGTTTAAATTTCAATTATTATTTATGTTTACACATCTTCCCTAAATGTTACATGGATCTAGCAAGGCTAGCGTGGCTAGCCTATGCTAGATACCCATATAAATGAAACCACTAGTACCAAATTTTATTAAATATTGTTACTACTTGAATTATCATTCTTTACAAAAAAAAAGAAATCGTATTTCTCAAACCCTTACTCTGTACATTTAAATTATTCAAGGCATGAGAAAACTAGGGTTAACCTTTTAAACCAGTATTCAAACACAGAAATAAATCCTTCCTAAAATATCAATGAGACCAAACATAGTCGAATCCCAGTTCTCAAACATCAAATAGCTTAAACCCTTACGTTGTAGCTTTTACATGAAAAATGTATAAACCTTACTCTTGTGTTCCTTTATTTATGAATATCTCAATGACACACTTCCGAGAGAATGTGGGAATCATTTAAAAATATAGTCAACGAAATTTAAAGACATCATTCAGAATTTTTTAAACCAGTTACCATATGTTCAACGAGAGAGGCCTCACATGTAGGCTAGACCTTTCTTTTTGCATTATTCAGGAAATAGTTTTGAATCACAACGTCTCAGGGTCAACCCCTGTCCTATAAGTTTTACATTGAAACTACCTTACATAGATCCCTTTATAGCGTGGACCTCTGCCAATTCATAGCATTTTACCAAACTTCAAAGGAAACATAAAACTATAAAGAATTTATCTATTGTCAACGCTAGGGCTAGGGTGTCGAGCGACATTAGAAGCATTAAAAAAAAAAGACATTTCCAACACCTACCATACCAATTTAATAAAAACACTTCCACGTAGTAAGTATTAAACTGAAACTTTAAACAAATACATTTCAGAAGTAAAATGAATTCATATGCCAAGACATGAGTAAAAGTTAAACACAGTATCCCAAGAAAAAATTTGATTTTATTAAACAATGCTAGGGCTGGGTGGTAAAGCCACCTCAAAAAAATTAAAACAAGAAAGAAGCCCTACTTTACTGTGTCTACTGACCAGGTCCCATAATGTCTGAATCAACAAAACATGTAATGATACAAACCCAATTCTATCAGTCAAACTTCTAGACTTCTGTGTATACATTCGAAACATTTTGACAGAGGACTTCATCCTTTTATAAAAAAAGAAAACGCAAACAAATTTCAGACTGAGTTTTGTAAAAAGAAACTGGAAACATCAATGCTTAACCAAATGCAGTGTTGCTCACGACTTGTCATTATTTAATATAATAGTATTAACATCAAAGCCTAACATTACGTCTTGTTCAGGAAACCAGTTAAGGGTTTCTTCATTCTTACAACAAGAACAACGTATTATACAGATTGTGGCTATCTTTAAAGGGCCCAAAGTAAAACCATTAAAAGGTTTATACAACTCCAGGAGTGCTAAAAGGGCGGACCAACATCCTCCAAAACCAAAATCGCCATATAGGCTAGCACTTAGTCAAAATACTGAGGATTACATCACATATCACGCTACAGGGTGTAGTTACTTATTACATAAACAAATGAAGCCACACATCCGAAAGCTCCAAATAGACTTTTACAGTACTTAACCCAGCTATCAAAACTATGGCTTGAAGGAAGGAGGTGTCCAATGAAAATCCAGACTTACCATTCTTGTTCACCATAAGTCATGATGCCCAGGTTAGGCTCAAGCTGTTGCCACCAAATACCCTGTTTATACAAACCGAGCCATGATTATTACCAACATTACAACCTGTGATAAAATAAACCAAGCACTGAAAGAAAGGGTGGATGTCACATGAAATCTTACCGCAGAGAAGTCAGTATCAATTGTCGAGGTGCAAAACAAATCTGGTCATGAGCACCTCCATGGCATGGGGAGCGGGGCTCTACCTCTCCCTCCGAACAAACAAGAAATGATAACATGCTTTGGGGCATTCAAAACCCTCAGGGTGCAGTCTTTAATGCTCCAGCTGGACTTCATTCGAAAGCTGTCGTAGAGCTCCATTAAAATCTCTACCAAACGCTACCAAGTTTTAATTCGTGACCCATTTCACATAGTGGGAGAACTCCCTTATTACATTTACAAGTTGTTACAAGTTTGTGACCAAAAACCATAGTCTTAAAACCCTTACATCGATATCATAAGCCTTGGGGTGGGCTCGTTAGTACCATACAAAAGGTCCCTTTCACTTAGCATTAAAATTATATATATATCCACTTTGTATAGTGAACACCCTCTTTTGACATTGCAATCTCTACATTTGTTTTTACATGGATCAAAACCATAGGGTTAAACATATGTATTGGAGTTTGGAAAGTAGTTAGCCTTTAAACAATTACCTACAAAAGCAAGAAGATTGAAATAGACTTTAGCATAAAACGCTAAGTAAGTCTGGCCATTTTGGCCACCAAGTCCTTTTCCCCTCAAACCATAAAGCTCATAGCCTCTACATATATCCAAGCTAGAATTTAAGTGGGCACATAATCTCAACATATAAATAGAAGAACATTTAAACCATATGCAAGCATGAGAATAACTTTTGGATTTTTAACCAAGTACCGAGACTATAGATCCAACTAAGATAATCACCTTAAAACCAAGGTAGTATTAAATAAGACAGTCTCCCGATTACAAATGATTCTGCAAAGCCTTTGAAATGAAGTAAACCACAGTAGGTACATCATACCATAAGCCTTAATTAGAAATAAGTGATCAGGCATGTTTTTAAATATTTAAGTGAATCTTACATTTTAAACCCCAATGTTGAAGTTAATTTGATAAACATGTACCGAATTGACGATGTTATCCATAAGCGAAAAAAAATAATTTTGTACGTTTTTGGGACATTACAAGTGGTATCAGAGCCCAACTACAATACTAAGTGACCTATTGGGATCATTATAAGAAAAACTTCCACTGAAGATACTTATAAATCAAAACATGCATTTATAATTTTCTTTTATATGTGTATATGACCTAACATATTTCTGTTTTTAAAATTGAAATGACATTGTAAGTGCAATCACAGCATGAGTATGAATACAGAAAAAGACAGCAGCATACATGGAAATTTGAACTCTCCACCACGAGAGCAAGAGATCATGGTGGAATTAAACTCAGATTTAATGAAATCAATACAACAGTTACAAAATGAGTTGCAGAGTTTTAAGGATGATAATAAGTAGGACAGATGGGAACAACAAGCCATAAATGAAGCTCTACTTCAGAGCTTAACAGGGGCAAGGTCCCATGGACATTCCACCCAATCAGCCAACAAAAACAAGGAAAACAAATGTCACACAAAAATATCCATTAATCCTAAAGAGGATATGCATGAATAACACATACCAAACTATATGGAAGAGGACTGTAAAAGCTCCTCCAATGAGGATGACTCACCTTCCCCTTGTAAGAAAAGGAGGAAGAATGATGACAGTTTACAAGGATAATTCAGGAAAATCAAAGCACCAACATATGACAGAGAGATAAATACTGGGGAAAAGGCTGAGGAGTGGTTGTTAGGGATGAACAAGTATTTCAAAGTACACAACTATTCCAGTGAGATGCAAGCCTGACTGGCCATTTACAACTTAAATGGTAAAGTGGCCAGATGGTGGAGAGACTTGAAACATACCAAAGGGAAGGAAGTGAGGGACATAAAATGGGATGCTTTCAGCAAAATATTTCAAGACAAATACATATTTGAAATATTCTTTGACAAAAAGATCAAAGAATTTCATGAACTAAAAATGGGCTCCCTAACTATGGAAGCTTTCAACAATAGATTTTTGGATATGCCGCATTATGTTCCTTACATAAAGGATGAAAAAGTCATGATACAACAATTCTTGGGATGTCTACCACCAAATTTCAAAGAGAAGATCGAATTTGACATGCCCAAAAATTTGGACATGACTTTACACAAAGCAAGACTCTGTTATGAACATGGACAGCCAAGGAATGATAACATAAACATAAACAGAGATATGTTCAAAACATAACCGAAGACCGGGTTTTAGACCACCACCTTACGGGAAACAAAAAAATAGTTTCCCTCCCAACAGAGGATTCAACCGACCTCATGCATGGCCAAATGCACCCCCACCACATGCCAACAGACTAGCTTTCAACAAGGGAGCAAAGCCTGCCCCACCAACCATTACTTGCTGTAAATGACAAGGGCCCCACTACTTCATAGATTTCCCCAACAAAACGAACAGAGTTTTATACAATATCCAATCAAACCCGATAGTAGGGGACATGGCAAGAACACCAAGAATTTATGCCGCACTTGATGACCAATAAGCAAATCACCAAGCCACTATGGTTGAAATTGAGGGTAATATCTCAGACACAACCATTTCAGTTTTAATAGATCTCGGTGCATGCTGAATTTATGTCTCCCCTAATATAGTAAATACTTGTAAGTTAAAACGAGTAAGTCACAAGAAACCATGGCTGGTACAACTATCCACCAGTACCAAATGGAAAGTCTCCGAACTAGTTAGAACTTGTGAAGTAGATCTAAACGGGTTCCCAACCATGGTAGAGTTGAATAGCTTACCACTAGGGTCTTATGATGTACTAATAGGCATGGATTGGTTAGAAGAACATCATTCCCTACTTGACTGCTTGAACAAATCAATACTATGCATGGATAACCAAGGGAATCAGAAAACCATTCAAGGTATCCCTAAGAAAGTTTCTGTAAGACCGATATCTGCCTTACAACCAAAGAAATGTGTAAGAAAGGGTTGTAAACTCTTTGCAGTCAACATCCGAACCTTAGAATCGGATAGGGAATAGAAGATTGAAGACTTCCCAATCCTTGTAGAGTTCAAGGATGTATTTCCTGAGGAAATACCTGGGCTACCGCCCAAACGAGACCTAGACTTCTCCATAGAGATAACACCCGGGTCCGTACTTGTTTCCAAATCCCCTTACCACATGAGTCCACCCAAATTGGTGGAACTCAAGCTTCAGATATAAGAGTTGATCAAGAAATTTTATATCCGACAAAGTGTATCCCTCTGGGGAGCATGAATACTCTTTGTCAAAAATAAGGACGGAACAATGCGGATGTGCATTGATTACCGCCAACTCAACAAGTTGACCATCAAGAACCGCTACCCACTCCCTAGAATCGATGACCTATTTAATCAAGTCGGAGTAGCGAAGATTTTCTCAAAGATCAACTTGCGATCCGGATATCATCAGGTGAGAATCCGTGATGAAGACATCAGTAAGACCACGTTTCGAACCCGATACGGCCATTACAAGTTTGTGGTAATACCTTTTGGTTTGACTAATGCACCTGCCAACTTTATGTGCATGATGCACAACATCTTTAGTAATTACCTAGACAAGTTCATTCTAGTCTTCATTGACAACATTTTGATCTACTCCAAGAATGAAGAAGAACATGAAGAACATCTCCGGATGCTGATACAAGTACTACGAGAACATCAACTGTATGCTAAGTTTAGCAAGTGTGATTTCTACAAACCCTAGATACAATACCTAGGGAACATCATTTCGAAAAAGGGGATAGCAGTCGACCCTGAGAAGATTAAAGCCATAGAAGAATGGCCTACACCCACTTTTGTGACCAACATCAGGTCGTTCCTAGGGTTAGCTGGATACTACCGGAATTTCATTGAGAACTTCTCGCGGATTGCCTGTCCTATGACGGCCTTGCAAAAGAAGACAACCAAATTTCTTTGGACGAAAAAATGCAAGGAAAGTTTCCAAAATTTAAAGCAACTTTTGACTAGTGCACTCATCCTATGGATTGTTGACCCTGATGGGGACTTCATGATTTGCACAGATGCAAGCAAGGAAGGGCTCGGTGGAGTCCTTATGCAAAATGACTTCGCTATTTGTTATGAGTCAAGGAAGTTGAAGGAACACAAACAGAACTACCCCACGCATGATCTTGAACTAGCCGCCACTATCCACTCCTTGAATATGTGGAGGCACTACCTTATGGGAAAGAAGTTCCTATTAAATACGAGCAACATGAGTCTTAAGTACTTATTCGACCAACCTGACCTAAATTCCAGATAGGCTAGGTGGCTAGCTTTCCTTAGTGAGTACCACTTCGAGATAAAGCACATAAAGGGAAAGGAGAACAAGGTCGTCGATGCTTTAAGTCAATGAGCCCATATGTTATATGAGGTGATCGTGAGTCAAACTAACTTAGATTTTCACCACGTGATCATAACAGCATGTCGGAGTGACAGATTCTATGTTAATATCCTTAAAAATATCCAAGAGGATAGGTTATTCCAACAACAAAAGGAGTATAATATAGACGAGTCGGGACTGTTGTGGTCGAAAGAGAGACTTTATGTTCCAAAAAGTGGAAACATTAGACCTAACATCCTCATAGAATTCCATCAGAAACCCTATTCAGGACATCCGGCATATCAAAAGATGATATCGGCAGTGAAGAAACATTTCTTTTGGCCTAAGTTGAAAGCCGACATAGCTTTATTCATCGCTAAATTCCAAGAGTGCCAACTGGTTAAAGCAAAACACTAGCACCCTTTGGGACTACTGCAACCATTACCCATTCCAGAGTGGAAGTGGGAGGTTATTAATATGGATTTCATCACAGGGTTACCCAAGAGTAAGAGACAGAATGACTCCATCTTTGTAATAGTGGACAAGTTATCAAAGGCAGCACATTTTATACCGGTGAAGTCTACCTACAAAGTTGCTCACATCGCAGACATCTTCCTAAAGGATATCTTCCGATTGCATTGGATACCCAAGGAAATCATTTCCAATCGAGACACGAATTTCACTAGCAACTTCTAGAGGGAACTGTTCTCCAGTTTGGAGACACAACTATAGTTAATTACCGCGTACCATCCCCAAACCTACGGACATACGGAACGAGTAAATCAAATCCTTGAGGATATGTTGAGGATGTATGTTATGAACAACTCTGTTACACCTAAAATATTCCCATCATGAGATTTAGTGTATACACCCCTGGAGTTTCCTTGATTGAGTGATTGACCTGGAAGGATTTGTACCCATTTGTACTAGGTTTTGAGAGGTCGTCACAGGTTGCACTCATGCAACATGCGACGTCGCACATTGCTCCATTAAAGGGTGCGTTGAAGTTAGTTAGATGGAAAAAATAGCTTCTTCGAGTTCCTTCTCGAAGCTTGATGACTTGGGACCCTATCCCTGACCTCTTGGGAGAGTTGGCACTCGATTCCTAACACCTTGGAAATATCCCTTAAGTCTCTCCTATCATATCTCAACCTATCCTATCCATACCCTATCCACTTAATCCTATTTAAATGAAGTTCACTCCCATTCGAAGGGGAGGAAGTCTATGGTACTCTCATGCTGGTGAAATCAAGCCCAATAGACCTTACACTCTAGCTTGGGGAACATCCACTTCTCTCTAGGAGCTTCGGCATGGCTTGTTGGAAGGATCTTGCAATGTTAAGGTGATGGTTGTAATCCTCTTTTCTATTGTACTTCTCCACTCTTCAATACAGTTAATATAATTGCTTTCCATAAGTATTGTCTCTTGATGACGTTCAGAGCTTTCCTCCTTAACTGTTAGCTTAGATCTATCATATGAAATATATGCTTTCACTTCTCGTGGTCTATCATATTTTCAACAGGGTTTAGCTACTTGCAATCTGGCAGTGCTGGAGCATTGGATCAAAGGGGGAGAAAGGGATCTATGAATCTGAGGTAAACGGTCTACTCCCATATTTGTACATCTATATGATCTAGGAAAGTATTTTATGTTTTGTCCTGTTTGTTCTAGACTTACGTTAAGCCAGGGAGATCAGGCCTTGAGTCTGCTCTCGGTATATTGTCCGCGAAACAAATCTGGCTACTCCGCTGGGGAATATTATGTCTTGTTTTGTAATTGCCTGAGAGTCATTTTCAGTTGATTGCTTGACACGAGCCTTTTATTTGTCAGTTTCTTCTTGAGTTGATTTCACTATCAGATCTTCACCCTGAAGACTCTGATCTGCTTCCTCTGAGTTTATACTACTTATTTTCAAACCATTTCATAGTTCATTGCTTGGAGATTTGATTTATTTTGAAATTAGATCTCGCCTATCGCACCTGGTTAGTGAAAATAGAGCAACACTGTGTCTTTTCTGGTCTCTGTTCTTTTCCTGTTAGCCACTCGTCGTAGGCCTTTCATTGGCATATTGCGACACCATCGCACTCCCCACATTGGTGAACTGTGACGTCGGACTGTGTACAAGCACAGAGTGCATCGATCTGTCAAAGTTGGTATGCAGGAATCCCATATCCATTTCCTAATCTGAGCTTTGGTTTGTTGTATGGACTCCCTCTGTGCTGCAAGATCCAGCCAGAGATCCCATGTTTAATGTGTGTGTTGAGTGTTTGGTTTTGTTTGGATTTGTTTTGGGTTCCGTTTTGGACAAGTCTGAAGACAGGTAGTGGCGGATACTCTTGTCTCCTCCACCTTCATCTGCTCACCCTTGCATTCCCTTCTCTCCTTGACTGATCTAGTTACTGTATTAGATCAGCTCCCATACCTCATTTACATCATTTTTTGAGCTTTGCTTGCTACTGTCTGACTTTCAGTTGATTGGGTGCTTATCTTTTCTTGAGTTTTCTGAGTGTATTGAGTGCTACAAGTAGTGTTTTCTTTTCAGTCATTTTACATCTAAAAGCGTAGTTGTTATCAAGTTAATCTTTTGATGTATCCATTGAAAAGTTAAAAGTGCCTCTTTCCCATCATTTCTCAAGCATTGTTGGAAAAATTTGTTCATGCATTGAAATGTTTTGCTTATGCATTTTCGGAAAAATTGAATGAATGTGCGATCACTTGTGTTTTTCTTGAATTGTGAGTTTCTCATTTTCTCGAAAAATCCAAAATATTTTTCAGTTTTTTTTGCAAAATTATTTCCATGCTAAGGAAAGATATATGCATTTTTAATTCTTACTACTTTGAGACCATTGAAAGTGAAATTGAAAAGCTTGCATACTCCATCTCAGAATCCTCTCTTTTCATTACCTAGCGTCATTTTCATTTTGAAAAGGAAAAAGAAAAGAAAAAATGTTGTGATTTGGATTAGCAGTGTTGTAATTTTTGCGTTTCGCACAAAATGAAAAGAATGCTTTCATAGTCAAACTTGTTTGAATTGGGAATTGTTGCATTATGTTTTTTTGGCAAATCTCGTTGGAAAGAAAAGATTTCTCCTTCCCATAGTTAGAGTTCATCGAAAGAAAAGAATATTTTTTGCATGTAGCTAGGACTTGCATTATGCTTCCGATTATGTACTCACCTCATGCATTCACCTAACCGTCCAGATAAAATTAACGGTAGAAATAGGTAAAATTTTTAGCAACTTGTGTGTAAGTTAGAGACGTGTTCCAATGTCGTTAAGCGTGGCAGCTGTCATTATTTTCCAGCACTGTATCCTGGGGGTATTGTAGTCTTCCACGTACTTATCGGTATATCGATCTCCTTCACGTAACGACCAAGTACCATAATCCGTACTTGGCATATATTGAAGGGTGTATCATGTACTCGGTAATATATCGGAAGGTCTCTTGCCGAACGATTGTGCATTAGACAGCACCACTATGGATTTGAGCTCCCACATACCTTGCGTATATTGGGAGGCACCACTAGGATTCCTGAAACCAACTGAGTTAACCGTTTGGTCATCTTGGCAAAGCAATACACCAAGAACAACACTCGGGGAGATTAGCACGCATGTATTGTCCAGGTAATTGGGTATGCAGGCAAGGGTATGGTCCCAATCCTCCTTGTGGCATCATATTGTTGGACCCTGCAATATATAGCATTTTGCAATGCCTTGATAATCCCGTGAGGTTCCAGACTTTGAATTCACTCTGTCACATAAGTCTGCTTGTTGCCTTAGTTTGAGTAGGTTTTCTGGACTTCTTTTCTTTCATAGCATACCCTTAGGAGAAACTCTCTTTTTCAGTCACTCTGGCTAACTTTCCTTGGAGAAGGTCCCATAGAATCCAAAACTTAACACCCGAATATCCCCTTAACCAGGATGTAATTTCGAGGGCGAGGATGGATCCTCAAGTCAGGTTCAGGTCACACAAAGTGGGAAAACCCACTTTGAATATTGGGGGACATTTGTTTCCACATACTCCTCCAGATTCACCTACCTCTCATCCCCCGCAGGATGAAGAAGCACAAATACCCACTTTGCAAGACCTTCCTCCCGTCATCCCGGGAGAGCCTGGATCGTTGGAATGGATAAATCAACCCTAGGACAACCCCACAGCAGCTGTTGGTCCTTCAACAGCTTATTGGACATCTTCTACTAGTCACCCAGTGGCCCATTTTGCTATTGCACCCCCATCTAGTGGGACTACTCCGGACGACCCTTTAACCTACTATCGTGAACAATTAGCTCACTTTTGTTCTATGGCTAAGGAGTTCCGGCAATCAAGTCTCCAACGAAGGTTTGAAGACCCATCGTTATCACCTTACTGACCCATCCCAGATCCCTCCCTATCTTCCAAGTCACCGGAGTCATCCACATAACACGCGACCATTAATGAGACTGGTCAACCCTCACAAGAGTCCAATCCTGCACTTCAAGTGAACCAACCGGTTGAAGGACAACAGTCCAACACACCTATTACTACCACAGTTACTTCTCTAGCTCCTCCCCCACCTCAAAATTTACGGGGAGGATACTCCATTCCCCCAGATTATGTCATTGGTAATGCTATTACTATGGTAGCTAATCAACAACCTACGTTGGTTCAACCTTTGAATAATGGTCGGCCTATTGTGGCTAGGGGGAAACCCCCATTTCCTAACCAGAACGTAGGCAGTGGAATCCCCAACGGACCTCCTGTTTGACCTTCCCAACTTGCTAGACCATCCACCATGGGATTATCTCATGTTGGGGGGCCATCCAATGTAACTCAACCCTCACGGATTCAAGCGTACCTAGGTTCCGTTAACCCTGTGCTAGGTTAATCTAATCCCGGAAATGCACCATACGAGATACCTCATCCCGGAAATCCTTACACTCTATGGGGGAAACAGTCTGTTTTACAACTTTTGCCCCAACCAAATATCCCTCAAGCACCACCACCCCCAATCGGTCCTCCCCCACCCGCTAATGGAGGCGGCGGGCCCCCACCTAACTTTGGAGTAGGTGGACCTCTCCCTTCAGACGGAGGTCCAACTCATTCTACAAACAACGGCCCCCACCCTTCTGGTGGTGGCAGGAATGGTCCACCACCCCCCTAGGTAGAGGCGGCGGAGGACCACCCTATTATGGTGGGGGAGTACATTTTCCTTTTGGCAGTGGAGGTGGTCCACCACCCCCTCTAAGCAGAGGCAGTGGTCGATCTAATTATTATGGTGGTTATGGTGGCGGTGGAGACCCTCATCCTTCTGGTGGTGGAGGCGGTGGGGGCCCCCATCCTTTTGGCGGTGGAGGTGGTACACCACCCCCTCCAGGCGGAGGCGGTGGCGGGCCACCTTATTATAGTTATGGACCTCCACCTCCTCCCGACGGTGGCGACGGACCTCCACCTCCTCCTGGCGGTGGCGGTAGACCTTTACCTCCTCCCGGTGGTGGAGGTGGACCCCCACCTTATTGGAACGGACCACGTTATGGTGGCGGACCCCCTTACGGTCCGGGCAGCACACCCCCCCTACGTTCAGTTTACTCCGTGGTCACCCTTTAATCAGTCAATACGAGGTCCTACCGGTCCTTACATGCCTTACCAGTACTACCAGTACTCGCAGCCTAACCAATAGCTTCCCTTTTTGGCTACTTGGGACCTACCTGATCTATCTCGACTGATGAACGACCCCATCTACCACGGGACTAATTGGAAAGTCAGATGAGGATCCTAAACATCATGTGATGACATACCATTTATGGTGTTCATCCAACTCTCTCATGGATGACTTGATCCGTCTGAGACTATTCCAACAGACTCTGACTGGCTCGGCTGCCAAGTGGTATATCAAATTACCACCTCATTCTTTTCATGATTTCAGTTCTCTGGCTATGAACTTCTTAACTCATTTCCAACTGCCCATATGGTACGAAACTGGTACAGACCTTCTCACCTCTCTCCATCAGAATACCACCACCCATATCTCTACTCATATACATGAGTGGCGGAGGAGAAGGTACTTGATTAAGGCTCCAATTCCCTATAAACTCCTATCATATTGGTTTGTGAAGTCTCTCATCCCTCACATAGCTCGAGACATCGCCATGGGCGGTGCTATCACTGAAGAACAAGCTATCGCTCGTTCCCATTACCTAGACTTGGTCTATGCTCAATCGGGCACCCTATTTGAAATTATTCCTGATGCACCCTGCAACACTTATGACCCTACAAAACCTCCTAAGGGACCCCAAACTGATGGCATCATTGGATCCCTTACGACCCAGCCTACTGGATCATCGAACCTCCAGGGCTCCTCCCCCTTACCAACTCAGGCTGGGCACAACACCACCAAGTCGACCGCTCCTGCTATAATTGAAGAGGTGAATTCTTTCCAATCAGCTTCATCTCAGAAGTCTGGTGGAAAGAAGAAGAACAAGGGTAAACCTAAGAAGTATCCCGCCCAGCAGGAACAAAAGAGCACTCCTGATGACACCAAACAGAAACAAAAATTAAATATCCTTGTTTACTGTGTGGAGATGATCATTTTTCCAAAGAGTGTCCCCATAGAGACGAAGTGTAAAAGTTTCTTAGGGGTAAACCGACTCCCGCAGTCCTCAACGATCCGTTTCCCACTCAAAATCAGCAAATGATTTCTCAACCCCCCCCCATCCCAGGGGGAACCATCCAATACTGCGCATGTTCTCATGGTACGTAACTAGATGATCAATTTGAACACTCACTCGCTATCATACAACTAGGTCCCTTCGAAAGAACCTGTTGGAAGTAATACTGAAAAAGATTCCAACTCCATACCTGATGTCACTGTACTGTCATCTTCTCTCACCATTGAGAATCCTTCCTTCAATTTGATATTGTGACCACCCAAGAGCACGATTCAGAAAGTCGTTTTCAATCCTAATGCTCGGGAAGCACAAAATTACAATATCATAAAGGACTTGGCACAAGCCCCTTGCGCCATGTCTACCCTGAAAGTTTTGCAGAATTGTCCCAACCAACACAAAACTCTCCTCACAGCAATCGGTGCAGTTGACCCTGATTCTTCAAATACCATCATGTTCCGACTTGACTACTTCAAGCTGAAGCTTTCCCATCAGCTCGCATTCCAAGTAGCTATGAACATTGCTAGGAAAAATTTCCATCGTTCCATTTTGGACGAAGGTGCCTCTAATTATGTCATGTCAATCGCCTATTGGAGAGCCATAGGCTCTCCCGAATTGAATCGTTCTCCTACCACATTGAGAGCATTCGACGGGTGTGGCTTTCAACCTCATGGGCTCCTACAAGATCTCGCAGTTGAGTTGGGAGGAAAGACCGTAACCATTAATGTGGAAGTGGTCTCAGCCTCGATAGATTATAATCTCTTACTTGGTCGCAATTGGTTTTACGCCATGCAGGCAGTAGCCTCTTTAGTCTTCCGCGTAGTACAATTCCCCCACCAAGGACGAATTGTTATTGTTGACCAACTAGATTTTTGCACACTGGGCACTACTACTCATCCTGGTGACCATGTTCCTTCCATTGGACAAACGTAACAACAGTCTGAGAGTATAAGGGTTGGCCTTTTGAAAGATTCATCTGATCTCATGGGCGTTTTTCCAATTTCGGGCCCCCCTAATCATGTTGTCTTGGTGAATATGATCTCCACAGAGATTGCATCTCACTCCACTGATACTTGGCTTGTACCTGACGAAGCCACAACACACCTGATTGGAGACGCAATGCCTCTTTCACCCGCTAAACATATTTACGAGGCTATCCAGTCAGCACCGGAGACCCACTTAGCTATGGCTCCCCCATCCTGTTCTCTACAATGGGCATCATCTCTACCTGATCTCTTACTTCAGACTTTTCATTTAGACGAGTCCATCATGGAAGTTATGAATGTTGATGATGGTCTGTGGGATGACCTCCACCATAGGTCGTCTTTTCTCCCCCCTTTGGAGTACATAGAGGACAACATTAGCACCATCTTTTCACCAGATGTCTACCCGTCCCCTCATTCCCCCATAATTACATGTCTGTCAGACACTGAGGGCAACTTGGACAATATTGAGCCTACCACCCTGCTATACATCTCGGTAAAACATGGTGTAGTGGAACACATTCGCATAGGCCATAAGTGTTCCCCTGAAGAAATAGCTATTGGTATGGCCTTATTTAAGAGATTTCGAGACGTATTTGCTTGGTCCTAAGAGGATATGCCTGGAATAGACCCCGCGATTGTTTCTCGTGAAATAAAAACCTATCCCGACATCAAACTTGTACGTCAAAAGTTGCGACCAGTACACTCCCGGAAGAATGCAGCGATCAAGGCAGAGATTGAAAAACTCTTAAAGGCTAGCTTCATCTATCCTGTCCCATTGACGGATTGGGTCTCAAACGTCGTCCCTGTGAACAAAAAGTAGGGTACCATTCGTGTCTGTGTCGATTATTGGGACATTAACAAGGCTTGTCCAAAGGACAACTACCCAACCCCGTTCATCGACCAGGTTATCGACAATTGTGCCGGAAGCGTCATCTTTTCATTCATGGATGGATTTTTCGGTTACAACCAGATTGAGATCAACCCAGCCGACCAACATAAGACGGCTTTCATTTGTCCTTGGGGGATTTTTGCATATCGCAAACTCCCGTTTGGTCTAAAACCTGTTGGTGCCACGTTCCAGCAGGCCATGTCGTATGCCTTCCATGACATTAAGGACTTTGTGGAACCTTACCTGGATGATCTCCTGCTCATTCAAAGCAGCGTGAGTTCCACATGGATAATCTGACGACCATCTTCCTTAGATGCAGATGCTACAATATCCGTCTGAATCCTCATAAGTGTATATTTTGCGTTGACTCTAGATGCCTCTTAGGGTTTATTGTCTCGAAGGATGGGATCCGTATCGATCCCTTAAAAGTGGAGGCCATCGTCAACCTACCACCTCCGATTGACGTGACGAAAATTCAAAGTCTCCAAGGGAAGGTGACTTATTTACGACGTTTTGTTTGTAACTTCGCGGAGAAGACTAAGGGGTATATGAAACTGCTTAAGAAGGACATCCCATTCATTTGGGACGATCAAGCTTAGAAATCCTTCGACAGCATCAAACATGCCATCACGCATGCCCCCATAATCCAACCGCCAAACTATTTCTGAGATTACATCTTATATCTCACGGCTTCTACTACCACTATCGCCGTGGTTTGGTGCAGGAGGATCAAAATGCCCAGGAACATGTAATATACTATGCAAGTAAGGGTCTCATTGACATCAAAACTAGATATTCACATGTCGAGAAGATTTCTCTCGTGGTAGTCATTGCTGTCCAAAAGTTCCGGCACTATATCCTGCTCCACACCACCACCATCATTGCATAATCGAACCCCATGTACCATGTATTGACACGCCGGGTGCTTGGGGGAAAGTACTCACACTAGATTGTGATACTGCAAGAATTTGACCTTCTTTTCAAGAAAGCCAAGTCTAAAAAGACTTTGGTGTTTGCTGAGCTTATTTGTGACCTTCCCCATCCTGATGTAGAAGTTGAGCACAATGATTCTTTTCCAGATGAATCATTGTTTCTCATCAGTACGACTGATCCGTGGTATGGAGATATTTCATTATATCTTCAAACCCAATGCTTCAACCCTCAATTGTCTCGCGATGACCGATGTAGAATACATCACCACTCAAAGTATTATCTGATTATCAGTGATACTTTGTACCATCGTTGCGTCGTTTCAATTCTCCGATGTTGTCTAACTCACGATGAGGCTGAACGTGTTCTGAATGATTGTCATGCCGGGGAATGTGGCGGTCACCTCTCTGGGATGGCTACAACCCAGAATATTTTGTGCGCAAGATATTATTAGCCGACTATATTCAAATATTGTATTGAGGCCGTGAAAATATGTCCTCCATGTCAACACTTCCATACGAAGAAGCGCACCCATCCCGCCCCATTACACCAGGCTATTGCCGTGGGCCGCTTCCCAAAATGGGGCATCAATTTTATGCATTGTAAGCCTACCTTGGCTGGGGGGGCATAATTACATCATTGTAGTTGTGGATTACTTCACAAAGTGGGCCGAGGAAATGCCTACATACCAAAACAACGTCAAAACTGCCACACCCTTCATGTTCAATCATGTAATAGCACGGTTTGGAGTTCCACAGGAGATAGTTACTGACCATGGTTCTCACTTTCAGAACGATATGGTTGATGAACTGAGTGATAGATTGGGTTTTCGTCATGAAAACTCAACACCCTACTACCCACAATCCAATGGACAGGTCGAGGCCATTAACAAGGTCTTGAAAACTATGGTCCAAAGGATGGTAGGTACACATAAGTCCAACTGGAATAATATGCTCTTTTCAGCACTATGGGCCTACGGAACTTCCATTAAAACTGCCATGGGTTTCACTCCTTTTCAACTAGTGTATGGATTGGAGGTTGTCCTTCCCATAGAGTGCAAAATTTCATCTCTACAATTCACTGTCGAACTTATTCCTAACACTACTGCCGAGGAAGAATGTTTCTTGTACTTAGCAAAACTTGACGAGTCTCACCGAGATGCCGCTCTTGCTAATGAATCACACAAGAAATGCATCAAAGCTCAATACAACAAGTCAGTTGAACCGCATATTTTCAACGAGGGTGACCTGGTCGTCACATACGACCAGAGACATGACAAGCTAGGGGCAGGAAAGTTCGAATCCATGTGGCATGGACCTTACATTGTCAAACATGCTTTGGAAAAAGGAGCTTACGAGCTTGAAGATTATGACGGAATATCTTTAGGTGAACCCCGTAATGGGATTTACCTAAAGCGGTACTATGCCTGATCCTATCATGCATAGACTTTCTTGTATATATTGTACATGGCGTGTTTGTGTGTTTTTGTGTGGTGTGACGCGATTGTTTTTTAGTGTCTTTAGATCTTGTTTCTGCTTCTTATACCATGGTTTGTCTGCGTGTGCAGATGGAAACATGGTATGAATTCGTGGATGGCGCCGGCCGACATACCCATAACCTTGCTTCAGAAGCTTGGGTACTATATTCCCCAATAGGAAAGCTCATCAGCTCAGGAGGAAGTTTCCTTGGATTTACAACCAACAATGCTGCAGAGTATCTGGCAGTATTTGGAACCTTAACCGATGCTATTTTCTTGGGTATGAACCACATTGTCATACACATGGATTCTCAACTAGTGGTTTCCCATCTTAACTGGGTCTACACTATCCGTGATCCTACCATACTCCGTCTCTTTAGACGAGTTCATCTTCTAGAAAGGTCATTTGAATCCATTCAATACTTGCACATTCCATGAGAGTTAAACACAATTGCTGACTCGATGGCCAATTTCATTCTAGATTGGTACATCACACACACATAATACTCATAATATGTAAAAGCATTCACAACATGTAAATAACACATTGTATAAAAGCAAAGCATATAAATAAGATCACATCATTATTTTGGAACACATAATGTATAAATCGTCGGACTGACTATATATATATATATATAATCTCAAAAAGGTAGTGTTGATACAAAATTTTGAAGCACGACGACTTTCAGTAAGTCTCTACAAAATCTGAAGCCTCGCAGCTTTCAGTAGTACAAAATTTGAGGCCTCTAAGCTCTCAGTACACACACAATAACAACATATGGCCTATCCCCTAGCCCATACAACCCTAGGAGGTCTAACAGCCCTAGCATGTTGAGTCTGAAAACAGTCGACTGCTCTCGCAACCCTGCGAAGCAACGCATTGAAGTGCACAGTAGCTCCAACCGTGTGTACCTGCATGGGCCACAACACCTCATCTACCGACGGATCAGGAAAATCTAATGTCAACCCACTCAGGTTGGCATAGACTCTATCCATCTCCACGATGGAAGCATGCACAACCGGACCCAGAAATTCTCCCTCCCCTCTCTCTCTCCTAGCCAGAAGAGAGGTCCCAATAGGTTGTACAGGTCCCACATCTGCACACACATGTTGTTCGTCTATCAACACTATATCAAAAAAAAAATTATAAATGCACAAAACTTTAAAAAGTACAAGGGTCATTTTTTCTTACCGAGGTCTTCACATGCTTCTCCCTCTGGAAGCGGCAAGTGCGGGTCATCTCTGAAGTCTGTGCCACTATATGGGAAATCCTCCACCATCAGCAACTGGCCCTCCAGCCAAGTGAAGAACTCAGGAGGGTATCCAATAATAGGACCCCCACCATGTCGGGCCATCACATCGGTCCACTTGGCCATGTGAGGATCTCTAAGATCCCTGTCCTCCAGTGGTACCCGAGGACGTAGAAGGGGAACTCATTCCAGTAAGAACAAGATCACTATGGATCCATAGCCGAACTGTTTGAGCTCTCCCCATCGACACTTTGTCAGTTGAGCTCGCATGTTTGTGAGGACCCCCTCGCACCAGTTAAATATATTTGGAGACATACAGTCCTCCGTATAAAGCATCTGTGCCCTAGTGGCTAAGTGAGGAGCTTGGCTCCCTGCCATCCTCATAATGGTGAACAACATGGCACGTAATGGGCGTTCCTGCACATCTTTAATGGGAATTTTCCCACTAGATGCATGGGTGTTGGAAACACAATGCTGCTGGATCATATCATCCATGGTCCGATCACTCCCACGTGATCTAGTAAGAAGCACGTTGTCCCCTCTTCAGGAGAATCCGGTTAGAAAATAGATGTCCTCAACATCTATTGTAAGCTCATGCTAACCGATCACAAAGTATTGTTGGGTTGCATCCCAGCATCGGATCATGTGAGTCAGTAGTGGGATTTGGGATCTCATCCCCTGGACTCGAAAGAACTTGAGGAGCCCACAGTTCCTCAATGCTTCTACACACCATGGGTCATTTGCAGCTTGTTCATCATCCATCTCATGTTCTCGTTCTCTCCATTCCATAACCATTTCAGTGCTTGCAACCTGCCAATAGGAGAGTATATACAATGTTAGAACTTGCGTCAACCACTGGCAGTCTTTCTTTTGAGCTTGGTTTGAGTTTGGGGATGGACGTCGCCGTCGTCGCACCTCATTTTTGCAAATAGATCGACGTCGTCACAGTCCACCTATGAGACCCTTGTGATGACTAGGTCTCATTACAATTCCCAAAAAGGCCAACTGCGACAAGCCGAGGACGTAATGGCCCTTCCCAAATCAATCCAAAAACCAAAAAAATGACTGAAATTCAAAAATGTAAACCACTACAATTTTGATGGATGAAGTTTAGGGTTACCTACTCCTGACAGCGAGTGAAATGGTTGATCGTAGCTCCCAGAATTGACAAGTGAATATCTGGCTCCAAATTGGCACTTCTTCTCCCAAATTGGCAAATAGAACAATGGTGACTATGTTTGGTTTTTATTTCTATTTATAAACAAAATAGAATGTTCCTTTTTCAAATATTTGATGCCATTATCCCATTTGATATAGTTTGGATCGGTTTTATTATATTTGAACGTTCGATTAACTATTTGACCTAGTTTTCAAGTGTGCAGGAGTCGCGAAGTGCCTTTCTACGCCATTTTCATATTGGAATGGTCATCTCAGGTATGAACACCCCTTGTGTATTTTGTCGTTTCTCTTTTCGCAATGGTTAGATTGTGATTATTTTGTGATGAGATTACTCTTCGTTTGTTCTCGTGCTCTTGAAACTATGAGAATAAGTACCGAGTTACGATTTATCTCTTCCTTAGGCTCGTTAAACTCCCACAGAAAAGCAACCCCCTCGGAGTCTATCTTTAAGCTCTTTTCAGGATCTCGAAAAATGAAAAGATTGCCAAGCGAACTTGTCACATTGACACTTGTTAAAGTATTTGAATGGTCGTCTTCCTGGTGATAGTTTACCCCCTTTTCGGACCAGGGGGCATTAGTTATGAAAAAGGTATACTCTAGCCAATCATGACTGGAAGAGTCCTCTCCTATGTTGTTTTACCCTTTTTCGGGCGATGAGGCTAACTTTACGAAAAAGGACCATTGGATTTTCTTTAGTTCTTTTCAGACTCTCTAAATATGAAATGATGACTGATTTTACCTTCTATGGACTCATTAAACTCTTACATTGAAGGGCCCGCCATGGGACGAACCTCTCCTATCCCAGGTTCGGAAAATATTTGGGATTGGACTCATCTATGAGATGAGATATACCAAGCATCTGGTTACCCTCATCAAGCTCGTAAAAAACACATGAGGCACTCATCATTCATGATGGGGAAAAAGGAAAGCTTTTATGTTACACACCTTGTTAGTGGTAGTACGTAGTCGTTCTTGAACATGGCACTCATCTGCATTTGCATATAGTGCTTAGATCATTTTTTTGTCCTCGAGTTCCGCTTACTTCCTGAGTCTTGTTACTCCTTTGAGTCATTCAAAGAAATCTTCCATCATCATTTGCATTAGGAATTTGTGTCATAATCATCATGTCAATACTGCCAAGTCATTCCATGCCCATGTTCAAGAATACGTCTGTCATTTATCATCTCCAGTTAGTACGCCTGCCACCATGTTGGTCTACTCTAAGTCAGTCTTACATGTTATTGTACTATCCGACCTACTCTACACATATTTTGTCGTGTTATGTGTCGATTGATGGGGGATTCATCATGGCCCTCCTCCGACGGATTCATCCTTGTCGACATCAACTCACCATCTTAGGATTGAATCTAGAAACCAACCAAGTACCTTGGCCCTGCATGCCTCAATGGCAGGTTACCTCGCTTTCAACATGAGTTTACATCATTGACTCTTGATTGAAACATTTCATCTTGTGTTTGACTTCAACTCACTTATTCACACTTGATGATATGTACTGTGATACCTTGGGAATCATTGACATCAATGGTGATCTCCCTCGTGCTTGTTAATGGTTTACATCAATGACCGGTAATCAAGTGGTTTCTACCATGTTCGATGTCAAGACTTTTTTAATCACATGGATAGATTCGTATCATTGCGGGTTCGTCTTGAATACCCTGGGGAGTCATGTTTTACCCAGGTTGTGATGGAGTTTGTATTGAGTCATATTACATGGATCCACATTTGTATTGGTCGTGGCTGTGTTACCATCTCATCATGGATCTACGCTTGTGTCTAGTAGCCATGATTGTGTTCAGTCAGTCATTACTACCATGGATCTACATGTATTGGTCGGCAGCCATGTTGTGAGTCATTTGAGACCGTATACTCAGAGTCAGTTGTACTGCAGCAGCATCCTTCGTCCGACAAGTCCATTTCCATTCCTTCTGTCAAAGCATTTCACCTATCTATCTTTTCAACAACTTCATGCTTTTGGTGGCATTCTGTTACACCTAAAAATTTCCCATCATGAGATTCAGTGTATACACCCTTGGAGTTACCTTGATTGAGTGATTGACCTGAAAGGATTTGTACCCATTTGTACTAGGTTTTGAGAGGTCGTCGCAGGTTGCACTCATACGACATGCAACGTCGCATCTTGCTACATCACAAGGTGTGACAAAGTCAGTTAGATGGAAAAAATAGATTCTTTGAGTTCCTTCTCGAATCTTGCTGACTTGGGACCCTATCCCTAACCTCTTGGGAGAGTTGGCACTCGATTCCTAACACCTTGGAAAGATCCCTTAAGTCTCTCCTATCATATCTCAACCTATCCTATCCATACCCTATCCACATAATCCTATCTAAATGAAGTTCACTCCCATTCTAAGGGGAGGAAGTCTATGGTACTCTCATGCTGGTGAAATCAAGCCCAATAGACCTTACACTCTAGCTTGGGGAACATCCACTTCTCTATAGGTGTAATGTCCCCCATTTCAACCCTTGTAATATTTTGGGCTATAATGTAAATAATGTATGCATATTATGTATGATTCCTAGTGTAGAGCTCAAGGCCAAGGCCCCGCTAGTGAACGCTCGATCTAGAAGAGGCAAGTATTTGATGTTATGCTACCCATGTGCTAGTGAACCATGGGAATTGTAAATATGCATTTTAATATAAAATCCCACAACTAGCTATGCAATGCAACAAGAGATGGGGGCATGCTGTTACAAGGAAATTGGGAGGGAAATAATCAAACCCTTGGAGCCAATCCAGCCAAGCCAAGTTTCAATGAGAGAACCAATCAAACCCTCAGCTACCCATGTTGACTTTTGCACCCAAGCATTGATTTCTCCCAAGAGTTGGTTGAGGTAGTTAATGCCTTTGGGAATGGGAGGTATGGTTGTCCAAATTCGGGTATGGGCAAGCCACCCTGCATGGAAATTCGTGTTTGGATTCTTGGGAAAGAAAAGAGCCATTAATTGCTCCCCAAGCCATTACCCACCAACCAGCTTTGCTCTCCCACAAGTTTAGAGCTACCTGGGTGTTTTCTCCATGGTTTTTGTTGTGTTTCCTTCATTATCGTAGCTGGGAAGGGCATTTTTGTGTTGGATAACATTGGGGAAAGAAAGGGAAATCGATTTGGGGACCGTGGAGGCTGTTTTGGCTCACTGATTGCTTATACATCTGTGGGAGAAACTGTTTTCTTCCCCATGGATGATTTTCCCTCTCACAAATCCGTTTTTGTTGTGCCTACGTTTTGGGAAAAGCCCTGTCCATCTAGTCCCTAAGTACCACTGCTAAAAGTGTGTTCCAGAGCCCATATTTGAGTTTGGTGTACAAGAGAATGCTGGTGTTGAGATGGGTATCCATTGCTTTGGGCTATGCTGTGCTTGAGGGTTCCCAAGTTCCTTGTAGATATCATGCCCAGCTCGGGGGTGGTCTCTGAGTGCTGAAAGAATACAGGCTGGGCAGAGACCTATGGTTGGGAGGAACATTGCAATGACATAGCTAGTTGTTTGGGTCAATTGCACAACAAAGATAAGTGTTTTTCTGTCTATGTGTTTTGCCTCTGCAAATATATAATTTCATGATTGTTATCGATGTGATTGAGTGCATATGAAAAATGTGTGTGGATGGGTTTATTTCCGCTGTGCATGTTTGCTTGTTTTCCATCTGCACGCATTTATTTTGAACTATATGCATCTAACGAAGATATCTGAGTTTATTGAAAAGTCCTATAGAATGGAATCAAGTTCCCTTCCTTGCATTGGGTCCAAGGGTGGGGACATTTCACTAGAAGCTTTGGCATGGCTTGTCGGAAGGAGCTTGCAATGTTAAGGTGATGGTTGTAATCCTCTTTTCTATTGTACTTCTCCACTCTTCAATATATTTAATATAATTTCTTTCCATAAGTATTGTCTCTTGATGATGTTCAGAGCTTTCCTCCTTAATTGTTAGCTTAGATCTATCATATGAAATATATGCTTTCACTTCTCATGGTCTATCATATGTTCAACAGGGTTTAGCTACTTGCAATCTGGCAGCGCTGGAGCATTGGATCAAAGGAGGAGAAAGGGATCTATGAATCTGAGGTAAACGATCTACTCCCACATATGTACATCTATATGATCTAGGAAAGTATTTTATGTTCTATCCTATTTGTTCTAGACTTACGTTAAGCTAGGGAGATCAAGCCTTGAGTCCGCTCTCGGAAGATTGTCTGCGAAACAAACCCCACAAAGTGAGAGGATTATTTGCACCTCGCCGAGTTTGCTTACAACAACAGATACTAGACCTCTTCCAAGATGAGCCCCTTCAAGGTACTCTACGGCAGGAAATTTCGGACACCTGTAACTTGGGATAGTCCAGTAGATAGACTTATGCTAGGCCCTGACTTACTAAAATACTTGGAGCAGCTAGTCTCCAAGGTACAACAAAACTTGAAGGAGGCACAAGACCGCCAAAAGAGTTATGCGAATAGGAAAAGAAAATACAAAGACTACCAAGTCGGAGAACATGTTTTCTTAAAGCTGAAGGGAAAACGAAGCTCCTTGAGCTTGGGGCGATGCGGGAAGTTGGCCCCCATATTTTGTGGACCCTTCGAGATACTATCCAATAAGGGGCCAATGGCATAGGAGTTAGCTTTACCAGCTCATGTAAAATTTCATAATGTTTTTCATGCATCCTTATTAAAGAAATATGTACACGATACTAAACATGTGATTGATTGGTCCTTATTACAGGTGGAACCAGAAGGGGAATTCATGTTGGAGCCCCTCCACCTTCTGGACAAGAGAGAGGTGCAACTTAGAAGAAGTACCATCACCTAGTTGAAAGTGCAATGGAGGCGCTTTGGACCAGAAGAGGATACCTGGGAAAATGCGACAACCATGAAAGAGGCATACCCCACCTTATTTCATAACTTCATTTCTAGTCCCTAGAACACCGAGACGGTGTTGTTATAAGTGGGGAGGGATGTAATATCCTGAATTTTGACTGACTATTTTTTATGTTATATACTGGGATTAAAGCCCCAACATATATGATTTATTTTGATTATTGGGAATAAGCCCTAGTGCACATGATTCATTTCTTTTATAGATTTACGTATTGGGCGTGGACCCTTACTGATGCAGATTATTGTTATATACTGTGCAGGAAAGCCCCAATGTATTGATTTATGTTTTATTATGAGATTGGGTACAAACCCTAATATACTGAGATGATCTTTTGTTATATACTGTGCAAAGTTATGGTTTACATGATTGATTTATATGATGTGTTGAGCGTGGACTCAGGAACACACGAATTCCCTATGTACTGGGCATAAGCCTCGATGTACCTAGAGGATTTTATTACGTACTGGGCATAAGCCCTGATGTACGTAGAGTGTTGGGCATAAGCCCTGGAGAACTCCAATCTTGATAATGAATACCATATCCAAGGCCATTTTTACATTCTAGATGTGCTTCACATCCACATTCTAGTACTAGTGTTGAGCTAGATGCTCTGGAATTGCACTAGCGTAATGCCCATGTGAGAGTGTTGAGTTAAAGATCTGAAGAGCACTTGGGGTTACTTGATCTTAAAAGTGTTGAGTCGAGAAGACTCTGAATAGCACTTCTATTCATCACATTTATTTAAATTGGTGAAATGAATCATTTTCTATCTATCATCAAGGACTGCAGGAACTACCATGTTAAATGAGGGAATCCAACATGCAAGAGAGAGACCTAGAGGCACGCATGCATTATTAATGCATGCACATTCTTAAAGTGCACACACGTTAATAACATGTGCATGCTTCTTCATGTATACAAAAAATATCCCTTGGCCCATTCTTTACCAATTGTATCCCTTTTCCACGACATTGACGGTTTCCACAAGTGACTCTTCACAACGCATGCATGCCTCCACCACCAAAAAAGCATCCAAGTCATCCCTCCTAGTAATTTTCTTAACATTTTCTCATTTTTCTTTGATTGTTTTGTGATTTAATAATAATAAAAAAACTCAATTGTAAATGAATCATTATTTTTTTAAATCATTATTTTTACATGTATATTGTCTAGATCCTCCATCACAATGGTAGAAAAAATTAAACAAAATACATGAAGAAAAATTAACCCTAAGGAGAACCCAAGCATAGAAAACCCCAAACCAAATCCATAAGTAAACATTAACCCCGAGGAGAACCCAAGCACAGAAACCTAGATTAACCAACATTTAAACCAATTAATAATCTTGGTTGAAGGGCTCATAACCATAATGGGACCATCAAGAGTATCCTTAGCCACATCCCTTGATAGTATCATTACCTATGTTAACAATTTCCATGGTCAATTGTTGAGCATATATGGATATAGGGCCAAGATGAGACAGTTGTGTTCCATTGGTATCACTAAAGAACAAATCAAAGATTTGAAAATTTCAAAACAAACTATTGTTACATTTTTCATTGACCCCAAAACCGACCAACCCCCTGATCCACGCAAGAGATTCCTTTGCATGCATTGGTGCACATACAATCCATGAAAACAAAACGGGATGATTCATTGGTTCATGGTTTTCAGCAAACCTCCTTGCAAAAATAGGGAGGTTCCAATATATTTTCTTTGAAAACTATATGTTGAGTTTGTGTTGGGTCTCCACATGAACTATTTTGACATTGGTGAGTTTCAGGGGGATTTTCTTGGATATTCTTAGGATCAACCAACAGTTAAGTGTAACCCAATGATAAGGCCACCTTCTCCTAGGCGTATGCCTACCCCCCCCTTAGACACCTTAGCTATTAGATTTCATAACTGAAAGTGCCACTGCCTTATCTCATCTTACATGTAGTGTATTGCAACATAGTTCATTTGTGGAGTCATACATACATGACCCATAGGATTAGTTTGGAGGACCCTTAGGTGTAGGTCCTTCGAGGGTCAAGCCTCACTGATCATGGACCTTCCATGATAGCTAGTCACAAAAATGATTCTTTCGAGAGTCGAGAATAAGATCGTGCTACATAGTGCTACATCTAATAGCATAATATCATACTATGAAAAAATGCAATACTTTATTACATTGTTGCATCATTTGGCCCCTAAACCTCAACAACGAGTGTGGTGATATGAGCATATGAAGGGGAAAATAAGATTGTAGTGATTAATTGTGGTCTCTTACCCCATATGAACTTATTAATCACATTATCAATCATTTAAATACTTCTAGTTGAGTTTCCAGGAAAAGTGGAATTTTTAGCCATGTTTTTGTCATAAGAACATTTGGCACCCAAATATCACTTTTACTAGTAATTACTAGTTTACTCAGGAACAATAATATCACTAACATCAAAAATCCATACTCAAGGGTTAAGGATTTTTCTAGGTGAGGTGTGACTTTTGTGTCCATGGGTTTGATTCCCCTAGAAACATGGGGTTGTCATGAACTATATTTAACTAATGGTTCTATCGAGGTAGGTGAAACCCTCTATGGGATCTCAAATGGTGAGGCATAGGTAGAAATGATAGGTGTGAAGTTGATGTGGGCATATGGTTTTTGGGTAACTTGTGGGTATGGAGGGGTTAAATACCATACGAAAATCCCAAGAGTTAGGATTGGAAACATGAGGGTAGCCATGATGTGCATATCTTCGATGTCGAGAGGGGGGGAGAGGAAAGAGACTTATATGATGGACATGACCAAAGGAGGGAAGGGAATGGTTCCTTATTCATTATGGCTCTCGCTATCAAATGATGATTTAGAATTTGTGGAAGCAGAGGAAGGTGGTTGATCTATGGAGGAAAAGATAGTACGCATGAAGCCATCAATTGATGAGAAAATGATGGGTGGTGGTCCTATGTATTCCCCCAGACATCAAGAGTTGTTATAAATGCCAAGCCCACTCTCACTGAATGATGGAAGCTTTTATGATCTTATTGTAGATAGTATATTATTATGGTTTCCATTATGTAATGGCTAATAGTAAGTAATTTGGTGGACATCATGGTGTGGAGGAATAAGGAGGATACCACCTTCATGGCATACATATAACTGTGGCCAAGAAGGAAGTTATAGTCAAGTTGAGTGTCAATGAATTTTACATTGAGGAGAACCGTGTCCCCCCATCTTGATAGGGATATTCTTGTATAGTCCTTGAGGTTGCAAATGAATACCATCATGGGCTCGGATGGTAATTATTGGGGGGATGATATTTGAAGATCAGACCTATATAGTGTCCTCATCCAACATTTTTACCATAGGAGGGGATAGTTTCAAATTTCATGTTTCCAATTTTTTCCCCATGGGAAACATAAACTAAGAAATGCATGTGCATGTGCATGAATATAATACATAGCAGAATTAAAACTATTCTTCACACACACAACATGCATAAATCATCATATTCGTAATGGGAAGTAAATATAATCATTTCTCATTCATAAACAAGGAGAATACTTATCTTTAATAGAATAATATCCAAGCAATTAGTTGTCTAAGAGTGATTTTCCACCCAACCATAGGTATCCACTATTGGTACCACCCCCAACCCAGGCTAATTCAACATGGCCATGACTGGAGTCTTAGTTTCATCCAATGGGGTTAAGAAAAAAGGGATATGTGTGATGTGATACCCTATGTGGTGGGAGAGGTGTGAGAGTGCCAAATCGGTGGCATGACATGGTAAGTGATGGTGCCATACCTAACATGATAAATGAGGTTGAAGGTCCCTCGTCTTTTATAAGATGGTGTAGACACAAAAATAACCTATGGGTGGTGGTTCGAGTGGTTCACTAGGGAATCCCTATAAATGAGGAATATTTATAGACATAAAGACCTATATTAGCATATGATTTGGTTGGTTGACTATGTTAAAGAAATGTAACTTCGAAAGATAAATTAGTTGTATTTTTTATTATGTTATTATTACTCCTTCGGGATATGTCACTGAAGTAATTGGTCATGTAAGAGTCATTGAAAGAGTCAATGTAATCCCTCCTTTGTAATTCAGCTCAATAGTACCCTTAAGAAATGTATTAAATATATTATTGAGTCTCCCTAAGTGAATTCGGCCCAGTCAACTAGGTTAAGTCAGCCATGTTAGGGTAAAAGGTCACCCAACAGAAGAATATAAATAGAGGATCCAAATTTCTCATTTATATCACTCTCACCTACTCATTCACTCAATTAAGTGTGCAAGAGAAAGGAAGAATAAGAAGTTTGTTGGTGAAGAGAAGTTGTTATCTTGTCTTGGGGTTTTTACTCTGTCTTGGTGAATTATATCTCAAGGAAAATCTTGTGTTCTTTGTGTTGTTGTGCTTGTCTTTCTTTCAGTGATCCTATTGATGCAAATGTTATGATAAAACAAGTAAAAAATTAACATGGTATCAGAGTTGAACTGAAAGAAAACATTGTGCAGCTACTGCAACTACAGAAACTAGGGTTTCTATTTTCAGGATATCTCTCCATAGATCAGTTGAAAAAGAGGGTGCATTCAATTCTCCTCACTAGGGAGCATCTTTCTATCGAAGCAGAATCTCATTCCGAGAATTTTCATTTTTGGGTCCACCATTGTAGCTCAGTGTTTATAGGCAATTTGTTGATGCAGAGAAAAACTGATCTCTCTAGTCTGAATGGTTCAAATCTAGAACAAAACATGTACATAACACAAATACCTTTCCTAGATAGATTAAATTGCAAATTAAATTGGGGAACAACTTACCTTATGGATGCAACCCCTTTCTCCTCGTTTGATCTAACTCCCAATTCCTCGATCTCCAGCTGCAAAAAAAGATAGAGAAAGTGGAAACAAATGAATAATGAAATCATATGATTATGAATCTAACTAGATCAACAGTCAAAGAGGTCAACCCTAAACATTAGAAATACAATAAGTTCATGGAAATAATTTGTATTGAATGTAATTTGCAGCAAATACAAAGTAGAAAGTTACAACCAATGCCTTGACGTTATAACACCAACTTAAGTGATATTTGCCTTAAAATATCAAATCCTTCTAGCCTTATATGGATGGAGTGGATCTCCTAGCCAAATTCCACCAGCATGTGGGTACTTTTACTTCCTCCCCTTAACCATGGAGAGGGGGCTCATATTTATGGGCAAAAAGGGATAGGATAGGTTGAGGATTTAGGGGATAAGCTTAAGGGATCATCCCACTAGGTAAGGGGATCGAATTCCACCTTTTCAGGTATGTAGGGATAATCCTCCATGAAACCCAAGGTTTGAGAAGTCGCTCGAAGCTTCTATTTATCCACTTGAACCAACAGCGACGCACCTTGCACATGGAAAAATTGCGCCATTGGAAGGGTGACGCACCTTGTGCAAGGTAAGATGCATCACAGACATACTATAGTAATGTGCAAAGCGCGTTTCATTAAGTCTGACACACCTTTCCATAGTACAAGGTGCGTCGAGGTGACAACAAAAGTTAAAGGGAAAAACCTCAACTCGTCTTTTGGTCTTTCAGCATAGGTGCTTTAGGGAACAAGGCATATAGAGGACACAAAAATCATGATGACGAGATTTTTGTATAACAGAATGCCCCCCAAAGCATGGAGATGGTAAAATAGAACGGGTTAAATGCTTTTCAATATGAAGGATTGAGGCAAGGATCATTGATTGGAGTGATGAACCAATACTCCCGCAGTATAACTGACTCTAAGATGTATGTCTCAAATGACTCATAATATGGCTTCTGACCAATACAATGCAGACTGACTGAACACAATCATGGCTACTAGACACAAGCGTAGATCCATGATGAGATGATAACATAGACAAGACCAATACAAAGTGGATCCGTGTAATATGACTCAAAAAATATCCATCGCAACCTGGGTAAGATATATGAGTTAACCCAAGGTCTTCAAGCTGAACCCGCAAAGATATGAATCTAACCATGTGATTACAATGTTTTGAAGTCGAACATGGAAGAAACCAGTTGATTATCGGTCATTAATGTATACTGTTAACCAAAACAAGGGAAATCACCATTGATGCCAATGATTCCCAAGGTATCATAGTACATACCATCGAATGTGAATCAATGATTTGAGGTCAAAAATTCAATGGAATCTTTCAATCAGAAGTCAATGATGTGAACTTACTGTTGAAAGCATGGTAACCTTCCATTGAGGCATGCAAGCTCAAGGTATTTGATTGGTTTCTAGGTTTAATATTTGGATGATGTGTTGAAGTCGACAAAGCTAAGCCCATCGAAGGAGGTCAATGATGTTTCCCACATCATTGACATGAAACACGATCAAATATTTTTTGGAACAAATCGGACTATAGAGTAATTTTTGAGACTGACTCAAGGGTGATTGACATAATAGAAGGTATAATGACTACATAAATTGACTTAATCAACAGACTCCTCTTGAACATTTAATGGCATGACTTGGAAGCATTGACATGACGAGATCGACACCTAGAGCTAATGCAACTGGTGATGGAAGCATTCTTTCAATGACTCAAAGGAGTAAAGGAACTCAGAGAATTGGTGAGACTCGAGGATAAGCAGATTACCCAAGCAGTTTGAATGAAATGAAAATGAGAGCCATGCTCAAGAGTGACTAAGTACGACCATTATTACAAACAATGCAAACTCTTCCCATTATTCCCCATCATGATTGATAAGTACCTCTTTGTTTATTAATGATCTTGAGGAGGATAATAGATGCTCTATATAGCTCATCCTTTGGATGAGTCCAATCTCACATGTTTTACGAACCTGAGATAGGAAGGGTTCGTCCCTAAAAGGGCCCTTCAATGTCATATTTTAACAAGTCCAAAGAAGGTAAACTTGGCGATGTTTCATATTTAGGGAGCTTGAAACGATCAAAAGGAAACTCCAAATGGTTTTTTTTTTTCCGTAAAAGTTAGTCTCCTCATCCAAAAAAAGGATAAAAAAATATGAGAGAGAAATCTTCTAGTCATGATCAACTAGAGTGCTCGTTTTTCGTAAATAGTCTCGTTGGTCCGAAAAAGGGATAAACTATCACCATAAAGACGATCATTCAAATACTTTTACAAGTGTGAACGAATCCAGTTCGCTTGGCGATCTTTGGCTTATTTAGGGAGTCTGAAAAGAGCATAAGAAGAACTCAAATGGGGTTCCTTTTTCGTGGGAGTTTTATGAGCTCGAAAAAGAGATAAACTATAACTCGGTAACTTATTCTCATGGTTTTACGAGCACGAGAAGGAACAAAGAGTGAGCTCGATACCATTAATACTTAAGTTTAACGAGCATGATGAAGGCATGAAAAATGCTCAAATACCTATTCACACTTGATGAAAGGTATGAACAATCTACGATGGTCACCAACATTGTCAAAACACCACTTTTTCTATCTGCAAACTCCAGAAACTAAGTTAGAATCCAACATGAGGTTTTAAAACATAAAAAGGATATCAACTATAGTAAATAACCCATAAAAGGAAAAGTAATAAAGGAATATTCCATTTCTTTTATATGAAAAGGTGAATAATAAAATATTTACCAATTCATTTTTTACCAAGTTGGAATAGTGGAAAAAACCTCTTTGGAGCTTGATTTTCTGACGACGATTACAGACACTACGATCAGCCGATTCGTGCCCCGTCTGTTGCAAGTAGACCTCAATCCCATGCTTTATATTTTCAATGGTTTAGAATTTGATTTTAATTCAATTTTTAGGGTTTTTTGGGCTCATAATGAAGGGGATTGCGCGCTCCCTGGGCAATGCGATTTCCCTTTACGGGAAGTGTGTCGATAGGTGTCTGACGCACTTAACCAATGGGAAAAGCAGGCCATCAGCGCACTATCCGCAAATGCGGGGTGCGTCAACATAGTTTAATGCCAAAAATAAAAAAATGGGGCCCAAAAACTCAACTCTAATGCATTGAAAAGGGTCTAAAAATAGTCTTATTGATGTTTATGCAGGGTTTGTCCAACAAGATGGTCCATTGGAAGGAAAGATTGCACGAACTCGAAGATTCCCAAGATGAAAATGATCCACACTCCATGAATTATTTGTAGGGGTTTGGAATTCTGAAATTATTCCATGTATAAGGGATGAGATCCCAAGTACAACTGCTTGACTATCTGATCAGGTTGTAGGACCCAGATCAACATTTTTTCGGAGTAGGTTCCCACATCCTAACATTGTATGTGGAAGATATTTATTTCTTGATGGGTTTATCTATACATGGGGCCCCCATATCACTATTCGGTTTTAGGGGTAGTGATCATTCTACCGAGAGTCTGGTGGCATAGTTTTGAATGCTAGGTACACAGATGCTTGCTGGGAAAATTCCCATCAATAACATACGCGATCGACCCCTCAGGACTGTGCTCTTTACCATTGAGTGGGTGGCATGAAGTAGGGTTTCCCATCAGGACACCAAAGAACCTATGTTATCTACCATTGAGTCTATGGAACCGATATTCTTCAACTAGTACGAGGGGATCCTCGCGAATCTGAAGGGTCAGCTCACCAAGTGTCAAAGGGGTGAGTTGAAACAGTTTGGCTATGGATCCATTGTGGTTTCGTTCTTCTTAGAGCGAGTTCCACTACTGAGACCACAGGTTGAATTGGACAATCCCAATCCATGATATCCACACAAGGTCCAATGGTCAGAGGTGATTTCCCGCCATGAAGGTGGGGGAGAAATGATTATTTATGGGCCAACCTTATTTAGGTGGATCCACGGGCAGATCCTCATCATAGAGGATTATGCATATGCGGGTACCGACTTTAGAGGGGATCCATATCTAGCTCTACCGGAGAGGGAGCAGTGGGGAGACATCAATAAGAAAGAAACTCTTATTGTTTTTACGTATTGTATTGTCTTTTGAAATGTTGTTTGGTGTAGTATTGATATTTCATACATGTTTTATCCATATGTTGGCTCGTCCCGACCAATAGGTTCCTCCCCGATCGAGAGGAGGGGAGTCATCCGAGAGATGGCAGCGGCCCAGTAGGAGGCGGTAGAGGAGTTAGATGAGATGGAGGAGAACCTCTAGCTATTGACAGTTGACATACATGACATCTCCATTAATGATTTTCCTCGGTGTTACCAGCGTAGTATAGTTGGGGTTTCTAGACGGTTTGGTCAGCTACTCTGTAGAGTGGCTCAGGCCATTGTCTGTTATCACGAGCATCCTCCGGGATAAATCTATGTATGATTAATGTAATAAAGGCCATAGGCTTCAGATGAGCTTCATATGTTTGTATCAGTACCACTTTTTTGTATTTTACTAAACATGATCATATATATACAAAAACACTATCTAGTGGTTTTATATACTGTCTTCTATGATGAATTTGAGATCTTATGGATGTTGGCCTATACACCATGAATAATTTACATGTTATGTTATTTTATGCATCTTTGGTAAAAATGTTTATGAATGTGTAATATACCAATCTAATATGAAACTAGCTAGGGAATTAGTAACTGCGTTCATGCTTCTTGGAATATGTAGGCATTGAATGAAATCAAAGGACCTCTGCAAGAGACGTACTCCTCAAAATAGGCGGAGTAATATGGGGTTGCGGATAGCGTAGACACAATTCAAATGAGAGACTACTAACTGTCAATCAATATAGATAACGATGTGGTCCACACCTAGGTAAAAAGTGTCGATCAATAACCCAATCACCGCGTGATACTCAGCAGGATTGCTGGTAGAAAAACCTAGGCAGGTTCCTCCTGAGCTTATGAGTTCACCAGTAGGGGAATAGAGCACCCATGCCACTGAAGCAAGGTTGCGGGTGTGCCAACTAGCACCATCTACAAATCCAAAGCAAGTTTCCATCTGCACATCCAGGCAGAACACGATATAAGCATAATGATAAGATACTAACACACTAAATAAAAGTGTCACACCAACAAAAACACATGTCATGTATAGTATATACAAAGTACTAATGAAAAATAAATTAAGCATAGTACCATTTTAGGTAGATCCCATTACGAGGCTCCCCCAAATATATCCCTTCATAATCAACTAATTCATATGATCCCTTTTCCAAGACATGTTTCACTACATATGTACCATGCCACATGGACTCAAGTTTTCCTACCCCAAGCTTAGCGTGTTTTTGGTCATATGTAAGGACCAAATCACCCTTGTTAAAGATATGAGGTTTTACGGATTTGTCGTATTGGTCCTTAATGTTTTTCTTATGTGCTCCATTAGCTAAGGCAACATCATGGCGAATTTCATCGAGTTTTTCCAAGTATAGAAAGTGTTCTTCCTCGGCAGTAGTGTTCAGTAAAATTTCGACTGCGAGTTTTAGCGACGGAATCTCTCACTCAATAGGCAATACATCCTCTAGTCCATACACCAACTGGAAGGGTGTGAAACTAGTGGAATTTTTAATGGAAGTCATATATGCCCAAAGGGATGAAAAAATCATCACATGCTAGTTAGAATTGTTTGTGCCCACCATACACTAAATCATAGCTTTCAAGACCTTGTTGATGGCCTCTACTTGTTCATTTGATTGAGGGTAGTAGGGGGTGGATTTTTTATGGATTTTCATGTCGAAAACTCAACTTAGTGCTTAATTCATCTACCATCTTGTTCTGGAAGTGTGATCCATGATCGGTGATGATGTCTTGAGGGACTCTGAATCTCACAATGATATGATTAAACATAAAGAGTGCAGTAGTTTCGTCGTCTTCCTTGTACGTATGCATAGCCTCGGCCCATTTGGTAAAGTAGTCAACTGCGATGATGACATAACCATGCCCCTCGACCGAGGTAGGATTACAGTGCATGAAATTGATGCCCCATTTGGAAAAGGGGCCAACGACGATAATTGGATGAAGTGAGGCTAGATGTGAGTTCTTTTTATAATGAAAAAGATGGCAAGGAGGAAACTCTTGACTGCTTCGATACAATATTTGAAGATAGATGTCTAGTAGTATCCAGTGCGTAAGATTTTATGGGTTGTATCCATCCTAGAAAGATGACTACCACATTCCTCGAGTGACAATCATTCAGAACGTGCTCGGCCTCCTCATGATTTAAACATCGACATAGAATAGAATCAATGCCATGATGATATAATGTATCACCAATGATTAGGTAATATTTTGCGTGGTGATGGACACGACGATGTTCATCACGGGATAAATGAGGACTGAAACGTTGGGTTTGGAGATATAATGTAATGCCTCCATACCATGGGTCAAAAGTACTAATCAGAAACAAAGAATCATTGGGTAGAGAGTCGATGGGCCTAGAATCTTGATCAGTACGAGGAAGGTCACAAATAAGCTGCGCAAATACCAAAGACTTCATGGATTTGGACTTCTCAAATTTGAGATCGAATTCTTGAAGAATCACGATCCATCACGGATACTTTCCCCCTAGTACCTGACATGTAAGAACATGGTAAATGGGGTTTGATTTGGCAAAGATGGTAGTAGTGCAAAGTAGGATATAATTATTGAATTGTTGGACAGCAATGACTACTGCCAGAGCTAACTTCTCTACATGTGAATAATGGGTTTCAGAGTCAATGAGACCCTTACTAAGGTAGTATATCACATGTTCCTACGCGTGACTATCTTCATGTACTAGAACCATAGCAATATTCGAAGTACCGGAAGCAAGATAAAGGATATAATCCTTGGTGTAATATGTGGTTGTAACATGGGCGCATGAGTGATCGCATGTTTGATATTTTCAAAGGATTGTTGGGCGTACTCATCCTAGATGAACAGGATATCCTTCTTTAACAATCGCATGTATCCCTGTGTTTTCTCCGCAAAATTGCACACGAAATGATGCAGGTAGTTTTCCTTCCCCTGCAAACTTTGAAGTTATGTAATATATGTGGGGGTGGTAAGGAGACGATAGCCTCTACCTTGAGGGGATTGATGTGGATCCCATCTTTTCAAATGATGAAGCCTAGGAGGCGTCCAGAATCTACACAAAATATGCACTTGTGAGAATTTAGATGGATATTGTACCATCGACATATGAGGAATACAGCCGTCAGATGATCGATGTGGAAGTCACGACGATGTGAATGAGCTATAAGATCGTCGAGATAGGGTTCCACAAAATCCTTGACATCATGAAAGGTGTATAACATGGCCCACTGGAATGTAGAACCAACATTTTTAAGACCAAAGGGGATTTTGCGATATGAAAATGTACGCCATGGGCAGATGAAAGCAGTTTTGTGTTCTTCAGTAATGTGGATCTCTATCTAATTATAGATGGAGAAGCCATCCATAAAAGAGAAGATGACACTTCTGGCACAATTGTCAATGATTTGGTCGATGAATGGGGTAGAGTAATTGTCTTTGGGACAATCCTTATTCAAGTCCCTATAATCGACACAAACTCGGATAGTTCCCTATTTTTTCGTAACCAGGATGACCTTGGAGACCCAATATGTTAATGGAATAGGATAAATAAACCCATCTTTCAACAACTTTTCTATTTCTGCTTTAATAGCTGCAGTCTTCCGAAGGTGCACTAGATGGATTTTTTGTTAGATAGGTTTTGCATTGGGATAAGTCTGAATATCATGCATAACAATGGAAATATCAATACCGAGCATTTCCTCGTAACTCCATGCAAATACATCGCGGAATTGTTTGAATAAGGCCATAAAAAGGTTAAGTTCCTTGGGCGAACAGGTTTGGACTATATGAATATTTTCCACAATCCCTGGTTTGACAGAGATGTCTATAGTAATTGTCGGCATGATATTGGCTAGATTGCCTTATGTTTCTGTATACTGGGTCAGAATAGGAGATTGAGGGAAAGACAAGACATCTGGTGAAACAGTGGTATGAATTTAGTTCTCTACCATGTCAAGAGGCGACAGGAAGGACGATCGATGATGAAGGTATTCCCATGGAGGATCATTCATGCTCATAATATCCATGATTGACTCATCGGAATGAAAAGTATGGAGTAGAGGATCAATTGATGGTAAGGATGAGTTCCATTGTGGTGGCAGAGAACCAGGGTTGGATGCCACTGAAGAGTGGAAATCTGGTAGATAAGGGGATGATTGGATGGCCTCATAAGTGGCCTTAGTAGGGCTAAGAGGCATCATATCTCCAATCAAATCTAGATGATGAGAATTGGGCACAATCCATTGGTTGATTAGGTAGGAAGAGGTTGGGATCATAGAGGAGATCATGTTCACTGAGGCAACATGGTTTGGGAGATCAAGTGTTGGAAAGACACCCATCAAAGATGAGTCTTTGAGGAGTCTTACCCCCACACTCTCATATATCTGTGAAGAGTGGCCCAATAGAGGGATGTTATCTGCGGGATGAGTAGTGGTGTATGGTGTACAAAAATATAATTGGTTGTTGGCAGGCGGTTTGATGAGGAAAGGTCGTGGTACTGCTGACGCCGCTACACATTGGATGAAGGCGCGAAAGGAGTATTTTGGGCCAAAGGATACCGCACTTGGCGAGTTTTGGGTCACTTGGACCACATATTTTGTAATATTGAGTCAAGTTTACCGCAGTTGGCAGGTTTTTGGTCATATATTTTGTAATATTGAGTCATTGTACCGCAGTATGTGGGTTTTTGGGTCATTATACCAAGTCAGTTAGTAGAGTGTCCATAGTGTCGGTTAGGAAAGTGGACAAGCATTGTAATCGGCGGAAGCCTATAAATAGAGTAGAATTGTAAGTGTTAGAAGAGGAGAAGGAGGAAGAAAGAAGATGAGACAAGTGATATATGCGGAGATTGACAGAGATAATGCGGATGTTTATGTATTGCTTTTGGTTTGCCGAGTAATATAAGGATGATGATTTGGTGCAATCTATGTGTAACGTTATTGGATGTTCATGTTATTTATTCTTAATGCAGTTATCTGTTTTCTATTGCTTTAATGTGAATTCTGCAATAATATGTTATCTGTCCACATGAACATGCTGCAATTGAAGTAATATGCAATCTTTGTTTCTGGTAATGTTAAATGATGCGATATGTTAGAACTTCATGATGAATGTTTGGAATTGCTACTAGTACCATAGTGCCACAACTTGCCTCCTCCCTTGGCGGAAACATGGTTCCATCTGCTCTTCCTGGACGCCTCGGGTGAGACCTCATCCGCTCTGCGGGTGTTGCTGAGCGGGCTCAACCCTGCCCGAGCTGGTGCTCAGGAAGACTGGGGTATGGGTCGATAGTCGGTGGACCCCTGTCGACAGTGAGGTCATGATTCAGTCAACAAATGGTTCTGTTGCCGGGATCGTGTGCAGAGTAGGAAGAGTCCATGTTGTGGCACCCGATGAAGCCAGAGATAGAAAATGGTTCAATCAGAGGTTGCAGGAGTTCGCTGAAGAAGAAAGTCGAAACACACAACTTATGGAAGATCAGTGGGTGGGAAGATATATTCACGACGGTCCGCATGAATGGTTTTTCTGTGAATTCCCCATCATTTTGTATGAATGGTTGTCAAAACTGACATTTCAGAAGAGGAACTTCTAGGGTGGTGAGTCGACGACTTGGACCCCGAAACTAATTCAAGAATTGTAGAAAGTCAATAAAAAGGCATCACGGGCTGTCAAGGTTTGGCTTGACAGCATCTTGGAAGGTTACATTACGGAATTTGTGGTTGATACGAAGAAATCCTATAGTGAGGCTGAAAGATACTTTTTTGACGGACCGAGGGGAAGGTTTCTGCTATCGCTCCAACTGTCAATTAAGATGCTGATCTACGATAAAGTCATATTAAAGATGCACCTTGATCAGTAGAAAACCTAGTGGGTGGAGGCTGTGGGTACTGTGACTTTTGGGGAATGGTGCATGAAATGGTAAATGGGTAGATGGGTGCAGACCATGAGGAGACTGTGACCGAAGCCGAGGAAGAAAGTGGCCTTACGAGGGGAGGAGAAAGGTTCCGATAGGAAAAGAGGCAGAGGATAGGAGAAGGTCCTGCTGCAATCGGACTGCAAGACCGTGAAGGAAGGCCACATGGGATGAAGCGACCTCACAGTCTTGATAGGAATGACCAGAGTATTCCCAAGATAGAGGCAGGACCGAACCCCAGCACCAGCGTGCCTACACCTCTACTCACTAGCTCTCAACCAGTAAGGAAAACTACTTTGACACTGCCGAGTACGTCGACACTGCAAAAGTTAATTAGTAGTAGTAGTGCAACGACAAGAGGAAGAAGGCCCAAGATGGTGGGCGATGATGTTAAGCTACCGTTGTTCCATGGTAGTGCGACAGATAATCCAGAGCAGTATTGGTTTTTGTGTGAAGCGGTCTGGACCGTGAAACAGATCACTGATGATGATGTTAAGAAGGGACAGTTGGACACGACGCTGCAAGGTCGTGCATTAGATTGGTTCATGAAATTTGTCTTAGTCCCTACTAGGACTCCAGATAAGGCATTGAATGAGATTCGGGATGGGCTGATTGTTGAATTTAGACGGCCTAAGTTAGAGGCCCAGTATATTACTGAATTAAAAGAAATTAAGTAGTATCCCAATGAGATAGTATGGGATTTCGACCAGCGATTCAAAACGCTAATGGCCAAGGTTAGTTTTGACATGAGCACTGTCCAACACAAAGAATGGTTCATTGTGGCACTGCTACCCCATATTTGGCTGCCGCTGATGCAGCAAAACATTTCAACACCTAGTGAGGATCTAGAGATCGCAATGCGGTTGGAGGCATCCCCAATTAGCGATAATGCAGTTGGGATGTCGCAAATACAGACACAACTCGCTAACCTGACTATATAGTTGCAAGATTTAAAGAAGAACAAAGAACCGTGTGATGAAGTATGTGTACGCGTTGCCGAATAGAAGTGCATACGAAAGATGGTTGTCCGGATTTCCATAATTATTTGGTGTCAGGTGCACCAAACCCGTTGAATGGCGGCATCATGCCGTGGTATCGTGTTTGTTCGGTGTTTGGGCATAGTCATGATAGTTGCCCATATATGCAGAAAATGGTCACAACTCTGCGGAATTTGTATTACACCTTCTGTAAGTCGGTAGGACATGATGGCAAGGATTGTCATGCATATGGGTTGCTACAGGAGAGAATGTGTGATGCATTCTATGTCAAAGATGATCAACGTACTGCACCGCTATAGCCGCAGATAGCTTAGCCGATGCCTCAAGTACATATGCAGTTTGTACCACAGCAACAGCAACCGCAGCAATTCATACCGCAATATACACCGGTGAACCCCCCGCAGCCTCAGTATGTGCAACAACCACAATATGCACCACAACAACAAGGGATGTCGCCAGTGCCCATGCAGCAGCAGTTTAACCAACCTCAGTATCAACAGTAGGGCGGCTATCGGGGAGGCTACAGGGGTAGACGTGGTGGTGGATTTGGTCATGGAGGAGGAGGCCGAGGACCTATTCAATGTTACCACTGTGCAATATGGGGGCATTATCAATGTGACTTCCCACTGATACATAATCAATGTATGTTTTGTTTTGGTAATGATCATACAGTCGAGAATTGTCCGCAGTTGATTGCTAGATGGCAGGCTGGAAACACTCCGCAGCTACAGAACCCAGTACACCAACCAGTGCAGAACCCAGTGCAGCAACTAGTTCAGAACCAGCCTCCGTGACCACCACCGAATGCCAACCCGAATGTAAATCAACCAGGAAATCTGTAGCAGAACCAGGCACAGGGTGCTAATATTGTGACTATTTCTACAGAACTGCAACCACAAGATGCTTTGGTGGCTGTTGTCACTCATGGAGGTAAAAGGACTGGGGAAGATGGTTCGTGACCACTCATTCACTTGGCTGGTCAAAAGATGGTGAATTTCGATATTGAAGCAGAGTGGGAAATGTTCATGGAGGCATGTCGCACTTTGGAGAAAGATCGCGGTAAGGTTGTTGTTTGTGATATGCCACCTATATTTGATGCTACGTCAGACGCTGATCGACCACCACCAGGAATACTGTAGAAGTTCCTTGAAAGCTGTCTGTCCTTGGCATGAGATTCAGTTTCCTTGGTTGAGATTGAGGGATGGCTGCAGCAACTTCCGAAAGGATGGAAGGAGTCGGCAGTAAAATCCTTACAACGGAGGAAGACTAGCAAGGAAATGTGAATGAATATTCAGATTGGGGATTATGATGTTGATTCTATGATTCTTGATCTTGGTTCGGATGTTAACATATTAACCAAGCAAGCATGGCAGAAAATGGGGAGTCCCCCATTGAGCTGGTCCCCTGTACAGCTCCGGTTGGCTAACCATGCGAAGGTCACACCTATTGGGCGAGTTTCGCGACTCACAATTGATATTGAGGGAATGAAGACTTATGCCGACTTTGATGTCATAGAGGTAGTTAATGGTGGAAGCACCTATCCTGCGTTGTTGGGTATAGGATGGGCTAATGATAGTGGAGCTATAATTAACTTTAAGAAGCGAATGATGACTTTCGAGAAACGCGATTTCTGAGTTATCGCTCCGTTGGATCTGGATGAAGGACGTTGATATGTTTAACCTGTCAAAGATGACGATCACCCTGGCTGGGATCATGCATTTAATATTTCTGAAGATTACATTCATCCCACTGTTCATGGTGCGTTGGAGTGGCACAGTGAGAGTTCCGCGTCTTCTGACTCCGATGATGCATTAGAACATTGGTAGAATTGCATGCATGAAGTCTCAGTCCGGAAGTGCGGTTTAGTTACATAATATTTATGTCGGGTTGTGACAGAAATGATCACATTGCCTATCTATGAGGGGTTTCTTGGCTTAGACACTTTTGTAGCAGAATTTGAAGACTGTGTTCCAAACCCACAGCGACTGCTGGCCTTAGAGGAAGCACTGAAGGCTGCTCTAGCATGCTGGTGGGCAATGCATAAGAAATTTATCAAAGTCTGGTCGCAATGTCGAAGGTTGATGATGGTTCAATTTGGAAATACGGAGGTTTATCGCACTAGCAAGTATGATGGCCGAACCGATCCCGGTGATCACGTGATGGAATGCCAACGATTATGGGTAACGCGACCCAGAGATGAGTGGGTTCATGCTTTTGTCCACACTTTGGAGGAGATACCGCGCTCGTGGTATACTGCAGCTGAATTGCGCCGTGACATTACAACATGAGGAGAGTTGATGATCTATTTTACTCATACCTTCACATTTGCGGACGCCAACCCAGATGTCCATAATGCCCTGCAACTCATCCGCGATGTGATATTTTCGGTTGTTCCGGTGAAATGCACTGTTGACCCGCACACACATAGTCAGATGCAGTCTCTCATGGAATTCTTCAATGTCATTGGAGGGCCAGAGGATGATGACAACCCCCGAAATATCAACATTCCTGAATCCGAAGGAAGTCACGATGTGTTACCACCTATTGCGCCCAGTAACCCGTTCAATCAGCTGTTGCACCTTCGCAAAACAAATATCGGCACTGAAGCTATTCCCAAGTTTGATAATGTAGGGGATTATTGGGATGATGAGATGATGAGAAAAGTTACCAAGTTACTGAATGAATTCCAAGATGTGTTTCCCACAAAGTTTTCTAAAATGAAGGGAATCTTGGGCAATTTAGGAGAAATGTGGATTCCATTGAAACCAGATGCTAAGCCAGTCCAACAACGACCTTATCGGCTAAATCCATGACATAAATACGGGGTCAAGGTGAAACTTGATCGGATCCTATATGTTGGTATTATCGAACCTATGGAATAGTCAAAATGGATCAGTCCTATGGTGGACAAGAAAACAGGTGAAGTACGCATCTGTGTTGACTTGTAGAAGTTGAACGATGCTTGCTTGCATAATTTCTTTCTGACCCCGTTCACTGGTAGGACAAGAAAACAGGTGAAGTACGCATTTATGTTGACTTGTAGAAGTTGAACGATGCTGTCTTGCATAATCCCTTTCCGACCCCGTTCACTGATGAAGTACTTGAAGGAGTGGGTGGCCAAGAGATGTACTCTTTCACTGATGGATTCTCTGGCTACCATCAGATTTGCATTGCCAAGGAGGATCACCATAAGACAACCTTTGTTACTGAGTGGGGTTGTTTTCAGTACATGGTCATGTCATTCAGATTGAAGAATGCATCTGCCATATTTTCCCGGGTTGTTGTTGCTGCATTCAAAGATTTTATTCAGAAGTTTCTGCAGGTATATATGGATGATTGGACTGTTTATGGATTGATTCGCGAAAACTTGGCCAACCTGCGGTTAATGCTTTAGCGATGCCGACAACACCAGATATCGCTGAAATTGAAGAAATGTATTTTTTGTGCTCCGTTTAGGATATTGTTGGGTCATATTGTGTGTAAGCAGGGATTGTTGGTTCATCCATCCAAGATTGCGCTTATCTTGGGGTAGCAACCGCCGACTACGGTTAAGCAGTTGTGTGCAACCTTGGGTCACAAAGGATATTATCGCAAGTTCATTAGGGGGTATGCTGTGATTATTGCCCCTATGGAGAAGTTGTTGAAAAAGGATGCGGCATTCCAGTGGAATCCAGAATGTCAGGAAAGTTTTGAAACACTCAAAGCAAAGATGGCATCGGCTCCAATTTTGGTTTTTCTAGACTGGAGTAAGGAATTCCATGTCCACGTTGATGCTTCATCGATTGCACTAGGTGTTGTATTGTCTCAACCAGGCGATGGAGACATTGATCATCCTATAGCTTTTGCCAGTTGAAAACTGTCATCGGCAGAATGCAATTACACTACCACAGAACGCGAAGGCCTAACCATGGTTTACGCACTGCAGAAATTCAGGCATTATTTGTTGGGCATCCATTTTAAAATGTTTACTAATCATTCTAAATTAAAATACTTAGTCAATAAGCCTGTGTTGGGGGGGAAGATATTCCGATGGCTAATTTTGTTTCAGGAGTTCGATTTCAAAGTCATTGTGAAGCCAGGGCGATTGAATGCTGGACCAGACCATTTTTCGTGGATTGACACAGGGGAAGAGCCGACTAATAGCGAAGATGGTTTGCTGATTGCCCAGCTGTTCCATGTAACCGCTGTCAATCACTACTTTGATGATATTCTTCAGTTTTTGGTGACCGTCACCGCACCAAATGACTTTACCACTTCGTAGAAGAAGCAATTGGTCGTTAAGGCTACAGACTTTCAACTAAACGCGGGAGAGTTGTATAAGTTGGGTGCGGATGAGATTTTGCGCAAATGTGTCTTGCCGCATGAGCAGGCGCAGATATTGGCTAAGGCACATGGTAGAATTGCGGGATTACATTATGACAGTCGGGCGACTGCCCAGAAGGTGTTGGTTGCAGGGCTTTGGTGGCCCACATTACATAATGATGCGACAGACTATGCCCGGTCTTGCGATGTTTGTCAACGAACTGGAAAACCGTCCAAACGTGATGAGATGTCGCTACTCCCTCAATTAACATTACAACTGTTTGAGAAATGGGCTGTGGATTTTGTAGGGCCAATCAATCCACTAGGGAAGCGTATAGGTGCCCAGTATATTATCACAGCAACTGAGTATCTGACCCAATGGGCGGAGGCGGCCCCTGTCATTGATTGTTCCCCAGCGACGGTTGCTCGGTTCTTGTTTGACCACATTATCACTCAGTTCAGCTTCCCTAATATTTTGCTGAGTGACCAAGGAATCCATTTTCTCAACTACACTATCAGCGCATTGATAGAGGAATTGCAGATTCAGCACAAAAGGAGTACACCCTATCACCCACAGGCAAATGGGATGGTAGAGGCATTCAATAAGGTATTGGAGCACGCGCTGACAAAGGTTTGCAATGCAAACCGCAACGACTGGGATTTGAGAGTTCCAGCGGTGTTGTGGGCTTATCGCACCAAATGTAAAAGGTTGACTAGTCAGACACCTTTTAAGCTGGTTTATGGAAAGAAAGCAATTATGCTTATGGAGTACATTGTCCCGAGTTTACGAATTGTAGCGGCCACCAGCATGGATGATGTTGCAACATTGGACAAGCGTCTAGCACAATTGGTGGAGCTCGAAGAAGATCAGTTTATTATTGGCTTTCATCAAGGGGTCGAGAAGTATCACCAGAAGGCATGGCATGATCGCCACATAAAAAACAAGCAACTTCAACAAGGTGACTTGGTACTACTATATGACAATAAGTTTATCAAACATCTAGGTAAGTTACAGATGCATTGGTTGGGTCCCTACCGCATCAATAATATTACTTCAGGAGGAGTAGTTTAGTTCTAGCGATTGGATGGGGGGATGCTCCCCAAGTTGGTAAATGGTCACAGGTTGAAGCCCTATCACGCGGGCTCAGAGTAGTGCAATGTCTGAGTCGCATTAGGTTTCAAAAAAAAAAAAAAGAAGAAGAATGAATGATGATCATTGCAGGTTGCTTGGTGATAGATAATGCACCAACCAAAGATAGTATGCGCCAGCAGGAGAGGCTGTGCCGCCGATCAGAGAATCATGATGGTGTTTCACTTCGGCTCGCTGATGAATTCTGTACAACGAATTTGGGAGAGTAAGGTGAAGTGGAGGGATTATAGGCCACCCTCTCCGCATATGATCGCCCCTAACCGTTGTGGAAGGATTCACACACGATGATGGCATGTTTTGCACGTGACTCGCTGAACCAAGATGATCAGCAGGGTCGTTCACGTGATCGCACGCGAGAGTGGTGTTGGCAGCATGGTCTCCCTCTCCACTGTGAAAGTTGGCTGGCTCAGACTCACAGATGAGAGATACCAGGCCATCATTCTCCTTGTCATGATAGAGGAGGGTCCAACTATAAGTTGTTGAGGAAGTTAGTAGTTTTCCATTCAGAAGTTGTTCCAACCAAGTGTGGTTATGCTATTTGATCTCTATGTCAGTTGAGTTGTGAGGAATTCTAAGGAGGCTGTGGATATTCTCCACTTTGTATCCCATTGTAGTACCCCAGGGGTACTGCGATCCCGAACGACGAGTGTCCCTAAGCATCTTGACACCACAGGTGCACTTATGCTGTGTATGCCCAAGACGGTGCCAGGGTGATTGTGGGATGTGTCGACAGTGAAATGGACCCTTAGTCAGTCCTGCATGTTTCAGTATGTAGTAGTCATTCGAAGGATTGTGCCATTTTTTATCAGCAGGCTGGTTGGGGCAGTGGCTTCTTGACCTCTATAGAAGACGGACGCTGGCACGAAACATATGTGCCAGATTCGTCCATCGTTCTCACCCCTTGGTATTGTTCGTGCTCTTTCTCTTTCAGTCTGCACGATTCCATGCGATTGGAGGATGAGTTTGCGATATCCCTAACCGCATGGAAGGGGTTGCCTACTCGCGAAGATGGCTTACAGAATTGGTAGTCGAGGATCTGTACAGCCGAATGAAGGGGACAACAATTCATGATTGAGACAGCAAGAACAGATGCAGTTGACGTGGCTCGAGGGTGAGCCACAAGATTGTGTTGGGGGCCTGTTGGCAAACGGTTTGATGAGGAAAGGTCATGGTACTGCTGACGCCGCGACAGGTTGGATGAAGGCGCGAAAGGAGTATTTTGGGCCAAAGGATACTGCACTTGGTGAGTTTTGGGTCACTTGGACCACATATTTTGTAATATTTAGTCAAGTATACCGCAGTTGGCGGGTTTTTGGTCATATATTTTGTAATATCGAGTCATTGTACCGCGGTATGCGGTTGTTTGGGTCATTAGACCAAGTCAGTTAGTAGAGTGTCCATAGTGTCGGTTAGGAAAGTGGACAAGCATTGTAATCGGTGGAAGCCTATAAATAGAGTAGAATCATAAGTGTTAGAAGAGGAGAAGGAGGAAGAAAGAAGATGAGACAAGTGATATATGCGGAGATTGACAGAGATAATGCAGATGTTTATGTACTGCTTTTGGTTTTCCAAGTAATATAAGGATGATGATTTGGTGCAATCTATGTGTAATGTTGCTAGATGTTTATGTTATTTATTCTTAATGCAGTTATCTGTTTTCTATTGCTATAATGTGAATGTTGCGATAATATGTTATCTGTCCACATGAACATGCTACGATTGAAGTAATATGCAATCTCTATTTCTGGTAATGTTAAATGTTGCGATATATTAGAACTTCATGATGAATGTTTGGAATTGCTGCTAGTACCATAGTGCCACAACTTGCCTCCTCCCTCGGCAGAAATATGGTTCCGTCTGCTCTTCCTGGACGCCTCGGGTGAGACCTCATCCGCTCTGCAGGTGTTGTTGGGTGGGCTCAACCCTACCCGGGCCGGTGCTCAGGAAGACTGGGGTATGGGTCGACAGTTGGTAGACCCCTGTCAACTGTGAGGTCGCGATTCGGTCAACATTGGTCGATAGTGACAATCCTCTTATGGTGACAAAATTGTACAATGTGAAATACCAATGATGCGACCGCAGTCATGGCATAAAACCAATTTCGACCTAGTAATAAGTTATAATCCAACAGGACAGCAACTAATTCCATGTTAATGGAAACGGTCTTATCTCCCAAATCTATGGCTAAGGAATGTAACAGATCATGGGGTTGAAAGCCACGTCCTTTGAATGCTTTCAGTGTCATGGGGGAATGGTTTAACTCGAGAGAGCCAATGGCTCTCCAGCAAGATAGTGACATAACAAAAGTAGAGGCTCCTTCATCTAAAATAGTACGATGGATACTTTTCCCAGAGACGTTGGTAACAATTTGAAACGCTAGTTGGTGGGAAATCCTTGTCTTAAAGTAATCCAATTTAAACATGATGGTGTTGGAGGAATCAGGGTCTATAGCTCCTATGGAAGATAACAGGGTCTTAAGCTGGTTGGGACAGTTTTGTAAGACTTATAGCATCGACATAGCACAAGGGGCCTGAGATAAATCTTCTACAATGTTGTAGTTTTGAGCGGCCCCGACATTTGGATTAAAAAATGATTTTTGAATCATACTCTTGGGTGGACGCAATATTCAATATGGTAAAGGTTTATATATGACAAGAGGACCTTGAGGTGAAGGAATAGTAGATTTAGATGCGGAGGATTTTTCAGTATTACCTCCGTTAGATTCCTTCTTAGGAATAGAGTCATATGTGCTTGACCTGGTAGACAAGCTGACTGTTTCACTGTGCATCATGAGAACATGAGCGGTTGTTGACGGTTCTCCTTGAGAAGGAGGGGGTTGTTGCGCGATCATTTTTTGTTGTTGTGTGGTAAAGGGATCAGTTAGCACTACGGGTGTGGGGTTTCCCTTGAGAAACTTCTACACTTCTTCACGATGTGGACATTCTTTCGTGAAGTGATCATCACCGTACAGTAAACATGGATATTTAACCTTCCATTTTTGTTTGGTTTCATCGGGATTGTTCTTGGGATCTTGCTGATTAGAAGACTTCTTGGATTTCCCTTTGTTCTTCTTTTTTCCATTGGATTTTTGAGGTGAAGCAGATGGAACTGAATTCACTTCGGCAGTAGAATCAAGGTTAGGTGATCGATTGGTGTTGTTACCAACCTGTGGTGAGGGTGGAGTGGAACTAAGTTGGCTATGTGTTCCATTGGACTGGGTAGTAGGTTGGGTATGAACATAACCAATGATTCCATCGGCATGTGATCCCATAGGGGATTTTGATGGGTTGTATGTGGGGCATGGGGCATTAGGGATGATGTCGTACAATGTGCCATATTGAGCATAGACTAAGTCTAGATATTGGGCATGTGAAATAGCTTGTTCTTCCATAACGGCCCCTCCCATATCCACGTCTTTAGCTATGATAGGACGTAATGATTTCATGAACTAATCGGCAAGTAATTGATCCAGAATGGGAGCTTTAATAAGGCGACGCCTCCTTCTCCACTCATGGACATCATCAAAAATGTGAGTGGAGGTAGATTGTTGGAGGGATGTCAAAAGATCCATGTTGGTTTCATAATGGATCGGTAGTTGGAAATGAGTAAAAAAATCCATAGCTAGTGATTGGAAGTCGGTAAAAGAATGTGGTGGTAACTCAATGTACCACTTCGCAACAGTGTCGGTGAGGGTTCATTGAAACAACCTAAAACGAATAGAATCATCCATTAAGGAGTTAGTAGAACACCATAAATGATAATTCATTACATGGTTTTTAGGGTCCTCACCAGAATTGCCATCGAATTTAGGTATTTCTGATGGTAACTTCACAGGAATAGTTTTCCACTTTATGCCATGTTGGATGGCATCATTAGTCAAATGGGACAAATCTGGAAGATATAACGTAGCCCAAAATGGTAACTGTCAGTTTGGATGTGGATACTGGTAGTATTGGTAAGGCATATGTGTAACCGTAGGACCTTGAATCGAATGATCGTAAGGTCCTCCCATAAAGGGTTGGGAATATGCAGGTCGGCCTCCTGGATTAGGAGTTGGACTGGAAGGGGTTCCTCCGCCATCGTATGGGGGTCCTCCGGGTGGAGGTGGTGGAGGTAGGATAGGTGGTTGGGGAGGAGGTGGGATAGGTGGTGGGGGTGGGGAGTGGTCCTCCAATTGGAGGTCCAGTTGGGGGGAATTATGATGCCCCCATGGGGTTTTCATGTTTTCAGGATAGGGTAATCCAGGAAAAATGCTTCCTAGATATTGTTTACCTATAGAAATGTTATGATTTCCTAGGTATGTATGGCCCCATGGGGGTTGGGTCCAAGTGGATGGTCCCCCCATTTTATGTGTAATTTGTCCCATTGTTTGGAGTGAACTTCCAACCATATTATAATTTGTATGCGAATGATATCCTCTGCTCATGTTTTTTCCCCTAACTAGATGATGTCCCTCGGTTAGGTTTTGTCCACTAACTAGGGGTTTCCCCCATGTTGAAAAATTTCCACTCGTTGGAGTATTCCTAACAAGGGTATGTTTACCACTAATATTAGGTTGACCCGAACTCATTGGTTGACTACTACTTAGGGAATAACCTCCACTCATTTGTTGTCTACTAAGTGGAGGATAGCCTCCACTCGAATTTTGAGGTGGGGGCAGTGGAGGTGGTGTTCCAGTCATGTATTTAATAGTATATGAAGGTTGTACTCTAGTCATTGGGGTCATGTAGGGTGTAAAACCGGTGAAGTGGCATGGAGGTGTACCAGACAGAAAAGATGGTTGACTCGGTTCATAGGTGGTCATGATGGGTGTTGATATTCCTAGTGAAGAGAAAGAAAAAGAGTGTACATGGGAATGTTGTTAAAAAATTGGTACTTCTAGATTGGACCTGGGGGTGAAACTCTGGCATCTAAGCTAGTTACTGAATGTTCGTAAACATTCGATAGTCTCGTAAACTGGTGCAAGGAAGACATCCTCCGAGATCCAGGGAGGAATTTGGTGTGGCGGAGTTTCCACCATCGGAAGTGAACCAAAATCATAAACATTTTGACCTAAAGAAGTGTCCCAAAATGATGTGGTTAGACTAAAATCCGTCGATATCGGGTCATCCTAAGGAAGACTGAAAATCCAGTTTGTAGCTTTGGGATGTTCTTCGAGCGAATGATGAAAGGTTGTTTCATGTGGAGGAGTTTCTTCCACCAACAAAGGTCCTGTAGGATCAGTGATAGGTGGATTTGCAGGAGGAGAGTAGTTCACTCCTAATTCTAAGGTAGAAGTTCCTTCTTCATGTGATACAAACATTGTGGGTTGATCCATGGTTTCTCTCAAGTTATCCTCCTGTTTAAGGGGATATTCAAGTGGAAAATTTAAAATTCTACGGGATATTCTTAAAGTTCAATCATCCAAGATGGCCGAAATAAAACTTCTCCTAAGATTTTTCTACAAAAGGAAAAACACACTTCAAGATCTACTCAAACTAAATTTGCAAGCAAACTTATGTGGTAGGTGGAATTCGACAGTCTGGAACCTCATGGGATTATCAAGGCATTGCAACTCATGATACTACAGGGTCCAACAATTATACTCGGCCCAATATTTCAGAGCACTAACTAGGGAGGATTAGGACCGTACCCTTAACCGTATAACCCAATTACCTGGAAGTACCTGTGTAGTAGCTCCTTGAGTATTGTTTGTGGTGTATTTCCATGCTAATACGGCCAATAGTTCACTCAGAAGGTTTCAGGAATCTTGATGGGGTCTCCCGATATACTCAGCGTACGTGGGAACTCCAATCTATAGTGGTGTTGTCTAATGCACAACCGCATGCCAGGATCCCTTTGATATACTGTTGAGTACGTGAAGTACCTTTCTATATACCCAAAGGTACGTGAAAGTTCGTTCGATACACCGATTGGTATGTGGAAGAACTAAAATCCCTCGGGATGCAGTGTAGGAAAATAACAACAGCTTCCATGCTCAAAAAGGATGCAAAATTACTCTATATGAAATGGAAGCCTTTGTTTCTCTTTTGATGAAAACTAACTAAAGTAGGGAGAGGTATTTTTATTTTCTGATAGTAAAAATGAACAAAACACCTATACTTTCAAATTAACCAAAAGACATGAAAAGTATTCTTTCAACAATCCAACAAAAATGAAAAGTAACACACCAAATCAAAAAAAAAAATGTGTCCTTTTCCTTTTCAATTCAAGAAGATCTACGAGAAAAGAGCGAAAAGATGAATTTCCTTTCTAAAGAACTAACTCTAATACTGAAATGAAAACTAAAAGAGATGGAGAGAAAATAAATAAATAAAACTCGATTTTTTACTAACTTTTTGGACTACTTTAAGAAGGCTCAAATAAAATCAAAGCTTTCAAGGAAATAAAAAGAACTTTTTACAACTAAGAATGCATGAGCATTACTAAATTTTTCGCTTTAAAGGTTATTTAAATGATATTCCAAAACATAAAAACTCTTTGAACCGATTCCAAGTAATGTGCTCGAAATGGAAATAATAAGAACTTTCTGATTTTCACACCAAAGGACTCAAATAAATATTAGAATTATGTTATTCTTTTATTCCAAATTCAGATAACTATAGAGATTTTCTACTGCAAACCTTAATCAATTGGAAATTTGCAAAAATATAAATCACCCAAGATCTTCAAACACACAAAACCACACACAAAATTTCTTACAAAAATCGCAACAACTAACTATTGGAGGGCTGAGAAGTTAGATTGACCAAATCAGATGGACTGATAGGGATTCACAAGACTGAATGCACTCATGGGGGATTGAAATTTCCCACTATGGGAGATGCACTCGCTTGAATAACTAGGACCCAAATCAATCTTAAACTTCAAAAACAAGCCAATGGACAAAGAATTATGTGCCTAGGAGGTACCAAGACTGTGGAAAACAATCTACATAATTCAAAGAATCAAGCCAAAAATCAAAATGAGAAATATTCCAAACCATGCACCAAGTTATGAAGGGTGACGCGCCCTGCAAGGGTACACCAAAGCGCTGGAAGCCCCAGCGATGCGCTCTACACACATAGGAGGTGTGTCAGTGAAGCAGTCTGTAAACTAGAAGAAAGTGTCAATGACGCAGGTTTCCTTAAGACAAATAGAGTCAGAGAGACAGTGAAGCGGGAAATGAACTTCATAGGTGCGTCGGATGGTATCCAAACAAGAAAAAAGAAAGATTCTCAAAAAAATAAAAAAATAAATGGCTCAAAATAAACCTTGATCAAAGTCTAGACGACCCAGAAACTCTCTGATAATCAGATCCGATGGAGGGATAGGCAATTTGAGGAAAAATCAAGAAAAAACAAGAATTGTAAACAAATCAAAACTATGGGCTATAGATCCCCATTATGGTCGCCATTTTTGTTTATAGACAATCTATTAATGCAGACAAAAATTGATCTCTCTAGTCTAAATGGTTCAGATCTAGAAAAAAACATGTACATAACACAAATACCTTTCCTAGATAGCTTAAATTGCAAAGTAAATTGGGGAACAACTTGCCTTATGGACGCAACTCATTTATCCTCGTTTGATCTAACTCCCAATTCCTCGATATTCAGCTGCAAAACAAGATAGAGCAAGTGGAAACAAATGAATAATGAAAGCATATGATTATGAATCTAAATAGATCAACAGTCAAAGAGGTCAATCCTAAACATTACAAAGACAATAAGTTCATGGAAAGAATTTGTATTAAATGTAATTTGCAGCAAATACAAAGTAGAGAGTTACAAACAATGCCTTGACGTTATAACACCAACTCAAGTGATCTTTTCCTCAAAAGATCACATCCTTCCAGCCGCCTATGGATGGAGAGGATCTCCTAGCCAAATTCCACCAACATGTGAGTAATTTTTCCTTCCTCCACTTAACCATGGAGAGGGGGTTCATATTTATAGGCCAATAGGGATAGGATAGGTTTAGTATTTAGGGGAGAATCTTAAGGGATCATCCCACTAGGTAAGGGGATCGAATTCCACCTTTCCAGGTATGTACAGATAAGCCTCCATGACACCCAAGGTTCGAGAAGTCGCTTGAATCTTCTCTTTATCCACTTGATCCAACAACGACACACCTTGCACATGGAAAACTCGCACCATTGGAAGGGTGACACACTTTGTGCAAGGGAAGAAGGTGTCACCAATGCTCTCTGCTAATGTGCAGAGTGCATCACCTTAATTTTGACGCACCTTGCCAGAGAATAGGGAACGCCGGGGTGACCACAAAATTTAAAGGGATAAACCTAAACTCTTCTTTTGGTATTTTAGATCAGGTGCTTTAGGAAACAAGGCATATAGAGGACACAAAACTAATGATTATGAGATTTTGGTGTAACACTCGAAGAGATAGGGCATCAAGTTTTTGGAGGATCTGTCCACAGATTTTGGAAAAGGAGTACATTTCTCAACTTGCCTTAGGTAGGTGCATCTATTCATCCAATCGGTTCTTCAAGATCTCCAAGTTGAAAAATTAGGGTTTCTCTATCAAACCCTAGGTCAAGCTAGAAGCAGTTTTCCAGAAAGACAACATTACTGGTAACTATTATTTCTCTCCTATTCCCATTTGAGGTTCTCATATTATCAAAATGACAAACAAAACCAAGCTTTATGAAAATCTTGAGGGGGCTAATAATTTTAGAGCATGGAAATATAGAGTCATGCTTATTCTTGAAGAACATGACCTAGAAGGTTTTGTAAAAGAGGAAGTTGAAGAACCAGAAGGAGATGATGCCAAAACAAAATACAAGAAGGATATGATCAAGGCTAAGAGGATCATAACTAACTCCATCAAATATCACTTGATTCCTCAAGTGTATTCAAGGAAAACTCCAAAGGAAATCTTTGATGCATTGTCCAATTTATTTGAAGGAAGGAGCATCAACAAAAAGATGACCTTGAGAAATCTCTTCAAGGGTGTGAATATTCAGAAATGAGAGACCATGCAGTAATAATTCACTAGTGTATCCCAGATTAAAGAACAATTAGAAGCTATTGGTAATATGATAGAAGAATCATAAGTTGTGATAATCACCTTGAATGGTCTGCCAATAGAATGGGAAAATTTCATTCATGGCTTATGCTCTATAAATAAATTGATCAAGTTTGGAAAATTATGGAAAGAATGTGTATAAGAAGAAGAAATAATAGCAGTTAGAAAAGAAAAGTTAAATGACAATGAAGACCAAGCTTTGGAAGCTCATATGAAAGGAAAGAAAAAAATGAAGGATCATGAACATTCTCCTAGAAGAACTCAAATATTTTAAAGGAACAAAAGGACTAAGAGAGACTTCTCATCCTTTGAATGTTTTACTTGTCCCCTTAAAAATGAACAATTCATGAAGAGAAACAAAATATTTCATGCCCGTGCAATCAAAGATGATGAACATGATGCTGAAAAGAAGGATAAATAATATTCCTCTAGTGATGAGGAATATGTACTTCAATCCAAACCAGAAATGTGGAAGAACCAGATAAGACGGGATGCAGTTGTGGTTGGTGAAGAAGAAGGAAAACATAGATTCATCACTAGTACATAGTTCCATGTGATCTATCATATATAAGACTTGTTCAACATTATCGATCATAAGCAAGAAAGGCACAAGTACTCAGAATCAGATGATGGAGTAGAGAACACTGTCAGAGGCTCCAATAATTCCTGCAAGGAGACTAGGATCAAGAGAGATCCTACCAAACAAACAAAGATAAGTGTTTGAATTGATATTTCATGTATATCTAATATTGTTTTGTTGTATTCCTATATTTAGGAAGTGTATTATGCATGTTAGAATGATTGGATTAATGAACAGTATACTACTAATATGCATGTTATGGGTAAGTGGCCTATGGTGATGTACAACATTCCATTGTTACTTATCTAGAATGAAATCTCTTTGCTAACATGTTAGGACTAGTGCACACTCTTAATAATTATCTGGTAGAGATGGAATGCATATAGAAAGTTACTGTATGAATGCAGGATATGGATGAATTTTGTGTTGAAGTATTGGCTAATATAGTTGCATGACTGTGTGACCTATGTCTTTATACATAAGAATTTGTTCTGAAAATTATGAAAATTTTCTAATCATGCAACTAAATTTGACTTGTACGACATATCATGTACCATCACCTACAAGAGAATAATGATGAGACTTGTTCCACAGAACAAGTGACGATGGTTTAGCGATGACATTCAAGAAGATTTACAAAATCAAGCATACTACAAAAATACAAAACAAGGGTTCTCTCAAAAAGAGGGATTCGACTATGACAAGACGTTGCTCTAGTGGCTAGATACACTTCCTCAGTGGTGGATATTACACTATATAGATGGTGTAATCAAATTATAAGTGCATATTGAGCAACCGCCAAGATTTGGGACTCTCTACAAAGAACCACATGTCCGCGGATTGAAGAAGGCTTTATATGGGCTCAAAAGGAACCCATGGGATAGCATGACGAGCTTGAGGATCACCTAGAGTGATGAGATATCAACCTTTTCTACAAGGTTGAAGATGAGGATCTCATAGATGGGTGCAAGAGAGAACTTACAACTGAATTCGAGATATTGGTATCCAATGACCTGGTTGGAAACATAAAATATCAACATAAGAGAAGGCTACCTGTCACTCTAGTGCAGAACGTCCCAATGTAGAGAGTACAAGATGCAGAGGGAGGATAGTGCTTAGTTACAGAGGGAGCAGGAAAGCTCTGGTTCAAAGGGAGTGACTACAGCACAAATTGAGATACATTATCACTTAGCCTCTATCCGTGGAAAATGTTGTTTACCTCAGTATCTCAGGGATATGTTAGAGTGACACCAGATGTCTCCCATCATGAAGAGGAAGTATATGTGGTGCAGCTTGAGACAGGATATATGGATTTCTCATGAGCTTGGGACTTACCAAGAGTAAAGCAGATTCCAACCTTTATTATAAGGTTGTAGATGATGAACTATTATTGTTTTATGTGGATGATATATTCTTGACAGGTGAAGATAATCCCATTAGTCAATATAAGAAGAAGCTTGCTTCATAATTTGAGATGAAAGACCTTGGTATGATGCATTAGCAGTGTCCAAACAATATTTTCCTAAACCAAGGAAAATATATTGTTGAAATCCTAAAGAGATTTGGGATGATGGATTGTAAGGCTATGACTAGGCCGATGATGACAAACTTGAATCTCTTAAATGATGCTTCATCAGAGACAGTGGTTGTTATATTGTATAGACATATAATTGGCTCATTGATCTATTTAACAAATACAAGACCATATATATATATTGTTGTGAACACCTTGAGTCTATATATGGTGGAGCCGAGACATGTTCACTTGGTTGCATCAAAACATGTGATGAGGTACCTAAAGGGTACATTGAATTATGGTCTCATTTATGTATCAAATAGTGAGATCTGATTGCAGGGTTATACAGATTCAAATTGGGAAGGAAGTGCCAAAGAAAAAAAAAAAGAACTTCAGGATGTTGTTTCAGTTTGGGATCAGGTATGATCTCATGGCTCAATAGAAAGAAGATCAACATTGCTCTTAGTACGGCAGAAGCTTAATACATCGCAGCATGTTCAGCTTGTAGTGAAGCAATATGGCTTTGCAAGATGTTGAAGGGATTGTTTGATGTGGAGATAGATGTGACTGATATCCTTTGTGATAGTCAGAGTTGTATCAAGATGTCAAAAAACCCGGTGTTCCATGATAAATCGAAGCATATCGATATCAAGTATCACTACATCTGGGATATGGTGTAGAAGGGAGATGTAAATCTCAAGTATGTTCCTACAGAGGAACAAGTTGCTGATGTATTAACTAATCCTATGTCTCAAATAAAGTTTAAATACTTTCAAGACAAGCTTGGGATGGTCTAAAAGGACCTCCCTCTAAAGAGGGAGTGATGATGATGATGTGGTTTCCTGGAACCTTGGTGTGGCAACTCAATCTAGGTTTGGTATGTCAGTCTGACAAGTCCTATTTGATCCTGGAAGGGATTGGTATGTCAACCTAATAAGGCCTGTTTGATCCCAGGTGTATTGGTATGTCTAACTAAGATTGTTTGGTCTAAAAGGATAAGCAAGTCAGACAAGGCATTTTTGGTCCCTAGGTAGATTGGTATGTCTGACTAGGATTGTTTGGTATGAAAGGATTAGCAAGTCAAACAAGGCTTGTTTAACCTAACAAAGTGCCCACTATAGAGCAGTTCCAGATGTACATCGATGTTGATCCAGCTTCACATGACAATGATGATGTTTCTCCACCATTCACATGTTGATGATGATGGTGTTCCAGTATTCATATGTTGATGATGTCCCAGCAATTCCTTGCTAATGATGACGACGATGATGTTGATGATGTCCCAGCATTTCCTTCATGACGATGATGATGATGATTATGTGTTGATGATGATCTATCAATTCCATATTTATGATGATGATGATGCTCCAGATATATGATGTTGTTCCAAAACTTCCTATGACATAAAGAGATTCACCAGTCAGTTGTACAGTTGTTGATGATGATGTTAGTAGAATACCTTCCTAGTTAAGAGGGAGTGTTAAAGAAATGTAACTTCGGAAGATATTCTAATTGTATTTGTTTATTATATTATTATTCCTCCTTCGAGAGATGTCATTGATGTAACTGGTCATGTAAGATTCATTGAAAGAGTCAATGTAAACCCTCCTTTGTAAGTCGGGTCAATAGTAACCTTAAGAAATGTATTAAATATATTATTGAGTCTCCCTTAGTGAAGTCGGCACAGTCAGTTAGGTGAAGTCATCCTCGTTAGGGTAAAAGTTCACCCAAAAGAAGAATCTAAATAGAGGAGTTGAATTCCTCATTTATATCACTCTCACTCACTCATTCACTCAAGTAAGTGCGCAAGAGAGAGGAAGAAGAAGAAGATCACTGGTGAAGAGAAGTTGTTGCCTTGTCTTGGGGTTTTTACTTTGTCTTGGTGAATTCTACATTGAGGAAGTTTTGCAGGGTTTTCTCTCTTGTGGTTTCCCCGAGGAAAATCATGTGTTCTTTTTGTTGATGTGTGTAACATCCCAAAAATCACAAAATTTTAAAAATTTTCAACGTAACATTAATTACTAAACTTGTTGTGCGGAAATGTAATAAATGCATAATTATTCTTTTAAATCTCATATTGAAAAATATATTATCATATGGATCATGGTTGTCTAACGTTTTATGACAATTGCAGAAAGTGTTTACATGACTCAAAGATGTTGTTGGATGTTTTCTTGCTTCAAGCTTATGTACTAGACTTCTCATGAGTACTTATGATTACTTTGAAATGATGTCGATGCTTTATAGGTTCCCTTGCTATTGTTATTATTCATATGTGCTAACTATGTTATTTTGTTTGTTCATGATGAAGGGGTCCTATGGACACCCCGAAGCTTACTTAGCTATTTGGCTAAAGCATTGAAACTTTTTTTTGCAGAATATAGGTAAGAGAAAATGTTGTCTCAACGTAGAACGAGGCCTTAGATATCTTTTGTTAGCCTTCAATGTTTAAAGAAGGAAATATACTATAATTTAAATAGTTCCGGTGAGATATATCCTAGTTAAACTTGCAGTTCTTCCTCCAGTAGTTTGTGTATTTTCATAATAATCAATTCTCAGAAATAGATAACTGCTTTTTACATCTTTTTTCCTTGTACTGAATTATTGTGTAGTTCAAAGGAACTTTTGTTTTGTAGTTCTAACTTCTTAGTATGATATGCATGAATTTATACAAACTCTATGCTTAGATGTTAGCACTAAAATCCTAGGTCTAACCTTGACTCCTATGCACTAAATACATAACTTATGTATTAATGTTAATATAGTACCTTATCAAAGGTTTAAAGTTGGGACTAAACCCTCTAAGCGCTTGCTCTAAAAAAAATAGATCAACATGTGACAAAAACTATACCTTATGATCTTTATTTCTACCCAAGGTTGACAATAAATATTAATACTTTAGTAGAATATAATATCGATGTGCTATGATATAGTAGTTATATCATATGGTAGGACCTTAGCTAGGGACATGATTTTGATTGTCAAAGCAATGTAATAACTTGGGTGATAATCTATGTTTCGACTTTAGTTTTAATCCTAACTATACCATAATATAATTGCATCTTTTAGCAATTCAAACCCTGACTTAAATGACACTTACTGACAGGTATACGGTCCTTGGTAGATGTGATAAAGGTAGGTCACATGTACCCTTGGTTCGCGATGGTGGTTAACCTTTGGACTACCCATACTATGGTGGCTTTACCATACTGGTGATATAATGTTTTAACTATATGGTTGCTCGGTTCTTCAATGTGATACGTGGTCAAGGTGATGGTTCTTCATACTCCCAGTAGCTGGATTAATAAAGTGCAATAAAGGTCTTCTTGGTGGAATGCCTAATGGCATCCTACATGGCCAGACTTCATGTGGTTTTTCATTGGGATTGTTGCTAGACCTAACTGCTCGAGCTTACCTCGATGAGAGCATAACCACTACATTAATTTGAAAATGGAGGGGTTTGGAGAGGCTGACAGGCTGCGAAAATGTAGGGTTTACTGTAACATACCCTTTTTTCCAGAAAACATTTTGTGTTAGCAAACATTATGATAAATTTTATTGTAAAGTTTTATGTTGGACAGGTATCCAAGGATGACTGTAATTTGCACAATATATTATTATTAAACAAATAAAATAGGATACAAACACCTAAGAGGACTGTTGAAAGAGTGGTTACTGATCCACTAGGTGGAATGGAATCTGGGGTAGAAGGCAATGGACAAGTGGCAGCATCATGATGCAACTGCCTAGTTGTTGGTATGGGGCAAATCCCTTGAAATGTGGTCATAGTGCCCTGAAAGATGGGACTGGAGCTTGAGGCTCCTTTATTACAAACTGACCACTAAAAGACCTAGGCAGTCTATATAATAGCCATCAAATTATGAACTGAGATTCATCACTTTTCCTGACGAGGAAATTTACCTTGGGGTTTTGCTGTGTTTCCACCCAAGAGATTTGATGAGGGGATATGCTATGTTATTGATCATGTTGTGAGTCTTCCAAACTCATATTGAGTTCAGGAGGTTGATGCTGAGTGGAGAAGGCATGTTATTTTAGGAGGTTGATGCTGAGTGCTGAAGGAATTTTGAGTGCCTTTCTTCTACACATATTCCATCTACTTACTGGTTCAGTAATCAGGCTCGGGGGTTCACAAGAAGCACACAGTTGAGCTGCTTCTTCTGGAATAGATTGGGAGGAACAAGCCTCCTTGGGTGTTTGTTGGCCCTATCTTCATCTACAGGTTCTATTCATTTATTTGTTATTAAATAGTTAAATCTGTTTATTTACAAGTATTTAATTTTATTTACAGAATGTATTCTGGTTTAGATACCCCTACTTTTAGTTTTCTTAACCAAGTTAAAATTATGAATAGAAGTGATGAATGAAATAAATAATCTCTTCATTTTTCCCTATGCTATAGGAACTGCATCGTACTCTACTACAGAGACAAATTAAGGTAGATAGATATGGTAGGAAATTTGCCAAGATGATGGAAGTACCATTCTGTATATTCTGTTAATTTATCTACTGATAGTAATTAGTATTATTTACTGCATTTCTTTACAGTATTGTTCTTTATTTTATTTTTTATCAAATAGTAAGTTTATTGTTTTAAACATTATTACTGTGATTTATATTTGTTATTAAAATCATTGTTGATACAGAAATGAAAGAAGATTGCACAATCTCATCATACAGAACTAATATGTTATTCTCAAGTTTCAAATCGGGGTCTATAGTTTTTCCATAGTTTTCCTTCTTAAAAGTTTACTATAGTCTACCTTTATTTTCATTACTGTACATACAGAATATACAAGCAAACAGAGTTAATTTTAATTCTATAAAATTTTTCCAAACATGAAGTAGAAAAACCCTAAACCCTAACAGTCCATTTACAACCCTCATAACACAGAATTTTACATATAATTTCTTTATTCTTGTAATAGAATTCAATCAGAACCATCGTATGGTCATTTGACCAAGGGTAATACCCTTTCAAACAAAACAACTGTCAATTCATTCTATAACTATAAATAGTATTATTATCTCTCGGCATACAGTCAACGATTTTAAAACTTATGCCAAACCATGTGCTATTTTCCATAAATCGTCACAGTAGATTCTCAGCAACATTTCAAACATGATAGTTATTACAACATTCAAGGAACAATTCTAACAGTAGTAACAGGTAATAAGTATGGTCACCGATATTATATCGGGGAGCAGATTCGGGCCATGCTTATCCACACAAAGACAAACCCTTATACTCAAAATGAAAAACGCAACATTATTTACAAATCATTGAACTACACACAGAATCGAAGTCTTCCATAGTTATAAAACATCTACCCATTGTTTTACATTTAAGATAAACGCAAAGACCTGCTAGTAACCAGTTCTCTTCAACATTTAACTTCACCAAATCATAAGTTTTGTTCACGGGTCAAGCCCAAAATGACGAAACAAAACAACTACAGCAAATCGACTCTTAAATGTTTTATTCATTGAAAACTCGACAGAGTTTGAAACCCTCGTCGACAGAAGAACATTTACAGTTCAACTCAAAACTTAAAACACAGTACTGAAAACTCATTCCAATGACCACATAATGGTTCAACATCAACGATGGCCATTCTACCAGGAGGACCTACGGAGGGTTATGCCACTGGGGCTTACCAAATAGTAGTGTGCCATCCCTTGCCAACAAACCCCAGCACTGTAAAACCACCACGAAGGCAGTACCTGCCACATGAACTGTAAGAAGTTATAACGAATTCAAATCGAATACCATAAACTCAAACTGCAATATTAAACAATAGTGTTATGAGTCGACTTACCTTCACTTTGACAGATGGATGGAATGCTTCATGCTTCCAATCGCTCCAACCAACGCAACAAGGCAGCATACAAATGAACCTTTATCAAACTCGGAGTTTAAATCTCACCGAAAACCTAACATGTCACATGATGAAAGCGATAGGGCTTCATTTCCTTATACCCTTCGAACTCGAGCAACTTATACAGTAAGTTCCACCATAAAAATTACAGAGTTTGGAGTTATAGAGCCATCAACAAACCACCCAGTGTCGAGCCCTGCTATCCAGCGGCTTGTCGGCCTCTTCCCCAAACCAAAAACTCCAAATGAATGCATTAAGGTAAACAACAAATAGAAATGTGAAACTGCCTTAGGGTTTAGATCTTAATGATCGAGGCAGTTAGATCAACGATCAAGATTTGGCCAGCCAAGCCACGATAGTACCAAGGAAGATATATGATCAATCACCATTAATAACATCAATAAATAACCAGCACAGTTGGAGTGCCATATCACCAGGGTAGAGCATATAGCTCGGCAAAGTTCTCACCATTCATACAACTATATCACATGGAGCCAAATACACATTGGAGCCATCGAGACAAACCACTACCATCACACAAGGTTTGCATTTAATGTTGGATCTTACGTATCAACTTCCAGAGTATGCCTGCAATGGTATTTAATTCATGTCAGCATCGATGTTATGGCTTACAGCACGGTCTCGGATAGTAGCACCACTGTCATACAACCGTGTTGTATAGTTTCGAACCATAGGGTATTATCATATTATCGTATTGCAATCATGTATAAGGTTTTCAAGCTATGTTAAAATTTGCATAACAAATGTATATTGCAAATCCAAACCATATGTTGTATTCATATAACCACAATATGAGTCGATTCCAAACCTTATCACATAATGTCTATGTTTCATTCATTATAAACGTTAAGTCCCCAATTTCTTAGGGCGCACACATTTTAAATACAAATGTTAAGTTATCGTTTGCTTATTATGCATACAATAGAATTTAGTGCTAAGTTTCAATTTGCATATAACTAATCATTGCAACCCTAGCAATTATTCCATAGAAGTGTTATGACAATTAATATGTGTCACCAATACATAACAAACTATTATCCTGTCCATGCAGTGATATAGTCGAATAAGTATTATAGGAGCATACATGATTTAAGTACATGAAATATGTCCTGTAGGCTTCTGAAGACCATCATTATTACAAGCCATAGCGTTGTAGTAAGGCTAGTATTACTATACAATTGCATTTTTGAACTGAACAAACAATGGATTAAAATTCTAAAGGTCCCATTACAATCTAACCTAGCATTAAACACCGAAGTCACATATTGTTCAAACCTGACGCATTGATAACATTATCTCATGCTTGTCGCAACATTTAGAATGTAGAATCTCACATGACGATCATATCAATTCTTTTCCTAATGAACGACATCATTGATTACAGCAGAAGTATAGTACAAAATATCTCTATTTACACTTAGAAGTGTTAGGATAAAAATGGTACATATTGTTAAAGATAAACTAGAATTACATACCATCAACATCTTCATGCACGACAGTCTATACATCTATCTTAAAAACAGAGACGACTAGCTGAAGCTTATAACTTGTCATGAAATACTGGAATTACTCTATTACCTTGCCTGCAGATCTACAAAAGAAAAGAATCCAATGCTTTAGCTATCAAAGATAAGTAAACCCAAGGGCACCCTGTAGGAACCCCTTCAAAAATATGCAAACAAGTCGTCAGTAATATTACTAGAATTATAAAATATGAAAAGATAGATATTGTTATTTCGCATTTAATTTATAAATTTGATGTCTTTTATGTTTAGCAATAATAATGTGATGCTGCCATTAGATAAATATTTAAACATCTTTCATTCCGCAGTTAGTATTTTCTCTATGATTTTGCTATATCAAAAATTTTAAATTTTTAGCGATTTTTGGGATGTTACATTTACAGTGTTGTTTTAGGATGACCCTCTACAGGGTTCGATACCGCGACCTTCAGCTCGCATGTCTCCCACTGTGCGTTCTAAGAGTTGTGTTTCTTATTTGCTGACTTGCTAATGTGGTTTTGGTTCTGGTTTTCTTTGAGTGTGTTCATGCTGATTCTCACGCACTAGTTTGCAAGGTAATGTATAGGTTTTGAAACCTATGTCCTTCTGATTGTTTATGAGTTGCATTCGTTGTTATTTTTTCTTAATGGATTTTCTTTTATGATACCCGTTTAACAATACTTTGTTTGTGTGGCAGGTTCCTTTGGCTCTTGCTTCCCAAGCTCGAGTTTGAAATGATGACACTGCGTTGGAACTGGTATGCTTCGGTGGTTTTCCTTGTTGGCTTCGGCTCAGTGACCATTGGTCCTTGTGTTGGTTCTTAGCCGAGACTTCATTTTTAAATGTATGGTTGTGGAAGGTGACCACCATTGTGATGTTTGTGAGATGGCTGGAAGCGTGGGGAGGATGAAACCCTCAACCCACTTAGGCGTTAATCCTATAGTGTTTCTCTGTGTAGATACTTTGTAAATGATTGTAAAATAGTCGAGGGGGTTGAATCCCTCAGCTATTCTGGTTTAACAAATATTTTGGTTATTTTCTCTTGATTATGTTTACATGTGTTGAAAGTTGAGAGCGATGCTCCAAAGTATGTGATAATTTAATGTTTTTTCCTATGAAACCTTGTGTGTTAAAGATGGCTAAGAGCCAAAGGTTTAAACATTGTGTTGAGCATTCAAAACCCTGAACTCATTTGGTTTAGCTGGTAGCTTTGAAAGTTTTTGAGAAGTCGAACCTTAAAACTGAGACTTATTCTCGTTTATCTATTTGGTTTCGATGCAATCTATGGTTATACTAAGAATGTAATACTATGATGTTGATGTTGATGCCGAAATATTATTTTGTCTAAAGTTAGGCTTGGTACATGTTATATGATGTTGTCTATTCTCGGCAATGTTTGAACCTGGGCAAATGAAGTTAGTGTTTTAGAAAGTGAAAATGGTATTTCAATTATCTTAGGGTTTTTGATGAAACCTATTGATATAAGAAAGAGACCTTTACATAGTTGAATTCTACCTTGTATCTTACATGTGATACGTTAAGTGTTTAATGTTTAAGATATGAAAAGCTATGGTTCTAGCCAAAGATGTATTCATCCAAACAGAGTTACTTTTGTTTGCATAAAATTTTTCAATTCGGTACTGTTGGTAACGTTTGACAATACGGAAAAAGGATAGAAGTCCTAAAACAGTTTCGAATGGATAAACAAAAGAAAAACTTATGCAAATGTTTGGGAAAACATAGAAATGTTAAACGCTATTTTAGATCTGTTGCTGCAAAAAGTAGAGATAATACAAGTTCAGAATAATTAGATATTCTATGTTTGATTTACAGCTACTTAATTTTCACAAGTATTTATAAAAGGCTAAAGTATAGTTTAAATACCAAAGGTATAAAAAGAAATGACAGAGAAGTGAATAATATCTAACTATTGTATGGACATAGTTGATCCTACACTGAAACCCTGAGTTTTGTGCATATTGAAAAGTGTTTGACTTCTATTACTATAATACATTATGATATTTTGCATAAAGTAAATGTCTATTATATTTTTCTGAAAAACTAAACATAAATAATTTGTATAGCAGAATATAACAGATAAGGACAATTTGAAATAAAACATAGCAGGGTTAGATTATTCATTCAATTTGTTCACTACTTTATCATTCATATAGTTTAATCTTCCCTACTAGAGTACAATACAGAAAACAGTATGGGGAAAAATATAGTGGAGGTAATTTATCAATTCTTATATTTATTCAACAGTTTACAGAATCCTAAATAGAGCAGAAAATCACACTTTTACTTCTGTAGAATATTAACTATCAGTTTTAAAACCAATGAATACTAAATCAATAATTATAGAAAACAATATAACTCCTTAGGAGATGAAATAACAAGTAGAACCTGTAAATGTAGATAGGGTGGACAAACACCTGAGGCATGTTCCTCCCAGCCTTCTCCAGAATAAGCAGCCAATCTACTTGCCTCCTTTGGACCCCCGAGCTTGATTACTGAACCACCAGGTAGAAGAAATCTGTGTAGAAGCAAGGCACTCAATTTTTTATAACCAACAATCAATAGAGACTTGCCAAAACCTCAATCTCTACACTCAACAGTAGAAACTCTCCACTCAGCAATAAACAAGGCAGACTTACACCATGATCAAAAACATAGCATTTCCCCTCATTGAATCTCTTGTGTGCATACAGCAGAACCACAAGGTAAGTTTCCTCGTCAGGAAAAGTGATGAACCTCAGTCCACAATTCGATGGCTCTTAAAAGATTGCCTACGTCTTTAGTGGCCAGTTTTCAATAAATGAGCCTCAAGATCCAATCCCATCTTTCAGGGAACTATGACCACAATTCAAGGGTGTTGTCCCATACCAACAGCTAGTTACTTGCCTCATGATGCTGCCACTTGTCCATTTCCTTCTACCCCAGATTCCATTCCACCTAGTGGGTCAGGAAACTCATTCAACAATCTCCTTAGGTGTTTGTCTCCTATTTTATTTATTTAAATAATAATATTTTTCAATGGAAGTCATCATTGGAAAACTCCTGCAACTTCTTATCAAACCAACTCTATATTTCCAGTTTCGTTGGATGCCACAACATGTCCTCCTTTCACTTCGCACACGGTCCCGGCAAAGGAACCATTTGTTGAATCAAACCCAGTCAACAAGGGTTCCCATCACTGTCGACACCAACCCACCGCTATCTATCTGAGCATTGGCCCGGAACTGTTTTACCCTGTCCAGCAACACCTACGGAGTAGATGAGGTCTCACCTGAGGTGATCAAGGGAGAGTGGATGGAACCATGTTTCTGCCAAATGAAGGAGGATGATTGTGGCAATACTTGCTTACTTATTTAACTTATTGCAACATTCAAGACAAATCTATGCATTTACGTTTAACATCATTCATATTCATAGCATCTCTCCATAGAAATATTCATGGTGACAAGTATAACATTGAAGTATTAACTGTAGCAAGAAACCATCGCAACATGCATAAAAGGTTCACAAGGAATTTCACCAAACAGTTTCGTCATGTCATATTACTTCAGCAAAACCCTGATACAATATCTCCGCAAAACCAAATCTCGACAATATCTCTTGATCTCACATACAGACTCAAAGATGCGCACAATCAACATCCAAAGATCCGTACTAAGATGCCATTACACTTACAACTTATGACTTTACATAGGCTTCCACCTTTACAATGCTTGTCCACTTACTAATGACTTCCTAACCGACACTTGGACAAATGACCCAAAATCTAGCTGATGCGGTCCAAATGACCTAAAAACCCACCTACTGTGGTACAATTTATCTCAAAATTACATATCATCTAGACCAATGGCCCAAAAACCCGCATTCTGTGGTACAATCGACTCAAAAATAAATAAAAAATACTCTAGCCTTCTGCCTTCCGCAACCTCTTCTGATGTGTCATAGCATCGACGAAGCTGCGATTCTTCCTTACCAAACCGCCTGCCAACAATGCTCTTTAGAGTTCTTTCCGGTCGTGCTATGCACATAAACATTCCTGGGACACTCTTTTAAGGTTTTTTGGTGGTCACATGTAATAGCTCCCTGGGAGATCTGATAGGTTGAGCAGTAAGCTCGTAATCAGTCCTGGGATGCTCTTTCGAGGTTTTGTTGATGCACGTAATCAATCCCAAGGATTCCACAGGATGGCCAGCTCGCAGAGATGATGAAGACCTATAGGAGGCTAGGCCTACATCCAACATGAAAAAGGGCTGGCTCTATAGAACTTCCTTTGATGAGAAGAATTGAGAGATAGCCTAGTGATCGAGATGACGAGTACAACAGCAATGACGATGATGCTTCGTGATCCAATGACGATGATCCATCTCCAGAATTGAAGACTTGTGCCGATATGTATTGATGACTTGTGTCAAGAGAACACCTTCCTAGTTAAGAGGGAGTGTTGATGTATTTGTAACTTCAGAATATATTCTTCTATGTATTACACTTGTACTTTATTATATTCCTGATGGAGATGTATTATTCCTCCAATCAGAAGTGTCATCATTTGTATTTGTAAGTGTCGCAAGTGTTGCAAGTATTATTGTAAGTGTCACAACTTATATTTGATGGGTTATTATACCACCAATGTGGGGTCGGCCCTGTATGATTCATGTGGATGGGTTATTAGGCTTCATTAGGAAGTTGACCCTGTTAGGGTTAAAGGCAGGTTAAGTTTTGTATAAATAGAGAGTGAGTGTCTCTCATTCTATTCATTCACTCACTCATCCAACTCTCATAATTGAGAGAGAGGTGTAACATCCCCGCTTAATAATAATAAACACTTTGAGTTAGTAATATAGTGAATTTTAAAAAAAATAAACTGTAATAGCATTTGTTTGAGAAAATACGGCAATTGCTCCTCTAGTCATCAATCGTTAGGAATAATAAGGATCTCAATGATTTAAAAGCTTGCATTCTTAACTATTAGCTATCATAAGAGTATCTAATCGTAAAGATTTGGCTGTATAAACTTTATTGTAATTAATTACCAAAATTATAAGTTACAGCTTTTCATGCATCGAAGCGAGACATAATCCTCATTTGATAGTTTCCATGATATTGAGGATCTCCATAATTTATAACGAAGGTCATTAGGAACTAAAATACACCATCCCTATATCCACAAAATGTCCATTAGTTATCCATTAAGAAATGAAATCGTTCTTATCTATATCACGTATAACAAACCCAAACAAATCCGAGTTAGTATTTTTAAACAATTATAAGGAAGAAAAATGAAATAAATCCTTTTATTAAATGAGAAAGCACCGTCATGAAATTAATCATAATAAGGACCCTAAGTCTGCCATTCTGGTCTCCATCAAAGACGGTTTGTTCAATATAAGTTTTCATCATGCATAATCACGTAGTTGTATTACTTACAAACTATGTTCTTATAATATTACTTTATTGCAACACCCCCATGCATTAGTATTTAAGGGAAAATTGCAATAGATAGTTTCATAACCACAAGAAAATTCAGACAATAAAATTACATCTATCTATGCTATCATAACATGTACAACGCGTTAAATGAATTTATCTTTTACTAAAGTACATTCGACAAGAAGTAACTAAATCATAAGCAACATTGTCCTTAACGTATCACACACAAAGCACCACACATAAAACACATAAAACACTATATACACGTGGTTCACCCAACTCTTTGGGCTACGTCCACAAAAGGTCGTAAATCTTCTTATTCATATTCCCCATAGAGAGTTACAATCCTGCAATGCAGGGAGAGCCACTTTTCACTTTCAAGCTTCGACGCTGCACCAAACCAAGGCAGAGAGCTATTTCGTATCATAACTGAAAGGAATTGTATACACCTTCATGGCATAAGAATGAATACCTGCATGTCGAGTCCTAAACTCATATGGACCATGATAATTTTAACAGAATTCCTTCCTAAAGCGTCCAAGATTCAATCATGTTGGTTGTTTGGTCGATCTTTACTTTTCAATCACTATTATTTAAATCGACGAAGTAAGGAGTCAGGAAGGGAGGTCTCACTTTGTCTATCTACATGTATTCCTTTACCTAGCATTAGTATATATATAAATTTCATGTACAGGAAACATATACACTTGTAACCACGAGTATCTAACAATGACTACCGAGTTTGACACTTGCATAGTAATCATGGACCGAACTAATAACCTAATGTTAACATGAAATTCTTAGGCTAAAACAGAGCTTCAACGCTAAGACTGATGTTGATGTAACAACCAGAAATTGTTGTGGTTCCTGATGTTGAATTTATCCTTCACCAATGATATCGAAAACTCTAGTAGAAAAATTACACGGCTTAAGGCCAAATCGCAGCCTCCCTCGAGGTCCATACGCTGTTCGCAGAAACACCGCATAAATAAAGGAAATGGAAGGAAAATCATGTGGTTCCAGACAATATACAAAATCTTATCACTAAACATAGTCGCATCATCAATAGTAAATTAAAAAAAACGGAGATGGGGGAACATGGATTGACTAACCAGCTGTCTATTCTCATAGAGTCGTAACAATGAAACTCAAGGACAAAGATGGATGGAAAAACATGGATCGGCTAACCAGCCGTCCATTCCTCATTCAGTTGCAGCAACACTCATTCAAGGACAAATATACAGAGACCCACCGATATTATCTTTGCAATACAACTATTCAGTAACTTAATGGAGATTCACGCCATGCAAACAGGTCGACTCAGTCTATGCAGCATATCAAACTAAAGTTTCCAACCAACATTAAAGGATACTTGAATGTTAACTAGACAAGGAGAGTTACACGCCATCCGATGATCAATGGGCAGGGAAACGAGCCAAACAATTTGGAGTATAAAATAAAAATTGAATACTGACGGATACAAGTTAGAAACTGAGATCGAATAACGTAATTACATGCATAGTTGATTCTTGATTGGAATTAGTTATTGGGGATCGATCTGATCAAGAAAGGAATCTGAATGCTGTAATCGTTTAGATTCGATCTGAGCCAATTCATTACAGGATTTATCTGGAAGTGAAACCCTACTGAGTACAAGACCGACTCTTATAATTGATCACAAGAATCTACGAATCGCCCTGGTCCCAATACAGAGAAATAATTTCATGCATGGCATGGACTGAGATTAAACTGTACAGAAAGATAATTATTTCCATCTTATGCACAGTCTTGTAACAATTAAATAATTTTATACTCGATATTCATTCTAATACATAAGTGTAAAATAAAGAGTCTCGGATATTTCCAACAGAGAGAATTAATATAAATAAAACCTTACGATGGAGTCTCTGCTCTATACAAAAGGTATAACATGACAGATCTATAAAAAGTCACGGCAAGGAGAAGGAAACTACCCAGGTCGTTTTAGTTCCTACACAGAACTTATACTACAAAGATCCTAACTGGAATCACGCTTTCGCACGGCATAAATAACCAGGGATCCTACCTAGAATCACGTTTTTATGCAGTAAAAATAAAGACGCTTACCATCGCTGAGCCACATATATATATATATTATCTATATATAACAGAGTTTACCTCTTTGTTCAACGCGCGAAGTATAGTTCATGGCTGAAATGGCTACCGCCATTTGCAAACTTCCTCCAAATTCGCACCTCGCAGTCCTGCGACTTTCCCCTTCTCGCCTTCTATTCTTTTCCCATCCATAACTCTCGTGCCGAGATCTCCATAACAGCCCCCCCATAACTCTAGTGCGGCTCTCTCTATAACTCGAGTGCCGAGATCTCAATCACCGCCCTCCATAACTCTAGTGCGGCTATCTCTATAACTCGAGTGCCGAGATCTCAATCACCGCCCTCCATAACTCTAGTGCGGCTATCTCTATAACTCGAGTGCCGAGATCTCAATCACCGCCACATGGAGTCCCAGAACGAGGGTTAGGTGAAGGTGCAACGGTGGCAACCATCAAGATCCTCCACGGCGTCTTCACCACTACTCCATTCCGAATGACTCAACAATCACCTACCTCTTCTATGGTTTGCCCTCCGCTATATAGTTTACTTTCTAGATATTATTTCCCATAACAATATACTTCTCTAATCCGCTTTCATACGTGGGGTGTTTTTATACTCTTTTGTGTTGTTATAAAGGAGGATTATATTCTTTTACAAAATGGAAACCCTCAACGATCTATATATATATATATTATAATTGGTGTTTTCCTGATCACTTCAACATGTGAAGTTCCTATAGTAATACTTAGTGATTCACTTGCTCATCGTTATTTAGTTGTTCCCTTATAAGTTACGACTTATAACAACCTAAGAACAGAAATAACGATACGTTCAAGATCCACTGGTGGGGCTTTGGCCTTGAGCTCCTCACCAGGGCCTCATACATAGTTCAATATACAATTCCAATTCTAATAGGGATACAAGGAGGGATATTACATCCTCCTCCTCTTTAAAAATAACACCGTCCTCGGTGTTCATACTTTTTAGTAGTTCGCTTGCTTCGTCATCTCTATTTTTACCCTTTCTGGCCTTTCAAGAATTTTTCGCAAGTCGTATGGATCACACCTGAGTTTTCGACTACAACAACGGTTTCCAGTAAAATGAAAAATAATAATAAAACTTTATTATCAACTTCATAATCAAACTCAGAAACATAAATCATGAGTTCTTTATTGCACATATCACTTGCAATATTTAAAATAGATCTAGCGCTCCAAGATTGTATAATGTTTGACAAAATCAACAAACAGCATTCACTTGATCCAGGAAATTCTTGCCTAACACCTTAGTGCTCACACAGCAATCCTTTCTCTCATACCTTGCCTAACACCGTAGTGCTCACACAGCAAACATTTCTTTTATGTCTTGCCTAACACCTTAGTGCTCACGCAGCAAACATTTCTTTCATGTTTTGCCTAACACCTTAGTGCTCACACAGCAAACATTTCTTTTATGTATACTAAGCAGCGTCCTGCCTCCCACATATACAATTTTTATAACTTGCCTAGGTCTTACAGCCAGCCGATTCTCCGAGACTCCTAGTGGCTGTTCAATCCCTGATTTTAGGGAGTATTTTAATGCCATTATGACACTCTTTACACAATTCCCCTCAAGCCTTCTTGCTTGAGTCCCGGAATTTATTTCCCCACAAGCCTCCTCGCTTGAGTCTGGGAAAATCTCTTACGGATTTATCAATGATTTAATCATATTACCCTTTTATAACCATACGATTTCTCTGACCCATTTGGGTCTAGTTCTTTATTCAACAATAATTATCAAAATTAAAAGAAATAAATAACAGTTTTGATGAGGATCCTAAATCCTCAGCCCCTCATTTTTTTCACCTGCATAATATTTATGCTCTTATCTTTCCACAAGCTCCACAGAATTTTGACCATCTTCCAAGCTCACCTGTTAGCAACACTTTATATAACAAAATTCAAAATTGTAAGTAAGAAATTCATCCTTCATACTACAATATCCGTACTTGATCATCTGTAATAAGCATTCTTTTCTTCTAAGCAATCTAGATTAATACATAATTCCTAGAACACAACATAACATTCTTCCTATGATAATCCCTGGATATTATGCTTACTTTACCTCGGATGTTAGCCTTTACCTTTTTAAACACCATTCCTATTTTAGTCATATAAGTCTTCTTTGTATATACTAACATCATACAACCCATTATCTTCAAACATACTTTCATAAGGATAATCACATACATTCATGATGGTGGCCACATATATCTTTATAGTATGATTCTCATATGCGAGGTGCAAATTTAATTGTATTAACACATATTAGTATTACACTCAACATCTCATGGAATTCATATACAATAGGAAAAGAAAAGACGTAGGTTGTCAAGGTATCTATGCATATAAGGTATGCTTCTATCTTATAAGTTTCCCTCATATAGCCTTTATAACAACCACTCAAAGTATCCCAACATCCATAGTAGAGATCACTGGAATATAAAATTATACCATATGCATTATATATACAAAACAAAGTGGGTTATAACAAAAGAAGATTTCTTTGTCGTTTATCCAGTAACAGATAGGTTAATCTTCTATTCGAATGTCCTCTAAACCTCACTAATATATAAGCAAAACTTAATTGCGACTCGTGCTTACCTTAGACTTAATTAAAATCCCAAATCAGCATGCCTCTTTTGTTATTTGACTGTACTGACATTTTACAAAACCTTCTCTACTCAAAGTTCTTTACAAAGCTTGTTCTATATCAAATAAGCATATCCCTAATCACCTTAAATTAACAAAGTTTATATGGCTAACAAAAGTACCCTAATATAACATTCACTGTAACTATGTCAAAATCAAATTACGTGAACCTCCACAATACATGAACCTCCACAAATGTCCATCTTTGGTCAAATGATGGTAACAAAGCTCATCAAGCATTTTTAATAAGTCTTTGTTCTCCTAGTATCACATGATTGATGTCTTATGATTGTCATTTACCTTTATTTGCTAGACAATCATTCATAAATCATGGACGATATCCTAAGTTTGATTTTTATGGTAATAATTTTAAAACAAAGCTCATTTCTTTTTAAAGCATAAATAGTTCATGTAGATTTCTATCTAAACCCTCCCCTAGGTAATTTAGTAGAAGGTAGAATCCAGTTTAGTCATGATACTCATTTATGCTACTTGACCTATTATATCAAGCCCCTTATACTTAGGATGATCTATATGACAACACTAGAATCACCCAATGCGTTTATACTACGCCTCCTCGTTAAAGTGTTAGGAGAATTACTTAAATCCCCTATATGATTTTTACATCATGTGTAACACAATTGTGACTAAAGAAAGTAGTTAAGGAAGGCAACTTTCTCTTTGAAGCATGTTTGCATCTTAAGGTGATTAAGTTTATGGGTTGAGACATAGACTTTTGTTTTTGCAGGTAAGATAGGACGACCAACAACACCATCAAGACACACTTTAATCATTTACTCGAGATTGGCATTGAATTTTTAGAAGACTAGCCTATATATATGGAAAATCGAAGAGCCATCATACTACAATCAAACAGAATGACGAATTTGTAATCATTCAACATATACTCTAACAATTTAAACATCATCATCAAAGCACATTTTAATCATTCACCTATGATTAGTATTGAACAATTAGAAGATTAGTATGGAGAATTAGAAATACCAGTGACCCTTAAACAAGGCTTTGCAAAACAAGTTCGTGTCTATCCTTCATGACCGAATACGTGCAAATCATCATAATCAAATACACACAAGTACCATTAGAATGTTCAACTTAAACCAATTAAAGTGAATTCCCTTAATTCATAACTATACCTTTAATATTTCAACATGAGAATGACTTTTTCTATACATTTGTTCCACCATGCAAGACTAATACAATGTCATACAATCCAATAAACTTTCTATGTCATACAATCCAATAAACTTTCTATTTTTCCGCATGCACCCTAGTGCAAAAATACAAGACAAAAACGAAGTATAACTTCTATACTTACAGTTTAACCCGACGAGTGATGGAATCCCATATTTTGAAATCGGATAATGTACTCTCGTCCATTTGTCCCCGGCATTCAAAACAACAATCTGTTTGTTAGTTTCAAAAACCTATATACTTCTTTACCTTATGTTGAGCCCCTATTGGCCCGAGTGCTGAAACCTCAGCTCTGATACCATATGTAACATCCCCGCTTAATAATAATAAACACTTTGAGTTAGTAATATAGTGAATTTAAAAAAAAATAAACTGTAATAGCATTCGTTTGAGAAAATACGGCAATTGCTCCTCTAGTCATCAATCGTTAGGAATAATAAGGATCTCAATGATTTAAAAGCTTGCATTCTTAACTATTAGCTATCATAAGAGTATCTAATCGTAAAGATTTGGCTGTATAAACTTTATTGTAATTAATTACCAAAATTATAAGTTACAGCTTTTCATGCATCGAAGCGAGACATAATCCTCATTTGATAGTTTCCATGATATTGAGGATCTCCATAATTTATAACGAAGGTCATTAGGAACTAAAATACACCATCCCTATATCCACAAAATGTCCATTAGTTATCCATTAAGAAATGAAATCGTTCTTATCTATATCACGTATAACAAACCCAAACAAATCCGAGTTAGTATTTTTAAACAATTATAAGGAAGAAAAATGAAATAAATCCTTTTATTAAATGAGAAAGCACCGTCATGAAATTAATCATAATAAGGACCCTAAGTCTGCCATTCTGGTCTCCATCAAAGACGGTTTGTTCAATATAAGTTTTCATCATGCATAATCACGTAGTTGTATTACTTACAAACTATGTTCTTATAATATTACTTTATTGCAACACCCCCATGCATTAGTATTTAAGGGAAAATTGCAATAGATAGTTTCATAACCACAAGAAAATTCAGACAATAAAATTACATCTATCTATGCTATCATAACATGTACAACGCGTTAAATGAATTTATCTTTTACTAAAGTACATTCGACAAGAAGTAACTAAATCATAAGCAACATTGTCCTTAACGTATCACACACAAAGCACCACACATAAAACACATAAAACACTATATACACGTGGTTCACCCAACTCTTTGGGCTACGTCCACAAAAGGTCGTAAATCTTCTTATTCATATTCCCCATAGAGAGTTACAATCCTGCAATGCAGGGAGAGCCACTTTTCACTTTCAAGCTTCGACGCTGCACCAAACCAAGGCAGAGAGCTATTTCGTATCATAACTGAAAGGAATTGTATACACCTTCACGGCATAAGAATGAATACCTGCATGTCGAGTCCTAAACTCATATGGACCATGATAATTTTAACAGAATTCCTTCCTAAAGCGTCCAAGATTCAATCATGTTGGTTGTTTGGTCGATCTTTACTTTTCAATCACTATTATTTAAATCGACGAAGTAAGGAGTCAGGAAGGGAGGTCTCACTTTGTCTATCTACATGTATTCCTTTACCTAGCATTAGTATATATATAAATTTCATGTACAGGAAACATATACACTTGTAACCACGAGTATCTAACAATGACTACCGAGTTTGACACTTGCATAGTAATCATGGACCGAACTAATAACCTAATGTTAACATGAAATTCTTAGGTTAAAACAGAGCTTCAACGCTAAGACTGATGTTGATGTAACAACCAGAAATTGTTGTGGTTCCTGATGTTGAATTTATCCTTCACCAATGATATCGAAAACTCTAGTAGAAAAATTACACGGCTTAAGGCCAAATCGCAGCCTCCCTCGAGGTCCATACGCTGTTCGCAGAAACACCGCATAAATAAAGGAAATGGAAGGAAAATCATGCGGTTCCAGACAATATACAAAATCTTATCACTAAACATAGTCGCATCATCAATAGTAAATTAAAAAAAACGGAGATGGGGGAACATGGATTGACTAACCAGCTGTCTATTCTCATAGAGTCGTAACAATGAAACTCAAGGACAAAGATGGATGGAAAAACATGGATCGGCTAACCAGCCGTCCATTCCTCATTCAGTTGCAGCAACACTCATTCAAGGACAAATATACAGAGACCCACCGATATTATCTTTGCAATACAACTATTCAGTAACTTAATGGAGATTCACGCCATGCAAACAGGTCGACTCAGTCTATGCAGCATATCAAACTAAAGTTTCCAACCAACATTAAAGGATACTTGAATGTTAACTAGACAAGGAGAGTTACACGCCATCCGATGATCAATGGGCAGGGAAACGAGCCAAACAATTTGGAGTATAAAATAAAAATTGAATACTGACGGATACAAGTTAGAAACTGAGATCGAATAACGTAATTACATGCATAGTTGATTCTTGATTGGAATTAGTTATTGGGGATCGATCTGATCAAGAAAGGAATCTGAATGCTGTAATCGTTTAGATTCGATCTGAGCCAATTCATTACAGGATTTATCTGGAAGTGAAACCCTACTGAGTACAAGACCGACTCTTATAATTGATCACAAGAATCTACGAATCGCCCTGGTCCCAATACAGAGAAATAATTTCATGCATGGCATGGACTGAGATTAAACTGTACAGAAAGATAATTATTTCCATCTTATGCACAGTCTTGTAACAATTAAATAATTTTATACTCGATATTCATTCTAATACATAAGTGTAAAATAAAGAGTCTCGGATATTTCCAACAGAGAGAATTAATATAAATAAAACCTTACGATGGAGTCTCTGCTCTATACAAAAGGTATAACATGACAGATCTATAAAAAGTCACGGCAAGGAGAAGGAAACTACCCAGGTCGTTTTAGTTCCTACACAGAACTTATACTACAAAGATCCTAACTGGAATCACGCTTTCGCACGGCATAAATAACCAGGGATCCTACCTAGAATCACGTTTTTATGCAGTAAAAATAAAGACGCTTACCATCGCTGAGCCACATATATATATATTATCTATATATAACAGAGTTTACCTCTTTGTTCAACGCGCGAAGTATAGTTCATGGCTGAAATGGCTACCGCCATTTGCAAACTTCCTCCAAATTCGCACCTCGCAGTCCTGCGACTTTCCCCTTCTCGCCTTCTATTCTTTTCCCATCCATAACTCTCGTGCCGAGATCTCCATAACAGCCCCCCCATAACTCTAGTGCGGCTCTCTCTATAACTCGAGTGCCGAGATCTCAATCACCGCCCTCCATAACTCTAGTGCGGCTATCTCTATAACTCGAGTGCCGAGATCTCAATCACCGCCCTCCATAACTCTAGTGCGGCTATCTCTATAACTCGAGTGCCGAGATCTCAATCACCGCCACATGGAGTCCCAGAACGAGGGTTAGGTGAAGGTGCAACGGTGGCAACCATCAAGAGCCTCCACGGCGTCTTCACCACTACTCCATTCCGAATGACTCAACAATCACCTACCTCTTCTATGGTTTGCCCTCCGCTATATAGTTTACTTTCTAGATATTATTTCCCATAACAATATACTTCTCTAATCCGCTTTCATACGTGGGGTGTTTTTATACTCTTTTGTGTTGTTATAAAGGAGGATTATATTCTTTTACAAAATGGAAACCCTCAACGATCTATATATATATATATTATAATTGGTGTTTTCCTGATCACTTCAACATGTGAAGTTCCTATAGTAATACTTAGTGATTCACTTGCTCATCGTTATTTAGTTGTTCCCTTATAAGTTACGACTTATAACAACCTAAGAACAGAAATAATGATACGTTCAAGATCCACTGGTGGGGCTTTGGCCTTGAGCTCCTCACTAGGGCCTCATACATAGTTCAATATACAATTCCAATTCTAATAGGGATACAAGGAGGGATATTACAAGAGGAGTGCGCACAAGTGTAGGAGAGTAGCTGCTAAGGACATCTATCTTTTTGGGGTTTGATCTTTGTGATGTTTGTATTGGCGCTCATGCTATCTCTAAGGAAGTTGTGGGGTTTTTCACCTTCTTGGTTTTCCCCGGTGAAATGCTTTGTGTCCATTGTATCTTGTGATTGTTATGCTGTGCTTGTTATTCTCTTAGTGATCCTAGATAATATTGAATGAAATTATCGAAAAATTAACATGGTATCAGAGCGGTACTAAGAAGAAGACACTATTCAGCTGCAGAAGCTAGGGCTTCTTAATTTTTGGGTCTCTCTCCACAGATCATCACAGGAAGGAGGCTAGGATAATTCTCCTTGCAAGGGCGCATCTTTTTGTCGAGATAGAATTCAATTCTGAACACTTTCAATTTTTGGCCCGTCACTATGCGGGAAATTAGGGTTTCAGAGAAAATTGAAATTTTTGGAATCTGAGACCACGGCTGGATGCTCCTCAGAAAAATCAAAGTTTAGAGACCAAGATTGAAACTTTTGGTTGGGAAAAACCCCGGGCTCCATCAAACCCTAGTTCAATATTTTGATGAGAAAGGTGGAAAATTAGGGTTTCTGCAAAAGTTGGAATTTTTTAAATGTGAGACCACGGCTAGATTCTCCTCAAAAAAATAGAAGTTTAGAGACCAAGATCAAACTTTTCGGCTAGGCAGAACCCCGAGCATTATCAAACCCTAGTTCGGGATTTTGACCAGAAAACCAGAAAATGCAGATCTGAAAGTTTCAAAGGCAATTTTGAGGGGTCAAATTTTGTAGATTTCAAAATTGAAGTATACCAGCTTGATCAGCTCATCAAGGTGCATCTTCCGATCCATTCAGAATTTTGGAATTCAAAGTTTGAATTTTTAGGGTCCCTCTTACAAGCCCTAATCCAACTCTAGATCCAGTTTTAACAAATCAAGTGGTAAGACCTAAATATTTTATTTCCATTTGAGTTTCTCCTTAAGATGTCTCACCACACCAAGCTTGAGGATAATCTTGAAGGAGCTGACAACTTCCGAGCATGGAAGTATAGGATTGGGTCAATCCTAGAAGAGAATGAGTTGGACACCTACATAAGTCAAGAGGTTCCAGTTCCAGAGGGAGATGAGGCTAAGGATTTACACAAGAAGAACTTGGTGAGGTAGACAATGACACGTTTTATCTCTCTCCTATTTTTCTTTTATTTATGACACTTTTTTAAATTTATTTATTTTTATTTTTAAGAGATTAGTTATATAATTGTTTTTATTATTTCAAAATTACCCCACTAGCATTTAAAAGACTTCAAAGTAGTGATCATATAAAATAAAAACAGTGATTGTTTATTTTTAGTATTATTGTAATTATATTTTTTCATTATAATTTTAGTTTTTTTTTTTAGTTTTAAATTTTATTAAATATATAAAAAAAAGTAGTGGTACATTTATTAAAAAATTTACCACTATATCATTTATTGTGTATGCACAAGAATCTAAAACTTTCATTATTATTTTCAACCATCATCTCTTAACTCTATTCAAACCCAACATACTTGTCAACTACCATTAATGAGATATTATAGGTTGACCTTCACTAGATAACACCTTTAACTTAGTGTGACATGGCATATTTGTAGTGTGATGTGGCTTTTTTTATTATTTTCCTTAGGAGGCCCATTTTAGACCCCAAATTTTCTCTAATGAATAGAGAGTGAGTATCTCTCATTCTATTCATTCACTCACTCATCCAACTCGCATAGTTGAGAGAGAGGAGTGTGCACAAGTGGAGGAGGAGTAGCTGTTGAGGACATCTATCTTTTGGGGGTTTGATATTTGTGATCTTTGTATTGGTGCTCATTCTATCTCTGAGGAAGTTGCGGGGTTTTTCACCTTCTTGGTTTTCCCCTGTGAAGTGCTTTGTGTCCATTGTCTCTTGTGATTGTTATGTTGTGCTTGTTATTCTATTAGTGATCCTAGATAATATTGAATGAAATTATTGAAAAATTAACAGAAGGGGGTTGTCCCCTTGCACTTGGGGTTGGTTCTATCATTTTTTTTTCCCTTCTTGTTTCCTTAATTTTATGGATTATGGGGTTTTGCAGCATTCAACTATTCAAACTATTCAACCTGTTGAGCTAGGGAAGGTTGGACAAAGTTTACCCCTACATGTATTGCAATATGAGAACCAACTGGCATTCCTAGTGAAGGGATGGGGAATGTAAAATAAGGGTTCAACAAAGGGACTCCTCCATTGGGGTTGGAGGCCCCATATGACATTAATGTTGGCTTCAGGGCCCATTATAAGGCGTGCACCCCATTTTCTGCAATTGTATTTGGAAAAGTAGGACTATATGGTCCATGTGTTAAAAGAGATTTTGGATCTTTTCTCTTGAGCTACAGGGATGGACATTAATGCTGGTAAGTCCACTTTATCTACTAATCTTCTGTGTGAGGTGGATTTGCAGGTGTATACTCAATTATTCCCCTTCTCGCATTTAACAATGTAGAATGGGTTGAAGTACTTGGGTTTCAACCTAAAACCAAATAATTATACGAAACAGGACTCGAAGTGGCTGATTGAAAAACTGGAAAAAAGGTTGAAATGTTGGAGCTTTAAGTGGTTGTCTAGGGCTAGAAGATTGATCCTGGTAAAGTCAGTTTTGGAGGCTATCCCAGTTTATTGGATGTCTTTATCTTGGATTCCCCGGGGTATCCTGGAACAAGCTAGATTCCTTTGCTTCCATTTTCTGTGGAGTGGCAAGGGGGATACTTTTGTTGCTCCCTGGGCAAGTGGGAACATATTGCTATGCTCAAGGCTCTGGGGGGGTGGGGATTGAAGAACATTTTCTCCTTCTCCAAGGCATTGGTTGCTAAGTGTGGATGGCAGTTGATCAAATCTGGAGGGTTCTGGGCTCGGGTTATGATTCACAAATACATAGTTCCTGATTCTCTTGAAAGTTGGATTCAGAATCCAGCCAAAAGTCATATTGGGGGATCGTTCATCTGGAAGGCCTTGGTAGCATCATTTCATATTATTGAACGAGATTTGGCTTGGGATGTTGGAAATGGTTGCTTGATCAGGATTGGACGGGATCCGTGGATGGGCTGTGAACTTCAGCATTTGATGCCGGAAGGTGCTATTGAAGCCCTTGGTCATAGGGGCATTTTATTTCTTCATCAACTTGCTGATCATGAGGAACTTTTATCGGGACGTCATGTCTGGATTTAGGCCAGCACTTTTGTCCTTGGGGTGGTAGAGGAGGAGGAATTGTCACGTTACATTAGGGCTCTTTCATCGGACCACATTACTTTGGGGGAACAAGTGGATGAACTTTGTTGGGATGGGGAGCCTTCGGGAAATTACACCTCAAAAGCCGGGTACATAAGGATCAGTGCTAAGCTAGTACAGAGGGAGCCGTTGTGGTGGTGGACGAAGGTTTGGAAACTGTCGTGTCCTCATAAGACCGATCTTTTTATGTGGTGTAAGCTTGTGAATAGGGTCCCTACTTGGGATTTCTTACAGAAAAGGAACAAACATTGGCCGGGTTGGTACACTCTTTGTCATCAAGATGAGGAGACGGTGGGACATATTTTTCTGTATTGCAATTACATCACCACTGTTTGGATGATTTTTTCCAAAATTCTGATAGTTATTTTTCATTGGGGTGGGGCATCTGTGGTTGATTACTGGCACCAATGGTATCAAAACCCAACTTATCGGGTGTATAGAGCTCTTCCACTTCTTGTTGTATGGGGTGTTTGGTTAGCCAGGAACAAGAGAGTATTCACGGAAACCAAGTGTCTTCCTTCTCAAACGGTTGTGAATTGCTGTGTGAACTTTTTGTCATGTAAACGAATAAAACATGTCGTTAATGATCGGAATATACTGCTTGTGGTTATTGACCGCTCCCAACCATGGGGCTTCTTCGATGCAGCATGTCAAAACAACCACTGTGGGGGTGGGGCAATACTCTTTCTTTCACTTAAGTTCTCTCGCTTTACCTCCTGGATGACAGTTGAGGGACATCTCTTGAACACAAGTTGCATGTCCAATGGATTGTCTGGTGAAGGGTTTCTAAAGGTCTTCCCAATATATGCACAAGTAAGAACATCCAATTTAGAATTGATGCGATTCGCTTCCAGTCGGTGGTTCCTCACCAAATTGTGCATACCAACCTCCAAATTTTCTATGTGGACCACTAGGGGAGGTGTATCAAAATTATCAAGGAATTTCCCTTGATTCTTCCATAGCTATGGTCAGAAGGGCCTTCATGGTCTAGAAAACCCCCAAGGATTTCATGTGACGGGTCTCTCTGGGGCAAGAAGACCTTGAATCCTCCAACATCCCACCAAATTTATTCTCCAACTGCTCGAATTTTGGTCTACATTCATTCTGCTTCAATTGATTCTCCATATGGATAGTGCATGCCCTAGAAGAGGGAGGAATTTCATTCTTGAAGAACCCCTATACTCTCCCCATATCTTTCAGTTCACGCAGCATATGCATCCTTCTTGGGCCATTGGCCATCTTCTTCTTAGTGACTTTCATCTTTGCCATTTTTTCATCCCAAATATCTAGCACCCATAGTGACAAGCCTTGCTTTGAATGCCCAAGCCAAGTGATAAACATTCGATGCAGAGAATGGGTCTAATGGTTCTGGAGTTTAACCCTAGTAGCAACTTCAACCTGGTGCTAGATTCGATAACAACTATTCTGAAGGCTTCGAGTGTATTCATAAGTTGGGCTCTCATTACGATTAAGGCCATCCTAGGAATCCATGAAGGCTCGCACAAGGAGTTGATAGAAGCACATACAGGAATACCAAGGCAAATTCCATAATCATACCCTATGTTTGAACACTGACGAAAGCTCGTCCTTTGCTGAGGGACTATATCCTTCACATTGTTTCCATGCACCTCTGTGCATGCGCTAGTTGACTTGTGAGTCATGGGGTTATTCATTACAATCAATGCCATCGCCTTGCTAGTACCTGTCATGGGGGGCACTAGATAACACCTTTAACCTAGTGTGACATGGCATATTCATAGTGTGACATGAATTTTCTTATTATTTTCCTTAGGAGGCCCATTTTAGACTCCAAATTTTCTCTTATGGTGGCTCAAGAAACCCTATAGACAAATCAAACCTCTCCTTTAGCATCATTTGGCACTACAAATCATTATTATCTTGGTTTTTTCCCAGTTTGTATAGAAGGAAAACATTATAGATTGACCATAGTTTCCAAATTGAATATAATAGATGCATAAAGTAGTAGAATATGCATTTGGGGAATGAGGTTAAAAATTATCAATATTGTTGTCAATTGGATGTCCTATATTTTCTTCTTGATGTTCTCTCAATTATGCTCCTCTTTGTCTCATCCTCTCTAGCTTTCTCTTGCATTTCATCTTAGTCAACTTCTTGGCAATCATATTTCCTACTAAGGTTTTTCATATTCCCCATGTCAATTTCTAATCCATCCAGATTAATATTAGAAAGAAACAATTTTAATTTTGTGTAATTTTCACAACTACAAAAGAACCACATGTGAGTGGGTTCTTCTACATGTATTTTGTTTTTCTAGTTTATTTCATGCAAAGTGTTGGTTTCATTTGTATTTGTAAAATTACAATAGCTCGATCAAGATATTTTTCTAAACCCACAAAGACCTCAATCAAGATTTTAAGTAACCCTGAATCAAGGTATTTTGAAAAATCCTTGTTAAGTGCTCAACCAAACTTTATAAAAAAACTTCATTAGTAAAAACCTTCATCTCTTTCATCTTAGGTATTAAAGTTATGGTTTTTAGATCTACTATGTTTTATTCTTACTCATATATTTTGTTATTGAAAATTATACATTGAACATTGACTTACTAACCAAAACAAAAATTACTTGTTAAGTTTTCCAACAAAAAAATTCAAGGATAAGCATTTAATTACAAACTACACACTTTAAATCACATTAATATTTTTTGGAAAATTTATTATTAAAAATACAACACAATTTTGTAAGAATTGTATTCTACTTTACATGAAAAATCCACATCCCATGGGGGCATATATGAGTTTCAAAAACTTCATTTTAAAATATGTCAAATGTCAAATTTTCACAAAGGAGATAACTTAAATTAAGATATGTAAACATAATGTTGTCATATTCTCAAGGTTCTTTATGATTGTGTATATATCCATATGTAAAAATACTTTGATGTTTCATTATCACAATATTTCTATATAATTCTCATAATTTATTTATAAATTTGATATTTTTCATTTTTTTTAATTTGTATAACAATTTTAATATTATATATACATATAAATATTTCATTTTAATATTGTGTATAGTTTTTTTTTATTTGTTTAGTTTAATAATTAATTAAGTATGTTTTCACTAATTATTTTTATTTATAATTTATATAAATTTATTTATATTTATATTGATGTCTAAATTTAACTATTTTTTATTTTCATTTGTTTATATTTAAATTTAACTAACACATAATTATATAGATAGTTACATTCATAGGTGTTTAAATATTATATGTGTGCGATGCATTCTTCCAGGCTCGACGGGTGATGGAAAAGGCTCTAGGTAAGGCCATCGTCTATGACATGCCCCCTGTCTTTAATGCCACTTCAGAGGCAGGTCCATCCGCGTAGTCAGGAACCTTGCAGAAATTTTTTTAGAGTTCTTTATTGTTGGAAAGGGAAATATGATGGTCAGAATGACCCTGGCAGTCATTTGATAGAGTGTCATACATTGTGAGCATCGCAACCAAAAGATGAGTGGGACCATGCATTTATCCATACTTTGGACGAGATGCCACGATCATGGTATATTGCAGCTGAATTTCGGGGAGAAATCACTACTTGGTTGGAGTTGATAGTTTGCTTTACTCATACATCCATTTTTGCAGATCCCAACCCGGATATCCATAATGCTCTGCAACTCATCTGCGATGTGGTTCTGAAGGTTGTCCCAGTGGCATATCCTACGGATCCGCATACACACTACCAGATGCAATCCATGATGGAATGTTATAATATCACTGGTGGGCCGGAAGACGGTGATGATCCGCGGAATGTCAATATTCTGGAGTCTAAAGGAAGTTGCAATGTAGTAGCACCTAATGCGGCAAGTGATCAGATCAGCCAGCCATTGAAGCTCCGTAAGGTCAATATTGGGATGGAGGACAGTCCCAAGTTCGTGAATGTTGGAGATTATTGGGATGATGAGATGATGGGAAAGGTCACTGACTTGCTGCATGAATTCCAAGACCTATTTCCTACGAAGTTTTCTGAGATGAAAATTATTTTGGGCGACTTAGGGGAGATGAAGATCCCATTGAAACCAGATGCTAAACCAATCTAGCAGCGACCCTACCGACTGAACCTGCGCCATAAGGAAAGGGTCAAGGTAGAACTTGATCGCATGTTGGATGCTAGTATTATTGAACCGGTTGAAGAGTCAAAATGGATCAGTCCTATGGTGGTGCAGGACAAGAAAACTGGCGAGGTGCGCATTTGTGTCAATTTGCGGAAGTTGAATGATGCCTGCTTGCATGATCCCTTTCCGAACCCGTTTACTGATGAGGTACTCGAAGGTGTGGGTGGCGAGGAGATGTATTCTTTCACGGATGGGTTCTCGGACTATCATCAAATCCTCATTGCAAAGGAAGACCGCCACAAGATGACTTTTATGACAAAATGGGGTTGTTTTCATTACACAGTGATGTCGTTTGGGTTGAAGAATGCACCTGCAATATTTTCGCGGGTTGTCGTTTCCATGTTCAGGGATTTCATTCAGAAGTTTTTGCAAGTATACATGGATGACTGGACCATCTATGGTTTGATCAGCGATCATCTAGAAAACCTGCGATTGATGTTGGAGCGTTGTCAACAGCATCATATATTACTGAACTTGAAGAAGTGCATCTTTTGTGCACCATTCGGCATACTCCTGGTTCACATTGTGTGCAAGCAGGGGTTGTTAGTCGACCCAGCAAAGATTGTGCTTATTCTGAGCTTAACACCCCTAACTAACGTTAAGCAGTTGAGAACAACGTTGGGCCACACCAGGTATTATCGTAAGTTCATCAGGGGTTATGCAGCGATCACCGCACCTATGGAGAAGTTATTGAAGAAAGATGTGGTATTTCAATGGAGCCCTGAATGTCAAGATAGTTTTGAGATGCTAAAGGCTAAGATGGCTTCGGCGTCGATACTGGTATTTCCAGACTAGAGTAAGGAATTTCATGTCCATGTCGATGACTCATCGATCACGCTGGGATTGGTGCTTGCCCAACCTAGAGAGGGGGATCTAGATCACCCCATTACTTTCGCAAGTCGGAAGTTGTCATCAGTAGAAAGGAACTATACCACTACAGAGAGGGAAGGCTTGGCGATGGTCTATGCACTGCAGAAGTTTCGACACTACCTATTGGGAGGACACTTTAAGATGTTCACAGACCATTATGCATTAAAGTATCTAGTCAATAAGCCTGTTTTGGGGGGGAAAATATGTCGCTATCTACTTCTTTTTCAGGAGTTCGATTTTGAAGTGATTGTGAAGCCAGGACGGTTGAATGCTGGACCTAATCATCTATCGCGGATTGAAACAAGAGAGGAGCCAACTAACATCGAAGATGGGTTGCTTGATGCGCAACTTTTTAAGGTTGAAGTCACTGATGGCTATTTTGAAGAAATCATTCAGTTTCTGGCAACAGATACCGCACCCGAGGACTTCACCACTAGTCAAAAGAAGCAGTTGGTGGTCAAGGCTGCAGATTTCCAGCTAATTGCAGGTGAGTTATACAAATTGGGTTCTGATGAGATACTACGGCTGTGTGTTTTGCCTCATGATCAAGGGCAGGTCTTGTCAGAAGCACACGCAGGGGTGGCTAGGGGGCACTATGGCGGTTGTGCGAATGCTAGAAAGGTGCTTCGAGTGGGGCTCTGGTGGCCCATGCTACACAATGATGCGATCAACTATGCACGGTCCTGTGATGTTTGTCAGAGAACCAAGAAGCCATCCAAGAGGGATGAGATGCCACTGATACCTCAACTGACACTGTAGCCATTTGATAAATGGGAAGTGGACTTCGTGGGACCAATCAACCCACCTGGGAAGCACACTGGTGCAAGATACATCATCACAGTGACAGATTATTTGATAAGATGGGCGGAGGCTACACCAGTCGTTGATTGTTCCATGGCCACAACCACAAGTTTCTTGTTTGACCATATTGTCACTCAATTCGACTGCCCCAAGATATTGTTGAGTGATCAAGGAAGGCACTTTCTCGATCGCACCATTAGCGCATTGACAAAGGAAATGCAGATACAGCACAAGAAGAGTACGTCGTATCATCCACAGGAAAATGGTATGGTGGAAGCTTTCAACAAGATATTGGAACATGCATTTACAAAGGTGTGCAACGCGAACCACAATGATTGGGATCTAAAAATCCCAACAGTCTTGTGGGCGTATCACACCACGTGTAAAAGTTTGACGGGACAGACACCATTCAAGCTGGTGTATGGACAAGAAGTGATTATGCCTATGGAGTACATCATTTCGAGTCTACACATAGCAGTAGGCACAGGTATGGATGTTGCAGCAGCATTAGAAGAATGTCTCACGCAGTTACTACAATTGGAAGAAGATCACTTTATTACAGGATTCCACCAACGTGTGAAGAAGGATCGCCAGAAGGCTTGGCATGATCGCCACATAAAAAACAAACAGTTTCAGCAGGGTGACTTGGTGCTGTTGTATGACAGCAAGTTTATGAAACACCCAAAGAAGTTGCAAATGCATTGGCTTGGTCCATATCGCATCAGTCGCATAAATTCAGGAGGAGCAGTACAATTGCAACAGTTAGACGAAGCAATGCTCCCCAAGTTGATCAATGGTAGCAGGTTTAAGCCCTACAAGTCAGGCTTGGAGCAGTGCGATGCCTGAGTCGCATCGGATAAAAAAAAAAAAGTAGTTCGCTCGGTGGTAGGATAGCGCACCGACAGGAACAGAATGCGCAAGCAGGGAGGCTTGTGCCGCGAGTTAGGAATGGTCTGTGACAGTGGCAGGGTCACAACTGGGTCCAATCATCAATAAATGCTGAAAGTTAAGACAGTTAATTAACGACGCTTGTTCGAATGATGGGAATTAATGGTGGATCTGGCTGATCGGATGACAGGATCGACGACGGATTTGAGTCATTAATACAGGACTTGGTCTGAGTTAATGCAGGATTTAGTTATGATTACAAGGGATTCAGTTGGGTGCTATAAGAACAGGCTGAAGTTGGTCAGAAGGCACCATTTGTGACAAGTGAGTTCAGTTGCCAATTGAGGAATTGTGCAAGGTTGAGATTGTGTTGCAGATTTCAGTTGGGTTGTGTTGGGAAAGTTCTACGTTGAGCAAGGTTGAGCCATTTGTTGGCAATGCGGGAATTGAGCGCGGCATGCCAAGTGAGCCAGAGATGGTGGAGATTTCTAGTGAAGCTGAGTCACCCCTCATCCCTGCTCCTATTGAGGAAGAGGCCAATTTAGGGGACGAAGTTGCTAACATGCTGGTGGGATCGTCCTCTGTAGTGCACCAGAAGAGGGGGGGGACACGGTTTAGCTCCGAGCGACCCAAGAAGTGGCACACCCATTCCACTGCCCAAGTGCCAAAAGACGTCCCTGCAAAGATCCCATCCAGCTCAGGGATTGTGGAATCCGCAGTCCGTGCAGGTGTTTTTTTCGCGGATATCCCACGCTACCGAACTCCAAGTCGAGCTGGGGTACAACCGAGGAAGGTTACAAAGAACCAACAGTATCAAATACAGATGCCGGCAATCCTGCCAAGCATGAGTTCTACCACCGATATTGTACCGACGTTGATGCAGCTGCGGTATGATGATCACAACTTGCTGGCACTGGAAGATGTTATGACAGATCCATTTAAGCCACACGAAGCGAGGCAGACTGGGTCGATGCCACGCATTCCACATGACTGGGCGCGTGGTTTGGTAAATTCTGGGATGTTGGGGTTGATTTACATGCCACATTTAGGGTGGTTGACGGAAGCCAATGCCTGCGTCAAGTAGTTGCTGGCTTGTTTTCATGGCGGGGTGTTATGGTTGGACCGGCAGGTCACCGTGATGGTGGACCTGATCTCTGAGATCACCAGCTTTCCAAAGGATGGGATCGACCCGTCGCAGTATTTTTAGGGGAAGAACGATGACAAAAATCTTGTGGCAAGGTTGTGAAAGCGGTACAAAATGCAGAAAGACAGACGGGCATACCGCTTGGACACTATCAATGAGCCCGCAGTCAATATTGGGGCATGAATCTTGGCTACCAAACTCTTGCAGAACACTCGACCCAATCAAGGAAACTCCGGGGTTGTCTCCTGCGCGGAGCTATGTGCGACAGGTGTGCAAATGAACTGGTCCCTGTTTTTACTAAACCAGTTGACGGAGGATGCGCTGGAGGCCCAAGCACTACAGCGGTCATACACTTATAGCTGGCTATTGATCTTAGTCGCGTTGGTCTCCTGGATGGAACCTGATGATTATCAAGGCATGGGGGTGGATGTGGTTGAAGAATGAAAGGGAGCACACTACCAAAAATTGTGGTGGGTACAAGAACCGAAGCGGCTCAGGGATTGTGCCACGCAGTTTTGGTTTTATTGGGAAGTGCTACAGGCAACCGCTGAGCAGATTCCACGGTTGACTCAGGCCACTGTCGAGAAGTACAAGGGGATTTCTCGATTCGCAATCGTTCCACACAGTATCTACATGCAAGCGCGCCGCGATACGGATGCGGCAAAGCTAACTGAGCATCCCTCTTCCCAGGATGTGATTGACATTCAGGCAGTGGCTATGGCAGTAAAGGAGCAGGTGACAACAGTCGATCAACAGTACGAGGATTTTAGGGTCAATACCACCGAGTACACCATGTACTGTTGACGTGGCTCGAGGGTGAGCCACAAGATTGTGTTGGGGGTTGGCAGGCGATTAGATGGGTCATTATCGCAGCACCACGAGTGTTGCGATACCGCGGAAGGCGGAAAATGGAGCGCAGATGATGATATTTTATGCAAGTTTTGGTCAGTTTTGTACCGCAGTATATGGGTTTTTGGGTCATTTGGACCACAATAGTTAGATTTTGGGTTAGTGTCGGTTAGGAAGTTGTTAGAAAGTGGAAAAGCAATGTAAAGTCAAAAGCCTATATATAGACATAATTTGTATGTGTTGAATCATCTTGGATTGTGTATTTGAGATCTAGAGATATCTGTGAGATTTGTATTTTGCGGAAGACTGATCATGTTGTATCTAGGTTTTTACGGAGTTAATATGATATGATAGATATTTTTTGCGGAATCTTTGTGTTTCTTCTATTTATTTGTTGTAATGTATGTTGCGATATAACTCTATGAATTATGCGATGTTTCCTTGCTGCAATTAATGCTTTACTGTTGTATCTGCTGCAATGATGAATGATTCTATTGAATGATGCCATCAATATAAATGATGTTTGAATTAAATGCATAGATCTATTTCTAAAATGTTGCAATAAGTTAAGTAATTACGCTGCAAACATCCTCCTTCATTTGGTGGAAACATGGTTCCGTCAACTCTCCCTTAAACATCTAGGGTGAGACCTCATCTGCTCCGCAGGTATTGCCGGATAGGGTAAAACCTATCTGGGCCGGTGCTTAGGGAGATCGCGGTGGTTTGGGTGTCGACAGCGAGTGGAACCCCTGTCGACTGGGTTTGAGTCAACAAATTTGATCCTGAGAACTTTTTCTTACAACCCACAAGGTAAGTCTAGTGTTTTTATATGCGAATAAGTGGAGAAACGTGAATATGTGGAGTGGTGGGTTGGAGAAATTAAAGAGTAGAACATGGGTGCTAGACTAGCAACACTACTAAAAGAGAAAAAAATGTGAGGTTTTTATTCCTATAATTTTTTAAGTGGTGGTATGTTTGTAGAAAATCCAATACATAAAGTGGAGGATGTGACCATGAGGGAGACAACTAAACTAAAATTTGATATTGAGGAGAATATTATACTTTTGTAGGATATTCAATAAGCATTGGGGATGTTGTATAAGAAGGAGGATAGAGAGTAAATGAGAACCATTGAGTGGGAGTGGTGTAAGGGAGTAAGAAACAATGGGAAAAAGAATAGGAAGAGACTTAAAAACTAGGGGTAGATGCAAAATAGTGTTGGATCAGGACATTGAAAGAAATGTTGTGGATGTTAGCAGTTGCAAGGGGCATAGGAGGATGTTCACTATTAACCTTTTTTTATCCTACATTTTGATCAAGATGCTCAAATTTTCTAACTAAGGGAGTATAATGAAATATCACCCCTATTACAACCAGCTATCCTACACATCTCATTCTTTCAGTAGTTTACATAATACTTTAATCAAAATTTGTAGATTTTGTGTTACTACAGAAGCTACTATGGAAATACCATGGAATAAGAGATTACATATCATATTCTTGGCTACAGAAGTGGTTGTAGAAGAAATGATTAACCATAAATGACAACAACAATATTCTAGTACATATTTGGGAATCATTCTTCCTATCAATGTAACTCTAGTGGCATGATATATTCATAAATAAATTATTTAACTTTAGACGCAATGAAAACAAATATTATTTTTATTAAAGAAGTGGAAAATTCACCCAACAAAGTAAATGATGTAACCAAATATTAACATTAAGAACTATGGTTTAAAGTAAATCATTAATGCTACTGATAATTATAGGGAATATGAAATAATCTGACTTCAAGATGATTTTAATCATCTTGAAGAAAAACCATTGGCAACTAAATGGCTAGAACTGGTCAAATTCCAAGTTTGGTGTATAAAACTATGTACCCATGAACGAGAAAGACACCTTTGACCTCTAAGGAAATCTCCAGTTAGTAGCTACATGTGTGGCTAGAGGTGTTATTCATTTATGTGAAAGAGTATAAGGTTAACCCTTCAATTGGTAGCTAGCGAAAAAATATGTTCCCAACAATTTGTATCCACATGGAAAGTGGGTATAGCGGTGTCAATCTAGTAGAAGCTACAAATAGTAACATCTCTTCAAATTATTGTAATGGAAACCCAATAGCTTGGCTAGTTTTATTAATAAAATTTGTAGAGTTATATTGTGTTTCATTCTACATAGTTAGTTGTGTTTAATTATTATTCTATGTGGTGTATTCGTATTACAAAGATTTATGAAATTCAAGTGGCTTTGTTCTGCTACAATTTTACTCTAACTTGTAGGGAGGTTTAGTCCTTTTACATCACCTCAGATCCATAGAATTCCTACAATACCGATCATACACACCTATAGATAATATCCCCTACATAAAAAAATTTCCAATCTTATATAGCATGAAAATAGGTTTTCCAAACTCTATAACCTTCTGACTAATTCCTTTTGGAAGTTGATAGCGATAGGGCTACCTCCAAACAACTTCATTGTTTTTATCTATGCAAACCTTCAATTTAATATGCCTCCACAATTTTTTTCTTGAGACATGAAGCAATTTGACATTGTTGTCACCATTTGACTTCTTGAAGTACCTAATGCAAGAACTACAATTCTAGTTTCCCTATGAGTAACTTGCATTGTTTTTATCTATGCAAACCTTCAATTTAATATGCCTCCACAATTTTTTTCTTGAGACATGAAGCAATTTGACATTGTTGTCACCATTTGACTTCTTGAAGTCCCTAATGCAAGAACTACAATTCTAGTTTCCCTATGAGTAACTTGAATAGGAGATTTACATCATTTGAAAAATGAAGATAATGTTTTTTATATTTTTTCTATTACATTCTCATGTTCCTTTTCAGGTTTATCATCTTAAAAACCCAATAGCTTTGTTGTGTGATTTAATTTTGTCTTTTTTCACAATCCAAATAGAATTTGACCTTGTGTACTCAGTGATTTTTTCTCAAAAACCAATTTCAGGTCCCAAAATTATTCTCTTGGGTTTGCATTGAAACTTTCTAAAAAAAATCCATCCCTTTCAAAAGGACTACAAATTCCAATTATTATTGAAACCTAAGAAGGGACAAGGTCCTACAATCCCTGATTAGATTATATCCATGTAAAGTCCAATCAATTAATCAATTTCATGATATTAACTTCCAAAGACCATGAACCATCATTCTATTTACAATTCAAGTAGATTATACTACATTGAAATAACTATAGAATAATTTATTAAAGGAAATCAATATCAAAGTAAGATATAATTAGAGATAAGGCCTACTATGTTTCCTCTGCAAGACCATGTTTTGAAAAAATAAAATCAATTTGAGGGAACATACACCATTTTATATCTGGATTGATGATATGATTTACACGAGGGGAATCTATACATGGGTGGTGCTTTGGGAATACATGGAAAACCCAAGAGGATCAGTGTCCCCAATGACCTTATTCTTTCCCTTGAGCTTCTTGTTGATTTTGAGTAGTTCTAGGACAATGTGTGCTACAATAGGCTCTAAAGTCATGAGTAGAGGGATATGGGGAGGAGCTATAGGTTAAAACAAAATATGGAATAAGGATTCTAAGGAGAAATTTAAATTGGGGGTTGTGAGGTGTCATATAGGTATATCGGGGGTGGGTATCAAAAGATTCAACATGGCCATGATTGGAGTCTTAGTTACACCTAGTGGGGTTATGAAAAAAGGGATATGTGTGATGGAATACCGTATGTGGTGGAAGAGGTGTGAGAGTTCCTAATTGGTGACATGACATGGTAAGTGATGGTGCCATACCTGACATGAGAAATGAGGTTGAAGGTCACTCATCTCTTATAAGATGGTGTAGACAAGAAAATAACCTATGGCTGGTGGTTGGGGTGGATCACTAGGGAATTCTCCTAGCAATGAGGAATATTTGTAGACATAAATACCTATATTATCATATGATTTGTTTGGTTGACTGGTGTCAAGGGTGGATAATATAGTGTCTAAGTTTATGGTCAGGTGAGGCTCATAGTGTGTACAAGATAATCAATCTTCCTATGAATATTGATTATCTTCCTCTGAATCTTAACAAACATCCTAGACAAATGTAAGTGTCCCTTCCAAAAATCCCAATGGAAAGTGATGAATTCCCCCAAAGACTACTGGTGATGGCATGATAGAGTCAGTTAAAGTGAAGGGAACTAGGGACATATCCCAATAGCAAACAACAATTTTTCGTAGGTACAATTGCAGCCCACAGAAGTTACCTTGAGGATGATCATAGGTTTCATCCACTAAGATACCTTCCTCAAGTGTGGATGAGATATTTAGCCTCGAATGATCACAGGACATAGGTAAATAGGCCAATTGGGAAAATTTAGGGTCTAAAAGGGGCCTTATAAAAAAATATGCCATGGATGAGTTGGATTGAGTTGGATTTCTCAAACCAATAGAATTTCGATAGCTTCGGTCAATCATTATGGTTGAGTTGGACATATGATGCTTATGTGTCAATTTTTTATTTGACAATAACTAACTCCATTAAAACCTTACATTGGTTAAGATGGTGAAAAGTTCATCTTGAAATATGATCATTTATATACTTCAAATAATAAATATAGATTATTTTATATCATCACTACTTCCAAGTCCTTTAAAATATATAGCTTACATCAATTAAATGATAGTTGAGAATTTTTGAAATACTAAAACAATTACACAATTAATCTTTTAAAAAGAAAAATAAATAATATTTAATTTTAAATGGGAGAAAATTAATTTTAATCCCATTTAAATATTTAAAAATATATATATATAGTTAATTAATTTTATATGTTTTTCTCCCATAAATACTAAAATTTCCTCTCCTTAAAAGTGGTGTCGAATCTTGGAAAACTCAAAACATAAAACTTGTAGCACTCATCAAAACCTTTCCAATGGTACCAAGAGCGCCCAACTCTGAGTTCGGGAGCAAAAATTATCACAAAAATACCAAAAGATTTATTTTCTCTCTCCTGTTTTCTTATTTATGATACATATTAGTGTTGAGTAATTTATTTTTAATCTTCATTAATTATTATAAAAAATTATTTAATATTATGATGATGATGATGATTACCGTCCACTGAGACCTTTTGGTCTATTGGACCTTAAGAAAGAAAGAATGTGGGACCTTAAGAAAGAAAGAAAGAAGGCACTCTAAAAGAAAGTGAGATTCGTCCTCAACTCTCATAGACTCACAAAGCTGGAAAATCCTTTCCTCCCATAGCGTTTTAGGAATTTCCCATCTCCATGTTTAGTTAGTTAATTAGTTAGTTCTATAAATATTAATTAATATTTTTGTTTTATATATTTTAATATCTTTTATATATTAATTATGAAATTTTTATATAAAGTTATATAAGATATAATAATAGATATTGATTATTAGTTAGTTAATTAGATAGATATTGATTATTGGTTAGCTAGTTAGTTAGATATTTATTATGATTTTTATTTTATGTAGTTTAATATATTTTAGATATTAATTGTGAATATTGTGTGTGTGAGAGAGAGAACACTTAATTTTTAATATAAAAATTATGTAAAATAATAATAGTGATTTTTATTTTTCGTAATTATATTTTTTCATTATAATTTTAGAGTTTTTTTAGTTTTAAATTTTATTAAATATATTAAAAAAATAGTGGTACATTTATAATAATAATAAAATATATTATAACTTTAAAAAATTTACCACTATATCATTTATTGTGTGTGCACAAGGATCTAAACATTTCAGTAATATTTTCAACCCTCTTCTCTTAACTCTACACTAACCCAACATACTTGTCAACTACTATTAATGAGACAATATAGGTAGACTTTCACTAGATAACACCTTTTTATTTCTTTTTTTTTGTAAGGTTCCGAAAATTATATTAATCTAGAAAAATAAAATTGTACAGAGTCATTTCAATGATAGTCCATGTCCAAGCATCGTTTGTTACAAACGTTATTTTGTTACAAACATTAAATCACGTTACAACATCTCCCCCATACTGGGTTGTAGAGCACCTCGTTTCACTCGATGCAATAATTATCATAATTTATTTATAAATTTGATATTTTTCATTTTTTTCTATTTGTATAACCATTTTAATATTATATGATGATGATGATGATGATGATGATGATGATGATGATATTTGGTCTATTAGACCTTAAGAAAGAAAGAATGTGGGACCTTAAGAAAGAAATAATGTGGGTGTGCCCAAGGCACTCTAAAAGAAAGTGAGATTCGTCCTCAACTCTCATAGACTCACAGAGCTGGAAAATCCTTTCCTCCCATGGCATTTTAAGAATTGCCCATCGCCATATTTAGTTAGTTAATTAATTAGTTCAATAAATATTGATTATTATTTTTGTTTTATATATTTTAATATCTTTTATATATTAATTATGAAATTTTTATATAAAGTTATATAAGATATAATAATAGATATTGATTATTAGTTATTCTAGATAGATATTGATTATTGGTTAGCTATTTAGTTAGATATTTATTATGATTTTTATTTTATGTAGTTTAATATATTTTAGATATTAATTGTGAATATTGTGTGTGTGAGAGAGAGAGCACACTTAATTGTGAATATGGTCTGAGTTATATTTGGTCTTGGTTAGACCTAGTTTGACCATGGAGGACCATGGGACATGAGATGTTGGACCTTATGATGATATGGATAGATGATATGTGGTATATGTATACATACATGATGACTCTATGCAGCAGCTACAGGGTTATGATGATGATTCTGGGGTTACAGCAGTGTTTGTATATGTACAGCGCATTATTATTGGCCTTGATCCGGTATATTGGATATTTATTTTGATCATGCAGAGATTCATATGGTGTATGACTACACATATTGGATGGATTTGGACCTTCTGAGTCCAATGGGACAGTTTGTTTTCAGTTCCGGGCACTTACAGTGATGATTTAGCCTCAGTAGGCTGTCCTAGTGCAGTTTTGGTCTGTCGGAGGCCCTGTCGGAGCAGATGTGATTTTTATCCGGTTGACATAGGGCGCTAATGATGGAGGGGGTGGTCCAGCCACTTGTTTTTACCATATTACCCCCCCTTCCGGACACACTGGTGCCCTCACCTTGATAGCTCCAGCACTCCAGGAGGCTGTTTGGGGCAGTTTCACGCTTCCCGAGGCATTTCAAGATTGGTAGAAATGGCTATTGAGGAAATCAATTTGGGATACTGAGGCAAAGTTATGGCATGGGATGATCAGTGATGATAGATCGGGACCTTCCACACCTTCTCCAGCAGTTTCAGCTTCATCAGGGCCCGCATCCATCACTTATGGCACTTTCTGTGGATTTTTGAGGTCTTTTGAGGACCACGACTTCACTATGGAGGCACGATTTGGTACATTCATGATTATTTTTTGGTTATTGTGCTATGGGGATTGACCAAGGAGGGATAAAATTACCCCTTGGACCCACCATAAGCCTCTTATGATATTTTGTCATCATGATTTGGTGGGATTCCCCTCTTATAGGGCGATTTTGTCCACTTACATTATATTTTATTAGTGGTCCATGTATTTTATTGTTGAGATCATCTCAACCATTGATTAGACATTTGTATCTTTTAATCTTAGCCAATCATTCAAAAAGTGGTTAGGGTTTTGGTGCCTCTCCTTCCTATTTAAAGGAGAGAGCCTCTCATTGTAAAGGGACTTTTGGCTCTGGATTATTGGAATAGAAAATTATTATTGCATCTATCTCCAGTGTTGTGGTGAATGTTTTTGGTGTTCGTTCGTTGGTTCTTCCTTTGCACTGAGTTATTGAAGATCTTGTTTGCCATATCTTTGTACCATGATTTTTGCATCTACAGGTGGAGGCCGATTTGCTTGGAGGAGGAGGTATTGGTAGGGGAAGACTCTCCCTACTTCTTCTTTGGAGCTCTTCGTTGGTAACAGGGAGTATTACTATCCCAGGACCTTCTATTTCATGTTACTATTTGCATTTCTCTTGTATTTCTTCCATACTTGATCTTACTGATTGAATCTTCATTCCTTGGTTTGACAAGTAGAGGAAGGCGCACTTGTGGGCTAGGGCATCAAATCGGCAAGCAAATCAACAATCTCTCATTTGATCTCTGCAGGAATCTTCCTCAACATCAAGGCATCTCATCCACATCACTCAGGTATGATCTCAAGGTAAGTTCTATCTCCATGATCTATCCAATTGTCAAAAAACACTTAAAACCCTAATTAATCAAAACCCCTTTTTTACATTTTCTCAGATCTACTTAGATCTAGTGGGTTACTGGGCATAATATTGAAAACCCACCTCTATAGCATCCACGGCATCCCGGATCTATAGTTTGGTGAGGATTGGTTTCCATTTGACCCCTCTCCCATGCCAACTTAGCTTTTCCCAAGCAAGGCGCACTTCACTAGTTGAGCAAGTTGACCTAGATCTAGGTGATGGGTGTTTGAGATTCCACTTGATTCGTCATCTACACATCCAATAACATACACCCAGGTTGTTACTTTTCTGAAATTTACCTTGTGGGCCCTATTCCACATTTTAAGGGATTTAATCCCCATTTTGGACCACTTGGAACACTTAAAATCAGATCTACTAAGATCTAGCCGTTGGATTACCACGAAAATACAGATCCATACTCCTACCCGAGCGATCTACCCGGATCTAAAGTTTGGATGCCATCCGACTTGTTTTGACCCACCTAACCCCACTGTTAGGCTTCCTTGGGCAAAGTCGCACCACCTTGGAGAAGTGAGTTGACTCACTTCCAGGAACTGGGTACTTGAGATTTTTGGAGATTTAGAACCGGAATAATTCAAAACCTAGTTCTAGACTATCACTCTGTCAAATATTGCCTTGGGGATTGCATTCCTTGTTTTAAGGGATTGTGGTCCACTTGGGTCAAACCTAGATCTAGATACATTCATCCATCAAGACCTCTATTGCCCACCTGTCCCAAGTACTAGGAGTCCTAAACCACAAGTCAACCCTACTTTGACTCCACTTCCCAATTCCCAAGGCACCGGTTTCTCTCCAAGTTAATTCAACTTTCCTAGATTGTTGGATTGACTTGTGTTTTGACCTATGCATGGTGAACTAAACCTTTGAAGCTGCCATATATCATGGTCAAGCTTGTCATTTGTACTAGTTAGCCCCAATACAACCCTTAAACTACCCTGCACTGGACACGGTTCCCAAGGCAGTGAGTCTTCTGACATTGAACTAGTACACTAGCCCTAGATCTCACTTCAAACATCATAAGTCACTCTTACATCAACTATGAACCAAAGCTATATCTATTGAACCCCTCACTTGGCTTGTGACTTCATCCTTAGGTCTAGGATAAACCATACACCTAACTTCACTTAGAAATACCCTGATTTGGTGTCTTGGTTTTGATCTCTCCTGTCGGGAGTAGATCGGGTCTCCCCCTTTGTTGTCTGGGCTAGATAACATAAAGCGAAGGTTGCCTCGACTGGCGTGACAACCATATATTGGAGGTCGAGGTGATCGTGGTTGCACCTTTTGAGTTGCCCTTCCCTATTGCCATCCATGACTGGATACATCCATAGGGGTAACTACATCTTAGGTGATAACATTTTGGCGCCGTTGCCGGGGAAGGCATAGGCTTACCCTGGTTCGATATATTATTTTTGTTAAAACTCTCCTCCGCTTTCTCTTTGCCCAACATTTTGGTATTGAAGGCATAGGGCTTACCTCGGACAAGCTAGTAGTCTTTACTCACTCTCTCTTGCATGTACAACGACACATATCTTGGTAGAAGAGTTTAAATCTACCTGGCGACTCCCAATCGTGACTCCGCTGAGGAGCGAACTCATTTACATCCTTATAACACTAGAATTAAGACAGATCTTATCATTATCTAGAACCCATGGGGTGCATCATTTTGTTTTCAGGTTCTTGAATTTAAAAATAAATATTAAAAATATCAAAAAAAATATAAAATACAAAAAATAAAAAATATTATCCATGGCTGCTGCTGAGCGACCTAGGACTTTCGGTCGATTGAAAGTTTTTGAATTTTCCAAAATTGTTGGGTATCCTCATCATATTCCTCATCAAGCCTATGAAAGGTTGCCTACTTTCGATGGAAGTTATATCTCTGCTAGAAGGCACCTTGAAAGATTTCGGGAAGTTCTTAACGAGTTATCCATAACCCATGAGGATGTGTGTATGAAACTATTGGCTTCATATTTCAAAGAAAGAGCTGGGCTCTTGCTTTCGAATTTGAAACCCAATAGCATTTACGGATATGACATGTTGGCTTGGGACGTTGGAAATGGTCGCTTGATCAGGATTGGAAGGGATCCATGGATGGGCTGTGAACTTCAGCATTTGATGTCGGAAGGGGCTATTGAAGCCCTTGGTCGTAGGGGCATTTTATTTCTTCATCAACTTGCTGATTAGGAGGAACTTTTATCGGGACGTCATGTCTGGATTTAGGCCAGCTCTTTTTCCCTTGGGGTGGTAGAGAAGGAGGAATTGGCACGTTACATTAGGTCTCTTTCATCGGGCCACATTACTTTGGGGGAACAAGTGGATGAACTTTGTTGGGATGGGGATCCTTCGGGAAATTACACCGCAAAAGCCGGGTACATAAGGATCAGTGCTGAGTTGGTACAGAGGGAGCCGTTGTGGTGGTGGATGAAGGTTTGGAAACTGTCATTTCCTCATAAGACCCATCTTTTTATGTGGTGTAAGCTTGTGAACAGGGTCCCTACTTGGGATTTCTTACAGAAAAGGAACAAACATGGGACAAGTTGGTACACTCTTTTTCGTCAAGATGAGGAGACGGTGGGACATATTTTTCTGCATTGCAATTACATCACCACTGTTTGGATGATTGTTTCCAAAATTCTGAGAGTTATTTTTCGTTGGGGTGGGGCATCTGTGGTTGATTACTGGCACCAATGGTATCAAAACCTGACTTATCGGGTGTATAGAGCTCTTCCACTACTTGTTGTATGGGGTGTTTGGTTAGCCAAGAACAAGTGAGTGTTCACGGAAACCAAGTGTCTTCCTGCTCAAACGGTTGTGAATTGCTTGTGAACTTTTTGTCATGTAAACGAATAAAACATGTGGTTAATGATCGGAATATACTGCCAGTGGTTATTGACCGCTCCCAACCGTGGGGCTTCTTCGATGCGGCATGTCAAATTAACCATTGTGGGGGTGGGGCAATACTCTTTCTTTCACCTGCTAATTACTTTGAAATGTCACCTGGCTTGGGGGCTGGGAGTAACAACCTAGCAGAGATTCTAAGCCTTAAATACCTTGTCATCTTTGCTGCCGAGAAGGGGTGTCGAAATATAACTGTCTTTGGGGACTCTCTGAATGTTATCCAATGGTTGTCTATACAACACTGTTACAACCGTATAATCTCAAACATTTTTGCTTCTATCCGGTCTACCATTGCTACATTTGATAACTTTTCATGCACACATGTCTACAAGGAAAATAACAAGGAAGCGGACCGGGCATCGAAAGCGGGGTTGCTATTGGGAACAGGGTACTGGAAAATTAAAGAATTTACTAATGGCATGGTCAGGGAATACTATCACAGGACCTTCATAGATTGAAGGCTTACTATGTTTTAGCATTGGGGGAATGGAATGTTTACTTCTGTACAAGACTTATTTAGACCGATGGATTCTTTGTGACCTTTTTTGGCGGTACCATGGACAGCTTGGGATATTGGTATTTTCGGCTGATTTCCACACAGTCGGATCTGTTATTATTTTTTCCATATATGTAGATGCTATATCACATGATCGCCTCTCTCGACTCTATAGGGGTCACATTTTTTGGCTGTTTTGGACCATCTTCAATATTTTGGTCTATATTTTTGTTTATTTTTTCATGTAGTACTGAAACTTGACACATGTATGTGGTGACAATCACAGTCTTATCTTATGATCTTCAAAGATCGAAATGACACTCTTAAAGAGTGTAGAAAACATTGTAATTTTGCTCTCGAAAGATGAAACGAAATTATGTTTTTTTCCAAGGAAAAAAAACACCTTTTTATTTATTTGTTTTGTAAGGTTTGGAAAATTATATTAATCTAAGAAGATAAAACTATACAGAGCCATTTCAGTGATAATCCATGTCCTAGCATTGTATGTCCTAGTTCCCATCCCATAATATTTACTAGCTATATCAAAAAAATACCCCCAGCTAACAAACCATGGCACTAGAAGTGATGTCTAAAGGAATTTTTCATGCAGTTCCCCCATGGGCTAGGGGTTATGGCCTCATTATCTTGAAAAACCTAGTTCCACCAGATATTCAAAAACATTACCCTAATGACATAACATCTATTCATCATCAGAAATTAAGACATGAGAGGGGCCGACACTTAAGTTCTCTCGCTTTACCTCCTGGTTGACAGTTGAGGGACATCTCTTGAACACAAGTTGCATGTCCAATGGCTTGTCTAGTGAAGGGTTTCTAAAGGTCTTCCCAATATATGCACAAGTAAGAACATCCAATTTAGAATTGATGCGATTCACTTCCAGTCGGTGGTTCCTCACCAAATTGTGCATACCAACCTCCAAATTTTCTATGTGACCAACCAGGGGAGGTGTATCAAAATTAACAAGGAATTTCCCTTGATTCTTCCATAGCTATGGTCAGAAGGGCCTTCATGGTCTAGAAAACCCCCAAGGATTTCATGTGACGAGTCTCTCTGGGGCAAGAAGACCTTGAATCCTCCAACATCCCACCAAATTTCTTCTCCAACTGCTCGAATTTTGGTCTACATTCAGTCTGCTTCAAGTGATTCTCCATATGGATAGTGCATGCCCTAGAAGAGGGAGGAATTTCATTCTTGAAGAACCCCTATACTCTCCCCATATCTTTCAGATCACGCGGCATATGCATCCTTCTTGGGCCATTGGCCATCTTCTTATTAGTGACTTTTATCTTTGCCATTTTTTCATCCCAAAGAGCTAGCACCCATAGTGACAAGCCTTGCTTCGAATGCCCAAGCCAAGTGATAAACGTCCGATGCAGAGAATGGGTCTAATGGTTCTGGAGTTTAACCCTAGTAGCAACTTCAACCTGGTGCTAGATTTGATAACAACTATTCTGAAGGCTTCGAGTGTATTCATAAGTTGGGCTCTCATTACGATTAAGGCCATCCTAGGCATCCATGAAGGCTCACACAAGCGAGTTGATAGAAGCACATACAGGAAAACCAAGGCAAATTCCATAATCATACCCTATGTTTGAACACTGATGAAAGCTCGTCCTTTGCTGAGGGACTATATCCTTCACATTGTTTCCATGCGCCTCTGTGCATGCGCTAGTTGACTTGTGAGTCCTGGGGTTATTCATTACAATCAATGCCATCGCCTTGCTGGCACCCGTCATGGGGGGCACTAGATAACACCTTTAATCTAGTGTGACATGGCATATTCATATTGTGACGTGAATTTTCTTATTATTTTCCTTAGGAGGCCCATTTTAGACTCCAAATTTTCTCTTATGGTGGCTCAAGAAACCTTATAGACAAATCAAACCTCTCCTTTAGCATCATTTGGCACTACAAATCATTATTATCTTGGTTTTTTCTCACTTTGTATAGAAGGAAAACATTATAGATTGACCATAGTTTCCAAATTGAATATAATAGATGCATAAAGTAGTAGAATATGCATTTGGGGAATGAGGTTAAAAATTATCAATATTGTTGTCAATTGGACGTCCTATATTTTCTTCTTGATGTTCTCTCAATTATGCTCGTCTTTGTCTCATCCTCTCTAGCTTTCTCTTGCATTTCATCTTAGTCAACTTCTTGGCAATCATATTTCCTACTAAGTTTTTTCATCTTCCCCATGTCAATTTCTAATCCATCCAGATTAATATTAGAAAGAAACAATTTTAATCTTGTGTAATTTTCACAACTACAAAAGAACCACATGTGAGTGGGTTCTTCTGCATGTGTTTTGTTTTTCTAGTTTATTTCATGCAAAGTGTTGGTTTCATTTGTATTTGTAAAATTACAATAGCTCAATCAAGATATTTTTCTAAAGCCACAAAGACCTCAATCAATATTTTAAGTAACCCTCAATCAAGGTATTTTGAAAAATCCTTGTTAAGTGTTCAACCAAGCTTTATAAAAAAACTTCACTAGTGAAAACCTTCATCTCTTTCATCTTAGGTATTAAAGTTATGGTTTTTAGATCTACTATGTTTTATTCTTACTCATATATTTTGTTATTGAAAATTATACATTAAACATTGACTTACTAACCAAAACAAAAATTACTTGTTAAGTTTTCCAAAAAAAATTTCAAGGATAAGCATTTAATTACAAACTACACACTTTAAATCACATTAATATTTTTTGGAAAATTTATTATTAAAAATACAACACAATTTTGTAAGAATTGTATTTTACTTTACATGAAAAATCCACAGCCCATGGGGGCATATATGAGTTTCAAAAACTTCATTTTAAAATATGTAAAATGTCAAATTTTCACAAAGGAGATAACTTAAATTAAGATATGTAAACATAATGCTTAGTTTTCTAACTTAATTATAATTGACTAGGTTGTCATATTCAAAAGATAATATATATATTATTAAAAAAATATTAGATAAAATTAGAGTTAATCTCCTTTTTATGTTTGACCACATGGGTTGCATAAATTCAAGATAACATAATTTTTAATAAAAGATATAAGATTAAGATTTTATTAAAAATATAAGGTTAAGATAGAGTTAATTTTTCAATGTTTGACTTGTTGGGAATGTTAAATTTAATATTAAAATAAAGTTAATTTTTTAATATTTATTTTAAAGTTTTATACTGTGTTATTAAAAGTAATATCTTGCCTATAAAATATTTATAATCACATGTTTTGTAAATGGATGGTTAGATATATTGTGTATATATCCATATGTAAAAATACTTTGATGTTTCATTATCACAATATTTCTATATAATTCTCATAATTTATTTATAAATTTGATATTTTTCATTTTTTTTAATTTGTATAACAATTTTAATATTATATATACATATAAATATTTCATTTAATATTATGTATAGTTTTTTTTATTTGTTTAGTTTAATAATTAATTAAAGTATGTTGTCACTAATTATTTTTATTTATAATTTATATAAATTTATTTATATTTGCATTGATGTCTAAATTTAACTATTTTTTTATTTTCATTTGTTTATATTTAAATTTAACTAACACATAATTATATAGATAGTTATACCCATAGGTGTTTAGATATTATATGAGATTTTGGACTTCCTTGAATGGATCAACAAGATTAACCCAAGTGTAATAAGTGTACAATGGGGATTCATTTCATGGTCGTCGTATCTTGTTATGCTCAAATGCATCTTGATTAAGATTTAAATAAACTAGGTTAAGTGGTGGTTAAAAAAATGGGTATGTTTATTAAATAGTATTTGTTTTATGTTTATATTAATTAGTTTAATATTTAACCTTTGTTTAACAATCAACCATCTCCACAAAATTAAGTAGTTAGCTACGCTTATCCCGTTTATAAATTACAAATTATATTTCTCACATCACCTAAATATCTCATAAACAACCAAAAGAGAATTACAAAAACTACCAATTTCTTATTAAAAAACTACCAAAATTGCAAAAGGAAAGTTGGTGATAAGAAATTACCAGCTTTTATTTCAATGGATTTAGAATTCTGGGTGGCCATTGAAAAATGCAAGCATGCCTACAAGCGGTGCATTGATGTAGGTAGTGGGCTCTGATTGGTTGAAGATTGCCCGATTGTCTGGATATTGGTCATTTTTATCTGGCCCTCCAACCACTGCTCCTACTAGAAGATTTGGGTTGGGATTTTTGTTCCCAAAAAATTGGGAGCCACCTTGACATGTTATCTTAGTAGGATACACTGTAACTGAGGGTAAAGATGAGCCTCTGTGATGAATGTATTGAGGAAAGCGAGGACCATATCCCACCATATACGAAAGATTCAGAGGATTACTTCCCAATATATAATCTACCTGTTAATACAATCAACCACAATATCAATTTAGTATGGACCATCATCAGAATTTTTTCTAAAAGAAAATACTGTTAAGAAATTTAAGAATTGGGGTATGAAATTTTCATTGCAATGTACAATACCTGGCGCTTGGCATCTGCTTTTAGGTTAGCATGGGTAAATTGTATTGTTCCACATTTAACAACTTGAGAAGAACGGCCCAAGTACTTAGCATAGGCTAAAAGCAGAAATGATAAGGCTGTAACACGCTGCATGTTGCTTCCTCCTGGCTTGTGGATAAGTCCACCTGTAAACCATACTCATACATTATTAGCTTGTTCCTTAAATCAAACACAAAAAAAAATAGAACAATATCGTCGTTTATAGTTATTGTATCTGTGAAAATATCGAACCTGGCGTGTATGGTTTAAGCGAATAGGGCGATTCTGGCATCAGAGAGCAGACGAAGTCGTCAGCATTCTTTTTGTAGTTTTGTAGATCTGACACATTCCTCAGCAAGAATTTCTGCATAAAACGATTGCAGTCCCCAATTATTGAAGGAAATTAGAGAATCCTTAGTATGCATTCTGCAGGGATAGGAGATACTTGGAAGAAAAATTGATGTATTTACCTTGGCTAAGAAAACATTTACTCCTGCCTACTTATTGTCCCACCCAAATTCGAAGTTGGAGTCGTTAGCCGAAAGAGCCATGCCATTTTTTCTAATGTAGTTAATATATGTTCTGTTCTGTGTTGCCTTGTGCAACCATGCGGCACCCCATAGTAACTCATCCTGTAAACCGGGAAATATATATGTTACCTTTGATAGGGAAGACAAGAGAGTAAAGTTTTGTGATCATGTCTTCTCAAGGTTTTGTTTATGTCACATGGAGGGTACGTTAGCAAGATCATATCTTTACATAAATAATGTGAAAAATTATAAAATCATTGGTCAAGTTTCACTAGCATTATTGGTCTTTTAAAGGTTAAAACAAAAAAACTCCAATCATGTTAAAGGTTGATTAGTGGAAAGATTTTCTTAAAAAATTGATATAAATAATATGAAAATGGTATTTTAAGAGCTAAAACAAAAAAAAATCCAATCATATTAAAGGTTGGTTAGTGCGAAGATTTTCTTAAAAAAATGGTATAAATAATATGAAAATGGTATTCTAAGGATTAAAACAAAAAATCCATTGCTTAGTGTTAAGATTTTGTTTAAAATTTATATAAATAATATAAAAAATTATAAAATCATCATTCAAGTCTCACTAGAACAGTTTTGATATTAAGTTGTTTTTTTTTTTAAACAACACAATATTGGAAATTATAAAACTTATTTTAAAATATATTAATGTAAAAGATAATCTTATACTAAATATAAAGAAAGGAATAAATACTTAAACCATAATGTTACTTATTATGATACCCAACCATAATTGCAATACATTACAAAGTTCCATATTTTCAAAAAAAAATTAAGACAAATATCCTCATTAAAAGTACTAAGTATAAAAAATATTAAATACTAAGTATAAAAAATATTAAATACTAAGGATAAAAAGTGAAAGTGTCTTAACATGTGATGTTACATGATAATATACCTAACAATGCTCCATATTTTCAAAAAATAAAAATAAAACAAATATCCTCATTAAAAATATTAAGGATAAAAAATATGAAGTACTAAAGATTAAGAGTATTAAGGATAAAAAGTGAAAATGTTACCCAATAACATGCCTAACCATGGTTGCAAGATAAAATCCATGCTCTCAAAATGTAATAAGATAAAATCAATGCTCTCAAAATGTAATATGTAATAGAAAAGCTTTTTCTTGAAAATATGATATTTTGTTACTATAACATCTTGATAACATATATAAAATAACAATATTTATAAGTAAAAAATGTATGTTTTAAATGTTATTTTTGAAATAAAGAGAAATATTTAAAATATATATATTTCTTAATATTTTTAAGTTAAATATAAATTAAAAAATATTATATATAAATATAAATAATTTTAAAAACCAAATCTATATATTATATTAAATTAAACATATTAAAAATATATATATAAATGATTTTAAAAGCTATTTATTCTTTAAAAGAGATTAAATTTTCAAGGCAAAATCTTTTTTAAAAAAATATATAAATTATTTTTTAAAGTCAAAAGAATTGTTAAAAGGGTATAGAGATGATTTTCGAGTCAAATCTGTTAAAATATGAAATTGAAATTCCTAGATCTTAGATTTTTGTAATACTTTTTAATAAATCAAAAAACAAAGAATAATATATAACTCAATTTAACATGGTATCAAGTCACGGTAAAAAGGAGTATTACCTCGTATCCGTCATAATCGCAGTAGAAAGGACACACTGCTGCTTTCACTACGGGGTTAGAACTGCATAGTCCCCTGTATTTGTCTGCAAACTCGAACAACTGTTGCACATATTATTGGAAAGAAAGTTACTGGAAAAGGTAGACAAAAACCAGATAAGCATAAAACCCTAAAACAATAAAACAATAAGTAAATACACTTAGGTTTGAACATTGATCTTACCCGAATTGCAGTTTGGCGAAGCCGCTCGGAATACTGGACGTCTGATGTTCTAAACACAAAGGACGCAGCAGCCAATGCTGCAGCTGTTTCAGCAGCAATTTCTGTACCAGGATTATCTTTCGTAATCTTGTAAACTGTTCTGGGCGTGTCCATGTCTTCTGGTCTTTCCCAGCAATTGTGATCTCCTATGGGTTCACCCACCTGCCATATACGATATCATAAAGAAAAACAGGAGATTTTAGAAATTTTACAGTAGTTCCAACTTCCAAGAAGATTATAAAGTCTTTGTTAGAGTAACAAAGCAAATTCAAAACAAAACAAAATAGACCAACAAAACAAAACAGACCTGCATGTATAAAGTATCAGGATAAGCTGCTGCTTTGAGGAAATAATCTGTGGCCCAACGGATTGAGCTCTTAGCGTTTTCCAGCTCATCTCCCATGAATGACGCTGCATGCTAACATTGTGGTAGTAAAAACCATAGAGAAACCAAATTTCACATTATCTCATGCATCATAGTAACCTCCTACCAAATCCACCTGCATGCAGTATACAGATTTGTACACTTAACAATCAAGGTGATTTGACTGTAGTGATTCAAAGTCAGGCAACTTAGATTTTAACACCAACACCATCTTTAAAAGTATAGAATGACGCTTAAAAGCGTAGAATGAAGCTGATAGATGTAATATATATAACCATTTTTTTCATCTTATAATAATCTACACACATGGAATATGAATATCGACAATATAAAATAAATGCAAATGAGGCAATCTTACATTTGCATCTGAGCCTGCATCTGCTAGAGCGGAGTCTTTTCTCCAGTTCATGCGTTGGTTTGCAGGCAGTTTTCCTGATCTCTGGCCTTCAAAGAACAGAATACTTTTGGACAAAGCATCTCTATAGTCATGGAGGGAGCCAGCTGCATTTGCTCCTTGTAAAAGCAAGCATGAAACCAACATTGCTAATAAGCATTGTGATAGCCCAGTACCCATATCTACCTTCATTCGCACTGAATATATGCTGCAGTCACTGACAGTGCAACACGAGTGAGAAATATGATACATTTATATTCTGAGAGCTGATGCATATATACTAATTTGGTTATTGGATTTCTCAGAATGTCCCTTGATCAAATTTGACAATCTTAAAATCTGCCACAGATACATTGTACATTAAAAGAAAGAAAAAAATAGCAGCGTAAATTATAACTACATATCTAAATGCAAGGATTGAAATTTTTCTTCCCAAATGCAAAAAATCCATCCATTGTAAATAAAAACTAGCATTTCAAATTTTACAACCTACCTAACTGCACGCATTAAATATTTCCTATCAAATGCACAAAAATGTTACTAATTTTTCTGAAACTACCATTTAGGTTCTCGGTTGTACTTTAACTATACATGATCATCTAGATACAGAATTGTAATTCAGCAAACACTGGGTGTACTAACTATTATTGATGGATGGAATGGGATGGTCTTTCATTACAGATACAAACCGAAGCTAACCTTTGTTGGAACGATCTATGGACCTATTACAAATACAAACACATGGAAGTATAGACCTATTCTCATTGGAACGATTTCATACTTCATTGTTCAATGAGTAAACTTTGCAATTCAAACACTGCATGAAAAATCATGTAACCTATTACAAATACAAACACAAAAAATCATGTAAGAAAAACTCACCTCGAATTCCAATAAGGGTTGTGTGCTCCACAGTAGCCTGCTATTTCATGGAACGGTGTAATAATTTATATTGAAAATCTATATTTTAAAGTTAGAGTTGGTGGTATGTGGTTAATTTGAGTTGTGACTAATTAGTGTTCACAGTGGTCATTAAATGATGGGTAACCTTTATTTATATTTATATATCTCTTGATTGTTGGTTTGGTGGTTAATTTTAACTTAGTTGTAATTAATATCATTAACCGTTATTAATGTGGTTAATTGTCATTATTATCATCATAGATCCATCTTAAACCTATAATATTTTATTTTATGAGCCAAAGTGGATTTTTTATAAATACTTTCCATAATTTTTTATTTTATGAGCAGTCATGATTTTTTTGTTTTAATTATTTTGTTAATATTGGGGTGTAGAACACCTTCCTCCTTGGGTGCAATTATTTATAATACATTATTAGTGGTTATTAATGTCACTAGCTACAATAATTAACAAACAATAATTATTGTTATAACAAACAATAATCATTAAAAATTAGGTTTGAAGTAGTTTAAAAATTATACAAAGTTATTTATGGCTATCCTTTATCTATATTTATAGATCTAGTTGATGGTTAGTTTGGTGGTTAATTTTAACTTAATTGTCATTAACATCATTAGTGGAACTAATAATGTCACTAATTGTTATTATTATTGTTTATAGTACATCATTAATGGTTATTAATGTCACTAGTTAATCTAACTATTAATTAATTAAAAATAATAATGGTTAAGAGTTAAGATTGAAGTAGTTTAAAAATTACACAATTTGAATTGTTTGTTATCATCACCGAAATCTAATTATACAATCTTTGGTCAAATTTTAAATTTTGAGTGCTTAAATTGCATTTGAATGCATAAACGATTTCAAGGCTTTCAAATACCCCCTCTGTACCTAATTATACAAGCTCAACAACTTATATTTGCATTTATAACAACATTTTTAATTTTTTTACAAAATTTTAAGTAAAAATGATTAAAAAAAAGAGCGGAAAATATTCAAATCTTGACATGTTTAGACTACTTTATGATTAAGTAATCTAGTCACGTATTGAATGTGGTTCTCTCCATATTGTAATTACTCAATTCTATATCTTCAACATGGTATCAAAGATTAATACTAGAAACAAAATTTAATAATAATAATAACAACAAACATGCTCATATCTATGGGTGAAAGGACCTAGTTAAACATTTCTTTGTTGAAATGGAAAGCCATGGTTCTTCCTAGTTGACATATAGAAGGTAACATGTTTTCTTAAGATTTATAATCTAAATGCATAAATAAAAATGGAAAATTAATATTACTAATATAAATATTAAATATAGGAATGAGAAAAAGAACTCATACTACAAATGTTATAAAGATGAACTCAAATCAAATATCCTAACTCCCTTCAAAAGTGAAATGATTGAATTGATCAGCATTTCCTTTTCATAAAACCAACAAGTTGAGATAAAACAAGGCTAGGCATATATCTATGGTGGAGATAGATCACAACTAATGCATATGAAAATCCAAAGACCCTAAACAATAAGAAATAATCCACAATTGTTATAAAAAAAGATGCCAAATTGGAATCTATCAACTCCCTCCCAAAGTGAAATGATCAAATTGGTAAGAATATTTCCTTGCTTAAAACCAACAAGTTAAAATAAAACAAGGCTAGACATATATCACTAGGAAAGATTGCTCACAACTATTGCATATGAATATACAAAAACTATAAATCATAAAGAATATACCACAACTATTATAAAGTATGAACCCAAATCAGAATCTCCTAACTCCCTCTCATAGTGTAATGATCTAATTGTTAAGAACATTTCTCTATCATAAAACCAACCATTTGTGATAAAAAAATAAAAAATAAAAAAAGTTAGCATATATCAATGGCGAAGATACATCACAACTAAAGCATATAAATATCCAAAGAGCATGAAAATAAAGAATAATCAACAACTTGTTGAGGACCTGCTCCAAGTTAAATAAGAATCGACATGAAACAAGATTATTCATATGACAAAACAGAGATTATTCAGATGCATATGAATACTCATAATGGCTAAAAATTAGAGAATGACTTATTGCTACCAAGAAACACACTATTTTAGGCCATAGGTTAGCAAGCAATAAGGTAAGTGAAAGCCAACATAATAATAAAGAGAATAGTCCACAAGGCATTAAATACCAGCTTCCACAAGCACTAAGATGACTATGCAAGAAAAGAATAGTCCGCATCACAAACACAACATCCAATAGTATGAATCAAGTTGCTAACAATGGTTTATTTATTGACTTGTGAAGAGAGCTTACAATTCCAAAAAGGAAATGTTTTTGTTAATAGATTTAGTTCATGGCTCTTGGTCATCTAAATTCATAACTCTTGATATATCCAGTAAGAATATTGAACAACCCTAGATGACTCTTGCACTTCTTAAGCTCTCAACCAATACATACTTTGTCTTATTCTCACTCCCATTATTTGACATATTTGTGAGAATAAATTACAATGAAAACATTTATCAATTCTAGCATTTTTCACACTTATGTGAGACTTTCAAAATAACATTGACTAAGGAAAGTATTCTCATACCTTCGACATCTACTTCACCACTTTTGGTTGCACACTTCGATCACTTTTATTCTCAATCTTGCCTTTCATTTGGTTGGAAGTTGCATTGTCTGTGTATTCAATGCATGGCTAGAAGCATTATTCATCATCCTCTTCACCCACATCCTTCTTTGGGTTCACCCAATCCTTCTTTGGATATGAGGCTTTCTCAACAAATGGATCTTCTTTTAAGGATCACAAGTGTATCTTACATCCATCCTTGTTTTCTTTGGTTTCAAATTAACCCTTTGCATATTATGCTTAAGTGAAGTTGCATTGGGTTTTAGTCCTACATTCATTCTCCTTCATCTCACTCGTGCATCTTCCTTCTTCTATTAGCTCTTTGTGTGCTCTCTACAAATGCAATACATTGTAAGAAAATTACACAAGATTATGCCCAAACTATGATAATGATGAGACAATGAATAAAATACTAGTTTGACAAATCAATAACTCATTACACAAATATGACAATGAAAAACATAAACAATTAACCAGGGAACAATGGCGTTGTTAATGGAAAAGGAAGCAACAACAACATTATTGATGAAAATAAGAAGAGTGTAATATTTTTTCCTCTTCTAAATGCACAATGTCATCCTAGCATATCCTTCATTCGATCATGGTGAAGGAAACAACATTGAATTCATCTGTTAACAATTTTTTTTAATAAAACCCATCAACAAGCTAATAATCAAGGCCACCAAGGAGAACGATGAAAGTGACCATTCGATGTGAGGGTAAAGAAGTGTGGAGAATGTGATTTGAACTCAAAATTTGTTTCTAGGTAACGTGCAATAGTTCCAAACTTTGTTTCTAGGTAAGGTGCAATGGTTCCAAGGTCTTCCACCTGCCTATTTAATAAAACATAATTTAATATAACAATAAAATTCCATCATTTTTAAATAACATGTAGCAGCTGTGAAATAGCAACCGAGTATTCCATTGTGTCCATTTGATTTATAGGTAATTAGGAATGAAAACACATGATTTCATACTTAATTGTTTTTCCATCTATCACCTAGTTTTCTATGTTACTCCTACACTAGTCTATATCCAAATCCTAGGCTCTATCAAGCACCGAGAGGGATCAAATCTCCCGAGGTGCAAACCTCTTCTCAGGTATTGCACTCAAAGAGCTTTTACAAGATCTCCCTCATATTATTACTTTTTACTTTTTATTATTACATTTTATTTATGGCCGACAATATCCACAAACACTCGACTCACAAGATCTCCCTCATATTATTACTTTTTACTTTTAATTATTACATTTTATTTATGGCCGACAATATCCACAAACACTCAACTCACAAGAACTCCCTCATACTGGGCTGTAGGGTGCCTCTCAGCGCAATAACTCTCTCGCATATAACACTTCATAATTTACACAACCAACAAATTTTTAAAATTTACAATTGTCACACATGTATTAATCATGGATAAGTATATCTAAAACCAATTGTTGGTAAGTTGAGATCTCTAGACAAGATCTTGGTTCTGAATCTCACCTGAGAAGGAAAACAATGCAATAACCACTCTAAATAATAAAAAATGCATCTCATCATTATCTAGAGTGTTCCTACAACTTTAGTGATCCATTTTTCTTGTTTGTGCATATTTTGACTTGTATAGACTCCATCAAAGCCTTTAAGAATGAAAACACAATGCTTGATGCTATACAATGCAACCCCTTTGGTTGTTCATTTCATCATGTCATGCACTTGTCAACTTGTTTTGAGGTCTATCAAAACCTCTAAAGGAAAATTGCATCCTATGGATAGTTTCCTCGCTTCCTCAACTCCACTTATGTTATGTTTTTCCCTCGTAATGGGTCTAACAAAGTTTCACGGGTCAAAAAATCACTATTATTGCTTCTCTAGGAATCAAAATCAAATCCTCTTATGTTATGTTTTCACTCATGCATTTTTGACCTCATAGTGAGGTTTGATAAAACATTTCAGTAAAAATGTGCAATTTTATCCATAAAGAAAATTCAACTTATCTTCTACTGTGATTTTACTCTTCATGCATTTTTGGCTCTTGGTGATGTAATAACCCAAATTTTGACCCTTGGAATATATTAAATCAGATTATGTAAATGATGCAAATATGGTAGTAAATATTCCTAGTGTGAAGCTCAAGGCCAAGGCCCAACTAGTGAATGGCCAGGTGTGTATAATGTAAATATTTCTATATGGGCCAAGTGGTTGGCTTGTCATGATGACTCTAAATCTATGTAAATATTGTGTTGGAAAATAATAAAATGGTCCAAGAAGTTTGTGTAAAGAGCGCTAAAAGAGCTATGATGAACCAGTAGACGGGAAGAAGAAAGGGGTCCCATGGGAGATTAAATCCTCTTTTGCCAAGTGTCGACCTTAGAAATCATTCATTTCTTCCATGTTCCTTAAATGCACCATTTACCTTATTTTTACTCATTAAATCCAATCCTTGAATGCATGTGTGAGATTGGTGGGAAAGTCGTCTCATGTAGTTATGGGAGCATGGGATGAATATAAGTTTATGACAATTGTAAGACCCCTTCTTTATATGGTTGTACATAATGTCAATTGTGTTTTCACGAATCCTCCCATCTCCATTAGAGTCTATCACTCATTTTCCATGCATAATTCATACACTATGTAGCTTCATGTTGTTTTATCCATTGGCAATCACTAGAATAAGAGAAGAACCAAAAATTAGCATTGTGAAGAGGAAATTGAAAACGTGAGAGTGAAGAGAGTGGTTGTAGGTGAGCAAAGAGGATGGGGAACATAGGAACCTTTACTCACTATTTATTTGCTACTCCTACATGCTTGACAAGCCATGAATTGACCTTATAGGAGGTTTTCTAAAAGCATACAGTAGGTTGGATTCTTTCTACACACATTGAAGAGCATTGTAAGGATTGGGTACTCTAAGAGATTGCTAAGAAGATAAATAGTAGGCATTTCTTGTGTGTTGTGGTGCAGTGGAAGAGATTTCCATGGATAGGATGACTAAATGAAATGTCAGTAGTGCTTAGTGATGAGCATATTGTCTAAGCATGAAAGAAAATGGGTTGGGATGAAAGAGAGAAAAACGTATAGGTGTTTCATTTACCCTAATGGCCTCATAGCCCATATTGGGGGTGGTATTTGCAGTTGATACCTAGGTTGGGTGGAAATTTTCTCTTACATAGCTAGTTGCTTGGATCTTCTTCAATTAAAAAATAAGTATTCCATGTTGTCTATGAATGTGCGATGATTATATTTTCTTCATATTATGAATGTGTTTGTTTGTGCATGATGTGTGTGTGGATATAGTTTTAACTCCACCATGTTTTATATCCATGCATCTACACATGAATTTCTTAGTTATGTTTCTGATGGGAGCCTTAAAATAGTTTTGAATTTGAATCATGACCCATGTGGTGGAATTTTGAAACGTAAAATTCATAAATATCCCATCCTATAGTAAAAATGATGGATTAGGATGCTGCATAGAGGTATCAGACCACTAAAGGGGCTATGTTTCTACTAGAGGGAAAGAGAAAAGGGGGGCTATCGAAGATTAAATCCCTTTTTGTTAAGCATCAACCTTAGAACTCATCCATTTATGCATGTGCCTTAAATGAACCATCTACCTATTTTTGAAATATTAAATCCATCAATGAATGCATGTGAGAGATTGGTGGGAAAGTCTATTCATGTAATTATGGAAGCATGGGATGAATATAATTTATGACAACTGTAAGGATCCTTATTTTTATGGTCAGAAGTAATGGCAGTTGTCTTTTCACCAATCCTCACATATTCATTGGAGTCTATCACTCATTTTTCATGTAAAATTCACACACTACGTAGCTTCATATTGTTTTCTCCATTGCTGACAACCAAATTGAGAAAATAACCAACAATTAGCAGCTACGTAGTGAGAAAAAATTTTGGGGCTTTTTTCGCCAACAGTTTTTGGGCCCATGGTTTTGGGTAACCCATGGTATTTTCCCATTATATTTCCCTTATAAAAGAATGACATTGTAACATGGCTAGGGTTGATGTATTAGGTATTATGCATTGTAAAGATATGTGAGATCAAGAAGAGAGACTGTGAGACAGTGAATAGGAAGTGCAGTGGCTATGCTGCAGGTTGTATCCATTCACTTTGCTGGACGGAATAATAATAAGGACTGACAACTTCAGTGTGGACGTAGCCCAAGTTGGGTGAACCACAATATATCTGTGTCTCTCTTGTAATGTGTATGTGTGATTATATTTGCATTTTTGTTTATTGTTATTTCTCTGCGATCCTGTTTTTTCTAACATGTACAACAACCCCAACCGCAACTGCAGGCAGCACAGCCGTTACCTCAACCGCAAGTGCAGTTTGTACCGCAGCAACAACCACAACAGTTTATGCCGCAATATGATCCAATGAAAATGGCTCCACAGCAGCCACAGTATGTTCAACAACCGTAGTATGCGCAGCAAGGGCAAGGCATGCAACCAACTCCTATGCAGCAATAGTTCAATCAACCGCAGTACCAACAGCAGGGCAGATTCCCGGGAGGATTCCGGGGTGGACAAGGTGGAGGATTTGGTCGCGGAGGAGGACGAGGAGGTCGTGGACCTATTCAGTGCTATCACTGTGTGGTATGGGGACATTACCAGTGAGATTGCCCACTATTGCAGACGCAGTGTACGTTTTTTTTTTGTTACAGACCATATTGTAGAGAACTTCCCACAATTGATTACGCAATGGCAAGCAGGGAACATTCCACAATTGCAGAATCAGATTCAGGCGCAACAGCCAGTACAGATTCAAGTGCAGAAACCGGCGCAGAACCAGCACCAACATCTGAATCAGAATGCTAACCAGAACGTGAACCAACCGGGAAATTTACCGCTAAACTAGAATCAGGGTGCGAGTGTTGCAATAATTTCTATCAAGCCAAGGCCACAAGATGCAGCTGTCGCAGTTATCACTCGAGGAGGTGCAACAACGGGAGAGGATATCCCGCATCCACTTATTTGATTACCAGGACAAAAGAAGGTGTCGTTTGACATTGATTACAAGCACGATGCATTCTTCCAGGGGCGACGGGTGATGGAAAAGGCTCAAGGTAAGGCCATCGTCTATGACATGCACCCTATCTTTGATGCCACTTCAGAGGCAGGTCCATCCGCGTAGTCTGGAACCTTGCAGAAATTTTTGTAGAGTTCTTTATTGTTGCCAAGGAAAATATGATGGTCGGAATGACCCTGGAAGTCATTTGATAGAGTGTCATACATTGTGAGCATCGCGACCAAAAGATGAGTGGGACCATGCATTTATCCATACTTTGGACGAGATGCCACGATCATGGTATATTGCAGCTGAATTGCAGGGAGAAATCACTACTTGGTTGGAGTTGATAGTTTGATTTACTCATACATTCAGTTTTGCAGATCCCAACCCGGATATCCATAATGCTCTGCAGCTCATCCGCGATGTGGTTCTAAAGGTTGTCCCAGTGGCATATCCTACGGATCCGCATACACACTGCCAGATGCAATCCATGATGGAATGTTATAATATCACTGGTGGGCCCGAAGACGGTGATGATCCGCGGAATGTCAATATTCCAGAGTCTAAAGGAAGTTGCGATGTAGTAGTACCTAATGCGCCAAGTGATCCGATCAACCAGCCATTGAAGCTCCGTGAGTTCAATATTGGGACGGAGGACAGTCCCAAGTTCGTGAATGTTGGAGATTATTGGGATGATGAGATGATGGGAAAGGTCACTGACTTGCTGCATGAATTCCAAGACCTATTTCCTACGAAGTTTTCTGAGATGAAAGGTATTTTGGGCGACTTAGGGGAGATGAAGATCCCATTGAAACCAGATTCTAAACCAATCCGGCAGCGACCCTACCGACTGAACCCGCCATAAGAAAAGGGTCAAGGTAGAACTTGATCGCATGTTGGATGTTGGTATTATTGAACCGGTTGAAGAGTCAAAATGGATCAGTCCTATGGTGGTGCAGGACAAGAAAACTTGTGAGGTGCGCATTTGTGTCGATTTGCGGAAGTTGAATGATGCCTGCTTGCATGATCCCTTTCCGAACCCGTTTACTGATGAGGTACTCGAAGGTGTGGATGGCGAGGAGATGTATTCTTTCACGGATGGGTTCTCGGACTATCATCAAATCCGCATTGCAAAGGAAGACCGCCACAGGATGACTTTTATGATAGAATGGGGCTGTTTTCATTACACAGTGATGTCGTTTGGGTTGAAGAATGCACTTGCGATATTCCCACGGGTTGTCGTTGCCGCGTTCAGGGATTTCATTCAGAAGTTTTTTCAAGTATACATGGATGACTGGACCATCTATGGTTTGATCAGCGATCATCTGGAAAACCTACAATTGATGTTGGAGCACTGTCGATAGCATCATATATCGCTGAAATTGAAGAAGTGCATCTTTTGTGCACCATTCGGCATACTCCTGGTTCACATTGTGTGCAAGCAGGGGTTGTTAGTCGACATAGCAAAGATTGCGCTTATTCTGAGCTTAACACCCCTAACTAACGTTAAGTAGTTTAGAACAATGTTGGGCCACACCGGGTATTATCGTAAGTTCATCAGGGGTTATGTAGCAATCACCGCACCTATGGAGAAGTTATTGAAGAAAGATGCGGTATTTCAATGGAGCCCTGAATGTCAAGATAGTTTTGAGATGCTAAAGGCTAAGATGGCTTCGGCGCTGATACTGGTATTTCCAGACTAGAGTAAGGAATTTCATGTCCATGTCGATGACTCATCGATCGCGCTGGGAGTGGTGCTTGCCCAACCTAGAGAGGGGGGTCTAGATCACCCCATTACTTTCGCAAGTCAGAAGTTGTCATCAGTAGAAAGGAACTATACCACTACAGAGAGGGAAGGCTTGGCGATGGTCTATGCACTACAGAAGTTTCGACACTACCTATTGGGAGGACAGTTTAAGATGTTCACAGACCATTATGCATTAAAGTATCTAGTCAATAAGCCTGTTTTGGGGGGGAAGATATGTCGCTGGCTACTTCTTTTTCAGGAGTTCAATTTTGAAGTGATTGTGAAGCTAGGACGGTTGAATGATGGACCTCATCATCTATCACGGATTGAAACAGGAGAGGTGCCAACTAACATCAAAGATGGGTTGCTTGATGCGCAACTTTTTAAGGTTGAAGTCGTTGATGGCTATTTTGAAGAAATCATTCAGTTTCTGGCAACAGATACCGCACCCGAGGACTTCACCACTAGTCAAAAGAAGCAGTTGGTGGTCAAGGCTGCAGATTTCCAGCTAATTGCAGGCGAGTTATACAAATTGGGTTTCGATGAGATACTACGGCGGTGTGTTTTGCCTCATGAGAAAGGGCAGGTCTTGTCAGAAGCACACGCAGGGGTGGCTAGGGGGCACTATGGCCGTTGTGCGAATTCCATAAAGGTGCTTTGAGTGGGGCTCTGGTGGCCCACGCTACACAACGATGCGATCGACTATGCGTGGTCCTGTGATGTTTGTCAGAAAACCGAGAAGCCATCCAAGAGGGATAAGATGCCACTGATACCTCAACTGACACTGCAGCCATTTGATAAATGGGAAGTGGACTTCGTGGGACCAATCAACCCACCTGGGAAGCGCACTGGTGCAAGATACATCATCACGGCGACAGATTATTTGATAAGATAGGCGGAGGCTGCACCAATCGTTGATTGTTCCGCGGCCACAGCCGCACATTTCTTGTTTGACCATATTGTCACTCAATTCGACTGCCCCAAGATATTGTTGACTGATCAAGGCAGCCACTTTCTCGATCGCACCATCAGCGCATTGACGAAGGAAATGCAGATACAACACAAGAAGAGTACGTCGTATCATCCGCAAGCAAATGGTACGATGGAAGCTTTCAACAAGATATTGGAACATGCATTGACAAAGGTGTGCAACGCGAACCACAATGATTGGGATCTAAAAATCCCAACAATCTTGTGGGCGTATTGCACCACGTGTAAAAGGTTGACGGGACAGACACCATTCAAGCTAGTGTATGGACAAGAAGTGATTATGCCTATGGAGTACATCGTTCCGAGTCTACACATAGTAGTAGCCACAGGTATGGATGTTGCAGCGGCATTAGAAGAATGTCTCGCGCAGTTAGTATAATTGGAAGAAGATTGCTTTATTACAGGATTCCACCAACGTGTGAAGAAGGATCGCCAGAAGGCTTGGCATGATCTCCACATAAAAAACAAACAGTTTCAGCAGGGTGACTTGGTGCTGTTGTATGACAGCAAGTTTATGAAACACCCAGAGAAGTTGCAGATGCATTGGCTTGGTCCATATTGCATCAGTCGCATAACTTCAGGAGGAGCAGTACAATTGCAACAGTTAGACGGAGCAATGCTCCCCAAGTTGATCAATGGTAGCAGGTTGAAGCCCTACAAGTCGGGCTTGGAGCAGTGCGATGCCTGAGTCGCATCGGATAAAAAAAAAAAAGTAGTTCACTCGGTGGTAGGATGGCGCACCGACAGGAACAGAATGCGCAAGCAGGGAGGCTTGTGTCGCAAGTTAGGAACGGTCTGTGACAGTGGCAGGGTCACAACTGGGTCCAATCAGCAATAAATGCCGAAATTTAAGATAGTTAATTAACGACGCTTGTTCGAATGATGGGCATTAATGACGGATCCGGCCGATCGGATGACAGGATCGACAACGGATTTGAGTCATTAATACAGGACTTGGTCTGAGTTAATGCAGGATTTAGTTATGATTACGGGGGATTCAGTTGGGTGCTATAAGAACAGGCTAAAGTTGGTCGGAAGGCACCATTTGTGACAAGTGAGTTCAGTTGCCAATTAAGGAATTGTGCAAGGTTGAGATTGTGTTGCAGAGTTCAGTTGGGTTGTGTTGGGAAAGTTCTGCAATGAGCAAGGCTGAGCCATTTGTTGGCAATGCGGGAATTGAGCGTGGCATGTCGAGTGAGCCAGAGACGGTGGAGATTTCTAGTGAAGCTGAGTCACCCCTCATCCCTGCTCCTATTGAGGAAGAAGTCAATTTAGGGGACGAAGTTGCTAACATGATAGTGGGATTGTCCTCCGTAGTGCACCAGAAGAGTGGGGGGACACGGCTTAGCTCCGAGCGGCCCGAGAAGCGGCACACCCGTTCCACTGCCCAAGTGCCAAAATACGTCCCTACAAAGATCCCATCGAGCTCGAGGATCGTGGAATCCGCAGTCCGTGCAGGTGTTTTTTCCGCGGATATCCCATGCTACCAAACTCCATGTCGAGCTGGGGTACAGCCGAGGAAGGTTACAAAGAACCAGCAGTATCAAATACAAATGCCGGCAATCCCTCCAGGCATGAGTTCTACCACCGATATTGTACCGGCGTTGATGCAGTTGCGGTATGATGATCACAACTTGCTGGCACTGGAAGATGTTATGACGGAACCATTTAAGCCACGCGAAGCGGGCAGACTGGGTCGATGCCATGCATTCCACATGATTGGGCGCGCGGTTTGGCAATGTCTGGGATGTTGGGGTTGATTTACATGCCACATTTAAGGTGGTTGATGGAAGCCAATGCCTGCGTCAAGCAGTTGTTGGCTTGTTTTCATGGCGGGGTGTTATGGTTGGACCTGCAGGCCACTGTGATGGTGGACCTGATCTCTGAGATCACCAGCTTTCCAAAGGATGGGGTCAACCCGTCGCAGTATTTTCAGGGGAAGAACGATGACAAAATCTTGTGGCAAGGTTGCGAAAGCGGTACAAAATGCAGAAAGACAGACGAGCGTACCGCTTGGACACTATCAATGAGCCCCCAGTCAAGATTGGGGCATGAATCTTGGCTACCAAACTCTTGCAGAACACTCGACCCAATCAAGGAAACTCCGGGGTTGTCTCCTACGCGGAGCTATGTGTGGCAAGTGTGCAGATGAACTGGTCCCTATTTTTACTTGACCAGTTGACGGAGGATGCGTTGGAGGCCCAAGTAGTACAGCGGTCATACACTTATAGCTGGTTGTTGATCTTAGTCGCGTTGGTCGCCTGGATGGAACCTGATGATTATCAAGGCATGGAGGTGGATGTGGTTGAAGAACGAAAGGGAGCGCACTACCAAAAATTGTGGTGGGTACAAGAACCGAAGCGGCTCAGGGATTGTGCCACGCAATTTTAGTTTTATTGGGAAGTGCTGCAGGCAACCGCTGAGCAGATTCCACGGTTGACTCAGGCCACTGTCGAGAAGTACAAGGGGATTTCTCGGTTCGCAATCGTTCCACACAGTATCTACATGCAAGCGTGCCGCGATACGGATGCGGCAAAGCTAACTGAGCATCCCTCTTCCCAGGATGTGATCGACATTCAGGCGGTGGCTATGGAAGTAAGGGAGTAGGTGACGACAGTCGATCAACAGTACGAGGATTTCAGGGTCAAGACCACCAAGTACACCATGTCCTATTGACGTGGCTCGAGGGCGAGCCACAAGATTGTGTTGGGGGTTGGAAGTCGATTAGATGGGTCATTATCGCAGCACCACGAGTGTTGCGATACCGCGGAAGGCAAAAAATGGAGCGCAGATGATGATATTTTATGCAAGTTTTGGTCAGTTTTGTACCGCAGTATATGAGTTTTTGGGTCATTTGGACCACAATAGTTAGATTTTGGGTTAGTGTCGGTTAGGAAGTTGTTAGTAAGTGGAAAATCAATGTAAAGGTGGAAGCCTATATATAGACATAATTTGTATGTGTTGAATCATCTTGGATTGTGTATCTGAGATCTAGAGATATCTATGAGATTTGTATTTTGCGGAAGACTGAACATGTTGTATCTAGGTTTTTGCGGAGTTAATATGATATGATAGATCTTTTTTGCGGAATCCATGTGTTTCTTCTGTTTATTTGTTGTAATGTATGTTAAGATATGACTCTATGAATTATGCGATGTTTCCTTGCTGCAATTAATGCTTTACTGTTGTATCTACTACGATGATGAATGATTCTATTGAATGACGCTATGAATATAAATGATGTTTGAATTAAATGCATAGATCTATTTCTGAAATGTTGCAATAAGTTAAGTAATTACGTTGCAAACATCCTCCTTCATTTGGTGGAAATATGGTTCCGTCAACTCTCCCTTGAACATCTAGGGTGAGACCTCATCTGCTCCGCAGGTATTGCCGGACAGGGTAAAACCTATCTGGGCCGGTGCTTAGGGAGATCGTGGTGGTTTGGGTGTCGACAGCGAGTGGAACTCCTATCGACTAGGTTTGAGTCAACAAATTTGATCCTGAGAACTTTTTCTTACAACCCACAAGGTAAGTCTAGTGTTTTTGTATGTGAATAAGTGGAGAAACGTGAATATGTGGAGTAGTGGGTTGGAGAAATTAAAGAGAAGAACATGGGTTCTAGACTAGCAACACTACTAAAAGAGAAAAAAATGTGAGGTTTTTATTCCTATAATTTTTTAAGTGGTGGTGTGTTTGTAGAAAATCCAATACATAAAGTGGAGGATGTGACCATGAGGGAGACAACTAAACTAAAATTTGATAGTGAGGAGAATATTATACTTGTGTAGGATATTCAATAAGCATTGGGGATGTTGTATAAGAAGGAGGATAAAGAGTAAATGAGAACCATTGAGTGGGAGTGGTGTAAGAGAGTAAGAAACAATGGGAAAAAGAATAGGAAGAGACTTAAAAACTAGGGGTAGATGCAAAATAGTGTTGGATCCGGACATTGAAAGAAATGTTGTGGATGTCAGTAGTTGCAAGGGGCATAGGAGGATGTTCCTTATTAACCTTTTTTAATCCTACATTTTGATCAAGATGCTCAAATTTTCTAACTAAGGGAGTCTAATGAAATATCACCCCTATTACAACCAGCTATCCTACACATCTCATTCTTTCAGTAGTTTACATAATACTTTAATCAAAATTTGTAGATTTTGTGTTACTACAGAAGCTACTATGGAAATACCATGGAATAAGAGATTACATATCATATTCTTGGCTACAAAAGTGGTTGTAGAAAAAATGATTAACCATAAATGACAACAACAATATTCTAGTACATATTTGGGAATGATTCTTCCTATCAACGTAACTCTAGTGGCATGATATATTCATAAATAAATTATTTAACTTTAGACACAATGAAAACAAATATTATTTTTATTAAAGAAGTGGACAATTCACCCAACAAAGTAAATGATGTAACCAAATATTAACAATAAAAACTATGGTTTAAAGTAAATCATTAATGCTACTGATAATTATAGGGAATATGAAACAATCTGACTTCAAGATGATTTTAATCATCTTGAAGAAAAACCATTGGCAACTAAATGGCTAGAACTGGTCAAATTCCAAGTTTGGTGTATAAAACTATGTACCCATGAACGAGAAAGACACCTTTGACCTCTAAGGAAATCTCCAGTTAGTAGCTACATGTGTGGCTAGAGGTGTTGTTCATTTATGTGAAAGAGTATAAGGTTAACCCTTTAATTGGTAGCTAGCGAAAAAATATGTTCCCAACAATTTGTATCCACATGGAAAGTGGGTATAGTGGTGTCAATCTAGTAGAAGCTACAAATAGTAACATCTCTTCAAATTATTGTAATGGAAACCCAATAGCTTGGCTAGTTTTATTAATAAAATTTGCAGAGTTATATTGTGTTTCATTCTACATAGTTAGTTGTATTTAATTATTATTCTATGTGGTGTATTCATATTACAAAGATTTATGAAATTCAAGTGGCTTTGTTCTGCTACAATTTTACTCTAACTTGTAGGGAGGTTTAGTCCTTTTACATCACCTCAGATCCATGGATTCCTACAATACCGATCATACACACCTCTAGATAATATCCCCTACATAAAAAAAATTCCAATCTTATATAGCATGAAAATAGGTTTTCCAAACTCTATAACCTTCTCACTAATTCCTTTTGGAAGTTGATAGCGATAGGGCTACCTCCAAACAACTTCATTGTTTTTATGTATGCAAACCTTCAATTTAATATGCCTCCACAATTTTTTTCTTGAGACATGAAGCAATTTGACATTGTTGTCACCATTTGACTTCTTGAAGTCCCTAATGCAAGAACTACAATTCTTGTTTCCCTATGAGTAACTTGCATTGTTTTTATCTATGCAAACCTTCAATTTAATATGCCTCCACAATTTTTTTCTTCAAACATGAAGCAATTTGACATTGCTGTCACCATTTGACTTCTTGAAGTCCCTAATGCAAGAACTACAATTCTAGTTTCCCTATGAGTAACTTGAATAGGAGGTTTACATCATTTGAAAAATGAAGATAATGTTTTTTATATTTTTTCTATTACATTCTCATGTTCCTTTTGAGGTTTATCATCTTGAAAACCCAATAGCTTTGTTGTGTGATTTAATTTTGTCTTTTTTCACAATCCAAATAGAATTTGACCTTGTGTACTAAGTGATTTTTTCTCAATAACCAATTTCAGGTCCCAAAATTATTCTCTTGGGTTTGCATTGAAACTTTCTAAAAAAATTCCATCCTTTCAAAAGGACTACAAATTCCAATTATTATTGAAACCTAAGAAGGGACAAGGTCCTACAATACCTGATTAGATTATATCCATGTAAAGTCCAATCAATTAATCAATTTCATGATATCAACTTCCAAAGACCATGAACCATCATTTTATTTACAATTCAAGTAGATTATACTACATTGAAATAACTATAGAATAATTTATTAAAGGAAATCAATATCAAAGTAAGATATAATTAGAGATAAGGCCTATTATGTTTCCTCTGCAAGACCATGTTTTGAAAAAATAAAATCAATTTGAGGGAACATACACCATTTTATATCTGGATTGATGATATGATTTACACGAGGGGAATCTATACATGGGTGGTGCTTTGGGAATCCATGGAAAACCCAAGAGGATTAGTGTCCCCAATGACCTTATTCTTTCCCTTGAGCTTCTTGTTGATTTTGAGTAGTTCTAGGACAATGTGTGCTACAATAAGCTCTAAAGTCATGAGTAGAGGGATATGGGGAGGAGCTATAGGTTAAAACAAAATATGGACTAAGGATTCTAAGGAGAAATTTAAATTGGGGGTTGTGAGGTGTCATATAGGTATATCGGGGGTGGGTATCAAAAGATTCAACATGGCCATGATTGGAGTCTTAGTTACACCTAGTGGAGTTATGAAAAAAGGGATATGTGTGATGGAATACCCTATGTGGTGGGAGAGGTGTGAGAGTTCCTAATTGGTGACATGACATGGTAAGTGATGGTGCCATACCTGACATGAGAAATGAGGTTGAAGGTCACTCATCTTTTATAAGATGGTGTAGACAAGAAAATAACCTATGGCTGGTGGTTGGGGTGGGTCACTAGGGAATTCTCCTAGCAATGAGGAATATTTGTAGACATAAATACCTATATTATCATATGATTTCTTTGGTTTACTGGTGTCAAGGGTGGATAATATAGTGTCTAATTTTATGGTCAGGTGAGGCTCATAGTGTGTACAAGATAATCAATCTTCCTATGAATATTGATGATCTTCCTCTGAATCTTAACAAACATCCTAGAAAAATGTAAGTGTGCCTTCCAAAAATCCCAATGGAAAGTGATGAATTCCCCCAAAGACTACTGGTGATGGCATGATAGAGTCAGTTATAGTGAAGGGAACTAGGGACATATCCCAATAGAAAACAACAATTTTTTGTAGGTACAATTGCAGCCCACAGAAGTTACCTTGAGGATGATCATAGGTTTCATCCACTAAGATACCTTCCTCAAGTGTGGATGAGATATTTAGCCTCGAATGATCACAGGACATAGGTAAATAAACCAATTGGGAAAATTTAGGGTCTAAAAGGGGCCTTATAAAAAAATATGCCATGGATGAGTTGGATTGAGTTGGATTTCTCAAACCAATAGAATTTCGATAGCTTCGGTCAACCATTATGGTTGAGTTGGACATATGATGCTTATGTGTCAATTTTTTATTTGACAATAACTAACTCCATTAAAACCTCACATTGGTTAAGATGGTGAAAATTTCATCTTGAAATATGATAATTTATATACTTCAAATAATAAATATAGATTATTTTATATCATCACTACTTCCAAGTCCTTTAAAATATACAGCTTACATTAATTAAATGATAGTTGAGAATTTTTGAAATACTAAAACAATTACACAATTAATCTTTTAAAAAGAAAAATAAATAATATTTAATTTTAAATGGGAGAAAATTAATTTTAATCCCATTTAAATATTTAAAAATATATATATAGTTAATTAATTTTATATGTTTTTCTCCCATAAATACTAAAATTTCCTCTCCTTAAAAGTGGTGTCGAATCTTGGAAAACTCAAAACATAAAATTTGTAGCACTCATCAAAACCTTTCCAATGGTACCAAGAGGGCCCAACTCCGAGTTCGGGAGCAAAAATTATCACAAAAATACCAAAATATTTATTTTCTCTCTCCTGTTTTCTTATTTATGATACATATTAGTGTTGAGTAATTTATTTTTAATCTTCATTAATTATTATAAAAAATTATTTAATATGATGATGATGATGATTACCATCCACTGAGACCTTTTGGTCTATTGGACCTTAAGAAAGAAAGAATATGGGACCTTAAGAAAGAAAGAATGTGGGTGTGCGCAAGGCACTCTAAAAGAAAGTGACATTCGTCCTCAACTCTCATAGACTCACAAAGCTGGAAAATCCTTTCCTCCCATGGCGTTTTAGGAATTTCCCATCTCCATGTTTAGTTAGTTAATTAGTTAGTTCGATAAATGTTAATTATTATTTTTGTTTTATATATTTTAATATCTTTTATATATTAATTATGAAATTTTTATATAAAGTTATATAAGATATAATAATAGATATTGATTATTAGTTAGTTAATTAGATAGATATTGATTATTGGTTAGCTAGTTAGTTAGATATTTATTATGATTTTTATTTTATGTAGTTTAATATATTTTAGATATTAATTGTGAATATTGTGTGTGTGAGAGAGAGAGAACACTTAATTTTTAATATAAAAATTATGTAAAATAATAATAGTGATTTTTATTTTTCGTAATTATATTTTTTCATTATAATTTTAGGGTTTTTTTAGTTTTAAATTTTATTAAATATATTAAAAAAAATAGTGGTACATTTATAATAATAATAAAATATATTATAACTTTAAAAAATTTACCACTATATCATTTATTGTGTGTGCACAAGGATCTAAACATTTCATTAATATTTTCAACCCTCTTCTCTTAACTCTACACTAACCCAACATACTTGTCAACTACTATTAATGAGACAATATAGGTAGACTTTCACTAGATAACACCTTTTTATTTCTTTTTTTTTTGTAAGGTTCCGAAAATTATATTAATCTAGAAAAATAAAACTGTACAGAGTCATTTCAATGATAATCCATGTCCAAGCATTGTCTGTTACAAACATTACATCACGTTACAACATCTCCCCCATACTGGGTTGTAGAGCACCTAGTTTCACTCGATGCAATAATTATCATAATTTATTTATAAATTTTATATTTTTCATTTTTTTCTATTTGTATAACCATTTTAATATTATATGATGATGATGATGATGATGATGATATTTGGTCTATTGGACCTTAAGAAAGAAAGAATGTGGGACCTTAAGAAAGAAATAATGTGGGTGTGTGCAAGGCACTCTAAAAGAAAGTGAGATTCGTCCTCAACTCTCATAGACTCACAAAGCTGGAAAATCCTTTCCTCCCATGGCATTTTAAGAATTGCCCATCGCCATGTTTAGTTAGTTAATTAGCTAGTTCAATAAATATTGATTATTATTTTTGTTTTATATATTTTAATATCTTTTATATATTAATTATGAAATTTCATATAAAGTTATATAAGATATAATAATAGATATTGATTATTAGTTAGTTAATTCTAGATAGATATTGATTATTGGTTAGCTAGTTAGTTAGATATTTATTATGATTTTTATTTTATGTAGTTTAATATATTTTAGATATTAATTGTGAATATTGTGTGTGTGAGAGAGAGAGCACACTTAATTTTTAATATAAAAATTATGTAAAATAATAATAGTGATTTTTATTTTTGTAATTATATGTTTTCATTATAATTTTAGAGTTTTTTAGTTCTAAATTTTATTAAATATATTAAAAAAATAGTGGTACATTTATAATAATAATAAATTATATTATAAATTTAAAAAATTTACCACTATATCATTTATTGTGTGTGCACAAGAATCTAAACCTTTCATTAATATTTTCAACCCTCTTCTCTTAACTCTACACTAACCCAACATACTTGTCAACTACTATTAATGAGACACTATAGGTAGACTTTCACTAGATAACACCATTTTATTTCTTTTTTTTGTAAGGTTCCGAAAATTATATTAATCTAGAAAAATAAAACTGTACAGAGTCATTTCAATGATAATCCATATCCAAGCATTGTCTGTTACAAACGTTACATTACGTTACAACATCTCCCCCATAATGGGCTGTAGAGCACCTCGTTTCACTCGATGCAGTAATTATCATAATTATTTATAAATTTGATATTTTTCATTTTTTTCTATTTGTATAACCATTTTAATATTATATGAGATTTTGGACTTCCTTGAGTGGATCAACAAGATTAACCTAGGGATTAACAAGTGTACACTCGGGATTCATTTCATGGTCGTCGTATCTTGTTATGCTCAAATGCATCTTGATTAAGATTTAAATAAGATAGGTTAAGTGGTGGTTAAGAAACTGGGTATATTTATTAAATAGTATTTGTTTTATGTTTATATCAATTAGTTTAATGTTTAGCCTTTCTTTAACATTCAACCATCTTCACAAAATTAAGTATTTGACTACGCATATCCTGTTTATAAATTGCAAATTGTATTTCTCACATCACATAAATATCTCATAAACCAGCAAAAAAGAATTACAAAAATTACCAAGATTGCAAAAGGAAAGTTGATAACTAGATTGATCACATTTCTTTACAAAAACTACCAATTTCTTATTACAAAAACTACCAAGATTGCAAAAGGAAAGTTGGTAATAAGAAATTACCAACTTTTATTTCAATATATTTAGAATTCTGGGTGGCCATTGAAAAATGCAAGCATGCCTACAAGCGGTGCATTGATGTAGGTAGTGGGCTCTGATTGGTTGAAGATTGCCCGATTGTCTGGATATTGGTCATTTTTATCTGGCCCTCCAACCACTGCTCCTACTAGAAGATTTGGGTTGGGATTTTTGTTCCCAAAAAATTGGGAGCCACCTTGACATGTTATCTTAGTAGGATACACTGTAACTGAGGGTAAAGATGAGCCTCTGTGATGAATGTATTGAGGAAAGCGAGGACCATATCCCACCATATACGAAAGATTCAGAGGATTACTTCCCAATATATAATCTACCTGTTAATACAATCAACCATAATATCAATTTAGTATGGACCATCATCAGATTTTTTTCTAAAAGAAAATACTGTTAAGAAATTTAAGAAGTGGGGTATGAAATTTTCATTGCAATGTACAATACCTGGCGCTTGGCAGCTGCTTTTAGGTTAGCATGAGTAAATTGTATTGTTCCACATTTAACAACTTGAGAAGAACGGCCCAAGTACTTAGCATAGGCTAAAAGCAGAAATGATAAGGCTGTAACACGCTGCATGTTGCTTCCTCCTGGCTTGTGGATAAGTCCACCTGTAAACCATACTCATACATTATTAACCTGTTCCTTAAATCAAACACATTGGCAATGATAAAAAAATTAGAACAATATCGTCGTTTATAGTTATTGTATCTGTGAAAATATCGAACCTGGCGTGTATGGTTTAAGCGAATAGGGCGATTCTGGCATCAGAGAGCAGACGAAGTCGTCAGCATTCTTTTTGTAATTTTGTAGATCTGACACATTCCTCAGCAAGAATTTCTGCATAAAACGATTGCAGTCCCCAATTATTGAAGGAAATTAGAGAATCCTTAGTATGCATTCTGCAGGGCTAGGAGATACTTGGAAGAAAAATTGATGTATTTACCTTGGCTAAGAAAACATTTACTCCTGCCTGCTTATTGTCCCACCCAAATTCGAAGTTGGAATCGTTAGCTGAAAGAGCCATGCCATTTTTTCTAATGTAGTCAATATATGTTCTGTTCTGTGTTGCCTTGTGCAACCATGCGGCACCCCATAGTAACTCATCCTGTAAACCGGGAAATATATATGTTAGCTTTGATATGGAAGACAAGAGAGTAAAGTTTGGTGATAATGTCTTCTCAAGGATTTGTTTATTCCTCATGGAGGGTACGTTAGCAAAAGATCATATCTTTACATACAAAGGATTATATAAATAATGTGAAGTCAAGTTTTATTAGGGTTGTTGATGGAGTTGTATAAGGGCTAATTAAAAGGCCTCTCATTCTCTAGTCGGGTAGAGTAATCTTTACAGTCCCTTAGAGTAATTTTTACAAAAATAGCAATTTGGAGTGCTCAAATCTCAATTTCAGCGATTTGAGTAGTTTTAAAATTAGGCAATTAGTTTAGAACAGACAATCTCAATTACTGAAATTACAAAATTGCTAAAATAACAATTTTCAACAAAAATTTTAACCAGTTTTTTTCTTTAAATCCCGAAAAAAATAGGGGTTTTGATTGAAAATTATAAAACTTATTTTAAAATATATTAATGTAAAAGATAATCTTATACTAAATGTAAAGGAATCAATACTGAAACCATTATGATACCCAACCATAATTACAATACACTACAAAGCTCCATATTTTCAAAAAAAAATTAAGACAAATATCCTGATTAAAAGTATTAAGGATAAATTTCAAAAAAAAAAATTAAGACAAATATCATGATTAAAAGTATTAAAGATAAAAAAAATATTAAGTACTAAGGATTAAAAGTATTAAGAATAAAAAGTGAAATTGTTTTAACATGTAATGTTACATAATAACATATCTGAAAAAAAAATAAGACAAATATCCTCATTAAAAACTACTAAGGATAAAAAATATAAAGTACTAAGGATAAAAAATATAAAGTACTAAGGATAAAAAATATCCTCATTAAAAACTACTAAGGATAAACCGTGCTGGGCAGATATGGTAAAGATGAGAGACCTGCATGTATAAAGTGTCAGGATAAGCTGCTGCTTTGAGGAAATAATCTGTGGCCCAACGGATTGAGCTTTTAGCGTTTTCCAGCTCATCTCCCATGAACCTTCCGAATTCTATGACGCTCCATGCTAACATTGTGGTAGTAAAAGCCATAGGGAAACCAAATTTCACATTATCTCCTGCATCATAGTAACCTCCTACCAAATCCACCTGCATGCAGTATACAGATTTTTACACTTAACAATCAAGGTGATTTGACTGTAGTGATTCAAAGTCAGGCAACTTAGATTTTAACACCAACACCATCTAAGTGTAGAATGAAGCTCATAGATGTATATAACCACTTTTTTCACCTTATGATAATCTACACACATGGAATATGAATATAGAATATGGACAATATAAAATAAATGCAAATGAGGCAATCTTACATTTGCAGCTGAGCCATCTGCTAGAGCGGAGTCTTTTCTCCAGTTCATACGTTGATTTGCAGGAAGTTTTCCTGATCTCTGGCCTTCAAAGAACATAATACTTTTGGACAAAGCATCTCTGTAGTCATGGAGGGAGCCGGCTGCATTTGCTCCTTGTAAGAGCAAGCATGAAACCAACATTGCTAATAAGCATTGTGATAGCCCAGTACCCATATCTACCTTCATTCGCACTGAATGTATGCTGCAGTCACTGACAGTGCAACACAGAGAGAGTGAGAAATATGATATATTTATATTCTGAGATGCATATATACTAATCATATTTGGTTATTGGATTTCTCAGAATGTCCCTTGATCAAATTTGAAAATCTTAAAATCTGCCACAGATACATTGTGCATTAAAAGAAAGAAACATTGTACATTAAAAGAAAGAAAAAATAGCAGCGCAAATTATAACTACATATCTAAATGCAAGGATTGAAATTTTCCTTTCAAAATGCACAAAATCCATACATTGTAAATAAAAACTAGCATCTCAAATTTTACAACCTACCTAACTGCACGCATTAAATTTTTCCTATCAAATGCACAAAAACATTACTAATTTTTCTGAAACTACCTAAATCTAGATACAGAATTGTAATTCAGCAAACACTGGGGGTACTAACTATTATGGATGAATGGAATGGGATGGTCCTTCATTACAGATACAAACCAAAGCTAACCTTTGTTGGAACGATCTATGGACCTATTACAAATACAAACACATGGATCTACAGACCTATTCTCATTGGAACGATTTCATACTTCATGTTCAATGAGTAAACTTTGCAATTCAAACACTGCATGAAAAATCATGTAACCTATTACAAATACAAACACGAAAAATCATGTAAGAAAAACTCACCTCGAATTCCAAATAAGGGTTGTGTGCTCCACAGTAGCCTGCTATTTCATGGAACGGTGCTATTTCATGCTATTTCATGGAACGGTGTAATAATTTATATTGAAAATCTATATTTTAAAGTTAGAGTAGGTGGTATGTGGTTAATTTGAGTTGTGACTAATTAGTGCTCACAGTGGTCATTAAATGATGGGTAACCTTTATTTATATTTATATATTTCTTGATTGTTGATTTGGTGGTTAATTTTAACTTAGTTGTAATTAATATCATTAGCGGTTATTAATGTGGTTAATTGTCATTATTACCATCATAGATCCATCTTAAATCTATAATATTTTATTTTATGAGCCAAAGTGGATTTTTTATAAATATTTTCCATAATTTTTTATTTTATGAGTAGTCATGATTTTTTTGTTTTAATTATTTTGTTAATATTGGGGTGTAGAACACCTCGCTCCTCTGGGTGCAATTATTTATAATACATTATTAGTGGTTATTAATGTCACTAGCTACAATAATTAACAAACAATAATCATTAAAAATTAGGTTTGAAGAAGTGTAAAAATTATACAAAGTTATTTATGGCTATCCTTTATCTATATTTATAGATCTAGTTGATGGTTAGTTTGGTGGTTAATTTTAACTTAATTGTCATTAACATTATTAGTGGAACTAATAATGTCACTAATTGTTATTATTATTGTTTATAGTACATCATTAATGGTTATTAATGTCACTAGTTAATCTAACGATTAATTAATTAAAAAATAATAATGGTTAAGAGTTAGGATTGAAGTAGTTTAAAAATTACACAATTTGAATTGTTTGTTATCATCACGGAAATCTAATTATATAATCTTTGGTCAAATTTTAAATTTTGAGTGCTTAAATTGCATTTGAATGCATAAACGATTTCAAGGCTTTCAAATACCCCCTCTACACCTAATTATACAATCTCAACGACTTATATTTGCATTTATAACAACATTTTTAAATTTTTTACCAAATTTTAAGTAAAACTGATTAAAAAAAAGAGCGGAAAATATTCAAATCTTGGCATGTTTAGACTACTTTATGATTAAGTAATCTAGTCACGTATTGAATGTGGTTCTCTCCATATTGTAATTACTCAATTCTATATCTTCAACATGGTATCAAAGATTAATACTAGAAACAAAATTTAATAATAATAATAACAACAAACATGCTCATATCTATGGGTGAAAGAACCTAGTTAAACATTTCTTTGTTGAAATGGAAAGCCTTGGTTCTTCTTAGTTGACATATAGAGGGTAACATGTTTTCTTAAGATTTATAATCTAAATATATAAATAAAAATGGAAAATTAATATTACTAATATAAATATTAAATATAGGAATGAGAACAAGAACTCATACTACAAATGTTATAAAGATGAACCCAAATCAAATATCCTAACTCCCTTCGAAAGTGAAATGATTGAATTGATCAGCATTTCCTTTTCATAAAACCAACAAGTTGAGATAAAACAAGGCTAGGCAGAGATAGATTACAACTAATGCATATGAAAATCCAAAGACCCTAAACAATAAGAAAAAATCCACAATTATTATAAAAAAAGATGCCAAATTGGAATCTCTCAACTCCCTCTCAAAGTGAAATGATCAAATTGGTAAGAATATTTCCTTGCTTAAAACCAACAAGTTAAAATAAAACAAGGCTAGACATATATCACTAGGAGAGATTGCTCACAACTATTGCATATAAATATACAAAAACTATAAATCATAAAGAATATACCACAACTATTATAAAGTATGAACCCAAATCAGAATCTCCTAACTCCCTCTCATATCATCGTTAAGAACATTTCTCTATCATAAAACCAACCATTAGAGATTAAAAAAAAAAAGTTAGCATATATCAATGGCGAAGATACATCACAACTAAGGCATATAAATATCCAAAGAACATGAAAATAAAGAATAATCGACAACTTGTTGAGGACGTGCTCCAAGTTAAATAAGAATCGACATGAAACAAGATTATTCATATGACAAAAGAGAGATTATTCAGATGCATATGAATACTCATAATGGCTAAACATTAGAGAATGACTTATTGCTACCAACCAAGAAACACACTATTTTAGGCAATAGGTTAGCAAGCAATAAGGTAAGTGAAAACCAACATAATAATAAAGAGAATAGTCCACAAGGCATTAAATACCAGCTTCCACAAGCACTACGATGACTATGCAAGAAAAAGAATGGTCCGCGTCACAAACACAACATCCAATAGTATGAATCAAGTTGTTAACAATGGTTTATTTATTGACTTGTGAAGAGAGCTTACAATTCCAAAAAGGAAATGTTTTTGTTAATAGATTTAGTTCATGGCTCTTGGCCATCTAAATTCATAACTCTTGATATATCCTATAAGAATATTGAACAACCCTAGATGACTCTTGCACGTCTTAAGCTCTCAACCAATACATACTTTGTCTTATTCTCACTCCCATTATTTGACATATTTGTGAGAATAAATTACAATGAAAACAAATCAATTCTAGCATTTTTCACACTTATGTGAGACTTTCAAAATAACATTCACTAAGGAAAGTATTCTCATACCTTCGACATCTACTTCACCACTTTTGGTTGCACACCTCGATCACTTTTATTCTCAATCTTGCCTTGCATTTGGTTGGAAGTTGCATTGTCTGTGTATTCAATGCATGGCTAGAAGCATTATTCATCATCCTCTTCACCCACATCCTTCTTTGGGTTCACCCAATCCTTCTTTGGATATGAGGCTTTCTCAACACATGGATCTTCTTTTAAGGATCACAAGTGTATCTTATATCCATCCTTGTTTTCTTTGGTTTCAAATTAACCCTTTGCATATTATGCTTAAGTGAAGTTGCATTGGGTTTTAGTCCTACATTCATTCTCCTTCATCTCACTCGTGCATCTTCCCTCTTCTATTAGCTCTTTGTGTGCTCTCTACAAATGCAATACATTGTAAGAAAATTACACAAGATTATGCCCAAACTATGATAATGATGAGACAAAGAATAAAATACTAGTTTGACAAATCAATAACTCATTACACAAATATGACAATGAAAAACATAAACAGTTAACCAAGGAACAATGGCATTGTTAATGGAAAAGGAGAAAGCATCAACAACGTTATTGATGAAAATAAGAAGAGTGTAATATTTTTTCCTCTTCTAAATGCACAATGTCATCCTAGCATATCCTTCATTCAATCATGGTGAAGGAAACAACATTGAATTCATCTGTTAACAATTTTTTTAATAAAACCCATCAACAAGCTAATAATCAAGGCCACCAAGGAGAACGATGAATGTGACCATTCGATGTGAGGGTAAAGAAGTGTGGAGAATGTGATTTGAACTCAAAATTTGTTTCTAGGTAACGTGCAATAGTTCCAAACTTTGTTTCTAGGTAAGGTGCAATGGTTCCAAGGTCTTCCACCTGCCTCTTTAATAAACCATAATTTAATATAATAATAAAATCCCATCATTTTTAAATAACATGTAGCAGCTGTGAAATAGAAACCGAGTATTCCATTGCGTCCATTTGATTTATAGGTAATTAGGAATGAAAACACATGATTTCATACTTAAGTTTTTTTCCATCTATCACCTAGTTCTCTATGTTACTCCTACACTAGCCTATATCCAAATCCTAGGCTCTATCAAGTGCCGAGAGGGATCAAATCTCCTGAGGTGCAAACCTCTTCTCAGGTATTGCACTCAAAGAGCTTTTACAAGATCTCCCTCGTATTATTACTTTTTACTTTTTATTATTACATTTTATTTATGGCCGACAATATCGACAAACACTCGACTCACAAGATCTCCTCATATTATTACTTTTTACTTCTTATAATTACATTTTATTTATGGCTAGAAATATCGACAAACACTCGACTCACAAGATCTCCCTCATATTATTACTTTTTACTTTTTATTATTATGTATTTTATTTGTGGCCGACAATATCGACAAACACTCGACTCACAAGATCTCCCTCATATTATTACTTTTTACTTTTTATTATTACATTTTATTTATGGCCGACAATATCGACAAACACTCGGCTCACAAGATCTCCCTCATATTATTACTTTTTACTTTTAATTATTACATTTTATTTATGGCCGACAATATCGACAAACTCTCGACTCACAAGAACTCCCTCATACTGGGTTGTAGGGCGCCTCTCAACGCAATAACGCTCTTGCATATAACACTTCATAATTTACACAACCAACAAATTTTTAAAATTTACAAGTGTCACACATGTATTAATCATGGATAAGTCTATCTAAAACCAATTGTTGGTAAGTTGAGATCTCTAGACAAGATCTTGGTTCTGAATCTCACGTGAGAAGGAAAACAATGCAATAACCACTCTAAATAATAAAAAATGCATCTCATCATTATCTAGAGTGTTCCTACAACTTTAGTGATGCATTTTTCTTGTTTGTGCATATTTTGACTTGTATAGAGTCCATCAAAGCCTTTAAGAATGAAAACACAATGCTTGATGCTATACAATGCAACCCCTTTGGTTGTTCATTTCATCATTTCATGCACTTGTCAACTTGTTTTGAGGTCTATCAAAACCTCTAAAGGAAAATTGCATCCTATGGATAGTTTCCTCGCTTCCTCAACTCCACTTATGTTATGTTTTTCCCTCGTAATGGGTCTAACAAAGTTTCACAGGTCAAAAAATCACTATTATTGCTTCTCTAGGAATCAAAATCAACTCCTCTTATGTTATGTTTTCACTCATGCGTTTTTGACCTCGCGGTGAGGTTTGATAAAACATTTCAGTAAAAATGTGCAATTTTATCCATAAAGAAAATTCAACTTATCTTCTACTGTGATTTTACTCTTCATGCATTTTTGGCTCTTGGTGATGTAATAACCCAAATTTTGACCCTTGGAATATATTAAATCAGATTATGTAAATGATGCAAATATGGTAGTAAATATTCCTAGTGTGAAGCTCAAGGCCAAGGCCCAACTAGTGAATGGCCAGGTGTGTATAATGTAAATATTTCTATATGGGCCAAGTGGTTGGCTTGTCATCATGACTCTAAATCTATGTAAATATTGTGTTGGAAAATAATAAAATGGTCCAAGAAGTTTGTGTAAAGAGCACTAAAAGAGCTATGATGAACGAATAGATGGGAAGAAGAAAGGGGTCCCATGGGAGATTAAATCCTCTTTTTCCAAGTGTCGACCTTAGAAATCTTTCATTTCTTCCATGTTCCTTAAATGCACCATTTACCTTATTTTTACTCATTAAATCCAATCCTTGAATGCATGTGTGAGATTGGTGGGAAAGTCGTCTCATGTAGTTATGGGAGCATGGGATGAATATAAGTTTATGACAATTGTAAGACCCCTTCTTTATATGGTCAGACATAATGTCAATTGTGTTTTCACGAATCCTCCCATCTCCATTAGAGTCTATCACTCATTTTCCATGCATAATTCATACACTATGTAGCTTCATGTTGTTTTATCCATTGGCAATCACTAGAATAAGAGAATGACCAAAAATTAGCATTGTGAAGAGGAAATTGAAAATGTGAGAGTGAAGAGGGTGGTTGTAGGTGAGCAAAGAGGATGGGGAACATAGGAACCTTTACTCACTATTTATTTGCTACTCCTACAAGCTTGAGAAGCCATGAATTGACCTTATAGGAGGTTTTCTAAAAGCATACAGTAGGTTGGATTCTTTCTACACACATTCAAGAGCATTGTAAGGATTGGGTACTCTAAGAGATTGCTAAGAAGATAAATAGTAGGCATTTCTTGTGTTTTGTGGTGCAGTGGAAGAGATTTCCATGGATAGGATGACTAAATGAAATGTCAGTAGTGCTCAGTGATGAGCATATTGGCTAAGCACGAAAGAAAATGGGTTGGGATGAAAGAGAGAAAAACATATAGGTGTTTCATTTACCCTAATGGCCTCATAGCCCATATTGGGGGTGGTATCTGTAGTTGATACCTAGGTTGGGTGGAAATTTTCTCTTACATAGCTAGTTGCTTAGATCTTCTTCAATTAAAAAATAAGTATTCCATGTTGTCTATGAATGTGCGATGATTATATTTTCTTCATATTATGAATGTGTTTGTTTGTGCATGATGTGTGTGTGGATATAGTTTTAACTCCACCATGTTTTATATCCATGCATCTACACATGAATTTCTTAGTTATGTTTCTGATGGGAGCCTTAAAATAGTTTTGAATTTGAATCATGACCCATGTGGCGGAATTTTGAAACGTAAAATTCATAAATATCCCATCCTATAGTAAAAATGATGGATTAGGATGCTGCATAAAGGTATCAGAGCACTAAAGGGGCTATGTTTCTACTAGAGGGAAAGAGAAAAGGGAGGCTATTGGAGATTAAATCCCTTTTTGTTAAGCGTCAACCTTAGAACTCATCCATTTATGCATGTGCCTTAAATGAACCATCTACCTATTTTTGAAATATTAAATCCATCAATGAATGCATGTGAGAGATTGGTGGGAAAGTCTATTCATGTAATTATGGAAGCATGGGATGAATATAATTTATGACAACTGTAAGGATCCTTGTTTTTATGGTCAGAAGCAATGGCAGTTGTCTTTTCACCAATCCTCACATCTTCATTGGAGTCTATCACTCATTTTTCGTGTAAAATTCACACACTACATAGATTCATATTGTTTTCTCCATTGCTGACAACCAAATTGAGAAAATAACCAACAATTAGCAACTATGTAGTGAGAAAAAAAATTGGGGCTTTTTTCGCGAACAGTTTTCGGGCCCATGGTTTTGGGTAACCCATGGTATTTTCCCATTGTATTTCCCTTATAAAAGAATGACATTGTAACATGGATAGGGTTGATGTATTAGGTATTATGCATTGTAAAGATATGTGAAATCAAGAAGAGAGACTATGAGACACTGAAGAGGAAGTGTAGTGGTTGTGCTGCAGGTTGTATCCATTCACTTTGCTGGACGGAATAATAATAAGGACTGGCAACTTCAGTGTGGACGTAGCCCAAGTTGGGTGAACCACGATATATCTGTGTCTCTCTTGTAATGTGTATGTGTGATTATATTTGCATTTTTGTTTATTGTTATTTCTCTGCGATCCTGTTTTTTCTAACATGTACAACAACCCCAACTGCAACCGCAGGTACCCTAGCTGCTACCTCAACCGCAAGTACAGTTTGTACCGCAGCAACAACTATAGCAGTTTATGCCGCAATATGATCCAATGAAAATGGCTCCACAGCAGCCACAGTATGTTCAGTAACCGCAGTATGCGCAGCAAGGGCAAGGCATGCAACCAAATCCTATGCAACAACAGTTCAATCAACCGCAGTACCAACATCAGGGCGGATTCCCAGGAGGATTCCGGGGCGGACGAGGAAGAGGATTTGGTCGCGGAGGAAGACGAGGAGGTCGTGGACCTGTTCAGTGCTATCACTATGCGGTATGGGGACATTACCAGTGAGATTTCCCACTATTGCAGACAGAGTGTACTTTTTTTTGTTACAGACCATATTGTAGAGAACTTCCCACAATTGATTACGTGATGGCAAGCAGGGAACATTCCACAATTGCAGAATCAGATTCAGGCGCAGCAGCCAGTACAGAATCAAGTGCAGCAACTAGCGCAGAACCAACACCAACGTCTGAATCAGAATACTAAACAGAACCTTAACCAACCGGGAAATTCGCCGCTAAACTAGATCAGGGTGCGAGTGTTGCAATAATTTCTGTCGAGCCAAGGCCACAAGATGCGGCTATCGCAGTTATCACTTGGGGAGGTGAAACAACGGGAGAGGATATCCCGCATCCACTTATTCGATTACCAGGACAGAACAAGGTGTCATTTGACATTGATTACGAGCGCGATGCATTCTTCCAGGCGCGACGGGTGATGGAAAAGGCTCAAGGTAAGGCCATCATCTGTGACATGCCCCCTGTCTTTGATGCCACTTCAGAGGCAGGTCCATCCGCGTAGTCTGGAACCTTGCAGAAATTTATTTAGAGTTCTTTATTGTTGGCAATGGATCCTGCTGCTATTGCTGAGATTAAGGATTTGTTGTAGCAACCAGCCCGGGGACGGCAAAGAGTCTGCGGTAAATTCTTTACACCAGCGGAAGACAGGTAAGGAGATGCGTATGAACATTCAAATTGGATACTATGATGTTGATTTTGTTATTCTGGATCTTGGTTCAGATGTCAGCATCTTAACCAAGCAGGCATGGCATAAAATGGGGAGCCCCCCATTGAGCTGGTCTCCTGTATAGCTCTGACTAGCTAATCACGCCAAGGTGACACCGATTGGGAGAGTTCCACGCCTAGTGGTGGACATTGAGTGAATGAAGACTTATGCTGACTTCGACATCATCAAAGTAGTTGAAGGGGGAAGCTCTTATCCTGCGTTGCTCGGGATTGGATGGGCTAACGATAATGGAGCAGTAATCAATTTTAAGAGGCGGATGATGAATTTTGAAAACCGCGATCTCAGATTTATAGCCCTGTTGGATCCGACTAAAGGATGCAGATACATTGAACCAGTGAAGGATGAAAATCCCAGTGCACGGGACCATGCATTCAATATTTCAGAAGATTATATTCATCCGACTGCCAACAGTGAGCTTGGATGGCGCAGCGACAGCTCTACATCTTTCGACTCTAACGATGCTTTAGAACATTGGAAGAATCGCTTGCATGAGATGTCGCTCTACAAGTGTGGGATAATCACGCAGTCATTGTGCTATGTTGCGACTAAAACGGTTATACTACCAGTATATGAAGGGTTTCCTGGCTTATCTGACTTTCTAGCGGTGTTCGAGGAAAAAGTCTCAGAACCACAGTGACTGCTGGAATTGGAGGAAGCCCTGAAGGCTGCTCCAGCACGCTGGTGGGAGACACATACGAAATCAATCGCAGGCTGGCCATAGTGTCGGCGATTGATGATGGTTCTCTTCGGCGATACCGAGGTTTACCACACAGGGAAATATGATGGTCGAAATGACCCTGGCAGTCATTTGATAGAGTGTCATACATTGTGAGCATCGCTACCAAAAGATGAGTGGGACCATGCATTTATCCATACTTTGGACGAGATGCCGCAATCATGGTATATTACAGCTGAATTGCGGGGAGAAATCACTACTTGGTTGGAGTTGATAATTTTCTTTACTCATACATTCAGTTTTGCAGATCCCAACCCAGATATCCATAATGCTCTGTAGCTCATCCGCGATGTGGTTCTGAAGGTTGTCCCAGTGGCATATCCTACGGATCTGCATACACACTGCCAGATGCAATCCATGATGGAATGTTATAATATCACTGGTGGCCCCGAAGATGGTGATGATCCGCGGAATGTCAATATTCTAGAGTCTGAAGGAAGTTGTGATGTAGTAGCACCTAATCCTCCAAGTGATCCGATCAGCCAGCCATTGAAGCTCCATAAGGTCAATATTGAGACGGACGACAGTCCCAAGTTCACGAATGTTGGAGATTATTGGGATGATGAGATGATGGGAAAGGTCACTGACTTGCTGCATGAATTCCAAGACCTATTTCCTACGAAGTATTCTGAGATGAAAGGTATTTTGGGTGACTTAGGGGAGATGAAGATCCCATTGAAACCAGATGCTAAACCAATCCGGCAGCGACCCTACCGACTGAACCCACGCCATAAGGAAAGGTTCAACGTAGAACTTGATCGCATGTTGGATGCTGGTATTATTGAACCGGTTGAAGAGTCAAAATGGATTAGTCCTATGGTGGTGCAGGACAAGAGAACTGGTGAGGTGCGCATATGTGTCGATTTGCGGAAGTTGAATAAAGCCTGCTTACATGATCCCTTTCCGACCCCGTTTACTGATGAGGTACTCGAAGGTGGGGGTGGCGAGGAGATGTATTCTTTCACGGATGGGTTCTCGGGCTATCATCAAATCCACATTGCAAAGGAAGACCGCCACAAGATGACTTTTATGAAAGAATGGGGTTGTTTTCATTACACAGTGATGTCGTTTGGGTTGAAGAATGCACCTGTGATATTCCCGCGGTTTGTCATTGCTGCGTTTAGGGATTTCATTCAGAATTTTTTGCAAGTATACATGGATGACTGGACCATCTATGGTTTGATCAATGATCATCTGGAAACCTGCGATTGATGTTGGAGCACTGTCGACAGCATCATATATCGCTGAACTTGAAGAAGTGCATATTTTGTGCACCATTCAGCATACTCCTGGTTCACATTGTGTGCAAGCAGGGGTTGTTAGTCGACCCAGCAAAGATTGCGCTTATTCTGAGCTTAACACCCCTGACTAACGTTAAGCAGTTGAGAAGAACGTTGGGCCACACCGGGTATTATCGTAAGTTCATCACGGGTTATGCAACGATCACCGCACCTATGGAGAAGTTATTGAAGAAAGATGCGGTATTTAAATGGAGCCCTGTATGTCAAGATAATTTTGAGATGCTAAAGGCTAAGATGTCTTCGGCGCCGATACTGGTATTTCCAGACTAGAGTAAGGCATTTCATCTCCATGTCGATGACTCATCGATCACGCTGGGAGTGGTGCTTGCCCAACCTGGAGATGGGGATCTAGATCACCCCATTACTTTCAAAAGTCAAAATTTGTCATCAGTAGAAAGGAACTATACCACTATAGAGAGGGAAGGCTTGGCGATGGTCTATGCACTACAGAAGTTTCGACACTACCTATTGGGTGGACAGTTTAATATGTTCACATACCATTATGCATTAAAGTATCTAGTCAATAAGCCTGTTTTGAGGGGGAAGATATGCCGTTGGCTACTTCTTTTTCAGGAGTTCAATTTTGAAGTGATTGTGAAGCCAGGACGGTTGAATGCTGGACCTGATCATCTATCGCGGATTGAAACAGGAGAGGAGCCAACTAACATTGAAGATGGGTTGCTTGATGCGCAACTTTTTAAGGTTGAAGTCGCTGATGGCTATTTTGAAGAAATCATTCAGTTTCTGGCAACAAATACTGCACCCGAGGACTTCACCACTAGTCAAAAGAAGTAATTGGTGGTCAAGGCTGCAGATTTCCAGCTAATTGCAGGCGATTTATACAAATTGGGTTTCGATGAGATACTACGGCGGTGTGTTTTGCCTCATGAGCAAGGGCAGGTCTTGTCAGAAGCACACACAGGGGTGGCTGGGGGGCACTATGGCGGTTGTGCGAATGCCAGAAAGGTGCTTCAAGTGGGGCTCTAGTGGCCCACACTACACAATGATGCGATTGACTATGGGCGGTCCTGTGATGTTTGGCAGAGAACCGAGAAGCCATCCAAGAGGGATGAGATGCCACTGATACCTCAACTGACACTGCAGCCATTTGATAAATGGGTAGTGGACTTCGTGGGACCAATCAACTCACCTGGGAAGCACACTGCTGCAAGATACATCATCACGGTGACAGATTATTTGAAAAGATGGGCGGAGGCTGCACCAGTCGTTGATTGTTCCGCGGCCACAACCGCACGTTTCTTGTTCGACCATATTGTCACTCAATTCGACTGCCCCAAGATATTGTTGAGTGATCAAGGCAGCCACTTTCTCAATCGCACCATCAGCGCATTGACGAAGGAAATGCAAATACAGCACAAGAAGAGTATGTCATATCATCCGCAGGAAAATGGTACGGTGGAAGCTTTCAACAAGATATTGGAACATGCATTGACAAAGGTGTGCAACGCGAACCACAATGATTGGGATCTAAAAATCTCAGCAGTCTTGTGGGCGTATCGCACCACGTGTAAAAGGTTGACGAGACAGACACCATTCAAGATGGTGTATGGACAAGAAGTGATTCTGGCTATGGAGTACATCATTTCGAGTCTGCACATAGCAGTAGCCACAGGTATGGATGTTGCAGCGGCATTAGAAGAATGTCTCGCATAATTAGTACAATTGGAAGAAGATCGCTTTATTGCAGGATTCCACCAGCGTGTGAAGAAGGATCGCCAGAAGGCTTGGCATGATTGCCACATAAAACACAAACAGTTTCAGCAGGGTGACTTGGTGTTGTTGTATGACAGCAAGTTTATGAAACACCCAGGGAAGTTGCAGATGCATTGGCTTGGTCCATATCGCATCAGTCGCATAACTTCAGGAGGAGCAGTACAGTTGCAACAGTTAGACGGAGCAATGCTCCCCAAGTTGATCAATGGTAGCAGGTTGAAGCCCTACAAGTCGGGCTTGGAGTAGTGCGATGCCTGAGTCGCATCGGATAAATAAAAAAAAGTAGTTCGCTCGGTGGTAGGATGGCACACTGACAGGAACAGAATGAGCAAGCAGAGAGGCTTGTGCCGCAAGTTAGGAACAGTCTGTGATAGTGGCAGGGTCACGACTGGGTCGAATCAGCAATAAATTCTGAAAGTTAAGACAGTTAATTAACGACGCTTGTTCGAATGATGGGCATTAATGGCGAATCCAGCCGATCGGATGACAGGATCGACGACGGATTTGAGTCATTAATACAGGACTTGGTTTGAGTTAATGCAGGATTTAGTTATGATTACGAGGGATTCAGTTGGGTGCTATAAGAATGGGCCGAAGTTGGTCAGAAGGAACCATTTGTGACAAGTGAGTTCAGTTTCCAATTGAGGAATTGTGCAAGGTTGAGATTGTGTTGCAGAGTTCAGTTGGGTTGTGTTGGGAAAGTTCTACGTTGAGCAAGGTTGAGCCATTTGTTGGCAAGCGGGAATTGAGCATGGCATGCCGAGTGAGCCGGAGATGGTGGAGATTTCTAGTGAAGCTGAGTCACCCCTCATCCCTGCTCCTATTGAGGAAGAGGTCAATTTAGGGGATGAAGTTGCTAACATGCTAGTGGGATTGTCCTCTGTAGTACGCCATAAGAGGGGGGGGACATAGCTTAGCTTCAAGTGGCCGGAGAAGCGGCACACGCGTTCCACTGCCCAAGTGCCAAAAGGCGTCCCTGCGGAGATCCCATCGAGCTCAGGGATCCTGGAATCCGTAGTCCATGCAGGTGTTTTTTCCACGGATATCCCAGGCTACCGAACTCCATGTCGAGCTGGGGTACAGCCGAGGAAGGTTACAAAGAACCAGCAGTATCAAATACGGATGCTGGCAATCCCTCCAGGCATGAGTTCTACCACCAATATCGTACCGGCGTTGATGTAGTTGCGGTATGATGATCACAACTTGCTGGCACTGGAAGATGTTATGATGGAACCATTTAAGCCACGCGAAACGGGGAATACTGGGTCGATGCCACGCATTCCACATGACTAGGCGCGCGGTTTGGGGAAGTCTGGGATGTTGGGGTTGATTTACATGCCACATTTAGGATGGTTGATGGAAGCCAATGCCTGCGTCAAGCAGTTGCTGGCTTGTTTTCATGGCGGGGTGTTATGGTTGGACTGGCAGGTCACCGTGACGGTGGACCTGATCTCTGAGATCACCAGCTTTCCAAAGGATGGGGTTGACCCGTCGCAGTATTTTCAGGGGAAGAACGATGACAAAAATCTTGCGGCAAGGTTGCGAAAGCGGTACAAAATGCAGAAAGACGGACGGGCGTACCGCTTGGACACTATCAATGAACCCACATTCAATATTGGGGCATGAATTGTGGCTACCAAACTCTTGTAGAACACTTGACCCAATCAAGGAAACTCCGGGGTTGTCACGTGCGCGGAGCTATGTGCGGCAGGTGTGCAGATGAACTGGTCCCTGTTTTTACTTAACCAGTTGACGGAGGATGCGCTGGAGGCCCAAGCAGTACAGCGGTCATACACTTATAGCTGGTTGTTGATCTTAGTCGCGTTGGTCGCCTAGATGGAACCTGATGATTATCAAGGCATGGAGGTGGATGTGGTTGAAGAACGAAAGGGAGTGCACTACCAAAAATTGTGGTGGGTACAAGAACCGAAGTGGATCAGGGATTGTGCAAGGCAGTTTTGGTTTTATTGGGAAGCGCTACATGAAACCGCTGAGCATATTCCACGCTTGACTCAGGCCACTGTCGAGAAGTACAAGGGGATTTCTCGATTCGCAATCATTACACACAGTATCTACATGCAAGCACGCCGCGATACGGATGCGGCAAAGCTAACTGAGCATCCCTCTGCCCAGGATGTGATCGATAGTCAAGCAGTGGCTATGGCAGTAAAGGAGCAGGTGACGACAGTCGATCAACAATACGAGGATTTCAAGGTCAATACCACTGAGTACACCATGTCCTGTTGATGTGGCTCGAGGGTGAGCCATAAGATTGTCTTGGGGGCCTGTTGGCAGGCGGTTAGATGGGTCATTATTGCAGCACTGCGAGTGCTGCGATACCGCGGAAGGCAGAAAATGGAGCACAGATGATGATATTTTATGCAAGTTTTGGTCAATTTTGTACTGTAGTATACGGGTTTTTGGGTCATTTGGACCACAATAGTTAGATTTTGGGTTAGTGTCGATTAGGAAGTTGTTAGTAAGTGGAAAATCAATGTAAAGGCAGAAGCCTATATATAGACATAATTTGTATGTGTTGAATCATCCTGGATTGTTTATCTGAGATCTAGAGATATCTATGAGATTTGTATTTTGCGGAAGACTTAACATGTTGTATCTAGGTTTTTGCGGAGTTAATATGATATGACAGAGATGTTTTGCAGAATCCATGTGTTTCTTCTGTTTATTTGTGGTAATGTATGTTGCGATATGACTCTATGAATTATGCGATGTTTCCTTGCTGCAATTAATGCTTTACTGTTGTATCTGCTGTGATGATGAATGATTCTATTGAATGACGCTATGAATATAAATGATGTTTGAATTAAATGCATAGATCTATTTCTGAAATGTTGCAATAAGTTAAGTAATTATGCTGCAAACATCCTCCTTCATTCGGCGGAAACATGGTTCCGTCAACTCTCCCTTGAACATCTAGGGTGAGACCGCATCTGCTCCGCAGGTATTGCTGGACAGGCTAAAACCTATTTGGTCCGGTGCTCAGGTAGATAACGGTGGTTTGGGTGTCGACAGCGAGTGGAACCCCTGTCGACTGGGTTTGAGTCAACAAATTTGATCCTGAGAACTTTTTCTTACAATCCACAAGGTAAGTCTAGTGTTTTTGTATGTGAATAAGTGGAGAAACGCGAAAATGTGGAGTAGTGGGTTGGAGAAATTAAAGAATATAACATGGGTGCTATACTAGCAACACTACTAAAAGAGAAAAAAAATGTGAGGTTTTTATTCCTATAATTTTTTAAGTGATGGTGTGTTTGTAGAAAATCCAATACATAAAGTGGAGGATGTGACCATGAGGGAGGAGAATATTATACTTGTGTAGGATATTCAATAAGCATTGGGGATGTTGTATAAGAAGGAGGATAGAGAGTAAATGAGAACCATTGAGTGGGAGTGGTGTAAGGGAGTAAGAAACAATGGGAAAAAGAATAGGAAGAGACTTAAAAACTAGGGGTAGATGCAAAATAGTGTTGGATCAGGACATTGAAAGAAATGTTGTGGATGTTAGCAGTTGCAAGGGGCATAGGAGGATGTTCATTATTAACCTTTTTTTATCCTACATTTTGATCAAGATGCTCAAATTTTCTAACTAAGGGAGTCTAATGAAATATCACCCCTATTACAACCAGCTATCCTACACATCTCATTCTTTCAGTAGCTTACATAATACTTTAATCAAAATTTGTAGATTTTGTGTTACTACAGAAGCTACTATGGAAATACCATGGAATAAGAGATTACATATCATATTCTTGGCTACAAAAGTGGTTGTAGAAGAAATTATTAACCATAAATGACAACAACAATATTCTAGTACATATTTGGGAATCATTCTTCCTATCAACGTAACTCTAGTGGCATGATATATTCATAAATAAATTATTTAACTTTAGACACAATGAAAATAAATATTATTTTTATTAAAGAAGTGGACAATTCACCCAACAAAGTAAATGATGTAACCAAATATTAACAATAAAAACTATGGTTTAAAGTAAATCATTATTGTTACTGATAATTATAGGGAATATGAAACAATCTGACTTCAAGATGATTTTAATCATCTTGAAGAAAAACCATTGGCAACTAAATGGCTAGAACTGGTCAAATTCCAAGTTTGGTGTATAAAACTATGTACCCATGAACGAGAAAGACACCTTTGACCTCTAAGGAAATCTCCAGTTAGTAGCTACATGTGTGGCTAGACGTGTTGTTCATTTATGTGAAAGAGTATAAGGTTAACCCTTCAATTGGTAGCTAGCGAAAAAATATGTTCCCAACAATTTGTATCCACGTGGAAAGTGGGTATAGTGGTGTCAATCTAGTAGAAGCTACAAATAGTAACATCTCTTCAAATTATTGTAATGGAAACCCAATAGCTTGGCTAGTTTTATTAATAAAATTTGCAGAGTTATATTGTGTTTCATTCTACATAGTTAGTTGTGTTTAATTATTATTTTATTGGTGTATTCGTATTACAAAGATTTATGAAATTCAAGTGGCTTTGTTCTGCTACAATTTTACTCTAACTTGTAGGGAGGTTTAGTCCTTTTACATCACCTCAGATCCATAGAATTCCTACAATACTGATCATACACACCTCTATATAATATCCCCAACATAATTTTTTTCCAATCTTATATAGCATGAAAATAGGTTTTCCAAACTCTATAACCTTCTGACTAATTCCTTTTGGAAGTTGATAGCGATAAGGCTACCTCCAAACAACTTCATTGTTTTTATCTATGCAAACCTTCAATTTAATATGCCTCCACAATTTTTTTCTTGAGACATGAAGCAATTTGACATTGTTGTCACCATTTGACTTCTTGATGTCCCTAATGCAAGAACTACAATTCTAGTTTCCCTATGAGTAACTTGCATTGTTTTTATCTATGCAAACCTTCAATTTAATATGCCTCCACAATTTTTTTCTTGAGACATGAAGCAATTTGACATTGTTGTCACCATTTGACTTCTTGAAGTCCCTAATGCAAGAACTACAATTCTAGTTTCCCTATGAGTAACTTGAATAGGAGGTTTACTTCATTTGAAAAATGAAGATAATGTTTTTTATATTTTTTCTATTACATTCTCATGTTCCTTTTCAGGTTTATCATCTTGAAAACCCAATAGCTTTGTTGTGTGATTTAATTTTGTCTTTTTTCACAATCCAAATAGAATTTGACCTTGTGTACTCAGTTATTTTTTCTCAAAAACCAATTTCAGGTCCCAAAATTATTCTCTTGGGTTTGCATTGAAACTTTCTAAAAAAATTCCATCCCTTTCAAAAGGACTACAAATTCCAATTATTATTGAAACCTAAGAAGGGACAAGGTCCTACAATACCTGATTAGATTATATCCATGTAAAGTCCAATCAATTAATCAATTTCATGATATCAACTTCCAAAGACCATGAACCATCATTCTATTTACAATTCAAGTAGATTATACTACATTGAAATAACTATAGAATAATTTATTAAAGGAAATCAACATCAAAGTAAGATATAATTAGAGATAAGGCCTATTATGTTTCCTATGCAAGACCATGTTTTGAAAAAATAAAATCAATTTGAGGGAACATACGCCATTTTATATCTGGATTGATGATATGATTTACACGAGGGGAATCTATACATGGGTGGTGCTTTGGGAATCCATGGAAAACCCAAGAGGATTAGTGTCCCCAATGACCTTATTCTTTCCCTTGAGCTTCCTGTTGTTCTAGGACAATGTGTGCTACAATAGGCTCTAAAGTCATGAGTAGAGGGATATGGGGAGGAGCTATAGGTTAAAACAAAATATGGACTAAGGATTCTAAGGAGAAATTTAAATTGGGGGTTGTGAAGTGTCATATAGGTATATCGGGGGCGAGTATCAAAAGATTCAACATGGCCATGATTGGAGTCTTAGTTACACCTAGTGGGGTTATGAAAAAAGGGATATGTGTGATGGAATACCCTATGTGGTGGGAGAGGTGTGAGAGTTCCTAATTGGTGACATGACATGGTAAGTGATGGTGCCATACCTGACATGAGAAATGAGGTTGAAGGTCTCTCATCTTTTATAAGATGGTGTAGACAAGAAAATAACCTATGGCTGGTGGTTGGGGTGGGTCACTAGGGAATTCCCCTAGCAATGAGGAATATTTGTAGACATAAATACCTATATTATCATATGATTTGTTTGGTTGAATGGTGTCAAGGGTGGATAATATAGTGTCTAAGTTTATGGTCAGGTGAGGCTCATAGTGTGTACAAGATAATCAATCTTCCTATGAATATTGATGATCTTCCTCTGAATCTTAACAAACATCCTAGAAAAATGTAAGTGTGCCTTCCAAAAATCACAATGGAAAGTGATGAATTCCCCCAAAGACTACTGGTGATGGCATGATAGAGTCAGTTATAGTGAAGGGAACTAGGGACATATCCCAATAGCAAACAACAATTTTTCATAGGTACAATTGTAGCCCACAGAAGTTACCTTGAGGATGATCATAGGTTTCATCCACTAAGATACCTTCCCCAAGTGTGGATGAGATATTTAGCCTCGAATGATCACAGGACATAGGTAAATAAGCCAATTGGGAAAATTTAGGGTCTAAAAGGGGCCTTATAAAAAAATATGCCATGGATGAGTTGGATTGAGTTGGATTTCTCAAACCAATAGAATTTCAATAGCTTCGGTCAACCATTATGGTTGAGTTGGACATATGATGCTTATGTGTCAATTTTTTATTTGACAATAACTAACTCCATTAAAACCTCACATTGGTTAAGATGGTTAAAAGTTCGTCTTGAAATATGATAATTTATATATACTTCAAATAATAAATATAGATTATTTTATATCATCACTACTTCCAAGTCCTTTAAAATATGCAACTTACATTAGCTAAATGATAGTTGAGAATTTTTGAAATACTAAAACAATCACAATTAATCTTTTAAAAAGAAAAATAAATAATATTTAATTTTAAATGGGAGAAAATTAATTTTAATCCCATTTAAATATTTAAAAATATATATATATATAGTTAATTAATTTTATATGTTTTTCTCCCATAAATACTAAAATTTCCTCTCCTTAAAAGTGGTGTTGAATCTTGGAAAACTCAAAACATAAAACTTGTAGCACTCATCAAAACCTTTCCAATGGTACCAAGAGCGCCAGTTCAGGAGCAAAAATTATCACAAAAATAACAAAAGATTTATTTTCTCTCCTATTTTCTTATTTATGATACATATTAGTGTTGAGTAATTTCTTTTTAATCTTCATTAATTATTATAAAAAAATAGTTAATATGATGATGATGATGATTACCGTCCACTGAGACCTTTTGGTCTATTGGACCTTTAGAAAGAAAGAATGTGGGACCCTAAGAAAGAAAGAATGTGGGTGTGCGCAAGGCACTCTAAAAGAAAGTGAGATTCATCCTCAACTCTCATAGACTCACAAAGCTGGAAAATTCTTTCCTCCCATGGCGTTTTAGGAATTTCACATCACCATGTTTAGTTAGTTAATTAGTTAGTTCGATAAATATTAATTATTATTTTTGTTTTATATATTTTAATATCTTTTATATATTAATTATGAAATTTTTATATAAAGTTATATAAGATATAATAATAGATATTGATTATTAGTTAGTTATTTAGATAGATATTGATTATTGGTTAGCTAGTTAGTTAGATATTTATTATGATTTTTATTTTATGTAGTTTAATATATTTTAGATATTAATTGTGAATATTGTGTGTGTGAGAGAGAGAGAGAACACTTAATTTTTAATATAAAAATTATGTAAAATAATAATAGTGATTTTTATTTTTCGTAATTATATTTTTTCATTATAATTTTAGGGTTTTTTTAGTTTTAAATTTTATTAAATATATTAAAAAAAATAGTGGTACATTTATAATAATAAAAAAATATATTATAAATTTAAAAAATTTACCACTGTATCATTTATTGTGTGTACACAAGAATCTAAACATTTCATTAATATTTTCAACCCTTTTCTCTTAACTCTACACTAACCCAACATACTTGTCAACTACTATTAATGGGACAATTAACTCTACACTAACCCAACATACTTGTCAACTACTATTAATGGGACAATATAGGTAGACTTTCACTTGATAACACTTTTTATTTCTTTTTTTTGTAAGGTTCAGAAAATTATATTAATCTAGAAAGATAAAACTGTATAGAGGCATTGAACAATGATAATCCATGTCCAAGCATTGTCTGTTACAAACGTTACATCACGTTACAACATCTCCCCCATAATGGGTTGTAGAGCACCTCGTTTCACTCGATGCAATAATTATCATAATTTATTTATAAATTTGATATTTTTCATTTTTTTCTATTTGTATAACCATTTTAATATTATATGATGATGATGATGATGATGATGATGATGATTACTACTGAGACCTTTTGGTCTATTGGACCTTAAGAAAGAAGGAATGTGGGAGCTTAAGAAAGAAATAATGTGGGTGTGCGCAAGGCACTCTAAAAGAAAGTGAGATTCATCCTCAACTCTCATAGACTCAGAAAATCCTTTCCTCCCATGGCATTTTAGGAATTGCCCATCGCCATGTTTAGTTAGTTAATTAGTTAGTTCCATAAATATTGATTATTATTTTTGTTTTATATATTTTAATATCTTTTATATATTAATTATGAAATTTTTATATAAAGTTATATAAGATATAATAATAGATATTGATTATTAGTTAGTTAATTAGATAGATATTGATTATTGGTTAGCTAGTTAGTTAGATATTTATTATGATTTTTATTTTATGTAGTTTAATATATTTTAGATATTAATTGTGAATATTGTGTGTGTGAGAGAGAGAGCACACTTAATTTTTAATATAAAAATTATGTAAAATAATAACAGTGATTTTTATTTTCGTAATTATATTTTTTCATTATAATTTTAGAGTTTTTTTAGTTTTAAATTTTATTAAATATATTAAAAAAATAGTGGTACATTTATAATAATAATAAATTATATTATAAATTTAAAAAATTTATCACTATATCATTTATTGTGTGTGCACAAGAATCTGAACCTTTCATTAATATTTTCAACCCTCTTCTCTTAACTCTACACTAACTCAACATACTTGTCAACTACTATTAATGAGACAATATAGGTAGACTTTCACTAGATAACAACTTTTTTTTTCTTTTTTTTGTAAGGTTCCAAAAATTATATTAATCTAGAAAAATAAAACTGTACAGAGTCATTTCAATGATAATCCATGTCCAAGCATTGTCTGTTACAATTACAACATCTCTCCCATACTGGGCTGTAGAGCACCTCGTTTCACTCGGTGCAATAATTATCATAATTTATTTATAAATTTGGCCTTTCTTTAACATTCAACCATCTTCACAAAATTAAGTAGTTGACTACGCATATCCTTTTTATAAATTGCAAATTGTATTTCTCACATCACAAAAATATCTCATAAACCAGCAAAAGAGAATTACAAAAACTACCAATTTCTTATTACAAAAACTACCAAGATTGCAAAAGGAAAGTTGATAACTAGATTGATCACATTTCTTTACAAAAACTACCAATTTCTTATTACAAAAACTACCAAGATTGCAAAAGGAAAGTTGGTAATAAGAAATTACCAACTTTTATTTCAATGGATTTAGAATTCTGGGTGGCCATTGAAAAATGCAAGCATGCCTACAAGCGGTGCATTGATGTAGGTAGTGGGCTCTGATTGGTTGAAGATTGCCCGATTGTCTGGATATTGGTCATTTTTATCTGGCCCTCCGACCACTGCTCCTACTAGAAGATTTGGGTTGGGATTTTTGTTCCCAAAAAATTGGGAGCCACCTTGACATGTTATCTTAGTAGGATACACTGTAACTGAGGGTAAAGATGAGCCTCTGTGATGAATGTATTGAGGAAAGCGAGGACCATATCCCACCATATACGAAAGATTCAGAGGATTACTTCCCAATATATAATCTACCTGTTAATACAATCAACCATAATATCAATTTAGTATGGACCATCATCAGATATTTTTCTAAAAGAAAATACTGTTAAGAAATTTAAGAAGTGGGGTATGAAATTTTCATTGCAATGTACAATACCTGGCGCTTGGCAGCTGCTTTTAGGTTAGCATGAGTAAATTGTATTGTTCCACATTTAACAACTTGAGAAGAACGGCCCAAGTACTTAGCATAGGCTAAAAGCAGAAATGATAAGGCTGTAACACGCTGCATGTTGCTTCCTCCTGGCTTGTGGATAAGTCCACCTGTAAACCATACTTATACATTATTAACTTGTTCCTTAAATCAAACACATTGGCAATGACAAAAAAATTAGAACAATATCGTCGTTTATAGTTATTGTATCTGTGAAAATATCGAACCTGGCGTGTATGGTTTAAGCGAATAGGGCGATTCTGGCATCAGAGAGCAGACGAAGTTGTCAGCATTCTTTTTGTAATTTTGTAGATCTGACACATTCCTCAGCAAGAATTTCTGCATAAAACGATTGCAGTCCCCAATTATTGAAGGAAATTAGAGAATCCTTAGTATGCATTCTGCAGGGCTAGGAGATACTTGGAAGAAAAATTGATGTATTTACCTTGGCTAAGAAAACATTTACTCCTGCCTGCTTATTGTCCCACCCAAATTCGAAGTTGGAATCGTTAGCTGAAAGAGCCATGCCATTTTTTCTAATGTAGCTAATATATGTTCTGTTCTGTGTTGCCTTGTGCAACCATGCGGCACCCCATAGTAACTCATCCTGTAAACCGGGAAATATATATGTTAGCTTTGATATGGAAGACAAGAGAGTAAAGTTTGGTGATAATGTCTTCTCAAGGTTTTGTTTATGCCACATGGAGGGTACGTTAGAAAAAGATCATATCTTTACATACAAAGGATTATATAAATAATGTGAAGTCAAGTTTTATTAGGGTTGTTGATGGAGTTGTATAAGGGCTAATTAAAACGCCTTTCATTCTTTAGTAGGGTAGAGCAATCTTTACAGTCCCTTAGAGTAATTCTTACCAAAATAGCAATTTGGAGTTTTAAAATTAGGCAATTAGTTTAGAACAAGTAATCTCAATTACTGAAATTACAAAATTGCTAAAATAACAATTTCCAACAAAAATTTTAACCAGTTTTTATCTTTAAATCCCAAAAAAAATGGGGGTTTTGATTGAAAATTATAAAACTTATTTTAAAATATATTAATGTAAAAGATAATCTTATACTAAATGTAAAGGAATTAATACTGAAACCATTATGATACCCAACCATAATTACAATACACTACAAAGCTCCATATTTTCAAAAAAAAATTAAGACAAATATCCTGATTAAAAGTATTAAGGATAAATTTCAAAAAAAAAAATTAAGACAAATATCATGATTAAAAGTATTAAAGATAAAAAAAAATATTAAGTACTAAAGATTAAAAGTATTAAGGATAAAAAGTGAAATTGTTTTAACATGTAATGTTACATAATAACATATCTGAAAAAAAAAATAAGGCAAATATCCTCATTAAAAATACTAAGGATAAAAAATATGAAGTACCAAGAATTAAAGTATTAAAGATAAAAAGTGAAATTGTCAAAAACATGTGATGTTACATAATAACATTCCTAACAATAGCTGCAAGATAAAATCCATGATCTCAAAATGTAATATGTAATAGAAAAGCTTTTTCTCGAAAATATGATATTTTGTTACTCTAACATCATGATAATACATCTAAAATAACAATAAAAAATTTATGTCTTAAAAGTTATTTTTGAAATAAGGAGAAATATTTAAAATATATATATATTTTTAATATATTTAAGTTACATATATTAAAAAATAGATATAAATTATTTTAAAAACCAAATATATATATATATATATGAATGATTTAAAAGCCAAATTTTTTAAAAAGAGATTAAATTTTCAAAGCAAAATCTTTTTAACACAAAATACAAATGGTTAAAAAAATACAGAAATTATTTTTGGGCCAAATTTGTTAAGATATGAAATTGAAATTCCTAAATCTTAAATTTTTTTAATGGTCAGTAATAAACCAAAGTACAGATAATAATATATAACTCAATTTAACCTGGTATCAAGTCACACTGAAAAGAGGTATTACCTCGTATCCGTCAGAGTCGCAGTAGAAAGGACACACTGCTGCTCTCACTACAGGGTTAGCACTGCATAATCCCCTGTATTTGTCTGCAAACTCGAACAACTGTTGCACATATTATTAAAAGGAAAGTTAAGGGAAGAGGTAGCCAAACAACAGACAACCGGCATAAAACCCTAAAATAATAAACTAATAAGTAAACTATAAAACAAGAAGTAAATACCGGCCCTAGGTTTGCACATTGATCTTACCCGAATCGCAGTTTGGCGAAGCCGCTCGGAATACAGGACGTCTGATGTTCTAAACACAAAGGACGCAGCAGCCAATGCTGCAGCTGTTTCAGCAGCAATTTCTGTACCAGGATTATCTTTCGTAATCTTGTAAACTGTTCTGGGCGTGTCCATGTCTTCTGGTCTTTCCCAGCAATTGTGATCTCCTATGGGTTCACCGACCTGCAATATACGATATCATGAAGTAAACCTGAGATTTTAGAAATTTTACAGTACTTCCAAAAAGATTATAAAGTCTTTGTTAGAGTAACAAAGCAAATTCATTAAACTAACAAAGCAAATTCATTAAAGTCTTTGTTAGAGTAACAGAGCAAATTTTAGAGTAACATACAACAAATTTCTATAAACCGTGTTGGGCAGATATGGTAAAGATGAGAGACCTGCATGTATAAAGTGTCCGGATAAGCTGCTGCTTTGAGGAAATAATCTGTGGCCCAACGGATTGAGCTCTTAGCGTTTTCCAGCTCATCTCCCATGAACCTTCCGAATTCTATGACGCTCCATGCTAACATTGTGGTAGTAAAAGCCATAGGGAAACCAAATTTCACATTATCTCCTGCATCATAGTAACCTCCTACCAAATCCACCTGCATGCAGTATACAGATTTTTACACTTAACAATCAAGGTGATTTGACTGTAGTGATTCAAAGTCAGGCAACTTAGATTTTAACACCAACACCATCTAAGTGTAGAATGAAGCTCATAGATGTATATAACCACTTTTTTCACCTTATGATAATCTACACACATGGAATATGAATATAGAATATGGACAATATAAAATAAATGCAAATGAGGCAATCTTACATTTGCAGCTGAGCCATCTGCTAGAGCGGAGTCTTTTCTCCAGTTCATACGTTGATTTGCAGGCAGTTTTCCTGATCTCTGGCCTTCAAAGAACAGAATACTTTTGGACAAAGCATCTCTGTAGTCATGGAGGGAGCCGGCTGCATTTGCTCCTTGTAAGAGCAAGCATGAAACCAACATTGCTAATAAGCATTGTGATAGCCCAGTACCCATATCTACCTTCATTCGCACTGAATATATGCTGCAGTCACTGACAGTGCAACACAGAGAGAGTGAGAAATATGATATATTTATATTCTGAGAGCTGATGCATATATACTAATCATATTTGGTTATTGGATTTCTCAGAATGTCCCTTGATCAAATTTGAAAATCTTAAAATCTGCCACAGATACATTGTACATTAAAAGAAAAAAAAATAGCAGCGCAAATTAAAACTACATATCTAAATGCAAGGATTGAAATTTTCCTTTCAAAATGCACAAAATCCATACATTGTAAATAAAAACTAGCATCTCAAATTTTACAACCTACCTAACTGCACGCATTAAATTTTTCCTATCAAATGCACAAAAACATTACTAATTTTTCTGAAACTACCTAAATCTAGATACAGAATTGTAATTCAGCAAACACTGGGGGTACTAACTATTATGGATGGATGGAATGAGATGGTCTTTCATTACAGATACAAACCGAATCTAACCTTTGTTGGAACGATCTATGGACCTATTACAAATACAAACACATGGATCTACAGACCTATTCTCATTGGAACGATATCATACTTCATTGTTCAATGAGTAAACTTTGCAATTCAAACACTGCATGAAAAATCATGTAAGAAAAACTCACCTCGAATTCCAAATAAGGTTTGTGTGCTCCAAGTAGCCTGCTATTTTTCATGGAACGGTGTAATAATTTATATTGAAAATCTATATTTTAAAGTTAGAGTTGGTGGCATGTAGTTAATTTGAGTTGTGACTAATTAGTGTTCATAGTGGTAATTAAATGATGGGTAATCTTTATTTATATTTATATATCTCTTGATTGTTGGTTTGGTGGTTAATTTTAATTTAGTTGTAATTAATATCATTAGTGGTTATTAATGTGGTTAATTGTCATTATTATCATTATAGATCTATTTTAAAACTGAATTTATCAAGTACTGAGAGAGATAGATTTTTTAATTACTTTTCATAATATTTTATTTTATGAACCAACGTGGATTTTTTATAAATTATTTATAATACATTATTAGTGGTTATTAATGTCACTAGCTACAATAATTAACAAACAATAATTATTGTTATTAACAAACAATAATCGTAAGAATTGGGTTTGAAGTACTTTAAAAATTATAAAATGTTATTTATGACTAACCTTTATCTATATTTATAGATCTAGTTGATGGTTAGTTTGGTGGTTAATTTTAACTTAATTGTCATTAACATCATTAGTAGTTAATAATGTCACTAATTGTCATTATTATTATTTATAGTACATTATTACTAATGTCACTAGTTATATTTGATTAATGATTAATTAATTAAAAATTAATAATTGTTAAGAGTTGGATTGAAGGAGTTTAAAAATTACACAATTTGAATTGTTTGTTATCATCACCGAAATCTAATTATAGAATCTTTGGTAAAATTTTAAATTTTCAGTGCTTAAATTGCATTTGAATGCATAAATGAATTCAAGGCTTTCAAATACCCCCACTACAACTAATTATACAATCTCAACAACTTATATTTGCATTTATAACAATACTTTTAAATTTTTTACCAAATTTTAGGTAAAAATGATTGAAAAAAAGAGCAGAAAATATTCAAATCTTGGCATGTTTAGACTACGTTAAGATTAAGTAATCTAAATGCGGTTCTCTCCATATTGTAATTACTCAATTCTATATCTTCAACATGGTATCAAAGATTAATACTAAACAAAATTTAATAATAATAATAACAACAAACATGCTCATATCTATGGGTGAAAGGACCTAGTTAAACATTTCTTTTTGGAAATGGAAAGCCCTTGTTCTCCCTGGTTGCCATATAAAAGGTAACATGTTTTCTTAAGATTTATAATCTAAATACATAAATAAAATGGAAATTAATACACTAATATAAATATTAAATATAGGAATGAGAACAAAAGCTCATACTACAAATGTTATAAATATGAACCCAAATCAAATCTCCCAACTCTCTTCGAAAGTGAAATGATTGAATTGATCAACATTTCCTTGTCATAAAACCAACAAGTTGAAATAAAACAAGGCTAGGCATATATCTATGGTGGAGATAGCTCACAACTAATGCATATAAAAATCCAAAGACCCTAAACAATAAGGAATAATCCACAATTTTTATAGAAAATGATGCCAAATCGGAATCTCTCAACTCCCTCCCAAAGTGAAATGATCAAATTGGTAAGAATATTTCCTTGCCTTTAAACCAACAAGTTAAAATAAAACAAAGTTAGACATATATCACTAGTAGAGAATGCTCACAACTATTACATATGAATATACAAAAACCATAAACCATAAAGAATAAGCCCACGACTATTATAAAATATGAACCCAAATCAGAATCTCCTAACTCCCTCACATAGTGTAATGATCTAATTGTTAAGAACATTTCTCTATTATAAAACCAACCGTTTGAGATAAAAAAAAAGGTTAAGCATATATCAATGGCGAAGATAGATCACAACTAAGGCTTTTGAATATCCAAATACTATGAGCAATAAAGAATAATCAACAAAGATAGATCACAACTAAGGCATTTGAATATCCAAATACCATGAACAATAAAGAATAATCAACAACTTGATGAGGATCTGCTCCAAGTTACATAAGAATTGATATGAAACAAGATTATTCATATGACAAAAGGGATATTATTCATATGCATATGAATACTCATAATGACTTACATAAGAATTGATATGAAACAAGATTATTCATATGACAAAAGGGATATTATTCATATGCATATGAATACTCATAATGACTTATTGCTACCAAGAAACACACTATTTTAGGCCAAAGGTTAGACAAGCAACAAGGTAAGTGAAAACCAACATAATAATCAAGAGAATAGTACACAAGGAATTATACCAACTTCCACAAGTACTAAGATGACTATGCAAGAAAAGAATAGTCCACGTCACAAACACAACATCCAATAGTCTGAATCAAGTTGCTAACAATGGTTTATTTATTGACTTGTGAAGAGAGCTTACAACTCCAAAAAGGAAAACCTCATTATAGAAGGCAATGTTTCTGTTAATAGATTTAGTTCATGGCTCTTGGCCATCTAAATTCATAACTCTTGAGATATCCTATGAGAATATTGAACAACCCTAGATGACTCTTGCACTTCTTAAGCTCTCAACCAATACATACTTTGTCTTATTCTCACTCTTGTTATTTGACATATTTGTGAGAATAATTACAATGAAAAAAAAAGAAATTCTAGCATGTTTCACACTTATGTGAGACTTTCAAAGTAACATTGTTTCAAGGAAAGTATTCTCATCACTTCGACATCTACTTCACCACTTTTGGTTGCACACCTCGATCACTTTTATGCACACCTCAATCACTTTTATTCTCAATCTTGCCTTGCATTTGGTTGGAAGTTGCATTGTCTTTGTATTCAATGCATGGCTAGAAGCATTATTCATCATCCTCTTCACCCCATCCTTCTTTGGGTTCACCCAATCCTTCTTTGGATATGAGGCTTTCTCAACAAAAGGATCTTCTTTTAAGGATCACAAATGTATCTTAAATCCCTCCTTGTTTTCCTTGGTTTCAAATTAACCCTTTGCATATTGTGCTTGAGTGAAGTTGCATTGGGTTGCAATCCTACATTCATTCTCCTTCATCTCACTTGTGCATCTTCGTTCTTCTATGAGCTCTTTGTGTGCTCTCTACAAATGCAATACATTGTAAGAAAAGTACACAAGATTATGCCCAAACTATGATAATGATGAGACAATGAATAAAATACTAGTTTGACGAATCAATAACTCATTACACAAATATGACAATGAAAAACATAAACAGTTAACTAGGGAACAATGGCGTTGTTAATGGAAAAGGAGAAAGCAACAACAACATTATTGATGAAAATAAGAAGAGTGTAATATTTTTTCCTCTTCTAAATGCACAATGTCATTACATCCAATCCTTGAATGCATGTGTGAGATTGGTGGGAAAGTCTTCTCATGTAGTTATGGAAGCATGGGATGAATATTAGTTTATGACAATTGTAAGACCCCTTCCTTCTATGGTCAGAAATAATGTCAATTGTGTTTTCACGAATCCTCTCATCTCCATTGGATTCTATCACTCATTTTCCATGCATAATTCATACACTATGTAGCTTCATGTTATTTTATCCATTAGCAATCACTAGAATAAGAGAATAACCAAAAATTAGCATTGTGAAGAGGAAATTGCAAACATGAGAGTGAAGAGGGTGGTTATAGGTGAGAAAAGAGGATGGGCAAGATAGGAACATTTACTCACTATTTATTTGCTACTCCAACATGCTTGAGAATCCATGAATTGATCTTATAGGAGGTTTTCTAAAAGCATACAGTAGGTTGGATTCTTTCTACACACATTGAAGAGCATTGTAAGGGTTGGGTACTCTAAGGGATTGCTAAAAAGATAAATAGTAGGAATTTCTTGTGTTGTGTGCAGTGGAAGAGATTTCCATGGCTAGGATGACTAAATGAAATGTATGTAGTGCTCAGTGATGAGCATATTGGCTAAGCATGAAAGAAAATGGGTTGGGATGAAAGAGAGAGAAACCTATAGGTGTTTCCTTTACCCTAATGACCTCATAGCCCATCTTGGGGGTGGTATCTGTAGTTGATACCTAGGTTGAGTGGAAATTTTCTCTTACATAGCTAGTTGCTTGGATATTCTTCAATTAAAAAATAAGTATTCCATGTTTTCTATGAATGTGAAATGATTATATTTTCTTCATATTATGAATTTGTTTGTTTGTGCATGATGTGTGTGTGGATATAGTTTTAAATCCACCATGTTTTATATCCATGCATCTACACATGAATTTCTTAGTTATGTTTCCGATGGGAGCCTTAAAATAGTTTTGAATTTGAATCATGGCCCATGTCGCGGAATTTTGAAACATGAAATTCATAACTATCCCCTCATATAGTCAAAATGATGGATGAGGATGCTACATAGTGGTATCAGATCACTAAAGGGGCTATGTTTCTATTAGATGGAAAGAGGAAAGGAGGCATATCAGAGATTAAATCCTTTTTTGTTAAGCATCGACCTTAGAACTCATCCATTTATGCATGTGCCTTAAATCAACCATTTACCTCTTTTTGACATATTAAATCCATCAATAAATGCATGTGAGAGATTGGTGGGAAAGTATTCTCATGTAATTATGGAAGCATGGGATGAATATAATTTATGACAAATGTAAGAATCCTTGTTTTTATGGTCAGAAGTAATGGCAGTTTTCTTTTCACCAATCCTCACATCTTCATTGGAGTCTATCACTCTTTTTCCATGTAAAATTCACACACTATGTAACTTCATATCATTTTCTCCATTGTTGACAACCAAATTGAGAAAATAACCAACAATTAGCATTGTAAAGAGAAAATTGTAGACATGAGTGTGAAAAGAATGGTTATAGGTGAGCATAGAGGCAAGGCAAGATAGGAACCTTTACCCATTATTTATTTACTACTCTGGGATGCTTGAGAAGGCATGAATTGATGTTACATGAGGTTCTCTAAAAGCATATAGTGGGTTGGACTCTTTATGCAAACAGTGAAGAGTATTGTAAGGGTTGGATACTCTAAGCGACTATTGAGAAGAGAAATAGTAGGAATTCCTTGTGTTGTGTGGGGTAGTGGAATATATTTCTATGATTGGGATGGTTGAATGAGATGTATCTAGTGGTCAGTGGTGAGAAAATTGGTTAATCATGAGAGAAAATGGGTTCGTATGAAGAGAGACAGAGAGAGAGAGAGAGAAGCATATAGGTGTTTCATTCACCCTTGTGGCCTCATAGCCTGACTTGCAGGTGGTACCTACAGTTGAGTGGAAAATTTCTCTTAAATAGCCAATTTCTTAGATCTTTTTCAATTAAAAGATAAGTATTCTCTATTATCTATGAATGTGCAATGATTATGTTTACTTCATGTTATGAATGTGTTTTTATGCATGATATGTGTGTGAATGTAGTTTTAATTCCACTGTGTTTTATACTCATGCACCTACACATGCATTTCTTAGTTATGTTTCCCATGGGAGGCTTAAAATAGTTCTGAATTGAAATCATGGTCCATGGGGAAAAATTTTGAAACATGAAATCCATAACTACCTCCTCCTATGGTCAAAATGATGAATGAGCATGTTACAAAGTGGTATGAGAGAACTAGAGGGGATATGATTCCACTAGATAGGAAGAGGAAAGGGAGCCTATGGGAGATTAAATCCTCTTTTCCCAAGTGTCATCCTTAGAATTCATTCATTTCTTCGATGTGCCTAATTAAATGAACCATTTCTCTCATTTTGGCTTATTAAATCCAATCGTTGAATGCATGTGTGAGGTTGGTGGAAAAGTATTCTCATGTAGATATGGAATCATTGGATCAATATACTTTTCTGAAAAATTGTAAGATTCTTTCCTTATATGGTGATAAGTAATTTCAATTGTCTTTTCATCAATCCTCTCATCTCCATTGGATTCTATGTGTGTGAATATATTTTTTAATTCCACTATGTTTTATACTAATGCACCTACACGTGCATCCCTTAGCTATGTTGTCCATGGGAGGCTTGAAGTAGTTGTGAATTCAAATCATGGCCCATTGGGTGAAATTTTGAAACATGAAATACATAACTAACCCATCCTATAGTTGAAATGATGGATGGGGACACTACAGAGTGGTATCAAATCTTTTGACTGCAGCATTGGGGATGTATGGGTCAAAATTAGTATTTATAGGAAGAAATCTGAGTTTTCAGGAAAAGTGTTTGATGAAGTGCTTCTACAAAATCATGGTTTTAATTATCAGATGGTGTTTTGATAGAGATTAAGGATTAAACCTTGTGGTTATCAACAAGAATTTAATATTGGTCTAAGTAAAATTTGGGAAAATTTTTGGAATTGGTAAAAATCCCAATTCAGTTAAGAGTCCCCGCACAAATATGGTACCCACTTTCAATGCAATGGAAGCACACAAGCACTGAAAATCAATAATGTACACACATGTTCAAAACCATGCACATGCTCCTGGTCCCATAATTGTCGAAACCCCACACAAGCAACCACGTGGATAAAGGAGCATGCATGCGATATTAATGTGTGCTCGTTCCCAAAATGTGCATGTGTTAATAATGTGCATGCACTAATAACATGTGTGTGTTGCTCTCTGTATTAAAAATTAGGTTGTGGCCCATTTTCATCGCATTCTACCTCATTTCCATCGCAATTGGGAATTCCACATAGAGGATAAAGAATGCACACAAGCCTCCTCCACTTGATAAGCATCCCAACCATCAATCTAGGTATTCTTCTTCTCAACATTCTAATTTTTTTTCTATGATTTAATTAAAAAAAACTAGATTGTAAATGAATAAAAAATTAAACAAAATCATTATTTTTAAATGCATATTATCTCTCCTCCATCACAATGGTAGAAAACTAGGAACCAAACCCACAAACAAACAATAACCCTGAGGATAACCCAAGCACAAAAAACCATGAACCAAATCCAAAAGTAAAATTAACCCCGAGGAGAATCGAACCACAAAAAGCCAAATTAACCAACATTTGAACCAATTAAGAACCTTAGTTCAAGAGCTCGAAACCATAAGGAAACCATTGAGACTATCCTTTGCCACATCCCTTAACAACATCATTGCCTTAGTTGACAATGCCCATGGTCAATTGTTGAGCATAACTAAGTATAGGGACAGGATGAGATAGTACTATTCCACTAGTCTCAATAAATAACAAATCAAAGATTTGAACATTTCAAAACAAACTATAGTTGGCTTTTTCATTGACCCTACGAACAACCAACCCCCTGATCCACACAAAAGGCGCCTTTGCATGAATTGGTACACATACAATCCATGGAAACAAAACTGGATGATTCAATGGTATATGGTTTGTCTTTATTTTTTATATTTAATTCGAAAATGCAATAGTACTTGAAATCAAATAACAATCGTACACATAAGCAATCACATTCAACACATGAACTTACCCTGGGGAAACCCTCTATGAATTGAGGGAGAAAACCCCAACAAAACCTTCCTTAGTATATTGATAGATAGTAGAGAATGTCTTTTACATCAAGCACCCCAGGTGTAATTGCAGAGGAAGAGAAAGATAAAGAAGAAAGACTCAGAATAATATCTTGCACAAATAGAAGCGCCTTGCCTTCAAGGGAGAAGAGAATTTGCTTCACATTGAATTCATCAATCATGCATAACATATTTATATATTCTTCACATGCATCAGCTTCTATTCTTATCTTCTGACTTCATGATTAACTTTCCCTCCATCTAGATGTATCAATCTTGCATGAAGAAGAGTGCCCCACTTCTCATGTAGTGCATTAACTTACTAAACTGAGTCTTAGGATGAAATCGCCCCTTAACTGAAAGCTTGCCCACTTAGATAGGTAGCTAAATTAAGTGTCGCAACTCAAGTGTCATCTTTTAGTTTAACATAAGTGTCATCATGCAATAACACTTAGTTAACTAGATCTTATTTGTTATCACTTAGTTAACTCTCTTAATTGATTCTTTCTTGATAAAATCACTGCAGTGATCAATTTGAGTTCTCCTTTGATTTATTGAATTCTTCACTGAATTTTAACAATTTGAATTCTCTTTTAATTAATTATTTTATGTGCAAATTCGAATTCTTTCATATCTTATATTTATCTCTTGTCTTATCTCCATGGTCCACACGTGCCAGCTTAATTATCATATCAAATATACTAAGGATATTTTCCCAATGATGCGATCATATTGTCCCACTATTAATCCAATTGCTTATATGCTAAAGTAATTCACTCTAGGGGTGTCCAATCCCTAGGGGAGACTTAATAGCTCAACCATGGTTAGTAGTACGTCACATACCATACATTATTCGACATGCAAAGCATTACCTCAACACATGAGGATCTGTCTTGACACACAAGACCTTAGCCTTGACTAGCAAGACTGTACAACATCATCACTTTGACATACAAAGCACTTGCCTCAACACATGAAGCTTAACCATTCTTAATTCCAACTTAAGATTCTTCTCCAAGTTTCCTAAGTCCAACTCAAGATCCTATAAGGCACCACCTTGACACACGAGGCTCTATATTGACATGATATTGACACATAAGATTGACCTGGAGAATGACTCATGGTGATGTAACTTTAACACACTCTCGGTGAGGGAGGCATTCTCTTCCATGCCAATCTTGTCTCGGAAGTACCTATTATTACTTCATCACAAACAAAGTCTTATTCAATATATCTGCAATCTTCTCACCAGTATCAATGTACTAAATTCTTACGGCACCTCTCTGGACCATGTCTTTGATGTAGTGATACTTCATCTCAATGTGTTTCAATCTGTCATGAAACACAAGGTTTTACGAGATCTTAATGCTTTCGATTTTCAGAGAGAATGAATGTAGTCTCAAGATTCTCACCGAACAACCTATCAAGTAGCTTCCTAAGCCATACAACTTCTCGGTGAGAAGTACTAGTTGCAATATACTCTGCTTCTGTAGGACTCTAGGCTACGGAGCCATGCTTCACGTTGGACCAAGAGATCATAGATGATCCCAAGCTAAAACAAAATCTGGATCTACTCTTTCGGTCAACAATACTACCACCCCAGTCAGATTCGGCATATCCAAGTAACATCCCTCCACCACTTGAAGCATATCTGAGTCCATAATCAATAGTACCTCGAAGGCATCTAAGCACATGCTTGGAAGAAACCCAATGTCTATGTCTTGGCTTAGACATGAACTAACTCAAGATACTCATTACATAACATATGTCTGGTCTACTATATATCAAATACATCAAGGAACTAATGAGTTCTCTATACATGGTAGGATCCATTATATCCGATCCGAAATCTGACTCATATAGCTTCTTTAGATTAGACACCATTGGAGTAGAAATGGATTTACATCCATCGTATCAAATCTCTGCAATACATCAACTGTGTACTTTCCTTGAGAAAGAAAGATCTCATCTTTCCTTTGCCAAACTTCTAGACCAAGAAAATAGTTGATAAGACCTAAGTCTTTCATTTCGAACTTAGAAATGAGCTCCCTCTTGTATCGAGCTATATGTTGCTCCTCTCCAATAAAGAATGATTCATCAACATAGATAACCAAGATCAACAGTTGGTTCTCCACAACCTTGAAGTAATGGTTGGGGTTAGCTTCGCTTTTGGAGAATCCCAAGCTCATAAGATATTTGTCAATCCTTGAATACCAAGCCCTCAGGGCCTACTTAAGCCCATACAATGATTTCTTAAGTTTGCATACATGGGACTCCTTTCCATAAATTACAAACCCCTTATGTTTCTATATGTAAACCTCTTCCTCAAACTCACAATTGAGGAGGGCAGTCTTCACATCCATCTGGTGAAGTTTCCAACCCAAAATTGAAGTAAGGGAAATTATGGTTCATATAGTAGTGTACCTAGCCACAAGAGAAAATGTCTCATCATAGTCTATCCCTTCTTTCTGTGAGAAACCATAGGCCATAAATCTTGCTTTATACTTTACAATACTTCCATTAGTTGCATGCTTGATTTTATAAATCCACTTGGAAGTTACTATTGACTTCCCGTCAGGTTTAGGAACCACTTTCCACCCGTCATTCTTCATGATAGATTTGTATTCTTCTACCATGGCGTATTTCCATACTTGTTGCTTAGAGGCTTCCTCATAGGTAGAGGGTTATGAATCACTAATGTGATTCATCTGTGCTGCATGTCTTGAGAATACTTCAAGTCTCTTTCACTCTCTAGATGATCCTGTAGGTGCTCCATGATTTTTCATATCTTACAGAATGTCTCGACACCATGCAGATATCCTCTTAGCAGGAGGTTCATCAACAGATCTTTCTATCAACTCTTCACGATCAATCGGATCTGCAGACTCTTCTGTATTCTCCTTCTCAACATCTGAAAGGGGAGAATCATAACCTAGATCCTCCATCATAGGAGTATCATGCTCCTCCATATTTGAATCACATTGAAGTTATTTGGAGCACTTGAAGGCATCCTCTTCATGAAATGTTACATCTCTGCTAACTTCACTGTTTCTTTGTCCTAGAACATATATTATGTAGGCTTTGGAGGATTCACTATATCCACAAATGTTCCTTTCTTTCTGGATGGCTCCATATTTGTCCTCTTCTCTTTTGGTATGTGAATGTAAACAGGACAACCGAAAATATTCAAGTGTCCAATATCTAGTTTTTCACCAGTGAAAACCTCTTCAGGAGTCTTTTCTCCCAAGATAGCATCATGGATTTTTTTTTGGATATAAACAACAATGTTGGGGGCTTCTGCCCATAAGGATGTGGGAAAATCTTGATCACACAACATGGATTTTGTAGCCTCATATATTGTTCTGTTCTTTTTTTCAGCAACCCCATTTTGCTAGGGGTTGTAGGGTATAGTGAGTCGTCTTCTTATTCCTTCATCTTGAAATAAGACATTGAAGTCATGGGACTCGAACTCTCCTCCACTATCAGATCTCAAAGCACAAATATACTTTCTAGTCGGATTCTCAACCAATGCTTTAAACTCTTGAAACTTGTTGAAAGTTTCACTCTTTGCTTTCAGAAAATAAACCCATGACTTGTGAGAGAAGTCATTTATGAAAAGTACATACTACAAATAACCACTTAAGGAGGGTGCAAGCATAGAAACACATAGATTGTAATGAATCAATTCAAGGATCCCCTTGGATCTTTTGGTACCACTTGGAAAAATATTCTTAATGTTTTTTTCCAAGAGCGCAACCTCTACAAACATTATCAATATCAGATTTAAACATGGGCATACCTTTCACCATCTTTTGCAATCCGGGTAGCGCTTTGAAATGGAGATGATCAAGCCTTCTATTCCATAGATCACAAGGACTGACTATGTCATGGATCATGGCTTAAATGATTTTTCCAAGAACTTTGTAGAGACCTCCCTCTCTAACTTCAATCACTGATGCAAAGTTCAAGTCTTCATGCTTAGGCCATCGGAGCTCTTTGTTGTTCATAAATATAACTCTTAATCCTTTATCTTTTAGAACCGAAACAGATAGGATGTTCTTCTTCAATTCGAGGAAAAACAGAATTTCATCCACATGCAATACATATCCTGAATCCAACTGAAAATAAGTAGATCCATTGCCTTGGATCGAATAGGTGGTATTATATCCAAGCTCCACCTTGCAGGAAAACTTATTTTCCTTCAAATCTATGATAGCGCTCCTATATCCAATCATGTTCTTGTATGCGGCATTGTCTACCAGTCATGTCTCAACACTAGTGGTAATGGGTCCAGAAAGGGCTGAGACAAGATAGTACTCCTTCTTTGTATCTTGATCATCGGATGAATTATTTCTTGTAATTTCATCCTCTGTAGCAATAGAAGCATGAAAACTACCCTTGAACTTTCCTCTTTTCTTTGCATGGCATTCTCTTGCATAATGGCCCTTCTTATTTTAATTGAAACATTTAATTTTAGACTTATCAAATTTCTTGAAATCATTCTCCTTTTGATGAGAGTGTGAGATTTCTTACCTCTTTTCATCTGTGTAGTAAGAGCGAGGTTCTCTTCTTTAGAGGCAATATACTTTCTTTGGATTCGCCCTTCTTCTTGTAGGAAATCATGCCATAGTCTCTCAAATTTAGGTTGGACTTCTCAACCATTTATTGTAGCCAAGAATGTCTCCCATGAATATGGAAGACAATCGACATCGGTCTGAATGAGATCATCATCATCGACCGTCACACCAATTCCCATGAGTTGATCTCTTACTTGAGAGATCTTTGTGAAGAAGGAAGCCACGGCTTCATCCTTTTCCATCTTCATATTTCAAAGCTTGTTCTTCAATGCTCTCTTTTGACTGGGTGCCTTCTTCTCATAAATATTTTTCAAAGTGTCAAATCATTCCTCTGTGGTCTTCAATGGAGTGATCACGGGCATCAAGTTGTCTTTCATGGAATCATAAATTATTCTCTTTTCTTTGGATTGATTATTCCTGAAGATAATGTGCCCTACATTAGAAGTAGGCTCTTCAATAACACTGGATACATATCCATCCAAATCATGCTCTTCCAGGATATTCAGGATCCTAGCCTTCAAAGTATTGAAGTTCGAAGTTCCTTCAAGACGGTATTCTGGCCTTACTGAGATTGAATCCATAATTCTTTAAGTGTTGTGCACACTCAGGATCTACGTAGGCTCATGATTGATTGTTGAACTTAGCTCTTTCACGCTCTGAGCTCTGCTACCATGTTAATTTTTTTATCTTTAATTTGGGAATGCAATAGTGCTTGAAATCAAATAACAATCGTACACATAAGCAATCACATTAGACACATGAATTTACCCTGGGGAAACCATCTATGACTTGAGGGAAAAAACCCGAGCAAAACCTTCCTTAGTATATTGTTAGATAGTAGAGAATATCTTTTACATCAAGCACCCCCGGTGCAATTGCAGAGCAAGAGAAAGGCAAAGAAGAGAGAATCAAACTAATATCCTGTACAAATAGAAGCGCCTTGCCTTCAAAGGAGAAGATAATTCACTTCACATTGAATCATCAATCATGTATAACATATTTATATATTCTTTACATGCATCGGATTCTATTTTTATCTTCTGACTTCATGATGAACTCACCCTCCATCTGGATGTATCAATCTTGCATGAAGAAGAGTGCCCCACTTCTTATGCAGTGCATTAACTTACTGAACTGAGTCTTAGGATGAACTCGCCCCTTAACTAAAATATTGCCCACTTAGTTAGGTGGCTAACTTAAGTGTCGCCATGCAAGTGTCGCAATTCAAGTGTCATCTTTTAGTTTAACATAAGTGTTGTCATGCAATAACACTTAGTTAACTAGATCTTCTTTGTCATCACTTAGTTAACTCTCTTAACTGATTCTTTCTTGATAACATCACTATAGTGATCAATTCGAATTCTCTCTTAATTAGTTCTTTTATGTGCAATTCGAATTCTCTCATATCATGTCTTATCAGATCTTATCTTTATCTCTTGTCTTATCTACATGGTCCACGAATGTCATCTTAATTATCATATCAAATATACTAAGGATATTTTCCATTGTTGTGATCATATTTTCCTACTATCGTTCCAAGTGGTTATATGCTAAACTAATCCACTCCAGTGGTGTCCAGTCCCTAGGGGAGACTTAATAGCTCAACCATGGTTAGTAGTACATCACACACCATACATGCTTCGACATGAAAAGAATCACCTCAACACATGAGGATCTATCTTGACGCACAAGACCTTAGCCTTGACTAGCAAGATTGTACAACATCATCACTTTGACATCCAAAGCACTTGCCTCAACACATGAAGCTTAACCATTCTTGAGTCCAACTCAAGATTCTTCTCCAAGTTTCCTAGGTCCAACTCGGGCTCCTATAAGGCACTACCTTGACACATGAGGCTCAATATTGACACACAATATTGACTTGGAGAATGACTCATGATGTTGTAACTTTAACAGTTTTCAACAAGCTTCCTTGCAAAAATAGGGACGTTCCACTATATTTTCTTCACAAAATATATGTTGAGTTCGTGTTGGGTCTCCACATGAACTACTTTGACATTAGTGAGTTTCAGGGGGTTGGTCTTGGATCTATCCGGGATCGACCAACTACTAGGAATAACCCAATGAGAGGGCCACCTGCTCCTTCGTGTATGCCTAACCTCCTCCCCCACAGACACCTTAGTTTTCGGATCACCTAACTAAAACTGCCACTTCCTTATCACAACTTACACATAATTCACTACAACGCAGTTCATTTGTGGTTTCATCCTCGCATGACCCTTCAAAGTAGTACGGAGAACCATCTGGTGCAAGTCCTTTAGTCCCCACCGATCATTAAGCATCCATGACAGACATTCATGCAAAGGATTATTTTGTCATATGAGCCTTACCCCATCAGTGCACTCACTTCAAGCATACTTGTCATTGCCCAATGGAGGATCATATACAATATACCTTTTTGTCTAAGGTTAGTATGATTTGTAAATGGTTGTAAATCATTGAGTATATTTTTTACTGTACATTTGACAATTATTAGTTAAACATTGCTTAAAGTATTTAATATATAATTGATGTTTTTTTTCATGTACATTTGTTCCAAGATGAAACAACTGCATCAAGGTCGGAAGACATTATTCCTCCCAACCTTGATTCTACCATGCCAGCATGAGAGGATATCGTAGCACCTCACATATAGGTATTTAAATGACTGTATGATTGTAGCCTTTAAAAATTGATCTAGTTTCAAATATCAAATTTTTTATGAGAAATCAGTATTAATGTTGTTTTGTTTCCACAGGTGCATGTTGCAAAGATAGAGCATAGGTCTCCACCTAGGATAAGCAAATCACCCCTCACCCAGGTAACTTGTGTGAAATATTTGATGTGAAATTAATTGTTTTTGTATGGTTAATTTACATTTTTTTTAGTAATCAAACATATTACATATGTTTATGCAGGTGCCATCTTCCACCATCCCATCACCATACCCACACATCCCTCCCTATCTTCGACCTAGTCCATTTTTTCCACAATTCATGTCGAGCCCAATGATTGGGCATCCTACCCCCATGATTGGCATACCCATTCCCCCTCATAGGTTTATTCCATCCCTTGTACAACCACTGGGATATATTGTCTCCCACACCCATCCCCTCTTGTGGTTCCCCCACATGTCTAACATTCACCAACCCACCATCACACCCCTCCCCCGATTGCACCCACCGCTACATCCCCATCCCCTACACCCACATCGGCTCTATCCATTGCACCTACATTATCCCTCTCCCATGTACCTACATCATCCCCCTCCCCCACAGTTTACTCGAAGCAAATTGTCCATCCTAGTGCTCCACTTCCTATCCATGAAGGGAAATCTCCTGCAATGCCTCAAATCTTCATAGTGAGATTTATAAGTTCATTGAAATATTATAAAGTGTGAATGAAATTCATAAAATAAAAAAAATGTATTTCTATGTATTAATGGATTTTTGTAAATGTTGCAGGGAGGCATTGTTGAGAGGCTTGGATTAATTAAACGCACAACCCATTAGGACATGTTGTCCCATTCAGGTGAGTATTCAAGATTTGAATTCTAATTGTATTTTTTAATTGTACTAACTGATAGAATTGTGGGAAAAAGTGATATGTTGTTGTTTCCCTTTCAGCGCCCAGAGATAGACTACACCCAGACACAGGAAATCTCAAGCCTCCTCTAGCTCAAAGAGGAGGAAGATTTACTTCGGAGATGAGCCTAGGGATATCTAGGGTGGCCAGGGTGATTGAGACACCCATTATGTACATTATCCATGATGTGCCATTTTGGGAAGGATGTTTTTATTTTTGTCTAGGCCACAAGCTTTCCTTATTCCATTTTTGGGCATGAGCATCCATTATATGTATTGGGAATGATGTTACGTCTTGTATAAAAAAGTATAGTTGGACATATTTCCAATACATATACATGACTTTCATTCGGTGTAAATGACGGCATGTTTATCCATTTTTACATAAATGAGTTGGACACATGTTTTCTTGAGAAATTAATCATATGTGTTTAAAAAACTTATTTATGTTGGTATTGAAAATTATTTGCAAATTTTGAGCTAAATATGGTTATATTTATGCACTCTCACTAGACAAAACTAAATTCACTTAAGAGCCACATCACATAGCACATAAATTTGCAATATATTTTAGTTCACATACATATTCCACTAAAAATGGGAGTGTGTTATGATGAATACAATATTATCCAAAAAAAATCAAACAAATAACTCGATCACCTTATATGGCATGCAGGATTTTACTATCCCTTTTCCAAACCACATCATAACTTCTTATTAAATAGAGTTAGGATTGAAAATTAGGATAATTTGTATTATCTTAAATAGTGATTATCTATAATTGATCCCTAGAGGTTCTTAACAAGGTGATGCATCTTAAATCCCCCATATGAGGTCTATCTAGTGGTTTAGGGATTTGTGCATTGCCCATAAATCCTTGAAGAAATATTATTGGGTCTAAGTAGTTACTTTTTATCCTCTGATCATGGATATGGCTATGAGACCCATGCATGGTGTACAAAACCTTTAATTGGGGCCCATATCCTACTTATAGACCAAAGGATTTCGTCTACATGACCTATGTGGACACATGACGGCATGTTTATCCATTTTTACATTAATGAGTTGGACACATGTTTTCTTGAGAAATTACTCATATGTGTTTTAAGGAACTTATTTATGTTGGTATTGAAAATTATTTGCAAATTTTGAGCTAAATATGGTTATATTTATGCACTCTCACTAGACAAAACTAAATTCACTTAAGAGACACATCACATAACACATAAATTTACAATATAGTTTAGTTCACATACAAATTCCACTAAAAATGGGAGTATGTTATCATGAATACAATATTATCCAAAAAAATCAAACAAATAACTCAATCACCTTATATGGCATGCAGGATTTTATTATCCCTTTTCCAAACCACATCATAACTTCTTATTAAATAGAGTTAGGATTGAACTTTAGGATAATTTGTATTATCTTAAATTGTGATTATCTATAATTGATCCCTAGAGGTTCTTAACAAGGTGATGTGTCTTAAATCCCCCCTATGAGGTCTATCTAGTGGTTTAGGGATCTGTGCATTTCCCATAAATCCTTGAAGAAATATTCTTGGGTCTAAGTAGTTACTTTGTATCCTCTGATCATGGCTATGGCTATGAGACCCATGCATGGTGCACAAAACCTTTAATTGGTGCCCATATCCTACTTATAGACCAAAGGATTTCATCTACATGACCCATGTGGTAGTTTGGGGCCCACTCATAGCCCATAAGTTCTAGAAGCAAGTGATAGGTCCAAAGTCCCTAACTTTTCGCCCTAGACTATGGTCAAGGCCTAAAGATCCATCCATGGATTGCAAATATTCAAAATGGCGCCCATGTCCCACTCATTGGCCAACACATTACTTGTGGATATCATAGGTGGTGGTTGAAGTTCTTATGCATGGCCCATGAGTTATGTAATCAAAATTAGACCTTAGTTTTTATACTTGGGCCATGACCAAGGTGATGCAACCTATACTTAGTCTACAATTATTTTGAACTTGTTAAGCCCTTAATTGTGGCCCATTCCCCACTAAATTGGGCACTTTACATTACTATTGTTGTATTATTGATGTTGGCTTGAGTGCATTAGTGGTAATTGTACCTCTTTGTCTCCTATATATATAAAGGACACATTTTCATTTGAATCATCGTATTTTGTATGGTCTTGTCTTGTGTACTTAGTACATTGTATAAGGAGGTTTCCCCCTCGAAGAGGCTTTCTATTCATCTCTTTTCTTCATTATTAAGGCATGGATTACTCTTTCTTATCTATTTATGCTATTTTGGGGAATTTTTTACATAACATTTGGTATCAGAGTTTTAGTCTATGGTCAAAATTTACGTCAGTTGTCTTGTCATCAATTCTATCATCCTCATTAGAGTTTATCCTTCATTTTTCCAGGGGGGAGTTATGCATTGGGAATCCATAGGGGAAGCTCTACGTAGCTTCATGCTGTGGAAGTCATTACCAATGATCATATTTGGAAAAATAACTAGAAATAAGCATTGAAAAGAGGAATTTGCAGGTGTTAGAGTGAAGAGGATGGTTGTAAGTGAACCTAGATGCCATGAAGGATATGAACCATTCTACCTATTGTTATTTGGTGTTCATTAGATTCTTGAGAAGATATGGATTTGATTCTAGATGGAGTACTCTAAGGCATATATTAGCTTAGACTCTTGATGTACACACTTGAAGCACTGCAAGAGTCACATTCCCTAAGGGAACTGTAGAGCAGTGAAGGGAAATGAATTTCTTGTTTTTTGTGGGGTAGTGGAAGAGAGTGCCATGGCTAAGTGAGATTCCTATAGTGCTCTAGGATGAGCAGATTGACTAAGCATGAGGGAAAATGGGTCGGCTAAGGAGAGAGTGCAATCTATGGCTGTTTCATTCATCGTATTGGATTCACAGCCCATACTAGGGGTGGTATCAAAAGTTGATAAATCTCTTCATTTAAAAGATAATTATTCTTTGCATTTGAATGTAGAATTATTTGATTTTCTTCCTGTAACAAATATGCATGTTTATGCATGATGTATGTGTAGATAGAATTTTAAATTCCATTGTGTTTTACATTCATGTATATATTATTTATGAATTCATAATATGTCCCATGGGGTGAAATTTATAGGCTTGAAATTCATAGATACCCCCTCCTTTAGTAAAATAGATGGATGGGTACATTATAGAATAGTATTAAATCTCTTGGTTGAAGCACCGAGGCTATATGGGACAGAATCCACATTTATAGGCATAAATCATAAGTTTGCACATGAAGTGTTTGAAAAAATGTTTATATGAAAATCCATGCTTTTAATTGTTAGATGGTATTCTTAAAAAGTTTTGAGTTAAATTTGTGGTCTACCAGCATGAATGGTAGACTGACTAAGGTAATTTGGGGAAATTTTCAAAATTTGTAGAGTTAGCAATAGAAAAAAATTATTATGTTAAGTGATGAATTTGTTCCAAAATGGGGGAGAGAGGCCACAATTGAATTTGAAATAATCCCCTTGTTTCCAAATTAAAATTTTGCATAATTATGAAAAATTGAAAAATTTGGGAAAATTTGGGATGGGACCCACCCATGCCATGTGGATGAAAGTGTGATATGGACCATCCACATTGGAAAAGATGTACAAGTGGCATGTTCAAGGTGTCTTGTTGGAATCCAGACAGATACAGGTAGATTGGGGTCTACCATGAATGGCCAGGATTGATCATGCAAGTTTCCATCATCATATAATGACCATTCGCTTATATGAAGATGACCGTACCTTATCTAGAGTAGTAATGCCAGGAATGGCCCAGGTCAACCTGGGCAGTTTCCATCATCAAATCGTGACCATTTATACAGGAGAAGATGCTCATACCTTAACTAGAGGTACATGCATGCAGATGGATAAGATTCATTGAGCATGTTTTGGCAGTGTGATCATGATCGTTTGGACTGAGGGACAAGATCAAAGGTTAGTCAGGGGTACATGCAAGCAAATGGCTCAGATTTCATCATGCATGTTTGATCACTCGATCTTAACCATTCTCGCAACAACAAGTGAATGTAACTTATCCCGAGGGATACTTGCACTAATGGATGAGATTCAATCTAGGTCCATGGTGGGGACAATTCTGGACCATACGTGGGGAGGATGGTTTGCATGTGTGATGGCCCATGCAAATCAGAAATTTGGTGTCAGGAAACCATTTATCGTTAATCAGAAACCATTTATGGTAAAGGAAAAAGAGCCACAATGATATGATAGAGGAATGGAATGACATGGCCACACCTAGTGATGACACATAGGACTCGATGCCACATGGTATGTGACATGTCATGCCATGTTATCATCCTACCACATCAGCAAAAAATTAGAAAAGTTATTAAAAAAAAATTGGAGCCAAGAATTGTTTTGGCCATAACAGGAGCAGTTTAACTCAGAATGTGATGAGAAATGTGGGATTTCAATGCCATTAAAAAAGAATACATAATTTACAGTGAGAGGCATGGACCCATTCTGATCCAATTTTAAGGAAATTATGAAATAGTGGTAATATTTTAAAGATCAATACCTACTAACCTGATGGGGGCCCTGTTGAGGCTGAAATTATTATGGTGTAGTCGTGGAATAATAACACAGATAAATCTGGTGGATTATGGCCAAATTCCAAAAGGTGTGAACACTAGGTGCAAAATAAGGCCAAAATCCACTATTACGGAGTAGTTTTGGGGGATTTTGGAAAACTTGGAAGAGATAAAAGTGACCCTAGATGTCGAGACCAGAAAAAAAATATATGAATTCATCATTTTGCGTACTCATCTAAATTAACAACTTTGGTTAGAGGGATTTTTCCAAAAAAGTGATTTGTTTGTGAGATAGCCAGTTTTGCTAAAAATTCCAAGTCTAGAGAAGATGCAAAAGTTAAAAGTTGACAATTCCAGAATTTTCAAAAAATGCAATGGTGCATTAGATTGAAGATATTAAAGGTGGGTTGTACTTAGAATCATATGGTATATCAACATCCAATATATAAAAAAAATCTAGAACCTTCTATATTTTTTCCTACAAGTCTTTGAAGTTGGTCCCTGACAGTTAGAGAATCTGTAAAAACAATTCAAATTGGGAAAAAGTGCTAACTTTGAAGAGTTGTAACTTTTAAATCATAACCTAGAATCAATAACAAGTATAGTTACTAGAAATATTATCCATATGAAAATCAAATAGAATGTTATTATTTTTTGAACAAGTTTCTAGTTGTTTCAAAAAGCAGGCAGAATAGAGACTCTAGGTTTGATTGAGCAATAATTCTCAGAGATGAAAGTGCCCTCCAAAGTAACCTAAATTTTGGGAAAATCTTGTATAATGGTATAAGAGTATATCAGAGATGAAAGTGACTCAAAATCAGTAAATATGATGATAGCCATACCATGGTAATGGTGCTTTAACAATAAAGTGGAGGCATAGTTGGGAAAGCAAGCATGGTAAAATTGGTTGTTAGCTAACAATATGAAGAATTAAACCTAGTAAAGTTGGCTGCTTGGTAACGTGGTAAGTTTGTTGATGAGTGGGGATATTCAAGTGATAATGTTATGGTAATTCCCATTAAGAGGTGGGAAGAAATGTTCAATGGAGAATAAACTCTTGCATATTGTATTTTATAAACACTCATGATGGAAGAAGGGAACTAAAGGGGATTGATGGTTCCTTAGCCAGAATGTATGCAATGCATTCTCTATGTTCAAAATGTGCAATATGAATTGCATAGAGGGGTTGTGGAATCCCTTATTGAGAGTATTTAGTTGTCATACACATTATTGAGGAGTGACAACGATGTCTAATCATGAAAGAATAAAATAGACCAATATTGGGCATTGGTGCCTTGGATAAGAATGCATCCAAGGTATTATTGTGATTAATATGTGCAATTTGAATTACAAGGAAGAGCCATGGGAGATCTTGATTATTAGAGATATATATTGTATTCCATAAGAGAATTCTTAGCAAGGTATTGAATAGATTAGTAGGTAAAGGACATGCAACCATCCTTGTGGGAAAGTGCATGCATGCTAAGAGAAGTTGCAGGATATTGTAGGATATGAACCAACAACTTATGAGTAAGTAATATGAATGGGTAATGAAATTACATTCAGCTAGAAGATGTCACTAATTGAATAGTGCTTTCTAGTATGTGGACTTGTCATGTGGTTTATGATAGTGACAGAGTGCACATGCAAAGCTGCTAATAAGGGAATGAGGAATTCACGTGTGTGAATCTATTGTGAGGTTCATAATTGTGGAAAATATTCCCAAGGGAAATGAAATCAAGTATCATATTTTAATGAGGCGTAAGAATATATAATGGAACTTGAAAAGACTCCATATGGGGTTGGAATGGAATCAATTGCAACATTGTTAAGTGTTAGGAATTCCAAGAAAAGGAAAGGTGGACTCGGCTAGAGTTGCTCTTAGTGATTGTAGTAGCAACACAATGTGAACAGAGTGCAATGAAATATGATACAACAACAAGAAAAGGTACATAAGGTTGATAAAATGATTGTAGCAGATATTGGAGAGTAAACTCCATAAGGAAACATTGATAAAGAAAGAAATTTCTCACCTTAAACTATTTTTGTTTATAACATAAGAATTGCATACTTGGGAAGTAAGAATTGCATGCATTTTTGTTTTGGGTAAAATGCTAGGGAGATTAAACACAACCTTCTTATCTCTTATTTTGAAATTCGATTTCCTCCTATCGTTTAAGGAGTTCCAACACATTTCGTTCTGCAATAGTATTTACAAGATCATTTCTAAGGTCACAACAGTTTGGATCAAACTGATTCTTTCTTGGGAAATATCGGAGGAGAAATTTGGTTTCATGAAAGGAAGATTTATCCATGAATAAATTAGATCAGCACAGGAATGATTCCACACCTTGAATATTGGAGAGTAGTCAACGGCTATGAGTTGTGTGCACGTTGTGTGGTTTCCTCATCTTTCATTGTTTTGATTAATGGTGTTAGTTCAGCTTATTTTAAGCCTTCTAGAGGGTTGAGACAAGGCTTCACATTGTCTCCATATTTTTTTGTTAATTGCAGAAGGATTGAGTAGGATAATTCATGAGGAAAGGCACAGAAGAAGGATGTATAATATTTCTTGGAAAATAAAATCTAACTCATTTATTATTTATAGACGATATATTATTGTTTTGTATGCAATATGTTCTTGAATGTCAATGGTATAAAGAAGCAAGGATAATGGCATGGAAATTAAAGAAATAAAGTCATTTTTATACAATTTGCAGGAGCTTGAGGAGCAGCGGCCTTTCTAGAGCCATTTTTCCCCTTTGTTATCCATAACCTAGAAGACGGTTTGAGCTACCTAGGGTTCAAGATAAAACCTAATAGGTATGGGAAGGTGGATTGGATGTGGTTGGTGGTTAGCAAGGATAAACTATTGGTGCAATAGGTGGATATCCTGAAGTGGGAGATTAATTCTTATGAAATCTGTTATGGTGGCTATGATAGTCTATTAACATATGATGGCTCACATACCTAAATTTATCTTGGAGAAGATCCAACAATTATGTTTCAACTTCCTATGGAAGGATCGCAATAAATATATGGGTTTCCATCTTGTCATTTAGAGGAATATAGTTGTTCCTAAAGATTATGGAGGATGGGGATTAAAGAATTATTTTTCTTTCAACTAATTTCTCGCAGCAAAGTTGGTATGGCCTGTTGGTTGTGGAGCTTGATCTCCCAAATTCAGAGATATTATTATTCAGCCGTATTTGTACCCCCAACTTTATATGATATTCAAAAGGATTGTACACTCACCCCAATGGGGGGGCGAAGCCTCCCCCCACTGGGGGTAATTACCCCTGGTTGGGGGGTCTGGGGGCCAGCGAGACCTCGGTGGGTGTTCGGGGGCTTTTCCCCCGAAGAAAATTTTTGGGGTTGTTTTATGGGCCCATGGTTTTGGGTAACCCATGGTATTTTCCCATTGTATTTCCCATTTATAAGAAAGACATTGTAATGCGGCTAGGGTGGATGTATTACATATTATGCATTGTAAAGATCTCTGAGATCGAAACGAGAGACTATGAGACAGTGAAGAGGAAGTGTAGCGGATGTGCTGCAAGTTGTATCCCTTCATTTGCTGGATGGTATAATAATAAGGACTGGCAATTTCAGTGTGGACGTAGCCCATGTTGGGTGAACCACAATATATTGGTGTCTCTCTTGTAATATGTTTATGTGATTGTATTTGTATCTTGTTTATTGTTTATTGCTCTGCGATCATATTTTCTAACAATTGGTATCAGAGCCAAAGGCCTATTTGGCATATAAACCCACATTAAACTAGGGTTTCTGGTTCGAGTGGGAGCAATGGTGGAAAAAGGAAAGTTTAAGGTCAAGAAATTTAATGGCCAAAACTACTAGTTATGGAAGATACAAATGGAGGACTATCTGTACCAAAAGGATCTATTCCTACTATTGGGAGGAAGAGCAAAGTAGTCGGCGACTATGAAGGACGAAGAATGGGAGGTTCTTGACAGAAAGGAACTGGGAACAATACGATTGTCCCTGGCTTCATCGGTGGCTTTCAATATCTTAAAAGAAAAGACAATGGAGGGTTTGATGAGCACATTCGATAACTTGTATGAAAAACCCTCGTCCTCCAACAAGGTATTTCTAATGAAGCGTTTATTTAATATGAAGATGTCAGAAGGTGGATATGTTGTTGATCATTTAAATGAATTTAATATGGTTACAAATCAACTAAGTTCTGTAAGTGTAAACTTTGATAATGAGGTTAGGGATCTTCTAATCTTCTGTTCATTGCCAGAAGGCTGGAATAGCTTGGTCATGGTTGTAAGTAACTCTGTCTCTATTTCAAACACCTTGAAATTTGATGATATTATTGGTGTTATTCTTAGTGAGGAAATGCGAAGAAAAAGCATAGGTGAGACATCAGGTAATGCGTTGACCATGGAGAGCAAGGGAAGACAAAAGGAGAGAGGAAAGAGCGAAGGTAATCGTCGCAAGTCTAAAATTGGCAGATCCAAGTCCAAACTGGGAAAAATAGAGTGTTGGAACTATGGAAAGAAAGGACATTTGAAGAAAGACTGCAGATCTCTAAAGAAGAGAGGAGATGGACAGCAGGAGACTACTCAGGAAGCAAATGTAGCAGGTGATGTGTTACAAGATTCTTTGATTCTTGCTTTAGATAATACTAGTGATTACTGGGTAGTAGATTCAGGGGCTTCATGTCATGCTACACCCCATAGGAAATATTTTCATGATTATTTTTCAGGTGATTTTGGACATGTCTTATTGGGTGATGATGAGCCATGTAAAATTGTTGGAATAGGTAAGGTATGGATAAAATTTAAGAATGGAACTAAATGGCTGCTGAAAGATGTTAGGCATATTCCTGCTATGAAAAGAAATCTGATCTCAACAGAGCAGTTGGGAGATGGAATTTGTCTATCTACGTTTGGAGAAATGTGGTGGAAGATCACTAAAGGATCAATGGTGATAGCAAAATGAGACAGAGTAGGTACGTTGTATTTATGTCCTCATAATACTGACCATTTTATCTCTTTAGCTTCCACATGAATAGATACAGCATTGTGGCATCATAGAATTGGCCACGTGAGTGAGAAGGGGATGCAGATTCTCCACTCAAGGAAGTTGCTGCCAAATTTGAAGCAAGTAAGTTCAGAATTCTGTGAGAACTATGTTTATGGAAAATAGAAGAGAGTCATATTTCTCGGGGTTGGGAAACAGTCTAAGAAGAATGAAAAGTTAGAGCTTGTGCATACAGATGTATGAGGACCGGCTCAGGTACAATCTCTTGGTGGATCTCATTATTATCTTACATTTATTAATGATGCAACTAGAAAAACTTGGGTTTATTGCATTAGACATAAATCTGATGTGTTTGCTACTTTTAAGAAGTGGAAAGCTTTGGTTGAGAATGAGACAGGAAAAAGGTTGAAGTGTCTCAGATCTGATAATGGAGGTGAGTACTGCGGCAAGGATTTTGATAATTACTGTTCATACCATGGGATTCGTAGAGAGAAGACAGTCCCAGGAACACCACAAGAAAATGGTGTGTCTGAAAGGATGAATAGAACGATCATGGAGAATGCAAGGTGTATGAGATTGCATGCAGGGTTTCCCTTACAGTTTTGGGCGGATGCTGTAAATACTGTTGTTTATTTAAACAAAGGGCCTTCAAGTGCATTGGATGGTGGTATTCCAGAGGAGGTATGGATAGGTAAAAAGGTAAATTACTCATTTCTGAAAAATTTTGGTTGTGAAGCATTTTTCCATATTGATAAAGAAAATAGAACAAATCTTGAAGCTAAATACAAGAAATATATCTTTATTGGATATGGGGTTGATGATTTTGGTTATCGCTTATGGAATTATGAAAATCACAAAATCATTAGGAGTAGAGATGTGATATTCAATGAAAAGGTCATGTATAAATATCAGTTGCAGGGAAAGAAACAGGAAAAGGAAAACACAGAGTACACAGTACTTGATGAAATTAAAGAAGATGAAGTTCCAAAGGTGCCAGAAAATCAAGAATAGTAGCAAGTACCTGAAACTCCTGCAAGTGTAAGAAGATCTACTAGGTTAAGTAGACTCCCTGAACGATACTCTACGTCAATGTATTATTTATTGATGACCGATGCCGGTGAACCAGAATGTTATGAAGAAGCAATGCAGGTGGAAACTAGAAAGAAGTGGGAGCAAGGCATGAATGAGGAGACGGACTCATTGGTAGGAAACCGGACTTGGGATTTGGTTCAATTCCCTACTAGTAAAAGAACATTGCAGAACAAATGGATTTACACGTTGAAGGAAGAAGGAGGCAAGAAGCAGTACAAGGCCAGACTTGTTGTAAAGGGGTTTGCTCAGAAGAAAGGTATAGATTTTGATGAAATATTTTCTCCTATTTTTAAGATGACTTCAATTAAGACTATTTTAAGTCTAGTGGCGGTAGAAGATTTGCATCTTGAACAATTAGATGTAAAAACAACTTTTCTCCATGGGAATTTGGAGGAAGAGATATATATGCAGCAGCCACAAGGGTATGAGGTCAAAGGGAAGGAGGATTTGGTATGCAGGTTGAAGAAGAGCTTGTATGGCTTGAAGCAAGCTCCAAGGCAGTGGTATTTAAAATTTGACAGGTTTATGACAGAACAAGGTTATAGTAGATGTCATTCTTACCACTGTGTTTATTTCAAGAGGCTAGACAATGAAAGATATATTATCTTGTTATTTTATGTGGATAAAATGCTTGTTGCAGGGTCTAATATGCAGGATATAAATGTACTCAAAGGGAAGCTAGCTAATTCATTTGCAATGAAGGATTTGGGTGTTGCAAAGCAAATCCTTGGTATGAGAATAACAAGATACAAGAAAAATCACAAATTGACATTGTCTCAGAGTGAGTACATACAAAAGGTGTTGGAGAGGTTCAAAATGCAGAATGCAAAACCAGTTAGTACACCTTGGGCCAGCCATTTCAAACTAAGTAAGGAAATGTGTCCCAAGACACAGGAAGAGATAGATTACATGTCCAATATTCTCTATTCATCAGCAGTTGGAAACTTGATGTATGCCATGGTGTGCACAAGACCAGATATTGCACATGTAGTGGGAGTTGTGAGCAGAAATATAAACAATCCAGGTAAAGAACATTGGAAGGCAGTACAGTGGATTCTCAGGTATTTGAGAGGTACTACCACTCAGGCATTATGTTTTGGAGGGTCAGACATTGTTCTACAGGGATATGTTGATGCAGATATGGCAGGTGATAAGGATGCCAGGAGGAGCACCACAGGATATGTGTTTACTATAGGTGGAACAGCAGTAAGTTGGATTTCGAAACTGCAAAAGGTTGTTGCACTTTCAACAACAGAAGCAGAGTATGTTGTTGTTATAGAGGCTAGTAAAGAGATGATTTGGTTGCAGAGGTTTATGGAGGAATTGGGTAAGGAGCAGAAGGATAACAGGTTGTATAGTGACAACCAGAGTGCCATTCATCTTGCAAAGAACTCAGCATTCCATTCCAGGACTAAACATATGCAGCTCAAGTACCATTTCATATGCTATGTTCTAGAAGATGAACTGTTGAAGCTAGAAAAGATACATACTAGCTAGAATCTTGCAGATATGTTCACAAAGGTAGTGACCAGAGAGAAACTAAGTTCGTGCTCGGTTTCAGTTGGCCTTCTAGCATGAAGGTGAAGATGAGAAATTTTCCAAGTCCAAGGAACAGCAAATGCAGCAGTGGTGGAGTTGTTGTGATCAGTCTCCAAGTGGGAGATTGTTGGTTATGGAGCATGATCTCCCAGATTCATAGATATTATTATTCAATCGTGTTTGTACCCCAACTTTATATGAAATGCAAAAGGACTGTACACTCACCCCAATGAGGGGGGTGAAGCCTCCCCCCACTGGGGTTTGGGGGCAGCACCCTCAAGAAAATGGGTTTGGGGGGGAAGCCCCCGAAGAAAATTTTTGGGGTTGTTTTACGGGCCCATGGTTTTGGGTAACACGTGGTATTTTCCCATTGTATTTTTCATTTATAAGAAAGACATTGTAATATGGCTAGGGTGGATGTATTAGGTATTATGCATTGTAAAGATCTCTGAGATCGAAATGAGAGACTGTGAGACAGTGAAGAGAAAGTGCAACGGATGTGCTGCAGGTTGTATCCCTTCATTTTTTGGATGGTATAATAATAAGGATTGGAAATTTCAGTGTGTACGTAGCCCATGTTGGGTGAACCACTATATATTGATGTCTCTCTTGTAATATGTTTGTGTGATTGTATTTGCATCTTGTTTATTATTTATTGCTCTGCGATCCTGTTTTTCTAACATGGCCTTCCTGTCTCGTGATAGTTTATGGAAGAGAATTATAGTGGCTATATACTTAGAACTGAGATCCACCATTGATTGGATTAGGGCAATGGAAAAATCTATTTTTTAGGTTTCCAATCATTGGAAAGCTATGACTCTAGATTTTCCTATCATTGGCCACTATTTGGTGTGGAGGGTGGGTGACGATAAGGTAGTTTAGATTGGCTATGATTCAATTATGGGATCTAGAGAGGACAAATGATATTATTTAGGGATTTGATCCAACATTTCCAAAACACAAGGTCGCACTTCTATTGACAGGTTTGTATGTCCATTTTCTACTAATTTATGGCATCAAGGTTGGTTTAAGGCTGGCGACTAGGGCTTGGACGGTGATTGGAAAACTCAATGGGAAGAATATCATCAAAAGCTACTACAAAGTCATGTTCGCCTTAAAGTGGATCCATATTCCTTGGTCTAGAGTTTCGACTTGGCACGTGATGTTTATTCAACTCGATTGGGTTATTTATCATTTGCGGGGAGATAAGGTCGCACTTAGACTAAATGGTGGTGGGGAAAGGTTTGGTCAGTGGCAGCCCCCCTTAAAAGCATAATCCACCTATGATTTCTTATCAACAATCATGTGTTAACTTGGGACTTCCTTCAAAACAAAAATAAGATCAGTCCTAGCATATGTATTCTCTACACAGCAGATGAGGAACCGAATGTTCATGTTTTTTTAAGTGAAAATATGTGAAGCAAGTTGAGCAAGAAGTAGAAGGTCATTTTAATTTAAAGGAACTTTAGACAGGGCCATTGGTGGAGGAGTGTTTGAGGAAGTCAAATTCTCTTCACAAGATCTTAGATTGTTCAAATCTCTTCCTTATTAGTTTTGTGGGGGTTGTGGATAGCCCACAACCAAGCAGTTTTTAAAGGAAGTGTGCCATATCCTTTACAAATTTATGTCTAGATCTTGACACTTTTTCACTTTTTCAGTAGACTTTTCATCAATTTGTTCACCCTTCTAAGAAAAGAAGGATCAAACCGTTGTTTATCAAAAAGGAGCATCCTTGGTCTTTTTTCAATGGTGCACGTCAAGGTGTTGGTAGGTTATGTGGTTTTGGGTATGCAATTTACCTGTCAGATGGTCACTATTTTTTGGCAAAGGGGCAATTAGAGAAGGATCAAGTAACTAGACAGAACTTCAAGCTCTTTTCCATATGTTTCAGAACGCACCCGGGTTGGGGATAAGAGAGTTACAAATCAATGGATATTTGACTAAATTGTTATAAATTGGATGAAGGAAGCGACAAATATTTAGGATATAGAACTCATAAAGTTGGCTAGCATATTAAAGGAGATCAATGGAACATTCCAAAAGATCGGCTTCTAACATGCTTATCACGAGCACAATCTTATTGTTGATTGTCTCTCAAAATAGGCATTGGAAATGACCATGCATACAATCTACATTAAGGAGTTCTGAGGAGGAACGATGGTCTCCTCTCGGACAAGCACTTTCTGATTTGTTTCAAATGAAGATTATCAAAGAAGTATATATTCAAATTGTAATGAAGTTTTAAGTTATGAAGACATTATAGAGAATTATATAGGAAAGTTAATAAAAAAGAGAGCCACCTAACTTCTTGATGGGGTAGAAAAATTTTAGTTCGAAAACTCCCAACATAATCCATAAACTATACAAAATCCTTATAAATTTGAATATTTTTAGAAAAATATGATCCAACATTTTATGGTTACAAATTTAACAATTCACAAGATTCTCCATGACTACAAATTGATTATGCATTAAATATCTTTATTTCTTTTTAACTAAAATTTTACAACAAACTCCTCTCCATTTCAAATGTTTGGGCTAAGTGTCACTTAAAATTAAAACCAGCATAGATCAATCTAAAGGGGATCTATCAAGTGTCGAGAGGGATCAAATCTCTCTAAGTGCAAATTTCTTTTTAGAGTGTAAGTGTTGAAGAAGGTTTTAATTTATCCAATTTGTGTAGTTTTATATATATGCAGTTGTAATTGTTTTAAATTAATTTGAGCTGACATGTTATTGTTTATAATATTTTATTATTTTTTTAAAAAGACATGTGCGAGCTTGAGGATGAGCACCAAAGGAGTTACACATCTTCCCCTACTGAGTTGTAGAGTTACTGTTGTGGAGTTACTGGCGGTTTGCTCAACCTACCATCCACCATATGTAAGGAAGTTTGTTGAAATTTCCAAATGTCCGTTAAAACTGCCTCTCCCTCCCTTCAATTAATGTTAGGGCTAACTGTCCTTTAAAACCGGTATTCGACATATACAGACCTTACCTTCATGGAGGTTGGGTAAGATTGGTCGTGCACAGCGCGGCGAGTCCAGGATCCTCCACCAGTGTCTTAAACCCTGCAATAAACTGCGTAATCCCTCCGTTGAAGGCATGCCAAACCGTTTAAATCATCCATATTTGTGAGGCAGATTAAGCATTTGGTTTAATTTGTGGTGGATCTTGGCCGTTTTAAATTGGACCTGCACAACATGGAATTCGACAAAGAGCCGAAGCCTGTAACTAAATCCATGTGCGCTGTGATCAACATCATAGTGGGGCTTTTCGCACTGGTTATTGCTGCGATACTTTATCTCACGGTGTTCAAGGCCGTCAACCCAAAAATAACTGTAAAATCAGTGACCGTTAGTAACCTGTACATTTCAAAGTATCCAGACTTGCAACACAGTGTAGTGGGTTTTACAGTGAAGATTTACAGAGCAGTGAAAAATCCCAACGTCGAGAGATTCAAATCTGACAACAACACAATTGTATTCTATTATTATGGGACGCAGATTGGAATGATCAACTTCATTCCGAAGGGACAAATAATGGCGCAGAAATTTGAGTATCTTTCTGCAGCCCTTGCAGTTGAACCGTTTCCTTTCATTCCTTATTTGCATCCAAATTTATTCTCTGATGCCAATTCTTCGAAGATTATTCCGATAGACTTCACAGTAAGCCTGGGCGGAGATGTTAGAGTGTTATATTTCTTCAGGTCTTATGTTGAATCTGTCGTTCACTGCAACTTTATTCTTGCTATAAATGCGGGGACAATTCTTAAAACGGAATGCTCGTAGTTATTGTAGATTCATCAATCCAATTTTTTAATGCGTTCCAGCAAACGATACTGCGTGTTTGTAACATTTTGAATTGGACATGGAACCAATTTTATTCGCCTGATATCTAATCTAGATCCATATTTAAAGTGACCAGAGGTTTTTACGGATATTAGGGTTATACTTTTGTTATTCAATGAAATAAGCAATCAGCAATCAATGGTTTATTTTTATTAGGGATGAGGCCCTTATATAATAATGTATAGCTATTCCTGGGTCAGACTTTATGCTTACAACTTATAGCACTTAATCACTTCAGCTAACTTAATGAGTTATTAAATTTTGATTTTATATAAATGATTATTTTGTATTTATTAAGTATTTCGAAACTAAATAGTAACTAAGTGTACATTTAAGCTCTTTAAGACAAAGTTAAAATTATATATATTTAATTATTTTAATATTTTAATGAAATTTCATAATTAATTTATATTTTTTATAATAATTATTTACCAAAAATCTATGGGATAATTATTTACCAATAATTTTTTTTATGAAATTTCATACATATGCTTGATTCTATAGGATGCAGGCTATCTAATAATAGTGACAAACTTATTTGGTCGGGCAATCCCAGGCGAGATCACTGCAAAAACTGCATATAGAACCATCATCAGAAATCGACATTTTTTCCCTCAGCAGTGGTGGTACAAATGCCTCTGGAGATGGAAGATTCCCTTAAAATTCAAATGCTTTAGCTGGTTTGCATTTCAAGGCAAATTAAAAAGATGGGACAATCTGGTTAAATTGGGTTGGCATGGCCCTGGCATTTGTTCTTTGTGCAAAAGTAGAGCTGAATCCACTCATCATCTTCTTGTTACATGTGTTTTCACTAGAGAAATCTGGTACATGATTTGCTTTGAGCTGAAATTGAATAATAACTGGGATATGATTACTTTGATGTTTGCTCTTATAAATGGATTAAGGAATGCTGAGACTAATGGATGCTCCCGATGATTATCTCATGGTACATATGGTACACCAGAAACAAAGCTATCTTTGAAGATGAGATCCCTTGCAAGCATAAAATCGCATGTCTGATTTTGGGTGTGGTCCATTCTACTACAAAGACCCAGGGGCCTCGAAATATAAAAAAAATCAGCTCATTTGATCCACAGTTCAATTTCCCTGTTCTCTTCTTTGACAGTGCTACCAGAGACGGTTTGTGTGCTACTGGTGGAGCAATTTTTCTCAATCAGTCTCATTTCTTTACGCTTAGGATCAACTGTGGCATTGGAACCAATATGAAAGTTGAACTCCTGGGGTTATGGTGTGTCTTAAAAGTTGCCAGTGTTTTTGGGATCGATGGTTTGAAAATATTTGGATATTCAAGGGTCACAATAAAATGCGCACAAGGAAAATACAATTTGAAAGTCATATCTCTTCTTCATTGGGGTAACAGAATCAAGTCAACTTTATCAATATTCAGCAAGGTGATCCTAGAGCATATCTATAGGCAGCATAATTCCTTGGCCGACAAGCTTTCCAAGCAAGCATTGGATGGCGAGGAAGGATACTTAATCTGGGAAGAACATCTCGATTCCCAAATGTGTGACATGGGATCTATGTGGTTTGTTTGAACAATTTTCATATTCGAAAACTATGTCTCCTTTTGTATACAGTTGTATCTTTTTATGCGTACGCAGACATGTCATAGGACTATACTCTTCCTTTTAAAAAGCCTCTATAATGAGTGTATGGCCTATTCATCATAGAAGATAAGGCAACGTTCTATAAGAATATTTTGTAGTGGTCAGGGCTCGTCTCTTGTAGACATGAACTTTTTGTACCATTTGATTCGCATGAATAACAATGGTATGTTTGTTTTTTGATAATAATAATAATATCACTCGTAACCAAAAGATAAAAAATTAAAAAATAATAATAATATTTTTCCAAAGAATAGATTAATCATATATATATATATATAAATATATATATAATACATTCACAATAAACTCAATTTATTCAAAATTGATCTAAATAGATATTAACTATAATTATCATCATTACAACAAATGAATTTCAAATATTATAATGAAATTATTTCCAATCTCCAATATAACTCATCTTTAATTTGTTAGCTCATATGATTTAATCACATTTAGAAAATAAATTCACAATTGTATATATAAAATGAATTGCACAAATCATGTCTAAACTTACATTACATTAAATATCCTTAATTTCATAATTAAATTAATCCTTGAATTGCATTGATTATGTGAAATTAAAAATGGGGTTGACTATGGGTAATAAAAGTGCATTGGATAAAGTTCCCTAATGGAACAAAACTCATGTAGAGTATTTTCTAGCAACCCATAGATTCCTAGTAAAAATACCCAGGTTAAGGTCTCAATTCCTAATAAAAAATATCCATGTTAAGGTCTCAAGTCTATTAATTGCACCTTAAGTCAATGAAAAAGTCAAACCCATTTTAACATATCAATCGTGTAAGTTTAGACTTTAACTTGGAAGCCGCAGGAGACAGTTTCACATTCGTAGCCATAGTTCGCACGGAGAGTTCGTAGCCGCCATAATTTCAGGCCAGGATACAAAGTTCACTTCCAACTTTTGGAAGCGATTGTTTCAGGAATTGAGAACTAGATTGAATTTCAGTACATCCTATCATCCTCAAACAGATGGTCAGACTGAGAGAGTAAATCAGATTCTTGAAGACATGTTAAGGATGTATGTGATGGATAAGCCATCCAAGTGGGAAGACTATCTACACTTGGTAGAATTTGCCTACAACAATGGATATCATGCATCATTGAAGATGAGCCCTTTTGAAGTCTTCTATGGAAGAGGTTGCAGAACTCCAGTGAGTTGGGACAACCCAGTGAACAGGGTAGTGCTTGGACCATATATGATTGAAGAGATGGAGCAAGAAGTTGTTAAGATCAGGCAGAATTTGAAGGCAGCTCGGGACAGGCAGAAGATTTATGCATATTTGAAGAGAGTGCATAAAGAATTCTAGATTGGGGATCACGTGTACTTGAGAGTGAGACCCGGGAAGAGTTCCATGAAGTTGGGAAGTTGTGCCAAGTTGGCACCCCGATCTTGTGGACCATTTGAAGTCCTTGATAGGATAGGACCAGTTGCATATAGGATTGCATTTCCTGCTAACATGAGAGCTCATAATTTTTTCCATGTCTCTTTACTTAAGAAATATGTACATGATCCTAATCACATCATTGATTGGCATGTGATACAGGTGGAACCCAAGGGAGAGTTCCAAGTGGAGCCTATGCAGGTCCTTGACAAGAAGGTTACATTACTCCGGAAGCGAACCATCAGACAAGTAAAGGTGCAATGGAAGCACCTTAGTCCAGAGGAGGCTACATGGGAGCTGGAGGATGCCATGAGAGAGGCATTCCCATTTTTGTTCAGTTTTGAGAACATCGAGGAGGGAGTTGTAATACCCCTACCTTGCCTTAATATTTACTGGCCTCAATGTAAATATTGTGTGTATGCAAGGTTTGTTTTCCCTAGTGTGGAGCTCAAGTCCAAGGCCCCACTAGTGGTTTCTTAAGGTTTGTTTGCATAGGAAATGTAACATCCCATAATTTACCAAAAATTTAAAAAAATTTAAAATAGCAATAATTATTGAATTTGTTAATACGAAACATATAAAAAAAACAGTTAAATCTATTAACTAGGATAATTAATAATGATGACACGTCGAATTTCTCAAAACAAAATATGATGCTAGTTGTAAATGCTATTGCAGACTAAATGGATGCTAATCTCTTTAACGAAAGACATTTTATGATCATAACGCAAGAATACATCTTTAGATTTGCTTAAGTTTTAAATGTAACTACATGTTGAACATAGGTTTGTATTATTATAATTTTCTGGGTAATGTGTTGACAATTTGTTTTGAATGATGACGAAGGGGTCCTACGAGGTACCCTGAGGTTTACTTAGCTACGTTTAGCTAAGGCATTTGAATCCTGTTTCCATGTGCAGAATGCAGGTAAGAAATTTTACGACAATCATGAGTTAAGAGTTGTCATGTGTCTTTCAATTCATTGTCAATGTAATATGAAAAATACTAAGTACTTCCTTGCAAAACAAGTTACTGGAGGTAGGAATATTTTTGTTCCAATTCTCGTTTACGTGTTAGCTTACAAAATTTTCAGTGTTATTACAGTCACATCGTCATTTTTGCTTTTATATTACTATATTCATCATCCATGAAAAATCATCATAATATGATTATTATCGTTAACATTAAGTGGTGATACCATTGTCCATTTGTCACATTATTTGAAATCTTGTGAATATAGTGCTTATGCTATGAACTAACATTATATTGTGCATTAATAGAATCTTAAACTATACCTATAGTCTCACTTATATCAATTGATTTGGAAATACATGGCTAATGCATGAAACTATATAAACTTTACCCTAAATGACTATACAAATATTATGGGAAAGAAATATATACAATCTATACTAACTATGCATTTACGCACCATACAATAGCATATATTACTATTAACACAATGCCTGGTATAAACTTTAGGAACTATTATGAAATGTTAACTACGAATCTAAACCTTGCAATGATTATGATCGTGACAGGGTATTTAATGTTCAGTACTTGGCATGCTTCCAAACTATCGATTCCTGGTCTCAACATTAACGTTGCCTATCTGTTAAGTGAAATGGAAACTTAGGTGGATGGTCTTCACATGATTGAGTTTACAACAATGCATCATACGATGCTGAGCTGTGCTATACACAAGCCCTTAGTCTGTTGATTTGGCAACTTGGTAGATGCAACAATCAATGTGGTATTGATTGCAATGATCTCTCGAATCTCAACGTGCCCGACTGGCAGCTAATCCACCATTGATCTTTACAAGATCTAGGGCTTGGAAAGAAACCCTAGTCTTTTGTTGGTAAGTAACAAAGAATTGCTTTCCTGGTCTTCATTTTGCGTTTAGTGGTAAGGTTTGAAGAGCCGACAGTGCTGCTGCAATGTAGGGTTTAGAGTTTTACTGTTAGGAGGACTCCTTCCTCGATTTCAAACCTTGTGAGAGAGATTTTATATGATACAGGCTTATAATCTTGTGAAATAGATCCACGATACAGCCATTGTATTTGTGGGGAGGTTCTTCTGTCAGTTTGTTTGAGTGTAATTCGAACTGGAGTTCGATTCTCCAAGTCCTAAAATAGTTCTATGAATTAGAACTCGTATTTGCTGCAATTGCTATCAGGATTCGTCATTTTGCTGGTGTGGGGTGTCTTAATCCAGGAGCTTCGTCGCTAGAGTAAGAGTAAGTTTTTTTTTAATGATAGTGACAGTAATACTGTAATATTTAAATTATACCTGCATTTCTTGTTTTTAACCTTTTCAAACTGTGATTGGCAGGTACTACTTCATTGGAGGACTTCTGTGAGCAAACTTCGAATGAGGATACTGCAACAACCTCTTGGTAAGTCTCGGTGGTTCTTGAAACCTCGTAGGTACCTTTGGCATGGTTTAGCTGGTGATTACAGTATGACAAGAGTTGGAAAATACGACCCTGTTCGGAGTAATGGCCGAGTTTTAATGTTTTATTTTGAACAATATTGTAAAGAGGATAAACCCTCAGTTTTTAAGTTGTTATTCGACTATGTAATGATTAGCTGCATCATTTTAAAATGACCTTGAACTTGTGTTTGTACTACTGTTTATTAAGGGAAAGACCCTAAGTGATTTTGGAACCTTGAAAGGTCCGCAATGTAAACTCTGTCGAATTTTTACTATATTTTTTAGCACGAAAATCATAGAGCCGAGGGTTCACTTGCTTTGTAAGACAATGGCTCATTTTGTACTGAAATGTTATAATTTTGTTTAAATAAAGGTTTGAGAAATCATTTGCATAAACTATTGATTTGGTTTAGAACAACAATAGTTGTCTCTAGTCGAGAGTTATAGGTTGCATGTCTGTTGGTAGATAGACCCTGTACTTCGTATCGTTTTTTAAATTTAAGTTTGAAATAATGATGTGGTAAAGTTTGGTCTGTCTTATGTTTTAAAATGGCTAAATGCCACAGGGTTCGATCTTGTTTAACGAACGAAACCCTACCCTGTAGGTTTCATTGGTAACCCTGAATGTACTGAGAATTCGAACCCGAGAACTGGGCCTTAACTTGTGTCTCTAAAGGGTTCGACATTGTTTATGTTTCTTGTTAGGGTTTGATAGATAACGATAAAAATATCATGTCTTATGTTAAGTGATGTTAAGTGTTGTTACGTGCCTTGTTAGTATTCTTAACACGAAAAAAAAATAGATAGTAAGTTAAATAAAATATTGTTTAGGGTTTGGAAAACATGTCTACTATAACTTAAAAAATCTTAACTGCCTTTGCCATGAATGGCTTGATATGAAAATTATTAAACTGTATGCTAAGAGAATATTTAGAATCTAGGGTCCGCAAAATCTTAGGGTTTTGGTTTTTATAGTGAAAGTATTTATATTTAATGATTGAAATCTATACTAGATCAAGATGTGATAATTAGTGATGAAAGTAATAAGTGTTTACTTATCATTTGTAAGTAACACTCTGTATAGAGAATAATTGAAGCTGCTATATTTCTAGATGCATGAACCCATAGATTTATAATATTGGAATGCATATTATTACCATCCGAAAATAAATGGAATTATATTGGAAAATATAGATCTGTGCAGAAATAAAAGTATTTTTCTTTTATTATGAAGTAGAGGAAATGCTATACATTTGTTTATACTATGCTGTACTATTTCCTGAGTTTTCGACATATAATTGAAATGGCAGAATTAAAAATAAATACTACTGTGTTTATCTTTTCATCAAATGGCATTCTTCCTATCACTCATCTCTATTAATTTTACCTTTCTATACTAGAGTACTATACAGATAACAGTATGGGAAAATCATTCATCTAATTTACTTAATCATCCTTAAAACATATCATCTTTAAGTCAGAAAATAAAATAGCTTCTTCTGCATAACTGTAAATAATAGTTCTACCATGCAGAAAATTATTTAACTGTAAACAATAAGTCAAAACAGTAGAACCTGATTGACTATAGGAGAAACAAACAGCCCAAGGAACCTGTTCCACCCAACCTATTCCTGAAGACAGCCAAATTACTTGCCTTAGGACCCCCGAGCCTATTCACTGAACCACCATGAAGAAGAGTCTGTAGAAGCCTTAGTTCATCAACTTGCAATAAAATATAGATTATCCAGTTATAAAGACTCAGCAGTCAAAGAGACCTGCACCAGCACCTCTGGTTTCCTTTTCAGAATAACTAGCAGACTCACAATGCACTTCCACTTAGCCTCCCTATTCAAATCTCTCAGTGATCACCTGATACACTTGAGGAAATATTTCTGCAAAAAATATTGTGGAGATTCCTGCTCAATTCGAATTGCCTTATCTAGGCTGCCTAGGCCTTTTAGTGGTTAACCTGGTCATTAATGAGCTAATATCCCTCTTCCACCCACCTAAGGGATAATGCCACAAATTTAGGGGTAGTTGTCCCATAACCAACAGCTAGTGGTGGAGTGCAAATGCTGCCATCTGTCCCATGCCTTCTAACAGCTTTCATTCCTCCTAGTGGGTCAGTGAACACTCATTTAACAGTTCCCTTGGGTGTTTGTCTCCTGTTTAATTTATTAAATAATAATAATAAGTCATTACAATCATCCTTGACCAGATTTGGTCATAATTACAAAACTTTGTAATTAAAAATTAACATAATGTATTTTAAAATAAAAATAAATAGTCTCCAAATTTGGGTAGGTGACAGGAAAGTATTTGACATTTGAACTATTCATGTGCTACTAAGCCATGAGATATTGTAGTTGATGTAAATATTTAATATTGAAATAAAATACCCAAAAAAACTGGCTAAGTGGGACAACTAATGAGAAGCGGCTATGGTATCCACTAGGGAGAGGTGAGGGGGTTATGGGAACCCATGTTGCCACCTGTACAGGATAAACTGATTTGATTACCCATAATGACATGGAATTCAGTTACAAAATGTGGAGAAGGAAGGTTGGTACAAAGATTCGATGAGGGATAAAAACGGCCCTGGGATCATAAAGGGGGATTCTGCCTATTTTCCTTTGAAGCATTCAAGCACCCAGGAAGCGGGGAGCCTTGTTTGGCTATGTCATAATGAACCAAAACTTCATACTCATCATTAAATGTAGAGCCCAGCTGTGAAACAGAGAAGAAAAACGTGATTTATATGTGATCCAAAATTGCAGAGCCGAATGCCATAGAAACCCTGCGTGAATGCATTATCTGTTGATAAAATCTTTAAAAGAAAACCCCAAGGCAAATTACAGAGCGTTAGTAGCTTGAGGAAGTCGTAGGAATATTGGAATCTGTGGGCAAAGACTCGATTTGCAGGACAAAGCTAGTCTACAACCATGTGAAGAGCCCATCTTTTTTAACAGAAGTAGAAGGTTAGATTTAGGGTTGGAATGCTTGATAAACCCAGTGAAGGTTGCAATATCATAGAACTAGCAGTTGGACCCTTCTATGCCACCCTGAATAGCACTGGAAGGGAAGGGGCCTTGAGGAACCATGTAGCAGAGAAGAGGGCCTTCCTTATGTTGGGTGAGGTAGATAGTGTGGGTGCCATGTCTGTTGAGTGTTGAAATTCCTATAGTTATGTGATTGAACTCACTGGCTTAGCAATATGGTCCTTGTTTCCCTATATGCTTGATAAACCCAATTGTAGGTTGGCTTAGCATTGAAGTGGACCTTGATTGATGGAGAGCCTAGTTATCCCTCCTTAGTGGATACACTACCCAGGTTGGGGGTGGTCTCTCAATCGAAAGAGTATAGGATGGACATAGACCTAAGGTTGGGTGGAACGTTGCTCTCATTTAGCCAGATGCTTGGGAAACTTCAAGATCCAAAGATAAGTGTTTCTGTGGAGTGAATGTTGATATTTCAGGTGTTATATTATGCTTGTTTTGTTCAAGTTGTTGAATGAATGTTTTTATGAATGTGATCAATAGGTGTAATATATATAAGCCTAAGTGGGAGGTTGATTTCATGTTGGGTGCCTAATTCATTTGCATGATTTTAATGCATTATAAATCCTACATGTAGTAGATGTATTGGTTAGACCTAGTCTCATGCACCTTATGTATGGTTATGGTTATCATTCCCTAAATTAATGAATGGATGATTTCATGAACTTGATCATTAGGAGGATAGGTATAATCCTGGTTATGAGGTTGAGTGCATGATTGAATGCTTTGTCATTTACAATAATGATAGGCGTTGCTAACCCTGTAGGTTGTGATATGTAACTAGCTCAGTTTCATTATATATGTTGTTTATTCATGGTATTCACCCTTAAAAGGGATGGATTGACTTCAACTAGTCTTGGATAAGGGAAGGGATAGTACCTGATGTGTTTTAGACCTCCTTTGTGGGTCAAGTGAAGGGAGAAGTCATGGCAGGAAGGAGGCAGAATCTCTGGCAGAAGGACAAAGACACTTAGGTGGGGTTATGAACAGAATTTCAGTTGGAAAATTGGCATGGTTGGAGTCCTTAGATGGGGTGGGGATTGCACCATTGGATAGAGATCTCCAAGATATTTCCAACGGTACCAACCTTGTCAAATTTGGCTTAAGGATGAAGGAGTTATGACCCTTGGAAGTTTGCTCTGGAGGCTTGTTGGAATAGGGATCTTTGGTCATGGCCTTTCCGCATCCACAATGCAGATTAGGAATTGCGAACGTTGGAAAATAACATGGATTTGGACTTCCGAATTTATGAGTTCCGCAATGCGGAAGGGGAAAAATCTTTGGGAATTGGGATTGGACTTCTGCATTCCAACATTCCGCAATGCGGATTGTGGAATGCGGGAGGAATTTTCCGAAGGATTGATTTGGGGTTCCACAATCCCGCATTCCGCAATGTGGATTGCAAAATGCAGAAAGAGAAACTGTCGAAAGGATTATTTTGGGGATTCTGCATTCTGAATCCCGCAATGTGGATTGGGGATTGCGGATGTGTGTAAAATGAATGAATTTGGAAAAAAAAAGAAATAGAAGGGTCTCCCATGGCCTCTGAAGGCCACCAGGGAGGTTAAGGGGCGTTACACATGGTAGGATCCACTAGATGCAATCTGGAATATGACTCATGTAGCTTATTTAGATTACACACCATTGGAGTATACATGGACTTACAATCCATCATACCAAATCCCTGCAATACATCAATTGTGTACTTTCCTTGAGAGAGAAAAATCTCATCTTTCCTTTGTAAAACTTCTAGACCAAGAAAATAGTACATAAGACCTAAGTCTTTCATTTCAAACTCAAAAGTGAGATCCCTCTTGCACCAAGCTATCTGTTTCTCCTCTCCGATAAGGAACAAGTCACCAACATAGATAACCAAGATCAATGGATGGTTTTTCACAACCTTGAAGTACAGGTTGGGGTCAACCTCACTTTTGAAGAAGCACAAGCTCATAAGATAGTTGTCAATCCTTGAATACCAATCCCTTAGGGCTTGCTTAACCCCATAAAATGATTTCTTAAGTTTGCATACATGGGACTCCTTCCCATGAATCACAAACCCCTCAAGTTGTTGTATGTAAGCCTCTTCCTCAACCTCACCATTGAGGAAGGTATTCTTCACATCCATCTATTGAAGTTTCCAACCCAAAACTAAATCAAGGGAAATTATGGTTCAAACACTAGTGTACCTGGCCACGGGAGCGAATGTCTCATTATATTCTATCCCTTCTTTCTGTGAGAAGCCACGGGCCACAAATCTTTCTTTATACTTTTCAATACTTCCATCAGTTGCATGCTTGATTTTATAAAGCCACTTGGAAGTTACTATGGAATTCCCATCAGTTTTAGGAACCACTTCCCACACATCATTCTTCATGATAGATTTGTATTCTTCTACCATGGCATCTTTCCATACTTGTTGCTTTGAGGATTTCTCATAGGTAGAGGATTCTGAATCAGTGATGTGACTCATCTGTGCTACATATCCTGAAAATATTTTAGGTCTCTTTCGCTCTCTGGATGAACCTGGAGGTGCTCCATGCTTTTCTTCCTCTTGCAGAATGTCTCGACACCATGCAGATATCCTCTTAGAAGGAGGTTCCTCAAGTGATATTTATATCATATCTTCTAGTTCTTCAAGATCAAGCGGATCTACAGACTCTTCTGACTTCTCCCTATCAACATCTGAAAGGGGAGAATCAGAAACTGGATCCTCCATAATATTAGAATCATGATGCTCCTCCACATCTGAATCACATGCATTGAAGTTCTTTGGAGCACTTGAAGGCAACCTCTTCATGAAAAGTTACATCTCTACTAAATCCAATGTTTATTTGTCCTAGAACATGGATTTTGTAAGCATTGGAGGATTCACTGTATCCAACAAATGGTCCTTTCTTTCTAGATGGATCCATCTTTTTCCTCTTCTCTTTCGGTATATGAATGTAAATAGGACAACCAAAAATATTCAAGTGACCAACATCTGGCTTTTCACCAGTGAAATCCTCTTCAAGAGTCTTTTCTCCCAAGGTAGCATGAGGGATTCTATTTTGAATATAGACAGCAGTGTTGAAGACTTCTGGCTATAAGGATGTGGGAAGATCCTAATCACACATCATGGCTTTTGTAGCCTCACATGTTGTTATGTTCTTTCTTTCAGCAACCCCATTTTTTTGGGGGTTGAAGGGAACACTTAGATGTCTTTATATTCCTGCATCTCGACAGAATTCGTTGAAGTCGTGGGACTCAAACTCTCCTCCATTATCGGATCTCAAAGCATGAATGTGATTTCCAGTCTGGTTCTCAACCAGTGCTTTAAACTCTTGAAAATTGTTGAAAGTTTCAATCTTTACTTTCAGAAAATAAACCCATGACTTGCGAGAGAAGTCATCTATGAAAAACACATAGTACAAATAACCACTCAAGGAGGGTCCAGACATAGGACCACATAGATCGGGATGAATAAAGTTAGGAATCCCTTTCAATCTTTTGATACTGCTCAGAAAAATCTTCTTAATATTCTTTCCAAGAACACAACCTCTACAAACATCAAAATCATATTTAAACATGGGCACACATTTTACCATCTTCTACAATCCATGTAGGGATTTGAAATGGAAATGACCAAGCCTGCTATGCCACAGCTCACAAGGACTAATTGTGTCATGGATCATGGCTTGAATGAGTTTTCTGGGAACTTTGTAGATACATCCCTCTCTAACTCCAATCATCGATGTAGAGTTCAAGTCCTTATGCTTAGGCCACATGAGTGCTTTGTTGTCCATAATGATAAATTTGAATCCTTTATCTTCTAGAACCGAAACATATAGTTGGTTCTTCTTCAATCTGGGTACAAAAACAAATTCATCCACATGCAATACATCTCCCGATTCTAACTGAAAAGAAGTGGATCCAATACTTTGGATTGAATAGGTGGTATTATCTCCAAGCTCCACCTTACATGAAAACTTATTTTCCTTCAAATCTGTGATAGTACTCCTATATCCAATCATGTGCTTGGATGTGCCACTATCCACCAGCCATGTCTCGACACTAGCGGTAATGGATCCAAAAAGGGTCGAGACAAGATAGTACTCCTTCCTCATCTCTTGATCATCGTATGAATTCTTTCTTGTAGGTTCATCTTCTGTAGTAGTAGAAGCATGAAACCTACCCTTGAAATTTCCTCTTTGCTTTGCATGGCATTCTCTTGCATAATGACCCTTCTTATTGCAATCGAAACATTTAACTTCAGATATATCAAAGTTCTTGAAATCATTCTCCTTTTGATGAGAGAATTTCTTATGAGATTTCTTACCTCTTTTCATCTGTGCCACAAGAGCAAGATTCTCTTCTTGGAAGGAAATATACTTGCTATGGATTCGCCCTTCTTCTTGTAGGCAATTATGCCATAGTATCTCGAAGTTAGGTTGCACTTCTCGACCATTTATTGCAGCCAAGAATGTCTCGAATGAAGATGGAAGACCATCAACAACGCTCTGTATGAGATCACCATCATTGACCATCACACCAATGCTCATGAGTTGATCTATTACTTGAGATATGTTCATGAAGAAGGAAGCCATAGCTTCATCCTTTTCCATCTTCAGATTTCGAAGCTTATTTTTCAATGCTCACTTTTGACAGGGCACCTTCTTCTCATAAAGATTTGCCAAATTGTCGAAGCATTCCTTTGCGGTCTTCAATGGAGTAATCATGGGCATCAAGTTGTCTTTCACGGAATCATAGATGATTCTCTTTGCTTTGGATTGATTCTTCTTGAAGGTAATGTGCCATGCATTAGATGTAGGCTCTTCGATAACACTAGATACATATCCATCTAAATCATGCTCTTCCAGGATATTCAGGATCATGGCCTTCCAAGTATTGAAGTTCGAAGTTCCTTCAAGACGGTCTTTTGGTCTCACTGAGATTGAAGCCATAATCCTTCAAGTACTATGCACACCCAGGATCTACGTAGGCTCAAGCTTGATTGTTGAACTTGGCTCTTTCACACCCTGAGCTCTCATACCATGTTAATTTTTTATCTTTAATTTGGAAACACAATAGTACTTGAAATCAAATAATAATCATGAACATAAGCAATCACATTCGACACATGAATTTACCCTGTGGAAACCCTCTATGAATTGAGGGAGAAAACACCAGCAAAACCTTCCTTAGTATATTGATAGATAGTAGAGAATGTATTTTACATCAAGCACCCTCGGTGCAATTACAAAACAAGATAAATATAAACAAGAGAGACTCAGAATAATATCATGCACAAGAGAAGTGTATTTCCTTCAAGAGAGAAGAGAATTTGCTTCACCTTGAATTCATTAATCCTGTATAACATTTTATATATTATTCTCATGCATTGGCTTCTATTTTATCTTCTAACTTCAGTATGAACTCACCCTCCATCTCAATGTATCAAACTTGCTTGAAGAAGTGCGCCCCACTTCTCATGCAATGCATTAACTCAATGAATTGACTCTTAGGATGAACTCACCCCTTAACTGAAAGCTTTCCCAATTAGTTAGGTGGCTAACTTAAGTGTCATCATGCAAGTGTCATCTTTTAGTTTAACATAAGTGTCATCATACAATAACACTTAGTTAACTATATCTTATTTGTTATCACTTAATTAGCTCTCTTAACGGATTCATCTTGTTAACATCATTGTAGTGATCAATTCAAGTTCTCCTTTGATTTATTGAAGTCTTCACTGAAGTTTGACAATTTGAATTCTCTCTTAATTAATTCTTTATGTACAATTCAAATTATCTCATATATTACCACATCTTATCTTTATCTCTTGTCTTATCTACATGGTCCACATGTACCAGCTTATTATCATATCAAATATACTAAGGAGATTTTCCTAATGATGTGGTCATATTGTTCTACTATCATTCCAAGTGGTTATATGCTAAAGTAATTCACTCTAGAGGTGTCCAGTCTCTAGAGGATACTTTAATAGTTCAACAATGGTTAGTAGTACATCATACACCATACATGCTTCAACATGCAAAGCATAACCTCAACACATGAGGCACCACCTCAACACACGAGGATCTGTCTTGACACACTAGACCTTAGCCTTGACTAGCAAGATTGTACAACATCATCACTTTGACATACAAAGCACTTGCCTCAACACATGAAGTTGAACCATTCTTGATTCCAACTCAAGATTCTTGTACAAGTTTCCTGAGTCCAACTCAGGCTCCTATAAGGCACTACCTTGACACACGAGGCTCAATCTTAACACACAAGATTGACGTGGAGAATGACTCATGATGTTGTAACTTTAGCAATTTATGGGTATCTATTGAACTCAAAACTATGTTTCAAATTTCTACTACTTTTTATTTCTTGGGATTTGTTTTGAAGTGTTTTAGAGCTCAAATTTTGTTTTTCAATAGTTTTCCATTGAGGTTTAGGGTCAAGACCTATAAAGGGGGGTTTCGAGGTTGAAACCTATAAATGAGTCTCAGGTATTCGTCGTGTTATGGGTCTTCTTCTTTTTTCCTCTAGAAATTTTAGGGGATTTGGGTTCTTTTCGAAGTTTGAAACAGAATTTTAGAACTTTGGTTGGAGTTAGTATTTGAGATTTAAACTCTCGTGAGCTGATATATGGTGCTTGTAGTATATTTTCAGGATTTTGGGGCCATTTCAGGGTGGTATGGATAAAGAAATATATTAATTATGGTTAATGATGGTACTTTAAATGCCCCATCCTCTATTATTAACAAGTATGCATGGTGTGGCAAATCCTCGAGGCCATAGGTTAACCCAAGCTAAAGTTGTGACCACCAAGCCTCATGACTCAACCACTTTCATGAAATCCTAGGTGTGGAAACTTTGTACCAAACTTGGAAGCTCCCGTCCATCACAAGCATCTTGTTGGATTGGCGACAAAAATCCTCTATACGCGAGGGTTTTCGATCACTTAATTATTAATTTAATTTCTCTAGTTATGCAGAGATTTGGAATTGTAATGGCATGGAATGTGTGTTAGGATATTCCTATACTCCATCCTAGTCCCACCAGTATTTTGATCATTTACATTTTCAGTCATGCATGCACTTTTAGGGTTTGCATGCATCCCAGTCATCAATCCAACACCTAGCCCTCAGTTAGCCAGCCCCCATGAGCTTCTCACTATTCAGTTTTATCCCTCCAGTTGCTTAATGCACCCTTCTTCCTTGATTTTAGGAAGCAACTCGCCCTTCTTCACCTACCAGTCCAGTTGTCTTCAATTTATACTCAGTTACACCTACCAGACTTAGTTTGACTGATGGTTGACAGTTACTTGAGCATTGATGACTCCACTGATGATGATGAAGACTTCCAGTTGTGATCCGATGATACTAGTTGTGCTCCGATGACACTCCAGTGATCCTTTGATCACTCCATGAAGGCTAATTCGAATTGCCACCTTAGGCATTTGAATTCCTCATGCATTGTATTATTTATATGTCCATTTGTGATTAATAATCTAGTGTGTGTGAAGTATTATTGCTTCTATCTGAGTTCTACTGTACCATATTATTCTGTTGCTCATTAAACTGTACTGATCACTCTTCTTCTATTTTCCTGCTTAATCATAATTACTCTTGTGAGGTATACATCATCTCTTAGATCTGCTGTGAGGATTTTCACATGGTATCAGAGCATGTTGAGAGTATTGTTTATCTCCATTCTTGAGAGTTTTTTGCAGGTTATTGCCAAGATTTCGAGTGCAACAGTTGCAGTAGTTTCTGCATCATTGTAGCAGTAGCAATTGCAAATATTCTATATTGTTTTTGCAGGTCTTCTACAGCTTCAATGTATGATTTAGAAGGAATTACTTCTCTTTCTCCATTCAACTATGATGAATGTAAACCAAGAATGATAGCATACTTGAAGATCCATGATCTTTTTTATTGTCATTTTGAAAGAGAGTTCGAATCCCCTGAAGAGAAGATTGATTGGTTAAATAAAGGTGATGGAGCCTTTGGAGCAATGATGCTTTCTTTGCCTGCATACCTGAGATTCCATTTCAAATACCGTGATGGTGTTGAAACTCCAAAGGAGTTATGGACTCCAAAAGAGTTATGGGATCACCTAGATGAAAAATTTGGCAGAAAGAATGAAGGACTTGGTCCTAACCCATTCGAAAGAAAGCAAACTGATGCATTCGCTCCTCTTGATGGTCTCTCAGATAATGAACCAGTATCATCTCATATTGAAGTTGTTGACAAATAACTTGCAGATTCTCCACTCATGCTCAAACCTTCTTCTCTTTCTATGCCAGCTCACACTCTAGATATTGCAGAAGGTCCTAAATCCTCTCTTGCACCAGAGTCTGTTGGTTTGCATCATGATCACATGATTATTTCGGAGGTCAAAACAGCTATTGAAGGTAATGCATTCGCTCCTCTCCAACTATGTCGTCTTTTATACTATTATATGATCATAATTCCATGCTTTCAGAAGGTCATTGAAGAATATGGCCATTGCCATTTGCTTGGGATAATTTCTCATGCATCTACTGGTTTTGATCTCACCTCTCATGGTTCAAAGGAGATCTCAAGAAACCATGATTCAATTCTTGTATCTAAATTGGGTTCTAAGCAATTACTTCTTGGGATAATTTCTCATGCATATGATAGTTTTGATCTCACCCCTGCTGGTTCAAAGGAGATCTCAAGAAACTATTTTTTAAGTCTTAAATCTGATTTTGATTTCAAGCAAACATGTAATAGTTATTTTTGGCATAATCTCACCCATGGTGGTTCGAAGAAGAAGACAAAAGACTATATGCACTTTCACAGATTTGATCCTACCTTAGCTTACTCGAATCACAGGTTCAAGGATCATTCTCATACTGTTGGATTTGTTCTCATCACATTCGATCTGAAGAGCAAGTACAAGCACATGTTTTTTGAGCATGATCCACTTCTTCCCAAGAAGAAGATACCTCCAGACATATGACCAAGCATCACACCTGCTTAAGTTTGGAGCATTTAATTTTTGTGTGTGCCTTACAGTCTATTTTTTGAGGAGGGGGTATGTTTCCCATGAAATTTTCCCACTTCCTTGGTTTATTGACTGTTATTATTCATTGTATTGGGTGACCTTTGGTCTTAGTTACCAGGGACCATGATGGATTAAGGGGGGGTGTTAGGATATTCCTATACTCCATCCTAGTCCCACCAGTATTTTGATCATTTACATTTTCAGTCATGCATGCACTTTTAGGGTTTGATGCATTCTAGGGTTTGCATGCATCCCAGTCATCATTCCAGCACCTAGCCCTCAGTTAGCCAGCCCCCAGGAGCTTCTCACTATTCAGTTTTATCCCTCCAGTTGCTTAATGTGCCCTTCTTCCTTGATTTTAGGAAGCAACTCGCCCTTATTCACCTACCAGTCTAGTTGTCTTCAGTTTATACTCAGTTACACTCAGTTACAATTAGTTACACTTAGTTACACTCAATTACACTCAATTACACTGAGTTACACTCAGTTACACCTACCAGACTTAGTTTTACTGATGGTTGACAGTTACTTGAGCATTGATGACTCCACTAATGATGATGAAGACTTCCAGTTGTGCTCCGATGATACTAGTTGTGCTCCGATGACGCTCCAGTGATCCTTTGATCACTCCATGAAGGTTAATTCGAATTGTCACCTTAGGCATTCGAATTCCTCATGCATTGTATTATTTATATGTCCATTTGTGATTAATAATCTTGTGTGTGTGAAGTATTATTGCTTATATCCGAGTTCTACTGTACCATATTATTCTGTTGCTCATTATACTATATTGATCACTCTTCTTCTATTTTCCTGCTTAATCATAATTACTCTTGTGAGGTATACATCATCTCTTAGATCTGTTGTGAGGATTTTCACAATTTGTTCATATTTTTCATGGCACTCAAGGGCCTTGGTTCTATTATGATTCTTCTAGTTAAGGGGATAGTTGGAATGACATATTATGCAATTGTAAAAATGAATTATTGACCCCATGTTACAAAGCAAAGGCTTGAAATCCATGGGGTCATTTTCCATATTGATCATGTTTCATGCTTGTTAGGGATGTTATTGTGGAGTTATTTTGTTATAGTATTAATTGATCCAAATGGTGTTACACCAAACTGGAGGCCTAACACATATGAAGAGAGAGGAGAAATTATTCCTTTAACTTCTCCTGAATTTGGTGGGCCTGGGTTGGGATTGCAATCATTGATGAACGACCTAAAGGATCCCTCATATTCAAGAATTCCATATTGTAGGAAAAAATGCAACTAGATGAAACCTCCACTCTCTCATCATTGCTCTATTTGTGGAAGATGCGTTTTGAAAATGGTTCACCATTGTGTTTGGGTAGTTAATTGTGTCAGGGCTCAAAATTATATAAAAATAATCTTATTTTATTTTTCTACACATTTTTTTGAGACAACCCTAGTTACACTAGCATTATTGCTACATTTTATAGCCTTCTTCGGTGAGGACAAAATTTCTGACACACTTAGATGACTCACCACTGCCTTCATTGGATTTGTGTTGAATCTGGAATTTGCAATAAGTGTTATTGTTTTCCTCATCATACATGTTCCTTGGTGGTTGGTGATACAATGACAATTGAGGCATATGAAAAGAAGACTACCCCGAAGTGGAAGTATGATCCAAGGACTAAAATGAATTTTGAGCAAGTGTTTGGAACATAGAAATTATATTCGTTCATTCCTATGTATTTTGAAGAGGACTTTAGAAGGATGCATGCACTTCATGGTCTTGGGTGCCCATCAAATACTAACCTAGATGCACGGGAATTATAATCTCTTCTATACTTATAATGCTCTTCCACCAAAAAGGGCATAGTTTCCAATTGCAATATTTGTACTTTTTTTCATTACAAATAGTTGTGGTTTCCTTGATGATAGAGTTGACTTGGCTCTTTGCTTTCCAGGGTCGTTGTAGTTGTAATAGAACCTCTTATTATAAGTCCTTCAAGGTGTCATATTTGGTATTGGTATGTTCTTTCTTGTATTATGTAGTGAAGTTGGTAAACCAGGATTATGAAAGTTCGGGATGAGGATAAAAGGCACTTTTGTATTTTCAAAGTCTCGCTTTATGTTGTAGGGTTTGGAAACTGTGAGTTAGAGGGGGAAACCATGTAAATATTTTCTCATGCAAGGCATCATGAGGGTTGGTTGCACATTTCCAATTTTTTGGTTATTTGAATACCAAGGACATTAATTTGTAAAAAACGATGTATAAGACCGTGTATTTTCTAGTGGAAACTGCAACCAACCTTGCAGGCATTGGATTGCCTATTTTGTTCCCATTTACTTCTAATTGGAATTGTAATAAAATAGTTTCTAAATAACTGCAATTTCATTCAAAATTTTCTACAAACATATTGGCACCAATAGATACCTCTATGCCTTCATATTACTATGTTTACTTGAATTTGAAAGCTATTTTTCTTCTTAGAAGAGATGACACTTTCACCTGTCCATTTGATTTATAACTGTCTATTGTTTATTGGAAGGGTTAGAATAATTGGGTTCAATGAAACTATGTGAGAGTAAATATGATTAGTGTCATCTGAGTTTAGTGCAGTTCTATTTCAATATTAAAACTCTATCATTGTAAGAGTTTAGATCATAATGCAACATGGAATAAATATTGACATTCACATACCTTGAAGAGTAGTGTCATCCATGTAACTCCTACCTAATTCGAACTAAGTTACTAACCTTAGCCACAAATACCCCATATTAAAATTTGACACAAGTAAATCATTCTTTTTACTAGGAAATTATAATATATAGCAATAACAACATCCATATTATATAGAACTAGTAATCGAATTAACAAAACAACTAGGAGTAAAGCATACCTATAATGAAAATAAGAAAAATTTGAGTTACAAGAGTGTACAACAGGCCCTTACCAATAGTAGCAGCGACAATGATGGGAAACAAGGTGTGGGGGACATCTCACCACCCAACCTACCTCTTATTCAAAGACTAAGATCCCTCAATCCCTTGATCAGTAAATCCATGCCAAACAAATACCTCCTCAAAACCCACTTGACTAGATCAAAAATCTCCTCTTCCTTCAAAAATCCTCACACCAATAAGAAATCATCTTAAAACAATCAACCATCCCCTAAGAAAAATAAGGAGAATAAGAGAAAGAAGGACCCCCTAAGTCCCCCTTTTCCCCTCCTTGAATAGCCCCCTTTTCTGATTAAAATATTAAATTTTATTTACACAGATGACTCCACTTGTCATCCATACACTTAACCCTATTATATGTATATTTTCTTGTTATGCACATGTTGTACGGAAAATAATCCCAATGACTGGGAAGTGAAGAGGTCACCAACATACTAATGAAATCAATCAAAGACTAAGGAAACAGTAGATACATAACAAGATATACTTTGTAAAAAAAAAAGTAGGGTTTGAAGATCAAGCAATTGGTACCTTATATTCTATAAGGTTGATCCAAGCTTTTAAATCTTCAGCCTTGCTCCACAATCTTGTATGAAAACCTTGCAAAACAACTGCAACCTTCCTCAAAACATTTGGCTATACATGAATGAATAATAGATTTAAAGGTACATGCATATAAAAGCATGAAAAACTTCTAAACATTAAATTCATATACCAAATACTAGTAATATGGAAAGAGAAAAGTTTCTTTATTGATCATGAAGATGACAACAAATACATTTACCTTGTCTTGCAACAGCACCTTTGAAACCAATATCTAGACTATCTTCCTCCTCTCCTTCAATTAAAATTTCTCCAGCATTTTCTTATGGAACGAGTGAACCCCTTCTCTCATGGCCCTCCCTTTGTATTTATGACAAAGCAAGGAGAGTGGTTTCGAGAGAATATTAGTTAGGGTCAGTGTGGAAGTTAAAGAACTACCTCCAACTGCCCCTATTTCGATTTTACTTTTTATTTTTTGTGATTTTATGAGGGACCCACGAATGAAAGCTTTACAACAAGAGGGTACCCGCTAGGAATCTCCAGACAAGTAGCGAGTGCAACGTTTTTGAGGAAAATCACGAGTGGTGAAGGGGTCACCAGCAACTAACTCGCTAGATTTCAAGTAAAGATTCGTGAGTAGGTCCCAAATTCATATCACAAAAATGAGGGGATATGGAGAAAGAAGGAGTGACTAAGGCCACAAGCATCTATAGCAAATTGAGTCTCTTCCATCCATAGTGTCCTTTTGTGTGAACGAAATTTCAGTGTCATCACGGACGAAGAAGTGCCAATTTGATTGATAACAACACCTATTCCATATATATTATTATTATGCGCCTATAATTGCAATTTATTTTACTATATGAGGCATCACACTCACATCCCCTTCATGAAACTTCATCTCGAAGTCACATAACCCATCTTTGGTGTTCTTATGCAAGGCCTTATTTGATATACACAACCATCACACAATATGGAAAAACATCATACAATATGCACCTATATAACTATTAATATTGTGTGGGATCGAGTGTTACTTGTGTGACCATCACATGTAAATATCGTACCTACACTATTACAAACATAATGCCCTATTTAACTACATGATTGATTACTCTTACTAAATTTCTAATATGCAATCAAGTCACACAATTACACATCAATCAAGTCACTCCATTGTGCATCGATTCCATTTATACAATCATGCATCAAATCAAGCCATTCACATGTTTTACTTCCACCTTCATGTAACCTCACCCAAAATCATACCATTTGATCAACCTATGAACACCCCCAATACTCTGGATGGTATCACTCTCCATGGCACGGGCCCTCTATTGTAACATGTCCATAGATTATACAATAGGCATCGAAAGTTCCATGGGAATTTTTTGTGGCTCAGCCACCCTCCCAACTTCCGGTAAATCTGTGGCCTTATTGGAATTAACCAGAATCTTGGCCTCATCGGGAATCATCGACATCTAGTTACTGGTACACCAAGCTCGGCATCGTAGATATTATTGTATGCCATGCATCTTCAAAGGTTGGCCTATACTCCCTCCCTATACACCCTTAATGCACGATCCCCAAGCATTGGAAGTCCTTCTCCATATACCTTCCCCCTGGAAAAAATACCTCAGGTCATGGACTTCTGGTAATTGTATAAAGGAAAACAACTGCTAGCATAGGTTTACTAATTGAGTTAGTCCCAGACCCTTAAGGTGTTACATGTATAAATTCTCCTTCGTGTTTATGGACTCCCACAAGATCACTGAATGAACAGGCCTTCCAATCCCAAAGGTGGATTTACTATCAAGCTCCACCTCTCAGCATGCCATCAATGTATTAGTTATCATCATAACATTAGACAACATATATCATCAACATGAACATTAAGGAACCACATGCTACCACATTCCATCATGAGAGTATAACATCATCATCATGAATATGAAGGAACCGCATGCCATCATGAAAACATAACATCATCATCATAAATACAAAGGAACCAGATGCTACCACATGCCATCACGAAAACATAGCACCATTGTCATGAATATCAAGGAATGTGGCATTATCATAAACCATTGTTTCAATCATAACATCAAGAATATTAAATAATTACATGTCGTTTCATGCCATCATAAGGTTATATGATCGTCATAAACATAAAGCTATGTAAACATCATGAAATATCAAGGGTTGTACCAGCTATCATGTGAAATCATATTAGCACAACATTGTCATGATTATATGGACATGTCATTGAAGGAACATAAAACCATATGCAATTACCTTATGCTATCATAGTCATTTCACATCATCAAACCCTTATGAATTAGAAAATAGCCACATGCTAAGTACCGCGTGCTATCATAAGAACAACACATCATCAAATACAAAGCAACAAGAATGGCATAAGATCATGAATACTCATGTCATGATAATCATCTTAACATGGGATATATATAGAGTAGAAACATTGGTGATGCATGAAATATTTAAACAATGAGTATCAGGATATAAAATCAAATATTATGGAACGATCGTGAAAAACATTCATCTAGTATGTGGATTTGTTCTTTATAATTTTTTCAATTCACCTGGACTATACCCAAGGACATTATCAAATACCTTCATGAATACTACATTCCATAGTTTCTAAAACATCGTTATGAGTAAAGAAAATTGCATTATAAATACTACCTATCATCATATCCTAGATATAGTTAGGAAGGAACCACATGTTAATTACCACATGTTGTCCTATCCTAACATCATTATAAATAATGAAGAATCACACACTAACTACCACATGTTATCCATTGCCTCCTTATATCATTTATTGGTTTACCCCACTGCGTCATCTTGTATGTATGCTACCCAACTCCGCTACGAGGAATTGTGAAAATCCTCACAACAGATCTAAGAGTTGATGTATACCTCACAAGAAAGACTATGATTAAGCAGGAAGATAGAAGAAGAGTGGTCAATGCAGTGTAAATGAGCAACAGAATAATAATACAGTAGAACTCGGATAGAAGCAAAATAACTTCACACACACTAATTCATTAATCACAATATGGACAAATAAATAGTACAATGCATGAGGATTCAAATGCCAAGGTGGCAATTCGAATTAGTCTTCGTGGAGTAATCATCATATCAATGGAGTGTCATTGCAGCACAACTAGGAGTCTTCATCATCATCAGTGGAGTCATCAATGCACAAGTAACTATCAACCATCAATCAAACTAAGTCTAACTAAGTGTGGTAGGTGTAATTGAGTGTAACTGGCACTAACTGAATGAAGGAGGCTCAGTGGAGGGCGCATGAAGAGCTAACTGGATTCAGAATGGGCAGTCTAGTCTCACTGGAGGTCTATCGGAGTGATAGAGTCAGTTGAGAGTCAGTCTAGCCTTAAATCAAGGAAACAACTGAAGTACAACTGAATGGTAGGTGAGAGAGGGCACATGAGATGCATGTAACTGCATGCAAGGTGTACTAAGCACTAGCAGGGTTAAAACTTATCAGTGAGAAGCTCTCGGGGTTAGATAACTGAGGGCTAGGTGTTGGGACTGATGACTGGGATGCATGCAAGACTGAAAATGCTAGTAGGACTAGGATGGAGTATAGGAATATCCTAACACCCCCCCTTAATCCATCCTGGGCCCCAGTAACTAAGACCAAAGGTCACCCAATATAATGAATAATAATGACAGTCAATAAACCGAGGAAATGGGAAAAACCTCATGGGAAAAATACCCCCCCTCAAAATATACTGTAGGGCACACACAAAAATAAATGCTCCAAACTCAAGCAGGTGTGATGCTTGGTCATATGTCTGGAGGTATCTTCTTCTTGGAAAGAAGTGGTTCATGCTCAAAAGGCATGTGCTTGTACTTGCTCTTCAGATCGAATGTGATGAGAACAAATCCAAAGGTATGAGGATGATCCTTGAACCTGCGATTCGAATCAACTGAGGTAGGATCAAATCTATGAATGTGCAGATAGTCTTTTGTCTTCTCCTTTGAACCATCATAGGTGAGATTATGCCCAAAAGAACCATCAAATATCAGTGATTCCTTGGAATCCAAATCAAATCCAAGACTTGAATCATGGTTGCTTAAGATCTCCTTTAAACCATTAGAGGTGATATCTAAACCAGTAAATGCATGAGAAATTATCCCAAGCGAATGGCAATGGCCATCATCTTCAATAACCTTCTGAGAGCATGAAATAATGATCTTACAATAGTAAATAAGAGGTGATTGATCAAGGAGAGCGAATGCATTACCTCCAATGGTTGATTTTACCTCCGAAACATTCATGAGATCATGATGCAAACCAACAGACTCTGGTGCAAGAGAGGATTTAGGAACCTCTGCAATTTCTAGAGTGTGAGCTGGCACAAAATTCGAAATAGAAGGAATTTGGAGCATGAGTGTAGAATCTGCAAGTTCTTCTTCTTTGTGGACAACTTCAATATGAGATATGTTTGATACTGATTCATTATCAATGAGATCATCCGAAGGAGGGCGAATGCATCGTTGGGCTTGCTCTCGAAAGGGTTTGGACCAATCCCTTCATTATATTTGCCAAATCTTTCATCCAGTTGGGCCCATAGCTCTTTTGGAGATTCAGCAGAATCAATGAAGTGGTGTACCATACATCGAGACATAGCATACATCATTGATGCATACACACTGTCACCTTTATTTAACCAATCATTCTCTTCTTCAGAGGATTCGAACTCTCTTTCAAAACAATAATCAAAGAGATCATGGCTCTTCAAATATGCTATCATTTTTTGTTTCCATTCATCATAGTTGAATGGAGAAAGAGGAGGGATTTCTTTTGAATACATGGAAGCTGTAGAAGACCTTCAAAAACAATAGAAAATATCTGCAACTGCTACTGCTACAAAAATGCAGAAACTGCTGCAACTGTTGCACTCGAAATTTGGAAAATAACCTGCAAAAAACTCTCAGGAATGGAGATAGACAAAACTCTCAACATGCTCTGATACCATGTGAAAATCCTCACAGCAGATCTAAGAATAGATGTATACCTCACAAGAAAGATTATGATTAAGCAAGAAGATAGAAGAAGAGTGGTCAATGCAGTGTAAATGAGCAACAGAATAATAAGACAATAGAACTCGAATAGAAGCAAAATAACTTCACACACACTAATTCATTAATCACAATATGGACAAATAAATAGTACAATGCATGAGGATTCGAATGCCAAGGTGGAAATTCGAATTAGCCTTCATGGAGTGATCATCAGATCAATGGAGTGTCATCGAAGCACAACTAGGAGTCTTCATCATCATCAGTGGAGTCATCAATGCACAAGTAACTGTCAACCATCAGTCAAACTGAGTCTAACTGAGTGTGGTAGGTGTAACTAAGTGTAACTGAGTGTAACTGGCACTAACTAAATGAAGGAGGCTCAGTGGAGAGCGCATGAGGAGCTAAATGGAATCAAAATGGGCAGTCTAGTCTCACTGGAGGTCTATCAAAGTGATACAATCAGTTGAGAGTCAGTCTAGCCTTAAATCAAGGAAAGAATTAAAGATAACTGAAGTACAACTGAATGGTAGGTGAGAGAGGGCACATAAGATGCATGTAACTGCATGCAGGGTGTACTAAGCACTAGGAGGGATAAAACTGATCAGTGAGAAGCTCTCAGGGCTAGCTAACTGAGGGCTAGGTGTTGGGACTGATGACTGGGATGCATGCAATTGCAAGACTGAAAATGCAAATAATGAAAATGTTGGTAGGACTAGGATGGAGTATAGGAATATCCTAACAGGAATTGTTAAGTCTAGATTTATTCTTATCTTGGTAATCATCATATATGCATGACATGGTGGAATATAATCATCGCAAAATGTCATTTTAACTTAAGGATTTGATCCTACTAAGGTGGTCTTGGATACTATAAAGGGTCTTTTGGGTCTAATTATTGGTTTCATTTAGAACCAAGCATATGCTATAAAACCAAAACTTGAAGGACTGACTTGTAAGTTATTGTGAGTTTTCAAACCAAATTTCTTCCATAGTAATATACCGCACAACTTTTGATTTTTGTGATGATGGGTTTCCTTAATGGTGGGTCCAAAACAACAAGTCATTAAATTACATACCACCATTTCTATGTTATTGAAGTACTTTTCATCTTTATAGTTTTAAGTTTTGAAGAAAATAATTATGTTTCCATTCATTACTCTTCTATATAATATTATCTCCATAACTACAACATCGTTAGCCTCAATTTGGCTAGAGTATTAATGATTATAAGCTTGTATTGGATCCACCTCAATACCAATATACATATCTTCATGTTGCATTGGGGGTATTTTAAACCGCTAGTGAGTCACCACATTTGGGCATGGATAGTGTCATTCTTACATTGGTTGTCTACACCAAGTTTTATGCCTTTGGTGAATTATGACCCTTGGTGATCAACAAGATTATTAACCACATTGGGGCATTACATGTTTTATAAGCCAAGGTCCATATTAGGCCAGAGTCAAACATTCTTATTTCAATCCACACAACCACAACTTTGTTAATGTTATATTTGTCTTTACATATTGTTTTTACCTTGATGTCAAATCCAAATCAAGTAGCATCATAAGCAGTTTATATTCTTATTCTTATTTCTTAATGTTCATATGTAGGACTCTTGGTCCCAATTTATCTAATGTTTAAAATAAATTATAACTTTCTTGAGTTTACATACTGTAACGGTTTCTGTGATGTTTTTCTATTTGTGTTTACTTTCATGCCGGTAGAAATAAATATACTTTTACATGCATGTATTAACATACTGTTTACATTTACAGGTTGAATTATACATAAATGTTATTTATTTGTTTTTTTTTAATTTATAACCATCTCTGTTTGTTCAAGTGTAACAACATATAACTTTTATTTTCATAACTTGAAATAACAATTGGACGAATGTAGGAATGATCATTATACCGGTAGGATAAGTACCTGTAAATAGCTAGTAGATCCCTTTGTTGCTCCTTTCTTCTCTCTTGTATGCTCCCGTTGTAGCCCTGCAACAAAATCCTTCCCAAATCCTTGAAACTCAACCAACCAGACAATCTGGTATGCCACCCTGCCAACTGGCGAGGTCTCGCCGACCACCCAGCTCCAAAGGTACCCCTTTGGACCCCCAAGCCCAAACTGAGTACAATCCAACTAGTTCTATCCCTTCAGAAAACCTCCAACAAGAACCCCCTTCTTCTTCCTCTCTGCAATTTTTCTCTATCTCTACTAAAATTCCCAAAATATCCAAAGGTCTAGATCCCCTTCCCCCATTGTCTTCTCGACCTTCTTCTCCTCCTTGCCGACTCTTTCCCTATGCCATTATTACCTTATCTCCAACATAAATGTTTTAACCCCCATGTCAGTCCTCGAGCCTATCCCCATGACTCTCATTAATAATTAAAATATTATAAAATGTGTTGGTTGGGGTCACCTGCCAACCATAACTCCTCATTAAATAATTCTTAACGTATTTAATCGATTTTATCATTGTTGAATTTACGATTTAATAATTCACAATTTAATTTACAAATTTGTTTAATTAAACTTCAAAACTTACTTTATCACATTGTTATTAGTAAAAGTTATTTAAAGTTCGTTGAATATGTATCCACAATTCAACCGACCTTCATTCCCAACATAATCACTAATATTTACACTTAAATTTTATCAATATATTATTATATTAGTTAAATAACATTATCTAAGATTTAATCAAACTCATTCACCTAGTACCATATTATACCTTAGTTTATTACTAAACTATTTAACAACTATTACTTAAGATAATAATAGTCTCATTAATATTAATTGACATTATTAACACTTAGTTAATTTAAGAAATCTAGTTAATAATGTTTTTAATTAGTATTAATAACACCATTAACCTATGATGATGAATTAATTAAACTAGCTTATACCATTTACACATATTATGTAATGTCCCTTTTTAAGAATTTTATTAAAATGATAAAAAATTTACTTTTTTCCCTAATTCGGCCTTTGACTAGTTTTGATGTCTAGGTCTCCAAATTGCTCCAAATGATCCCAAATATTCTGAGGAGGTGTATGAATGATATTAAGACTTGATTATGATGTTTAGGGATGATTTAAGACCATTAAAACACTTATGCAAAATCCTTTAAGATTCTGGTCAATGTATGGTATTTTACTAGCAATTTCTCTTTGACTAGTATTGGTCCCTTGGTCTCCAAATGACTCAAAATTCTCCAAAATTGCTACAGAAGGTACTTGGATGATATTAGTACATATTTATAATTTTTATGGATTCTCTGGAGTTTTCATATGACTTATACAACTCCTCTTTCAAATCTGGTCAAGATAGGGATTTTTACTAGTAAATTGTGGTTCAAATCCCCTAGGGGTAAAAGATGAAAATGACTTTCCAAATGCACTCAATCCAACTCGAATCTCTGAATGGAAGAAGGGGACATATAAAGGACATAAAAATTAACTCATATGCATCACCATTCAACTTTTAATGTCTTCTATAACTCCCTTAAATCAGATGCAAAAGGACTAGTTTCAACCTTGGGGGAAATGGCATTAAATCTTCTTCAAATGGTATTAAACTGATCAAAATGAATCCAAATTCTTAAGTACTGAACATGAAACTTGTGAAAATCATAAATGACAGTCCATGAATCATAAATACATCAAAGGAATGATTTTTCATTCTAATATATCAATACATCATTGCTACACATCAAGGTAGTGGGGAAATGGCACCATTCTTTCATTAACAATCAAATTTATACATTTCCACTTGGAATTTTGACCTGAAACTTTCTGAAGATGAAGAAAAGAGTATTTACTTCATATTAAAAAATAAATGGGCCATTAGAAGCTCCCCCAAAGAGTATAAGAGCTCACCAAAAATGCCCTCCCTCAAGGATCAAGAATATGCAATGAAAACTGGAAATGGTTGAGTGAGTGAGCTGCACTAGAAGAAACCACGAGCTGCCCTGTAGCTTACACCTGCAAATAAAGACTCCATTAAATCTCCATGAAATACCTTAATGGACTCTCCAAACACCAACTTGGATGGGAATCTTTCACCCTCGAAATTGGCTAAGGCAAGAAACTAGTCATCCACTAGCTCCTCTCTCACAAATGCAATTGCAAATTCTAAAAATGATCAAAGCTCCTATTCTTCTTTGTTCATGACTTTTATAAACTTCTAATGTCCTCCGTGGGTCGAATTCCTTCCAAGAACTTCATGCCAACTCAAGTTGGGAAGAGATTCCCAAGTATGCCACTTGTCCTTCCAATTCTAGCTCCCTCCTTCTCCAAATTCGACTTGGTGTCTCTTTGGCTGCCCTAACTCACTTGAACGCCCTCTTGGAGGATATTTTTAGCCATGACATGTCATATATGTCATATTTCAACCTTCAAGTCTGATTTGTGCCATAGGTGTCATAGCATCTTCATCATTGTTGTCATAGAGCTAGGGAATCTAGCCTAAGTGTCCTAGTAGCTCCAAATTGCCTCTTCCTCTTCCATGGGTGTTAGGAACCCGTGTCAACCCTTCTCTTTACTCTGTTAGTATATTTTTGTTAGACGTATATGCTTTGTAAGTTGTCCCGTTGTATTTGTTGATCCATAGTTTGTATTATCCCATGGTATTGACCCATAGTATTAGACGCATATGCTTTGTAAGTCGTCCCGTAGTATTATATGTCCCATAGTATTCGGCATAGACTTAGTATATAAATGTGTGTTGAGGCCAATGAAGGTATCGTGAAGTTATTTGTATTGAGCTTTCTCAAAGGAGGTTGCCCCCTCGAAGTGGCCTGCGATCAATAAAGTGATTCTGAGTTCTTTTATTTATGTTATCTCGTGTATTCTCATTAATTAATTATTGCAGGTTATTCACATATGGTATCAGAGCACTTTCTTGGGCTCGTTGGGTGAAATTTCTACCAATTTTTTTTTCGCATATGTTGCAGGTTCGGATCTGGGAATAATCCTTATCCACTTAACTGTGGGAAGTACTTGGGCATAAGCCTTAAAACTCATTGTGAGGAGTACCACAGGAACCCCAAAGTAGCTGGCCCATTGAGAGGACCTGCTAGCGAAAAAGGCAATGACCCCTACCTGATTGACTAGTTCCCACCCGTGAGGTAAACCAAGAGCTGTCATTTGTGGCAAAGCAGTTATCAGTTTTATCTGAGCCGTGGAGTGAGGGGTACTGCCCCAATACGCAAGTCATCAGACATCATTGGTGGCCGAGTGAAACCCCTTAACCATTAGGAAGCTGGGCATACCTGGGATCCATATCGATTTTCAGTTGCGCTATTGCCGATCACTTCCGCGTCATTGTCGATCCATCTATTTTCGATCACTTCCGCGTCATTGCAGATCCATCTGTTTCTGATCATTTTCGTGTCGTTGCAGATCCATCTATTGTCGATCACTTCCGCGTCGTTGCAGATCCACCTGTTTCTGATCCCTTCTGTGTCGTAGCAGATCTATTCTGAAAAACAAAAAAAAACAAAAACAAAAACAAAAAACAAAAACAAAACCTCCCTTGTTTCACTCAGTTTCCCTTGAAACTTCGTTGACACCCCTGTAACTCTGCATCTTAAAAAAAAAAAAAAAAAACTGTTTTTTTCGCCATATCTTCCTTGTTTCACTCGGTTTCCCTTGAAACTTTTTCGCCATATCTCCCTTGTTTCACTCAGTTTCCCTTGAAACTTCGCTGACACCCCTGTAACTCTGTAACTCTGCATCTTTTTAAAAAAAAAAACTATTTTTTCGCCATATCTCCCTTGTTTCACTCGGTTTCCCTTGAAACTTCGTTGACACCCCCTGTAACTCTGCATCTTAAAAAAAAAACTGTTTTTTCACCATATCTCCCTTGTTTCACTCGGTTTCCCTTGAAACTTCGCTGACACCCCTGTAACTCTGCATCTTTCATTCCTGAGGATCCTATCCCAAATTCCACTTCCCAAAGCCAAAAATCCCACATTTGTCTATTTTTAGGGTTTGCCATAACTTCTTTAATTTTCACCCAATCGCCTTCAAATTTTGCCACCGTGTTCATTCCCTATTTCTGCTTCTTTGTCCCTCTCTGACAAATTTTTCCATTCTTTCACCCCGCTTCTGAAATCCTCATTTTCTACTTCCCTATCCATTCGAAAGTGTCCAAAACCTAGTCAAACCCCAATTACCCATAAGAGTTTTTCTCAAATCCAACTTTCCCTTTACTAAATAAGCTTATGTTTGTGTTTTTCTACCCATTCACAAAAAAAAACTCTTGGTTATGGTTGTCACCTGCGCAGGAGCAAAACCCATGGAAGAAGCACTTGCAGCCATCCAAACCAAACTCCAGGATCTGGATGAAAATTTTCTTGGCCTCCATCTTAAGCTTTCAGCCATGAACAACAAACGACAGTCCGAGTCTTCATCAGACAATGGCTTCTCTTCTTCCAACAATTTCTATGGTCCGAAGCTTGATTTTCCTCGCTTCAATGGTATTGATCCGACTGGATGGATCTATCGTGCAGAATAGTATTTCAATCTACATAATACTTTTGATGTCAACAAAGTTCCACTTGCATCATTTCATTTGGAACAGGAAGCTCTTCAATGGTACCGTTGGTACATCAAGGCTCATGAAGAGCCAAAATGGCCAGATTTTTGCCAGCTTCTTTTGCAATGATTTGGTCCTAGTGCTTTTGATGACTTCACAGGAGCCCTCACTAAACTTCGCCAAATTGGCACTGTAAGAGAGTATCAGACGGAATTTGAGAAACTCCCCGACCACACAGAAGGATTGTCAGATGAATTCTACAGGAGTTGTTTTATCAGTGGTCTTCAGGCTGAAATCCGCTCAGAGGTTAAAATGTTCTGTCCCAACACAATGATGGAAGCCCTGGGGTTGGATAAGTTGGAAAAAGACAATATTGCAGCCCAACAGCGCTCCAAACCCACTTTTTTTCCCTTTGGAAATATGGGTTCTCAACGACCTCCCATCCCGCCAGCTCCTCGACCAACTCCTATCAAGCATTTTTTCGAAACAGAGATGCAGGCACGCAGATAAAAAGGGCTTTGTTATAATTGTGATGAGAAATTCATTCGAGGACATAGATGTGTTCAGAAAAAGCTCTATATCTTGGATGTGGATTCTCCGCCTGCCTCTGAAATTGGTGAAGAAGCTCTAGATACAATGGATGATCAAGTTGACATTCAGGAGCCCCCATTGACCCTCCGTCTCAGGAAGACCACCCAGAGATATCTCTCCATGCTTTAGCCGGAACCACCGCCCCCCAAACAATGCAGGTTAGGGATTACTTCAAGAAGCTTCCTCTTACAATACTCATTGATTCTGGTAGCACTCATAACTTAATTGACCCTCGGATCACCAAGAAAGCTGATTGTTTTGTCCATCCTTGCTCCAACTTTGAAGTCATGGTTTCCAATGGGGGCACCTTACCTTGCAAGGAGAAGTGTCACAATGTGCGTATCTCTCTGGAAGATTATAACCTGTGCTCTAACATGTTTTCCTTGTCCCTAGGCAGATGTGATGTGGTTTTGGGCGTTCAATGGTTACGCACACTTGGCCCCATCTTATGGGATTTTGCTGAACTTTGGATGCAGTTTCAGTCAATAGGAAACAACACAAATTTACGAGCTTACAACCAGGGTTTCTCCACATCATCAGTTCACATTGCCTGGAAAAGATCCTTAAGAATAATTCACATGGTGTCAACGCTCACCTCCATTCCATTCAGATGCACCCACCAATGGTCTCCACTACTTCCTTGGATAGATATGCAGGTGTCTTTGTTGAACTAGTGGGCTTGTCGCCTTCAAGAGACCTTTCCGATAAGAATTTAACCGCATCTACATCTCAATAGGAAATGCTGGCTATTTTGCATGCAGTACAGAAGTGGCAGCCATACCTATTAGGGAATTATTTCTGCATCAAGATTGATCTCCAGAGTCTGGAAAATTTCCTGGAACAACAGGTCTCCTCCCCAGCACACCTGAAATGGGTTATCCACCTCATGGGTTATGCCTATGCGATCACTTACAAGAAGGGTAAGGACAATATGGTGGCAGATTCTCCTTCTCGCACATTTAATGACCCAGTTTCTATTACAGCTATTTCTCTGCTTGTTCCAAATGGGTTGCAATCTGTTCAACATGGATATCTCTTCTATGAACTCGATGCTTCTTCATCGGTAGGGCACTCTGGGCTCCTTAACACATATGACCAGGAACAATGTAACTTCTTTTGGCAGGGACTGAAAATGACAATTCAACAGATGGTGGTTGACTGTGATACTTGTCAGGTCAACAAGGGTGAAACGACACTCCTTTCGGGACTGCTCGAACCCTTGCCCATCCCTACACAGATTTGGACAACTATTTCTATGGATTTCCTAGAAGTGCTCCAATGGTACAATACCACATCTAAAAGGACCCCATATGAAGCAGTCTATGGACAGGCACCCCCAGTTCTTCTTCCATACACCCTCAGCAGCTCCCCAGTTCAGGAAATTGACTCGATTCTTTGAAACCGCGATCAGATTCTTCTCGTTCTGCAGGACAATCTTCACATGGCAATAATTCGACTGAAACAACAAGCCAATCAACACCGTTCTAAGTGCACTTTTCACGCAGCTGATATGGTTCTTCTTAGTCTATAGCCTTCCAAGCAATCCTCCCTGAAACTCAAAAGGCGTCAGTGGCCTGGAATGCAACCTGAGGATGCTACAGGGGAACCACTCCTTCAGATTCTGTATCAATTTCCACATTTAAAGCTTTGAGGACAAAGCTTTTTCTAAGGGAGAGGGGTTGTTAGGAACCCGTGTCAACCCTTCTCTTTACTTTGTTAGTATAGTATTGTTGGACGCATATGATTTGTAAGTCGTCCCATAGTATTTGTTGATCCATAGTTTGTATTAGCCCATGGTATTGACCCATAGTATTGGACGCATATGCTTTGTAAGTCGTCCCGAAGTATTATATGTCCCATGGTATTGACCCATAGTATTGGGCATAGACTTAGTATATAAGTGTGTGTTGAGGCCAATGAAGGTACCGTGAAGTTATTTGTATTGAGCTTGCTCAAAGGAGGTTGCCCCCTCGAAGTGGCCTGCGATCAATAAAGTGATTCTGAGTTCTGTTATTTCTGCTATCTCATGTATTCTCATTAAATAATTGTTGCAGGTTCTTCACAATGGGAGTTACTCTTCCTCTACATTTCGACCTCATTGACTCATGCCAAGTATTATTCACTTCCAAATCATCCCAATAACATTTGGACTTCTCATGGATTCAAATTGACAAGAGGAAGATGCCATGTGGCATAGAAAATCTAGCTTGTGTGGGTCCCACTTCCTCCATGTGTCTTCATGATAAAATGCCACTTTGATTTTCACTTGTACATATTTATTTAGCTCCTTTATTAAATATTTATGCTATTCTAATGTCCACACATCATTTATTATCCCCCTTATTCCAAATCCCAAAGCTTCCACCCCCAACCTAGGAAACTAGTAATTTTCCTCCTTGGCAATTATTTGACCCTTAGCATCAATTTGAAAAACTCTCATGAATATGCTTAATGGCCTTAGACCATTGTGACCCAATGCAAAATCTGGGACATGAAAAATCCTCCGTTCGCAATATTGCTTGTCCTCAAGCAATTTCAAACATGGGTGTTGAAGAACCTGCTTTCTGTATAATTCTTTGAAGTTGCCACTGAATTGCCCAAATTTGAGTCTTCGAGATTCTATGACATTTTTGTTCCCACCGCGAACTGAAAACCCTAAGCACACCCTAGCCATGAGTTCGGCATGATCGGCTCCCACGCGGGCTCCCCTTGTGATGGAGACTCGGCTCCTCCGCCCCCGTCCCTTGAGGATCTTAGGCTCCTCCTAGATGCCTCCTTCCAAGCTCTGGTTGCCTCTACTCCTCCTGCCTCCATTCCCTCTAATCCTTCAGACGTCAACTTCATCAAGCGGGTTGCTGCCCCTCGCATTCAGATCCTGTCGGTAGCTTCAAAGCTTAAAGCCATCATGTTAAATGAAAGAGGGCTTATTGGACAATTCACTAGAATCTGGTCGTCACTGAAAACCATGGAAGCTTGGATCAACAAGAACTGGATGCCTCTGATCTCTGGCGGCCTGCAGCACTGTTTCTGTGGTAAGGGATTTTTCACTTTCCTCTTTGAAAACAAAGCAAATCGAGATCTCATTTTTCGTAGTGGTCCTTATTTTATGGGTCCTTGTGGTCTATACCTAAATCGATGGATCCTCTCCTTCGATCCAGATAAGGATGTTCCATCGGCAGTGCCTATCTAGGTCCATCTCCCCCATCTTCCTCTCCACTACTGGAACGATGATACCCTTCAAGCCATTGGAAATTCCCTTGGGAAGTACATTGATAAGGCTGAACCCAAAGCCCCTCTCTTCTCCTGTGCCAGAATCTGTGTAGAAGTTGACCTGGAGAAAGGCTTTCCAAAAGAAGTAAATATTTTCATGGATGGATGGGAGCATATGCAAAAAGTGGACTACGAACAATTGCCCTTCAAATGTAAAAAATGCCATGAGTATGGTCATTTCGTGAAAAATTGTCCCAAAGCAGTTCAAGAAACGTCTGAGAAAGGAACAGAAGAGGAATGGCAGCAAGTTAAAAAATGGAAAAAAATCAGCCACAGCTTTCCAACCTACAAAATAAATCCAAACAAAAAGAAACCTAGGCTCTGCGCCTTTGCCAAGAGAAACCATAACGCTTAACAAATTTCAGGAATTACCTATTGAAGAAGGAGAAATTAACACCCTGGATGACGCTGCAACAAACCATGAAAGGGAAGAAAATTTGGCCCCGTCGTCATCAACCCCTAATATGGAGATCAAAGATAATGAAGGGGGCTCCATTACCCCTGGCGGCTCTTGGGATGACAAGGTCAAAAGTAAATTTGTGCCATCTTCCTCCTCCCTTGACTTAACATCGAAATCTCTAGATGAGCCAGGAGATGTGTAACCCCCTAATACCAGGGGAAGAAAAACGCATAAATATCATAGGGAACTTGAAACAGAGAGGGAGCTAGAACTAGGAAGGCAAAAAAGCCTAGAAGACATGAAAGTGATCCAGACCTCAAAAACACAGAATGGGGGCAAGGAAAGTAGATCCCGAGCAGGATCCCAAGCAGCTAAGAAGTAATGTTAATCGTCTCTTGGAACTGTAAAGGTCTGGGCGGAAAGAACAAAGTTGAAGCTATTAAAAGTTTGATAAAAACTGAAAAACCAGATCTTATGCTCATCCAAGAGACAAAATCCAGGGTGACAAGGTATTGGCACTATCTCGACACCTATGGAAAGACTGAAATGGTTCCACGCTTAGTGCTAGAGGATCCTCAGGGGGTATTGCAACTCTGATCTCCCATAATTTCTCTCTCATTTCCTCCTTCGAAAATCGGCATTGGCTGTTAACAGAAATCAAAGGTAGAAATAGCAATGAATCCCTTTATATTTGTAATGTGTATGGACCCAACCACTTCAGGGATAAAACAAGCTTCTGGACAGATCTGAATAATCTCAAAGATAGTATGCGAGGCAAAAGACTTATTATTGCAGGGGAATTTAACGTCATGAAGTCGCAGCAAGAGAAGAGAGGTGGCAGCATTGTGCGTGATCCTTTTGGAGAAAAACTAGAGGACCTTCTTGCTGATTTGGACCTAATGGACATTCCTCTCAAAAATGCGAAATACACTTGGAACAACAGAAGATGCCGGGCCAGGACATATTGCGGCTCATTTGGATCATTTCCTAGTGAGTTCATCTTTCTTTAGTTTGGATTTTGTGATTTGTGCCTTCTCCATCCCGTGCGCCTCATCTGATCATAAGCCCATAGGCCTCTCCATCTCTCCTCCTGAAAATATTGGCCCAATTCCATTCCGATTTAATCCCCTCTGGATTCATCATCCTGACTTCTTGCGTATTGTCTCTCGGGCTTGGTCTAAGAGATTCCATGGCTCTCCCAGCTTCATCTGGGAGTCTAATCTCAGAGCCGCCAAATCTGATCTTAAAAGTTGGGAAAAGACATCTTGCAAAAATCCTATCTTTGTCACGATGAACAGTCAAGCAAAAATCACCACTCTCCAACTCAGGATGGAAGCAGAAGAAGTGTCCTCTGACCTACTCAATCAAGAGAAAGATTTGGAAATTGAAATCCTTAGAGCAGCTAGATAGGAAGAAGAGTCCTGGAGAATCAAGTCAAGGCAGTTATGGCTCAAAGGGGGAGACAATAACTCCAAGTATTTCCATAATCAGGCCAAGGCACGGCGCAGCCACAACGCCATTGTTGAACTGAAAGATGCCAATGGAGATAAAATTAGAGGACGAGAAAATCTTCAAATAATGGCTTTTAACCACTTCGGGGATCTTTTCTCGGATAGTGGTCAATCTGATCCGGAGGCTCAAGCTGACTTTCTAGACGGTATTCCCAATCTTATCTAAGACAAAACCAACAAATAACTCTATAATCCAATTATGGAACATGAGATTGAAAATGCAATATGGTTGCTTCAAATTGATAAAGCTCCTGGTCCCGATGGCTTTACTATAAACTTCTACAGATCTGCTTGGGACATTATAAAAGATGATCTAAGAAAAATGCTCAACTGGACAAGGAAAAAAGATAAAATTGGGGGGGCAACCAAATCCTCCTTTGTCGCTCTCATCCATAAAGACAAGGCCCCGGGCGCTATTGACAGGTTCAGGCCAATCTCTCTCTGCAACTCCTCTTATAAAATTTTTTCCAAAATTATAGCCACGAGAATGAAAAAAACAATGGGAAAAATCATCTCAGAAACTCAAGGGGGATTTCTGGTTGGTCGCCAAATTCTGGATAACATTATAATGGTGCAGGAAGCAATTCACACCAGCACTGAAAAGAATCATCAAGGCATGGCCATCAAGCTAGATATGGTCAATGCTTTCGACAGAGTAAATCACAAGTTCCTCTTCGATATAATGCTCAAATTTGGATTCTCTATCAGTTTTGTGAGATGGATTAAAACCTGCATCCACAGCCCTTGGATTTTCCCATTAATTAATGGAAGACCCACGGAATTTTTTTCAGCATCAAGAGGGCTGTGACAGGGATTCCCTTTATCCCCCTACCTCTACCTCCTTGTTGCGGACTCTACCTTTCTCTTCAAGTAGAGGGTGAATTAAAAGGAATCAAAATTGTTCGAGGAGTCAAGCCGGTAAACCACGCTCAATTTGCGGATGACACAATCCTGCTCGGCGGTGCATCCTTGATTATTGCGGAGAGGTTCATTCTTGTGCTTTCCTCTTTTCTTCCAGCCTCGGATGGGAAAATCAACTCTGACAAGTCCAAAATGTATGGTTGGAACTGCCCCTCGGGAACTCTGGCACGAATCTCCAGAATCTTGGGCTTCGAAGGAATCCAAGATTGGAATTCCTTCAACTATCTCGGCATTCCTATCTTCAAAGGAAAAAAAAGAGTTGTTGATTGAGCAAGGTTAGTGGAAAAAATCAAAAAGAAAATCAGCTCTTGGGGAGCCAGGTGGCTCAACCAGGCTGGCAAATTGGTCCTCATAAAATCCATCCTCTCTGCCTATCCTCTCCATGTCTTCTCTATCTCTCTGGCCCCAAAGTCTGTGATGAACAATATTACTAAAGAACTTTGCAAGTTTCTATGGCAAGGAGGGAGAAGCAACAACACCAAAAAGTTTCACTTGGTAGATTGGAATACAGTCTGTAGACAAAAAAATTATGGAGGAACAGGGATAAAGGATCCGCTACAGATGAATCTAGCTCTCGGATCAAAAATACTCTGGAGAATCATGGTGGAAGGAAATCTTATACAAAAAATATATGAACAACACAAGGAAACACTGTGTAGATAATATTGATCCTGATACAAATGGTACAGCCATTTGGAACCTTTGCAAGAGAGCAGCCTTTATTATCCAAAACAATCTCTCATGGATCCCTGACAATGGGAAGTAGATCAAGATATGGAGGGACAAATTCTGCACCATCCCCCCTGCGAATTTCCTTCATGAGCTTGAGGAGCTGAACCAGTGGATGGACCAAGCAGGCATCCACATGCTCCACGACATCTCCTCTTGGAATGATCAAGGAAGTTGGCAGGGCTGGCGTACCCTTGACCTCCCAGAACATCTCGAACAGGATTACAATATCCTCCTCTCATTATTTCATGGATCTCTTCCCATTCATCTCTCCATAAAAGATAAGCGCAGTTGGGGAAAAGTTGGCTCCTACTCGGTAAAGGATGGATATCGCTACCTCGACTCGCTCAACTCTCAAGGCAATATGGACAAAAAATGGAATAGAGTTTGGGATAGGGACGGACTTCCCAAAGTCAACTTTTTCAATTGGTTTTTGGCCCACAAAAAGATCCTCACTGCAGACAATCTCAAGAAACGAGGAATAGCAGGTCCAGCAAGGTGCATTCTTTGTAAAGCTGCGAAGGAAACTGTTGAACATCTTTTCCTGGAGTGTAATTTCGCAAAAGAATTATGGCACAGGGATTATCAAAAAATCCAGCCGAATTTAATCCTCCCTACTCAGTGGAATGACCTTTTTTCCAACTGGCATCTGTTCTACTCAAACACGATGATAAAAAAACCTTGTTTCAAGCAAGCTTGGATTGCATTCCCAGAATATGTTTGTTGGAAACTTTGGAACGCTCGAAATAAATAAATTTTTTAGGGGGTTCATATCTCGCCTGAAAAAGTAGTCTCGTCTGCTAATGCTCTATGGGTCGAGACCCTCACCTCGAGAGGCATGAACAATCTGCAAAAACAACAGTTCAATGTTGAAGAGAAACTCTGGGTAGTTGACATCCTGCTCTTAAATGCCGTGGCTTCCTCTCACTTCAGGAGAAATCAAAAGCAACACCACTGGCAGCTCAGAATGGAACCCAAAAATTTTCAATCTTGGATAAGAGAACAAGATAGTCATATTCTACTATTTGATGGAGCCTCCAAAGGCAATCCAGGGTTGGCAGGTGCGGGGGGGGGGTCCTCCTGGACCCCGAAGGAAACAAAAAGGTAGATTATGCATGGGGTCTCGGTAGGCATACGAATAACGAGGCAGAGTGGCTTGCCTTGATCAAAGGTATGAATATTGTTAAGGAAAACAATATCTAGAATGTGTTGGTGATCGGAGACTCCTTAATGGTAATCAAAGAAGCTCAGGCTCTCATCAAGAAGTATCACCCCCCCTCTTCTAAATTTCACATCCACTTCCTCAACATGGCGAAGAATATTGCCTCCATCTCCCTCTTTCACATTTTAAGACACAACAACCAAGCGGCTGATACCTTGGCAAACATTGGAGCCAAGTTAAATTGTGGGAACATCATATATAATGTCAACCATATTTCTAATGTTTGGGTACCCTAGATTTTTTCAAATCCCTAGACCATTAATGGGCTCTGTAATTCATTGGGCCACCTCAATCCTGATCATCAATGAAATTTGCGCTAGATCCTCACTCCAGCTCCCTAGGCTCATTCGACGGCGCTTGCAGATCGAACACACATGTCTTGCATGCAGGATTTTAATGCAAGCAGGAAACAGGGGAGGTCGCGACTATTTGAATCAACAAGGTGGCAGTCTAAACATTCCATTCCTCCTCCACTTCTTCTGGTAGTGTGAAACATTCTGGTTCAGGCATAATAGTCTTTGGTTCAACATGGATTGTGGCAGCAATGGTAACAACTCAGGGTCTTGCCCTCCGGGCTGAAGTGCAAGCATTGTAAGGCCAATATTCAGGCTAACAATGGAGGTATTGTCCTGAAGCATTATCTCTCTGCCATTGACGTAATGCAGGGTAACGGAAATAGTGAGAAGGAAGCTCTCAACCTATCTGGATTTCCAACGAAGCACGTCCATCGTGGCCACATCGATGAAATCAGCCAAATTTGGCCTCAACAAGACATGGGTCCGCGAGGGCATCTAGCAACTCCAGTCCAGACTGGTTCTTTGTTTGATGGCGGTCGAAATTGGCATCCCATTGAGGTCAGTATTAATCCAGGAGGTTTGCAGTGTCATGGTTCATTGCAAGATGGTTCGACGCAAAACGACACTCTACGAAGCAGTCCAGGAGAGACTGGAAATGTACGGAAGGTGGTGGAAGATAGTCTGGGGATTGTGAACTTGGACTCCCTAGTTGGAAGGGAAATCCCTGCCCCAGGGGTGCTCTCGCACCTTCGAGACTGAAGGAACAAGGTTCCTTAATAATAGAATAGCCAGTACAAGTAACGTAAAAAAGCCATAAATGACTTGTAGTAAAGTAAAAGATGAATAATATGATGGATCATAATGGTTACATAGCTTGGGGCTTTTATAGGCCCGTCATGTACCTTTTCGACAAAAGGTCATGACAATTGATATTTAATTAATAAATTAATATTAATAGTTAATATTAATTTATTATTATTTTGTTGTTACAAAGACATCGAATCCCAAATCAATTGGTTAAGAGGGGAAAACAAGGAGCTTAAGAAGGCACTTTCCCACATGGCCACCTCTGCCCAAACCACGAACTCGGAAGCTAGAAGCAGCAGTAGCAAAATGAAGGAGTACTTTGAAAAAATTGTGGGAAAAATGGACTCTATGCATAGTTTCCTGAGAATCGTGGAAGAAAAAGTGGACTATATTCGCACCAGCAAGGAAAACAGCCCTTCTGCGATCATGGGGATAAATGATAAGGAGGACATGGAAGCAGGCAGCATGAAGAAGCCGCGCCACCCTGGAATCAACTGAGCACGGGTCACTTTGCAAGTCTTTTGTTTATCTATGTAGAGGCTGTTATAGCAGTTTGTAGTATGTATCTGCTTAGTTTTGTTATCCTTGAATTTCTGCAAGTTTTGAACTCTTGAAGACTGGTTTGAGGTGCCTATTTCCCTCTTTTTTGTGGGTACAGTCTCCCCATCTTGTTGTAACCTTCCTTTTTTTTTAATATAATGCTTAAAAATGTTATTGTAAAAAAAAAAAAAAGATTCCATGAAGATTTTATAGAGGAACCACCATACTTGTTGTTGCACTACTTTGATTAAACTCACTTTATTAAGTAGGGAATCCATTCCCCATACTACTTGTTTCCCCAAAAAAATGAAACCAATGAGACTAAGAATTATCCCAGGGTCCCATTGCTTGTATTGCACTCCAACAATTAGAAGTGCTCTCAAATTCATAGTTCCTAGATCCCATTTTCTTGTATGCATTCTTCCCAACATCATGAGTACAAAATATATATCATCAAAGTACATGACAACATAATAAAAATGTACATCAAGGAGGTGCCTCATCAAAGAATCATGAAAGTGCTTATACCTCCAAGTAAGTAGACCAGCATCTGCCAAGTGCATACAAGCATCAAGTGAACAATCAAATATGATCCAACGACATAGGTGAGTATCCCATGTCCTATAATGCTGCTCCAAAAATTTGTAAGATTCATCAAAACAATCAACCCTGTATTATTTCATCCAAGTAGTTAATGAATTTCCTCCAACATCAATGGGACTAAGCAAGGAGCAAGGAAAATCATGAGTCTTCAAGTGACTCAAGTGAACATCATAAGTGCATCCATGAAGATATGGATCATCATAAGGTAAAACAATATGTTGCTGAAAATGTAAATAATGAGGTGCTCTATTCATGTCATCATCAAAAGGAGAGGTAGGAGTTTCATACCCCTCATGTGGCACCATTAGAAAAAAACCTTTCACCCAATTTTCATCCCCAATTGATGTGGTTGAAAAAGAAGTAGGGGGTGAGGAATTATGAACCAACCTTAAATCTTTACAAATCTTATCCATCAAAATCTTTAATTCATCTTCTCCATAATTGGATGGTCCAACTATTGTGAGATCATGTGCCTCCTCCAAGGCTTTGCAAATCTCTCCATGAGGCAACTCATAATCCATATGAACAAAGACAAGTGCTTGTTCTTATTCGTGTTTGAGTGTAGCATCTTCAAGTATCTGCATATCAACATGTACCTCATGTTCCATCATTACAGGAGGTTCCTCCTTTGTGACATAAATTATTTCATCCATTTCCTTTTTTTCCTTGAAAAGAGAACCATTACTCCTTCTTTTTGCCAATTTGCTTTCAAATCGACTAGCCAACAATTCGAACCCTTGCAGTAGTTCTTTTGTCATGTCTTCAAAGGATGGTTTCATTAATTTTCTAAACTCCTCATTCTCCTTTAAGGTTCCTTTCTCATCCTTACTCATGGTGACCAAGGAATGCACTTCTTCTCCTACTTCTTCCCTTTCACCAAGGTGCTTTCAGTGTCATTTTCTAAGGGTGGTCGCTTATTTCTTTGAATCCTGGTCTTCACTAATGGTCTACCCAATCAGTGCCAAGACCATGCTCTGATACCACAGTAATGTCCCTTTTTAAGAATTTTATTAAAATGGCCTTTGACTAGTTTTGATGTCTAGGTCTCCAAATTGCTCCAAGTGATCCCAAATATTCTGAGGAGGTGTATGAATGATATTAAGACTTGATTATGATTTTAAAGGATGATTTAAGACCATTAAAACACTTCTGCAAACTCCTTTAATATTTTGGTCAATGTATGGTATTTTACTAGCAATTTCTCTTTGACTAGTATTGGTCGCTTGATCTCCAAATGACTCCAAATTCTCCAAAATTGCTACAAAAGGTACTTGGATGATATTAAGACATATTTATAATGTTTAGGGATGCTCTGGAGTTTTCGTATGACTTATGAAACTCCTCTTTCAAATCTGGTCAAGATAGGGATTTTTACTAGTAAATTGTGGTTCAAATCCCCTAGGGATAAATGATGAAAATGACTTTCCAAATGCACTCAATCCAACTCGAATTTATGAATGCAAGAAGGGGACATATAAAGGACATCAACATGAATTCATATGCATCACCATTCAACTTTTAATGTCTACTATAACTCCCTTAAATCAGATGCAAAAAGTCTAGTTTCAACCTTGGGGGAAATGGCATTAAATCTTCTTCAAATGGTATTAAACTAATCAAAATGACTCCAAATGCTTAAGTAATGAACATGAAACTTGTGCAGATCATAAATTAGAGTCCGTGAATCATAAATACATCAGAGGAATGATCTTTCATTCGAATACATCAATACATCATTGCTACACATCAAGGTAGTGGGGAAATGGCACCATTCTTTCATTAACAATCAGATTTATACATTTCCACTTGGAATTTCGACCTCAAAATTTATGAAGATGAATAATAGAGTATTTACTTCATATTACAAAATAAATGGGGCATTATAAGCTCCCCCAAAGAGTACAATAGCTCACCAAAAACGCCCTCCCTCAAGGATCAAGAATATGCAATGAAAACTCGAAATGGTTGAGTGAGTGAGATGCACTAGAAGAAACCACGAGCTGCTTTGTAGCTTACAACTTCAAATAAAGACTCCATTAAATCTCCATGAAATACCTGAATGGACTCTCCAAACACCAACTTGGATGGGAATCTTTCACCCTCGAAATTGGCTAAGGCAAGAAACTAGTCATCCACTAGCTCCTCTCTCACAAATTCAATTGCAAATTCTAAAAATCATCAAAAGCTCCTATTCTTCTTTGTTCATTAATTTTATAAACTTCTAATGTCCTCCATGGGTCTAATTCCTTCCAAGAGCTTCATTCCAACTCAAGTTGGGAAGAGATTCCCAAGTATGCCACTTGTCCTTCTCATTCTAGCTCCCTCCTTCTCCAAATTTGACTTGGTGTCTCTTTGGCTGCCCTAACTCACTTGAGCACCCTCTTGGAGGCTATTTTTAGCCCTGACATGTCATATATGTCATATGTCAGCCTTCAGGTCTGATTTGTGTCATAGGTGTCATAGTATCTTCATCATTGTTGTCATAGAGCTAGGGAATCTAGCCCAAGTGTCCCGCTAGCTCCAAATTGCCTCTTCCTCTTCCATGGGAGTTACTCTTCCTCTACATTTCGACCTCATTGACTCATGCCAAGTATTATTCACTTCCAAACCATCCCAATAACATTTCGACTTCTCATGGATTCGAATTGACAAGAGGAGGATGCCATGTGGCATAGAAAATCTAGCTTGTGTGGGTCCCACTTCCTCCATGTGTCTTCATGATCAAATGCCACTTTGATTTTCACTTGTATATATTTATTTAACTTGTTTATTAAATATTTATGTTATTCTAATGTGCACACATCATTTATTATCCCCCTTATTCCAAATCCCAAAGCTTCCACCCCCAACCTAGGAAACTAGTAATTTTCCTCCTTGGCAATTATTTGACCCTTAGCATCAATTTGACAAACTCTCATGAATATGGGCAATGGCCTTAGGCCATTGTGACCCAATGCAAAATTTGGGACATGACAAATCCTCCCTTCCCAATATTGCTTGTCCTCAAGCAATTTCAAACAGGGGTGTTGAAGAACCTGCTTTCTGTATAATTCTTTGAAGTTGCCACTGAATTGCCCAACTTTGAGTCTTCGAGATTCCATGAAGATTTTAGAGAGGGACCACCATACTTGTTGCTGCACTACTATGATTAAACTCACTTTATTAAGTGGGGAATCCATTCCCCATACGACTTGTTTCCCAAAAAATTGAAACCAATGAGACTAAGAATTATCTCAGGGTCCCATTGCTTGTATTGCACTCCAACAATTAGAAGTGCTCTCCAATTCATAGTTCCTAGATCCCATTTTCTTGTATGCATTCTTCCCAGCATCATGAGTACAAAATATATATCATCAAAGTACATGACATTTGATGATATGGTGGAGCATTACATTTGCCTTCCCAAAATCAAGCTTTGATTGGTAATGGGACCTAATTTGCAAACCAAGATGAGAGTAAAATGTTTGATAGAATAGAGGAATAAACAAATGTCTCAAACAACCAATGATCTTATTAGTCCCTTCCTTAAGGTTGGCAGGGACTCTACGAATCGCCTTGCCATTTTTTTTATTAAACGACACACAACTCAAAAAATCATCTTAAGTTTTCATTCAAACAATTTTGCTCGATGAATTGTATGAGTAGAGCCTCTTTATCCACCTATCAACAAATATGAGCTCTTATTTGGCCTCATCTTGAGGCAAAAACAAAATATGTCATAGTTTTCTTATGTTTTTCCAACTAAAAAATGGAAAGACATAGATTAATGCTACTAATATTTTTTGCATTGGTTCCACACATTAAATGTTTAACATTCACTATGTTTGATTTCCCAAGTTCGTTTAGTGTTTAGTGTTCACCATAGTCTGAGTACTATGCATCACTACATGCAGTGCACATGCCACTGCCTTATTTTCACCTACACGACATTACATGGTCTTGGCAGGATCTAGCCTTGACATGATTTAGGTTTGTAGGCTCTACATCTGGTGTCAATCTTGAAATCCATAATATTCATTTCATGTATTGTTGATACAGTCTCTAATCATCCTAACACGTTCGTCATGTTAGGTCAATCGTCTCAACTCTTAGCATGCATGTATGTGAGTTGTTTCTTTCTTATTTCTATTATTGTTGTCCAAAATCATGGAAGTGGTATGCATGTTTAATGTTTGTGTCAAAGAAAGGAGCAACAATAATAGGTTTACAAACTCCCTTCATGTTGATAACTCCCTTTTCGTTCTCTTCTTGTCCCATGTAGTTCTCTTCTTGTCCCATGCACTTAACCCAACATCCACATGTGGTCCTACGATTGTGATGGTGCCTTGCCAATGAGGATTTCTAGGAGGAGAATTGCAAAACTATATACATTGGTCTTCGATTCAATTATGTGAGAGCAAACCCACTATCATTGTAATCTTTCTTGCAAAGGTAATCTTTCTTACAAAGGTAATCTTTGCAAGGCATAATCCATTAGTAAGAAGTTTTCCATTTTTAGCTTCTCCATGAACTTGGACAACTCAAGATTAGTGAGACTCTGGACCTACAAAGATTGCTACTTTTTCTCTTTAGTATATTGTGGTTGTGTAATTGGAGCATGTTTGTGATCTGGCGGGTTTTTCAATAGACAACGAGGAAGTACAACCTTCCAGTGGCACAAGAGAGCAAAGAAAAGTGGAGAAGAGGACTTTTACACTCGACATGGACCCACAGAGGAAACAAAGGAGCAAACAAGTGGAAGATAGAGATGGATGTAACAACTGCCATAATTGTCAGTCTAGTAAGGAATCGAAGAACCATTTCAAAGATTGCATTAGTCTAGTTTACAGAGCCTTGAATAAGCCTGCCATCCAAAAACTTCTATAATTAATTTGTAGTAAGCTTTGTATGTTTTGCTAAAAAAACATAGAACATTCATAATTCCATAGCTAGAAACACAATTCAGTCCTAATATAAATTCTGCTCGAAAATGCTAGCTATTGTTTTGAATATTTTCAAATTTGATAAGTAAGTTCAATTCAAAATTCAAAAGTAAATCTCAAACCCACTATAACAATGACCTGAAACTCTACAATCATATCAAATGGATAGTGTTTAACTTACCTTCATTCCACCATGATATACCAGTCAACTGCATAGGTATGCCAGGATATGTTAATCTCAATGTCTAGAATTGGAGAAGATTCATGTAAAGTTAATTGGGATTTCTCCATGACAATGCTATCTGGCATGTGGAAAGGCTTCTCCATGACGAGTTGATATTTGTAGAAATAACTGAAGCTTTTTGTAGCGGTTTGCAAATGCCAGGAGACAGGAAATTCCTCTCGTGTTTATGTTCAATGCAACATCATACCTATACGTTTCTTTGCCTCGATAATGTGCACTTGGATTTGCTCGATCCAAGAAACTAGTGGATTTGATGGAACCAAATGGAGAGAAGTCGGGATCAGTGATGTTTTCACTCCATCTAATGCGTTTGCTTATCTTGCTTCCTAAATTACATGTCAACTTTGACTCTACCTAAAACAATGCAACAAGGCACGCATGCATAGATTCATAGTAACGAATGCCCACCTAAAAGAGTGCAACGAGGCATGCATGCATGGATTCAGTGTAACCAAATGCCCCCAGGGTGGCATGACCAAATTAATGCACTTTTGGTTACCTAGGGTAACACTTAGCCTAACTATGCTAATTTAATTCACTCTTTATGTGTTGCATAGTTGTCGAATACTTTGGAGAATAAAGGTAATGAGAGTAAGGTTGAAAATGAGATTTATTTATTTTAACCATTACCTAATTTAACTTTACCTTTTTTACAATGCCACACACTCTTCCACTAGCCACTATTAGTTTAGTTTGAATGTTAACGAATTTATGCCACTATTAGTTTGAATATTAATGACTCTGATGCCACTATTAATTTGAATGAGAACGATTTTGATTTCATGGCAATAAGTAATATTTCATTTCTTCCTTTGAGGCTGGCAGTGAATTGTTAAATTGCAAGATTTTGGTGACAGTTTTTGGAGATCCTCTTGGAGGTCCTCGATAAGTTGTCATCTACCCATCCCTTTAACTTCAATCTAATGAAAACCTAGGGATGGGTAACAGGATATATTGTACTGAAAAAAGATTCTCTTCCTTTTTTAATCACTTAAACTTGTACCAATAAATGTTGTAATGGTGGTTATGGTGAATTTTATCAACACTCTAAATTGTTTGGTTGACTTCGATGACAATATTCGATTTTTGTTGAGTAACTACACTCCAAATTGCTTGGCTGACTTCGACAACAATATTCGATTTTTGTTGAGTAACTACCTAACCATGTGTCACCTAGATTAAGCCTTTCAATGTATTTTTAACCAATCTCTAAGTTCTGGTTGAAATTTAGAGTGTCTTAATAGTGTTTTCCTTTGCACTCTTTATTAAAGTAACATCTTCTAGAGTTATAGATGTGAAGGAACACTCTTGAAACTTTCAACCACCTTTTCATTAGGTACATACTAAATATGTGTCATGATCATTGTTCTTATATTTTTTTCTTGATTAATTATATTTTTGTTTCTTAATTGTTTAATATGACTTTTTTGAAGAGAAAGGTTCAAGGCATCTTCTATATGGTGGTCACTTGTATCTGGCATGTTTCTACTAAGCTATTTTTCTCAAGGGTGACTCTATTAAGGATTACCATATCACCACTGATATATTCACCTCTTGATGGATCACTCACACACTTGTTGTTCATTACGTACCCCCTTAGTTTGTAGTTCAAGTAGAAACCCATTTGTTTCCCAAGCCTAGCCAATCTCATTACTTTAATGACCTATCCAACTTGCTTCTTCTTGCTTCCCCTCTTGCATACTATAGTGCACGGTTACTTCCTCCAGAAATGCATTGTTCAAATTGATGCTACTCGAATCAACACCTAGCAATTTGATCCTATAGTATGATCCTAAACGATTATTTTGATACCTAGTTTAGTGGGAAAATGTGTTTTAACGATGCATTCTTCACTCTTGGAGCTAAGTCATTAATTAAATCTATAGATGTTGCATGTTGGTTGTTGTTGTAGCTACCAAGTGTTATACCTCAAAGTTACACTTCGATCCTTGTGTTGCATCTTCGTGACATGCGACCTAGCAACACTTCTTCCTAATATGTGGTGTACCTTGTTGGTCCCCTCCTTGGCCTCATCTAGAAGCTTTGGAGACAAATCCAATCAACTCTAGTCGAATGACAACTCAATGGGCCAAGTGTCACCTTGATTGACCTTGCCTTGCCCTAATTTTCGTGCCCCGCCTATAGCCCAAGATGCGAAAATTCCCTATTTTCATGTCTTGCATAACTGCTGGGGTGCGAAAATCCCAACATTTTCACGCTATGCTCAGTTCATGGGGCGCGAAAATATCAGTAACAACCCTTTTCCTTGGATTTTGGATCTAACCTTCCACGAGATTTCCTTGAGATTGGAACCTCTGATTCGATCCTAACCTATTTCCCTCATTTAGCCTGGCTGATCCACTAAACACTCATCTAGATCCATCTTCCTCTCTGTATGGTTGGATTCCCAAGTCCTATAAGAGAGACGCCATCCATGAGCCAAAAGGAGGACATATTGAGGCACCAACTTATGATCTTAGAAGGTCTGTAGAGATAGCTCGAGGAAGGAAGATTTGGAGTTGAAGGATTGCTTGGACATCAAGGTATCATTTTTGTAAGTCTCTCATGGTTTCCATATAATGAAACTTGTCTTATTTCTCCATTTTGTGTATTGTGTTTCAGTCATGAACATGAAATGTATCTGATTTGATTTAGGTCTAACCTAGTATACGAGATATTTGGATATTGGTTCTGTTTGTTGCTTGTTCAATCCAAACAGGTTCTGCTTGTGGAATTCAAGACAGGAGCTGGAAGCTAAACTAACGTCTGGTTTAAAAGTGAGTTATACAAACTCTTCCTCTTCAAATTCATTCAAAATTGTATGCATGGATTAGATTTAGAGATTTAAGGTAGCATTTGTTTTATAGTTGTCTTAGGTTAAGCTTAGCTAATCTTAGTTTAGTCTAAGGACAAGTCTAGCAATTCGTAGGACGGATTTGTCTATACACCAAGTCGTCTATTCAATAGTATGGTGTGCACCCTTTATGAGTTGGGATGAGCTTGTCAACGATATTTGGATCAAGTTCACCAAGTCCAATCCAAGATAAACAAGCTAAAATGCAATTTTTTACCATTAGAAGCTTTAGTAAACAAGCATGATGGGTTTACGTCCTCCCCATTCTTTCCAGTATAGAATGAGTTGTTATGACCACTAAACATGTAGCATAAGTTGCCAAGATCTCAAGCTATCTAGTCGCAATTACAATTTCCTGCATGCCTATAGTAAACAGGAATCATGCAAGTAGCTCAACGAACCAAATTCCATAATTCAATCGATTAATTCTCTTGAAATGAGTAAAATATCAATAATATATCAATATCTATTGAATGTGAAATTATGCAAAGCTCAATTGCAATTGCAATTAATATAGATAAAATTCAAATAGACTCGACTGGAATATATGGCTCTTAAGATAGGACTCAAAAGGAGCTTGACCAAAGAACTCGACTAGGTGAGCACTTTGAATTAATAACACTCAATTGGAGAAATTAAATGTATTAATATTTGGTTCCTCCCTCATCTTGTTAATAAGCATACAACTCATCAAGCTCAACACGCTATATTCAACTAACCACTGAAATCCCTTTCACTATTACTCTCACCCATAAGCTATCTCACCAAGTCTATGCTTTATTTTCTTTCTCATGAATATTGGTTAAATTTAGTTAAACATTGTTATTTTATTTTAACTCCTATCCCATGCTTTGCATGTACAAATTTACAACAAAATCCCTAGTAAAACAAGACAACGTTATTTATCTTGAACAATGACTATGCCTCTGTGCTTGCCCTCACTAAACACTTGTTTCTTTAGCCAATAGAAAACAAACACTAAAGGTACGGACTTGTTGCTATGTAACTCACCTTGTTAGTTGTGTCCTCTCCCAATATTGATAACTAGATGAAATTGTAGTTAATATTTGAACTATATTCTATAGATGTTAATCCCTTTGTTTAACATTGTCATCAGAGTTAAGTTTGTGGCCGCAATTTTCCCTCACATTATCGACTTTGCATTTACGTTGTTGTCATTGCATTTTTGTTGATGCATTGAATTTTCATTATTGACATTGTGCTTCCATTGTCGAATTATCATTTCCAGTTAATCCATAGGAGGACTAGAGGAAATGGTTCTTAGAGAGGAAGTCCTTGTTAATTTTTGAGCAAGTATGATGAGCTTTGAACTTTAAAACTTTAAGTGAGAAAAAACTGAATACTTGAATCAACGAACCATTCAATCACATGAAACATTCAACCATAACACAAGATGTACCCTGGGGAAAACCCTCAAAACAGTGAGGATGAAAACCCCCAGCAAATGTTTAGAGTATAATTATGATAGATAGCAGAGAATGTCTTTTACAAAATAGCAAATTGCTTTCAGCACCCCAAGTGCTAGATACGAGAGAATACTGAGCAATAAAGAATAAAGATCAACTGTATCAACTTGCCATGTTCCCAACACATTAATAACAAGCAAGAATCATTTCCACGCAAGCTGTAGTGAATGGTTGCATGGATAATGGTGCATCACATGCAAAAACTACGAATTGCCTTCTTGGAGAATTATCCTGCACAAAGAGAAGTGCCTTGCCTTCAAGGGAGAAGATAATTCACTTCACATTGAATTCATCAATCTTGTATAGCATATTTATACATTCTTCACATGCATCGGCTTCTATTTTATTTTTTGACTTCATGATGAACTCGCCCTCCATATGGATGAATCAATCTTTCATGAAGAAGAGCGCCCACTTCTCATGTAGTGCATCAACTCATTGAATTGATTCTAAGGATGAACTCGCCCCTTAACTGAAAGATTGCCCACTTAGTTAGGTGGCTAAATTAAATGTTGTCATGCAAGTGTCACAACCCAAGTTCTGTCAATAAGTTTAACATAAGTGTCGTCATGCAATAACACTTAGCTAACAATATCTTCTTTATTATCACTTAGTTATCTCTCTTTAATTGATTATTTCTTGTTAACATAAGTGTCGTCTTTTAGTTTAACATAAGTGTCATCATGCAATAACACTTAGTTAACTAGATCTTCTTTGTTATCACTTAGTTAACTCTCTTTAACTGATTCTTTCTTGATGACATCACTATAGTGATCAAATCGAGTTCTCCTTTGATTTACTAAAGTTTAACAATTCAAATTCTCTCTTAATTAATTATTTTATGTGCAATTTGAATTCTCTCATATATTATCACATCTTATCTTTATCTCTTGTCTTATATGTATGGTCAATATGTGTTAACTTTAATTATCTATCATATCATATTATACTCAGAAGATTTGTCAGATGTTGTGATCATATTATATTACTCTCAGACCAAATGATCATATGCTAAATTAATTCACTCTAGAGGTGGTCAATCTCTAAAGGGGACTTAATAGCAATCGGTTACCATGGTTAGTAATACATCACACAACATGAATGCTTCAACATGCAAAGCATCTACCTCTATAACTAAAAGTCCACCCCATGGGTACCTCCTATAACTGGAGGTCCACATGAGAATCTGACTTGACACACAAGTCTTGAGCCTTGTCCAACAAGACTTTACAACATCATTTTGATGCATCAAATCATTCACCTCAACACATGAGGAATAACCTTTTACAACTGAAGGCTTAGTCATTCTTGAGTCCAACTCAAGAATCTACTCCAAGTTCTTGAGTCCAACTCAGGCTCCCTACCCTAACACATGAAGCCCAATCCTGGCTACACAAGATTGGCTTGTAGAATGACTCATGATGATGTACATTTAACACTCCCTCTTGGCGAGGGATGCATTCTCTACCATACCAAGCTTGTCTCGGAAGTACCTAAACTTCGTCACTGACAGAGTATTTGTTAACACTTATGTAATTTTCTCATTAGTAGCAATGTACTAAAGTTTCAGTATACCTTTCTGGATGATGTATCTGATGAAGTGACACTTCATTTCAATGTGCTTCGACTTATCATGAAACACAGGGTTTTCAGAAATCTTGATGCAGCTTTGATTGTCAGACCGAATGACTGTAGACTCAAGATTCTCACTAAAAAACCTAGCAAGTAGATTCCTAACCCACACTGCTTCGAGTCAGGAAGTACTAGTAGCAATATACTCTACTTATGTAGTACTCTAGGCTACAAAGCCCTGCTTCCTGCTGGACCAAGAGATCATAACAGAACCCAAGCTAAAATAATAGTCGGATGTACTCTTTCAGTCCACAATGCTACCACCCCAATCAGAGTCAGTATAACCAATTAACAACACCCCTCCATTGGAGGCATATCTAAGTCCATAAGAAATCGTACCTTGAAGGTACCTAAGCATATGCTTAGCAGCAACCCAATGTCTGTGTCTTGGATCAGACATAAAATGACTCAGAATACTCACAGCATAACATATATATGGTCTCAAGTGTATCAAATACATCAATGAACCAATAAGTTGTCTATACAAATTGGGGTCCACTAGATCCGATCCATAATATGACTCATGTAGTTTCCTCAAATTGGAAACCATCAGAGTACTCATGGAATTGCAATCCACCATGCCAAACATGCGCAATATATCAACATTGTACTTCCCTTGAGAAATAAATATATATTCTTTTCTTTTCCAAATCTCAAGGCCAAGAAAGTAGTGCATAAGACCTAAGTATTTCATCTCGAACTCAAAAGTGAGCTCCCTCTTGCACGAAGCAATCAATTGTTCTTCTCCAATAAAGAACAAATCATCAACATATAGAACCAATATCAATGGTTGGTTCTTCACTACTTTGAAGTACAAATTTGGATAAGATTCACTCTTAAAGAAGCCCAGTCTCTGAAGATAGCTGTCAATTCTCGAATACCAAGCTCTAGGAGTTTGCTTAAGCCCATACAAGGCTTTCTTCAATTTGCACACATGGGACTTCTTCCCATGAACTACAAACCCCTCAGGTTGCTGAATATAAACCCATTCCTCAACCTCACCATTGAGGAAGGTTGTCTTCACATCCATCTGGTGAAGCCTCCATCCTAGAACAAATGCAAGTGAGATCACATCTCGAATAGTGGTGTACCTAGCCACGGGAGTGAATGTCTCCTCATTGTCTATGCCTTCTTTCTGAGAGAAACTTCGAGCAACAAATCTGGTTTTATACTTTTCAATACTTCCATCAGTAGCATGCTTGATCTTGTAAATCCATCTGGAAGTAACTATGGACTTCCCTTCATCTTTAGGAACAACTTCCCAAGCATCATTCTTCAAAATAGACTTGTATTCATCTACCATTGCATCTTTCTATACTTGTTGCTTTGCAGCTTCTTCATAGGTAGAAGGATTTTAATCATTGATGCGACTCATCTTGCAACATACCATGAATATATGTCAAGTTGCTTTCACTTTGTGGAAGAGCCTAATGGTGCTCCATGCTTCTCTGCATCTTGTAGTATATCTCGACACCATGCATACCTCCTCTTGGTAGGAGGTTCATCAATGAGTTCGACTAGTTCATCGGAAGCTAGCGAATCGAAGAACTCTCTTGGATTCTCCCTCTGAACATTTGAATGGAGAGAATTAGTATATAGGTCCTTCGTCATAGGAGTCTCATGCTCCTCTGTGTCTGTATCATACTGAAGCTCTTTCGATCGCTTGAATGTTGCCTCTTCATGGAAGGTCACATCACGATTGACCTTAATGTGTCTTTCACCTGGCACATATATTATGTAGGCTTTGGATGATTCGCTATAACCAACAAAGGTTCCCTTCTTTCCTGATGGATCCATCTTTATCCTCTTTTCTTTCGGCACATGAATGTATACAGGACTCCCAAAGATCCTCGGGTGTGAAATATATAGTTTTTCACCAATGAACACTTCTTCAAGTGTCTTCTCATCCCGAATGGCATGAGGAATTATATTTTGGATATGTATTGGTATATTGGTGGCCTCTACCCATAATGAGGTACATGGGTCTTGATCATGCATCATGGATTTTGTAGCCTCACATATGGTTATATTCTTCCTTTCGGAAACCGCATTTTGATGAGGGTTGTAGGGTACAGTTAATTGTCTACAAATTCCTACATCACTATAGAACTCATTGAATGCATGTGAATCAAATTCACCTCCATTGTCATATCTCAAAGCAAGGATGTGCTTTCTTGTTTGATTCTCAACTAGGGCTTTGAATTCTTGAAACTTGCTAAAGGTTTCATTCTTAGCCTTTAGGAAATAAATCCACAACTTTCTACAGAAGTCATCTATAAACAGTACATAATATAAATAGCCACTCACGGAAGGGTATTACATGGGACCTCATACATTAGAATGTATTAAATCTAAAATCCCTTTAGATCTAGTAGTGCTGCTAGAGAAACTCTTTTTAACATTCTTCCCAAGTGCACAACCCCTACATACACTATCATGCTCAAAATCAAATATGGGCATACCTTTCACCATTTGTTATAATATCGGTAGCACTTTGTAGTAGAGGTGACCAAGCCTCCTATGCCATAGCTCGCATGAACTGATAGTGTTGTGAACCATAGCTTGAATGTACTTCTCAGGTACCTTGTAGAGATCTCCCTCTCTAACTCCAATCACTGCTGCATATTTCAAGTCTTTTTTCTTCGGCCATAAATAGTGCTTGATTATCCATGAAGATAACTTGGAAGCCCTTATATTCTAGAACCGAAATTGATAGGAGGTTCTTCATCAAGCCTGGAACATAAAGAATGTCTTCCACATGTAAAATATATCCTGAACTCAGCTGGAAGGAGGCAGATCCAACTCCTTGGATCGAATGGGTTGTGTTGTCTCCCAACTCTGCCTTGCATGCAAAAATTTTCTCCTTGAGATTGGTGATGGCACTCTTATAACCATTCATATGTTTGGATGCGCCACTGTCAACCAACAATGTTTCCTCACTCGTGATGACGAATCCGGAAATTGTCGAGACTAGGTAATACTCCATCCTTGTCTCCTTTTCTTCGGGTGCATTCTTCTAAGTAGTTTCAGCTTCTATACCAGTAGAAGCATGGAACATTCCTTTTCCCTTTTTCTTTGCTTTGCACTCCCTTTCATAATGGCCCTTCTTGTCACAGTTGTAGCATCTAACCTTTGACTTGTCAAAGTCCTTATTGTATACCTTATTCTTTGAATGGGAAAATTTCTTTTGAGAGAAGTTCTTCTTTCCTTTCTTCATCCTTGCAGTGAGGGCAAGGTTTTATTCTTTGATGCACACTGAATCGCTCCGGATTCGCCCCTCCTCTTGGATTCATTCATTCCACAACCTTTCGAAGTTAGGTTGTACCTCTTGGCCATTTACCGCAACCAAGAATGTCTCCCATGAGGATGGGAGACCATCAATAGTGGTCTGGAGAAGATCATCTTCATCCACCACTACTCCAATACTAGCAAGTTGATCTCTTACCTGAGAGATCTTGGTGAAGAAGGAGGCCATTATCTCATCCTTCTCCATATTTAGGTTTCAAAGCTTATTCTTCAATGCCCTATTTTGACTCGAGGCCTTCTTCTCATATAGGTTTGTTAATGTATCAAAACACTCCTTTGCGGTCTTCAACGGAGTGATCACAAACATCAAATTGTTTTTTAACGAATCATAGATGATCCGTTTGGATTTAGCTTGGTTCTTCTTGAATTTGATCCACCATGCATTATATGTAGGCTCTTCCACCATAGTGGATACGTAGCCATCCAAGTCATGTTCCTCCAAGATGTTCAACACCCTCGCCTTCCAAGTGTTGAAATTTGAAGTGCCCTCAAGACGGTTTTCCGGTGGAACATAGATTGATGCCATGGATCTCAAGTATTGTGCTCAACTCCTCATGATCTACGTAGGCTCAAGTTTACTTGACAAATCTTAGATCCTTCACGCACTGAGCTCTGATACCATGTTGATTTTTGAGCAAATATGACTTTAAAACTTCAAGTGCGGAAATAATAAATACTTGAATCATTGAACCATTCAATCACATGAAACATTCAACCATAACGCAAGATGTACCCTAGGGGGAAAACCCTCAAAACAATGAGTATGAAAAAACCCACCAAATATTTAGAGTATGATTATGATAGATAGAAGATAATGTCTTTTACAAAATAGCAGATTGCTTTTGGTACCCCATGTGCTAGATAAGAGAGAATACCAAGCAATAGAGAATAGAGATCAACTGTATCAACTTTCCATGTTCCCAACACATTAATAACAAGCAAGAATCATCACCATGCAAGCTGTAGCAAATGGTTGCATGGATAATGATGCATCACATGCAAAAACTGCAAATTGCCTTCTTGGAGAATTATCCTGCACAAAGAGAAGCACCTTGCCTTCAAGGGAGAAGAGAATTCACTTCACATTGAATTCATCAATCATGTATAACATATTTATACATTCTTCACATGCATCTAATTCTATTTGTATCTTTTGACTTCATGATGAACTTTCCCTCCATATGGATGAATCAATCTTTCATGAAGAAGAGCACCCACTTCTCATGCAGTGCATCAACTCACTGAACTGAGTCTTAGGATGAACTCGCCCCTTAACAGAAAGCTTGCCCACTTAGTTAGGTGGCTAACTTAAGTGTCTTCATGCACGTGTCGCAACTCAAGTGTCGTCTTTTAGTTTAACATAAATGCCATCTTTTAGTTTAACACAAGTGTCATCATGCAATAACACTTAGTTAACTAGATCTTCTTTGTTATCACTTAGTTAACTCTCTTTAACTGATTCTTTCTTGTTAACAAAAGTGTCGTCATGCAATAACTCTTAGTTAACTAGATCTTCTTTGTTATCACTTAATTAACTCTCTTTAACTGATTCTTTCTTGTTGACATCATTGTAGTGATCAAATCGAGTTCTCCTTTGATTTACTGAAGTCTCCACTGAAGTTTAACAATTTGAATTCTCTCTTAATTAATTTTTTTATGTGCAATTTGAATTCTCTCATATCTTATCACATCTTATCGTTATCTCTTGTCTATATGCATGGTCAAAATGTGTTAACTTTAATTATCTATCATATCATATTATACTCAGAAGATTTGTCAGATGTTGTGATCATATTATATTACTCTCGGACCAAATGATCATATGTTAAAGTAATTCACTCTAGAGGTGGCCGGTCTCTAAAGGAGACTTAATAACAATCGGTGACCATGGTTAGTAATACATCACACAACATTAATGCTTCAACATGCAAAACATCTACCTCTATAACTAGAGGCCCAGCCCATGGGTACCTACTATAATTGGAGGTCCACATTAGAATTTGGCTTGACACACAAGTCTTGAGCCTTGTCCAACAAGACTTTACAACATCATCACTTTGATACATCAAAGCATTCACCTCAACACATGAGGACTAACCTTTTACAATTGAAGGCTTAGTCATTTTTGAGTCCAACTCAAGAATCTACTCCAAGTTCTCGAGTCCAACTCATGCTCCCTACCTCAACACATGAGGCCCAATCCTGGCTGCACAAGATTGGCTTGGAGAATGACTCGTGATGTTGTACATTTAACACTCCTAACTATGAAATGGCCAATGCCTTGATTTGGAAATAATTTGAAGAGTACAAGGATACAATGAGTTGCAAATATTAAAGTTGTTTTAATTTTGTTCTTTCAGGTATATTGTGTCTAGATTTTAGTTGGCTAGTTAAGTTTAGTTTCTAGGGCTAAATTAACATTTTTAGTTATGCTTTTGTTTTGAGGCAATGGAATGAAGGTGATGGAATTGATTAATTTCTTTGGACCCTATGTATTTATGGCTTAACGATGTTATTTAACGTAGCACCTTATTGGTAGTATTTGGCATAAGCTTAACTAAATTGAAAAACATATATTATAATGGCATTTGAACATTATTACACTAGTAAAGTTGGTAAAGGACATTCAATATCAAACAAAAGTATGTGATTTTAATCTTGTGTGAAAAGATAAAATCTTAGCGTTGTGGCTTGAGAAAATATTTTCAATTACATTTCATTAAGAATACTAGTGTAGTTGGATATTTTAGTTCAAAATGTGTAAGTACAAGGTTCAAATCCTCTATAAGCACTATAACATTTATTTTAAAATGTTAGGATCTACATCCATTTGGTCTTAAATCCTTAGTAACATTTCATATTTTGTATGACTATGGCTTATGGGTTTACAAGAAGTCTAGGTGCCAATACTTAAAGCTTTGCAAGTTCTGTCAACTGTATGGGTTTCTCTACTTTTTGAATACATATTTGATCACATAAGCCTACATTTATCATCATTTACGATGTCTTTCTAGAAGTCCTTCTTTATGGAATATGCCTTCTTTTGCCTAAAGTCCCCATAGTTAAATATTTGTGGATTTTGTGAAGCTTTGTAAACCCTTTTTTCTATCTATCTAACTCAAGTCTTTTACTCATTTGTAAGACTCAATCAACATAGTTTGAGTGTCTCTCTTCCTCGCCACTTTGAGGGATGATTTTTTTCTCTTCACATCTCTATGGGGTTTTGTACACCCTTTCCAGTGATGGACACAATAGTCCATTGGAACAATGTAAACATGTTCGCTACATTGACCCATGTGGGTGCTAAAAGGACAAAATTATTATTTTTCAGAATTGAGATTGCATGCATTAGGTATGAAACATGTTGTCCAACTAGAGAAGTTGGAAAAATGAATGCTTGAGCCTTATAATGCCCTCCCTAGCAGTTGAATGTGGGTTTCTAAAACATGTGTGCAAATATATGAACTCCAAATCCTTGGGATGAGGAAAAAGACGAGTCAAGTTACTCTTTAGAGAATATACCTCCATCTCCTTCATTGTTGGGGTGAGTAAACATAGTCTGAACAAGGTGGGAATATGCATTTGAACTTGTTGCTTAGAAGTGCATCCCCCTACTAAAAGTGTGAACCCTATGGAGTTGGTTAGCATAGGTTGGGAGGGGCAAGTGATGGAAAATCCAAAGATCTCTCAATTTCTTCATCTTGAGGCCTTGTACCTATTGCTTTTCAAAGGTTGTAAGCAGTCTTGGATCCAATCCTTGAGCCTTTGATCCAATCCTTGAGCCTTTGTTGAATCCTCTTGGGTAATAGGTAGTCATGTTTCTTATCTTTAGAGATGTATTCCCGATGTGTGCAAAATTGAATGTGGTCACTTGCTTCATAAGGGAAAGGTCGCGAGTTCGAACCTCATTCGAGGCTACAATATTAACATGGCATAGAGGGAAATTTGAATGAGTATTAAGCCATCTATCAATGCATGGAAAATGGAAATCATTTGTGCATTTAGGAAACAACTTGAGGCTCTCATCTTCTTGAAATTAACTCAGACAAATAATGCAATCCTTATCGTCTACCATCCTGTCACCCTCTTGTATTTGAAAACGAGAGAGAATTGATGACAGATTCCTCAAGTCCAAGAGTGAGAACAAACCATTTGCTTGGAGGAGCTTGTTGATGAAATGGGTCATTATTCTCATGATCATTTCACACTCTCTATCTGAATGAATCCCACTTTTTGAAGTATTTGGTTATTATGCTGTAGTAACTCACCAGTAAGAAGGCACCAACTAGGATGCCTATTAGGGCTATAACCAAAGGGGAAATTTTTGTGTTTTGATTATCAATGTTCCCTAAATCAAATGAACCCTGATGAATGTTAAGAGCATCTCGATGCCCTAGGTTTTGAGCTTAGGGTCTGCTACTATATGTATCTTCTACCCTATTTAAACTAAGTTACTAACCTTAGCCCCAAATACCCCATATTAAAATTTGGCACGAGCAAATCCTTCATTTTACTAGAAAAGTCTAATATAAGTAAGAGCAACATCCATATTACATTCATTTACATTGAAACATGCATGAAGCAATTGGTAATTAAATTAATGAAATAACTAGGAGTAAGGCATACATGTAATGAAAATAAGAAAAAACTTGACTTATAGGAGTGTACAATAGGCCCACAACATCAACATTAGTAGCGACAACGACGGGAAACAAGGTGTGGGGGAACTCACCACCCAACCTACCTCTCAATCAGAGACTGAGAGCCCCCAAGCCCTCAATCGGTAAAACTATGCCAGAAAAAATCTCCTCAAAACCCGCTTGGATAGATCAAAATTCTCCTCTTCCTCCAAACATCCTTACACCAATAATAAATCCTCATACAATGATCAACCAATCCCCAAGAAAAAAAATAAGAACAAGAAGAAGAAGGAACCCCTAAGCTCCCCTTTCCCCTCCTTAAATAGCTCCCTTTTCTTATTAAAATAATAAAGTTTATTTGCATGAATGACTCCACTTGTCATCCATGCACTTAACCCCATTATATGTATATATTATGCACCTATTTCATATATATTATTATTATGCGAGAAAAAATATGACTTTGAGATTTAGGAGAAGAATAGAATTTCTCCATTCTCTGCTTCAGAGAACCATCGAGCGAGCTGCACCATTGAACTCGCTCCCTATGTGAGCCTCCTGCTAGCGCTCGTCTAGGGCCTCCCCTTCGCTGAGAAGCCTATGGTAGAACCGTGTGAGCCAAGGCCTCTCCATCGCTGCGATCTTGCAGCTGGGGCGTGGCCCCTGAGCCCAATCAATGGCCTCGGAAGCAAACTGTCCTCCCCCCCTTCTGAACTAACTGATTTCCTGAAGCTCATAACAACCCAAGGAAAGAAGATCCTTACCACTTCTCAACAAAAATTCGTGAAAAAAATCGATGAGATAACCATTGTTGCATTTCCAATGTAGCAACCCTACAAAATAGCTCTCAACCTGTCGGAACATGGGCTGATCGGTCAGTTTACATGCCTATGGCCTTCTCTGAAAAACACCGACTCTTGGGTACAAAAAAATTGGAGACCCCTGATCTCGGAAGATGTAAAATTTTATTTTATGGGAAAGGGTTTCTTTGCATTCATTTTTGAAATCAAACAAGATCGGGAATTAATCTTCAGAAACAGGCCATATTTCATGGGGCCACAAGGGATTTACATGAACAAATGGAACCTAGATTTTGACCCATCCCAGGATATCCCATCTGTTGTCCCGGTCTGGGTGAGACTTCCGCACCTACCTCTCCATTGCTGGAACCCAGAATCACTAGAAGCCATCGAAAATACCCTCGGAAAGTACATTGATGAAGCAGATTAGAAAGACCAATATGCTTGTGCGAGAATATGCGTGGAAGTAGATCTGGAACATGGCCTCCTAGAGGCAATAAATATCATTGTGGCAGATTGCTCTCACATACAGGAGTTAGATTACGAGAAAATCCCCTTCAAATGCAAGTTTTGCCATGAATATGGGCATTTTGCTCATTCATGCAAGAAAAATCCCGCAGATTCGGAGGCAGGAGGGAAAAAAGAACAATGGACAACCATCCAAAAAAACACCAAAGCGGGAACAAAAATCCAACCTAAAGGTCATAGTACAAAGAAAGCAGATCAACAACATCAAAATCCTATGGCCACCAATAACATGAACATATTCATAGCTCTAGAAACACCAAAAATCCAGGAAACCCCTAAAGCCCCAGAAGAAGGAGAAATATCAGAACAACAGGAAGCTTAGGAAGTACCCCAAATCCAAGAAGAACCGAAAGACCTTCAACCCCAGAATACCCCAAGCCCCAAAAGACCTAATTCGAATAAAGATACACTCTCCTATGTAGAAATCACAAAATCCAAACCCACAATATCCCCTGCCTCCTCAAAATAACTTACCGACAGATCATCCAGAAAGCTAGGACGAAAAACAAGCAAAGACCTAAGGGAAGAAGAAGTTGAGCGTGAGAAAATCCAAGGATCTCAAGCTACAATAGACATGGCCTTCAACAAGAATACCAGATCCAGAATAACAGGGAAGAGAAGGGGAGATTCAACAGGGGGAGGGCCCTCCTCTACCCACAATACTAAATGATGAAGCTGGTCTCTTGGAATTGCAGAGGTTTGGGCAGTCCCAACAAAATTGAAGCAGTCAAAGATCTCCAACAGATTGACATGCCAGATATTCTCCTGCTCCAAGAGACCAAAATCGATGAAAAGGTTGTCCTAGCTATCAGAAAGGAAAAATGGAAGAAAAATACAGGCTCTGCTGTTAGTGCTAGAGGGGCCTCCGGTGGCCTTGCAACCTTATGGTCTTTAGACAATTTCCACTTACTTAGCTCCTTTTCCATGCAACATTGGATCTACACAGAGTTCATTCATATCCAAAGCAACATACAAATCGCTCTATTCAATCTGCATGTTCTTAATCTATACTCCGAAAAAAATGATTGTTGGACACTCCTAGAAGACTTCCTAGATGCATATAATCCACATTATATCATTCTAGCTGGCAACATGAATATTACCCTCTCCACAACTGAAAAAAATGGAGGGCTCATTGGAAAAGATATCTTCAAATATCAGGTTGAATCCCTCATCTAGAGATGGGACCTACTCGATATCAAACCCAAGAAGGGAAAATATACTTGGTCCAACAAGCGATTATGCAAAGGAAACATAATGGCCCAACTAGACAAATTTCTCATCCAAAGCAGTCTTTTGACCGATGGGAAGACGATCATCTCAAAAGTTATGGTAAACTTGGCCTCGGACCACAAGCCAATCCATCTCCAAATGTAGGGAAATGAAGATCTCGATCCAATTCCATTCAGGTTCAACCCCCAATGGCTAGACCACACAAGCTTTTGGGACATTCTGGACAAATTATGGAGAACCCCTATCTCAAGATCCTCGAGATACGTATGGGAACATAAACTTATCAGAACCAAAAAATCCCTAAAGGAATGGGCCAAAGCCAACTGCCCTCCACCTTCTAATCCCAGAAAGAAATCAGTTGGCGAATTAGAACAACTCCAAATTGCAATGGACGAACAACCCATCGAACATACTACGCTACACGAAGAGGTCATGCACCAGATCAAGGAATACCAAGCCTTCCGCAAAGAAGAAGAGTAACGACGATTGAAATCCCGCAACACTTGGCTCAAAGTCGGCGACATGAACACCTCTTACTTACACAAGTAATCCAAAGTCAGGCACTCCATCAACTACATCTCATAAATTAAATTGGATGATGGTTCGACTATCAAGGGACAAGCAAACATTAAAAATGCAGCTCATAATCATTTATTAAATCTTTACACAGAGATCGATAATGCTGAGGAACAAGGAGAGTTAATTCTCCTCAAGCACATCCCAAAGAGCATTACGACTAAAGATAATGCATATATTCACAAGCCCTTCTCTAAGCAGGAAGCTATCAATACCATCCAGTCCTTTGAATCTGACAAAGCACCTGGATTGGATGGATACTCAATACATTTCTACAAAGCTTGCTGGCAGTATATAAAAAAATATTACATGAGAATGGTCAGGGATTTCCATTTAAAAACAAAGATCGGAGGTTGCACTCATTCCACTTTCCTGGTTCTTATCCAAATGAGATCAATCCCAATGCTTTCAGCAGATTTAGACCAATTTCATTATGCAACTCATCATACAAGATAATATCCAAGATGTTGGTGAACAGATTGAATCCTTTGCTCAACAAAATCATCTCAGACAATCAAGGAGGCTTCTTAGAAGGAAGACAAATCCTTGACAACGTCATTCTCGTATAGGAAGCTATCCATTCCAACAAACTTTGTAAAGAAAAAGATATTTCGATCAAGCTCAATATGGCCAATGCATTCGACCGTGTCAAACATTCATTCCCTTTTAAAGTCATGCAAAGCTTTGGATTTGGGGAAACTTTCATACGCTGGATCTCAACATGCATAAGAGGACCCTGGATTGCCCCTCTTGTAAATGGACTCCCCACTGACTTCTTCCAAGCCACGCATGGAATCCAAAAGGATGTCCCCTTTCCTCCTTCTTGTATATTATTTTGCCAGACTCCCTTAGCTGAAAGCTGAACTCATAATTGATTACAGGCTCTCTACCGGGCCTCAATCTTACCTATGATTCCATGCCTCTCAATCACACTCTCTTTGCCGACGACTCCCTCTTATTGGGTGGAGGATCTTCTATCATTGCTCAAAGATTCAAACAAAACCTGAATTGGTACTGCAACGCCTCAGGTAGCAAGATCAACCTCCACAAGAGCGCAATCTATAGTTGGAATTTGAACAATGCCTCTGTAGCCAATATCGACAGAATACTTGGCATCAAAGTTCACAAACACTGGGACAAATTTACTTATTTGGGCCTCCCAATTACACATGGACATTCAAATTCAGGAATCTGGGATGAAATGATAAACAAAATCAAAACCAAGATAAGAAGATGGGGAGGTCAGTGGCTCAACAAAGCTGGGAAAACGATCCTGGTAAAAGTCATCTTATCAACACTACCTATTTACCAACCCTCCATCCTATTGGCATCTAAAGGAGTGTTAGAATAGATTAGCAAATTTCTGAGATATTTTCTTTGGTTTGGAGGAAAAAAAACGAAAACAAATTCCACTTAGTGAATTGGGGTATTATAAAGCAACCAAAGCTCTCGGGTGGCCTCCAAATCCGAGACACCCTCCAGGAAAATTTGGCAATGGGTGGAAAATTACTTTGGCGAATTTTGCACAATAGAAATCATCGCTTCAGTCAAGTGCTAAGAAAGAAATATCTAGTTAGAAACAATCACAGATGTCTCGATTGCAAGCCAATCTCAAAAGGATCCTCAATTTGGTCCTTGTAGAGTAGCATGGGAATTCTTCTCCCAAGAAATTTACTGGGTTCTTGGATATGGAAGGAAAATAAACATCTTTACAGATAAAATAATGGGTAACAGACCGCTACAGAACAATCAAGAGCTCCATGACATAAAACAATGGTGAGCTCAACAAGGAATCAAAACATTGAATGACTTTAGCTCCTGGGACGTCTTCGACACTTGGCAGAGCTGGAAAAATGTATCCATCCCAACCAATCTTGAATCAACCATAATCCTCCTCATTGACAACCTAAGTGGTTGCACCCCCACTCATCTTCAGGGCAAAGATGAACGTGGATGGGATCCAAAAGGAAATTATACCACAATCCTAGGTTTCAATGCCCTCCAAACCCATGAAATTGCAAGGAAAAGCTTATGGAAGTTAGTATGGAATCCATTTGGACTCCCCAAGATTAACTTCTTCATCTGGAAACTTGTTCACCGAAAGGTACTTACCGGAGACAAACTTATCAAAAGAGGAATCTTCGGGCCACACTGGTGCCCTCTTTGTCGCCGGAACGCTGAAACTTTAGACCATTTATTCTTGGAATGCCATTTCACAAAACATGTCTGGAATCATATGCTCCAAGATCTCAATATAATCCTGCCAACGTTCAACATCACAACCTGCCTCTTCAAGGAATGGAAATCTACCTATCCCTCCCCCCTCTCCAAAAAGAAGCTTTGGCTCCAAATCTGGATAACCATTCCCAAATTCACCTCCTGGAAATTATGGATCACCAGAAACAACCATTTTCCATGAAGAGTATTACACCCCCCTGCAGATTGTTGGACAAGCCAAAGACTTGCTGATAGAATGCCTGAACTCCTCCAATTCCAGGATAGATACAAATCTCAGCATATACAAAATGAATTGGATCGGAGTCACTCTACCAAGCCTCAGCAAAAAAATAAACCCCCGATCTCGATAATTACCACCTTGGCAAATCAGGCTCTCCAACTCTAATTTTCAAGAATGGAGGAACAAGCAGTCTATGGATAGTTTACATTTCAATGGCACATCCAAAAGAAATCCTAGAGCAATAGGAGCAGGTGGAGTTCTATGGTCTATTGATGGATTGTTGAGAATAAGATATAGATGGGGCTTGGGGATCTTCTCAAACAAAATAGCAGAAGCCTTAGCTCTGCTAAAAGGTTGTCAAATTGCCAAAGAACCAAGAATTGAAAGACTAGTGTTTGAAGACTCTCTTTGGATGATTTGAAGACTCTCTTGTAATCATCCAAGCTCTCAATTCGAAGATCGACTTCAATAATTTAGCCTTAAAAATAATTGTTCAACTAATCCAGCAAATCGCAAACACATTCACTCAATTCAGGGCATTCCATATCATCAGAAATTTAAACCATGAAGCTAATGTGGAAGCAAAGGATGGAACCAATCTTAACTCCGGAAACATTGAATTTTCCAACAACGAAACTGGCCATCATCACATCCCTTGAGTGATTGTATAGCGAAGGAAAGACATGATAAATACAAATCCAAAATCGCAGGTTATGATTGCAGGACTCGAATGGTTCAAACTACGCAGCATAGATTCAGAAATTGCGCAGGCTTCACAGAATGCTGCAATGGAAGATAGGATTTCTAAGAAGGTTTGGCCTGAGGAATGATATAGCATCTCAGAATGCGCAAGGAGAGATTGTCCCTCTAAAGAATCACTTGGACGCTCACTAGTTCACTGTGATCCTTGACACGGGAAGCTTTAAAATTTGAACGCCTCCATCGAAATGATACTTGTCGATTGCTGCTGGATATCAAATAGATCAGTAAATCAAGAAAACACAGCTAGCAAGAACTGAGAGGAAAAATCAGTTTCATTTCTGAGCTTGACATCACAAATTCTCATCCAAATGTAGTGAGAGAAATCGCAACTTGGCAGAGCTCCTAGGACGTCTTCGACACTTGGCAGAGCTGGAAAAATGTATCCATCCCAACCAATCTTGAATCAACCATAATCCTCCACATTGACAACCTAAGCGGTTGCACCCCCACTCATCTTCAGGGCAAAGATGAACGTGGATGGGATCCAAAAGGAAATTATATCACAATCCTAGGTTTCAATGCCCTCCAAACCCATGAAATTGCAAGGAAAAGCTTGTGGAAGTTAGTATGGAATCCATTTGGACTCCCCAAGATTAACTTCTTCATCTGGAAACTTGTTCACCGAAAGGTACTTACCGGAGACAAACTTATCAAAAGAGGAATCTTCGGGCCACACTGGTGCCCTCTTCGTCGTCGGAAAGCTGAAACTTTAGACCATTTATTCTTGGAATGCTATTTCACAAAACATGTCTGGAATCATATGCTCCAAGATCTCAATATAATCCTGCCAACATTCAACACCACAACCTGCCTCTTCAAGGAATGGAAATCTACCTATCCCTCCCCCCTCTCCAAAAAGAAGCTTTGGCTCCAAATCTGGATAACCATTCCCAAATTCACCTGCTGGAAATTATGGATCACCAGAAACAAAGCCATTTTCCATGAAGAGTATTACACCCCCCTGCAGATCGTTGGACAAGCCAAAGGCTTGCTGATAGAATGCCTGAACTCCTCCAATTCCGGGATAGATACAAATCTCAGCAGAAACGAAATGAATTGGATCGGAGTCATTCTACCAAGCCTCAGCAAAAAAATAAATCCTCGATCTCAATACTTACCACCTTGCCAAATCAGGCTCTCCAACTCTGATTTTCAAGAATGGAGGAACAAGCAGTCTATGGATAGTTTACATTTCGATGGCACATCCAAAAGAAATCCTGGAGCAATAGGAGCAGGTGGAGTTCTATGGTCTATTGCTAGATTGTTGAGAATAAGATATAGATGGGGCTTGGGGATCTTTTCAAACAAAATAGCATAAGCCTTAACTCTGCTAAAAGGTTGTCAAATTGCCAAAGAACAAAGAACTGAAAGACTACAAGTGTTTGAAGACTCTCTTTGGATGATTTGAAGACTCTCTTGTAATCATCCAAGCTCTCAATTCGAAGATCAACTTCAATAATTTAGCCTTAAAAATAATTGTTCAACGATTCCAGCAAATCGCAAACACATTCACTCAATTCAGAGCATTCCATATCATCAGTAATTTAAACCATGAAGCTGATGTGGAAGGAAAGGATGGAACCAATCTTAACTCGGGAAACATTGAATTTTCCAACAACGAAACGGGCCATCATCACATCCCTTGAGTGATTGTATAGCGAAGGAAAGACATGATAAATACAAATCCAAAATCGCAAGTTATGATTGCAGGACTCGAATTGTTCAAACTACGCAGCATAGATTCAGAAATTGCGCAGGCTTCACAGAATGCTGCAAAGGAAGATGGGATTTCTAAGAAGGTTTGGCCTGAGGAATGATATAGCATCTCAGAATGAACAAGGAGAGATTGTCCCTCTAAAGAATCACTTGGACGCTCACTAGTTCACTGCGATCCTTGACACGGGAAGCTTTAAAATTTGAGCGCCTCCATCGAAATGATACTTGTCGATTGCTGCTGGATATCAAATAGATCAGTAAATCAAGAAAACACAGCTAGCAAGAACTGAGAGGAAAAATCAGTTTCATTTCTGAGCTTGACATCACAAATTCTCATCCAAATGTAATGAGAGAAATCGCAACCACCTCTTCAATTCAATGGAAGAATCACAATTTGGCTTTTGATAACGAAGTCAACTAATGAAAGAATTTTAGTTCCTACAACAAAACTGTTGCTAAAAATTATGTTACTGTAATTAGCAGGATTTGGTTTCAGCCACGGCTCTTCCTTTTTTATTTTTAATATTAATTATCCCTTTTAGTTTAAAAAAATATTATTATGCACATATAATTACAATTTATTTTACTAGATGGGGCATCACGATCTGCTCAAACCATGTTATCCCTAAAATATTGTATTTTACACTATTAAATGCGAAATAATTGTAACTAGGCACATGCATGAATAATTTTGAGAAGCACACACCTTGCAGACACTAAGTGATATAAGGTAGATGAAGCTCAACATGAATGGTTGTTTAGATAGTTTGAGAGTTTGTGAATTTTGGGAATTATACCTTTACAGGGGTCACGAGACAACTTGATGAAGCATTGTGGATATAACTCAAAATGGATGGCTGTCCAATAATTTGGGAGCATCACAATTCGAGAGTTCAAGAATGTGGAATCCAAGAAATCAGGAATTCAGCTTGGGATCTACAACTTTATGAGGGTTACAAGGCAACTTGATGGAGCTCTACCTAGTCCACTAATTGTTTTCAAAGAATACGCTTACGAGGAATGTTTGTTATGATTACTTCTGATATTTTATTTCAATCAAAGTGTGCTTACTTTCAATTAAATTGCGTTTCAATACTTTCAACCTTAAGAGGGGGTATTAGGATACAAGTCTTGCATGTTATAATACAAGTCACTTTATGACTTGGTTATGTTTTTATACTTTTTGTGTAAACCAAATATATCCCACATTCATAAGTGGAAATGATTTGCTCAATGAATAACCATATATAAGGAAGTGAACTACTAAGTAATTATCGCATTATGAAAATCATAGTTGTTGTTGATCATCCCCATTGAAAAATTGTCGACATGATGATAGTCTCTTGCATTGTGCACTAGTGGTCTCATCCAATTCAATGGTTATTGACCTTTTCTTGAGTTGTATCGGCAATCCAAGAAGATTCCTTGAGATGTAACAATGCCCTCAAATTTCTTGCCAATCCAATGATCCTCTTGAGATGTAATGATGCCCTCAAATTTTTTGCTAATCCAATGATCCTCGAGAGATTCTCTTCACACATCAATGCTTACCAGTGTTTGGCACATGTCCCATTTTGATTAGTCATTGAAATTTTCATTAAGACCTTGTCATACCTACATTAGAACCTTTGGTTGCTGCGGATATGATGTTGATTTTATGGTGGACGGGTCTCTCACTACCTACTTTAGACAAATCGTCTAAGGGACATTATTAAAAAACAAAAAACAAAAAGACAATGTTGCTCCTATCTTGAATTCCCTTTCAGACTACCTAGATTTCATTTTACTTTAGCTAATTTTGTCTTTAGTTATCCCATGAAGTACTTAGGCAAACCAATTTCTCTTCCCATGGCATTAAGTCACGGCGTTGTCTACCAATTAATTAAAACATTCCATTTTGGTCGGAATCTAACAAGCCACATATTTGCCAATCTTTTGCACACTCAAATTATAATTTCAAATTTCATGCAAAAATTATAACGAAAGAATGGACGAAAAAGTGGGAACAAAGATCGAGAAGTGGGGTGTTTTAGTCAAAATGATTTGTAAACTGCCGTGGATATTCCACTAGAACAATTCGTCACAACAAATCTTTCAACTTAGTTCTTTTTATTAGTTTATTTTCACTGAATGCTAAATAACTAGAACTGCAAGAAAGATAACTAGAGCAAAGAAACACACAATCCACACAAATAACCAAAGATATGCCCCGGGAAAACCCAATACGGGGAAAAACCTAGCCAATAATGAGTATTATGTCTTGCTCTTTTATATAAACTGCAAATATAAAGGAAATGATACTCTCTATGGAGTTACATATGACTCTACGACCAGAATGACTTCTACACGATCTCCTATCTCCTCCGTTTTGCTCTAATATCCACTCCCATGTTGTTGCCCAACTATGGGACAATAAAATAACATCAAAAGAATGGAAACCCTTCTCCTAACGGCCCGATATTTAACATAGCTCGATAACCACTAAGGGTTAATTTTAGGGTTTTTGCATGCCTCGATTCTTGACCAGGGTTAGGGTTTTGGACCTTCTAGAATGTTCTTGAAAGTCCACACATGACTAGCTCCACATGTGTGAGAACTGAGAGTTGACGTGAAATCCACTTGGTACCATGGTGGTCAATTAGACAAGTTAACTTGTGAGAGGCATAACTTCTTCACATGAGCTCCGTTTGAGGCGATTCTTAGATCATTGGAAAGGTCTCAGAGTGTAGAATCACATGAATGGATATTGTAAAATAATGGACTTTTTGACCCCAAAAATATCCTTTAGACCCTCAAACAAACCTCGAAAGATTATAAACCCCAAATCTTCAAAGTGAAACTTGCCCCTAAAATAAACTTTACAAACCAATTCATCCAATTTTTCAACCCCAAAAACACCAAAATAAATGACAAATTATATATTAATCCATTTCAGATCACAAATATTAACCACATTAATAAATTACAAGTTAATAAATAAACAAAATCAATCTTTCTTGTGAACGAGTAAAACTCCACTTTCTCAATCTACTCCTATTATAAGTTCCACTTTCTCAATCTACTCCTCTAAATTAGTATGATATAACTTCTGATTGGAAAATTCCAAGATCAAAGTTCTCATCGATATAAAACTAAAAATTATGTTGTGTATTCGCTGAATCAATTCTCTCCTTGGGTGAATTTATGCATGCGTTTCGAATCTTCTATACGGGTAGCTTTGGGACACCATAATTGAAACTATAAATACGGTTGGACGTTTTGGTATGATAAATTGTGACTGAGGACTCAGGAAAGCAGGAACGATGGCGAAGGAGGCTCTAGCTGCATATAGAGCCCTGCTGAGAGCCCGAAATAAATCATTTGTAGGCGACCTTCCAATGTTAACTCAATCTGCAAAGGAAATTCGATCCAAGTTTGAAGAAAACCGAGCAGTTTCATCGACCTCGGAGATCCAAAAACTACTGCAAGATGCACGGGAAGCAACGGACTTCCTCACTAACATGGTGGTACAGGCCAAGCTCACTGACAGAGGCAACTACGGTATTTATGCTTTTTTCACATTTTAGAGTTTAGGGTTTTAACTATTGTTTTATTTTTATTTTTTATTCTTGCTACTTACCATTGCTTAGCCGATTCGTTTTAACCCCTTTGATTGATGGTGAATGTACTGATAATACCCTGATAAACTTGTAAAGAAAACGTAAATTGATTGATAGTGAATTTACTGATAGTATTCTGGTAAACTTGTAAGGAACTTAATCAAACAGGAGCATTGCAGGAATAAATGCCATAAGCATTAAACAAAGCATATACACAGAAAACAGCCTTACAAAATGAGGATGACACCGGGATTAGAGTGGGGAAACCTCACCAGTGGAGACAAAATCCACTGTCAAAATCTTCAATTTTATTATGGCTTACTTTTATAATGTGACACCTTTCAATTATCATTCGTAGATGACACGAAGAGACACTGTAACGGTTCAAACTTTGGACATCAACACTTAAGCCTATTTCCATCAAAGGAAATACATTTACAAAGATCTCAGTGAATGGATATTTTTAATGCTTCTAGTCCAATATTTGCAATGAGATGCAAACCAACCTTCTCACCGAAGTCTTCCCTTCATAGTGCAATTTTTGATCATGTCAGACATCCCAAACCACTAATGTTCTGTCAGTCTCCTCCATATGGATCCAAGATCCCAATCGTCTTCACATATCCGTGCTCAAAACCAGAGATTAAACCATGAAAGGGCTTCAGGCCCCCCTTCCATGCCATGTGCAACCTCTCATCAGCATCAATGCTCTTGCTTGAAACCAGACATGACGCAATCGACCCTTGGGCCATCATGCTGAACTCTCACACTATATCATAGCTCCCTCCTCATCATTTTACAGTCCTATTTAAGAGAATGTCAATTCTTCTCAGCAGAATCATTCTGCTTCAGAGACTGCATCTTCTCAACACAACCACCGACTGCAACTAAAAGGGATTCCAAGATGCTGAATGCCCACAGGAAACTCTTTACTCCCTATCGAGGGTTGAGTATAGCCTCCTTGTCTGTGAGGAATCAAATCCTCAGTTGTCACATGTCTGCGTATGGAGTAGTTTGCCAAGCTGCTCCCCCATAAGCCTATGATATATTAAATTAGATTGCTGATGTCTGAGCGATTAAACTCCACCATTACTAGCAACTGCAAGTGGGCTCTCCCATTGTTGCATCCGTTGCCTAAAGAACAGCACTGTGCTTCCAGCAACAGTGTATCCAAAATGCAACAACAACATCCTCCTTCCCTTGATGACTCCACTGTCATTGCTTTTGCCATCTCTGTATAGATTGAAAAACCCCTACCTTCACCTCTCTGGGATTTTGGCAGTCACGTGAATTGACTGAGAGGAGGTAATGCTCCTCCACCTCCACTGGCTTGTTAACTGTCTCAACAATCTTTGCTATCCCAATCACCCCTGGGTGCCGACTACACATTTCGTGAGATGTTTCTCACAGTCATTCACTCTTTGCTTCAACTCTTGACTCCAGTCATGGGCTTTTGAATCTGCCTTCTTGACTGGTCCTTGCTACTCTGCGCTCAATGTTTTTACTCACTCATAAAAACCAATGATGTATTTCTTTACACATAGGGGCTCAACAAAGTTTATTTTCACAAGTATTCACTTGTTGAATTTTAGTTAATAAGTAATTATGAGTGCATCTTAATTTTTTTTAGCATAATTACACATTAAATTATCAACCATATTAATTACTTATGAGCAGTATGACATTAACCAATTGTAAAAGTAAACTAAATAGAGCAGAAAGTAAACACATCACATCACAAGACATGCACAATAAACACCATGTTTTACCTTGGGAAAACCCTCTCTCTCTTTGTCTGAGGGAAAAACCCAGTAATATTTCTTATGATAGATTCATTAATAGAAGAACAAGTTGTTGATGTAAATGTAACTTCGGAAGATATTCACTTGTATTTTATATTGATATTATTATTGTAATTTGTTTGTATTTCCGACGGAGATGTTTTCCCTCCGATCGGGGATGTCATTATTATTCTTAGTCATGCTAGGTCATTGAAGTAAAAGCCTCCATTGTAAGTCGGGGCAATAGTTCCCCAAAAGGTCAAATTAAATGTTTTATTGAGTATCCTAGAGAAGTCGGCCCAGACAGTTTAGTTGAGGCCGACCTAGTTAGGTAAAAGGTCACCCCAAAAGTAAAGTATAAATAGAGAGTTGGGCTCTCTCATTTGGACACGCACACTCACTCAAGTTTGCATAAGTGAGAGAGAGAAGACAAGTTCGCTAAGGAGAAAGAGAGAGAGCTGCAGAAGACTATCTTGTTTTGGGGTTTTCCATTTTGTGATATTGTATTGGTGACGAATCTATTTTTGAGGAAGTTGCGGGGTTTTCTCCTTTATGGTTTCCCCGAGGAAAACTATTGTGTCTATTGTGTTTTGATGTGCTTGTTATTCTTTCTGTTAAAGATCCTAGCTAACATTGAATTAAAGTAGAAAATCTAACATGGTATCAGAGCTAACTTGAAAAGAAGACATTGTGTAGCAGCGGGAAACTAGGGCTTCCTAGTTTGAGGTCTTCTCTCCACAGATCATCTGGAAAAGAGGGTCAGGCTAACTCTCCCTAGAAGGGCGCATCTTTCTGTTGAAGCATAATCGAATTCCGAGAATTTTCAATTTTTGGCCTGTCACTACTGCCGGAAGGAAAAATAGGGCATCAAGTTATTGAGGCCTCTCTTCATCAATTTGGGAAAATGAGTACATTAGACAACTCACCTTGAGAAGGCGCATCTTCCTGTCCAATCAGAAGTTCAAGATTCCAAGTTTGGAAAATTAGGGTTTTTTCTGACAAACCCTAGGCCAGCCAGCTCCAGAACCAGGTTGGGCATCTCAAATTGGTAAGATCTAAATCTTTGCTATTTCCATTTGAGGTACTCATTCAATATGTCTCACCACACCAAGCTTGATGGAGCTGATAACTTCCTAGCATGGAAGTATATGATTGCCCTTGTCCTTGAAGAAAATGACTTGGACAAATTTTTAGTGAAGAGGTTCTAGCACTAGAGGGAGATGAGGCTAAGGCTATCCACAAGAAGAACTTGGTTAAAGCCAAGAGAATTATTGCAGACTCCATTAAGGATCATCTCATCCCACATGTGTTATCCTTGAAGACACCCAAGGAGATGTTCGATGCGTTGACAAGGCTATTCGGAGGGAAGAACATCAATCGGAATATGACATTGAGGAACCAACTCAAGAACATAAAGATCCTGAACTTAGAGACCATGCAATCCTATTTCACAAGGGTCTCATAGATCAAGGAGCAACTTGAAGCAGTTGAAGAAAAGGCAGAAGAAGGAGAGATCGTTATGACCACCTTGAATGGTCTCCCAAGATCATGGGACTCATTCATTCAAGGGATATGTGCCAGAAAGAAGTTGATCACATTCAATAGACTATGGGAAGAATGTACATAGGAATAAGCTCGACTTGTGGCACGAGAAGAGAAGATGGGAGCAAATGATGACCAAGCTCTCACAGTTCACGCTAGAAGAAACAACAACAAGAGGGAGCACCACCATCACATCAAGAGGGAGAACCACCATCAAAATAAGAGGGAGAACTACGATAGACAAAGAAGACCCATAAGAGATCTATCCAACATTAGATGTTATGCATGTGATGAGAAGGGACACTACTCCAGAGATTGTCCCAGAAACATAGGCTCCAACAAGAAGACAAACAAGAACAGACATCATGCTCACACCGCGGAAGATGATGAACCTGCAAGGAAAAGAACTAGAGAAGAAGAAAGAGATGATTCTTCAAGTGATGAAGAATATGTCCTGATCTCAGCACTCACGGGCACTGTTACACATGGGAGCAATGATTGGCTTGTAGATAGTGGAGCTTCCAAGCACATGACGGGATACAAAGAATCATTCGTCAATCTATCTGAGCATGAGTCACCTCATAAGGTGAAACTTGGGGATGATCATCGATACCCCATAAAAGGAAGTGGAGAAGCTTCCTACAAGCTAGACTTCGACAAATCTTTGAAAATGAAAGATGTGCTATATGTTCCAGGACTAAAGAAGAGCCTTCTCTCCATATCAACACTAGATGCTAAGGGAATGGGGGTTGCATTTGTAGATGGCCAAGTCCTAATGTGGCCAAGAGGAAAGACAATATGATGCAACAATGATTGGAGAGCAAGAGGGAGGTTTGTACAAGTTGAAGAGCCAACCTGAACAAGCATTGGTTCATGACTCCATGGAACTAAGTGAATTATGGCATAGAAAGCTTGCACATGTGCATTATAGAGCACTACTTATTACAAACAAAGTAGTTTCAGGACTTCCATAAATCTAGACAAGACATGAAGGCATAGACAAGACATGAAGGCATTTGCAAGGGATGTTCGCAAGGAAATAATTTAAAGAAGGCATTGCCCAACAGTGAAAGCAAAGCGAAAGGAATATTGGAGATAATTCACTCCAATGTATGTGGTCCCATGTCATCTAGCTCACTTAGCGGGTATGTTTATTATGTTTCATTTATAGATGACTTTTCATGTAAGACTTGGATTTACTTCTTGAAAAGTAAAGATGAGGTATTTAGTAAGTTCAAGGAATTCAAAGCCTCGGTCGAGAATCAAACAAAGAAGATCAAAATCCTTCGATTAGATAATGGCAGAGAATTCACCTCGGAAGAATTCAAGAATCTTTGCAGAGATTTCGGGATTAAGAGGGAGTTGAGCACTCCCTACAATCCTCAATAGAATGGCATTGCAGAACAAAACGATAATGGAAGCAACGAAAGCAATGCTACATGATCAGGATCTTCCGATGCACTTATGGGCAAAAGCTGCGAGGACAATGGTGTATTTACATAACCGTACTCCTCACCGAGTACTAGATAACAAGATTCCAGAAGAAGCTTTCTCTAGTGAGAAACCAGAAGTCAGCCATCTCAGGATATTTGGCTACCCAGTGTACATACACATTCCGAAGGAGAAGAAGACGAAGCTAGATCCCTTAGGAAAGAAGGGAATATTCGTAGGATACAACGAAACTTCAAAGGCCTATCGAATATACTTCCCAGGATTCAAGAAGATCGACATCAGCAGAGATTTGACATTCGACGAAGACTCGACATACAACAAATCAAGAAAACGACCTATTGAAGAACCTGAAGTTCCCAGGATTAGAGATTTAGTGATGGAAGATGCAGTTCCAGAAGATCACGAAGACTGCGACATGGAAGAACCACAAGAACCTGTAGATCCACCTCGTGAGAAGAACTCCCACAACAAAAAACCAGCATGGGTACGAGAGGCAATGCAAGATGCAGAGAAGTATGGCGCTCCAGATGGGATACATAGAGAAAGCAAGAGACCTAGATCATACTCCAACTATGTGGCCCTGCTGTGTGACATCATTGATAAATAACCTTCCAACTATGAGGAAGCAACAGGGAAGAAAGAATGGAAGGATGCCATGATCGAGTACCAGTCGATTATGAAGAATGATGTCTGGGAGATAGTTCCGAGACCAGAAGGAAAGTCTGTAGTGACTTCGAAGTGGATCTACAAGATCAAGCATGCTATAGATGGTAGCATTGAGAAACACAAGGCAAGCTTTGTGGCATGTGGCTTCTCCCAGAAGGAAGGCATAGACTACGAGGAGACGTTTGCACCTGTAGCCAGATACACTTCCATCAGATCTATACTTACATTGGCTGCAGTGATGAAATGGAAGGTACACCAGATGGACGTCAAGACATCATTCTTGAATGGTGTAGTAGAAGAGGAAGTGTATATGAAGCAGCCACTAGGATTTGAGACACATGACAGATAGACTCATGTGTGCAAGTTGAAGAAAGCCTTGTACGGACTGAAACAAGCACCCAGGATGTGGTAGGGCAGGATGGACAGTTTCCTAATGAGGTTAGGCTTTACCAAGAGTAAAGCAGATTCCAACCTTTACTTCAAGGTTGAAGTGGGAAATCCAGTGATACTTTTACTTTATGTAGATGACCTGTTTGTAACAGGGGAGGATGAGCTCATTGTAGATATGAAGAGGAGACTTGCCGCAGAGTTCGAGGTGAAGGACCTGGGGATGATGCATTATTTCTTAGGCATGGAGGTGTGGCAGACTGCGGATGGAATCTTCCTTGGACAAGGGAAGTATGCAATAGAGATTTTGAAGAGGTTCGGAATGATGGAATGCAAGGCTATGGCCACACCCATGGCATTGAACTTGAAGCTACTATGTGATGCTTCATCAGAGTTAGTTGATGCCATGATGTACCGTCAGATGATTGGTTTGTTGATGTACTTGACGAACACGAGACCAGCCATATGCTTTGATGTGAACACCCTGAGCCAGTTCCTGACGGATCTGAGACATGTTCACCTGATTGCTGCAAAGCATGTATTGAGATACCTGAAGGGTACAGTTGACTATGGGTTCAAGTATGAGGCTAATCAAAAGATTAACCTGCAGGGTTATGTTGATTCAGATTGGGAAGGCAGTGCCGCATATAGGAAAAGCACTTCGGGATGCTACTTCAGTATGGGATCCGGTATGATCTCCTGGTTTAGCAGGAAGCAGTCGTGCGTGGCATTGAGTACAGCCGAAGCAGAGTACGTTGCAGCTTGTTCGGCTAGTTGTGAGGCAGTATGGCTTAGGAAGCTATTGTCAGATTTGTTTGATCTCCAGTTAGAGGCAACTTGTATCTTCTGTGACAACCAGCGTTGTGTCATGTTGTCCGAGAACCCAGTGTTCCATGACAAGTCGAAGCACATTGAGATAAAGTACCACTATATCAGGGATATGGTGTAGAGAGGAGCAGTGAAGCTCTAGTATGTGGCGACAGATGAGTAGATCGCTGATGTGTTGACCAAGCCGTTAGCCAGAGTGAAGTTTGAGTACTTTAGAGAAAAGCTTGGTGTTATCTGGATCGAGGTTCCTCCTAAGAGGGAGTGATGAGTTCGGAAGACGCAGATGCACTAGAGCCGTTCTCGCATGGTGGTAGGCGTCATAGTAGCATAATTCGGCCGTATTGGTACTTCTTGTACGGAAATTCGGAACAAATTCGAATTCGTCGAATATTCGGTGTAGGTGTAATACAGATACGGATTGTTAGTAAACAATTAAATTTTGAAAACCAATTTAAAAACAAAATAATTTTCTTTTAATTATTTAAACACTTTAAAATAGAAATACCATTCAATTTCATACTTTCTTATTAAAATAACTATGAATAAGTAGTTGCCGACTCTTACACATCCATATCCGAAGTTGTTGAGATTTCATATTTTTGTTTTTTAAATATAGATTAAATTTTATTATATAAATGTCTATGTATATTTATGGTATATTTGTAAATATTTGATTAAAAATATTATATATAAGTAAGCTACTTCCGTATTTTAACCGTACTAGATATTTTCATTACGTATTTTTTCCGTATCGAATCGTATTCGAATCCGTATTCGTACTCGAATTATGCTACTATGGTAGGCGTAGGTGCTCCTTGGGACGTAATGCATTTGGGATGCTCCTGATTGTCCTCCCATGTTTGTAGATGTAAGGGCTGGTTCTCGTATGGTGGTAGGCGTAGGTGGTCCTTGGTACGTAATGCATTTGGGATGCTTCTGATTGTCCTCCCATACTAGAGACGTTGAGAGGTCCACCGGTCATAAGACACTGTGTGTGCGCCCAGGAAAGATCTCGCATGGTGGAAGGCTTAGGTGGTCCTTGGGACGTAATGCACCTGGGGTGCTCCTGATTTTCCTCCCATGCTGGTAGACGCGGGTTGACTGTTGAGAGACGTAATGCACCTGGGGTGCTCCTGGGTTGTACCCACTGGGTGGGAGACGCAGGTGGTCTGTTGGACATGAGATGTGCATCCGGGCTGTGGTCCGTGTGATGATGAGATGATTTGGATACGATGAGGCGATAATAGGAGACGCAGGTGATTGCTGTGGCAATGTAATGTGTGGTCCTGGGATGTACCTACTTGATGGCTTGCTCGCAGAGATGATGAAGACCTACATGAGGGCTAGGCCTACATCCAACATGAAAAAGGGCTGGCTTTGTAGAACTTCCTATTGATCGACAAAATGAGGACTGCGGCAGCAGCGATGATGATGATGTTCCAACGATGATGACGTTGTCCAGACTTGTGTCCAAGGGGTTGATGACCGTGGCAAGAGAATACCTTCCTAGTTAAGAGGGAGTGTTGATGTAAATGTAACTTCGGAAGATATTCACTTGTATTTTATATTGATATTATTATTGTATTTTATCTGTACCTCCAACAGAGATGTTTTTCCTCCGATCGGGGATTCATTATTATGCTTAGTCATGCCAGGTCATTGAGGTAAAAAGCCTCCATTGTAAGTTGGGGAAATAGCTCCCCAAAAGGTCAAATGTAAATGTATTATTGAGTCTCCTAGAGAAGTTGGCCCAGTCAGTTTAGTTGAGGCCGACCTAGTTTGGTAAAAGGTCACCCCAAAAGTAAAGTATAAATAGAGAGTTGGGCTCTCTCATTTGGACACATACTCACTCACTCAAGTTCGCATACGTGAGAGAGAGAAGACAAGTTCGCTAAGGAGAAAGAGAGAGAGCTGCAGAAGACTATCTTGTTTTGGGGTTTTCCATTTTGTGATATTGTATTGGTGACGAATCTATCTTTAAGGAAGTTGCGGGGTTTTCTCCTTTATGGTTTCCCCGAGGAAAACTATTGTGTCCATTGTGTTTTGATGTGCTTGTTATTCTTTCAGTTAAAGATCCTAGCTAACATTGAATTAAAGTAGAAAATCTAACACAAGTATACATCATGACCATGAACATTAAACCCTTCTCAGATGAGGGTAAACAAACAGAGAGTCAAGTACTTATCTTTTCATTTGAAGTATGAGACTGCAGAACCAGGAGCTGCTACTCTTTTTTCACCATGACTATAACAAGTCCCAGGGACAAAACTCTCTGAAAGGCTGATCTGACTGCCAAAACCTAACTGCTGATATAAATCTCTGTCATGCTGATCTCTGTCTCAGAAGATGGTAGTGTCTCTGCTGATGTAAGCCCTAGGCTTACCAACTGCTGGATATAAATATACCAAGAGATAGAAGGAGATGATCCCAGCTGATGCAAGCCCTAGGTTCTGCAATTTACTAACAGAAATCTGATCAGCCCTTGAGATCTGACTGATGCTTGATGGAAAAACCTTTCAGTCTTCTTCTAAATGATGACGCCAGTCTTCTAAGAGATGATGTAGGCCCTAGGCCTGCTCCAAATGATAACGTCAACCTGTTAGGAGAAGACACAGCCCAGTAGTGGAGTGATGCAGCCCTGTAGGTGTGAAGGAAGCCTTGCTGAAGGTGATGACAGCCTTAGATTTTACTTCAGAAGTTGACAGCACCCTTTCTAGGGTCATGAAATCCCTTCTAGGGCTTAATCTGATCCATGGTAGCCCTGCTAGGGCTTGTATAGACCCATGGTAGCCCTGCTGGGGCTTGAACAAACCCACGACTGCTCTGCTAGGGCATGAACAGACCCACGGCTGCCCTGCTAGGGCATGAACACACCCACGGCAGCCCCTTCTAGGGCTATAGCAGATTCGGAAGCCCTCCTAGGGCTATGACAGACCTCGGCAGCCCCTTCTTAGACTGGAACAGGTACTTGACAGCTTCAAGGAAGAGAATACAACCCTGCTAGAGACGACGACAGCCCTGTTGGGCTTGGGACAGACCTTCAGCAACCACAAAGAAAAGAAGAGAAGAAGAACAGCCTTGTTGATGGAGACTGTGTGAGGCTGCTAGCTGATTCAAACCCCTTAAAATAAATATGAGATGAAGAAGATAAACAGCAGCTGAAGTACCCAAACGAACTCTTGGACAGAGATAGATGTTAGATGAATGATAATTGAACTTTTGAGGATGTTCCTCATTTACCGTTGAGTAAATCAAGGGTTGATTTCGATAAGTCAAGGAAACCACCAACCCAAAACCACTTTAATATTTTTTTTTTAATTTAATAATTAAAAATAACTTAGAACACTTTAGGTAGGGTCCTTGTAATTTCATGATGGACTTTTAACACCTTATTAGGGCTATTGTCATTTCACTTGGGCTATTAACCCACTCTTCTTAGGTAAGTCATCTTTGGGCAATGTCTTAGCCCTTCTCTTGGTCTTCATGGTCTACATGTGCCCTGGAACCCATAGAACATGTGATTTAGGAGAGTATGGGTCTATCCAACACAAGAGATGTGACTTAGGGTCCTTTAAATACATCTGGCTTCAATTCTCATTAAGTACTTTATACCAGGTCATCTACACTATTCAATGGTCAACTTGTCTTCTTGAATCTTCATAAGAAAGGTCTTTTCATGTTGATATAGTCTCCTCCTGGAGGAGATCAAGTAACATCAACATCCTAGTCCCTGACTTGGTCCTCAGCCTCAGGCTGATGCCAATCTTCTGGAGAATGGCTCTTCATGCTGCCCAAAAATCAACATCCCTAACATTCGAGTGTGGGAAAATTAAAAGAAAAACCTTATTTTATTTTTTTCCAAAAAAATGAACTCACTGAACTCATGAGTCATGATCGTACACCTATTGTGATATCCATAAGAAGCTGCCACCTGTCTCTGAAACCCGCCAAAACCATGTGACTTCTCAGCAGGAGAGTTTGGGCATTGTTGCCCACCATCTGCCAGGAATGACTATGCAAACAATAAGACCCTTGCCAAGAAGTTCTTGGCCCTTGGGTGACTCAAAGAGCCTCCTTCCAGGAAAGTTGACAATCAATTGATCTTACTGAACTCAAAAATAAATATCTGTATCACAGGTTCCTGCTCTCTGCTCCATTTCCTCATGCAACACCACCCATTCAATTCGGCCTTTTCCGACTTTTATAGTGCCAGTCCGTAGTGGCTTGTAATAGTCCTCCCCCCCCCAAAGTACACCCATGGTATAGTTTAAAGTTGCAGGACAAGCCAATGATTTACAGGCCTCCATTGTCAGAGAGATCAGGTCCATGTGTTCCAGATACCGTGTTAAAAAATGTAAACAAACAGGATTATTGCAAGATTAAATGCCAAAAATGTTAAACAAAACATATGTACAGAACATCATAAAAGGAGGATGACACTGGGATTAGATTGGATAAACCCGTCAAAGGGAAAAAACTACTGTCAAAATTTAATGACTACAATTTTATTCCAATGTATTGAAAACCATACAAGGAATTACATTTCATAATGTGAGACCCTTCAATCCTCATTCTGAGAGGATGCAAAGATGCACTTATCAGGTCCATGTGGCTCAGATACCATGTTAAAAAATGTAAACAAACAGGACCATTGCAAGATTAAATGCCATAAACATTAAACAAAACATATGCATAGAACATCACAAAAAGAGGATGACACCGGGATTAGATTGGATAAACCCATCAAAGGGGAAAAACTACTGTCAAAATTTAATAAATACAATTTTATTCTAGTGTATTGAAAACCATACAAGGAATTACATTTCATAATGTGAGATCCTTCAATCCTCATTCTAAGAGGATACCAAGATGCACTTTTATCATAACGGTCCAAATTTCCAAACATTAACACTTAAAACTTATTTCCAACAAAGGAAATACATTTGCAAATATCCCAAATGAATGGATATTTTCAACAAAACTGCACATCAAGCTTATGACAACTGAATATATAAAATAATCACAATTTTGAAGATAGTTATGGTGATATATCATTATAAGTAAAAATATGGAATCCGATATTATGGACAATTATGTCGGCTAATCCACATAGTAGCTCCCACGGTGAATAGACTTGTCAACCGGAAATATAAAATAATCACAATTTTGAACATAGTTATGGAGATATATCATTAATGGAATCCAATAATAGTGCCAATTTTATGTCAGCTAATCCACAGAGTAGCTTCCCCTAGGAACAGTGTACAATAGAAAATTGTTAATCATATTTGTTACAGTGGCATTCGATCCCTCCTTGCCTTGTTTTTACTTATTATGATTTCTAGTTTTCTTTGCATACGAATTGTCAACAAGGGTGGTTTTGAATTTCGGAAGGTTTCCTTATGACCTTTTTTTTTTTTTTTAATTTCTTCTGAAAAGGAGGATTATGAGCCTGAAGAAAATAGACATAGCCTGGATCATGATATGAGTGATGAAGAGTCCCTCATGACTGGCATGGATGTTGATGATGATAATTGGACATTTATAGAGAATCCCATCTATGCCATGTCCGAAGAAGAGAATGATAAACCATAATCTTTTGAGAGCATAATTGAAAATCCCATATATGACATATCTGAGGAAATAAAGCTTGAACCCGAGTCCCTTGGTGGTTTTATTGAAAAATCTATTTACGAGATTTTCACAGAAAACATGGACTTTGAGACCTTGGGAAATCTCTGCATTGAAAAGGAGCATGATTTTTTTTCATATGATCAGTTAGAACCATGCATGAGTATCGGCATGGAAGACCTGAAGAAGTAGTGTAATGAAGAGCAGTCTCACCCATTGTCTCCGCATACAGAGGTTCCTTATGATGTGGAGCAGCTTGGGGTTCATGCTTTCACAAAAAGTTACTATCAGAAGATCCCTTCGGATCATTATGATGAGGTAGTTGGTTTGCCTTATCATTCAAAATTTTTTCTCAGCCCTATCTAGTCACAGATAGAAGAAGCTTGCAGGAGGACTTACCATTTGGGGAACCACTTCAAAGATCTATCACATGCCTTTGATTTCCCATCCAGCCATCCCATCCAGAAGATCCATGCAGGTTTGCACTTTCTAATAAATGTGTCCTTGCTTTGGCTGGTAACCAAAGACAAGGCAAAAGTCTGTTATGTTGATGAAATGTTAAGATTGTTACATTGGATTTTTGATTACACTTAGCATTTTACTTTATGTCATGCTTAGAGTAGGAAAATAAGCTCCTCAAAGAGAGCATTTACTTTACGCATTTCTTTCTAGTATTTAAGAATAATAACTTTTCTAGTATTTAAGAATAATAACTTTCTTCCTTAAGTAAGTTTTAGCTTTTATGAATAAATGCAATTTATGATTCATTGGTTTCTTCATAAAACTTGTGCCGCTAAAGGTTTTTTGTCAAGTTGAGATGTTTTTACAGGTTGTATAAACCAGAGGTTCCGGTGTTCTCGCATCCTCTCCTTGCCTGAAGGCTGATCGAGCACACATCTTGCAATTGGAGCTAGATGTTATCCACTAAATTGCACTTAGTGGATTTCGAGTGAACCGTTGAAGACTTGAACAATCAAATTGTTCATCATCAGTGTTCCGAGATCCATCAGGCAAATGTTTTTTGCCCTTTGTAAAATTTGCATGTCCAGACCCCTGCGAGGGAATTGTAATAAGTTGGTCTAAGCATGAGTATTTTGTAATAGGCTTGGTCTACCTTAGGTTTGCCATCAAGGGGATACTCTAGAGTGTTTTTTCCTTATGAATTATGCACTGCGCTCTAGTGGTGTATAATTCCTGAGTTTTTCACTCATACCTCCAAAGCTGGAGTATTTTCCATGGTGGTCGAACCTAGGGAGATTATTAAAGCCTATGTATATGTGTTTTTTAAACATGCTAGCCATCGGTATTGAGTCATATGGACATGCACTAGGTCCCCTAGGATTTTTGAGTCATTCTGAGAAAAATAATTTTTCTCATTTTATGAGATTTTTTAATAATTTAATTAAAAAAAATCAAAAAGTGATAAAAGTGTGGTTAGGAGGTGAAATTTGGCATGGGGGTTGTTTTCTAACCCAGAGCACCCATAAAACCCCTAAACCCACTTTTCCTAAGTATTGAGTGAATATTATTCACTTCAATAAAAATTCTCTTAAATTTATTTTTGAGGAATTTTTTAATTCAAAAATAATAAAATAGGAGAAAATCCAAACTCCTAAATCAGTGGATTTTTGTTGGGTGAGTTGGCCCAAGTGAGTTGGCATGAGCATTTAAGGAAATTATCAATCAAGTTTTGGAGATTCCAATCAAGGATTGGATTGGAATGAATGAGGTGTCTCCTCTTCAAGATTTCACCCTCCTTCCTCTTGGGCGACTTTTTGGAGGTGGCACCATCTTTATGGTTGATGGAGTTTACAAGGTTGGAGAGAGGGCGCCCTCTTGAGGTGGCAGCCCTCTCATTAAATGGAACTACACTCATCACTCCAATCAAGAGATTCACTCCAACACTTGTCTCTCCTCCATGACAATTCACCCTCCTCCTCTGTGAGGTTATAAAAGCAAGGCCTTTGCTCCATCTTTGGTCATGGATGCATTGAACCTCTGCTAGTTTGTACATTGTTGCTATTTTTTAATATATTTGAAAGCCTTTGGAGGTCCACCGTGTGCATCTTATGTTGGAGCTTTTGCTTATGAGGTGATATTGTTGCTTTTCATTACTATATCATGCTTTCATTATTGTAGATCTAGTTTATTGGATATAGAAGCAAACATTTACGGTTGATAAGTTGTTTGCTTGTGCTTAGATATTAGGAGATTCGAATGTAACCAACAGTATTCGGTTGTACTTAAGTTCATTCAATTTCATTTTATTCTAACACACTAAGATCTCATATTTTGTATTGCAAGTTTTGGTGTTGTTTAGCTGCAGATCTAAAGCTCAAGGGGATTTGGAATTCGGTTGTTCTTCCTCTTCTTGGGCAGCCTATTTTTATCTAACATAAGTTTGTTGCAGAGATCTCTCAAAGATGTTTGCAAGAGACAAGGGCATTGGGATTGAAAGCCTCATCCATCTCTACTTCAACAAAAAACTCTCTTTTTCTCATCTTTTGTTTTATGCTTAGAAGATTAGATCTAGAGCTTTAAATCAATCATCATTTTCAGATCTGATATTTCTTAAGCATTCTTAGCATATTTAGATCTTCACTTTCATAAAAGCATATTCATAAATAGATCTAGATTGCAAACTTTGTTCTTACATTGAAATTTCAAAATTTTTCTTAGTACAAAAATTTTTCAATTTTTTTTTATTTGTTTAAACTCATTTCTATCATTTTCTAACTTGTTTTGTTTGCTGTTTTTTAGCAGGTCCAAAGAATTACAGAAGGAAACTCTGGCCATTTTCTGCCAGAAAGTGCCAAAAAGGGCTTTCCAAGGACCTCCTTCTTCCAGTTTCTCATTTCTAAGTTATTGTAATCCCTTAGATCCATAAAACATGGACTAAAGAGGCATTCTTCTTTGATCATTATTGTAAAATTTAAACGAGAGCAGTGGGATACCCAGTGCCCACACCCCATCCCCCTAGGGGGGATTTGTACTTGTGTAAATTTTTGTGATTGATTTTTCTAACACAACCATCACACACACAATTTAATTGCAGGGTGTATACTTTAATAGTCCTTTTTCATAACTTTTAAGGTTCATTTTAATTTTTGCAAGCGTAAAGTAGAAATAAAACCAATTTTGTCGCCACGAAGTATGCTCTCACTACCACCTAAAGGCATTGCCGATTAGTGGTGGCTGATCAGAAAGTGACGCATAAACTTGGTGAGCCATATCTTTCCATTTTGCAATTTACTTTGTTAAGCTCTCCATTTCTCCACAATACAATTGTTCAAACAAACTCGAATTTACACTTAATTAATACTCATCTAATAAAATCAACCACCCTTTAACATAAGTGAAAATCCGGCACTTCGATTGGATTTTGTGTGGGGAAATTCTGACTTAAGGACGCGGGAACCACTGGGAGGCGACCTCAGAGCACCGGTTAGACTACATCCTTGTTGGTGTAGTGTTGAACACCACTCTCGAGACTCCGTTCCAGCCCACATGTCCTTGTACAGAGCCACTAATTTCTAATTTCCGGACATTCCTCCCTGTACCTCACAGTATCTCTGGAGTTCCCCCTTTTTCCCTAACAAGATCAAATCTTAATAATTTTAAAAGCAACCAAGGGGCACTTGCAAAACACTTTCCTTTTCATTCAACACTATTATATTGTTATATTGACTCCATAAGGCACTGGTCCATTACACTTTTCGTTTTCTTAATACCATATCGAACATTGTGCATCTATTTTGAAGTTATTTTAATTCATGCCGGTGAAAGTATTTCTTTAATTCATTGCAAAGCTACATTGGTTTACTTTTGAACATCAACACCCTAATAAACTCCTAAAAACATAAAACACCTTTTAACTATTTCACTGGAATTTCTAAACACCCTAATAAACTCCTAAAAACATAAAACACCTTTTAACTATTTCACTGGAATTTCTAAAGATCTTAGAAACATTCCTTAGGGACTACCCCCCTTGGCTTCGTTGGGAGTTTTTCCTAAATGGAGGAGTCAAGATCAGGTGACAGCTTTGACTTGAGACTTGCCCCCAAGGGCACCGAGCAGTAGCAAAGATTTTCTGCTGTGTTAACCAGGTGTGATGATCCGACGACAACAAGCCTTATTCGACCACTCCTAGACATAACATATTATCATTGGCTTTTTGCTTGCTAGTAGACTAGATCTTCTGGTGGGGTTAGAGGTTCAGGCAAGGTGGCATGTGTGACTGGGGATTTTGTTCGGGGTAGGCCTTCTTTGATAGCTCTGGATGACTTTGCTAGCTTCATGTGGATCTAACTCAATGGGTTAGCCCCCTTCCCTAGAGATATCTACATTGTAGTTTGATACTTTCCCCTAGTCTCATCTCAATTTTCTATTCATAGCGATTTTGGTGGAGACCCATACCTAGATTTGTACTTTGGCATCATTTATTACTCAACAGTAGGGGAGGTCATTCTACTAGGTGACTTTAATGCCTGCACCATAGCTCTTCAAATTCCTCTCCATGGCCTCTCAGAGGATGTGTTTTGCACTTAGGAGATATATCTAGATTTAGTGGGACTTCACTTGTTATCTGACAATCTAAGTAGCCAAGGTACTTGGGTACTGGGACGGGTACAGGTACGCCACTTTTTGAAATATGGTACTTGGGTACGTCGAGGTACTGTACACACACACACACACACACACACACACACACATATATATATTTTAAGTTTATATTATATTAATATATTAAGTTTTCTATATATATATATAATTTTCAAGTTTATATTATATTAATATGTTAAGTTTTCAACAAGTAACACACATTTGACATTGGCATTGCACATTAATTCAAATTACATATATAATATTGATATTGATATGAATCATCAACATGATATATGTCCATGACTCCATGACTCCATTGTCATACTACAACCACAATTTGACAAATGGCATTTGCCATATTTTCGAACACTAAATAAAAAAATACAAAATAGTAAAACGAAAATAGTCAAATATTAAACATAAAACATCTACAAGTAAACATCATAGCTGATCAGGATTGCAATTCGATTTCAAGGACTCGTTGTGTGCCATCATGCATCAGGTAGAGGAGACTTTGTCGCTTGGAACCTCAAAGAATAAGATCGGTCACAATTTATCACATAGAATCCTGATCCTTGCCATGAGAAGTGGACTGATTGGGATCTTGTTGGAGAACTTCTGTAGCAGATTATACATCCATAATTCCTGTAGTATATTTTCATACTTAAAAGTTAAAAACTTAAGTCTTAAAAGTTAACCTTTTTCAAGTAGCTTGTTTTCAGCAGCAAGGGACCATATGCATCACTACTTTCAGACCTGTTAATCACTATTATGGTAGCACCGTGTCACAGAACAGGTTGGCACTGTTCATATATGACTTTAATCCTCCTCAAAGCACAACAATAAACAATCTTTACTCTTTACCTTCTGTTTAATATTTATTATTTCAAAGATAGAAATATGTTACAAAAATAAATACTTGTATTTATTTATTATTCATTATGATTGCACTTAATTTGTATAGACGACAATAGTGGTAAATTTATTAATTATTTATCATCACTGATCAGTAGTGAATCGTGATGCATGAACAATGAACATTAAATACTAAATAGTAATACTGGACAGTGAAAAAGAGGGAGGTAACGACTCACAAATGATGGCGGCCTCCAAACTTGACAGTGAATGAAGAGAGGCCTCCAAACAACGACCTCCAAACTTGATAGCGATTCAGCGAATGAACAACAAAGATAAAATGAAATGAAGGGGTTGCGTTGAGCTCTTAATGAGCCTTATGCCTAAGTTTTTAGGTACGTGGGAGAGGGCCCCACCATCTCCATAGCCCCTAATCACTTCAAATCCAATAAAAAAATGGAATTTCAAGTCTGCAGGGTCAAATATTAGGGCCGAAAGTACCCACAGAGTACCCAAAATCGAGGTACTTGGGCTTTTATGAAGTACCAGTACCCTCAGCCCAGTAACTAAGTATCGGGTATTTAGATGAAGTACCGGGTACTTCAAAGGTACTTCCATAGGTACTCGTTCCTGTACCCAGTATGGCGGTACGGGTACCCAGTACTGGCACGCATGCCCGTCCCCCTGGTACGAGTACCATGGCTACTTGGCTGACAATGCTTTGAGACCTATTATAGGGTATGGAAAGCATCTCCTGCGGCTTGGAGTATCCCAAGAGCTATTGATCCTTAACAACCTCCCATGCTTTCCAAAGTCTTGTTTCTTCACTTGTTTACCTCACGATGGAGATGCAAATGCGGTGGATTATGTCCTCTCTAGATAGCACCTACTTCCCTTTAGTTTTCATTTCTGGTATACCCCTTCCTATGGCAGACAATGCTCTTCTCTCATCCCCCCTTCACGTTGACACCCCCCTTCTTGACCCCTCCTTCCTTGGGCCCACCTTAGACTAGTATCCTCTTTGATGAGGGGGACCTTGATACTTTCAATTCTCACCTTCGCCAGATGCTTCCATTTGAGCCCTGTTTGTCATCCCTTGACTTTTCCTCTACCAAATACACTTGTCTTTCATCCACCATTTAGGAAGCTGCATTTAAAACCTAACCCCACTCCACTTGATCCCCTTCCCCTTCCCCTAAACTTGGATCCTGCCTTGTGAATTAGTGGTACGACAAGGATTGCAAGACTCTCCACAAACAACTTCATCACACATTCACTTACGATCACCCCTCCTACCTCAATCTTAAGGCTTCCTATTGTCGTATCCTCCACCACAAGAAATGCCTCTTCATCTCTCAGAGGAGATGGGAGTTGAGGGACTCCCTCATCTACTCCCCCAAAATATTTTGGCGAACCATCTTCTCTATCCACTCTCATCTCTCGCTCGATCTTGATCAAAATCCATGTTTCGACATACCTCCCCCCTTTGTGATGTCTTGGGGCAACCCCTAATCCAAGTTATATCTCCCCCCACCTCTTGCTACTTATTCTCTTATTGAGATATAAGGGAGGCATTTTGGGTGACAGATTCCAACAAAGCAGTAGAGAAGGAAGGGTTCCAGGGAGAATTCTTCAAACATGGTCTTCATGCCCTGGATTGTCACCTAGTTGATTTGTTCAACCATGTGTTATGTATAGGTTTTTTGCAACCTTGGTCACACCATACTATCAACTCAATCCACAAATCGGGTTCTAGTGCAGATCCCAATAACTACATAACGATCATGATTGGCCACACTTTCTAAAAACTCTATGCCACAGTCCACCATATGAAGCTTTATGGGGAGCTTGAGCAGAGACAACTTAGAGCTAGAGGACATGTTGAATTTTTGAGAGACCTACAACATCAAGAGTTTTCTCATATCACTAAGGGCAAGCGAGCCACCTCCTCTGAAAGAGATGCAAATGTATTGGGAGCATCTTGAGAAGGCTCCTCAACAACTACACCATTGTTGAGATGATGTGGTTAATCTTTACGTGAGGCCATGTGTCAACCTTTTATTTAATGTATTGGGGGTTTAATTGAGTTGAGCCTACATATGGGTAATTAAACAACTATTTGTATTTTTTATATTATTTGGCTATTTTGGTCAAGGCTGACCAATTCAACCTCTTCGTGCTCACACCCCAACCCTTAAGGAGGTGTATATATAAAACACACTCATTTGTAATTTATTCATTTTCAAGTTGTTGATTGATAAAGGCCTACGGGCAATCTTCCTTTATCACATTTCTCTTGTTTATGTGTTTGGGTATCAAGTTTCAACAATCTCTCATGGTTATGTCTGTTTTAAGTGCATGCATACATTTTGAGTGCACCATGGTATGTGTTAACATCTCTCTTGTGTTCATTATTAAAGTACTATCACATTTCTGCTATGTTTTTTCTTGACCGGGTTAGGGTTTCTTGTAGAGTTCACCATTAATCCACTATCTACTCATGATCTCAACATGGTATTAGAGCTAGTGTGGATTCTTCTTTCTCTATCCAGCACTGTTTTAGGTCTGTTTCAGATCTGAAACTAGGGTTTCAACACTATTTGTGGAACAACAAACAAATTTCTAGGTGTTGCAGCCTCTCTTTTACCAATGCCCTCCTTTGATGGCAATTTTTTGGTCTTTTCAGCAGCTTGAAGGTCAAGGCCGGCCAAGTCAACCTCTTCGCGTTCACACCCCAACCCTTAAGGAGGTGTCTATATAAAACACACTCATTTGTAATTTATTCATTTTCAAGTTGTTGATTGATAAAGGCTTAAGGGCAATCTTCCTATATCACGTTTCTCTTGTTCATGTGTTTGGGTATCAAGTTTCAACATTCTCTCATGGTTATGTCTGTTTTAAGTGCATGCATACATTTTGAGTGCACCATGGTATGTGCTAACATCTCTCTTGTGTTCATTATTAAAGTGCTATTATGTTTCTGTTATGTTTTTTCTTGACCGGGTCAGGATTTGTTGGAGAGTTCACCATTAATCCACTATCTACTCATGATCTCAACATGGTATTAGAGCTAGTGTGGATAATTCTTTCTCTATCCAGCACTGTTTTAAGTCTGTTTCAGATCTGAAACTAGGGTTTCAACACTATTTTTGGAACAACAAACAAATTTCTAGGTGTTTCAGCCTCTCTTTCACCAATGCCCTCATTTGCTGGCAATTTTTTCGTCTTTTCAGCGGATTCAAGGTGAGTTTTTATTTGCAGATTTGTGCCCTTTTCTAGGATGTCACACTCTTTTCCTTCTTTCAACCAAAAGGCTTCAGATTTTTTATGGCAGTGTTGTTATCTTTGAATCTATGGCTGAAAAATGGCTTCTAACTGCCATGTTTAGGCCGATCACATTACAACTCTTATTTGCAGCAAGGGTTTGTGAATGTATTTGGAGAAACCCTGTCCTGCCCCCAATCATGACAATTATGACCTTGTTTGCTTGAAAAAAGGATGAAGCTTTTGGGTTGATTACCCTTTATGTGGAGCCAGATTATGTTCATCACAACAAGAATAACAAAAATGCAAAGCAGATTTAGGATACTTTTCACAACTTTTTTGGCATAGTGAACACTCCTCAAGTTAATTGACTTGAAACTGAGCTCTTTACTCTCAAAATGGAAGAGTTTGCTAGGTTGAGGAATATGTTGCAGGGTAACCTCAAAGCTGACATAATTACATCCGTTGGCAGGGAAAAATCGGATTCAGAATATGTAAGTACGTTCTAAATAATCTTTCTCCTGCATTCAAAATTTTTTCTAATCATTTTCTACAATATTCCTCTCTTTATCAAGGCACCCGTCTCTCCCTCTTTAGAGGATTTGTTTTCAGACCTCATCCAGCATCAAGTCACCTTGAAGAATTTGGGAGAACTGCCCCCTCATGATCAAGCCCATTCTAAAGCTAGCAATCTCATGCATGCATGAATCTATAGGGGAAACTCTCAAGTCCTCTAAGAAGAAGATTGTGTGTTCTTATTTCCACAAGGAGGGATATTCTTTCAAAATTTGTCTCCACTGTCTTCAAAAATTTGAAGATATTGCAAGGCAAGGTTGTTACTTCTAATTCTGCACATCTGGCTGTGCATTTGCTTTGTGGTCTTAAACTTCTTCATAGGAATGGATCAAAGATTTTGGGGCTACTAGACATATGCCGAAACACAAACATCTTCTCTCTGATTACAGTGATCAGCATAAAGGAGAGAAGGTAACTATTGGTGATGACTCCATTCTCCTAGACTCTGGTTGTGGCATTGTTGTGGTTGGCAATGCTATGTTTGGGGATTTTCTCCATGTTCTTAGGGTGGGACTGAATCTTCCATCTATCTATCACATCACACAAACCAACAAAAAGGTGGAATTTTGGTCAGATATATGGGTTGTCAAGGATATGAATGGCAACTGCAAGTCCAAAGTGGTTTCCTTTGTATTGCTATGAATTTGATCATATGTACAAAGCTGGGGAAGAGTTCTTCACCTCCAACTCATAGTAAATTCATTACAATAGTCGCCAATGCAAATGATGATAGTATGCTATGTAATTATTTTTTGGGTCATACCAATTATGCATCCTTGAGAGTCGAGACACATCAGCCATCTTTGCCTTGTTGATGGTATTCCACAGATCAACCCTCCTTAGTGCTGTCTGTGAGCACTTTGTGATGTGCAAGCACCATAGAGAGTCCTTATTGGAGGACAGATCAAGGTGTGTGCCTCCAAGCCCCTTGAACTGATTTGCAGTGACATTTGTGGCCCCATGGCCACCACTTCTCTTGGGGGAGCTAAGTACTTCCTTACCTTTATTGATGACTATTCTCAGTTTCTTTGGATTTGCACCATTAAATTCAAGGACAAGGTGTTTGGCAAATTTTGAGAATTCAAGTCTCTTGGAGAAGCTCAATGCAAGAATAAGATCAAGTGTCTTTGGACTGATATGGGAGGTGAGTGTATTGGTAATGCTTTCCAACAGTTTCTCTACTCTCGAGGTATTTCTTGGTAAAAGATTGTTCCATATACTCAAGAAAAAAGTGTGGCTTAGTGTTAGAATAGGGTTACGTGGAAGTGGTCCATTGTATGCTTCACTCTCAAAGCTTGAAGGTATCTTTTTGGGGAGGTAGTCATTTGTGCAACATTTATCATCAATAACACACCTACTTGTGCAGTTATGGGTAGGAATCCTTATGAGCGGTTCCATGGGAAGAACTTAAGGAAGCCCTCTATCTCAGATTTCGTGATCTTTGGATTAGGTGCATGGGTCCACCTGCATTGTGAAAGGGGTGATACATCCCTTTCCATTACACTCCTCACAGGTCTCTGATTGGCTACAACGAGACTTTTCAAGTGTATTGTCTCAATGACCCCACCTCTCAATAGGTGATTGAGCATTTTGATGCTATCTTTGATGAGTCTTTTTCACATGGTCCACTGGGATCTCTCTTGTCAACCCTTTCCAGTGTTGATTCTAGTGATGATTCTCAGCATGTATCCACAAAACACTCCTCTTTTTCTCCTGTTGGGTTGCTTGTTGATGTCTCCCAACGGGTTGTAGTTGACCTTTCTATATCTCCATCTCATGTTGGTCAACTATGTAGAGTTTTAGAGTTGCTAGTTCTGTATCTTCACAATACACCTTTGGTTCTGTACTTTTTGTCTCAATATCTTCATCTCTGTAGTTTGGTTCTGTATTTTTGACTTTCTACTTTTGGTATCTAATATTTGGCGCAATATCTTCAGCTCTGTCGTTTGGCTCTGTATTTTTGTGAGACTCTACTTTCAGTATCTGAAATTTGATGTCTGATTGAGGTGATTGTTCTTTAGGTCTGTCCTCAATAAGTTTACCTGCTACTGCACTAGTTTCTGTCTATTGGTTTTGGTGTTCTTTTGAGGGAATCCTATCTCAAGGATAGGGATCTGTTCTTGAGTTGGACTTCCCACCAAATTCCTTTTATTGCAACTGCAGATGTGAATGCAGGATTGGTGATGGTTTAGGTATTTGGTTTGATTTGAGTTGATGAGTTCATTCAAATTTGTTATATGCATCTTGCCAAGATTGTTGAAGCCTTGCATGCTCAAGGTTGACATTCTGAGTCTTATAATGAACTGACCTCAGTTAACCATGCATCGGGCTTTAGAAACAGTGCAGAGTTCTTTTGAGCTGACCTTATTCCGAAGCAGATGGCAATAGATTCCTGCATTTTCTTAAACCACATGATTTCCTTGCTTGCAACTTTGTTTTGTAGCAAGCTTTTGACTGATAGCTTATAATTAGATCCAATCAGCATTGCCCCATGCCCGTGTTAAATTTATTGCAGATCTGATAGAATTAACTTTTGTAGGCTTTCTTTTAACTTTTAGCAGACTTAGATTAATACCATATGAATCTGGGATTAGATAACCAACAGTAAACAACCATCAACAAGAACACGAGATTTACCCTGGGGAAGCCTTTTCAGGAATAAAACCCCAGCACAGAGAAAATCTTCCTTTATATGAGATCACTGAGATACATGAGCAGATCAGATTTTTACATCAAGAACACAAGAGATTTACCCTGGGGAAACCTTTTCAGGAATAAAACCCCAGCACAGAGAAAATCTTCCTTTATATGAGATGACTGAGATACATGAGCAGATCAGATTTTTACATCAGAAATAAATTTTGCAACTAGAGCATACATACCAATTACCAAGGCACAGCTTGCTAACTGAGATCTGATCAGCCTCTTAAACCTTAAGATCTGACTGATATTTTGATGGAAAAAATTCTAGAACTTGATTACACCCATCAGCCTGCTCACAAGTGATGACGCCAGCCCTCTAGGAGATGATGCAGGCCATAAGCCTGCTCCAAATGCTGATGGCATCCCTGTAGAAGGTGACGCAGGCCTTAAATCTGCTTCACATGCTGATGGCAGCCCTTCTAGGGCCTGATCTGAACCTGCCGTAAGCCCTAACAGGCTTTACTTTGGAGCCGTGGGAAGATTGAGGAGGTTAGGGCCTGGTAATGACCTGCGGCCACCTGCTGGAGAAGACATCAGCCTCAGAAAAAAAGATGGCAGCCTTTAAGAAGATGACGCCAGCCCTTTAGGGCCTAATACACAGAGACGTGAGACTGTTTGAGCTGATCCAAACCCTCAATGCTGAGATGAAGAAGACTATAGACAGCTGAGATACCCCACATGAGTTTAGGACAGAGATAATGATGATAGAATGATATATTTGATCTCTTGAGATTGCTTCTTATTTATAATTCATCGTTGAGCAATAGAAGGGGTCAGGGAATCCACTAACCCAAAAACACTTTAGTGATTTTTTAATTTAATAATTAAAAATAACTTAAAACACTTTAGCTAAGGTCCTTATAATTTCATGCTGGACTTTTAACACTTCAATGGGGCTATTAACCAAATCTTCTTAGGCAAGTCATCTTTAGGCAACTTCTTAGCCCTTCTCTTGGTCTTCATGGTCCACATGTGCCAACTCAAGGTACATCATCATATACAAGGAAGATTATTCTTTGGATGTCTTGTTCTCCCCACTAACACCAACGTCACATGCTAGTTACTCCAACAAGGGGTGGCCAGTCCCTTGAGGAGGTCCCATAGCCCAATGACCAAGGAGAGGAGTACATCATCTGCCTAGACCCAGTCTAGGGCCTTTGTGTTGGCCTGGTAACTGACCAGGTGCCTCAGCCCTAGGCTGAATAATATTGCTGGTAACTGACCAGGTGCCTTCAACAGCCCGTTCTCATCCTACACCCAGGTGCCTCAGCCCCAGAGAATGGCTCTCGATGCTGCTAAAAAAATCAACAGCCCATTCTCATCTACACAGATTGTCTTCGATCAAACAAGCCCAATGAACCTAAGGGACTAAAACCAGCGTTGAAAAGGTCGGACTCGGCAAAAAGTCGGCAAGGGTCCCGAAAACAATTTCTCGGCAACATCGGCGAAAAAATCGGAAAAAGTCGGCAAACATTAAAAAATACAAAATACATTCATTTTTTTCAGAATTTTAAACATATAAAGCAGCAATAACATCAGATAAACATATTGGAACATAAATATGTAGAAAGCACTAATATATAGATGTAGTGGATGCAAATAACTTGGAGTGGTTTGATTTCAATGACTCAGACTGTTAAAAAATACATAAAATTTTACAATTTTAATGAAAAAAAAATATATTAAAGATTCCAAACTATGATTCCAAACCATTAGAGACAAAATATTATCAAAATGGCACCAAGCGCAATACATATCTAAATCAAAATTGAAAAAACATAATCATCAAAATCATTGTCTATGTCGAGATCATATTCATCAATAGCACCATGTTCCCCCACCTCTAGGCTCTAGACTTTGCCTTTGCTTCCAATCTCGAAGTTGATCCTCCAAGGACATCAATTAACACCCTACAATTTTGTTCAAACTTCTTAATCCAAGCGTTAAAATAAGGTAGAAAGAGCTTCCCATGCTTAATAAGTGATTTTGCTTGACTGAAGGGTACATTTTTTTATTAAGGTCATGACAGTGGAATTCAAACAACTTTAACAATCAGGCATCGACACCACCAACATCAAGGTACATAGAGAGTTTGATGTACTTCATTAAATTCCAATCCCTTACCCACATACATGATAGAATCCACTAGAAACGTTGGAATCCTGAAATCCTGAAAACCATTAAGTCTGTTGAATTCTAAATGGGATCTAAAATCCTACTTTTTGCATATGAAGTCTGATGAGGTTGGAACCACTCTCAAACATCCTGAAACAATTAATGGTAATGTTACAAATTTAAGTAAAAGGATGGAAAATGAAAGATAAAGAGAATGTCACTTTTACTTTTCTTAAACATTACCATTTAGTATTGTTGACATCAATGTTACATGTACAAAACTCATCAAATTTATAAAAAAAAAACCCGTGTTTTTAAAACTGTGAAAAAGCCTATGCGATTTTTTCCTTCAACTCGCGATTTTTTCGAAAAAATCGCCGATTTTTTGAAAAAGTCGGAAATCGCCGATTTTTCGGCAGAGGTAAAACCACGCGCTTTTTTGAAAGAAGCGCGATTTTTTCAAGCCTGACTAAAACGTCTTGCTGCAAGTATCTTCTTATTTTAAGGTTCCTTCACAATTACATCCAAAGAAGAGAACATAAGAGCTATAAAAGAGCACAAGTACCGAAATACATGTTGAATGTGGTCATGGATCTGTCTCTTTATGTTCCTTGTTTAAACAGAAATCATCCTTGCAAGGCCTCATTCCTTTCCTCAAAATTGCTGCTAACATTTTAGAGATACTCTGTTTAAGACTTTCTTATGTTCACAGTTTAATCCTTGGTTGATTATGGGCTTTGCAATTAACTAACAAATGCTCAATTTCCACATACGTGCAGTTGCATTTGACATAATAGGTGTATATAAAAAAATATAGTTATGCACATTAAAAAAACCATTGGGAACATCATTGTTGATTGGCCCAAAGGCTTATTATCAATGGCAGCAAGGCCTCACATACATCAACAGCCGAAAGTTTAAGCAACAGCGGCATGCAGTCCAGTGCAATATCAGTGGCTATACAACATCATCAACACAGCAGAGCTGTAATAAAGGCCACACTTGGTCATCCACCATGCAGGGTGTAGTGAGCCTGCAAGGATTTGAACCTGGTTCATCCTCACAGCAACCACTCCAAGTTGCTGCTAGACCACAACCTGACAGACTAGGTGTGTGTGTTTTACATCTTAAGATAAAAGCCTGTCCAATCAACTCACTTGAACAGAATAGAATTTCAACATGCTTGCTACTCTGACTTGCCTGCTTGCTTTTTTTCCCCTATAGATATTCTCTGCACCCTAAAATAAAACCCTGTCCAACTAACTTGCTTGAATCAAACAGAAGTTCAACATGCTTGCTAGTTTTATATGCCTGCTTGCTTAGTTGCACCTATTAACTATTTTTTGAATAATATGGTTATCCATCCGTCTAACTCTAGGATTATATAATCTAAGAGAGCTTGCGTGTTTTCTTACTTTCATCCAATGGCCCACCATTGTATCTAACCATTGAATGTGGTAACTATGCAAATAAATAAAGGGCTCTATCATGGCAATTATTTGCTATGGTTCTGTGATTCTCTACTAAAATCTATGCACAGTATGGTACAAACCCCTTGCAATTCACTGTTATGATGACTAGGGATTGACTTATCTGAGTAATAAACATGGCCTTTCTGCTAATTGAGAGGGTGGGTGTATATATGGTGATCTATACATGTACTTAAACATTTTTTTGTGTATGTTGTGTGAATGCCCATTTCAAAGGAAGGCAATGTATAGATAGGTGGAAACCAGTTTTGTTCATTGCATGTATATTTATTTTAGAGGAAGGTGATTTATATATGGGGGAAAACCAAGTGGTGTCTGTACACACACACACACGAGAGAGAGAGAGTTTTATGCATTTCTTTTTCCCTTTTGTATACTTCATGTACCTTATTTTTATTGCTCAAAAGACTGATTTCTTCTATGCAGAAATAAGGCTTGATAAAGAACATGAGGGAGCTACATTGGAGATTCCTTCTGAAGAGAAGATCTCGAATGCTACTTGAGTAACTTATGCAGGGTTATTTGAATTTTTAAAATTTGTTTGTCAATGCATCGAATTACCATTAGAATATAGACCTGTACCATGCTTGGGATAATTTGTTGCAGTGCTGTTGTGTAATATTATAAGTTCGTCTGAATATTTGAACAGATTTCAAACTTATTTTATCATGTTAACTTTCTAATTTAGATACCCATATGCCTATCTACATTTAGTCCTTTGGGTATGGATGAGTAAGCCTTCTAGGTTGGCTTGATTGATCACCGTCTAGGAATTTTGTATTGGAGATTGGTCCAATTATTCATGATATATCTACGAGTTGCTGCCACTGTTATGAATTATGCACGAGGGTACTGTCTTTTGGTCAAGGATACAGGGCTTACTTCATAGAATTGCCAATAATTTTTGCTTTATGCTCTGTATCCAGCACATACATATGCATTGTCATACTCTGTATGACAATGCACTTTGGAAGGAGTCATAGAGGAAGTGCATTGTCAAAGGCATTGTTAACCCACTGTTACCACTATTTCTGAAACAAGAGAGACTTGCATGCTAGGCTTACTTTATTTCAGTCATCTTTTGTATTCTTATGTGATCTACATGGAATTTTGAAGTAATTAAGATTTACTCTTTGTTATCCCAATGTCCCTGGATGGAAAGAGTACCTCCAAATTTGGGGGACAGATTTGGGATGGGTACATTAAAAAGATTATTAAAATCTTGAAGCTTAGAGATTTAAACAAAGGCTTGATGATAAAAATGTGTAATATAGTCTGAGATACTAAAGTCTTGTCATACATGATGAACTCGGTGATCATTCTTTAACGATATAATTTGCAGCTTAAGTGATCTTAGGATCCTAGTTGATTACTTACACTAATCCTATGGTGCAAAATCTTCAAAACTAGTTGACTCTATAGCCAATCCTTTTTAAGATGGGCAGGCACGTTTGTTTCTGAAATGAGCAAGACTGGGATGTATTACGAATGAACACGAGCCAGGATATTATTCGATTGCCAGAAGTCAGTTATTTTCTCTCTAAAGTTTGTTTTCGCTATTTCTTCCCAATTACTTGCTATGATTTGAAGCTGTAGGAAAAAAATATGAGACAGGATTTACTCCTGTTTAACGAACTAACCTGTTCATCCTAATATTTTCTAGAATTTCAGGCTTTTCATGCTTTTCAACTGTGTATAGGAACTCAAAAGTTGAGTTATGTAAGATTGGGATTTGCCTTGAAGAGCAAATGTTATTAATTGTGAGGGTTTAGAAAAGTTAGTTGGCGTCTCTTTCCTTTTCGTTTCATTTCGTTCATTTCATTTTATGATGTGTAATAATATAAATTACACGTAGGATGTAGGGTATTTTATAAACATCCCAAAAGTTCTCAGGGATGTCTCCACTTAATTTCCATGATGTTCCCCTTTGTCTTGAAGTACCCTGGGACGTGGAGAAGTCAAGGGATAGAATCCCCACTTTTAAGGATATGTCTTCTATGGATAGAATGTATGCTCACATAGAGAGGCTTGTGGATGGCATATCAGTTATGGATGTCTCATGCACTTGTGTACATAGTAAGGGGGAGTACGAGTTGGTATGTGGGTTTACTGGTTCCTAAAGACGACCAAATATTAAGCTTATGGTAAACTAAGGGTAGCATTGAAAGAACCGCTTATATTATGGTAAAGGATTGACCGTGACCATCCTTTGTAAAATGGCTAATGGTTTACTTTAAAGACTACTTTGGTGGCACTAGTTTTCACACGAGCAAATGAAAAACATAGTTCAAATTATCCATTTATAACAAGATCTAAACGAAATTACAAGGGACTACTGGAGCACTGCAAAGCATGGTATTGGAAACGTGGTAAACTTTTAGCATTGTATATTTGAACAGGAAGCATCGCAAGTGATATGTTTGTTGATGTTAACAGGCATATTTTGTGAGAGTTTTCCTGATTGGAGCTTTGATTTTTAGTAACAGAGCATATTTTAAAACTTAAAAAATTAATGGAATTTGCACATAATAGTCATTCAACTTATGAACTGAAATATAGTTACATGCTTTATCAATAACTAGCAATCATGATAAACTTTATAGCGATATAAGATGATGGAAAGAGCACGCATTAATTTTTTTTTTTTTGGAACGCAAGTGCATCAACTTTTAACTAGTTGGCATATATAGAATTTCATCATTAATGCAATTATGTGTATCTCTTATTTCATCAAGAATATATTTTATCTGATCAAATTTTTATTATCTTCATATTAAAAATTATATGAAATTTTATTATCTTCATACTAAAGTTAATTTCCTTTGCCATGCCAATGAAGGTTTTGAAATAGATCCATTTGTCGAGCCCTTTTCTACATAAATGCTATTAATAAATCTATTTCTACATAAATGCTATTAATAAATCTGACATATTTTTGAAATTTGGGTTTCCTTTAATATCTAAAAATTGTTTGAACAATCTTTATTTTAAGTCATATTATACTTAGAGAATAATATTTTAGGTCATGTTTGTTAGCTTTTAGGTTTATTTTGCATGTGTTTTCACCCAACGTTGGTCCTTTTTCCATGTTTCATGGACATATGGATGGTTAAATTTGGGTGGATGCTTAACTTTGGCCAGAGTGCTAGTATAACACCCTTCCTTAGGAGGTTGTTAGCTAGAGAATAATATTTTAGGTCATGTTTGTTAGCTTTTAGGTTTATTTTGCATGTGTTTTCACCCAACGTTGGTCCTTTTTCCATGTTTCATGGACATATGGATGGTTAAGTTTGGGTGGATGCTTAACTTTGGCCAGAGTGTTAGTATAACACCCTTCCTTAGGAGGTTGTTAGCTTGATTGAAGTGATGACCAACCCATTGGGTGCAGACAATGGTGCAGTTGGTTGCTCAGTTTAGGGAGGTATCTACCTAGGAGGAGCGCTAGGCACTTGGAGAGGGAACTTAGCCCTTGGAGCTTGGGACCGTGTGATATAAATGTTGGATGTTGGGCATTTGACTTGAGGGCACTTAGGTTGAGGAGCATTCTTCATGGAGGTTGGTCATGGACCATGACATATAGAGGAAGAGCATTGGAGCTTATGACCATATCGACAAACTTGGGAGTAGCATTGGGGCACACACGAGGAAATGCAACATACAATTAGAGGAGCGTGTCGCATGAAGACATGTGTCACACAATTAAAGGAGTGCCTCACATGAGGACACTTGCTAGAGAAGCATTGGATCGACAATTTGCTAGAGAGTGCACCATCTTAGAGCAGCATTGAGCCTTAGGAGATTCATGCTTGGAAGACATCTCATCTTAGGGTTTGGATAAAGTATAGTTTCATGCTTGTACATCCTTGTATTGTAGAGTGCTTCAGTGGGTTTTCCTTGTTCATTACCTGTATGGAGTTATGTCCCTATGTTATGTTAGCCCCTCTCTCTCTCTCTCTCATACACACACACACACACACACACACACACACATATATATATATATGGGGGAGTGGAGAGCTTTGCCACATCATTATGATCATACTCTATTCTTCGTATTGTTTTGGAGGATTCTTGTAGGGAGCAAGATGCTACAGTTCACGAGGAAAGCCTCATAGAAGACATGAAGAGAGAGAGGTCTTGCTTGTTATTGGGGAGATTGCTTGTGTGAAGATACGGTTTGCTTTTGTGAGATGTGAGGGTGTGTGATATGCTGGTAAATCCTAGAGAAGAACATGATGTTAGATTGTCTTGTGGCTCTTGTTGTAGCACTAGGATTTCTACCCTAGTATTAAACATTAGGATGGAGCTATGGCCTTGCATGATTTTGGAGCCTTTTTTCATGTAGGATGCATGGAGACTATGGCAAGATCATGGGAACCTAGCTCGATGAGTCTTAAGCATGGTGTGATGCCTTGCTTGGAAGAAGATTCTATTGTTGTATTTTTAATGTTTCATGGAAGTTTTGTTGCAAGAGTTGAGGAGGACCTAGGGTTTGATGAGTCTTGAGCATGGGGTGATGCCTTGCTTGGAAGAAGATTTTATTGTTGTATTCTTAATGTTCCATGGAGGGTTTGATGCTTGTGTTGATGAAGAGTTGGGGACCTAGGGTTTAAGGACTCAAGCCCTAGGAACATATTATACAACTTGGCGAGAACTCTCAAGAGTTATCATTTTTTTATAGGCTGCATTCATTGACTATTTTTACCCCACATAAAAAAGTGGTGATATCTGTAGCACTCAGGGCTAAAATTATGACTTTTTGGAAACTTCAATTGGTGTCGATGCAATCAAAGCCCTAACTCAACCTTCAAATTGAAAAATGGTGTTACTAGTAGTACCCTTTTTTTTGGAGTTAAAATCACGATTTTTTGGGTTGGTGTCGGTGCAATCAAAACCCAAAATCAATCCTTGAATCGAAAAGTGGTTCCCACCAATGACACCTCTTTCTTTTGCCGGATTACATTTGCATTCATTTCGAAACCATGCATGGCATAAATTAAATATTTATCTATTTTTCTTTTAAATAATTTAAAAAAGAAGAGAGCACAATTTTAATTAAAAAAATATAGTTTTATCTAAAAATAAAATTAGATGAATTTGAATTAAAACAAATAAAAAGGGATTTAAAAAATTAAAATGTTTAAAATAAAATAAAATATTAAATTTGAAATAAAAAACAACAAATATTAAAAAAAGTAGAAAAACAAATACCAAAATAAATAAATATTAAAAAAAAAAAATTTAAAAACTAAAAACCAAAAAAAAAAAAAAACCAAAAACCGAAAAACAAAATTTAAAAACAATTATTTTTTATAAAAAAAATATAAATTAAAAACAATTAAAAGTAACTAAAAACATTTGAAAAAAACTAAAGAACATTTACAAAAATTAAACAAACATTTTTTTTTATAAAAACAATAAAAAACTTAAGACAACTTTGATTGCCAGTGTTTGTAATCTAATATGCCTTTTTCTGAGTGATTTGCATGGAAAACTTACTAATGTGCCCTCCTTGGCCAATTAACTAACATTTTTAGTTAACTGAGTTTTGGTTCAGTTGAGTTGAGTTTGGGTCTTCTAGAGCACTCTATTGGTGACAATTCCTATGCTAGACAGATCGAGACTCAAATTCTCCTAGGATATTCGAATTCTCTCTATTGTAACATATTTGTGGACTATACTAATTAGTGGATAATGTTACATATTTTTGCTTCCATTTGAGTTCTAATGCATGATTAATTTTACTGCTCTTTTCACTGCAATTTTCACTGTAATTTTCACTGTAATTCACCTTCTCTACTCATTTTTTCACTGTGAGGTATTCTCAGCGCTATGATCTACTGTGACTTAGAATTTCACACTATATTCTTGTTGACCTTTCGTATTGGAAATTATTGTGTCAGTTGAGCATAGTGCTTCTATCTATTCACCTTTACTCTTAGTTCATGTGTTGTGTCGATTGATGGGGGAATATATCAAGGACCTCCTTTGATGGATTACTTCCTATCAATGTCATCTACTTATCTAGGAAGTCGATCTAGACATTGATCATTACCATAGAGCTTTCATTCCTCAGTGGCGAGTGTCCTTGCATTGGATAGCGGGTTTCCCATATTGACTCCCGATCGAATGATTCTATGAGTGTTCAACATAAACTCTTTTATCCATACTCTCTAGATTGTACTAGGTACCTGGGGCCCATTATCATAATTGGTGGGTTCCTCGTGTCTGTTAACAATATCCTCATTGATCGATATTCAGATGATTTCTCGTATCTTTCGACATCAACATATCTATTCACATGTTGTAGAATCGTACCATTGGGGTTTTAGACAAAGACCTCAGGTTCTTGAGTGGCACCAGTTATTCATGCTACACACCCTAGGTTGTGATAGAGTCTATTATCTTAGTACTATGAAGATCATTATGTCTTCTTGGTATACACTATGACATATATTCACATTGTATTTGCTCATGGATATGATCTCTTTGATGACATGGATCTACCGTGTACTATCTCGTGGCCATGTTTTAACATTTGATTACATGGATCTGCAGTGTATTGTGTTGGCGGCCACGCTTTGTCTATTTCGAGCATGGGTATGCCTACCCTAGGGATGATATATATATATATATAATTGGTTGATTTCTATTTGCAAGTTTTATTCAGTTCTTTGTTTTCATCCCCTTCTCTTGTGCTACAACTGTGTTTATTGTAAAGTGTTTCAGCCATCAGTTTCTCTTCTAACCTCACATTTTAGGGGGCATCTGTTACACTATTATTTGACACCCTTTGGGATCATTAAGAGTCTATTGTACCTATTATCCCGAGACACTTATCTTTCTACCCTTGATGATTAGTTTTCTAGCACTATCGCCCTTATTAATTTGGAAGAAGGTGGTAATCATGGACTATTTTCCCTTTGCACCATAACAAGAGGCGATAGTGTCACTTCTTGCACCATAGGTAGGAGAGATAGCTTCATGAACCTTCTATATTGGATGAGTCATGAGGTGATTCGTTTGATGTGTTGGATCCTTCGAGATATGAGTTTTGGGAGTTGTGTTATAGTCGAGTTTAACAAGCTCTAGGAGGCCACATTCATCCCCTCACATCTCTCATCCGTCTATAAAATGAAGGGCTTCCAAGGGTGAAACAGGAGGAAAAGACATATGCATGTAAATGTCGCACAATTGTGGAGAGACACTTATCTACCTTAGCCCTCATTCAGATCGGACTCAACCTTGCTTGGTAGAAGGCCAAGGAGAAGGAGTTGGTGCAAGGATCTTGGAAGAACATGCACCATGATTCAATGTATGTACATATTATGTATTGTTCTTCATTCTTATAATATATATCTACATGATTCAATAGTGGATCTTGTTTATCCTTGAGCAAACTTGATTAGATATTGCATTTTTGATTACTTAAATGCTTGAAGAGGTTTGAGGATTGGTATGTTTTGTCTTATGTGTGCAGATAGTAGGTGCTAGGAGCTAGAGGAGGATCTCTAGGAGCTCAACCAACCAGGAACATACAAGGATGACCATCATTATGAAGGTGAGTCGGATTCTCTCTCTTCCTCTATCATGCATGTATTGGATAAAGAGTTATATTTAGAGGAAAATAGTGTAGTATATCCACATTATCTGTCTTGGATTAGGAGTCAGATCCAAGGGAGGTCCATTATATCTACGGGAGGGAAATTTTCATACAATAGAGCTGCCAAAGATTTTTTCCTTTATCTATCATCTTTAGGTTCTTATATTAGCCATTCATATTTAGTTGCTAGCCTTTCCTTGTCATCCATTACTTTTTTATTTTTAGCTCAAACAACTTCCCTTTACATATTCTCCACTTTATCCTTCTTCATTTTTCCTCTATTTATTTCTTCTTTTGATGAGCCGTGAGTTGTTCTTGTTGCTTTATCACATCTTAAACTTGTTTCCTTGACACAATACCTTTGTAAACCTCTTTGTGTTTCCAATTATCATGTGTATATGGCCAATTTATTTTCAGTTGTTCCACATGATTTGGCAATAATCCCTCAAGATCATGCCTCCTAAATTGATCTTGGGAAAATTTGTATTCTAGCATGGCTTGATCCTCCATTCTTGTAAATCTGAATGAGCCAAGCCATTATTCCTAATGTACATTGAATAAGGAATAAGAGTGTTTAACTTGTCCTTAATTACTGATGAGTTAAAACCATGCAATATCATTTGACAGGACATTTCCCTTAGCACCAACCTACTTAGGGAATACTTGGGTGAAAGAGGTGGTGGTGCAGTAGCTCCATATATCCTTATAGAAGTATTTTTTTCTCATACCAATCTACAATACTATTGATTAATTTCATGGCTTTATTTGATAACCTTGGAGCAAGTTTACTAAAAGGAATCTCATATACTATGGCAAGAAAGGTATCACAAATAATTGCGTACTATATTTTTTAAGTATTTTCTCATATGTTCTGACAATGACTTAGGAATTTTAGAGATATTCCATTACCATATCATTCCTTGAAAGAGCTTTCTAGCCACTATTATAACCAAGAAATAAGAGGCCCTATAGAATGTTGGATGAAAATTGGAATTTGGTCTTTTCCCTTTCTATTGCCATTTTCATGGTGTGACAAAATTGTTGATGATTTAAAAAAAAACCTTTGTAGTTACAATATATATATCAATGTTACCTGTAATTCTTTGAAATGGATGTAATAGGCTGGCCATACAACCTACTAACCATTAAACCAAGATATATATCTAGAACACTTAGGTTGGTGGTTGCATAAAAGCCATCATTTTTAGCTTGAAACATCTTCCATTTTGCCCACAATTTGGCCAACAATTTCTTATTTTTTCTTGGTTTTGTAAAACTCTTCCACTCATCATGTAATCATTTATGTATTTGGGTGATAGAACTTGTAGTTCTTCTCCATCTTTGAGGGTTGGAAAGAGGATATGCATCTCCCCTGATCATTGATAACATTTTTATTCGTGTGGTAAATGATTCAATCATTGAGTTAAGAACAAGGAATTACTTTTGTCCTAGATCCTAGATTGTGCAAATGAGACCTTCTGATCGGAAAAACACAATCAACAATATTCCTATCACAAGGAACAAATAGAGGAATACCATGAAAATAGTCTTGTTCCTTGAACCTTCATCCAGAAAATAAGGCAATTCAAAATTATATTTTATGTCCTTGAATATTGGTTTAAATAGTTCTATACAAGTTTTAGCAAGTAGTAGTACATGCATAACATATTTTGATGATTCTTCAAGAATTGTTTTTGATGATTGAGGTTGTTGAGATTTCTGTCTCTCAACCTTTCTTTTTCTCTAATTGCCATTCTTTCCAGGAGTTGTGATATCCATGTTAGGATAAAAATCATTTTTCTCAATTTATTTTTATATTTGAGAAGGTTCTACATATTGGTAAGCCAATTTGAAAATCCTCTTGATGTCATAATTGACATCACTAGCATTTTGTTTCTTCTTCTTATTTGAAAAAAGAGTATACCTATAAGATCATATAAATTCCTGTCATCACTTTTAAAATGTTACCTTAAGGATTCTAACTTCGGAGTCCAAAAGACACTCAAATAGTAATTAGATATAATCAAATATTTACAGGATTTATTACAAATTAAAACATAGTTATGAATCCTTGGTTCAAGTCTTCACATGTGTCATTATTGAAATGAATAATTCAGGATTTATTAAAACTTGAAACATAGTTATGAATCCTTGGTTCAAGTCTTCACATGTGTCATTATTGAAGTGAATAATTCACAAATGCCGAATCGAGTAAAGATAAGAGCTTCACACTGACTTATTTTAATGTTGCCTATTTACACTCAAAATAACATAATCACATTTATCACCTTGAAACTAAAAAACTTTTGAAGTTGTGAATATCTAAGTTTAAGAAAATGGGTGATAAATTGAACTCTAACATGCAAATGAAAGTCTTCAACTTAGGTTTGCACTCTAGATATTTTTGTGCCTTGCTACAATCCTTTGAAATCTTTACAAAGTTTTTTAGCGAATTTGACACACTGGAAGCATTTGACTTAACATTTATTTCAATAACATTGAAATCCATCTCCTTTTTGCAATAATTGACGCAACAACTTTTTAAAGTTTGGCATAGGTACTTTAAAAGTGATTCAAGGGTTTCATTTTTTTTTCAGGGAGTAAGAATATTTGCAAAATAATTTTTTATAGGTGTTCTTGTTGCTACAAAACAAGTTCTTCCATTTTATTTTTACAATAATTCAATTAGTTATTTTAAAAATGATATTAAAAAGTTTGTAGAAAAAAAAATAAAGAAAAAAAATATTTTTAAAAATAATTACAACCATGTATTCTTGAATTATATTTTTTCTAATGGATGATCATTAGTTGTTGATATATTTCAACTTTAAATAATTATTAGGAATCAATTCTCCTTCCATTTGCATTGAAAACAATATATTTTTCATATAAAAGTTGCAACCTATGTTTGAAGTTTCATACATTCTTAAAGTTATGTCCACACTGAAAATGTATTTTTCAGATATTGTACTTTTGGAACCATAACATCAATTACAAACATCTTTATGATTAGTAATGCTTCTCCATTCTAAGTCATTTGTTTCTTTTTTTTGTTCTCATCATGTGGGTCTTTTTCAACTTTCCTAGTCATCTCTTCCAATAAGAACATGTACTAACAAATGGAAACAATTCATTACTTCCATGTGTTCAAATTATTCTCATTGAACTTTTGAATTTTTGAGCAGTTAAACCTCAAATTTTGATTGGGCTCAAACATAGAGTTTGCAAGTGTGCCTATCTTCGCCATTAATACCACACAACAAATGCTTCAACCTTGAAATTTTGTATTACCACCCATAATTTATAACAATGGTTTTTTAGCATTGATACCACTACCCAATATCTATTACAAATTTCTCTACTTGAAACTAAACAATATGGCATGCTTGACCTATGTTTGTCATTGCCCAAAATTGTTACAAGCTATTTATGCTACCCGAATTTGTTACAAGATTGCTTGGACCTATTTCTTGTTTCCTACAATACATTTTGACCTATCCACAATTTGTTTTTTCTTGCTTTGACCTTTTTGCATGTGCTTTCAAGATGCCTACACAATTTTGTGTATGTCGTTCCACACACCTTGCATTATGCGCTTATTCCAAATGCCACTTCACCTTATTTTGGGCTATTTCATACCATTACATAATGCCCTCTTCTGACTGACTTTGAATTTATAACTATTGAGGGCACTTACTTGAAAGTGTTTCGATTGAATAAATGGAAATGAATGCTTTTATTATTCGATAGATATGAATAAATATTGCTTCTGAATCTCAATAAATGGATAGAATGATCGGTGAATGAATTTTGAAATTGAATTAAGCATGATCAGGATGATATTGTGCAACACTATTGATGTGCACATTGAGTGTGTGTAGTGACAGGTATAATGATTTGCCAACTAATTCTCAAGTGGAAGTAATGGGGTTGTAGAGAATAGAGAACACAATTGGGAGCACGACGACTAACTGTCGACTCTCCCTAGCAACCCATGCACGAGTTGAAAGCCCTATCAGCTTTGCTCGGGTGGCATGTGCCGCATGGGTAGGCCATAATGATTTGGTCACATGCGGGGAGGTTGAAGTGTGCACACTAAGAATGAACTTATTCCTCATCTTCCATTGGTGTCACATAGGTTGTAGAAGATCGATTTGAGGTAACGATTTCTAAATCCCTACATCCCACTCCCCACACAAGGAAACATAATAAAATGATTGTTTTAAGAACACACAGAAGTGGCACCTTGGAAATCAAGTGAATTGGAAATGTAAATGAACAATAATGATTGTTTGAAGGACACATAGAAGTGGCACCTTGGAAATCAAATGAATTGGAAATGTATGCAGTTGAATTAGCATATATGATTTTGCATCTAGTTTATTTTTGCAAAAGAAAAGAAAATGTTTTAGCATGAATACTATGGAATAAATAAATAGAAAATAATTAGAATAGGAGCAAATGAAGACTCCTAGTGAGTCTAGGAGTTATTATTTAGTGGACTTGAGTTAAAAGGAACATGCACCCACAATTAGGGGAATGGGGACATGGGATAAAGGAACATCTAAGACTAAACATAGGAACTCATGTGCACCTTCATGAGAAGGTGACACATGGAGGGTGAATAATAGAAAATAGAAAATTGGATAAAAAGACTAATATTGCATGTAATTGACAAGTGTTGCAAATAAATTTCCTATTTAAGGAAGAGAGCATGAAGGGGAAAGGAACCCTTATGAAACTTATTGTTGGATAGAGTTCGTTATGGAAAAATTATGAACTAGTGTGACTATTGTGAGTTTGACAAAGTGAGTGCTTAAGAGATTGGGAGATATCAAACTAGGCTTGCACTCATTGGCTAGTGTGTTGTTCTCTATGGCCGCTTATAGCTTGGGGGACTAGGAGGAAGGAGAGTACTCCTAGTGTGGTAGGGTGGTCAACCGAGGAGTTGGTTTTCATTTTGAAAAGATCAGATTGGGACTTGGAGTTGTGTTGATTTCAACAACTCGACAACTTCATCGATAGTTGGATCAATCTTTAGAAAACAAGTTCTTCTCATTTATTTGTTTAATCTTTGTTGAATTTTGCTTGAGGGAATTATTGTTGTAATTTATTCTAAGATGCAATTTATATTTGAAATATGGTGAATTCCATGTGTTAAATAGTAGTTTAGCTTGGATCCCCAAAAGGGGCCCTACATATGGTATTAGAGCAAGTTGAACCTAGACAGGACCAGACACTTTATTTCTGCAAAAAAATGAAATTGATTTATGAAATGATGAACTAATTAAATATTGTTTTGATCGGAATCAAATTCCATGATATGTATTTTATTTTATTAGTTGAATTATTGAATCCAATTTATGAATAATGTTGTAATGAAAAATCTGATGTTTTTATTTATTCGCAATATCTAGTAAGCACCAGAAGCTAACATAATTCCTTGAGTCAGATTGATCTTGTCATGACACACCTTGAAATGTGCTATTGTCGAAGCAGACCTTGAAATGTGCTACTGCCGAAGCAAATTTTATGGATGACTATGCAAATAATGAAATTTGAATGTATTTTTACTGTCTAATTATATGTGAATCTAAGATAAATCTAACCGTCTGCAATAGATATGCTATTTACCAAATTCAAAAGGTTGAACTGCTGTTAGACGGGTGTTGTTGCTACAACCCGATCCCCAATTTTTTGAAATTAATGGGGCCCCTCCTGTTCTCTTAAGAGAGTTTATAGAAGTTAAGTCTTTCTAGAGAACCTTTTTTCATACTTAGTTCTTTTTCCAAAAAGACGAGCAAGAGAAGTCTGTTTTTCACAAAGTAAAACTTGTTTTTTTCCAGTCGAAACGATCAGGGTAACTTGCCGAGTCGAGCTGGCATGGTTGGTTTTTATTTTTTTAAGTTTCGAAGCTTTTTTGGTTTCGGCGTGACTCATCGAGTTGAGTTGAAACAGTCGACGTAACTCGGTCACATTCGTCGAAACACCGCGCCCTTTAACTTGTCTTTTATTGAGCCTTCGTGTTTCGGAGGAACTAGCTGAGTCGAAACAGTCGGCAATAATCTTTGAGGTTTTGGTTGTCTTTTGTGTCGGTTGAACTCGCCAAGATTAGCCAAAACTATCAGCGTCTCTTCTTTTAATTTTGTTGAATTTGGACGATTTTGTGTTTCGGCAGAACTTGCGAGGCTGAGCCAAAACAATCGGAAGATCTCAGCTAGATCACCCGAAGTGCCAGAGTGTTATCCTGCAGGACCTTGGTCACTTAGTTTTTTCTTCCGGTTCGGCAAGGAAAACTGTTAACCATGATACGTTCCGGCGAGACTGGACATATTGCGTCGAAACGGTCGCTAAAGTGCGTCGAAAAGGGTTGGTTTTCTTTTCATTATAGAGCATCGATGGATCTCGGAAATAGCCACCGACGCGGTCGCAGACAAGAAGTTTATCACGCGAATTCTTGCCGACAAACCAAAATCGGCAATGTTGTTTTTTCTTCGCCGGTGTGCCTCGCCAAAATCCTGTCGATACATATCGCATCAACTCGGCGAAAGCTGCCGAAATTGTTGGTGCCGTGCCTTCTTTTCATTATAGAGCATCGATGGATCTCGGAAATAGCCGCCGACGCATTCGCAGACAAGAAGTTTATCACGCGAATTCTTGCCAACAAACCAAAATCGGCAATGTTGTTTTTTCTTCGCCGGTGTGCCTCGCCAAAATCCTGTCGATACATATCGCATCAACTCGGCGAAAGCTACCGAAATTGTCGGTGCCGTGCCTTCATTTTGATATGTTTTCGGTGCCCAAAAAAACAACACTAGGCCCCACCGCTTTAAACAAAGTTTTATTTCCGCCACCAACCGCGTCTAATCAACATTTATTGCTCTGCTTAGTGGAGGGTTATATATGGTTTTGGGGTGTTGTTTCATTTTTTTATTATTGTTTCAAATTGGAGAAGAACGCCGTTGCTATCGCCTCCACCACTCACCGAGATCTGGTCATCCATTGTCATTAGGATTTTGCGGCCAGTTATCGATTGATAGGTAGGCTCCGTTTTACTCTCGTTTTCTTTTTTCTAGTTAAGCTTGGGTAAAAGCTGTTAGTCTTTCTTTTAGTTGGTTGTTAGTTGGTTGTTGTTTCATTTTTTACTCACACATAGTTGGGGGGATTAACTTTTCCCACGCGTGGTTTCCCCACACTTGTTATCACTTACTCCGAACCTGTTGACGGCCTTACCATGCTTATTTTTGTTTCGGACGTTAGTGGGGTGCTTTGCGAGTCGACATTCGCGCGAGCTAAACCTTGGAAGCCATGAAACCAACTTGGATTCACAGTGGCTTCCTTGTCGCTTCGCAAGCCCGAGCCTCCCTCAGTTCTCAACGAGCACCTGAACTGCACTTTTGAATACCCCTCCCGACACACCCCTGTCTCGCAGCTTAGAGCTCACCTTCCACTACCCATGTCGAGTTGTTTTTGTTTTAGTCTCGACAGTTGTTTGATTTTAGTATTAAAACAAATGACATGGATTTTTAGTTGTTTATGTTTTATGCTCATCTGCACAGCTTGTTTCTTTTTCGGTTTTCTCAGTCTTGCCTATTAGTAACTAATTGTCTTATTATTAAATTGGTAGGCATAATGATTTTGGATTATGTTGCTTACGCTCTGTTGCTTACCTATGTATTGATAAAACAATGCGAACGCTTAACAAACGTTAGAGTGATGTTCTGTTCAAACTTTGCATACCAGTATTATATCTGTAAATGTTTGACGACCCTATGTTTATTTTCTGCTTACACATGATGTTTATCAGGATTTAAACAATGACTAAGAAAGGAGTCAAGAAGAAGTCCAAGGTAACTGAGCCCGAGTCAGATGTCGAAGTCGTATTGGAAACCAGGGTAGAGACTACATATGAGGATAACAAGCCAGTTATGGGGGTTACCCCTAAATTCAAGTGGGGTGAAATATTTCAGATGATCCAGGACCAAAATGTCCTTGGTGCAGTTCTGGAGGAAATGGTACTATATCAGAACATCAGAAGGTCTGGCATCGTAAAAGCAACTATGCTCCCAGAGCTTTTTCCTTGCTTAGAGCTCATTGGGTGGATTTTGTCTCAAGCTGACTCCACATCAAGGATTTTGTATGACAGCAAAGGAGAAGCTCTTACCTCGTTCCACCCAGCCCACATATCAGCAGCTTACAAGTTACCACACACTCAGGTCCACATGACCTCGTCTTGGCTTGAAAGCCTTAACATGGACACCCTCGAATTCACCAAGAAATTATTAATACCAGGGAAGCAGCTGAGGCAAAGAGCAAGCGGGGAATATGGAACCTAAATGCTAAGGCCCCCTTTCAGGATCATAGTCCTAATGCTAAGCAGCATCTTCCGTAAAGCAGCTGGAACCATCTATAAACTAAATTGGATACCTCTGATTCACCATTTGGTCTTCAATGGTACAATCTTTAACTGGGTTGACATCATCTCAGACAGTCTGTTGTCAGCCATAACAGCTTCCAAAGGAGGACTAACCCCGAAAAGGGAAGAATTCTACATGTCTTCGTACCTTTTAGATTGCATTTTATCGAGGCATCCTTTCCCCAAGCTGGGCTGCATCTGGAACAAGAACGATGTCCCAATCTACATTGCTTACAAGATGTTATGGGCCCATAAATAAAAGGGATATTACAAGACCATCTATGAAGACCTTATCATGCCTCTGTACTAGTTGATATTCATCAAAGAACCAAATTTCTTGTCGGAGAATGCCATGGCAGTCGTAGAACAATATGGAGATTACTATTTTTCGCAGGAAGGCACATACGTCATGATGTACGGAGGTTCCAAACCGCCATCTCTCTTGCCTAAATATGCAACGGATTATGTAGTCCACAAAGAAACAGTGAGGCAAGTCTTTATATATGAGATTGGTGACTTTTTGCATGATCAGAAGAAGGCTTCGTTCCCGCCATTGCCTTTCTGCATTGGGGCATATAAATTCTCCAAGGTTAAAACTGCTGAAGATTTTGTTCGGGAATTGGAAGTTTTCCATTTTGGAGAAAGGAGTTTTCACCGAAATGACAACTACGACAAAGTTGTAGAACATTGTGCATCCGTTAAAGTACATTTTGAATATGCTAATTACTTTGACAAAGATGAAGCAGTTTTCAGGAGTGCTAGCAATATGATTGAGCTCAACAAACGCTTTTGTCTTAAGAGCGGATCTAGTTCCAGCACTGCCGCTCAAGCTGCTAAGCAAGCATAATTACAAAGGAAGAGGGACTAAGTTGAAGCTCTAACAAATGAAGAACAAAGGCTAAAAGAAGAGGCTGATAGGTTCCAGAGAGAAGCAACTGAGAAGCTTCAGAAGGAATAGGCCGACAGGATGCGAGAAGAAGAAGCTGAAAGAATCAGAAAAGAAGAGGCTGAGAAGCTGCAAGAGATGAAAGAGAGGGCAGAGAAGGAAGTAGCTGAGCAGCAAAAGAAAGGGAAGAAGACGAAAAGTTCAAGAATGTTGTGGAAGTGGGAAATCCAAGCACGTAGGCCATGGACATAGACCCATCCCAAGTATCTCAAGAAATAACCACGGGAGGACACTTCCCTGTAGGAGAACTCCCACTCACACCTTTTACTCCATAAAAGGAGCACACCGTGGCCCAACTGGACACAATCGTCGTCGACCGTAAGAGAAAATCTATTGTGAGGAAGACAGAGAAAAAATGAAAATGGTCTCCCAACCAGACATCATCATTAGACACGAGAGCACCGTCATGGAAGATACGCAGAGGGACCCCGGGTTTATACCATCTATTAACGTAGTTGCTGCCCAAGCAAGTGAAGACAACATCAACAAACTGATAAATGATGTTGAGCTGGGAAAAAAAAAGGTGCACAAGTTAAAAGCTAATCTGATAAAGGAGCAAGCAGATGGAGAAAACTGGAAGAAGAAATATGATGCCCTCTTATTAGAACAAGAAAGAATAACAAGCGAGTACCACAATTTAGATGAAGAAAAGGAAGCATCAACGGTACAACTAATGATACTAGAAGGTGAGAAGATTGACATTGAAGCTCGTACCACTCAGTTAGAATCTAACCAGACAGCTGCCAACCAACAGGTTGAAGAACTAAAAGCCGGAGTGGAGGAATTAAATAAGGAAAAGGATCTCATGTCAAGGCAACTAGAGCTTGAAAAAAGCAGGAAACACAACCTAACCCCTTTCCATGAGCAGGCTTGTGACATTCAAAATAAAATCTATTGATCACAAGAAATTATCACAGAAGAAGTCAGTAAGATGAAGGCGATGGTTTCAAGGATGAAAGAAATTGATGCTGAGGCTCTGAGACTCAGGAGAAAGTGCGTGCACACCATGGAGGAAATCAAGAGACAAATTGAATGGAGAGAAGGGAAATCAGGATATCCGGGGAACCTACCTCTCAAGTCCTTGACCGATTTTCAGCTAGATTCGGGCCTCATCGAGTTCTGTAGAGGATGCGGTGTAAAAATAAACTCTGGAATTCATAAAACCATTGGGAACTGTGACGACTTCTACCAGAAAATCCGGGAAACTAATGAGAAGTGCCAGATGGTTTTCCCTCAGATCATGGAAGATTTCCCTGTCCGAGACTAGTGCTTGTCAGAACTGCAGGGCGAGCTAGACACAAACATAGCCTACATAAAGAAGATAGAAGTCCTGACAGCGGAAGACCTCCATCGGTTCATTGGGAAATCTTCCATTTATGCCTACTTTTTAGAAGACATCTCCCAGGCAACAACAACGGGAGTAAAAGGTATTGAAGCAGAGTTATATAAACATGAAATCTCCCTAAAGATGATGAATCATGTATGCAACAACATTATTATGAGAGAAACGGCCATGTGGACCAGTTACATCGTTAGGTGGAAAAACTAGCCGAGACAGAAAATCCAGCCGGAAGTTGATTTTGTTTTCTATTGTAAATATTAAAGACAACTGGAAGCTGATTTATTGTATAAACATTAAAAAACAGCTGGAAATGATTTTTTGTATTATATAGGCACTATAAGACAAAATTTTGGGATTCCCTAGGGTTAGGGTATGTGAAGAGGCATTTTTGTAAAAGTGATAAATAAGAGAAGAGAATAGAATGAAAGGAATTTTGGCAGGTGAAAGGATTGGACTATTTTGTACGAGAATTACTTTTCTGCATTAATAAAGAAGGATCTATTTGCCTGGGAAAAACTAGCACAACGATTTTGGTTGGGATATGTGGAATGTTTGTGGAATTATTTCTTCACCATTCATATGCATACTGTGAGATTGTTCCTAAGCGTTTTGAATTAATTCTTGGTTGTGAATGCTCTCATTTCCCGCGCAAACATTTATGTGTTAAATGAGTAATGGAATGTTTTAATTACATCAGAGTTATCTTTGATATCTTTTATGTTCTGCTGTAAATGTGCTTACGTTATTGAAACAACTATCTGTGACATTCTTAGGTACGTTTCTAGTTTATTACTCATATTTCATATTTGCTTCCTGTAGGGATAGAATAGATTAGATTAAATAGTTCATATTAGATTTGTTTTGATTACATGCTTTTAGATAGAGCACTTACATCTCATCTTTAAAATAAAATACATTAATGATGGATCGTGCCGCAACCGGTGAAAAAAAAACTTTAAATCACATACGGTAGCCAGGCTGTTAATCGGACGGATCCCCCACACCAAACGGTGAGCGATCTAATTGGACTTGCTTACCGGGGAGAATCCCTAACTACTGTTGGTGCGAATTTTGGGGCATCAACAGTTTTTGGCTCTAGAAGGAGGGAAGCCAGTGCATGGCTGACAGAGGAGACCCATTCATTAGAATAAATTCCTCTAGAGACCCACTTGAAACAACTATCCTAGAAGATTTCGTTCTGGAATCACAAGATCAAGAAGATCCCAATCCTGAAGGTGAATATGAAGAACCATTATACGATGTCCCTTTTGAAGAAGTAGATCACTTCAGAAGACATACTTATTCTTATGTTAGGAGACTTGGAGGGTTAAACGTAATTCCCTTATTACCCAGAAGGAGAGCTCCTAGGAGACACACACAGTTCACTAGAGATTCGGTGCTTATAGAAAATTTGGAAGAATTGTTAGATTTATCTTTGAGAGAAATCATTGAACCTATCAATCAATTGAGACCAGAGTCTCCTTTAACTTAGGAAAATCCTCATACCCCACCACACTCTCCACCACACTCTCCACCAAATTCACTGCCACACTCTCCACCAAGAATTATGGCTATACCTGTGTGGAGAGCCAGAGGGGCACTTAATTTAGCTGCACCTTTACATGATCTACCCAAACATCCGGAAAAGGTGTTACCTAAATATGATCCTGGAAAAGGAATTCCACTGAAGATCACTTTAAGAGTTTTTAATTGGATTTGAATCCCCTAAATGTGGAACATGAAGACATAGTTTGTAGACTTTTTCCCTACACATTTGAACCTAAAGTATCTTCTTGGTACTTTAGTTTGCAAGCTAATTCAATAGCAAATTGGGAATATTTTGAGAAATGTTTTCTAAGTAAATTTGGAAATCAAAAGACTGTCGCTACATTGATGAAAGAATTGCTATCTATGAGGATGGAAAAGAAAGAAAAGGTACAGGAATTTAATCAGATATTTACTACCTTATTAAATAATTTTAGTGCTGCAACAAGACTCGCTGAGGAATCATTGTTAGAATATTATACTACAGCATTTGATCCACCCATAGCTATGTTTTTTAAAAGAACAAAGTAGGCTACATTGGTAAAAAACTTTGAAGAATCCAAGAAAGTAGAAGCTGAAGCGGATAGTATTGCCAAACATTCCCTTGATTTGGAAACAAAACCAACAACCAGTAAGAAGCCTCTGCTGTTATCTAGACCTAAGGAAGAATCATCAAATGAGTTAGAAAATGTGGTCAAGATGATGCAGAAATTGTCCAATAAAATTGTAGATCTGGAAAAGGACAAGGAAATCAGTACGTCTAGAAAACCCTTCAAACCTTTCTACAAGAAAAGGGATGACAGTGGACAACCTCTCCCACCTACAAACAATTCTGTTGTCTTAAATTTAAACTAAGTGGGCATGGATCATTTCTGCACCTTTCATTAAGAACAACATTCTGAAAAGAGCTGTCCACAGTGGATAAATTCCTTGAGATTGGTCATGAATCAATTGCTAGATGCTCAAATAATAGACCAAGAAGATACTCAAGAGGAGCATATTTTCGAACAAGAAGAACCCAATCCTGATACCACGATGGTCTTATGGGATTGGGAACCCACACATGAATTAATGAGTGAAGCTTATGCTAAAGAAATCCAAGTTTCATCAGTAAATATCACTACTAGGAGTAAGGGCCCGATCCGATTGTTGATCAAACACCAGGTGTCCCTAAACCTAAGGTTGCAAGATATATGCCAAAACGGAACATAACTGTCATTCAACCACAACCTAAGGTAAATCCAACAGTGGTAAAAGAATAAAACCCAGAAGTTAATAAACAACCAAAGGTTACAGTCAGTAAAACAAGAAATAATGGGGCAAGCCCAGAAGAACATAGCATGGGATATGACATTGTTGAAGATATCAAGAAAATGAAAGCAAATATCACTTTGTTTGAATTGTGTAATCTTCCTCAGTAGAGAAAGAAATTGTTAGAAGCTTTTGATCCACAATCTAACACTATAGTAGAAAATGTTGAAGAAGATATTGAGATAAACGAAGCTAGCATTGGCAGGAAATCAAGATCTCAAACTTTTCCTTTCCTGTTAACTTTCGAGATATTTAATCATAACGTGCACAATTGCTTGGTAGATTTTGGAGCTTCCTAAAATGTTATGCCACTATCGATTTGCAAGAAAATTAATGGATAGCCAATACCATCTCCCTCTCAGATCATATAGTTAGATATGACTACTGTTAAAGTAATTGGAGAAATGAAAGATGTACTTATTAGGCTGTCGGCTGATCCAAGAGTGTGTCAATTCATAGATATTATGGTGGTAGATATACCTGAAGCCTATGGATTAATATTGAACAGGGAATGGTCTACGAAACTGAACGATTATTTTGCAACAGATTGGTATCACTTGTGGTTGCCATACCAAAACAAACAAAATCAAATCAAAATACTGAGAGAACCCCATATGAAACAAAATGTAACTAAGTTGGAAGAAAAGAATGAGATTGTAAATTTTTCATCTTCAGTATTGGGAAATTATTTCTTAGAGATTGAACCAGGTAATTATCAATCAACATATGTTAGCCATGACTCAGACGAATAGTCCGATCTCCTTCATTTTTCTCGAACTGATGATATTGATTGTAACATAGTAGAATTAGTCATTGACTTAGGTGGTAACAATATTAACTTAATTAAAACAAAAAACATATTTTGGGTTCTATACTTCGACGGTTCTAAAACCCAAGAGGGATGCAGAGCCGGTTGTGTTTTGATTGACCTTGAAACGAACAAACATTTTTTTTTATCTTGTAGACTAGAGTTTGAATGCACAAATAACACAGTTGAATATGAAGCTCTAGTTCAAGGATTAAAGAAGACTATTAGTTTGAATGTCAAATACTTAAAAGCATTTGGTGACTCGGAGATAGTTTCTAGACATGTAAGGGATACAATTCATTGTCTTTCACCACACTTAAAAGGTTATCAATCTGAAGTATGGAATTTGATTTCACATTTTGATGCTTTCAATATAAATTCTATTCCCAGATTATAGAATGTTGCAGCTGATTTTTTAATTACTTATGCTTCCAGATTAGTGCCTACAAATAACAAATGCTCTATTGAATTGATTTTCAGGCCATTTGTACCTGATAACATTACAAATCTCAGAGTGTTTGATGATGATGATCAGATTATCAGTTTCTTAACAAATGAAGATGCCTTCTAAGAAGCTATAATTGATGAAGAGAAGCACGATTTGGATTTACAAAACAAAGATGTGACTAAAGGAAACTTCATGCCAAATGAGTAAGGACTCTTGAGGGATTGTTTGATCCGCAGAACAAATTCAAGAGACCAGCAAATGTCAAAACTAACAGCTCCTCAATGTAGCACGAGTTGGTAAACCTAGGTACCGAAGTTGAACCCAAATTTGTTAATTTGGGTAAGTGTTGTTTGCCAGGCGAGAGGGATAAGTTCATCAGACTGTTCCAGCAATACCAAGATGCTTTTGCATGGATTTATGAAGACTTGAAAACATATGATACTCGCATCATACAACACATAATACCAATGAAGCCAGGGGTGAAGCCATTTCAGCAGCAATTGCGAAGAATGCATCCAACGCTTGAACCATTAATACAAAAAGAGTTAAAGAAAGTGTTGGATGCTAATATCATCTTTAAAGTCCAACATTTCGAATGGGTCGCTAATTTAGTCCCCGTGTGGAAGAAGTCGGGAGAGATAAGATTGTGTGTGGACTTTCGGAACTTAAACAAAGCATCTGATAAAGACAACTACCCTGTGCCACCAATGGAGTAGATTTTGCAAATGGTGTCAGGTTCAGAACCTTTCTCCCTACTAGACGAATTTTCTGGATACAATCTGGTATTAGTAGCGGACCACTTTTCCCACAAAGTGGGGAACGTTTGCATATCGAAGAATGCCATTCGGCCTAATTAATGCTGGAGCTACTTTTCAGAGGGCCATGCACATTGTGTTCCGAGGTTTAATTGGCCACTGCGTGGTCATTTACTTAGATAATGTGACAGTTTTTTCTAAGAAAAGGGAAGACCATGTTTTCCACCTGGAACAAATTTTTGATCATTGCAGGAAATATGGCATATCTCTAAATCCCAAGAAGAGTGTTTTTGCTGTTCTTGAAGGTAAACTTCTAGGTCATATCATCTCAAAGAAGGGAATCTCAATAGATCAAGAGAGATTCCAAGCTATAAGCCAGATTCCCATGCCCCATAACAAAAAATCTATGCAATCGTTTATGGGCACAATCAATTTTGTTCGAAGGTTTGTGCCTGATTTCGCCCAGATTGTTAAACCTCTGCAACAAATGGTGAAGCAAAGTGTACAGTTTAAATGGACTGACATACAAAAGATTGCGTTTAAGGACATTAAAGCCACAATAGCCAATGCACCTTCTTTAAGAAGTCCAGATTTTGAAAAGGATTTCATCATGTACACTTTCGCTGCAGATAACTCTCTCGCAGCTGTGCTCACTCAGAAATGAGAATCAGGAGATGAATACCCAATATCTTTCATAAGCACTGGCTTATAGGGTGTTGAATTGAATTACCCAGCCGTAGATAAGCAAGCATATGCAGTATTTAAAGCGGTGAAACAATTCAAACCATATATCCTAAAAATAGAACAAAAGTCATAGTACATCACCTCGCTGTTAGATCTTTGTTTGTGCAAAAGGAATTGGGGGAAACAAGAGAAAATTGGGTAACCACACTTCAGGAGTATGATCTGGAATTCAAGCCAGCCACCATCATTAAAGGTCAAGGCCTGTGTAAATTACTCACTGAAAATCCATTTAGTGAAGGGCAGGATTGGGACAACGAAGTTGAATTAAATCTGATTGAGGTATGTACTATTTTCACTGCCCCTGAGTCTTGATATAGGGACCTATTGCATTATTTTCAACAAGGATACCTACCAGAACAATGGAGTCCCAAGCAGAGAAGAGCAATTAGATTGAAGTCAACATCCTATCAAATAATCGATGGAGTGCTTTTCAAAAAAAAAAAAACTATGATGGAATATTCCTTAGGTGTCTCGAGAAGGAAGATGCATAAAAAGTTGTCAAAGAGTTACATGATGGCCCCGTTGGGGGACACTATTCTAGAGATACCACGGCTCGTAAAATACTTAGGGCTAGTTACTAGTGGCCCACTCTCTTCAAAGATGCTCATGCCTATGCTAGAAAATGTGATGTTTGTCAAAGAAGAGTTGGCAGATTGCCTAAAGCAGCAGGACTATTGCAACCTATTATTATCTCTGAACCATTTGAGAAATGGGGCATAGATGTTATCGGAGAGATAAATCCGAACTCGTCGCTGAAACACCGATACATCCTCACTAATATGGATTATTTCACCCGGTGGACAGAAGCCACTCCACTGCGTAAAGTGAACGAAGACGCAGTTATCAGCTTCTTGCAAGAAAACATCATAACCAGGTTTGGGGTTCCAATTTCCCTAGTCTTTGATAATGCAACTTATTTTTCATCTGTGAAATTAAATGCATTTGTTTATGAGAAATGAATTAAATTTCATTATTCAATGAATTACTATCCCAAAGGAAATGGACTAGCTGAATCCACGAATAAAAATCTCACTCGAATCCTCAAGAAAACTGTCATTGAGAATCAGAGAAGTTGGCATGCAACCCTCCCAAACGATTAATGGGAAGATAGAGTTACCCCAAAGAATTCCTTAGGAGTTTCCCCGTACACATTGGTCTATGGGAAGGAAGCCATACTTCCGCCTAATATATTGCTCCCATCTTTGCAACTAGCCCAAGCCTCACGAGGTTCTAGCATTGAAATACTACAGTCAAGAATTAACACCCTGCTGAAGCTTGAAGAGTCACGGCAGAAAGCCATAGATAGGTTCCACCAACACCAAGACATTGTTAAGAGGTGGTTTGATAAGCGGAAATCTGGAAAAAGGCGTTTTGAAGTAGGTGACTTAGTTCTGAAGTGGGATCACCCACATGATGATAAGGGAAAGCACACAAAATTTCAACAATTATGGCTTGGTCCTTACCAAATTTTTGTTAATCTTGTCCCGTCGACATATAAACTAAAAGACTTACAAGGGGAGGAAGAAAATATCCCTGTCAACGACCTTGCCCTAAAGTAATACTTCACTTAGGTCCAGGGGACTTTTGTACATAAATAAATGCTATTTTGCTTTGCTAGTTTACTTTTCTGTTTTGAGTTACTTGTTTAGATTCATTTGCTTGTTTTTTGTTTGATCCCTCTATTTTGTTTCAAATAAATCCCAGCTCAACTCCTTGGTTTATGGAAGGACAAAACTCTGAGCAATCTCAAAAGCATGGAAAAGGAAGAATCTACTTATGAAAGAAAGTTTCTCTGTGTGACTTTTCTTTTGCTGAATATGTTTCTAGAAAAGGAAGATCGTTTTCCATACTTGAGTCATGATAATCCCTGTTAAAATAACTAAGACTTGTGATTTCTGTATTACTATCTTGGGGCTCCATTCACTCTCACATTAATGACTGTCTCAGGTAGTTCACTATAATGGACCCACGGAGAGAAAGCAGGTCTCACAGATGTATGGTATTTAAAATGATTCCATGCTGCAAACCAAAAGCCAAAAGGGATTATATCAAAGAATTTATTTTTCAAAGAAATCTCATCTCTATTAAAGCATGGTTGAGAAAGCAAAGACATCCAATAAAGAAACCTGCAATAAATAGCAGCCCAACAAGGTTCTTATCCGTCCGTGAGAACGATAATCAAATAAATCTCTTGCTCACACAAAATGACATCATGGATGGAAGAATGTAAGTCACATGCCAAGGATTGGAGAAATTTATCATGGAAAACTCAGATGACAAAATTCGTCAATAAAGAAAGCATCCAAAGAAATGCAAAACAACATGGGAATGAGGAACAAATGAATATGTCTGTGATATTTTGTTACGATATTGTGGAGTCCTATTTAGTTGGCATCCAAAAGATGGATAAAAAATGAACTCCACATTTTGGCCCTAAGGGAGTGGTGAAGAAGTCTAATTCAAGGTTACCTTTATTCCCCAATGGCCAATATGTTAGAAGTGGTATTTCCCCTGTATAGAATCTACCTTGAAAATCACTGTTTTGTTTATGGAATTATTAACGTATAAGTTTTTTGATCTTGAAAAGGGATTGTTCAGAGATCTGTGTTCACCAGCGAATCGCCAATTGTTGTTTTTACAACTTGATCCCCAATTTTTTGAAAATAATGAGGCCCCTCCTATTCTCTTAAGAGAGTTTTTAGAATTTAAGTCTTTCTAGAAAGCCTTTTTTCATACTTAGTTCTTTTTCCAAAAGGTCGAGCAAGAGAAGTCTGTTTTTCACCAAGTAAAACTTGTTTTTTGTTTTGTTTTGTTTTGTTTTTGTTTTGTTTTTTGTTTTTATTGTTTTTCAGCTAAAACGATCGGTGTAACTAGCCGAGTCGAGGCGACACAGTCAGTTTTGTTTTTTAAAGTTTTGAAGCTTTTTTCGTTTCGGCATGACTCGTCGAGTCGAGCTGAAACAGTTGACGTAACTCGGTCACATCCATCAAAATGCCATGCCCTTTGAATTGTCTTTTATTGAGCCTTCGTGTTTCGGCGGAACTAGCTGAGTCGAGCCGAAACGATCGGCAATAATCTTTGAGGTTTTGGTTGTCTTTTGTGTCGGTTGAACTCACCAAGATTAGCCGAAACAATTGGCTGATATCAACCAGATCATCCGAAGTGCCATAGTGTTATCCTATAGGACCTTGGTCACTTAGTTTTTTCTTCCGGTTCGACAAGGAAAACTGTTAACTGCGATACGTTCCGGCGAGACTGGACATCTTGCGTCGAAATGGTTGCCAACGGTCGCTAAAGTGCGCCAAAAAGGGTTGGTTTTCTTTTCATTACAGAGCATTGGCGGATCTCGGAAATAGCCGCTAACACGGTCGCAGACAAGAAGTTTATCACCCGAATTCTTGCCGACAAGTCGAAATCGGCAGTGTTGTTTTTTCTTCGTCGGTGTGCCTCGCCAAAATCCTGCCGATACATATCGTATCAACTCGACGAAAGTTGCCGAAACTATCGGCGACGTGCCCTCATTTTGATATGTTTTCAGCGCCCAAAAAAACAGAACTAGGCCCCATCGCTTTAAACGACGTTTTATTGCCACCACCAACCACGTCTAATCAACATTTATTGCTCTGCTTAGTGGAGGGTTATATATCGTTTTGGGGTGTTTTTTCGTTTTTTAATTATTGTTTCAACTTGGAGAAGAACACCATTGCTGTCACCTCCACCACTCACCGAGCTTCGGTCATCCATTTTCATTGGGGTTTTGCGGCCAGTTATCGATTGACAGGTAGGCTCCATTTTATTTTTTCTAGTTAAGCTTGGGTAAACACTATTAGTCTTTCGTTTAGTTGGTTGTTGTTTCGTTTTCGGCTCACACACAGCTGGGGGGATTAACTATTCCCACTCATGGTTTCCCCACACCCATTATCACTTACTTTGAACCTGTTGACGGCCTTACCGTGCTTATTTTTGTTTCATACGTTAGTGGGGTGCTTTGCGAGTTTCCAGTCGCGCAAGCTAAACCCTGGCAACCATGAAACCAGCTTGGATTCATAGTGGCTGCTTTGTCGCTTCGCAAGCTCGAGCCTCCCTCAGCTCTCAACGAGCACCTGGCCTGCACTTTTGAAGACCCCTCTTGACACACCCTTGTCTCGCAGCTTAGAGCTCACCTTCCACTACCCATGTCGAGTTGTTTTTGTTTTAGTCTCGACAGTTGTTTGATTTTAGTATTAAAACAAATGACATGGCTTTTTAGTTGTTTACGTTTTATGCTCACCTGCACAGCTTGTTTCTTTTTCGGTTTTCTCAGTCTCTCCTATCAGTAGCTAATTGTCTTATTATTAAATTGGTAGGCATAATGATTTTGGATTATGTTTCTTACGCTCTGTTGCTTACCTATGTATTGGAAAAACAAAGCGAAATCTTAACAAACGTTAGAGTGATGTTCTGTTCAAACTCTGCATACCAGTATTATATCTGTAAATGTTTGGCGACTCTATGTTTATTTTCTGCTTACACATGACGTTGTTTATCAGGATTTAAACAATGACTAAGAAAGGAGTGAAGAATAAGTCCAAGGTAACTGAGCCCGAGTCAAATGTTGAAGTCATATTGGAAACCAGGGTAGAGACTACATATGAGGATACCAAACCAGTTATGGGGGTTACCCTTGAATTCAAGTGGGGTGAAATATATTAGATGATCCAAGACCAAAATGTCCCTGGTGCAGTTCTGGAGGAAATGGTACTATATCGGAACATCAGAAGGTCTGGTATCGTAAAAGAAGCTACGCGCCCAGATATTTTTCCTTGCTCAGAGGTCATTGGGTGGATTTTGTCGCAAGCTGACTCCACATCAAGGATTTTGTCTGACAGCAAAGGAGAAGCTCTTGCCTCGTTCCACCCAACCCACATATCAGTAGGCTACAAAATACCACACACTCAGGTACACATGACCTCGGCTTGGCTTGAAAGCCTTAACATGGACACCCTCGAATTCACAAAGAAATTATTAATACCAGGGAAGCATTTGAGGCAAAGAGCAAGCGGGGAATATGAAACCCAAATGCTAAGGCCCCCTTTCAGGATCATAGTCCTAATGCTGAGCAGGATCTTCGGCAAAGCAGATGGAACCATCTATAAACTAAATTGGATACCTTTGATTCACCATGTGGCCTTCAATGGTACAATATTTAACTGGGTAGCCATCATCTCAGACAGTCTGTCGTCAGCCATAACAGCTTCCAAAGGAGGACTAACCCAGAAAAGGGAAGAATTCTACATGTCTTTGTACCTTTTAGATTTCATTTTATTGAGGCATCCTTTCCCCAAGCTGGGCTGCATCTGGAACAATAACGATGTCCCAATCTATGTTGCTTACAAGATGTTATGGGCCCATAAATACAAGGGATATTACAAGACCATATGTGAAGACCTTATCATGCCTCTGTATGAGCTGATCTTCATCAAAGAACCAAACTTCCTGTCGGAGAATGCCATGGCAGTTGTAGAACAATATGGAGATTACTATTTTTTGCAGGAAGGCACGTACCTCAATATGTATGGAGGTTCCAAACCACCATCTCTCTTGCCTAAATATGCCATGGATTATGTAGTCCACAAAGAAGCAATGAGGCAAGTCTTCATAGATGGGATTGGTGACTTTTTGCATAATCAGAAGAATGCTTCATTCCCGCCATTTCCTTTCTGCATTGGGGCATATAAATTCTCCAAGGTTAAAACTGCTGAAGATTTTGTTCGGGAATTGGAAGTTTTCCATTTTGGAGAAAAGAGTTTTCACCGAATTGAAAACTAAGGCAAAGTTGCAGAACATTGTGCAGCTGTTGAAGTACATTTTGAATATGCTAATTACTTTGACAAAGATGAAGCAGTTTTCAGGAGTTTTAGCAATATGACTGATCTCAACAAACAATTTCGTCCCAAGGGCGAATCTAGTTCCAACACTGCCTCTCAAGTTGCTAAGCAAGCATAATTACAAAGGAAGAGGGACGAAGCCAAAGCTCTAACAAAGGAAGAACAAAGGCTAAAAGAAGAGGCCGATAGGTTCTAGAGAGAAGCAACAGAAAAGGTTCAGAAGGAACAAGCCGATAGGTTGTGAGAAGAAGAAGCTGAAAGAATAAAAAAAGAAGAGGCTGAGAAGCTACAAGAGATGAAAGAGAGGGCAGATAAGGAAGCAACTGAGCAGCAAAAGAAAAGGGAAGAAGAGGAGAAGTCCAAGAAGGATGTGGAAGTGGGAAGTCCAAGCACGCAGGCCATGGACATAGACCCATCCCAAGTATATCAAGAAATAACCGCGGGAGGCCACTTCCCTATAGGAGAAATCCCACTCACACCTTTTACTCCATCAAAGGAGCACACCGTGGCCCAACTGAACAGAATTGTCTTCGACCGCAAGAGAAAAGCTATTGTGAGGAAGACAGAGAAAATAATGAAAATGGTCTCCCAACCAGACATTGTCATTAGACAAGAGAGCACCGTTGTGGAAGGTACGCAGTGGGACCCCGGGTTCATAGCATCCATCAACGTAGCTGCTTCCCAAGCAAGTGAAGACAACGTCAACAAAATGATAAATGATGTTGAGCTGGGAAAATAGAAGGTGCGCAAGTTAAAATCTAATCTGATAAATGAGCGAGAAGATGGAGAAAACTGGAAGAAGAAATATGATGCCCTCTTATCAGAACAAGAAAGAATATCAAGCGAGTACCAAAATTTAGATGAACAAAAGGAAGCATTAACGGTACAACTAATGATACTAGAAGGTGAGAAGAATGACATTGAAGCCCGGACCACTCAGTTAGAATCTGAACAGACAACTTCCAACCAACAGGTTGAGGAACTAAAAGTTGGAGTGGAGGAGTTAAATAAGGAAAAGGAGCTCATGTCAGGGCAACTAGAACTTACAAAAAGCAGGAAACGGGACCTAACGCATTTCCATGCGTAGGCTTGTGACATTCAAAAGAAAATCTATCGGTCACAAGAACTTATCACACAAGAAGTCAGCAAGATGAAGGTGATGGTTTCAAGGATGAAAGAAATTGATGCTAAGGCTCTAAGACTCAGGAGAGAGTGCGTGCGCACCATGGAGGAAATCAAGAGACAAATTGAATGGAGAGAAGGGAATTCAGGATTCCCGGGGAACCTAACTCTCAATTCCTTGGCCGTTTTTCAGCTGGATTTAGGTCTCATCGAGTTCTGTAGAGGCTGCGGTGTAAAAATAAACTTTGGAATTCATAAAACCATTGTGTAGTGTGACGGCTTCTACCAGAAAATCCGGGAAACCCACGAGAAGTGCCAGATGGTTTTCCCTCAGGTCATGGAAGATTTCCCTATCCAAGACTAGTGCTTGTCAGAACATCAGGCCGAGCTGGACATAGACATAGCCTACATAAAGAAGATAGACGTGTCGACAGCGGAAGACCTCCATTGGTTCATTGGGCAATCTTCCATTCATGCCTACCTTTTAGAAGACATCTCCTAGGGAAAATCAACGGGAGTAAAAGGTATTGAAGCAGAGTTATATAAACATGAAATCTCCCTAAAGATGATGACTCCTGTACACATCAACATTATTGTGAGAGAAACGGGCATGTGGACCAGTTACATCGCTGAGGTGGAAAAACCAGTTGAGACAGAAAAGCTAGTTGGAAGTTGATTTTGTTTTCTATTATAAATATTAAAGACAACTGGAAGCTGATTTATTGCATAAATATTAAAAAACAATTGGAAATTATTTTTTGTATTATATAGGCACTAGAAGACAAAATTTTGGGATTCCCTAGGGTTTGGGTATGTGAAGAGGCATTTTTGTAAAAGTTATAAATATGAGAAGAAAATAGAATGAAAGGACTTTTGGCAAGTGAAAGGATTGGACTGTTTTGTATGAGAATTACTTTTCTGCATTAATAAAGAAGGATCTATTTTCCTGGGAAAAGATAGCACAATGATTTTGGTTGGGATATGTGGAATCTTTGTGGAATTATTTCTTCACCATTCATATGCATACTGTGAGATTGTTCCTACCCGTTTTGAATTAATTCTTGGTTGTGAATGATCTCATTTCTTGCGCAAACATTTATGTGTTAAATGCGTAATGGAATGTTTTAATTACATCAGAGTTATCTTTGATATCTTATATGTTTTGCTGTAAATGTGCTTACGTTATTGAAACAACTATCTGTGACATTCTTAGGTACGTTTCCAGTTTATTACTCATATTTCAAATTTGCTCCCTGCAGGGATAGAATAGATTAGATTAGATAGTTCAGATTATATTTGTTTTGATTGCATGCATTTAGATAGAGCACTTACATCTCATCTTTAAAATAAAATACATAAATGGTGGATCGGGCCGCAACGGGTGAAAACAAATCTTTAAATCACATATGGTAGCTGGACCGTTAACTAGACGTATTCTCCACACCAAACGGTGAGCAATCTAATTAGGCTTGCTTACCGAGGAGAATCCCTAACTGCTGTTGCTGCGAATTTCGGGGCATCAACAATGGGTCTTGGAATATTTTCACCATCATAATTTGTATTTGCATGTATTGCATGCATGCATGCATCCTGTCATCAGTATGGTAGTCTCCCCAACACCTAATGCTTATTTTCATCCCCATGGAGCATGTTTTTATCGATCAGTAGCCCTCCTACCTACCTAGTGCACTTTGTTTTAATCATCTGGATACTAATGCACCCTACTACACACCCTCTTGGATTCCATCAGTTAGTTCATGCATTGATTGCTCAGTTTAACTGACTATAGCTTCTGGTTGTCTGTATCGGAGTGCCACTTGACTATTGACAGTCCTCATGCGCCCACCTTGGAGTCTCCTTCCCTAGATTTGTTCTCACATGACTAAGTTAGACTCAATTAGTCTCACATTGACTGATATTTGACTATCTGTGACTACTACCACTGATTGGGTGATGTCTCCAATGCAGTCCAAGCCACACCTTGAGGAGAATTCGAATCACCTTTGGGGTAATCGAATTCATTCTATTGTACTCTCATATTTTTTCTAGCTTACAGTTGATGAATGACATTACAACATTTTTCCACATTCTTTGAGTTTCAGGTGTGAATATTGATTCAATTCTATCTCTTCTTCTCTACAATTCTTTGAGTGAAATTGTGAGGTTTGTTCAAGCTGAGTGATCTACACCTGTAGAATATCAGAACGAGAAGATATTAGCATATTACTGAGTGGTATCAAATGATGTTCACAGTTTAGGGAACCTTCGAGCAATTTTTGTTGAATGTGTGATATATACACAGTATATGAATTCCATAATGTTGATTTGTTGTAGAAGAATGTTATTATTTTAGCATGAAGATCAATGTTACCACTGTAATATTCTCCAAAACTTATAAACCGATTTAGGGCTCAAGCTTCTATCATAAGATTATGAAATTCTTCTATATTATGTGACATTGTTAATTTAATACCTCATGAATGATAATACGATTTAAGAACAATATTTATATTACTTTTATATATTTTAACATTCCCCTTGAGCGGTAATATGATATTTTAACGACTTTTAAATAAATTTGTGATGTCTTGTTGCTTTCCCCAAATAATATGGTGATGTTATAATATGATTTCATAATGCCTTTTAAATAGAATTGAGAAGTCATGTTGTTTCTCCAATAGTATGGTGATATTATAATACGATTTCATACTAACTTCTAACTAGAATTGTGTTGTCTTGTTTTTTCTCAAAGGATATAGTGATGCTAGAATGTTGTTTTTGCTATAAGTATAAGAGAATGCGTTAGAGATAAGAAATCTTAACTTCTAACTAGATTGTGTTGTCTTGTTGTTTCTCAAAGGATATAGTGATGCTAGAATGTTGTTTTTGCTATAAGGATAGGAGAATGCCTTAGAGATAATAAATCTTAATATTACAATGAACATTAATTTTATTCCAACTTGTCATATTAAATGGCAGAGTGTAAATAAAAAAATTAAAAATCACATCCTTTGTATTCTAGAGTACGAAGGTCATTACTATGAAATTATGTTAAAGTGGATCACAAATTGGAATTTTAAGTTAGCTAGGGTTTAGGAAAGAATGGCACAAGTCCTTAAATTCAACTCAAGAACAACAAAAATAAAATATTGTACCAGCTAAACAAGCGAGAGGAAGATCCATAGATAGCATGATGATCCTTCTCAGTTATAACCTGGAGATACTACAAGGACAATTGAGGAACTACTCGACACTAATATTGTTCGTATAAAGGCCATTCTAGACTTATTTGCTGAGATCGTTGAGTTTCTTAGTACAAGTTCAACACCTAAGGACTGTGATCGATGACAACGATTACCCATACATGTAGCTAATTACTAGCATAAATCCATCTTAAAAGGGGATCTACCAAGCCTTGAGAGGGATAAAATCTCTCTAGGTGCAACCCCTTTTTTAGAATGCAAATGTTGAGGAAGGGTTTCAGTTTATCTAAATTGTGTAGTTTTATATATGTGTAAACTGTTTTAATTCTAATTTAAGTCAACATGTTATTTTTTATAATATTTTATTATTTTTTAAAAATGACACATGTCAGCTCCAGGATGAATACAAAAGGAGTTACACATCCCTCTACTGGAATGTAGAATGCGCCTCTTCGATGCAATTAGTTAGTTGTTGGATAGTTGTACAAGTTGACCACATAAGGCCTAGACTGCGAGCTTGAATTCATTGGTTAAGTAAATCAGTGGTTTTTCCCCTTACTGATACTAAACCTCCTAAAAGATACCAATGTTTCCATACTTCACAGTTCTCCAGAAAGAACCCATTAGGAAATTGCAATGCAACACTTATCACAATAATAAATCAATCATCATGACATTTAACAATCGTCTTATTCCTCCCATCCTATGCAGTGTTCAAAGACGAAGGAGAACATGGTTACGTGTGATAATCTAAGTCACCTGACACGAGGAAACAGGACACGAAAGACACAAAAATACGAGTGTCCGACACGGACACGGTGGCCCTCAAAATCAGGACACGTTTTATATACATACATACATATATAGATTTTAAAAATATATTAAAATTTAAAAATATAGACATGTAGATCCAATTTTTTTTAGAAACTAGAAAGTAGAACATTTACAAATATTCAATAGAAATTAGAATGAATACACATTAATGATTGCATATTTTCCTTTCACAAATCACAATGAGACACATAGATGGATTGGAATTTGATAGGAATTGGGAAATAGCTCAAGATGTCGGAACCATATTTCTCATTAATTCATTAAAATCAAAATGTATTACATAGATGTCGGAATGCCACTAGGCACTGACAAATGCCAAATAGACTAATAGTAAATACAAAAAGGGGTAGATCAAGATGGAAGAATCTCATCTGTCAATGACTCAATAGTCCTCCTTCATGCCTGAATCAAAAAAATCATCACTGCCCTGATCCTCATCCTCCTCCTCCTCCTCCTCTCTTCTCGTCTGATGATCTGCATCTGTTGGTGTGGAGGATGACCCCTCCATATGATCACCATCATTAAAAGTGATCGGCTCTAGATCATTAAGTTCCATGTTGGATAATGCCAACTCAAAACTGCTGTCCAAACCCATATCATCAGGAAAGACATCCCACATATTTGTCTTTCCCTTCGTCTACTCCTCCCTCTTCCTGTAAATAAGACAAAGGTTGGAGTGCACATACACCATTGTCTCTACCCTCGATTGCTCAAGCCTACTCTTCTTCAAACTGTACAAGTTCCCACATGTGCTCCAATTCCTTTCACAACAAGAGGATGAAGTAATTTAAGAGATGATCCTCAAGGATATCTTCTATAGAAGAGGGCATGTTTCCCCATGAGTTTCCCACCAAACATAGGGTTTCTTAACCCCCATGTCTCTCAACACCTCATATCCTCCAAATATCCCAGTGCGAGTGGAAAACTCTACAAATCCATCCTCCACCTCCTCAAGTAGGTATCTATCTTAAAGTAGCCATCTAAATGCTGTCTTCCTCCCTTGTGAGATCTCTCCATCCATGTGAGGAGGGACTTTTCATGAGGGCCCCGACCCACCATTGAGCCAATCATGACCGTAGAACTTGGGGTTCAATGAGTGGGCCAAGCAATGCAAAGGTGTGTAATTCTTATCCCACCCGGAGATAAGAATATCCTGTATGGTGGACCATAATTTCTCTGCGATGTCTCATACTCAGAACTCTCATTCTCCATAACAATGGTCCTCATGGAATCAATCATGGAATCCCACCCCTCATAAACATCTGCTAGGATGGGATGGTCTGTGTCTGCAAACCGCAACAAATAAATGACTGGCTCCATGATCCTAATGGTAAGATATACCCTCTCCCACCAACCATCATCTAACACTATGTAATTTACCTTTTTTGAAGCAACCTAATCCGTTTTTCTCCAAAAGGTCCAAAACTTTGAAATAACCATGGACCTAAGAGTGGTTTTGACCTCTATCAACCTCTTGAGCATGATGAATGAGGAAGAAAACCAAGAATCTACAACTTTCAACAATGAAATATGTGTGTACTCTTTGTAGATTGTGAGGGCATTGGTGTGGTTTTGTACAAAGTTATGTATATGGCGTGCATGTTAGGATATTCCTATACTCCATCCTAGTCCTACCAACATTTTCATTATTTGCATTTTCAGTCTTGCATGCATTCTGCATGCATGCATGCAATTGCATGCACCCCATTCATTAGTCCCAACACCTAGCCTCAGTTAGCCAGCTCCCGGGAGATTCTCTCATGTCAGTTCTAGCCCTCCTAGAGATTAGTGTGCCCTTCCTCCTTGATTTAAGGAAGCCACTCATCCTCTCTCACCTACCACTTCATTTAGTTCAGTTATCTTTAGTTCTTTCCTTGATTTAAGGAAAGACTGATTCTCAACTAACTGTATCACTCCGATGGACCTCCAGTGAGACTTGAATGCCCATTCAGACTCCAATTAGCTCCTCATGCGCCCTCCACTAAGCCTCCTTCATTCATTTAGTTCTAGTTACACTCAGTTACACCTACCACACTCAGTTAGACTCAGTTTGACTGATGGTTGACAGTTACTTGAGCATTGATGACTCCACTGATGATGAGATAGACTTCTAGTTGTGCTCCGATGACACTCCAGTGATCTTTTGATCACTCCATGAAGGCTAATTCGAATTGCCACCTTGGCATTCGAATCCTCATGCATTGTACTACTTATTTGTCCATATTGTGATTAATTAATTAGTGTGTGTGAAGTATTTTTTTTCTTCTATCCGAGTTCTACTGTATTATTATTCTGTTGCTCATCTTACTACATTGACCACTCTTAATCTTATTCCTAAATTCTTTCTTGTGAGGTATACATTAGCTCTTAGATCTGCTGTGAGGATTTTCACATGGTATCATAGCATGTTGAGAGTATTGTTTATCTCCATTCCTGAGAGTTTTTTGCAGGTTATTATCAAGATTTCGAGTGCAGCAGTTGCAATAGTTTCTGCATCTTTTGCAGCAGTAGCAGTTGCAGAATTTTATATTGTTTTTGCATGTCTTCTATAGCTTCCATGTATTCAGAAGAAATCCCTCTTCTTTCTCCATTCAACTATGATGAATGGAAACAAAAAACGATAGCATATTTGAAGAGCCGTGGTCTCTTTGATTATTGTTTTGAAAGAGAGTTCGAATCCTCTGAAGAAAAGATTGATTGGTTAAATAAAGGTGACAATGTCCGTGCAACCATGATGTTTGCTATGCCTCAATGCATGGCATATGAACTCCTTGATGTTGAATCTCCAAAAGAGCTATGGGCCCACCTGGATGAAATATTTGGCAATCAGAATGAAGGGATTGGTCCAATCCATTTCGAGAGCAAGCCCACTATTGCATTCGCTTTCCTTGATGATCTCACAGGTCATGAACCAGTATCAAACATATCTCACATTGAAGTTAGCCATAAAGAAGAAGAACTTGCAGATTTTACACTCATGCTCTAAATTTCTTCTATTTCAAATTCTGTGCCAGCGCACACTCTAGAAATTGCAGAAGGTCCTAAATCCTCTCTTGCACCAGAGTTTGTTGGTTTGCATCATGATCTATTGAATGTTTCAGAGGTAAAATCAGCCATTGGAGGTAATGCATTCACTCTCCTTGATCACTCACCTCTTATGTACTACTATATGATCATTATTTCATGCTTTCAGAAGGTTATTGAAGATAATGGCCATTGCCATTCGCTTGGGATAATTTCTCATGCACTTACTGGTTTTGATATCCTCTCTAATGGTTCAAAGGAGATCTCAAGAAACCATGATTCAAGTCTTGGATCTAATTTGGATTATAAGCAATCACTACTTGGGATAATTTCTCATACATATGATAGTTTTGATCTCACCCCTGCTGGTTCAAAGGAGATCTCGAGAAACTATTCTTCAAGTCTTAAATCTGATTTGGATTTCAAGCAATTATGTGATGGTTCTTTTTGGCATAACCTCACCCATGATGGTTCAAAGGAGAAGACAAAAGACTATCTGCACATTCATAGATTTGATCCTACCTCAGCTGATTTGAATCACAGGTTCAAGGATCACCCTCATACCTTTGGATTTGTTCTCATCACATTCAATCTGAAGAGAAAGTACAAGCACATGCTTTCTGAGCATGATCCACTTCTTCCCAAGAAGAAGATACCTCCAGACATATGACCAAGCATCACACCTGCTTGAGTTTGGAGCATTTATTTTTGTGTGTGCCTTACAGTCTATTTTGAGGGGGGGTATTTTTCCCATGAGGTTTTCACCATTTCCTCGGTTTATTGACTGTTATTATTATTCATTGTATTGGGTGACCTTTGGTCTTAGTTACTAGGGCCCAGGATGGATTAAGGGGGGGTGTTAGGATATTCCTATACTCCATCCTAGTCCTACCAACATTTTCATTATTTGCATTTTAGTCTTGCATGCATTCTACATGCATGCATGCAATTGCATACATCCCAGTCATCAGTCCCAGCACCTAGCCTCAGTTAGCCAGCCCCCGAGAGCTTCTCTCAGATCAGTTTTATCCCTCCTAGAGATTAGTGCGCCCTTCCTCCTTGATTTAAGGAAGCCACTCATCTTATCTCACCTACCACTTTAGTTAGTTCAGTTATCTTTAGTTCATTCCTTGATTTAAGGAAAGACTAACTCTCAACTAACTGTATCACTCCGATGGACCTCCAGTGAGACTTGACTGCCCATTCTGACTCCAATTAGCTCCTCATGCGCCCTCCACTGAGCCTCCTTCATTTAGTTAGTGCCAGTTACAATCAGTTACACCTACCACACTCAGTTAGACTCAGTTTGACTGATAGTTGACAGTTACTTGAGCATTGATGACTCCATTGATGATGAGATAGACTTCTAGTTGTGCTACGATGACACTCTAGTGATCTTTTGATCACTCCATGAAGGCTAATTCGAATTGCCACCTTGGCATTCGAATCCTCATGCATTGTACTACTTATTTTTCCATATTGTGATTAATTAATTAGTGTGTGTGAAGTATTTTTGTTTCTATCCGAGTTCTACTATATTATTATTCTGTTGCTCATCTTACTGCATTGACCACTCTTAATCTTATTCCTAAATTCTTTCTTGTGAGGTATACATTAGCTCTTAGATATGCCGTGAGGATTTTCACAATGCATCCTCAATAAGTTTTCCAATCCATGTCACATCTGAAGCAATAGATTTCCGTGCTAAATTCAAAGAATGGACAATGCAAGGTGTCCAAAATACCTGTAAGATCAATAAAAGAAAGTATACATGAGTATAGACTCTAGACTCTACAAGACTGCAACTAACAACTCAAAATTTTAAATAAATGAGCAAATTAGAAATGCAATTATGCAAGGTGTCCAAAATGAAAATACCTATGGATATTTAGCTTCCACAAGCATGCCAACATCCTTACAAACAGGTGCATTGTCTGTGATGATTTGTACACAAGAATCAACACCTACATCTTCAATGAATTTGATGAACAACTCACCCATATATTGTGCATCCTTGTATTTCCCAAGAGCATCCACCACTTTCAAGAACATCGGTCCATTTGGGGAAGACACCATGAAATTGATGAGTGGATGGCGTGTTGCATCCATCCATCCATCGGAAACAATACTAACACCACATGTGGGCTATTTTGATCTAATTGGATCAATAATTTTATCCACCTCCTTCTTTTCCTTAACCAACAATGTGGTTCTAAGCTTCTTTGAACCAGGATTCACATAACCAGTTGGAGCTCGTTCAATTAGAGTTCAACACATCTCAATGAACAATGGCGATCGTGCAACATTGAATGAAATGAAGTTGAGGTAGAAATATAATGCAATGGTAAGGTCCACCTCTTCTCGCGCCTCTTGTTGGAAAATCTTATCCATTGGACCACTTGAAGTTAGCCTCTTTCTTGTTGGATAAGCATCAACCTCACTCCTAGTGCTAGAGGGTTTCCTCAAGAATAAAAGAGGATCCTCATTCTCTTGTGTTTTGCTTGCTGCTGCCACCTTCCCCAACCCAACATGATCCTCTGTTTCCATCTCCCTCCTTTGGGTAACACTAACTTATTTGCATGAAGAAATCCCACAAGGAAGGGCCAAAAAATGCCCCTTAACCCGGTAATATGTGCTCTTGAAATCATGCTTGCAGCAATTGCAAGTCCAACACACATTGCATCCCCCACTAAGCTTTTATCCAACGCCTTCTTTCCTTGTCACATACTTCCACAAAGGGTATTTACTCTCTTGTGCTTGTTGTCTTGCTAAAACATGGTTAAAACGAGCATGAGCTTCACTAGAAGCAGTTGGAGCATTGATAGGAGTAGAAGAGGATATGCTTGGAGGAGGAAGAGGAGGAGAGGGATTAGATGGGGCATCTATTCCTTTCCTTTTCCCTTTAGCTATTTCCCTAGCTGATTGAGACATTTTTCTACTTCCTTGATGGTGAGATTGAATCCTCTAAGTAAATCTCCTTTCAAATAAACTTGGAATCCCTTGCAAATGCTTCAAATCTCCCTTCACCTGCAAAAAAACCCACACTTATCTCTCCCTAGCTCTCCCTTCAAGTCACAAATGCCAAAAAAAAAAACCAAAAATCGGGTTTTAAGAGACCCGCGGGCTCCTTTTTCGCGCGGAACGTGTCTTGGAATCAGGACACACGTGTGCAAACATGTGAGACGATCCCAACATGTGTCCAAAACATGTTTTATCGTGTCCCAAAACCGGGACATGATAAAACACGTGTTAGACACGTGTCCATGTCCGACACGTCCCCACGGGGCACTTCACCCTAAATGGACGTGTTCGGTGACTTAGGTGATAATCACAAGAGAGATTATGTCAACACTGTTCAAACCGTGATTTTAGACTCTGGATTTCCGATTGTTTAAACAATAAGAAGTGTTAGAAGAAACAGGATCGCAGAGCAATAACAATAAACAAAAATGCAAATATAATCACACACACATTACAAGAGAGACACAGATATATCGTGGTTCACCCCAACTTGGGCTACGCCCACACTGAAGTTTCCAGTCCTTATTATTATTCCGTCCAACAAAGTGAAGGGATACAATTTGCAGCACAACCGCTGCACTTCCTCTTCATTGTCCCACAGTCTCTCTTCTTGATCTTAGAGATCTTTACAATGCATAATACCTAATACATCAACCCTAGCCATGTTACATGTCTTTCTTTTATAAGGGAAATACAATGGGAAAATACCACGGGTTACCCAAACCTGGAGTATGGACACGGCTGAATAATAATATCTCTGAATCTGGAGATCAGGCTCCATAACCAACAAGAAGAGCATAAACAAAAATATAATTACCTACTTATTGGGAGTTGTTTAAAAAGGATTAGCCGCGTTGGGTTCATATCAATGAGTGTCCTTGATATTCGAATTTTATATACTTAAGTTGTTAAGAGATAAGTCTTATGCACCACATTCCATATAGATTGATTTAGAGGGTAAGGTGTTAGCTACGATGATGATCCCGAGGCAGTTATAGACATAGTTAAACGTTAGTTCTCAACGCTTAAAGGAGTTTTACATATATATAATATAATTTGTGCTTTTATATTCTAAATTTGTGATTTTCCTTGACATTATTTTAATTTAGGAGTTTATGTGCTTGGCTTCTCAGGTGAACGAGATATTTTCAAGACTCCTACTTGGTTGGGAAATTTGTTCCCTAGATTCATGTGGCCTCTCGGGAGGTATTGTATCTTGTTGGAACCTTTTGATGGTGGAATTTAGACCTTATAGGACTGAGGGGGCATATTAATGGAAGGTCGGTTCTTAGAAGGTGATATGAAAATATCAATCCTAAACTGCTATGGTCCCTATAAGAATAGGGAATATTTTTGGAACTTTTTGGATGCGAGTGGACTTCTAAGGATACCAAATTTGATCCTTGCTGGGGATATTAATGTTACTCTCTCGGCCTCTAAGATGTGGGGTCGTACAATTATACTGGATCCCCTATCTGTCTTTTTTTCAAAGTTAATTCAAAAATCAAATCTTATCGATGTTGTTCCTCTCAAACTAGGGCCTACTTGGTGCAATGACAGAAGTGAGGAGGAAACTATCAGTAACAACCTTGATAGATTCTTAATGAATGAGAAGCTGGCAGATTCTCTCCGAAAGTATCGAACTTGGGTGATTAAGTCTTCCATTTCAAACCATTTCCCTATCATCCTGCAAATTGATGGGGTTAAATCTAGGAGACGTTTTCCCTTCAAATTCAATAATATGTGGCTAAAAGAGACAGACTTCTGCTTGATGGTTAGGGATTGTTGGATTTCTACTACTATTTTGAAGAATCCATCCCTATAGATAGATTGGTCCAAAAACTTAAAACTCTACACAAAATTGTGGTTAAATGGAAGAAAGACAAGAAGCATGAATATAATGAAGAACTCCAATTAGGTGAGGGGTTAATGGATCAAATTTATGAACACAATCATGGATGCATCTTTCTAGAAGAAGAGAGATTAAAATTATTGGAACTTGATAAAAAAATGTATTTACTTGAGCAAGAAGAAATTACTTGGAGACTAAAAAGTAGAACAGTTTGGGTGGCTCTGGGAATAACAACACTAGTTTTTTTCATAACCATGACACTTTTCGAAGGAATATAAATGCTATCTGAATATGAAGGTGGAAGGGGGTAATGCTATTCACTCTAACCATGACCTAAAATAAACATCTCATGTATCTTTCCTAAGAGTTGCAAATAACATAATCATACACTATATTCTCCGCTTCTTTGCTTTTGTTTTTAAATGTGAACGAATAAACACCTCACGTATCTTTATGAAAAGGCAGATTTTTTTAATTAATTATAATAGTATATTTAAAAATAATATTTTATTAATAATTTGATTTGGACTAAACTTCTTGCTCATTTTTGTTACGAGAGATTTAAAATTTCCCATTTTATAATAAATAATCATTGAATAATTTGATATTTCCTTTAAGCTTTATCCTTAAAATTGTTAAAATGGTTGAGATATGGTATTCCAAGTTTATTAAAGTAGGGAGGGAAATACAAATTTGATTGATATTTTAGGATTCCATTGATAATTATTTTTTAAAATAAATAACTAATTGATAAAAAATGTTTTGATGGTTATGATAATAATTATTAACATTTATTTAAATTCTTTTTTTCTGCTCAAACAAGTAGTGTATAGTTTTGTTGCCCATTTGTACTAATAGTTATCATCCAAGTGATCGAATCTGTGCGAAGCTGAACCTCGTCTCGTGCTTCTATCGCTAGCTAGTCAGCTTTTCATCATCCCAAGCAATTGGTCCGGTCAAAGCTGTTACCAAACCATACATGTGCAAAGCTTAACCTTGTCCACACGAAAGTTGGCCAATCATACTGTCACTGAGACTAACACTATAGTAGGATTACTTTTTTAGGCATGGGCCTTCATATAAATTAGCCTCTCCTGACTTGCTCGCTTTGGTCTGATACCTCCCTATAGATTGGGAATTCACTTAAATATTTTATAATTTTAGTTTGGTATAGATTTTAAGAGAAATATTTTTAAATTATTATAGTTTTGATTAGTTAAGAAATTAAGAAGTTCGATTTTGAAATTATGATTTAATGTGGGTGCATAGAGGATATTCTTAGAGAATGTGCTTTTCATTTTCAACCCTCTTAGTGTCACAAAAATTTGTTCTTATTTTAACAATGTTGATTTTCATTTTACGTTAGTTAAATAAATAGATACTTTTGATCTTTTAGATTAGGGTTGATCACCTCCTTATAGTATCTTAATTTTTCTTATCCTCTAATTCTTTATTGCACCACAATTTCTCTTTAAATTTAGATGTAATAATATTTTTATTATTATTGTTATTTTACAAAGTGACATTTTCCTTGGTTACCCAATGATTTAATAAATAATTGACATCTTTATGCCAACCTTGCTTGTTTTATAGGTGGTTTTGACTAGAGTTTGAAGCAATCTTCAAAAGCCTTTTATCTTTCAAATTGTCATTAGATCAAGCACATAAACATAATGACAACTAAAGAAATAGATATATTCTTCTAAACCAATCTAGTCAAGGCAAGGCTAATCTAACCATCACTAGCCACACTCATGCCAACTCCAGTTTCCTTAGGCACCTTCCAATGGAGTTATCAAATCTTTAAGTAGTCTTCTTCACATGCAATACCACACTACCACAAACCAATATCATAAATTACTAATTACCATGACCCCAACAACCCCAACAACCATGAATATAGATGTAAATTTGACTTACTTTATGTTTATTTATTTTAAAAATATAAATAATTATATAAAATACCAAGTAAAATTGATTAAATTATTTCATACATACTTTTAGTACATTGATAATTTATAATGATGATGTTCTACTTAAATCAGCTTTGGTTTATTATATATAATTATGAACAAGGTGATCATATCCTTATCGAAAACATTAGAAGGCGATCATATCCTTATCGAAGACATTAAAGATGTACCATTATTGAACACATTAAATATGTTATAATGCTTTCATGGAAGTGCAAAAGAAAATGTCTATTCAACATAAGACAGAAAGTGTCTATTAAAAAATTAAGTGGATTAATCTTGAATTAATGCAATGAGTGCATTCTTTTCTATGTTTGCATTCTTGATTTAAATTGTCATTTCTATTTTTGACTTGTCTTTTCAATTAAAATTATATTGCCAAAAACATTTTATGGTCAAACTAATTATAATATTGTGTTAGTGGTTCATTATATAGTTTTTAGTTTATGGATTTAATTATTACAACTTTATTACTCTAAATGATAGTGTTAATTAAAGTTTTGTCTTCTATTGGTTTTTGTTTTATTAAAGTTTGTCTTTTACTGGTATTTGTTTTATAAGAATCTCTTTTATGAAAAAAAACACACTAATTTAAGATTTATATGGATTCTCCATAACTTTCTATAGAATTGACAAGTTCTTTTGTGCTTTCATAATAATTTTTTTAATAAAAAAGAAAAATTATTAATTAGGGCTCATCATGTTATTAAAATGGATTTGATATAACTTTCCATAGAATTGATAAGTTTTTTAAAATTTTAAGAAAACATTTCTTATAAAAAATAACCATCTTTTAGAATTCATCATATTTTTAAAATAAATTTCTCATAACTTTTCATAGAATTGACAAGTCTTAACTTTAATTAATCTTTTTAATAAAAAAATTCATAATAATCTTTGTATTTAAAATAACCATTAATTTAGGACTATATCATGCTATTAAAATGAATTCAAACATAACTTTCATATAATTGATAGGTCCTTCTACCTTTCACGAGAATCTTTTTTTATGAAACAAAACACTAGTTTAAGGCTCATCATATTCTTAAAATGGATTCAACATAACTTTCCATAAAGTCTTTCACGAGAATCTTTTTTTATGAGAGAGAACACTAGTTTAAGGCTCATCATATTCTTAAAATGGATTCAACATAACTTTCCATGAAGTTAATAAGGACTCATCATATTCTTGAAATGGATTCCACATAACTTTCCATAAAATTAATAAGCCTTTGGCTTTCTGACTTATGATTTTCTCCACCGATGAATGTGGAGTTATGAATTAAAATTCCCATGTTAGAAAAACATATTTTATTCTTTATAGTAGTTTAATTTTTATTTTTAAAAATTAAATAATTTATTGCATTGAAAGTAGTGACGTTCTTTACAACTTGGTATGGGTGAGATGTTGGAATGCATATACGTAAAACGGTAACCCCTTTTCAAAATATCTACCCGAAAATAAGGTCATTTGAGATCCTGCAAAATATATGCATTATACATTGTCAATCGATTTATATGCTAAACCCCGTTGCATTTAATTAAAAATATGGGAGTATGTAAACTTATGTAGTGCAATAACTATTTGTGTAGAATTAGTCCCCTTTTAAAAACATATACTAACTTCACACACACAAATGCATTAATGAATTCAAACAATTCCAAAGAAATTACATAATTTAATCCCTTATGAGATTGGTTACTTTGAATCAATAATCAATTTGAAGTATATTTTCTAAAATGCAAGTCACAACATTCATTATGCAAGTAATTACTTGTTATGACACATGCTCTATTCTAGACCATTTTATTTGATTGATTAGATTTAGTGTTCGAGGAGGGATGTATATCTTGTAATGAAAAGTAAACACCCAATTACAAAACAAACTTAAAGCACTTGCAAGTTTTACTCCCCTATGACTAATTACTTAATGCATATTACATAGTGTACTCTGATTAATGCTCACTCTTTTGTAACAAATGCTTTGTTCTTAATCATACACATTGATTCTTCAATATTTATATTCAAGAAAGACCACACACTATGCACGTAAGTACTCCACACAACAAATATTAACATTAAAAAAATATACAAGAAACAAAGACTAATAAAATGTTCCACCCTACAAACATTAACACTCTAATCAGATCTAACTACTATACAAAGAAATAGAAAAGTATCATTATCTATGAGGAAAGGGGGCCTCCTTTCTCAAAATTAAGTCACAAATACGCACTCAAGCGCTCACAAGTTAACACATAACCAGTATCAAATCAAGGTATTTTCCATTAACTCTTGGAAGATTTACAAAGTATCAAATCATAGAGTTCTATATCATTCTATCCACCCCTCACATATGACACATTCATCCTTTTATAATTATCACATAGTCCAAATGAGGAATTCATGGATCCTATTCCCTAATATCGAGATGAGATTTTATCCACATGAGTCAGATACTTATACAAAGTATCTTTATGATCCAACTAACTTCCATTCAAATCATATATTGGGTTTATTCGTTACAATCAAATCGATCCACATGATCCCTATTGCGAGATTTACAACCTTGGCATATGGGATATCGTTCCTCCTTCAAATTTGGAATTATGTTAATGAATAGACTACGAATTTCCTGTATTGACCCAATATTTGACCGAGATTCCACCTGGTATCTGATGACTTTCTTCATGATCCAAGATGAGCATGAGTAGCTCCAATACTTGTAGAACATGCTTCAAGCGTCGAATTCATAATCTTGCTTGAGCTTCCATCCAAAATGATTGTGTTTACAAGAACCTTCTATTCTGGTAACAATGATGATAAACAACTGTAAAATGGTTTTCAAAATCACTTGAGTAATTAATAACAAGAATAAGTGTTTACAAAAACTATAATACTCGAAATTCTCCTTAGGTGTGATTATTGCAAGGACCATAAGGATTTAGGTGTAAAAAGGATAATTTTTTATGGAAATGGGTGAATTTACTAAGTATACAGAGCACGATTATTAGTCAATATAGCTACAAAATGGAGTCTCAACATATTCCCCACACCGAGGATGTTGCAGGCCCTCATGCAAATGGTCAAAACTCCTCTGGGAATCCCAAGTGCACATTGTTCTAATTATATGATAAGTAGCCAAATTCTTCCTTTGTGTAGTATCCTAGACATTGGTGAATTTCTATCCATGTTGCTATCTCCTGAAACTCATCCAAACGTTAAATAATCTTGTAGGATTTCTTAGCACACCACATTAACAAGAAGTGGAATTTGATTCCTATCCATTTAGTTCTAGTCCTTCTCAAGGAATCAACATACATATGAGATTGAGTTAAGTCTAAACAGAACAGAGGAAGAGCCATATTATCCCTTTGTTGAAGTATTTGTAGTAATAGTTTCCATCTTTCTTGGAAAGATATTACAACTTCCATCATATGGTAATTTCAAATCTCTTCAAAGTTTTGGATAACCATTCTTTAGTTTCTCCTAAGTAATTTTACCTTCCAATACTTAGATAGGAATTCTTGATGGTCTCTAATCACCTCTTTGGGAAATGGATTCTCACTTCAAACTATCACACTTGAAAAAATTTCATTCTGCCCATAGAGTTCCATATACTTATTCCATTTAACCTGATTTTGCATGAAGGAAGCAAAGGCTCCAAGTTATACATCACCAACTATGGGGTTGGGATGCCACCTAATGTCCTCCTATAAAAAGAAACAAAATTGTTAAAGCTCACATAAAAAATTCTTATTTTCAATGGACTCACAATACATTTTGATGAAATCAACAATGGTGTTGATTTCATATTGTTTCCCTATAGTCAACATTTTAATTCTCAATTCAATCCATTGCTCATGAAAATAAATAGAGTAGACTAGCAGGACATCTACAGGAAATAATCTGTAATGCGAGACCTCTCATCCTTTATACCTCATACACATCTCCCTTTCCTTCCCAATGAACATAATTAAGTTGGGTGGAAGCTATATAATTTCTTAATTTGACTCTTCAAGCATTCATTTTTAGATTTCACATATTGATCTAAGACCCCTAAACTTTTTAACTTGCTTCTTAAATTATTTATCTGCCTATTTTTTTTTTTGTAATACCACTTTAGGCTCTTCGAAACTTACTTTTTCTACTTGCCTAACTTCTCCAACTCCTTGATTCAAATCCATAGGTTCAAAATATTCTAGTCCCATTGATTCCCACTGTATCTCTTATGCTTGTGTTGGATCCATGAACTTAACTTGAGAAAACATGGTTTGAGCTCGATGAGGGGGTCTTCGAAAATTGCTTCCATTCCTTGACTCTACCTTTAATTGCACTCTCATATTTCAAAATTTCCACTCAGACTTCTTATAATTCTCCTTTTATTTGTAGGTTATACAAAATTTACAGGTATGGTAGTTCTTTTTATTCTCTTGGATCCCTCTTTTGAGCTTGTTTGATCCATTCTTTGAGTTGCATGGCTTGACTCATAGGTTTCGGTGTTTTCTGTAATAACCTCTAGTTGAAATACCCTATCTAACAAAATGTTGTTCCCAAATGACATTATACATTTTCAATTATGAAAAAGAAATCAACTTTACCAGCCCATGGTTGCACAAACTATTGTAGCTTTTCCACCAAAAATAAGGGAGGTGTACCAAATCACCCTCCTTCAGATTCAACCTCAATCAAATATGATACAGACAAACAGAGATGTATCTTCCTTTGTAGGTAACATATTTTTGGATAAAGAATGCAATGTTATCCCACTTCTCCTCCAACTAGTCTCTTTGTACCTTGGTCACTCAATTTGGTTTTGGTGCCTCCTTCTTCATAAATTGCTTCCATGAATTAGCCCTGATTGTTTGATTCTTAAACCACCTTTCACTAGATATTCACAATATTGTAACTTCTGGAATGGAATCCTTAGAGACTAGAATTAATAGACCACTACGGTTGGCACATAATCCACTGAAACTTAATGCAAATGCCAAGGTAACATCCTCATTGAATTCTCTGATCTTTTTGAAAACTCCGAGCCACCCTACATGTTGAAACACTTGTATGATGGTTGGATCCTTATCAAGGAGTTCCAGGGTCTGCAGTTCTTTCCTTTTGGATACTATCACAACCCTTTTCCTCATCAAGACAGAGATTGCTGAGACCAAATTTACCTATTCCACTGCTAATAAATGATATTTTACTTAGTACAGGGTGAACAAGGAAAGGTGACGAGGGTGATGAGACGATTGTGTAATGGAGGTTTCAAAAATAAAATGACCAATCGCACATACCAAATCACATGCACGATCTTTCCTAACTCAAGATTAAGTATTGGGTACTAGTGTTGTCATTCATTGATTGGATAATTTTTAAAATTCTAATGGTATAATAATGACATAATCAATCATAACCTATTAAGATATGAAACCATGGAAATACGGTCCTTTGGGATGATAAATATTATGTTTAAATATTTTAATTGAAATACCCATCGATCATTGTAGTTATTCATCTATAAAATACCTGATTACTTTAGACTCAAATAAATGAAAAAAGCCATTACTTGGAGTCTAGAATCAAACCTATGCAACTTCTCCTTAAAGAATGCCAAATTCTAAAGGTTGACTTTTATTATCTACTACATTTCTTAAAATAAACTCTGGAAAATATGAAACTAGAAATATGGAACTGTTTACAAGATCCATGAGATCTTGTAACAACCGTGAAACCCTACAAAATGAAATTCTGAAAACACTTTTGAACTCTTGCCTACCGAAAACCTGGTTTTTAAGCTAGGCTTAGGTCTAGTTGTGCTAGAGATATGGTTTTAATAGCTGAAAATTATTTTTTCTTTATTATTTATTTGAAAAAAATAAGAATACTTAAAGAGAGAAAGAATCAAGAAGGGGAGCCCCTCTCCTTACCATCTCCATCTTTTCCTGATTCATAACATCCTTAAGAAATTCCTCCTTGGACTTGGTTCTGATATAACCTTAGTTTATGGCCATTAAACCAAAAGGAAACTTTTTTGTCATCAGTAGTCCTAATTTTGATAGATCCATTATAAAAAACATCTTCAATTTCATAAGGACCAAGCCAATGAGTAGCAAACTTCCCTTTAAAATTCTTGAATCTAGAGTGAAAGAGAAGTGCCCAATCACCTTCCTTAAACTATTTATTTTTGTTGAAAGAGAAAAGCATGCTGAAAAGCATCCTGACGCATTTCGTCCAATTCACTGAGCTATACAATTCTTTGTTTTTGTGCCGCAGATAGATCCATTCCAAGTTCAGTTGCAATCTTGAAGGTCTTAATCTAAAATTCTATTGGAAGAAGGACTTGATTACCGTACACCAACTCGTATGGGGAAAATCCAATGGTGTTTCTCCGTGTCATTATATATGCCCATAAAGCTTATGGAAGTTTTTTTGCCCAATATTTCTTATGAAGCTTAATTGTTTTGGTCAGAATTGCTTCCAGGACCTTGTTTGTAGACTTTACCTTCCCATTTGTGGTGAGTGATATGGATAAGAATTTATGTGCTTAATATGATATTTTTGGGTGATTTCCTAGACCCATTTAGATGTGAATTGTGCCCCTGATAAGTGGAAATCTCTCTAGGCACCCCAAAATGAACTAAAATGTATTCAAACATGAAATACACTATTGAATTTTTAGTTTCTCTAGGTAAAGCCATTGCTTCCACCCACTTGGTGACATAATTAGTGCATACCAAAACATACAATTTTACTTTTAACAAGGGGTTGACAGGCCCCACAAAGTCCAGGTACCATTTTTCAAAGGGACCTTTGAGAAGTTGTGGTCGTAAGGGAATCTCATCTGATGTAATAGGAAGACCCATTCTATGACAACTGCCACATTCCTTGACATACTTTTTGGCATCTTTGAAAAGAGTAGGCCAATAGTACCCAAGTGAAGAATGTTGTAGGATGTCCTTCTATCTGCAAAATTCTCTCCACATGGTTCGCCATGGAATGCTTTCAGGATGTCAAAGATATCGTCCTCTCATACACACCTATGGATACTCAAATCAGGACATGTATATAACATATCTCCATGGATCCAAGAGTATGAAGTACTAAGTATGAAAATCCTCCTTTTTTCTTTGGATGAAAAATGTGATGGAAATTTTCATGTACTCAAATAATTGGCTATATTTGCAAACCATGGGGAGTTAGTAGATATTTCAAATAAACTTTCATTTATAAAATTATCCTCTACAGGAACAACTTCACTTTCATTATTGAGTTGAGAAAGGGAATCTGCAACTTGATTTTCTTTCCTTGGTCTGTCCAAAACAATAATGTTGAATTCCTACAACAACAAAATCCACCTAGTTAACTTGCCATTCATTATTGGTTTGGTCATGAGATACCTGATAGCATAATGGTTAGTATGGACAAGCAAATCATAACCGGTGATATAATGTCTAAACTTATTAATAGCATGAAGCACTTCAAGAAATTCTTTCTCAGTCACAATATAGTATAATTCAATAGGAGTCAAGCTTTTGCAAATAAAGTAGATAGCATAAGTTAAGAGATTTTCCTTTTGACCCAAAACTGCTCCTACGGATGAATATGATGCATCAATATAAAGATGGAAAGGTAAAGTCCAATTTGGTCCTCTTAATACTAGATCTAAACAAATATTTTCCTTGAGTGCATCAAAATATTTTTTACATTCACCATTTCAATAAAAATCAGCTAAACACATATTTTCCATGGGTGTATCAAAATATTTTTTACATTCACCATTTCAATAAAACTCAACATCTTTTGCAAGTAATTTAAATATGGCAAGGCTATTTTAATGAATTTTTCTATAAACCGTTTGTAATAACCCACATGAACTAAGAAACTCCTCACATCCTTTTGAGCGGTGGGAACTTCCAATTTGACAATTACTTCTATCTTTGTTGGATCCACTTTTATTCCTATAAAAGACACATGGTGCGTGGGAATGATTCCTTCAGTTACTATCATAAAACATTTTTCATTACTTAATGCAAAGTTTGTTTCTTGACACACAATTAAGATTTTTTCAAGATTACTCAAGGATTCTTCAAATGAATCATCATATACAATAAAATCATCCATGCATACCTCCACACAATCATGAATCAAGTTAGAGAAAATACCAAGTATCACTCTTTGGAATGTGGTAGGTGCATTACATAATTTGAAGGGTAATACCTTGTAAGCCTATATTCACTAGGGACATGTAAAGGTTATTTTGTCTTGATCCTCCGTGGAGATATGAATATGGTTGTAACCATGAATCCATCAAGGAAAGAAAAGTATTTCTTCCCAGAGAATGTATCCACGATTTGATCAATAAAAGGTAAAGAGAAATGGTCGTTTAAAGTGGCCTTGTTTAGTTCTCTATAATCTATGAATATCCACCACTTACTATTCTTCTTAGGCACAATCACCAATGGAAAATCCAATTGAATATCGAAAATGGGATAGATAAATTCTACATTCAATAGATTTTGTAATTCTTCCTTCACTATTTCTCTTAGGGATGGGTTCATTCTCCTCTATGGTTGTCTATTGGGCTTAACATTTTCCTGGATATAGATACGATGAATACACATTTATGGATGAATTCCCTTCATATCAATATATCCCATGCAAATGCATTTGAATGTTTCTACAAAAAATAAATTAGTTGTTTTTGTTGCAATTCATCCAAGGAAGCACTGATATTTAAGTTTTTTTGACGAAAAAATCAACAATTTTGCTACAAGATTCAAAAATAGAGTTTACAGGAAATGCTGACAAAGAGAATGAATGTAAATTTTTTGTACTGCAAGTCTCTTGAAAGTCTTGCTCCAAATGTGGTCCATGGAATATTGCACATAAGATGATAACTTCCCCCCAAAATAATGAGGAAAATCAGGGTTAGTAATGTGATTATTAGGAAAATTTTCATTAGTGTTTTCGTTGAGACTCATGGCTTGTGCATTGTTAAGATAGGATGAATTAATTCCACATCAATATTATTCTCATTGAGCCATTCTATATGTTCTAGTTCAGATACAGGTTTTGCATGGGGATAAAGTGTGATTTTTTTGCCCTCATTGCCATGTGCAATTGTCATATTTCTGGATCTACAACTTATAAATGCATCTGCTATGGCCAACCAAGGTCTTCCTAATATTAACGGGTGTCCTCCCAGGTTAGAATTAGGATGTAGGAGCATAAAGTCCATCGGGTATTCCCAAGAATCTAAGGAAATGATGATGTCTTATAGTACACATTCCGATCTAGCTTTGGATCAATATGCTAATTCTAACATAGTAGGTGTAGGTCGGAGATTACATAGCTTCAATTGAGTGAATGTTTCTATGGTCATCACATTAATAGCTGCCCCAAATAAATTAGAGTATTCACAATATGAAAGTTATTGATGGATATGGTGACAATTGGATTCACATATTTTGCCACATATTTTTCCATACTGACTTGGGTGGTCACGAGGCTTGCTAATTTACCAATTACTTGGATGGTTGGTGGGTCTTTCCTTCGTCTTCCAGGATTCTTAAGGCATAGTTACTTAACTGTTTTTGCGTATATTGGTATATCCTTCATAGCTTGTAGTAGGGGGTTTTTATGCAAATATTTTTAAATTCTGCTAGTAGGTCGAACTTAGAAGGGGTAGGTCTTTTTAGATTTAAAATTTTCGGGAAAAAGGAGGCAAATTGGATGGTAGTGATTTTTCCTTCTGAGGAGCAAGTTGTTTCATGGTGATCTCATTGTTATTTGAATAATATTGGATAGGGGTTCCACCCTATTCATTTTTTTCTATGATTATTGAGGATTTTTGGTTGAGAACTTTCCCATACATTAAGTGAATTTCTTTCAATCCTACATGAGTGATGGAATATGTGGGAAAGGTTTGCAATTCATAATTGAAAGCAAGTTGATTGCTTTATAATTTTTAGGATTTGGAATTGGTTGGGCATGTATCTGTGTTCATTGTTGAGGGGTTTGATTTGCCAGTAGTTGCAAAATTGTTGTGGATGAGTAACTTGAGGTTGTGGATGTTGTGCAATATATGATTGTTGGGTTTGTGAGGAGTATGGTAAATATTTTTGTTGTGTAGGATGAAGGAAGGTAGGCATTTTTTAATAAGATGAATCATGCCACCCTTGTTGCCAAGGTTGGTGTGGAATATGAGGATTATATGTTTGTCCAGGATATTGTAAACTAGAACAAGGAAATTGATGTCACATGTTTTTGAACCATACTTGTCGATCAAGGATGCCAAGGTATTTGTGGGGTCATTGCATAAAGTGAATTTATGGCCTTTTCTCCTCTTGATATGATTCCTTGATCCATGGCAAGGAAAGGAAGCTACTAGTGGGATGGGTGTGATCACAAATGCTGTAAATTTCAATGCTATTTAAAGGAGAATCCATCAAGGGATGTTTTTTCTTGCATTTAGAGAAAATTATAGATAGAGACATTTATTCTTCCTCTTGATTCTTCTTAACCTGTAATGTGTCAAGTTGTGAACTCAAAGAAATAAGAAAATCAATTTTCAATTTTCAAATAAATTACCAATTTAAGCCCATGTGACTCCTCTTGTGGCAAAGTTTGTAAATTTGAAGGTGATGTCCATGGGGTTTTTCCCAGTATTTGAGTTTCCTCTTGAGTAAAGTTTACATATATCACGTATCGCAACACATGAATATTGGGAAACATCTCCAAATTCCATCAAGTTTAAGTGATCTAAACATTCTTCTCAAATTCCTTTTAACAAAATTGTTCGTAATATTTCCTTACCTAGCTAGCCTTCTTTTGACCTCTAAAGGTTGCGCTGAAATTGATCCACATAATCCTCTAAACTCTCATCCTCTTTTTGTGTCATCTTGAATTTATTCTCTAAGTTCTTTGGCCTTGTAGTAGTCTTGATATTTATTTAGAAATACTTTCTCCATCTAATCCCAAGTCTGAATTCTATTCCCATCAAGTCCCATAAACCAACATAGTGCTACACTTTTTAGGGTGGCAGGAAATAATTTCAAATTATAGGAATCGGTGGAACAATCATAACTTCTACAAAGCACATTGAATTCAAAGAGGAATGTGTCTGGGTCTTCACTTGCCAAACCATGAAAATTTGGTAAAGCAGACGGGGGAATATTCTTTATTTGTGCCATTCCTCCTAGGTCTCTAATAGGAAACTTGAAGGTAACCGTGTATTCTTGGTTGTAACCCATGAATTATTCTTCTGCCATTTTCTACAGAATGAGAGGAGGTACTCCTTGTGCCATATATTCCTCAGAGGAAGGAGTTGTTACAAAAAATTATGGTTCTTGGATTGGATTTTTCTAAGAATCTGTATCAGGCTACCCATTAATTAATTCTTCTGTATATGTAGCAGAGGGAAAAAATTCTTATTTAGCTGCATAAATCTCTTCTTTTGTGGAATCAATTGTAGGATATTTCTCTGGTCCCTTGTTTTTTTCCCTTGAGGTTTCTGCTGCTTTTGATTTTCCTTCCAATTGGTTAGTAGAATGGATGGCTCTTACAACACTACAAAATAGAGTAGTGGAACTTTATATTCCTCTAGTAAATCCACCCCTATTACCTCTAAACCTATTCATACAATCTTATCATTCTTATAAAATAAAACCTTATCTAAATCTACTCATAAGGAACCAAAAAGACAAGGATTCATATAAACTCATAATAGTGAATGCGTAGGTTCTTACCTCTTGTCTTATCACTTCCACATCTCCAAGTATAAAATGTTGTCACTACAAAGACTAAAATATTTTGATTTTTATGTGAGTAGATGTAAAAATAAATGTAAATAAGAGACATAAACACTCTATATTCTAGGACTAAATCCTTTAGAAATTCCCCAACAATGACACCAACATGTCAGTCGATTTATATGCTAAACTTTGTTACATTTAATTATCGATCAACAGGTACACAAACTTATGAAGTGCAATCATTTTTTGTGAAGAAAAACCTATACTAACTTCACACACACTCAAATGCACTAATGAGTTTAAACAATTCCAAAGCAATTACATAATTTAATCCCTTACGAGACATGTTACTTTGAATAAAAAATCAATATGAATGGTATTTGTGAAGAAAAACCTATACTAACTTCACACACACACACACACACACACTCAAATGCACTAATGAATTCAAACAATTCCAAATCAATTACATAATTTAATCCGTTACGAGACATGTTATTTTGAATCAATAATCAATATGACTAGTATTTGTTAAAATGCAGGTCACAACAATCATTATGTAGGTAATTACTTGTTATGATAGATGCTCTATTCCAGAGCATTTGATTTGATTGATTAGCATTAGTGTTATAAGAGGGATGCATATCTTGTAATGAAAAGCACACGCCCAATTACAAAAAAAAATTATATCACTTGTAGGTTTTAGTCCAGTCTAATGTGATTAATGATCACTTTGTTGTAACAAATACTTCATTCTTGATCATACACATTGATCCTTCAATATTTATATTCAAGTAAGACCACACACTCCTGTGACACTCCTCAGGTAAATACTCTAGAAAACAAATATTAACATTAATCATATCTACATGAAACAAATACTATAAAAATGTTCCACACTACACACATTAACATTCTAATCAGATATAAATACTATACAAAGAAATAGAAAAGTAGCATTACTTATGAGGAAAGGGGGGCATCCTTTCTAAGAAGTAAGCTACAAATATGTACTCAAGATCTCATGAGTTAACACATAACACATCTGAAGAAGAAGTTATTTTCCAATAACTCTTGGAAGATTTACAAAATATAAAATCACAACATTCTATATCATTCTATCCACCCCATGGGAGATGGCACATTCATCCTTTTATAATTATCATAGAGTTCAAAAGAGGAATCCATAGATGTTATTTCATGATCAACATATGAGATTGTATCCACGAGTCGAATCTTGATACGCAATATCTTTATTATTAGACTACGTGGCATTCAAATGATATATTGGGTTTATTCATTACAATCAAATCGATCCCTAGGACCCCTATTGCAATATTTATATCCTTGACATATGCCGGATGCCTTTCCTCCAAATATGGAATTCCGTTAATGAATAGACTACGACTTTCATGCATTAACCCAATATTTGAATGAGCTTCCACCTAGACTCTAATGACTTTCTTCTCCATCCAAGAGGAACATGAGAATATCCAAGAATCGTAGAGCATGCTCCAAGTGTTGAATTCCTAATATGGATTGTGCTTCCATCCAAAATGACTGTGTTTATAACATCATTCTCTTCTTGTAATAATGTTGACTAATAGCTATAAAAATGGGTTTTAATATCATTTGAGTAATAAATAACATGAGTAAGTGTTTAGAATGAACTCAAAACCTAAAATACTCCTTAGGTGTGATTATTGAAAGGGCCATCAGGATTTAAGTGGAAAACTGATAATTTTGGTGAAAAAGGGTGAATTTACTAGGTAAAAAGAGCACAATTATTAGTCAAAATAGGTACAAAATGGAGGCTCAACACCCATATACACCAATTGTTAGGCTTATTCAAAGAAACAAATATCAAAAGTATACAATAGGAAATCAATCCTCTTCAAAATAACATCTTTGGAAATACATTGATGAACTATTGGACCTCTTCAAAATCACAGCTCTTAAAACTCCTTGATGAATCATCAAGCCTCCTTGAAAAATCATTCTTGTGTATTTCAAAAGTCCTTGATGAAAAATTGAGCATCTCTAGGTGATCATATTTCGAAAGTCCTTGTTGAACTGTCAGGGCTCCTTGAAAGATGATCTTTAAAACTCCCTATTGAACTATTTGGTGTCTTAAAAAGATTAACTTTTGAAAGGCTTTGATGGACTATCGAGACTCTTTGAAAGGTCAACCTTAGATGTTTCAAAAGTCCTTGATGTTGATGTATATGTAACTTTGGAATGTATTTCATATATGTATATTGTATCCATACAAAGAGGTTATTATTCCCCTATATGCAAGTGTCGTCATTTGTATTTACAAGTGTCGCAAGTGTCGTAACTTATACAAGATGGGTTACTAGACCACCAAGTGTGGGGTCGGCCCTGAGTTGGGTTACCATGGGTTATTAGAATCTCCTAGAGAAGTTGACCTTGTTAGGTTATTAGGCAAGTCGAGTTGTGTATAAATAGAGTGAGGGTGTCACTCTATTTGATCATTCACTTACTTATCTATCTCTCTCATTGAGTGATGCGCACTAGTGGAGGAGGAGAAGCTGCTAAGGAGACTATCTCTTGTACTTCGGTTTTGTATCATTGCTCTTTCTATCTCTGAAGAAGTTGTGGGGTTTTTCACCTTCTTGGTTTTCCCCTAGGAAACTCTATGTCTATTGTCTCTTGTGCTTGTATCTTATGATTGATATGCTGTGCTGGTTATTTTCTCAGATAAGATCCTAGATCATATTGAATTAATGCTCAAAATCTAACATGGTATTAGAGCTAACCTGAGAAGAAGACACTATGCAGTTGCGGAAGCTAGTGCTTCTTGATTTTTGGGTTTCTCTCCGCAGATATTCAAAGGAAGGAGGCTAGATTGACTCTCCTTGCAAGGGCACATCTTTATGTCGAAACAAAATTCAATTCTGAGCACTTTTAGTTTTTGACCTAAAAATTAGGGTTTCTGCAAAAATTGGAATTTCTGAAATCCGAGACCACAGCTGGAAGCTCCTTTGAAAAATCGAAGTTTATAGCTTTGGATCGAACTTTTTCATTGGGTGAAGCTCTAGGAAAGTCAAACCCTAGTTCGGGGTCCTGCCAAGTGAATCCGAAAGTTTCAAAAGCAATTTTGAGGGGTGAAACTTTGCACTTTTCAAATTCTGAGTATACCAGCTTAATCAGCTCAGCAAGACACATCTTTCTATCCTTTCAAAAGTTTGAAATTTAAAGTTTGAATTTTTAGGGTTTCTCTGACAAACCCTAATCCAACTCCAGATCCAGTTTTCAGCAAATCAAGTGGGAAGACCTAAATCTTTTATTTCCATTTGAGTTTCTCATTAAGATTTATGACCATACCAAGCTTGAGGATAAGCTTGAAGGGGATGATAACTTCCGAGCATGGAAGTATAGGATTGGGTTAATCCTGGAAGAAAATGAATTGGACACCTACACAAGTGAAGAGGTCCCTGTCCCAGAGGGAGAAGAGGCTAAGGCCTTACACAAGAGGAACTTGGTCAAGTCTAAGAGGATCATTGCTGATTCTATCAAAGACCATCTCATACCACATGTGTCATCTCTGAAGACACCCAAGGAGATGTTTGATTCCTTGACCAAACTATTTGAAGGGAAGAACATAAATCAGAAGATGACCTTTAGAAATCAATTGAAGAATATCAAGATCCAGAATGTGGAGACCATGTAGTCTTATTTCTCAAGGGTCTCCCAGATAAAAGAACTTGAAGCTGTGGGAGAAGATATAGAGAATGGAGAAGTGGTACTGACCACTCTTAATGGTCTTCCTAGGTCATGGGATTCCTTCATCTAAGGAATTTGTGCTAGGAGGAAACTTATCACATTTAGTAGGATGTGGGAAGAATGCTCACAAGAATAAGCTCGAATTATAGCTCGAGAAGAGAAGATGGGGAATTAAGGCCAATCTCTCACAACAAACTCCAAGAAGTATGATGATAAGAAGGGACACCATCACAGTAAGAAAGAAAATCACTACCATCAGAACCAAAGGGGTAGCTTTGGATCTCGAAGAAACACATCCAGTGACCGATGCTTTACATGTGATGAAAAGGGTCACTATGCCAAGGATTGTCCCATAAAAAATAAAGATGCCCCTCACAAGAAAAAAGAAGAACATCAAAAGAAAACATCAATCTCACACTGTAGAGGATGATGAAACTCCCAGGAAGAGGGCTAGGGAAGAAAGTGAAGATTCTTCAAGTGATGAAGAGTATGTTTTGATTTCTGCCCTCACTGGTACTATTGCTCATGGAAGCAATGATTGGATTATAGATAGTGGGGCTTCCAAACATATGACAAGATTCAAGGGATCCTTTGTGAAACTATCTGAATATGAATCACCCCATAAGGTGAAACTTGGGGATGACTACCAGTATCCAATAAAAGGAAGTGGTGAAGCCTCCTATAAGCTAGACTCTTGAAAACCTATGAAGATGAAAGAGGTACTTTATGTTCCAGGTCTCAAGAAAAATATTCTCTCCATATCTTCTTTGGATGAAAAGGGGATAAGAGTTGCATTTGTAGATGGCCAAGTACTCATGTGGCCAAAAGGTAAAACCATTGATGATGCAGTAGTGGTTGGAGAGAAAGAGGGAGGATTGTATAAATTGAAGGGATAAATTGAACGAGCCATGGGACATGAATCCATGGAGCCAAGTGAACTTTGACATAGAAGGCTTGCACATGTGCAATACCAATTGCAAGCAAAGAAGTAGAAGGTCTTCCTGAAATCCAGTCAAAGATGAAGTGTTTGATAAGTTCAAGGAATTCAAAGCCTTGATAGAAAATCAAATTGATAAGAAGATTAAGATATTTAGATCCGACAATGGTAGAGAATTCACTTCAAAGGACTTCAAGAAGTTATGCAGTGATTTAGGGATTAAGAGGGAGTTGACCACTCCTCACAATCCACAACAGAAAGGAGTAGAAGAAGCTACTTCAGAGTTGGACTCCAGCAGCTCCTGCAAGGAATCAAAGATTCAGAGGGAGTCCACCCAACAAAGATAAGTATTTGAATTGTCATTTCTTGTATATCCGATTGTTTAAATAATATTGTTCAATGATGTATTTACTCATGTTCCTAGACTTAGGTTGTGTATTATGCCTATTAGAATAATTGCATTAATGAACAATATACTACTAATATGCATGTAGTGGGTAAGTGGCCTATGGCACTGTACAACATTCCATTGCTACTTATCTAGAATGAAACCTCTTTGCTGACATGCTGGGAGTAGTGCAAACTCTTAATAATGTTTTGGTAGAGATGGAAGGCATCTAGAAAGTTACGTGACATGGATGAATGTTGTATTGAAGCATTGGCTAAGATAATTGCATGACTGTATGACATATGCCTTTATGTGTAATACTTTGTTCTATGAACTATGAGAAGTTTCTAATCATGCAATTGAATTTGAATTGTAGGAAAGATCGTGTACAATCACCTACAAAAGAAGGACTACAACATTTGTTCCAACAACGAAATTCAAAGAAAACTATCTATTGAAGATATTGAAGAAGTTCCCAGGATTCAGGATGCAGTAATGGAAGAATGCCATGGTTGAGGAATACCAGTCGATCATGAAGAATGATGTTTGGGATGTGGTCCCAAGACTTGAAGGAAAGTATATGGTGACTTCCAAGTGGATCTATAAGATCAAGCATGTTGCAGATGGTAGCATAGAGAAATACAAAGCAAGGTTTGTAGCTTGTGGCTTCTCCCAGAAAGAAGGGATTGACTATGAAGAGACATTTGCTCCTGTAGCCAGATACACTTCCATCAGGACAGTACTTGCTCTGGTTGCAGTGATGAAGTGGAAGATACACCAGATAGATTTCAAGACAACTTTCTTGAATGGTGTAGTTGAAGATGAAGTGTATGTGGAGCAGCCACTTGGTTTTGAGACACATGACAGGAAGTCATATGTGTGCAGATTGAAGAAATCCTTGTATGGATTGAAGCAAGCTCCGAGAAATTGCTATGGTAGGATAGACAACTTCCTATCTAGTTTGGGATTTACTAAGAGTAAAGCAGATTCCAACCTTTACTACAAGGTTGAGGAAGGAAATCCAGTTATACTTCTATTGTATGTGGATGACCTGTTGATTTTTGACACGAAGAGGAAGCTTGCTGCCGAGTTCGAGATGAAGGACTTGGGGATGATTCACTACTTTCTAGGCATGGAGGTGTGGCAGAGTGCAGATGGGATCTTCCTTGGACAAGGAAAGTATGCAGTAGAGATCTTGAATAGGTTCGGGATAATGGACTACAAGGCCATGGCCACACCTATGGCATCAAACCTGAAGCTTCTGTGTGATGCTTCATCTGATCTAGTTGATTTCATGGTGTATCGTCAGATGATTGGGTCCTTGATGTACCTGACGAACACGAGACCAGATATTTGCTTTGCAGTGAACACATTGAGCCAGTTCTTGATGGATCTGAGAAGTGTTCACCTGGTTGCTGTAAAGCATATTCTGAGGTACCTGAAGGGTACGGTTGATTATGGGATCAAGTATGATGCGAATCAAAAGTTTAACCTGGAGGGTTATGTTGATTCAAATTGGGCAGGCAGTGCTGCAGATAGGAAGAGCACATCTGGGTGCTGCTTTAGTATGGGATCGGGTGTGATCTCTTGGTTTAGCAGGAAGCAGTACTGCGTAGCACTGAGTATAGCCAAAGTAGAGTATGTCGCAGCTTGTTTGGCCAGTTGTGAGGTAGTATGGATTAGGAAGCTACTGTCTGAGTTATTTGATCTCCTGTTGGATGCTACTGGTATCTTTTGTGACAACCAGAGTTGTGCGAAGCTATCTGAGAACCCTGTGTTCCATGATAGGTCGAATCACATAGAGATCAAATATCACTATATCAAGGATATGGTGTAGAGAGGAGCAGTGAAGCTCCTGTATGTTGCGATGTACGAGTAGATAGCCGATGTGTTAACCAAGCCGCTGGCCAGAGTGAAGTTTGAATACTTCAGAGAGAGACTTGGTGTACTTTAAATCAAGATTCCTTCTAAGGGGAAGTGATGAGTCCGGAGACACATATGCATGTGAGCCATTCTCACATAGTAGTAGGTAGGTCCTCCTATGGTGCAGATGTAAGGTTTGGGGCCATTCTCACATGGTGGTAGGTATGTCATTCCATGGTGCAGATGTAAGGGCTGGGACATTCTCACATGGTGGTAGGTATGTTCTCCCATGGTGAGATGTAAGGGTTGGGAAGGATTTTCCGACATGATGGTAGGTAGGTCCTCCCATGGTGACATGGTGGTAGGTAAGTCCTCTCATGGTCGTTGATGTAATTGTCGGGCTTTTCCGACATGATGGTAGGTAGGTCCTTCCATGGTGACATGGTGGTAGGTAAGTCCTCTCATGGTCGTTGATGTAATTTCCGTGCCTTTCCAACATGATGGTAGGTAGGTCCTCCCATGGTGACATGGTGGTAGGTAAGTCCTCTCATGGTCATGATGTAAGTGCTGAGCTATTACTGGATGGTGGTAGGTAGGTCCTCCCATGCCGGTGTATATAAGTGTTGTGTGATGTGCATCTGGTTTGTGCTCCATGGACGATGACTGTGATCTGAAGACGATGAGGTGACAGTATGGTACACAGGTTTTGTAGAGGCATATAATTGGTCCTGAGATGCTCTTGCAGGTTTTGTAGAGGCAGTGTAATTAGTCTTGGGAGATCTTGCAGGTTTTGCAAAGGCAATGTAATCAGTTTTGAGGTGTACTTACTTGATGGCTTGCTTGCAGATATGATGGATACCTACATGGAGGCTAGGCTTACAACCAACATGAAAAAAGGCTGGCTTTGTAGAACTTCCTATGACGAGTAGATTGGAGATTGATTGAGATAGCAACAGTGACGATGACGATGATCTGATGATCCAGAGAAGAAGACTTGTGCTAGAAGACCCGTGTCAAGAAATACCTTCCTAGTTAAGAGGGAGTGGTTATGTATATGTAACTTTGGAATGTATTTCATATATGTATATTGTATCCCTACAAAGAGGTTATTATTCCTCTGTACAGAAGTGTCGTCATTTGTATTTACAAGTGTTGCAAGTGTCGTAACTTATACAAGATGGGTTATTAGACCACCAAGTGTGGGGTCGGCCCTGAGTTGGGTTACCATGGGTTATTAGACTCTCCTAGAGAAGTTGGCCCTGTTAGGTTATTAGGAAAGTAGAGTTGTGTATAAATAGAGTGAGTGTGTCACTCTATTTGATCATTCACTTACTCATTTATCTCTCTCATTGAGTGATGTGCACTAGTGAAGGAGGAGAAGCTGCTACAAAGACTATCTCTTGTACTTCGGTTTTGTATCATTGCTCTTTCTATCTCTGAGGAAGTTGCGGGGTTTTTCACCTTCTTTGTTTTCCCTGAGGAAAATCTGTGTCTATTGTCTCTCGTGCTTTTCTCTTATGATTGATATGTTTTGCTTGTTATTCTCTTAGATAAGATCCTAGATCATATTGAATTAATGCTCAAAATCTAACACTTGACGAAATAGAAAGTTTATTCAAAGGATCAACTTTTGAAAGTACTCAATCAACTATCAAGTGTCTTTGAAATATAAACTTTTGAAAGTACTTGATGAACTATCAGGCTTCCTTGAAATGAAGCTCACATAATTTGAAAGTTCTTGATGAATTATCAAGTATATTTGAAAGATGATATTTCGAAAGTTCCTTATGTAATATACAATTGATTTAAAAGATAATTTATGAAAGTACTTGATGAACTATCCAATATATTTAAAATATCAACTTTTGAGAGTCGTTAATTGATCTATAAACTAGTGTGGGTATTCCACTGGAATAGTTCATCACAACATGTATTACAACTTAGTTCTTTTTTTATTAGCTTATTTTTATTGAATGCTAAATAAGTGGAATTGAAACAAGAATAAATAGAGAATAAAAGTAGACAAATTTTATCAAACAAATCGACGCTTCTCCGTCTGTGACGACACAGAATTGTGGCTCACTCTTTTGAGCCAACTGGAACAAGTGATCTTCCTAGGGAGCCTTATCTTATCACTCACACTTCACCGGTTTCGCACACAACTAGGGTTGATGAATTGCAAGCTGAAGGATTTGTAGGACCCTTTAAACCACCCTTAACTTGACCCTATGATCTGGCATTAGTGCAAGAAACTTCTTTAGGTCAACCCGAGTTAAGTGTTACAGGTTCACGTCTGGTTTAATTATGGATAACACAGGGGATGGATTGGGGAACATGTTTACTCCCACATTCGCTATCATGTCTGGAGGGTTCTCTCCTCCTCATGTTAGTATCCAAGTTCCTATTTCATTGCAGTTAACCTCTAATCCAGTCACATATTTCAACTTTAGTTCACCATCCTTAGGGTCATTTGGCACTCAAGTGACCACTTAAACTCTATACCCTTAGGATCCAATACTGGGTCATCTAATGTACCATTCAATGGAATTTCCAGTGCCCCTTTTACTTCATCCCCTTTCTTTCAAAACTTCCAGATTTGTCCTAGTACTTCCACTCCTTTTGTTTATAGATTCCCTTGGCCTAGAGGACATATTCCTCCTTCTACACCTTTTGTAGGATCCGTGCCTGTTCATTTCACTGCACCTTACACGAGTCAACATATGTAAGGAAGGGATATAGTAATGAAATGAAATTACAAGTAACAATAAAAACTATAGATTTAAAAATTATGTAACAGCCTATGATAAATCTACTTAAAAAAATAAATGGAATTGAAGCACTTGGTCAACGAAGGGGTCCCTTCCTTCTACAACCATGGATGCTGAAACAATCACAATTAAGAACTCAAATTGCGAATCAACATGCCTTTTATTATGAAAAGGGAATGATACAATAAGTTTAACAATCCAATACTCTTCCCTTTGATATCCCTATCTAAACCCCTCATACATAAGATTGATTGCATATTTATACAATGGATCAATGTAACCGAATTGCTAAACCCAAAAATTGTTCCAACAATTCTTGAGATTTTGGGAAACCAGCCATTCACGTGATCTAGTAATTTAATCTTTAGAAAACCATTTGTATCTCCCATATCATGCACTTCCCAGAGAATCTTCTCACACATCATCTAATTTGGCCCGTTATGCACAAAACCCATGTCCCATATTTCCAAAATTCATCTTCATCTTCCCGCAAACAACAACTCAAGACCGTCTCTTCTTATTTAGAACGTGTTTGACTGAGATCACTTGACCATGATCAACTATAGGTTTCCATATTGTATCTAGGTGCGATTGGGGATCACAAAATGCCATTGAACCTAGGAACAAAACCATGTTGTGAATTTCCTCTTTGGATTTGTGTTAGTATGCCAAGCTTGGAGGCTAAAACCATGAGTGCTGCTACAAGAATGATGCCACATGAAATTGATTCATTAAACATCATTAGTAAAATTATGCATAATAATATCTAATCTATTAAAAATGAAGAAAAATGAGCATTATTTAACCACTAAAGCATAAATAAGCATAACATAACATTTTACAAGAAATTATTGCAAATGGAGTGATGGAGGAGCAACAATAAGAAGTAAAATGAATGGAATGGGTGTATGTAAATGGTAATAATAGTGACATATCCACGACCCAACATCTCCCCCAAACTGAACATGTTGCATGTCCTCATGCAACCAAATACCTTTGTAGCATTCAAACTGTAAGGACCAATATGAATGTTTCTTTCATTTTTCCATGCACAATAACCAGCTCTACTTGACTAAGTGATGATGCTGTTAGAATACTTCTTTCCAAATAGCACTTGAAATCTCTTCAAACAATGGTTGTTAATTTTTGCAAAATTGCATTTATCATAAAAGAGCAATCTTGAAAATCATGTCATTATTGGCCAATCATGAACAAAAACAAGTGACCTAACTTCATATTTTTGAATCCATGGTCACTTAGATCATCCTAACAACCTTATATTCAATTCTCATTAGTCAACATACCTTCAAAAGCAATTCTCAAGTGATTTGCATAAATTTTGATGGAGTAACAACAATCTGCAGGAAGTAACAACAAGTTGCTACAGAAGTAACAACAAGTTACTACAAGAAGTAACAACACATTTTTCTTTCAAAATACAAACTGAGTTTTGGTGAAATTTTGCAAGCAAGTTTTTACTGTTCTAATGCCTCTCTTACCAAGAAATAGAGATACCCATGTCACGAATTTTGAGAAAAAAATAAATTGGCTATAGGTGATGATGGTCGTTTTCTAAAAAACTGTGCATTAGATTGAGCTGAAAATTACTAGGGTATAGAAACAACATGCATGAGAAAAAGAAATGTGAATGGTAAAGGAGATATCAAACCATCATGCATAGTATCTCCTCCCCCAAACTGTAAATTTTACTTGCCCTCAGGTAAAAGAAGAGCTGTACATAGGGATGAAACTTGACATATTTTTGGTGGCATATTTTTACAAGAAAAAAAACATAATCAATATAAACATACCTCCACATTGCATATTTTGATTTACACGCCATGCTTTAAGTTTGTTGGATAAGTCTTGGAGAGTTCCTGCAGAGAGATTTGAATCACTAGTCCCATCTATTCTTCCAACAATAACTGAAAACTAAGGCTTTAGCATCCATAAAAGAGAACTGGAATTGTTTGTAGTAGGTTGGGGCAGGATTCTTTAAAAATAAAACAACGCCAATATGAAAAGTAATCATTTTAACAACTCCTTGCAAATAAAAAATCTCATTTACAAAGCATCATATTTATGATGTCTTGCTGACCCTACATCAGTTATTCCTAGCCCATCTTTTTAGTCCTTATGCACACCAAAAGTTTGCAATGATTATTAGAGCTCCTCTTTCCACTCATGATTTTGCTACACCTATGCTTTGACCTGTACACCATGTTAAATAAATATGCCACTTAGAATAGTTAAAAATAATCTTTAAATCATGGCGAAGAATGGCTTGTCCCAATGGTTTTTCTTTTCTTTTATGCCATAGGTACCAAAGACTACCCTAATCGTGGCACAAATTCTCTTTGTGATAACCTCCTTCAAGATTGAAAACAATATTGAAAACAAGCAGACTGAAATAAGACATGTGACTAATATAAAATGATAGCTCTGATCTTGAATATGCTCTTTGTTAGATCATTTTCTTGCAAGGTGTTTAATAATAACAACATTTTTACAAAATCTAAGAGGCATGCGAGATATAACTTATCTTGCAGCCCTCTCTTCACCCTTGAAGCACATGATGAATATGAGTTGTATATCAACATTCCATATTAGTTTCATGAAGGATTTATATTGAAGGTGAAGTCAACCATGCTTAACATATCATCATTACCTCGAATATCCGTTTTCTTCCCTCTTTGAGGTTTAGCAATAAAATAAGCTATAGATAGATGGCTGAGTATGAATTATGGAACCATGGAATTGCTGTGATGTATTTGAAAATACTTTGTCACATATGATCTCAAATATCAACAAAACATGGCAGAGTCAACCTTGTGCTAGGCTGCCAACAATGCCTTAAATTTGCTGGTCTAAATGTATCAATGCTGCCATAGGCTGTTGTATTCCAGCTTTGTTCCAATATATTTCTACAGGACAACTCATAAGAATAAGATACTTTTTTCCATGCTCATCATTCCTGCCATGTACCCCTTCTTTAAATATTTATTCTTCAAGCCTGACTATTAGAGATTGCTTATATGTTCCCAACCAAATGTGCAAATGATACCAAACGAAAATTTGTAATAAATGAGAATAATTTCCATATTTATATTTATGAAGTCATGTAAAGGGATTGAAGAAATATAGAAGCTAAGAAATGAATGAGAAATATCCCACAAGCATCATTAACATGATCGAATTTGTTTTCATAACATGGAGGGATTTTGTATGAGAAATTGTCCTAATAGAAACTATTATGCTGATATAGTTACATATGCAGTTGTCTCTCACCTTAAATATGATCATAATGTTCCTCATAAAGAAATTAATCTAGGTAGCAGTGAATTCAGACTCAATCCATTTAGTCAAACAAATTAGCATAAGAATCATTTAGGTAATTCTCTATAATTGAAGGATCAAGAATTCTTATAACCAACCTATGCATTATATTTCTGCAATTCTCACTACTAACTCAAGAATGGTGGATGGCACTTTATCTTCTTTAAAATATGCAAATGTATGAAACCATTCATTGAACTTATGTTCCAAGAATAATTAATTATGTTAACCAGTCTAGCATTTGAAAGTCAAAGCAACATTCAGGCTTCATACAGATCCATGGTGATTGACAAAGGGAATGACATAAGATTGTTATGCTATCAAAGAATTGTTAAGATTTAATATGCTAAGATAGATAACATTAGTATTCCATTCCATTTCACAACAATAGCATATACATGATCACTGAAAGAACAACAAGTACAACATAAACACAAGAGATAGATTTATCCTGGGAAACCCTCATGGGGTAGAAAACCCAGCAAAGCTTCCTCAATATAGACGACCAACAAATACAAAGATGTAATCCCCAAACATGATCTCCTTCTCCTCCATAGTAGATCTCTCTCTCTCCTATGAGCCAATCACGAGTGAGTGAATGTGTGTTAAATGAGGAACACACCTCCTCTATTTATACACAACTCCAACTTGAATTTTACACTAACTAGGTCGGCCCCAACTTAACCACTTAACATAATGTTGACTGGGCCGACCCCACTAGGGTGGTTTGTTGGTGTATTTGTAACTTCGGAATGTATTTCATATATGTATATTGTATTCCTATAGAGATGTTATTAATCCTCTATATGGAAGTGTTTATATTCCTATAGAGATGTTATTATTCCTCTATACGGAAGTGTCGTCATTTATATTGTAAGTGTCGTAACTTATACTTGATGGGTTATTAGACCACCTTGTTGGGGTCGGCCTTGTATAAGTCATGTGGGTTGAAGGGTTATTAGACCACCCTATTGGGGGTCAGCCCTGTCATCATTATGTTATGTGGTTAAGTTAAGGCCGACCTAGTAAAGGTTATTAGGCAAGTCAAGTCAAGTATAAATAGAGTGCGAGAGGCACTCTATTTGATCATTCACTTTCTCAATCATACTCTCATTGGAGAGTGGCACACTTGTGGAGGAGGAGAAGCTTCTACTAGAGAAGACTATCTCTTGTACTTGGGTTGTATCATTGCTCTATCTATCTATGAGGAAATTGCGGGGTTTTTCACCTTCTTGGTTTTCCCCGATGAAACTCCGTGTCTCTTGTGTGCTTGCATTATTGTGTCCATGATTGATATGCTGTAGATCAATAGCATCAATAATCCACATCAGAATGGAGTTGCAAAAAGAAAGAAAAGACTAAGAGGGAGTGAACCCAACAACAACAAACAAACATAAGTATTTAAATTATAATTTCTTGTATATTTGATCAATATTGTTCAATGATGTATACACTTATGTTTCTAGACTTAGGTTGTGTATTATGCTTATTAGAATAATTGCATTAATGAATAGTATACTACTAATATGCATCTGATGGGTAAGTGGCCTATGGAACTGTACAACATTCCATTGCTACTCATCTAGAATGAAACCTCTTTGCTGACATGTTGGGAGTTGTGCACACTCTTAACAATGTTCTGGTAGAGATTGGAAGGCATCTAGAAAGTTATGGGATATGGATAAATGTTGTATTAAAGCATTGGCTAAGATAATTGCATGACTGTATGACATATTTATTTATGTGTAAGAATTTGTTCTGAAAACTATGAGATGTTTTCTAATCATGCAATTTAACTTGTTTTGTAGGAAAGATCGTATACCATCACCTACAAAAGAAGGACTACAACATTTGTTCAACAACAAAGTTATCTATTGAAGATATTGAAGTTCTCAGGATTTGGGAAGAACGCCATGATCAAGGAGTACCAGTCGATCATGAAGAATGATGTTTGGGATGCAATCCCAAGACTTGAAGGGAAGTCTGTTGTGACTTCCAAGTGGATCTATAAGATCAAGCATGCTGCAGATGGTAGCATAGAAAAATACAAAGCGAGGTTTGTAGCTCGTGGCTTCTCTCAGAAAGAGGGAATAGACTATGAAGATACTTTTGCACCTGTAGCCAGATACACTTCCATCAGATCAGTACTTTCTCTGGCTGTAGTGATGAAATGGAAGATACACTAGATGGATGTCAAGACAACTTTCATGAATGGTGTATTCAAGAGGAAGTGTATGTGGAGCATCCACTCGGTTTTGAGACATATGATAGGGAGGCATATGTGTGTAGGTTGAAGAAAGCCTTGTATGGCTTGAAGCAAGATCCTAGGACTTGGTATGGTAGGATATACAACTTTCTATCCAGTCTGGGATTTACCAAGAGTAAAGCGGATTCCAACCTTTACTACAAGGTTGAGGATGGCAATCCTGTGATACTACTATTTTATGTGGATGATCTGTTTGTAACATGTGAGGATGGGTTGATTGCCGATACCAAGAGGAATCTTGCTGCCGAGTTTGAGATGAAGGACTTGGGGATGATGCACTATTTTCTAGGCATGGAGGTGTGGCATAGTGCAGATGGAATCTTCCTTGGACAAGGGAAGTATGCAGTAGAGATACGAAAGAGGTTCGGGATGATGGAATGCAAGGCCATGGCCACACCTATGGCATCGAACTTGAAGCTTCTATGTGATGCTTCATCTGAGCTGGTTGATGTCACGGTGTATCGTCAGATGATTGGGTCCTTGATGTACCTGACGAACATGAAACCATATATTTGCTTTGCGGTGAACAAATTGAGCCAGTTCCTGACAGATCCCAGAGGTGTTCACTTGGTTTCCGTAAAGCATATTCTGAGGTACCTAAAGGGTACAATTGATTATGGGCTCAAGTATGATGCAAATAAAAAGTTTAACCTGCAGGGTTATGTTGATTCAGACTGGGTAGGTAGTGATGCAGATAGGAAGAGCACTTCTGGGTGTTGTTTTAGTATGGGATCAGGTGTGATCTATTGGTTTAGCAGGAAGCAATCTTGTGTAGCACTGAGTACAGCCAAAGCAGAGTATGTTGCGGCTTGTTCAGCTAGTTGTGAGGCAGTATGGCTCCGGAAGCTACTATTTGAGTTATTTGATCTCCCACTGGATGCTACTGGTATCTTCCGTGATAACCAGAGTTGTGTGAAGCTGTCTAAGAACCCGGTGTTCCATGACAGGTCAAAACACATTGAGATCAAATATCACTATATCAGGGATATGGTGTAGATAGGAGCAGTGAAGCTCCTGTATGTTGCGACGGATGAGCAGGTTGCAGATGGGTTGACAAAAACACTAGCTAGAGTGAAGTTTGAGTACTTCAAAGAGAGGCTTGGTGTTCTTCAGATTGATAACACTTCGAGGAAGAAGTGATGGAGACATTTGCTGGAGCCATTCCAAGCATGGTGAAAGGAGGATCCTTTCCATGGCTGTGGATGTAAGCGCTAGATGATGAGAATCAAGACGATGCTACAGTTACTGCTCTGTATATGCATCATGTTGGATGCTAGATAAGATTAGTTGGATCATTTATATGTATATGCATCATGTTGGATGCTAGATATGATCAGTTGGATCATGTATATGTATATGCATCATGTTGGATGCTGGATATGATCAGTTGTATAATTTATATGTATGTATGCATAATGTTGGATGCTTTGCATGATCAGTTGGATCATGTGTATGTATCTGTAGATGTATCAGGTGGATACATTGTATGATCAGGTAGATCATGTATATATCAGGTAGATACATTATATGATCAGGTGGATCATGTAGTTGTATGTGTATCAGGTAGATACATTGTATGATTAGGTAGATCATGTATGATGATATGTATTAGGTAGATACTATGTATGCATAAGGTGGATGCATTGTATGAACATAATGATCATGGATGATGAGCTTTAGTATGTTTCTCTAGATGACATGCATCAGGACGATGCAGTGATGATGATCAGGATGATCATGTGTACATCAGGATGATTTATGGTGAGTATCAGGTTGATACTCTGTGGCCGTGAAATAGGTTGTGCAGATAAGCATATAATCCAGCCCTGGGAGGTTTGCAGATAGTCTTTCGAGGTTTTTCCTATGGCATGTAATGTGGCCCTGGGATATCTAGAAAACACTCTTTCGAGGTTTTGATTTGGGAGGACATATAATCCGACCCTAGGAGATTTGCAGATAGTCTTTCGAGGTCTTGCCTATGGCATGTAATCTATCCCTGGGATATCTGGCAGATGCTCTTTCGAGGTTTTGTCCTATGGCATATAATCCGGCCCTGGGAGATCCAATAGGTTGAGCTGTGTGCTCGTAATTAGTCCTGGGATGCTCTTTCGAGGTTTTTCCATGGTCACATGTAATACGCCCTGGAGATCTGGACAGGTTGTGCTAGTCACATAAAAGGCCTCGGAAGCTCTTTAGAGTTCTTGCTAGTCAAGACACTCTTTTAAGGTTTTGTGACAGTTACATATAATACAGCCCTAGGAGATCCGACAGGTAGAGCCATGTGCTCGTAACAACGTAGATGCTCTTGCGAGGTTTTGTGACGCACATAATACGTCCTGAGGATTCCACAGTATGGCCAGTGATGATGAAGACCTGCAGGTGGTGGGCCTACATCCAGTATGAAAAAGGACTGGCTCTGTAGAACTTCCTATGATGAGTAGATTCAGAGATTGATTGAGATAGCGGCATCAGTGACGATGATTATGATTCGATGACGATTATCCAGTGATGATGATCCAAAGAAGAAGACTTGTGCTAGAAGACATGTGTTGAGAAATACCTTCCTAGTTAAGAGGGAGTGTTGATGTATTTGTAACTTCGGAATGTATTTCATATATGTATATTGTATTCCTAGAGAGATGTTATTAATCCTCTATACATAAGTGTTTATATTCCTATAGAGATGTTATTATTCCTCTATACGGAAGTGTCATCATTTATATTGTAGGTGCCGTAACTTATACTTGATGGGTTATTAGACCACCTTGTTGGGGTCAGCCCTGTATAAGTCATGTGGGTTAAAGGGTTACTAGACCACCCTATTGGGGGTCGGCCTTGTCAGCATTATGTTATGTGGTTAAGTTAAGGCCGACCTAGTAAAGGTTATTAGGCAAGTCAAGTCAAGTATAAATAGAGTGTGGGAGGCACTCTATTTGATCATTCACTTTCTCACTCATACTCTCATTGGAGAGTGGCACACTTGTGGAGGAGGAGAATCTGCTGCTAGAGAAGAATATCTCTTGTACTTGGGTTGTATCATTGCTCTATCTATCTCTGGGGAAGTTGCGGGGTTTTTCACCTTCTTGGTTTTCCCCGGTGAAACTCTGTGTCTCTTGTGTGCTTGCATGATTGTGTCCATGATTGATATGCTATAGATATGATGTACATGTTATTCTCTTAGTTAAGATCCTAGATCAGATTGAAATTTCTGAAAAACTAACATGGTCTAATAACCCTTTATCCCACATGACTCATACAGGGCCGAACCCACTAGGGAAGTCTAATAACCCAAGTTATCACATTCTCCACGTAGGAATAAAACATGTCCAGATATACAATAGGGTCTCTACGGAGGAATGAAACATCTCCGGAATAATAAAGTACAAATATAATATTCTTATAAGTTACAATATCTCATCACTCCCCCTTAACGAGAAGGATATTATAACAACATCTGTAGGATCAAGGAGTCATAAACTACATGATACATGATACATCTATAAATCATTGGAAGCTTTCTTCATACATCATTAGTAACTCAAACAGTTATTGGAACATCTTCAATATCTTCAATACTGGAACATCAACATCTTCAGTACTGAGTCTTCATCTTCTACAACACTCGAACAGCTACAGTAACATCATTATCTAGATCTCTCGATCGACATTATCAACATATGGATCCTCTTGATCAACAACATCAACATCTTGATCTCCTGATCAACAACATCAACATCTGGATCATCTTGATCAACAACATCAACATCTGGATCATCTTGATCAACAACATCAACATCTGGATCCTCTCAATCAACAACATCAACATCTGGATCCTCTCGATCAACATCATCAACATCTAGATCCTCTTGATCAACAACATCAACATCTGGATCCTCTCGATCAATAGCATCATAGCAGCATACCCTGCAACACACATGATCCAATTACGAGATGATCAATACCTCTCTCTTTAGGACATAAGTCCAAGGATGATACAATCCTGATCTACTTACAGGATGATCAATCCCTCTCAATTTAAGACACCTCTCATGTCTATGGATGATGCAATACAGATCTTACTTACAGGATGATCAATCCTTATCAATTTAAGACAACTATCATGTCTAGGGACGATGCAATCTCAATCTACTTACATGATGATTAATCCTTATCACTTTAAGACATCTCTCATGTCTAGGGATGATGCAATCCCAATCTACTTACAGGATGATTAATCCTTATCACTTTAAGACATCTCTCATGTCTAAGGACAATGCAATCCCAATATACTTACAGGATGATTAATCCTTATCACTTTAAGACATCTCAACATGTCTAGGGACGATGCAATCCCAATCTACTTACAGGATGATTAATCCTTATCACTTTAAGACATATTAACATGTCTAGGGATGATGCAATCCCAATCTACTTATAGGATGATTAATCCTTATCACTTCAAGACATCTCATCACTTTAAGACATCTCAACATGTCTAGGGATGATGCAATCCCAATCTACTTACAAGATGATTAATCCTTATCACTTTAATACATCTCTCATGTCTAGGGACGATGCAATCCCAATCTATTTACAGGATGATTAATCCTTATCACTTTAGGACATAAGTCCGAGGACGATTCAATACTGATCCACTTACGGGATGATCAATCCCTATCACTTTAGGACATAAGTCCAAGGACGATACAATCCCACTAGTCCTCTTAGACAAAGTATAAGTACCACTTCATCGACCTCATCGTCGAAACATGTAACCTCATCATCGATACAAGTATCCTAAGTATCCATATCATCGATACAAGTATCCTCATCATCGACCTTACCATCAATATAGGCAATCTCAGCATCGATACAGGTATCAAAACCGATACCAGTATCCAAATATCATCATCGACCATATCACTCCCCCTTTCGAGGAGGGTCCTTCTGAACGACACCAAGCTTGTCTCCGAAATACTCAAACTTTACTCGAGACAGAGGTTTGGTCAATATATTAGCAACTTTTTCGTCAGTGCTCAGAGACTCGAGATTTATAGCTCCTTTCTGCACCATATCTTGTATATAGAAATATCGGCCTCTATGTCCTTTGACTTATCATGGAACATTGGATTCTTCTGTAATCTTGATACAACTCTGGTTGTCACACAGGAACACAGTGGAGTCCATCTCTAAGTCAAACAATCCTGATAACAACTTCTGAAGCCATATCGCTTCACAAATAGCAGAGAAAGCAACTATATATTCCGCTTCAGCTATGCTGAGAGCCACATTAGACTGCTTCCAGCTAAACCATGAGATCATGACAGATCCCAGACAATAACATTCGCCCGATGTGCTCTTCCTGTCTGATACACTTCCTTCCCAATCAATACCTGTGTAGCCATAAAATCTGAAGTCATTATCTCCAAGATATCATAGACCAAAGTCTATCGTACCCTTTAGGTACCTCATCACATGCTTTGCAGCTATCAGGTGAACACACCTAGGTTCCACTAGATACTGACTCAAGGTGTTCACAGCAAAGCATATATCTGACCTGGCATTTGTCAGATACATCAATGACCAAATAATTTGTTTGTACAGAGTCACATCCACTAACTCTGATGAGTCATCAACTAACAACTTCAAGTTGGAATCCATGGGAGTGGCCATGGATTTTGCATTCCAACATATCAAATACTTTCCCTGGTTGAGAAATATTCCTTTCTGGGCCTTGCTATACTTCCAGACCTAGGAAGTAATGCATCAATCCGAGATCTTTCATCTCAAATTCTGTAGGTAGCTTCTTCTTGCTTTCCATGATTTGTTCTCATTTCCTGTCAGAAAGAGATCATCCACATACAATAATAGTATGATAGGTTCATCATCCATAACCTTAAGGTAAAGTTTAGGATCAACTTTACTCTTGGTAAATCCCAAGCTTGTCAAGAAGCTGTCAATTCTTCCTCTGTGACTGAACATCATTCACACTCTGCATTGAGTGATATTTTGCATATCTATCCATGCCATCTCTCGTCAGATGGGTTTACTGATATGATCCTCAAGATCATTCGAACTCTATGGTGAGTTCCTTGTTGCATCCATATAATAGAAGAATGTCATATATATATAGACACAATATTCAACCTTGTAGAAAAGGTTGAAATCCGCATCACCCATGGTGATCATTAAGCTCATCAAATGACCATCGATCCTGGGTACCCGTGCAGAGCTTTCTTCAATTACACCATTAAGATAATGGTCTTATCTAGCCACTTGGAGCAAACATCTCATCATGATCCTCTTCCTCTTTCTAAGAGAATCTTCTAGCCACGAGGCTTCTATATTACGTTTTATTTGTAAGTCTTCTTGTTGAACATCCATCACTTGTTCGGTGTTCATCATCCTTCTTTTGTAGATCATATCACATGATATTTCCTACAAATCAAAGTTAATTACATGATTAGTAATACTTCATAATCATCAAATCATGTTGACATGATAACCTATAATGCATACAGATATGATTCACATAGTTATGCAACTATCTTGACCAATACTTTGGCACAACACTTTCCCATATCCTGTATGCATGTAGTGGTTATCTAGATGCCTTCCATCTCTACTAGAACATGCTATCAAGAGTGTGCACAACTCTTAGCATGTCAACAAAGAGGTTTCATTCTAGTAAAGCAAAAATGAAATGTTTGTCCAACTTACCCATCATATGCATATTAGTAGTATACTGTTCAATGCTATACTATGCATGATATATTCTAGGAATACAAATATGCATACAACTATTACTAGCAATATCATTAACTATTCAGAGATTCAAATAACAACTCAAATACTTATCTTTTATGTTTCTGTGGTTTCCTCCTGCTTGATATCTATGTTAGCATCATGATTATAAGTCTTTGAACTTCTATCCATCCTGAACCACTATGAATGCTCAAGTGTGCACTAGTGTCATCCTCATGATCTCATACATAATCATACATTCATTAGCATAGTATCAATACTATCAAAACATTATGATTCTAAATAATCTTAAGTATGTATGGTCATGATCATTTCATACATAGGTATACTTACCTAAGATCCTAACAAAGTAGGATTCTAACTTGATATAGGAAAACATACCTGGATTATCAAGCTTGATTATGTCTTAACATACCCAAACAATATATTCTTTGTTCTCTTCAATGATTTAGAGACCTTGTGCTAGAACCTGCATATCTCATAAGTTAAGAATAGTAGAACAAAGTCATACATACCTCGTAAGTAGAGCTTCTATGTGATCAAAAATTATGGATGAGTCTTTGTCTTCATATCATCATGGTCATAGAACTTGATTTGTCTTTCTTGATGTACCTGTATCTTGTTAGCAGACAACATCATCCTCATACAACACCACAGGTGCATTAGTACAATCCTAAGTGTCATAAAACTAATCAATGAATGTCTTCTATCACTCACATGCATTCATAATTGTACTAACCTCAATAACATGAAGACAAACATATTATGGAATTAATCAAGAATCAGATTTCAAAACATACCTGTGTCTTCTCAAGTCATACCTGTCGAGTAGTCTTCTCTATAAGGGTAAAACCCTAACCATCTAAGGTATATCACTTGTAAACATCTTATGCATGTTCATGGTGCTAGGACGATAGGATATTAGTGCTATTTAAACCTTCTTCATTGCTTCCCTATGAGTCTCCCAACTTTGTTAGAGTTTCTTCTTACTTGGAAACCCTAATTTTCAATCTCCTTCCTCCCACAACATTTTGATGGAGGATTAATATCTATGATGAATGGATTCCAAATCCATTATCAAAGCTTCCAATGTTGTATCAGGTCCTTCCATACCTAAACACTGAAAACCCTAAGTGAGAGCTTCTTCCTCCTCTTTTTAGATTTCCTATGTTGAGCCAATTCATACGTGCCGCATTGTTTCTGGTGTATCTCTGCAATTTTGGATCTGCAGGGTCTGAAAATTTGGCCTCTGGTAGCATGACCTATCATATTTCCAACCCCATAGGTATGATATTTAATGGATTCTCTAATAGAGAGTTATTCCAAGTTTTGCAACATGACCTGTTTATGGGATGAAACAACATAGCGAACTTGTACGAAGTGCCACATGTCACTGTTTCACCTTCGGCCTATGAAAAAAGGACCTGTAAAACTACAGTCCATTCCCTACCTGCCATGTTTTACGAAATTTCATTTGGAGCTTCCTATCCCAAGATATGACCTTTTTTCCTAGGTCACCTGTTTAGGACTGCATTTTGGAAGAGGCATAAACCTTGACTTGTACTGAGCATATCTCACAAAGTACAACAAATCTGAGGCTGTCCTTCAGAGAAAAGGTACAGGGGGATGTTATCTACTTCTTGTAGAAATTTCAGATCCTGAACCTTCACCAAAATGGATTTATAGTGAAAGTGCCACGATGCCTGGTTTTTGCTATACAAAACCCTAACTTTCAAATTGTCGCAAGTGAAGCAAGTGTCGCAAGTGACATACATTGCCTTCCTTCATGCTAGCTATGATACCATGTTAAGATTTAATATGCTAAAATAGATAAAATCAATATTACATTCCATTTCACAACAATAGCATATACAGGATCACTGAAAGAACAACAAGCACAACATAAACACAAGAGACACAGATTTATCCTGGGAAACCCTCATGGGGTAAAAAACCCAACAAAGATTCGTCAATATAGATGACCAGCAAACACAAATATGTAATCCCCAAACATGAGCTCCTTCTCCTCCATATCAGATCTCTCTCTCTCCTATGCACCAATCACGAGTAAGTGAATGTGTGTGAAATGAGGAACACACCTCCTCTATTTATACACAACTCTAACTTGACTTTTACACTAACTAGGTCGGCCCCAACTTAACCACTTAACATAATGTTGACTGGGCTGACCCCACTAGGGTGGTCTAATAACCATTTAACCCACATGACTCATACAGGGCCAACCCCACTAGGGAAGTCTAATAACCCAAGTTACCACATTCTCCACGGAGGAATAAAACATCTCTGGATATACAATAGGGTCTCCACGGAGGAATGAAACATCTCCGAAATAATAAAGTACAAATATAATATTCTTAGAAGTTACAATATATCAAAAATTTAATACCCCATTTGACCCTTAGGATATATTAGCTTTTAATGTAAATATTGTGTACATGTGATGTATGTTTTCCTAGCGTGGAGCTCAAGGCCAAGGCCCCGCTAGTGGAAGCTCGAATTTTATTTAAAAGGCAAGTATTAGACATTATGTTACCCATGGAACATTGTAAAAATGATGTAAATAAACATCATGCAATAAAATACCAAAACTGGCTATGGATGTAACGAATGAGAAGGGGCCGAGTGTATCCACTAGGGAGTGGTGAGGGGGCTGTGGGGATGAACCATATGCTGCCAAATGTCATTGTGAGGACCCATTTGACTTTCGTTGATGACATTTATTTCTGTTGTAAGGAAGTAGTTGAAGATTTTAGTCCATGGCTTCAATGGAGCATGGACAACCCAGAAATTCGTATGGCAGAGTATGGGCTCTGTTTTCTTGTACCACAAGTCACTCTAACTCATGGGAGTTGCTTCTTCCTCATTCCCATTCCAGTGTGGAAGAATCCATCATCGATTTTCATCCAAAAACGAATGCCCAACAGTGAGAGAAACTAGAAATCGCAACTTTGAAAGAACCCACGTTTTGAAGAGCCATAAACGCCCAAAATTGGTATTGGACAGTGAAATACAATGGGGGATCCATAGGTATGAACCTTGGGGTGAATTTGGGAGCATTAGCTACCCTGAAATCCATTGGAAAACCTAGTTTTGATAGCCCAGAAAACCAGTGACAGGATTGAACTATTCATTGACAGAATGGTGAGAAATCCAAGTGTGGATGTTTGAACAGAGGATTAGATTGCTTGAATTTAGCTTGAGATGTCTGTAGCTCTAGGGTTGAGCTCACTGGCTTAGCATCCTCCTCCTTTTACTATTTCATGCTTGATAAACCCAACTGTGTGTTGGATTAGCATGACTGTTTGAGTGAAACTATGACTGTGAGTGAGCCCACCTAGTTCCTCCTTAGTGGATACACAACCCAGCTTGGGGGTGATCTCTCAGCTGAAAGAATACAAGCCAGACAGAGATCTATGGTTGGGTGGAACGTTTCTCTCACATAGCCAGTTGTTTGGACAGCTTCATCTTCAAGATAAGTGTTCTCTGTGTTTAAATTATATGCATTCTGTGTGTTGCAATGTGTTAATTCTGAATGTTAATTATTTATGTTAATGAAATCAAACGATTATCTTAGCATGACTGATATGAAGCTTATGCATAGCTTAAGAATGGGATTGATTCTCTGCACATTAAGTCATCCTATGCCTGAGTTAAATAAGCTGAAGCATTACTGTTTGTGTGTGTGCAATTGTGTTTATTTCTACTGTGTTTTTATTGATTATGTATTCGCACACATAAGTTTTTATTTATTATGAATTTCTTAGTAAGGAATGGGGATGAGATTGCCAATAAGCCCAGTATGTTGGTAACGTTTCCTTGCTTGCATCGGATTGAAGGGAGGGGACATTAAAAAAAAGAATGTTCACTATAATTACTAATTGTGATCTAATACAGTATGTATCAAAAGAATGGGGCTACACTATCAATCTCATAAGACCCATGTGAAAATTCCATTAAGTGTAATTCCCCTTATAATATGATCAAAACAAGTATTGTCAACAAAGCACCATGAGATCCCTCCAAAGGAATGCAAATAGGAACACATTTATCCATCAACAAGTACCATATCATCATTATGAAGTGCTTTGGAACTCTCATCAACTTGAAGAGATAAACCAAATGAATCATGAATCAAATAACTCATACCATTGACTTCCCACATTTCTATATGACAACACGTGCTTATGAAGAAATGGATTCTACAACAATTCAATTTCCTATAGGTTCTTGTGGCTAGCCAATTCCTCTCTTCCTTGGGATTATGTATCAACTGCTTCTTGTCTTCTCACTACTGGTAGAATTTCTTGATGGTAGGTTGGTTTGTTAATGCTTCTTGTTGAACAAGTTGCAACAATTGCGTAACAATGCACAAGTTGCAGCAGCACACAAGTTGCAACAACTTGTGTAATAGTTTTTATCATCTTATTCCTTCAGCAAGGTTATGTGAGATAATGTTATAGGTAGGATGATGTCAGTTTGGGTCACATGGAATGAAGGAGGATTTGGAATGAACATGGATGGGATGGTAAAGAAGTGGAAATGATAGAAAATGAATAGTGCTTAGTGGTATTTCATGACATTCTCCCAAATATTTAATAAATAAAAAACTCATGCTATTTTACCTCAAGTTCTACCTCCGTGAAATCTTTAATTGGTATGGATGGACTAATGTCTACTGGAGTTGATGTAGGGAGAAATAATGAGGGATGTATTTGATATACTATCTAAATGAGGAACTGTGAAGATGAATTGAATGATGCTATAGATGATGCTGAAGGTGGGACTCATGCAAGTGTAGTGGTGGATCTTGAGACTGCTGACTGCTAAAATTGAATAAAAAAATGCTGCCGATCTGCTGGAAAAATAGAAATATATAGTCTTTGACTAATATCCGTGCTCATGCATAAGTTAATCCATGTGAATGAATGTTCTTGAAGTCGAACATGGAGAAAATTTGTTGGATTATCAATCAATAATGAAAATTGTTAACGAATGCGAGACAACTAACCAATGATGACAATGAGCTATTAAGGTACAACAATACAACTTGACAGGTACAAATGTGTGTGTTGAATTCGAGTCACCTGTTGGATATGAAAAACAAGAGACATTGATGTATTTCCTTGATCTTCAACGAGGAAATTTACCATTGATGCATGTAAACCCCAAGGTACTATACATAACTCAAGTCTTGTTTCCTAGATGATGTGCTGAGGTCGATGGGACAAGACCATTGGAAGGTGGACCTTAATGAATTCCACATCATCCAATATGAGTACAAAACAAATTATTGTGAAGAACCATAGTGAAAAATAGTACCAACATGAAACTTGCAGAACTTATTATTAATCTTGCCATCCAATAACCTAGTTTTCAAGCAAAGTTCGTGTTCAGTTGTTCCAATAAACTGGTTTTCACAATTGGACTTATTTTTCTCTTTACTATTTCATATATTTTATTTTTTCCATACTATCCTACCCTACTCTTCTTGAAAAGGAAAAACGTTCAAGTATAAGAGTATTTCCAATGGAGCCACTTTTGAAACAAGGTATCAAGTATGATCATACCCAAATATGAAGAATATATCTTAATGAATGCCAAGATATGGGAGACCAAATTCTCTTGAAAAGACAGTGCCAAGAATTGTTGAAATATGGAGTGATGTTGCAGAATGATGACAGAATGAAACCAAGCTTTAATATAATCTTTGCTTCCTTTATTTCTTGTATTTTTCATATCATGAATTTCTTCATAAAATTGATCTTCCTAAATTCATATGGGATCTATATCTGGTGACAAGGATGTAGAGAATTCTTCAATTTTGGTTCCATTGTCTTCTCTTCATCATATGTTATCCACGTATTGTTGATCTTGTCTTCCTATTGATAAGGACTAGAAGAAACTTCATTTTCTTCCATGATCCCTACAAATCTTAGATTTAAAACCTGTCTGTTGGACCTCATATGAATTTCTTGCAATGGTGTAGGTGAGGTAGAACAAGCGGAAAAGGTAGGAAAATTTTGTAGTTCAACACTATAAGCATGATGTACTTCTTTATTATTTTTATGGTGTGTCATGGATTAGAGAAGAATTTGTGTAGGGTACGGAGGATTCTGATGGGAAGGTAGGTATGGATGATTTTTTTGTTGAAAATCTTGTGGAAAGTATATAGGATTTGTTTGTGCTGCAAGATGAGAAAAAGTATCCATGCTATTGTAATATGGGCCATGCCAACCTTGTTTCCAATGTTGGTAGGGGTAATGTTGAGACTTCCATGGCTACCATGGTAGAGGATTATTCCATGATTGATTATCAGGATAAGAAAATGGAGGGATACAGTTTTGAACCATACATGTAGGCCACGGTTGCCATGGCTGTTGTAGTGCCATTGCGTAAAGTGAAACTTCTACAACTTCTAGATCTCCTTGATATGTTTCTTTCAAGTCACACATGCCACAACTTTCGAGACTACCCAAAAAGAAATCCACTGTGATGTTTCTTTTGGCGTTGAGGGAAAAATGCTTCTTCAAATTCCCCCTGCTTTCTCTTAGCCTGGAAAATACCCAATTGTGAATTAAAAGAGCTAATAATATCAGTTTTAGAAATTTCAAATAAACTACTGATTTCATCTCCTGTAACTCCTATTCTTGCAGTAGATTTCAAAAATTTAGAAGAAATTTCTATAGAATTATTACTAGTCTTGGTGTTTCCTCTTGAATACCTTCTACATAACTCACAAACATCATCATATCGTAGCTGAAATACATCACCTATTCCCATCATATTTAAGATTTCTAAAGATTCATCTTGGATCCCTTTGAGAAGGAGCGTTTTCAAGGTCTCTTTCCCCAGCTGTCTATGTTTTGATCTTTGAAGGTTGTATTGAAAGCATTCCACATAGTCCTCCAAAATTTCTTCTTCCCCCTATGTCATTATGAATATATCTTCACTGACCCTGCAATAATCCTGGTACTTCTTCAAGAATACATGTTTCATGTCTTCCCATGTTTGTATGAAATTCCCACCGAGGCTCATGAACCATCAGAGAGCTACTACTTTTAGAGTAAGGGGAAACATATTCAACTTTTGATCATTAGTACAGTAATAATATCATCTAAAAAGTACTTCAAATTCAAATAAAAATGTATCTAGGTATTTGTTTTCCAAACCGTGAAAATTTGGTAGAATAGATGGGGGAATTATTTGCATTGGTGCCACTCCTCCTTGATCTCTGATGGGAAATTCAAATGTAACCACATATTCCTTATTAGATCTTGGATCTTTCTCACTTTCCATCTCTTCCTGAAAGATAAGAGGTTTTTCATGTGCCCATCCTTCGAATGTTCCTATCAATTGGTTAGTAGAATGGGTGGTGCTTACAACACCACTAAGTTGAATGATATGATTTGTTCTTCTTCTGCCTCTATTCACACATTCTATTATGTTTTTTCACCCATACAAATTATATGCAATCTATATGCTCTATATGCACTTTATATGCCCTGGTGCAGCCGAGATGAGGGTCCCTTTTTTGGATGGATTGGAAGCATATGCGTAGGTTCTTACCTCCCGTATTTACTTCTCAAGCCTCAGTATCACCAGAGATGCAACTAAATAAACACTAAATTGTACTCTTGTACCCTTATAACCTCCTCGACAATGACACCAAAATGCTGGGTGTTTTAATTGTCGTTTTAAAATAACTAATTAACCTTCAAATTAATTATCAACCAGGGAACGCAAAAATTTAAAGGTTACGTGCAAAAAATATGCAGGCTACAATTTCCTCCTTAATGTTGAATCTATGATGATCGTGCAGTATGAAATCCAAAACTCGATCAATACACTTTTCTTAAAGAAACACACTCATATAAAACCAATGCTACTTCTTTTAAAGGAAAATAACCCCACTCAGTCCGAAACCATTTTCGATAAAGTAGTCATACTCAATTCACACAATATTTGTTGGAAAAGAAATCAATTTTGTCCACATAGCTTGTAAGGAAAGGAATCACACATACATATCTTGTTAAAAGGAAAGCACACAATTCCTCTATTGGAAAATAAATCACTCCACTCTTCTAATGGAAGGAAAACCACACAACTTCTTACTGCTTGTAAAGGAAATCATACTTGCTAAACTAAATCTATGTAACAACAAGTAATATCTCTTCCAATCAAAACCACACTTGCAAGAAGTAAAATCACTCTTATGAAATCAAGTTCACACACTAAGTAACATCATTCAATCAATGGAAAGTAACAACTACAAATCTAGGACAAGCCATTAAAAAGAGAATACGTTTAAAGGAATCAATTATGTTCACAATCATAATGCAAGAATCTTAGTGAGACCATATCCTGTGGAAGCAACAACAATATCGATTGTAATTAGCAATAACTAAAAATTATCTAACAATTAATTTTAATACCGTGGATTACAAGTAACAACATATGTAATGAATGGCTCTAGTAATGAAATGAAATTACAAGTAACAATAGCATCTACATAATTAAATATTATGTAACAGACTATGATAAATCTACTTAACAAAATAAATGAAATGGCAACACCTGGTCAGTGAAGGGGTCCCTTCCTTCTCCAACTGGGTTGTTGAAACAATCACAATTAAGAACTCATATTGCGAATCAACATGCCTTCTATTATGAAAAGGGAATGATACAATAAGTTTAAAAATCCACTACTCTGCCCCTTTATCTCCCTATCTACCCCCTCATACATAATATTGATTGCATATTTATACAATGGATCAATGAAACCAAATCGCTAAACCTAGAAATCGTTCCAAGAATTTTTGATATTTTGGGAAACCGCCCATTCACGTGATCTAGTAATTTCATATTTAGAAAATCGTTCATATCTCCAAGATCATGCACTTCCTAGAGAATATGCTTGTGATTAATATAATTTGGCCAGTTTTGCACAAAACCTATGCCCTGGATAAAAATTGTCTTCATTTTCCCGCAAATTGAAAAGCAAGACTGTCTCTTCTTATCCAACACATGTTTAATTGATATCACTTGACCATGAGTTGGAGGTTTCCATGTTGTACCTATGTACGAATTGGGGATCACAAATCCATGCCATTGCACCTAGGAACAAAACCATGTTGTGGATTTCCTCTTTGGATTTGTGCTAGTATGCCAAGATTGGAGGCTGGAACCATGAGTGCTGCTACAAGAATGATGCCACATGAAATTGATTCATAAACCGTCATTAGTAAAATCATGCATAATAATCTTTAATCTATTAAAAATGAAGGAAAATGAGCATTACTTAACCACTAAAGCATAAATAAGAATAACATATAATTTTACGAGAAATTATGGAAAATGGAGTGATGGAGGATCAACAATAAGAAGTCAAATGGATGGAATGGGTGTCTGTAAATGGTAATAATAGTGACATATCCATGACCCAACACCTGTATTCAATATCCTAAATTGATGACAAGCAAATGAAGCATGATCTAATGATCTAATGATGTCAATTCAATAAAGTGATACATTGAGTGTTATAAAGTGGAATGGTGATCTGTAGCATCATCTACCCAATTATAATTGGTGGATCCCACAAAAACCAATTATGTTTAATAGAATATCTGTGATTACCAATGGTTGTGAGGATTGAATGATTTAGTAGTATCCTTATGATCCTAGTTTCATTGATACATTTGCCTAACTCTTCACCAAGAACAATGAACTTAGACCTCTCTTTTCACTTACACATTGTCAAGGGAGTTAAGAGTGAATATCATGAACTCAATGGGATGACTCAGTTAAAGGGGATGAACTGTCAAAGTTGGGAAATTTGTTTGGTCATGTATATTATATTGAGTTAGTTTCATATCATTCATAGGATATGTCTTAGTAGGTAAATACCTTGTGGATTCACATACAATGCATAACACTTTTGAAGCATTACATCCTCAGGTTGATAATTTAAGTATAAGGTAGGGAATGAAGCAACTCATGCATCACTAGAATATCTTGGTCAACACTTTGGTGGTTCCTTCTTTAAAGAATCCTTGGTATTCCATAACATTTCTTGAATATTGTTGTGATACCCTATGTCATGAATCAAATTCCCCAAATAGCATAAAAATAAAAAGAAGAGTATCTAGACACCTTGATAATGATAATCAATCAATTATTAGCAAGCCTTCTTAACGGGGCAACCTCATTTTATGATATATCCAATGCAAAAGACAAGATGGGATAATTATACAAATGAATCTCCTTAATTATATATATGAGATAAAGTGATCATGATGTAACCTATCACTAAGATGACTTAACCATAACTAATATACTAATAATGAATCATGGTTAGGGCCTTAACATCACCCTCCTCTTTAAAACATATTTGCATCCAAAGATTCTAATTGAGGGAATTTATTAATGAATTGCTCATTTTCCCATGTAGCTTATTCTAGAGGAATATTCTTCCACTTGATTAGGTAATCCATAATGGTTTATTATAAATAGATAAATAATTCCAATCGATAATTTTTTTCTGGTTCAAGAATCAAGTTCCTTTCTCCATTTAATTTTGGTAGTTCTATTTTCATTGGCATAGTTTGCCCCAAACCTTTTTCAAGCAAGATACATGAAAAAACTTATGAATGTAATAACACGGAAAATCTAACTCATAATCCACTTGTCCAATATTTCCAAGAATATTGTAGGGTCCATAAAATTTTGTATTTAGTTTATGATTTTTTTTTAGAGTAGATTTTTTTATGAAAGGTTATAGTCTAAAAAATACTCAATCATCCTCAAATTGTATTTCTCTTTGATGTTGATCTACTTAATTTCTCATCCTGTTATGGTCCATTTGACGATTTTATTTAAGAATATGAAAAGGTTTCTTTAGTCTTTTCCATATGTGCATCTACTTCCTGTGCTTTGGAATGGTCCTACAAAAATGATGTGAAACTAGGAGATGGATAGCCATAATGATCTTGAAATGGAGATATCTTAGTAGATGTGTGATAAGTGGTATTATACCACCATTTTTCTAGAGGAATCCACTTGAGTCAGTGAGATTGCATGTTTGAATAATAGCAATGAAGATAACCCTCTAACATTTTTTAACTATTTCTACTTGTCCAGTTGTTTGTGGATGATATTTTGAACTCATAGCCAATGTTGTTCCCCTTATATTCCATAACTCTTTCCAAAAATTTCATGTGAATTTTGGATCTTTGTCACTTACGATTAATTTAGGAAGTACATGAAGTTTATGGATTTCCTTCATGAACACTTCTTCCACTTGGATTGTAGTATATGTATGTGCATATTTCGTGAGTCTATCCACAACCACACAAATACCATCCTTACTTTCTAATTTTGGTAAATTTGCAATGAATTGCATCGATGTATCTTCTAATGTTTGATTAGGTGTAAATGTTGAAGTAACACAAGAGGATTGACTATATATTATTTACTTGTTTGGCACACCTGGCATTCTCTTACATTTTTTTAAATATCTTTATTCATTCCTTACCCCCAAAAATATTTCTTGATACTTTGATATGTTTTAAGTAACCCTAAATGTCCTACCATTAGAGAGTTATGAGACTCTCTTAGTATTTATTATTTCAACTTTTATTGAGGGTATACAAATATTCTACTCATGTACAAAAGGATTTAAATATCCCATTGCCAATATTAAATAATGTTCTCCCCTTCTTTTATACATTGTATTTTCTATCTAATACTATTTTCTTGTTTCCATTCATGGTGAGCTTCTTTGAACCACATAGGAATGGAAGTGTAATGGAATATAAACTTGGGGATTCTTCTATTTTGGAAAGGGAATCCGCTACTGCATTTTCCTTCCCTTTATTTTAGATAATTTCAAAATCAAATACTTTCTTTTTTTTCTACCCATTGTTTTGCTCTTCTAATGAAAATATTTTCCTTAAAAGGTACTTTAGGGTGACTTTAGGATGTCATGGTTAGTCTTGAATTTTAAATGATTCCACATGAAATATAGTCTCCATTTTTTTATTGCATGTAAAATTGATTCCATTTATTTTTCATAGCTAGATTACATCAAGTATTTTTCCTTTTATTGTTTACTTTCAAAATCCAACAGTCTACCTTCTTGCATCAATACTGTTACAATTCCTTTTCCTTATGCATCAAATTTGAATATGAATGTTTTACCAAAATCAGGTGTTTCCAATACTTGTGTATATGACATAATATCCTTCAAGAGTGATAATTCTAAGGCGTCTAATCATTCCATACAAATGACTTTTTCTTCAAGAGAGTTGTGAGTGGGCCTGTAATGCACACACAATTCTTAACAAATTTCATTTAATATATTGCAAGACCAAAATATCCTATAAGACTCTTGGTCTTATTAGGAATAGTCAATTTCATGATAGATTGAATCTTTTGAGGGTCCAGCTTAACCCATTCCCTTCAAACAATATGACCCAAATACTCTACTTATTGTTTTCCAAAATCACATTTAGACTTTTTTACATACAATTTATTATTCTGAAGAATTTGTAGGATTTGATCCATGTGTTTAATGTGTTCTTCCCATGATTTTATATACATAAGTATATAATCAAAGAAGAACAACAAAAACTTTCTAAGACAAGGTTGAAATTTTTTGTTCATAAGGTTTTGAAAAGTAGAAGTGGCATTAGTCAATCCAAAAGGCATGAGCAAGAATCCATAGTGCCTTTCATGTGTTCTAACATATATTTTTGGAATGGTTTATTCTCTTAATCTATTTTGGTGGTATCTTGATTTAAGACCTAACTTTGTGAAATAATCCACACCATGAATCTCATTTAATAGCTCATCAATATTTGGAATAGGGAATTTATCCTTAATGATGATTTTATTTAGATTTCTATAATCAGAAGACATCTAGCTCCAAGCATTATCTCTTCTTCTCACCATCACTATTGGTGTTGAAAAGGATCTCCTTCTTGGCTGAATAATATCTACATCCAATATGTCTTGTACCATTTTCTTAATCTAACCCTTTTGTTGATGTAGATATATATAAGGCATTTTATTAGGAGGATTACTTCCAGGTATGAATTCAGTTTGATGTTCATGATATTTTGATGGAGGTATCCCTTTTGGAATATATTAGAAAATTATATGGTTATTTTCCAATGTACATTTCAATTCATCTAGAATATTTTCAATATCATGCTTTGCTTCCATAGAATAAATGCTAGCAATAACTCTAGTACAAACCTTTTCTATGAGATTTTCCATTCTATGAGAACTGGTGATATGAGAGGGTGGAGATTTTAACCCTTTGAATTCATATTGAAATAATTCCAATTAAAATATCATGAATAATTGATTATATGTTGTAGAAACCATTCCAAGGGTTCTCAACCATTGAATCCCTAGAACAAGATATACTCCTCCAATGGGAATGACAGACATGGGGATTGATAAATTATAATATCCCATATTAAGTTTAATTTTATTGCATTTCCCTCCATGATCAATACTTCCCACATTAGTACCCGGATGCGGTTGTCCACGCACATGCTAGATGAGTTGGCCATGTGACATGGGTCGAGATGACGTGAAAAGGTGGAGAGTTAATGAGAAAGGAAGTCGATATGATAAGACAGTTGGGTCACTACAAATTTTGTACCAATATAGTTATGGAACGAGGTGGGAAAGATAAAATGTGAATGGCAAGGACGATCTGGGCATGGGGATTGTCTGGTTCGAGAGCTGCTTGATCTCCCATGAGTATGATCTCATTTATTGCTAATAGGATTTATGGGGATTCCATCAGCACACCTCATGAAGGTCATGCAAGGAGAAATTATATCGGTGGTCAGGCCAGGCCGAAGAAAATTAGCTGGAAGCTAGTGGAAATTGGGAAGGGTGACAGTTGTTGCAATTGCAGAGTGCTTATCGGTGAGGAGTTGGTAAATATGGAGTCCGAGGACCTTATGAAGGAAGTTTTACTGGAGCACCCTAAGTGGGTCAATATGGAGTGGCTCAAGGCGACCTAGTAAGGCCACTATTTTGCATTGAATTCTGGCCAATATCAATGGGACAGAACATGATTTGGGGGAAGAGTTGGAGAACAACAAACTAGTGGAGGGATTTGCCGCTCTTGAGGACTAGATTCAAGACCTGGGCACCAATCAGTCTTGGATGGACTTGTATGAGAACTATGTCCTAGGGTTTTTTTTGTTGGATAATGATGAAAAAATCAAGGGGGATGCAGTTTTGACTCTCTTTTGGAAAATTCACCATGATGACACCCGCTTGATGCATAAGAAAATAGATGTTGTCGCTAGACACATGGGAATTCCATTGTTTCCATAGTTAAATGATGAAGGAGGGTCATCGGACTCAGTTCAGCTAATGGAGAGGGGTAGCTCTCCTGTGACCCACCAAGTTTCTTAAGTTCTTTTTCAGTTAGTTGTTAGTTGGCGGTTCGAGTCTTGTGGTCATGTTGGTATGAAAACTACGGTTAAGTTGCGCCTATATACTAGAATTAGTAGTCAATTTTTTGTCTTATAGTCATTAGGAAATGGTTAATGGTCTGGTTCAAGTATGTTTATGCCTTGTTTTCTCCAGCAGGGGAGGGCTCTTTTGTATTTTTGTAAATGTTAAGGAGGTATGCTTGATATGGCTAGGAGGGCGACTTTGAAAAGTTGGATATCACCTGGGATAGAAAACGATGTAAATTTTTGATGGAATTTTATTATATAGTTACTTATTTACAAAAAAACTACTTCCCACATTAACAATCAATACTTCAAAATTTTTCATTGGATACACAAACAATTGAGGTAATTTACTCACCATTTATCAATGTAGTTATGTTTACTATCTAAATTTATAAGTACTATGACCCTTTTATTCTTAATGTATCCTACAATATTGAGGGTTCGAGGTGATGACACAAGTATCAATGCATGGACTAATATTTCACACTTGTCTAGATCTATGTTATGCAGATTTTCTACATGTTTTCGCTTCTCTCTTTGGTCCACAATTTCTTCCTCACCCATTTGTGTGGATTCCACTATTTCCTCCTCAACACTATTCTCTTTTTTTTCTTGGAATTTATGCCCTTTTGATCATTTCTACACTGAGAGTAGCGAGGTTCTTTACAACCTAGTATTGGGGAGATGTTGTAACATTGTGTAACATTATGTAACACGCCGTTCTAATAAAAAAAAATAAAAATGCAAATGATGTCATAAATTTTTTTATTTTGATTTCATTTTCAAGCTATATATATTAAGCACAAAGAGGGATAAAATATAAATATTTTCTTAATGTGTACAAATTTAAGATAAAAAAATTACACCTCAATAAATTGGATCTCACTCGGTGCTTAATAGATCCAGTTTTAAGATGGATCTATGCTAGTTTATTACAACCAAAACATAATCCTTTTTCTCTTCTTTCATCTATTTCCTTCTATGATATTCGAGTAGGTTGAGATAGGGTTTCCCTATGAGGCACAATTATATCTCTACTTCTGCATATGTTTTAGCGTTGGAAAACACCTAAAATTCTAAATTATAATATTCAACATCACCTAAATGCTTGATTCTTATCAACTGAATAAAGTAATCCTGTTCCCAAACATTACCATATTGTGCTTCTAGGTCTCATGTATATAGATCCCAAATATAATGATAAGGAGGATTTCTTTTAAATACCCATTGCTACCATTGATAGGGTTTTGCCTCAAAATAAAAATTCACTAAGGAAATCCTTTTCTTGTCAATCATAATATTATGTTGCTCTATTTGGTTTACTAATGTAAGGACATATGTTCCATCAAACTTTCTTAATTCGACATTGGGGATGTGAATACCCTTAGGAAACCATTCCTTATTAACTATAATATTATGGTTCAATATTCTTGGCATATGTGTATTAATGGAATGTTGTTCCACATGAATAACACCTTTATTTTCATTATTTCTTTGGGTCACATTATCTATTTTATGGAGTCTCCCATTTAGGTTTTGTATGAGTTGGACCATCTTTTGATCAATATTTTGATCCATTGTTTCCTTCTTTTGCATATTGAGTTTGAGATTTATTCCTATATGATTTTTGTTTTTATGAATTGAACATGTGTCACTGAATTGTCACTCAATTCATTAAATTTAATCCCCAAATTGGCTAGTTGGTTATGCATTTCTTCATTTTATTCATGAGTGATCGATGATCTCTTTGGAGGTTTACTTGGTGTAGCATTTTTTTTTCAGAACCATTTTCTATGTGATCCCCAAATAATATTTATCTATAATTACATTATTGTTATCTTTATCACACCTTTTGAATCACCTAAAATAGATCTTCCAATGAAAAGTTATGTAAATTCAAGTTACATACCTTTAAAAACCTAGTTTGTAGGCTCTCTTGCTATCCAATATTTCTCTTGAAGTGTATTTCAATTTCACCACTCCAAGTATAATATTTCAAATTATAGTAGTATTCTAGTATGTCTTCTCTATAATGCCATATGTTTGACCAAATTTTGATGTACCAAGATAAATTTCTGGTAACTTTCCCAATTTGTTTTGTCCTTTTTAGGAGAGTGCACTTGTACAACCTTCCACATGTCCAAATTTTTACATATGCTTCTAGATTTTTTCCCAAAAAATATATGGTCTATATTATTACTGGTGAAATAGGTTGAAATCAATATGGATCTTTCAAGCTCTAGATATAATATTTTTGTCTAGAACACCTTTTTGAGATTAGTTTTTGGACTAGTGAAAAATCCCAAATTCCACAGACTATAACTCCAAACTTATAATGTACTAGGGCTTGGAATTTTTACCATAGCTACTTCACTATGTATTCTGAGGCATTTTAAAATTTTTCTATTTGAAATTCCCCAAAACAACTATAGAAAAATTGTCTCCAATACCAAATGTTATGAACCAAAATCCCCAAATAGCTTAAAAACAAAAATAAGAGTAGTTCCATGCCTTGATAATGATAGAGAGTTAATGAATAACAAACTTCTTGAAGGGGAAACATCCTTTTACAATATGTCCAATGAATAAGACACGATGAGATGATTGTACAAATGAATCTCCTTTATTATAAATATGAGATGAAGTGATCAAGATGTACCCTACCACTAAGCTGACCTAAAAATAACTAATATACTATAGTTAGGGCCTTAACACCTTGGCTCATTAGTTGGAATTAAATGATTTATTAATGACCTAGCTAAAGATGCAATCAATTTCACAACAAACTTCTAAGGGTTAAATGGGTTAGTGGTTAGTGAGTTAAGGGTTAGTAAGCTGGTGTATTAGTAGTAATTGGGTTAAGAGGTAAATTGTTCATGGGTTGGGATTAATGGGTGAGTGGGTGAGGGTTTATCAGTGAATGAATTAGTATGTTAGTGGGTTCTCTAGTGGAGTATTTTATGTTAAATTAATGTAACTTCAAAGTATATTCTACTTGTACTTTATTATTCTAACTCCATCAGGGATGTTTTACCTCCGCCGAGGATGCCATTATTACATTTGGTCATATAAAGGTCATGAGGTTAAACCTCCATTGTAAGTCGGGTCGTTAGCACCCAAGAGAATGTAATATAAGTGGTAATTGAGTCTCCCTAGAGAAGTCAGCTCATTTAGGATTATTGAGGCCAACCTAGTTGAGTTAAAGGTTAGGTCAAAAGTAATGTATAAATAGAGAGTGAGTTCCTCTCATTTATTCATTCACTCACTTGTGCAATTCGCATTAGATGATAAAGAGAGAGATCTGCGAAGGAGAAGGAGGAGTGGCTTGAGTCCAGAGCTTGGTATTTTTGTCTCTCTTATTTGCGAGACATATTTTTGGGACACTGTAATTGATCATCTATATTGAGGAAGTTCTTGCTAGGTTTTCTTCCCCTTGAGGGTTTCCCAGGATAAATTGTTTTGTGCTTTGTGATTATGTATCTTTCATAGATTCTTGTTATGATGCTATTGTGAATAATGTATTGAATGCTAATGAATTTGAAATCTATTCCATGGTAGCATATAATCTTAACATGGTATCAGATCTTTCCTAAAAATAACAACTTTCACAAGGTAAAACTCTCTCTCTCTCCCCGGAAGTGAAAGATTAGGGCTTCTCACAAATTTGGAATTTTGGAGTGCAATTGGCATAGGAAGGTGCGCCTCTCCAAGATCGAAATTTTTGAGTGGGTGAAACTCTTGGAAAGTCAAACCCTAGTTTGACTTTGGACCAGAAAATAGATAAAACCAGAAAAAGCCAGAAAAAGCCAGAAACTGTAGATCAGAATTTCGCAAGTCAATTTTGAAGGGTGAAATTTTGGAAGATTCAGAAACCAAGTGTACTAGCATACTCGCCTCAATCAAGCGCATATTTTGGTGAGTTCAGTTTTTGATTTTGAGAAATTTTGATTTTTTTTTATTCTCTGCTCCCTGGGTTAGATCGCACCAAGCACCAAGCTTGACGACAAGTTATAAGGCATAGATAACTTCCGTGCTTGGAAGTATAATATTGGAATCATTATGGAGGGGAATGATCTTACCAAGTTTGTTAAATAAGTTGTACCTAAACTTGAAGAAGCGGAAGATAAGGAGAAGCAGAAGAAGGATATGATTAGGGCTATGAGGATCATAGAAGACTCCATAAAAGATCACTTGATTCCTCAAGTGTCCTCCAAGAAGACTCCAAAGGAGATGTTTGATGATCTAACTAGAATGTATGAAGATGAAGAACTACCCAGGAAGCAAGAAAATAAATAAATAGAAGAATATGTTTTATTCTCTACTCTCTTTGGGTCCATAACACCTAGAGATGACACATGGTTAATTGATAGTAGTGCTTCAAAGCACATGACAGGTCATAAGAAGCACTCTCTCCAATCTTGAAGAAAAGGACTCCCCTGAGAAAGTTTCACTAGGAGAATAGGAGAAGCAACATACAAGATTGATTCTGTAACTCTGATGATGGACTAGAGTTCACCATCAAACATTCCAGTAATCCTTGCAAGAAGACTAGGATCAAAAGAGATCCTACCATAAAAACAAAGATACGTATTTGAATTGTCAATTTTTTTGTTTAAATGATAGTATCTAGTTGTATACACTTTTATTTAGGATGTGTGTTAGAATGTTTTCAGTGATATGCATGTGATGGGTAAGTAACCTATGGCGCTATACAACATTCCATTGCTACTTATCTAGAGTGAAATCTCTTTGCTGACATATTGGGAGTAGTGCACGCTCTTAATAATGTTATGGTAGATATGGAAGGAATCTATAAAGTTACCATATGAATGTGGGATCTGGATGAATCTTGTAGCATTGGCTAAGATAGTGTGGCTTATGTTTTTATACATATATTTGGAAACTATGAAATGTTTCTAACCATGCTATTGAATTTGACTTGTAGGAAGTATCATACAAAGATAACCTACAAATAAAGAATGATGAGACTTGTTCCATAGAACAAGTGACAATGGTTCAAATATAAACAAGACTTGTGAAATCAAGTAGAGGAAGCCGACTATGACGAGATATCCAGAATCATGGTGTGATCAAAGTATATGAAGAAGATGTAGCTCCTAGAGTTGCAGAGGTTGCACCCTCTCCCGATGATGAGACTTCGGATGATCATGATATGTTGGAGCCCCAAGAACCTCTCGCAAGAGAAAACCAGCTTGGGCTAGTGAAATTATTCAAGATGCCGAGAAGTATGGATCTCTAGAAGGCTCCATAAGAGAAATCAAGAGGCCAAATCCATTTTCAGTTATGTGGCTTTGATGTGTGATCTTGTAGACAAAGAACTTACTTGCTTCAAAGAGGCCATTCAAAAGAAAGAATGGGTAGAAGATATGCCGGAAGAATACCAGTCAATAATGAAGAATGATGTGTGGGACATAGTTCCCAAACTAGAAGGTAAAAGTGTGGTATCTTATAAATGGATATACAAGATAAACCATGCTTCGAATGGAAGTATTGAGAAATACAAAGCTAGGTTTGTGGCTCGAGGATTCTCTCAAAAGGAAGAAATCGATTATGAGGAAACATTTGCTCCTGTAGCAAGGTACAATTCAATTAGAACCATCATTTGCAGCCAAGATGAAGTGGAAGTTACACCATATGGATGTGAAAATAACTTTCCTAAATGGTGTTATTGAGGAGGAAGTGTACATAGAACAACCACAAGGTTTTGAGGTTGAAAACAAAGAGACACATGTATGCAAATTGAAAAAGGATTTGTATGGGTTGAAGCAAGCTCCAAGATCTTGGTATGGAAGAATTGATAGTTTTATGACGATCTTGGGATTTAATAAGAGTAAAATTGATCCTAACCTTTACTTCAAGGTTATGAATGATGAATCCGTCATGTTATTGCTATATGTGGAAGACTTGTTCCTGATATGTAATGAGAAGAGAATATGAGAGTGAAAAGAGAAGCTCGTTGCGTAATTCGAGATGAAAGACCTTGGCTTAATGCATTATTTTATAGGTCTCGAGGTATGGAAAAGCCCAGAGGGAATCTTCCTTAATCAAGGGAAGTATGCAGTAGAAATATTGAAAAGATTTGATATGTTGGAGTGCAAATCCATGGCCACACCCATGGATACCAACTTGAATTTATTATCTGATACTTCGTCAGAATTAGTGGATGTGACTCTATACAGGCAGACTATTGGGTTGCTAATGTATCTGACGAATACGAGGCCAGATATATGCTTTTCTATGAACACCTTTAGTCAGTATCTGGTTGAGCCTGGACATGTTCACATTTTAGCTGCAAAGCATGTGATGAAGTTCCTAAAGGTACAATAGATTATGGTCTCAATTATTCTAGAGATCATGAGTTCATACTGTATGGGTACACAAATTCCAATTGGGCAGGAAGTGTCTCAAGTAGGAAAAGCACTTTGGGAGGATGTTACAGTCTAGGGTCAACCATGATCTCATGGATAAGTAGGAAGCAGTCCAGTGTGGCTCTCAACACTGCAGAGGCAGAGTATATTGCAGCTTGTTCTGCGAGTTGTAAAGCTATATGGATTCGGAAGTTGTTATCAGGTCTATTTGATCTGGAGTTGGATACCACAGTGATTCTATGTGATAACCATAGTTGTATAAAGATGATAGATAACCCCGTGTTCCATGAGAAGTCAAAACACATAGAAAAATGATATTTCTACCTCCGTGATATGGTGCAAAAGGGAGCTATAAAACTCCAATATGTGAGCACGGATGAGAAGGTTGCAAATGTGTTGACTAAGCCTTTGTCTTGAGTGAAGTTTGAGCACTTCTGTGACAAGCTTGGTGTAGTCCATAAGGACTTCCCTCGAAAGGTGGAGTAGTGCTGATGATACTGTGGTGAAATAGCCTTAAATGTTGATCTTGAGTTGTGATGGGATCGATCCCCCCTATACAAAGATGTCTTAAATGATTGTGATGGGATCGATCATCCCTAGACAAAGATGTACTAAATTATTGTGATGGGATCGATCATCCCTAGACAGAGATGTCTTAAATGATTGTGATGGGATCGATCGTCCTTAGACATAGATGTCTGAAATGATTGTGATGGGATCGATCGTCCCTAGACATAGATGTCTGAAATGATTGTGATGGGATCGATCATCCCTAGACAAAGATGTCTGAAATGATTGTGATGGGATCGATCGTCCCTAGAAAAATATGTATTAAATTATTGTGATGGGATCGATTGTTCCTAGACATAGATGTCTTAAATAATTGTGATGGGATTGATCATCCCTAGACAAAGATGTCTTAAATGATTGTGATGAGATCGACCATCCCTAGACAGAGATATCTTAAATGACTGTGATGGGATCGATCGTCCCTAGACAAAGATGTCTCAAATGATTGTGATGGGATCGATCGTCCCTAGACAGAGATGTCTTAAATGATTGTGGTCGGATTAATCGTCCCTAGACATAGATGTCTTAAATGGTTGTGGTGGGATCGATCGTTCCTAGACATATATTTATTAAATGATTGTGGTGGGATCGATCGTCCCTAAACAGAGATGTATTAAATGATTTTGGTGGGATCGATCGTCCCTAGACATATATGTCTTAAATGATTGTGGTGGGATCAATCATCCCTAGATAGAGATGTCTTCAATGATTGTGGTGGGATTGATCATCCCTAGATAGAGATCTCGAGTTCCGAAAGGAAGGATAGTCTTAAATGTTGATCCTTAGACTGAATCCTTAGTTCAGAAAGGAAGGATTGTCTATGAGTGTTGGAATTAACCCCTGGTTCCGAAAGGAAGGATTGTCCATGATCCTAGTTCCGTAAGGAAGGATCACCAGTGTTGATGGATTGAATCCTTGGTTCCGAAAGGAAGGATTTTCCATGATCCAGCTCCATAAGGAAGGATCACAAAGTTGTTTGGAATGAATCCCGAGTTCTAAAAGGAAGGGTTGTCCATGATCCTTGTTCCGAAAGGAAGGATCACCAGAGTTGTTGGATTGAATCCTGAGTTCTGAAAGGAAGGATTGTCCATGATCCATAGTTACTAAAGGAAGGATCATATGTGTGTTGCAGGTGTTGATGCTCCTGATGATGTCCTAGTACTGTAGATGAGGATGCTTCAGTGCTGTAGATGATGAGGTTCCAGGATGCTACAGTGCTGCAGATGATGATGTTCCAGTACTGAAGATGAGGATGCTCCAGTGCTGTAGATGATGATGTTCCAGTACTAAAGATGAGGATGCTCCAGTGTTACATATGATGATGTTCCAGTACTGAAGATGAGGATGCTCCAGTGCTGTAGATGATTATACTTTAGCTCTATACTGAAGATGATGTTGATGATGTTACAAAAACTATTCCAGTTGTTGATGATGATTTTGAATAACTTCCAATGATTTATCAATGTATCAAATGATGTTGTTGTTGATTCCCTCCTCTCTTCGATGATGTTGTGTAGAGTTACACATGCAGATGTTGTTTTCAGTAGGATACCCTTCTTGTTAAGGGGGAGTGTTAAATTAAACTAAATTCAAAGTATATTCTACTTGTACTTTATTATTGTAACTCCTTCGGGGATGTTTTACCTCCTTCGGGGATGTCATTATTATATTTAGTCATGTAAAGGTCATGACGTTAAACCTCCACTGTAAGTCGGGCTGTTAGCACCCAAGAGAATACAATATAAGTGGTAATTGAGTCTCCTTAGAGAAGTTGGCCCAGTTAGGATTATTGAGGCCGGCCTAGCTGAGTTAAAGGTTAGGTCAAAAGTAATGTATAAATAGAGAGTGAGTTCCTCTCATTTATTCATTCACTCACTTGTGCAAATCGAATTAGAGGAGAAAGAGAGAGATTTGCAAAGGAGAAGTGTAATACCCCAATTTTGGCTCTTATGAAATATTGGCTTTTAATGTAAATATCGTGTACATGCGATGTATGTTTCCCTAGCGTCGAGCTCAAGGAAAAGGCCCCGCTAGTGTATGTTTGGATTTTATTTAAAATGGACAAGTATTTGATATTTTACTACCCATGAGCTATTAAGCCATGGAATATTGTAAATGATGTAAATATTTGATATTGCAATAAAATACCAAAACTAGTTATGGAAGTAATGAATGAGAAGGGGCCATGTGTATCCACTAGGGAGTGGTGAGGCGGTTGTGTACCATATGCTGCCAAATGTCATTGTGAGAACCCATTTTACTTTCCTTGCTGACATTTAATTCTGTTGTAAGGAAGTTGTTGAAGAATTTAGTCCATGCCTTCAATGGAGCATGGGCAGCCCTGAAATTCGTATGGCAGGTATGGGCTCTGTTTTATTGTACCGCAAGTCACTCTACCTCATGGGAAGGGGTTATTCCTCATTCCCATTCCATTGTTGAACATCCAAGCATCAGTTTTCATCCATTTCGAATTCCCAGCAGTGAGAAAAACTAGAAATCGCAACTTTGCAAGAACCCACGTTTTGAAGAGCCATAAACACCCATAATTTGGTATTGATAGTAAAATCCAATGGGGGATCCATAGATATGAACCTTGGGGCTAATTTGAGAGAATTAGATACCCCTAAATCCATAGAAAAACCCAGTTTTTTAGCCTAGAAATCCAATGGCAGGATTGAGTTAATTGATGACAGAATTGTGACAAATCCAAGTGTGAATGACTGAGCAGAGGTTGGGTTTGCTTGATAAACCCAGTGCAGGCTAGAATCTCAAGGAATTAGTATATGGACCTTTCTATACCCACCCTGAAGATCACTAGAGGGAAGGGATGCCTGAGGGACTGTGCAACAGAGAAGGGGACCTTCCTTGTGTTGGGTGTGGTAGGTATTGTGGGTGCCATGACTGTTAAGTTCATTTGAGATGCCTGTAGCTTTGTGGTTGAGCTCACTGGCTTAGCATCCTCCTCCTTTTTCTTTTGTATGCTTGATAAACCCAACTGTGTGTTGGCTTAGCATAACTGTTGAGTGAAACCATGGTTGTGAGTGAGCCTGTTTAGTTCCTCCTTAGTAGATACACAACCCAGCTCGGGGGTGATCTCTCAGTTGAAAGAATATAGGCTGGACAGAGATATATGGTTGGGTGGAACGTTTCTCTCACATATCTAGTTGTTTGGATAGCTTCATCTCAAAGATAAGTGTTATCTGTGTTTAAATTATATGCATTCCGTACTTTGCAATGTGTTAATTTTGAATGATAATTATTCATGTTAATGGAATGGATATGAAGTCTGTGCATAGCATGAGGAGGGGATTGATTCTATGCATATTGAATCATCATCCACTTGTGATAGATATGCTGATTGATTACTGTTTGTGCGTTTTCAAATAGATTTAATTCTGCTATGTTTATATTGAGTATGAATTTGCACACAAAAGTTTTGTTTATTATGAATTTCTTAGTAATGTATGGGGTTGAGATTGCAATTAAGCCCAATATGTTTGCTCATGTTTCCTCCCTTGCACTGATGGATGGAAGGGGATGTGACAAGAAGGAGGAGTGGCTTGACTCTAGAGCTTGGCATTTTTGTCTCTCTTATTCGTGAGACATATTTTTGGGACATTATACTTGATCATATATATTGAGGAAGTTCTTGCTGGGTTTTCTTCCCCTTGAAGGTTTCCCAAGATAAATTGTTTTGTGCTTTGTGATTGTGCATCTTTCAGAGATCCTTATTATGCGGCTATTGTGAGTAATGTATTGAATGCTAATGAATTTTCAATCTAGTCTATGGTAGCATATAATCTTAACAATTTAGTGGTTAATGGGTAGTGTTTTAGTGGGTTAGGAGTTTTGGGTTTGTGGTTTAGTCATCAATGGGTCAAGGGTTAGTGTGTTATTCATTAGATTTTATGCCTAAAGTTGAATTTATACAAAAACATTGAAAAAAACCATTGTAGGGATCTCACGAGGAAGAAGGAGATGGAAATTAATTCCGTGGAATTATCGCCTATAAGTTTAGATTTCTTAATTACATAAGCCAATGGAGGATTTCCACTTATGTGTACTAGGCCTCCTTATATGTTGGACTGATTTTAAGACATTATTTAAGTTGGAGGGTTGTTTTATCTTTTATAAATGTTCATTTTTCTACTCAAAACATACGTAAAAGCTGGTATCTTGAATCTAAAGATTAACTCACATTTATGAACAAAATAACTATAAGTAAAATGTAAATTACAACTATAAGGAAGATAAAAAAATCTATGATTAGAGGCTACACATAAATTCTAAGAATGATAAGTCTATATAAAAATAAGTATAGTTGAAAGAAACAAAGAAGACTATATACAATAGTACATAAGAACCGGGATAAGTAAAAGAAAGAAAGCATAGCATGATTTTGAAGCAAAACATGAAATATGAAAATTGAATAAAGTAAGCATAGAAAACGTTTGTGGCAGATATGTCAAAATTGTCATTTTATTAATAAAGGATTGTTCATACAACCAAATAACAACCCTTGTCAATTGGGTCTAGCCAAAGCGGTTATGGGATAGAGTGTTATCCTCCCTACCCATGTTCTATTCTTGTAAGTTACATGTTGAGATAATAATGAGTATATTGTTGTAATGACATTGAGCCCCATTGTTGTTAGCATTGTTCCATGAAGAATCTAGGGTTTACTGTGTGTACCATCCTCGAAATGAGGGGAAGAGCCCAAGGGTTTGCATTGGTATATTTACTTGGAAAAAAAACCAACTAGCAATTCAAAAGTCATAACTCCCTATGAATATTTTGTTTATGAGACCATATACAATTCATAAGCAGAAAAAAGACCAACAAGAGAATCCTCAGATGGTGAAAATATTTTGAAGGATTTTGCATCCAAGTTGTTTGAATGACGTATGAAATCATGGTTGAGTTAGTCTAAACAATATGCCAAGAAAAACATAATCCATGAAAAAAACAATGAATATAACTTCATAAGATAATAGAGTTCATTTCACCCTAATGTTAGACCCTTGAAGTAAGCCATCATGTCATTGTATACTACTATTAGGTTATTTAAGATATAAACAACATTGACATTAAATTGTAGAAGTAGAATTCATGATACCTACCCTCTTTCTCCCCCTTTGATTGGGTCCTGCTTCTCTTAATTAATAGGAGGTTCGGTGGTAGGTAAGGGGTCACTTTGCCTCTCGATTTTCCTCTAGAACTAATTTATGAAATAATTTATTTCTAATTAAGTGAGCAAGAATTCCAAAATACACAAAGGATGAAATCAGTGGTCCCTGGGCTAAGTAAGGGATACACTCTACTAGTGTGCACTTCTCCTCAGTGTTGATCATAAAATATCCTATTTTAAACATTCACTTAGAAACCCATCATTAAAATCCAAAAAAAGCCAACAATAAATCATCCGTGTAATTCTTTGAATTCAATGTGTGTGTGTGTTGAATTCAATGAATTATGTGAATGATTTATTGTTGGCATTTTTGGATTGTAATTATGGGTTTCTAAGTGAATGTTTAGAATAAGATATTTTATGATTAACCCTGGGGAGAAGTGCACACTAGTAGAGTGTATCCCTTACTCATCCTAGGGACCACTGATTTCATCCTTTGTGTATTTTTCTCACTAAATTAGAAGTAATAGGTACACTATCATAGAATTGCCAAAATTTTTCAACTAAACCTATAGGTTAAAGTCATGTGCTTTTTGAATAGACTTCAATTTTACAAGCTTCATAGATATGTGAAAAAAATCTATAGGCACACAAATTTATGCTTCCAACAATAATGAAAAGTGTAATTTCTAACCAATTGTCCAATCTTCTGTATATAACAAAAAAGTTTCTTATTTACTATAGAAAAATACAAAATTATTTGAAGCAAAAAAAAAGCTTAACCTTTCTTATTAAATAATAAATGAAAACTTTATATTCAATGATAATTCAAGAAATAAATTACAATACTTGTAATAAACTTCAAAAATAATCTAATAAATAGCAATAACAAATTTTAAATACATTATAGATTACTCAACCACAAAAAAACCCTCCAACTTGTGAAACACAAAGCCTACAACTTGTGCAACATAGAAGTCAATATTTTTTTCCAAATTTCAACCACATAGTGGATTCTCAGTATTATTCAAGGAAAAAATAGATCCTACAAAATTGTTAGGGATATAAAATCTCTTTCATAAGAAAAAACCTAATTTATACAATTGAAAATCAATTTTACTCATACCACCAATATGGTTTCAAAAAACAAAAAAAAATTGACTACCTCTAAGAGAGTTCGATGAGTTGGAAGGATTTTCCTTAGTTTGTTATTCACCATACTTTTTGCATGCTTCAAATATGTTTTTTTCATAGTTCACTTTGGTAAAAGACATGTTGAATAAGTGGGCCTACATAATCGATAAATACTTAGTCATTTTATTAATGTGTTTATCTAAATTTGGAAACTTTGATAAATAAAATAAATGTATTTTCTTTGTTTATATGAGATAAATTTTTCTATAAATATTTCTCCAAAGACTCAATGACTTGAGATGGGGGATAAAATTCATTTGAAAGTCTAGATGATGGAAATTGGTAATCATTAGTCACATCCTCCATGAAAGTTCAAATTTTTGGATAGTCAACCCATTCTATCTCCAAGTGTCTCTAAACTTCTTCAACTACATTCCAATATATATGAGACCTTTTTCTATATCCTCCAATTCTTCTATATATTTATCTTCATCTAGAAAAGTAGTAGCAATTCAACATTAGATTTTATGTCTTTAAAAGTTCTATATAAGGTTTAGCAGGTTGTAGTACATCTATAACATGTTTTGACGATTGAGATTAATCTATCTCAACCATTCTTTTTGTGTAATTGCCAGTATTTTTAGGATTGAATCGATTTGCTTAATTATTACTATTATTATTATTTATTTGAGAAGGTTCTACATATTGGTAAGTCAATTTGTAGAAAATTGCTAAAAATCCTCATAATTTCATAATTGGCATTTTGTTTCTTTTTCTAATGTTGAAAAAAAAGAGTATGACTATAAGGCCATATATTCTTACCAATACTTACCTTTCCTAACTTTTGACTCCAAAAGAAACTCAAAATAATAATTTAGCTGAGATATAATCAAATATTTAAAGGATTTATTGAACTTAAAACATAGCTATGAATCCTAGTTTCAAGTCCTCACAAGTGTCATTATTGAAGTGAGGAATTCACAAAGGAATGCTTAATTGGGTAAAATATAAGGGCTTCACGATGACTTATTTTTAACGTTGCCTACTTAGACTCAAAATAACATAATCACATTGAAATTATAGAACTCTTGAAGCTATGAATGTCTAAGTCTAAGAAAATGGGTGATAAATTAAATTTTGACATGTAAATGGAACTCTTCAACTTAACTTGTGCATTCTAGACATATTCATGAGTTGCTAACAATCCTTTGAAATATTAGCAAAGTTATTTTACAAAGTTTCTAATTGGAAAATTTGACATCTAAAAGTAATTGACTTAACAATTATTGTAATTAATTTGAAATCAATCTCCTTTTTGCAATAATTGATTTGATGTAAGCATTTTAGAGTGATATTAAGTGTTCTATTAAAAAATTTAAAAGAATGAAGAAGATTTGCAATTTTTTAGAGGTGTTACTATTGCTAACAAAGTGGTTATTCCATCTTCTCTTTGCAATAATTTACTTAATAAACTTGGTTTAAAGTTTATTGTAGTTATTTTAGAAGTGATATTAAAGGTCTGTAAAAATAATTTAAACATAAAAAATGATTTTTTAAATTAGTTACAACCATGTATTCTTGAATTACCTTTCTTCCAATGGATAATAATTGGTCTTTGATATATTTCAACTTTAAATAATTATTAGAAATCGATTTCTCTTCTTCCATTTGATTTGAAAACAATATATTTTTCATATAAAAGTTGCAACCTATGTTTGAAGTTTCATACATTTCTTGAAGTCATGTCCATACTAAGAATGTATTTTTGACATATTCTACTGGGAAGCATAACATCAGTCACAAATATTTTTATGATTAGTAATGCTTGCCCATTCTAGTCATTTGTTTCTTTTTCTTTTGTCCTCATCATGTGGATCTCTTTCAAATTTCATGTTCATCGCTTCCGATAGGAACATGCACTAACACATGGAACTTATTCATTACTTCCATGTGTTCAAATTATTCTCATTGAACTTTTGAAATTTTGAGCAATTAAACCTGGACTTTTGATTGTGCTCAAACATAGAGTTTGCAAGTGTGGCCATCTTTGTCATTAATGCCACACAATAAATGCTTCAAACTTGAAATAATATTATCACCCATAATTTATAATAAGAATGATTTTTTAGCTATGATACTGCTACCCAAGATCTATTACAGCTTGCTCTACTTGAAACTAAACAATATGGCATGCTTGACCTATGTTTGTCATTCCCTAAAATTGTTACAAGCTAGCATGCCCCTAATTTATGCTACCCAAATTTGTTTTTTTTTACTAAAACGATTATAGGCCTTTTTTATTGATCCAATGGCTAGGTAACTGCCACTTTCTTACATTCAAAAAATCTGTTCTGCAAATGAAAAGTTTCCAGAGAGCAGACAAGGATATTCTCACTCTCTATAATACAGCAATTGAATAAAAAATGATCAGGAAAAAAAACTTCAATCCAGCATAGAAATTTTATGCTCTGCTTGTTGAATTATTCCATTCGCCGAGATCTCTTCCTCCTCCTTCACAGCCAGCTCAGCCGGTCATAGCACACTCCATTTGATTCGAATTCAAGACCTTCAAGCTGATACAGAAAGTCCACATAGCTTCCTCCCTTACCGAATCAGTTCCCTGGCACAAACACACCCATCGTGTAGTCCCAAAATTTTCACAATTGTCTGCTTTATCTCCATCGACTGGCATTCGATTTAACATCTGTTAGATCAAAATGACATCCTAGGTCGATATCATTCAGTCCTCCTTGCTGGTAACAATGGATCATCATAAGAAGGTTAATACATTAGCTGTAGGTGAGCTTCAGATAACCGATTCGCTATGCATCCTCGAACTTGCCTGAGCTCAATGCTCCTCCACCTCCTCCTTCAACACGAAGTGCCTGAAGGAAGCTGTTTCAGCCTGTATTTTTAATTCTTTAGTTGAAAACTGATCCACCACAACATGTCTTGCGCTAGGGGATGTACGCTCGCTTTTCTGTTCCATTAACAATTATATTTCCCTTGCTGAGGGAAGCTCCTTTATTGGCTTCATTATCTGCTAAATGATTAAGATTTCGAAGGACATGGTAGCATTGAACTTCTTCAAATGCTTTCAGCTGCGTTATGATTTTCTGGTGATAGTGGGCCAGTCTCATCCCATTAAGCTCTTTCTTCAGATTAATTGCCTGCATGATTATTCGAGAATCGCCAAATATAGCCAGCTTGTTTATGGATAGGCTTCTGGCTTGTTTCAGTCCTTGCCAGATAGCAAGGATTTCAACATTGTTGTTGGTATTTTGGCCCAACCCCCAGGCGAAAGATAGAATAATATTACCAGATAAGTCTATAATGATTCCTCCACTCCCTGCAGGTCCAGGGTTCCCTTTCGAGGCCCCATCCACATACAGAGCATGCTTGTTCAGGGATGATCTCCATTTAATAAATTCTTGCTCCTCTAACCTGATTTCCCACTTAGAGTAGTGCTTGACAATGTTCTTGGTTCTGGTAAGGAGGGCTGAGTCTAGCCCTTGAAACCAACTGTACTCCTCTTTGTCGGGGGTTTCTTCATTGGAGAGCTTAGGATTATTGGCCACTAGCTCACCTATCAGTGCCTTGACTTTGATTGCAACATGGTCTGGCGAGACTGCCTTGTCCCTGAAAATTCTATTGTTGCGTTCAATCCACAATTGCCAGCATCCGATTTTTAGGACCCACATCCAACAATGCTTTAGCAAATTCAATCTGGAGAAAGAGAAGGGAGCAGAGCATATCCAGGATGCGAACATGGAGGAGATGGAAGAAGAGGGGGCAATATTCAGCTGAGCAAACAAGATATTCCATAAATCTGAAGCAAAGGGACACTGAAGAAAGAGATGGATAGTATTTTCCTCATGGCAGGCGCAGAGAGGGCATCTTGAAGGCCCCTCCCATCCTCTTTTCAGAAGGTTATCCCAGGTAAAAATGCTGTCCTGGAGCAGAGACCAGCAGAAATGGTCAATTTTGGGAAGGGAGGGTAGCAGCCAGAGATTCTTCCACTTAGCAGGGTCCGGAGCTGCCCAAGGAATGGCTTTTAATGCAACATATCCAGCAGCTGCAGAATAGGTGCCTGAGGAGGACCCCCAGCCTCTTTTGTCCTTCTTGACAGAAGAGGGGGAAAGACCTTGCAGGGCCTCCAGCAGGGAGCTTGCTTCATTCTCCAGGGCTTGCGGGACATCCCCCAAATTCCAATCAGACCAACAGCCATCCGGACTCCAGCATGAGAGATCCCCCAAGGTGAATTTGCTATTCAAATGAAGCCAATTTTTGATATTTTCCAATCCTTCCAATTCTTTTATAGGGGGCTGCCCTAAAATGGAAGCATCCCAGAACTTAATGCTGGATCCATTTCCCGGAATCCAAGTGAGAGTGGAGGTAATCAAGTCAAGAGATTTTAGACAAAGAGCAAAAATTGGGGATCCTTTCCGAGTCTTAGGAGGGTTGTCCAAGCACCTCTCTTTGTGCCCGCTGAAATACTTTGTCCTTAACGCTTTGGAACTCCACGTTGTTTTGCCCCTTATCATTTTCCACAAAATCTTGCCCCCCATAGCCAGATTCTGAGTAGCCACGTCACGGATTTGCAGCCCACCTTCAAGCTTGGGGGCTTTGACCTTATCCCAACTGACTTGGTGCATTTTCCTTCCAATGTTCCTTCCCCCTTCCCAAAGGAATTTTCTCAATATTTTATCTATTTCTTTCACTATTCCTTTCGGGGCTAGCAGTATCGAGGCCTGGTATAAAGGAAGGGAAGTAAGGACCGAGTTAATTAGAATAGTTTTTCCTGCTTTGTTTAACCATGTGGCCCCCCATGCCAGCAATTTATCCTTGATTTTATCCAATAGTGGCATCCAGAGATTCCTTCTAGGCATAGCTTTAATAAGTGGAATGCCAAGATATTTTATGGATTCCCACTTTGACGTTCCTTCCATCTCCAGCATTCTAGCAATATCGATCATTTCAATAGGGGTGCAATTCCACCCGTAGATTTTACTTTTCCTCAAACTGATCTCACTGCCAGATATGTCCGTGTATTCGTCCAGCTCTTTTTTAAAAGATCTCGCCGTGTTCAGATTAGCCTGACCCAATAGAAGAGTATCATCGGCGAATTGAGCATGGTTTATGTTCTTCACTCTAGGGGTAATTGTGATCCCCATTAGAGATCGCTGCTGAAGGCCCTTGTCCAGCTGGAAGCTAAGGACCGACGCTTGGATGACATAGAGCAGAGGGGACATGGGGCAACCCTGCCTGAGTCCCCTTGAGGCAAGAAAAAATTGTGCAGGTCTCCCATTTATCAAAGGGGCGATCCAAGGTCCAGATATGCAGGCTCTGATCCAGCTTATTAACTGGGGATGGAATCCTAGTTTGAACATAACAGCAAAGAGAAAATTTAACCGAACTTTGTCAAATGCATTAGCGAGGTCCAGTTTGACTATCATACCTTTCTCCTTCCTTTGGCAGCTTGAGTGTATTGCTTCTTGGACCAGTATGATATTGTATTGAATGTTTCTGTCCTTGATGAAGCCCCCCTGGTTCTCCGGAATGATCCTGGGGAGGACCTGCTTAATTCGATTAGCTATGACCTTAGTGATAATTTTGTACCCGGTGTTGCAAAGTGAAATAGGGCGGAATCTAGAGAAGCTTTGGGCGCCTTTCTCTTTGGGAATTAGCGTAAGGAAGGAGGAATTAGTACTTCCACCTATTTTGTTGCACGTCTGTGATTTCCTTACCATCTTGAGCAGGTCTTTCTGTATAATGTCCCAGCAAACAATGTAGAATCTGACCGTGAAACCGTCAGGCCCAGGCGCTTTGTCTGGATTCATTCCTGTCAGGGCTTCCTTTATCTCCTCAATTTTAATGGGGCAGATCATATTTCGATTTTCATCATCAGTGATAAGCGTGGGGAGGACGTTCAGAGGGTAGCGATCCAGCCTTGGTAGGGCGTCCAGTTCTTCAGTGAACAAATCTCTGTAAAAGGAGTGGGCAGCGTACTTAATATCTTCGAAATTGTTGAATGTTTGGTCTTGATAATGTATTTCTCTGATACAATTGTAATTCTTACGGGATTCAGCGTATTTGTGGAAGTAAGTCGTATTTCTGTCTCCCTTGTTGAGCCAAAGACAACGCGACTTTACCTGCCAATGATGCTCCTCTCTTCTCAGCGCCTTATGGAGTGTTTTTTGCAGATCGAGCTCGACAGCCAACATTTCTGGGGTGATATTGGCGTTTTCCATAATCAGCTGGTGGTGGCCCAGAATTCGTTGAGCTTCTTTCCTTTCATCGGTGGGGGATATCTTGAGCTTTGCCCAGCATTTAAGTGCAGCTTTGAGCCTTCTCAACTTTTCTTCCCAGATGAAGAAAGGTGAGCCACATACAGATTTTTGCCATGTTTCAGCTACCAAATCGTAGAAACCATCCATGGATATCCAGAGTGGGCTGAATCGAAAGGGGATAGGACCCAGTTTTTCTCCCGGAGACAAAGTCAGGGAAATCGGCTTGTGATCAGAGGTGCAAGCCTGGAGTATGTCAGAAGTTGCCAACAGTCCAAGAGTGAGGAAGGAAGAATGTACCAGGAAGCGATCCAGCCTGGCAGCAATGTGCCCAGGCCCCAGTCTCTTGTTAGTCCATGTAAACTTCCCTTTGCTTGGTTTAATGTCCTCCAGGGCCCAGTCCATAATGATATCTTCGACCCACTCCCGAGCCGGGTCGCTGACTAGGGAACCACCTTTTTTTTCAGCAAGGGCGAGAGTAACATTCAAGTCTCCAGCCAGGACGATATTTTCATACCGATTAGAAGACAGAAAGGAGTTCAGCGTCTCCCAACACTCTCTTTTTTCCGCTAAGAGGACAGGGGCATAGATGTTGAAAAGGCATATCTGGTGCCCCGTGTTTTGATGCTTCAACTTCGTGAATAGCCAGTGGGTAGTGCTATGATTCTCTAGCAGGTCAAAATTAGTGGAGTTCCAGAAGGTTGCCAGCCCTCCTGAGGCTCCTCTTGCACTGACTGCTATACTACCTCCTTTTTTCCAGAACTTATTGCTTGCATGGATGGTATCAGACTCCACCATCTTCGTCTCCTGGATCAGCAGAATATCCGGGGCGTTCATTCTTACTAGATCTTTAATGGCTTCTTCTTTGGGCTTGCTTCCCATGCCTCTGCAATTCCAGGAGATGAACTGCATTAAAATCAGGAGGGGGGGGGGGGGTGGCTCCTTTCGGAACCTTGCCTTTTCTTGTGGATCTGGTTTCCATCATATCCGGAATTGTGTGCTGGACTCCTGCTGTGACGTCCCTGTAGGATTTCTCCTCTCTTTTTTTCCGTTCTGGTTTCCGTCCTCTTGGGATCTTTTCCGGAGTTCCGAACGAGCTACTTGTCTCTGTGGCCTCCCCATCTGAATCAGCAACTGGATCAGGACCTATCTTGTTGTATTCATTTTCTGATTTTGAGGATTCATTCTCAGATCGACCGTTCTTTTTCTTGGCAGTGTGTTCTGAAAGAGGTATGGATTGGGAGACTATTTCTATGGGTTCTTTCACCGGTTCATTTAATGTTTCAGCAGCTTCTTTCAGGTTCTCCTTCACAGAGCTGGCATGTTCCTGGAGATGATCCTTCACCTGGACAGCCCTTTGCTCTTTGTTTTTTTGGGCTGCTTTACTTTTCCTCACCTTTTGCCATCCTTCAGCTTCTTCCTTCTCAGGTATTTGATTCTTTGGGCAATTTCTCTGGAAATGCCCATGTTCTTGACAGGTTCTGCATTTAAATGGCAAGTGTTCATAGTCGACTTTCTGAAAGTGAGTCCATGTGCCTACCGATAGCTTTACTGCCTCCGGAAGCCCTGCCTCCAGATCCACTTCCACACAGATCCTGGCACAGTTATAGCTGGATTTGTTGTCTGCTTTGTCAATGAATTTCCCAATTCCATTTCCGATTCTTTGCAAAGCTTCATAATTCCAACAATGGACCGGCAAGTTGGGAAGCCTAACCCATACTGGAACTTCCTTAGGCAAGGCTACCGTGGGGTCAAAATCCGGCGTCCAACGGTTCAGGTACAGCCCCTGGGTTCCCATAAAATATGGCCCGTTTCTGAAAATGAGATCCTTATCCTCCTTATTTATGAATTCGAACAGGAAATAACCACTGCTCAAAGGATAGCAGGTGACTCCTTGCTTAAGCTGGGGCTTCCAGTTTCTTTGAATCCAATCGTCGGTAGTTTTTGCAGATGGCCAAAGCCCCATGAATTGGCCGACCAGCCCTCTTTCTGATAAAGCCAGGGCAATTTTTACTGAGGTCGTTTCAGGCAATGCGATTTCGGGTATTTCGTCCAACTTTTTAATGAATTTCGGAACAGAGGGAGGTGCTTTCCTCTTGCCCCCGTTAGAGATCAGCTTTCTGAACGCGTCCATCTCCGAGAAAGGTTGGGGATAGAGATCCCCACCCCCAGGATCGACCATTGCTGCACCTGCAAACAAAAATAAAAAACCCTAGCTCCTCAAACTCGCGCTCGCCCTAGCTCCTCACGCGCTCCCACTTTTCGATTCTATCTACCCAAATTTGTTACAAGCTAGCCCTCCCCTAATTTATGCTACCCAAATTTGTTACAAGATTGCCTAGACCTATTTCTTGTTTACCACAATACATTTTGACCTATCCACAATATGTTTTTGATTCCTTCTACCTCTTTCCATGTGCTTTCAAGATGCCTACACAATTTTGTGTCTGTCCACATTTCTTTTTATGTCATTCCAAACGCCTTGCGTTACATGCCTATTTCAAATGCCACTCCATCCTTTTTGGGCTATTTAAATCATTATGTATAGTTATATGCAATTTAATATAGTTTGTTGTTCACCCTTATGTGCATATCTATTCTTGTTTGTTATATACAATACCACTTAACATTACTTCTTTTGATTCAAAATTCAAAATGTCTTTATTATAATTTTCATGTAAGAAATTAAATTCCTCAAACCAACTTACCAATTTTTAATTCAATACACAATCAACCTAAACATATTAAAAAATTAAAAAATAATTAAAAATTAACTTATCTTTATTTATATATCAACTCTATCTTTTGCTTAAATTATTTATTAAAAAATTAAAAATTAACTTATCTTTATTTATATATCAACTCTATCTTTTGCTTTGCTTAAATTATTTATTGCCTTTTGTATACTAACCAAGTCCATTCCTATGCATTACAAATACCAACTTTAAACCTGGAGTCTAATACCATGTTTTAAATATATATATTTATATAAAATATATATATTTATATAAACGATTGCTAAACCTTAGCTTTAATGTCGTATTATAAATATAGTTAATCAATTACGGCAATGTTTAAATATATATAAACAATTGCTAAACCTTAGCTTAATACCATATTATAAATCTAGTTAATCAATTATAACCATATTGTAAATATATCTAACAATTGCTAAACCTTAGCTTTAATATCATATTATAAATACCATTAATCAATTATAAAAAAGTAAAAGAAAAAATTATATAATAAAATAAGATACATCATATTACAACTCAAATTATTATTTTTATATTCATTTAATTACTATCAAATTGTATTATAACATGTATATACCAACATATACTTTATTAATTCAAATAACTAAAAAGAAGTGCAAGTGATTAACTATTATACCTAGTTTATTAATATATATAAAATATGTTTTGAATGGGAAATAAACATAGATTTATCTTCTTAAGAGTTGCAAATGACATGTTCATACACTATACTACCTCTGTTTTTCTTTAATTTTTTTTTATCACTTTAATGACTCGATGGGAATAAATACCTCACGCACCTTTTTAAAAAGTGACATTTTTTAATAATTAAATATTTAATAGTTTTGAAAAATATTTTATGAATAATTGGATTGGAATAAACGTTCTGCTTATTTTTCATAAGAGTTAGAATGAACGTTCCGTTTTTACAGTAACCAATCATTGAATAATTATTTGAAATTTCCTTTACACTTTATCATTAAAATTGTTGCATGCATTGGTAAGGAGTATTGGGCTTGTTTTACTAAGTGTTTTTATTTTTATTTTTTTATTTTATTTTTATGGAAAAAAAGTTTTAATATTCATTTAAATTTATTTTGATTTACTAAATTTTAAGAAAAGTAAGAAATTGTTAAGTTTGTTTTAAAATTTTAGTTTTGTTAAAAAATTAGTCCTTTTGCTTTAAAATTTTAGTTTTGTATTTAAAAGGTTTTAAGAGAAATATTTCTAAATTAAGATATGAATTAAAAATTTAGAAATTGTGATTTAATATGTGTGTATATAGGATATTTTAAGAGAAAATGATTTTCATCTTCAACCCTCTTATTGTCTCAAAAATGACAAATTCTTTCAACCCACTATATTTAAGGATCTATCCAATGCTTTGTTTAACTAATAATTTTGATCACCTCTTTATAGTATCAAATTAATTTTCTTATCCTCTAATTTTTTATCGCACCACAATTTCTCCTTAAATTTAGATTAATAATACTTTTAATATTATCGTTATTCTACAAAGTGACCTATTCCTTGATTACCCAATGATTTAACTAATTCTCAACATGCCAACATTGCTTGAGTTATATGTGGTTTTGGCTAGAGTTTAAAGCAATCTTCCAAATCCTATCTTTTATATTGTTTATCTTATTATTGTAAATTAAAACCTCATCGCAACCATATTTTCATGAAAAAATACGATAAAATTATCTTTATTTTTGAAATTATATGACATTTAAATTTATTTTATTTTTCTCCACAATTCTTTAAAAATATTGACACTATAAAATTTATAAAAATATTGAAACTATAAAATTTATAATCATATAAAATAACATTAATTTCTTTTACACAATTCTTTTAAAAATACTGAATCACAAAATTTACAATCATATAAAATAATATTCATTTCTTATTTATTTATTTCAAAAATATATAATTATCCTATACAATACCATATAAACTTATTATATATTTATTTTAAAAATACATAATTATCATATAAAATAAAGTTTAATTGTTGCATGCATATTTTATTAGAATAATAATTTATAATGATGATGTTCTACCTAAATCAACTTTGGTTTATTGCATGTTTTTATTCCTTATCCAAATCCAAGACATTAAAGATATTGTATCCTTATTGGTCATATTAAAGATGTTATGATGCTTTCATGTAAGCGCATAAGAAAATGTCTATTCACCATAACAAAATGTCTATTCAAAAATTAAGTGGATTAATCTTGAATTATGCACTGAGTGCATTCTTTTCTATGTGTGCATTCTTTATCTAATTTGTCATTTCTATTTCTGCTTGTCTTTTGACAATGTAATAAACTTATTATATATTTATTTTAAAAATATACAATTATCATATAAAATACCATGTAAACTTTAATTGTTGCATGCATATTTTATTAGAATAATAATTTATAATGATGATGTTCTACCTAAATCAATTTTGGTTTATTGCATGTTTTCATTCCTTATCCAAGACATTAAAGATATTTTATCCTTATTGGTCATATTAAAGATGTTATGATGCTTTCATGTAAGTTTATAAGAAAATGTCTATTCACCATAGCAAAATGTCTATTCAAAAACTAAGTGGATTAATCTTGAATTATGCACTGAGTGCATTTTTTTCTATATGTGTTCTTTATCTAATTTGTCATTTCTATTTTGCTTGTCTTTTGACAATGTAATAAAATTAATATATATTTATTTTAAAAATACATAATTATCATATACAATACCATGTAAACTTTAATTGTTGCATGCACATTTTATTAGAATAATAATTTATAATGATGATGTTCTACCTAAATCAACTTTGGTTTATTGCATGTTTTCATTCCTTATCCAAGACATTAAAGATATTGTATCCTTATTGGTCATATTAAAGATGTTATGATGCTTTCATGTAAGTGCATAAGAAAATGTCTATTCACCATAACAAAATGTCTATTCAAAAATTAAGTGGATTAATCTTGAATTATGCACTGAGTGCATTCTTTTCTATGTGTGCGTTCTTTATCTAATTTGTCATTTCTATTTCTGCTTGTCTTTTTCAATTACATTGTCAAAAACATTTAATGGTTTTGACTTAATTATAATATTGATAATTATTTCATGATAATATTTCTTATGAGAAAGAATCACTAATTTAGTTTAGGGTTCATCATGTTTTAAACATGGATTGCCTATAACTTTTATAGAATTAACATGCTTCCATGATAATATTTATAATGAAAAAGAAACATACCATTAGTTTAGGGATCATCATATGATTAAAATGGATTCCACACAACCTTCCATAAAATTGATAAGTCTTTTTATCTTTGATGAAAAATTTCTTATAAGAAAAAAACCATTAATTTAAGATTCATCATATTTTTAAATGGATTCTTCATGACTTTCCATAGAATTGATAGGCCTTTTTGGATTTCATGATAATCTTTCTAATGAAAAAGAACCAATAGTTTAAGGCTCATCATGTTGTTAAAATGGATTCCACATAACTTTCCATATAATTGATATTTTTTTTACCTTTTATGAGAATATTTCTTATGATAAATAACCACTAGTTTAGGGTTCATTATATTCTTAAAATGGATTCCACATAACTTTCCATAGAATTGATAAGTCAGGGTTCATCATATTCTTAAAATGAATTCCACATAACTTTCCATAAAATTGATAAGTCAGATTTAATCAATTATTTTTAAAATGGATTCCACATAACTTTCCATAAAATTGATAAGCCTTCTGGATTTCCAATTTGTGATTTTCTCCACTAATAAATGATGAGTTATATAAATTAAAATTTTATGTTAAAAACCATATTTTATATTTTATAGTGATTATTTTTTTTTAATATTAAATAATTTATTACACAAGAGTAGTGAGGTGATTTAAAACTTGGTATGGGGGAGATGTTGTCACCTACTTATGTAGGTGATAACATCAACAAATTACATAAAACTTATTAGAAAACACATAACGTCTAAATTTTAAAATTTACACAAAAACTTAAAAAATGAGTAGTGACGTGCTCTATAAAACAATATGATGGAGTTGTTGTCTCATACACATGTACACAAAAACAACAAAATAATAAATAAATATATTTGGCAACAAGTGTTCGTTCATTTTTAAATTTTAGACAAGCTAAAAAAATTAAAGTTAGCATAGATCCATCTTAAACCCGAATTTATCAAGCACCAAGAGGCATCAAATTTCTTGAGGTGTAAATTATTTTACCATTTAATATGAAAGAATTAACACATGACATGGGATTAAGTGATAAACTAAATTTACACCTGAAGAAATTTGATTCCTCTTGATGCTTTGATAGATCCAAGTTTAAAATGGATTTATGCTAGTGGATATATAATCTCTATAACAATAGTTCTTATTCAAAAGTGTACACACACACATCTAGATACATACTTATGCAGAGAGAGAGAGAGAGAGAGAGAGAGAGAGAGAGAGAGAGATCATTTGTAAATAATTTTCATGTCATGTATCTATCATCCTTTATAGCCTTAAGGAAGAAAAGGGGGGAGGGGACTACTGCCTTTTCATCGAGCTAAATTTCATTGATTATGTAATCATCCTATTAATAGTAATCCATTTGTTGCATGGTTCAAGATCACACAAAATGCCCATTCAAAATTCCATTTGTGTGGTCCAAATGACCTTTGATTGAGCTCTCTTTTGAACTTCATCCATATATATGTATATGTGCACACACACACACACAAGGTCATCAACCCTCTTCAAAATTTCAAGCGTCATTTGAAAGAACTGCTAAATGACAAGGCCATTTGACCCCCTTCAAAATATATGCATTGCACAAAAACCCCAATTATTAGGAATATTCTGAAAAAAACTCTCAAAAGTGCCCAATAGGCCATCAATCCTCTTTAAAAGAAAATATTTGGAAATACATTGATCAACTATTGGACCTATTCAAAATAACATCTTTCAAAAATCATTGAGGAACCATCAGGCCTCTTTGAAAGATCATCTTTATCTTTCGAATGCCCTTGATTTATGTTGGAAATATTATTAATACTGAGATGGGGGGTGAATCAATATTAAGTGTAGTTTAAAGAATTCTCACTTCTACCAAATTCAAACAGTATTTATATTATGTATCCATCATAAAAAATGTCATTCATCAATACATGCATAAGACACAAAACACAAATATTTAACCTATAAACCCAAATGAGAGAAAACCGCATAATGATTTCTTATATAATAAATATTACATTCATAGGAATCACTGAATTACAAGATTCTCCAGCACCGACTTAAAGGAGGCTCCAACCCCCTAATTTACAGGCTTCAACCTGAAGGAAGCACCAACTCACTCATTTACCAGCATCGACTGGAAGGAGGCACCGACCCCCTTGATTTACATGCTCCAACCTGGAGGAAGATCTAACTCCCTATCCTTGCCCCTTCCTACCACCCTGATATAACTGTAGAATTTATTTTTGATATCTGTTGATATGTGCACACCTCAGACTTGATGCATTACTTTTCTTTGCACGCACCTGCTATATGCTCCTCTCTTCACAACTATTGTACTTTATCATCATTTCTTCTCTTACTTCACATCTCTTCTTCAGTATTTCACACTGGTTCTCATATTTCATATGCTTCTACAATTTGCGTGTTGTTCAACATACTGTTCTATTTTAACGCAATTGCATATTCATCTGATTATGTGCATTGTCTACTGTACTTCTCTTATATTCCTACACATTTGTCTCATATACTTTATCATCCTGCATGTCATCTGCTGTACTACTCTTCTGTGCTTGCACATTTGTCTCATATACTATATCATCCTACACATCATCTGCTGTACCGCTCTTCTATTCTTGCGCACTTGGATCTTTGCTAGATCATGATTTTTTGGATCAGTGATCCATTGATACGCCAATAATTCAAAGCTTTCCAATTTAGAATACTATCTCTTGTTCATCTTCAAGCTTGCTTTTCACTCACCAACTTTGCTTCTTATTTATACTCAACTTGTTTAGACAATATGTACACAAATTGGATGATAACATCCCTTCTTCCTTTATTCACATTCAAGCTTACTCAAGCATATACCACTTGTCTTGATCTGCGCAACTAAGGTATCATGACTTGTGGGTCTTGTGCACACTAGTTCCTTAGTATAGTGGGACTTGCGCACTAGGGAACCACTACGTGTTGGGTCTTGTTCCCTTGAAGTAACATTGCTTGATGGGTCTTGCACACTTCTAAGACTTGCATACATATTTTGATATACTTCTTCAAAGTAGAAAAATACTATCATATCGAACCACCTCTTTGACATCAACTTTGAAGTACCATGACTAGATGGTATTAGGAACTTGCGCACATAGTTTTATGTACTTATTCAAACTGGCACATGGATACTAAGTCCCATTTGACATAAATGAAAACCAATGTCCAACAATCTCCCCCTTTGGCATTTATTTCAACACCTTATGAAGTTGTTCTCCTCCTAATAATGAATTCCTCTATTCTGTTTGCACACAATATAGTACCCCCCCTGTGTCCTTGTCAATTAGAACCTTTTCTCTACTGCACAACCTTCAATCAGTACTTCTATGTTGTTTTTAATTTCTTCATGATTTATACGCATTTCTCTATAACTAATACATGCTTCATGGTTTCTCTTTCCCTTTGACATCAATGGCAAAGAGGTGCTTCCCATGTACAACTTCAGGTTCTTTTCTGAACTTATATTTTTTCTTTGCGATGGATTTCATTGTGTTCTCATTTGACTAGTCATGCCATTGTTTGTTTGATTGCTCCCCTTAGATTCGTGCTTTATTCCATTTCCTTTTGTTGCTGCTGCTAAGTCGCCCTACAACCTATACATTTATCATTGTCTCTGTAGATGTCTCTGTTAAAGATATGCTCCCCCTACACGGTTTCCAATTTCCTTTTAACTTGATTTTATGTTCCTGTCACATTTAACCTCTTGCTTAAGTATCACTCTTTCATGCTTCTTTATTCATCTTATTAAATTGTTGCAACATAGTGCTCTTCTTATGCAATTGCAAGTTCCTTATATTCCGGATTTGCATTATCTTTTATGATGACTTCTTCCTGCTTTCATTTCTTCCTTTTGTTGCATCTATTGCGCTGTGATGGTTTTCATCATGTCAGAGAGTTTTCATCATTAATTAAATACATCTTCATTAATACCGATATTAATGACACACATCTTCTTCCTGACTTCACACCTCTTGTCATATCTTCTAAAAATTCTCCCTTGATGTCGCACATATTTCCATCTGTCAACCAACTTTGCAATAATTTGATGTGATTTATAACTCGTGCGGAATATATGACATCTTGTCATCGTACTCGATCCTTTTAGACGATATCAATTCAATCATATGGAACAATGAGTTTGATTTTACCTTTTTTTCCTTTAGCCCAATCTTATTAATTCATATCATTACTAGTTGCCATAAATGAAATTAACATTGATGTCTTCTTAGTCTGCTTCCAAGCGCGCGGTATGAATACAATTAACTTTAACATCCCTTCAATTTATTTTGATGCAGGCAATAGACATTTTCCAGATCTATTTGTGAGTTGTGTGTGGCCTTGTCTTTCATCCTGGTTCATTGACATTCCCTTGTCGAGATTATTTTAATTTTCAAATTCTGAGTGTTGTGGCTTTGTCTACAATGTCTACTCATTTTCAAAGATTTAGCAATTCATTAGGAAATATTCATTCATTGGTTTAGTCGTAGTAGGATGATTTTGTAAGATTGAAAATAGATATGGGAATTTGGAAATCCCAAATGAAGGATTCATACATCATGAAGTGGTATGTGCAATCTTAGATTAACCAAGGCAATTTAGAGGAGTTTTCGATTCTGAAGAAACGAATTGAACACTTGGAGTGACAACAAAAGTATATTTTTGAGATGTTGAATTCATTCCTAGTAGAGTAGTGTAATGCAAATAAGTCTTCTTCAAATTTACAAATTTTCCAATTTCTGCAAGCTCATGAGTTCATCAAGCAACCTTCACCGGACCTTGAGCTTCACCTATTTTAGAAACCATCCAACCATGTCGCAGAGCCAGACCTCGACCTTTGGCTCTGAGTTGATTTTGTAACTGTCAATTTTGTTCAACATGACTTCTATTCACATATGTACTTCGGTTGTTGTTAGGACTTCACAGCTTGATTTCTTTTGATACTCTGTTATTCTAGAATACTTCAACTCTGATTTTTGCGATAAAGGTCTTATGTATTCTTTTTCTTTCTGTAATAGAATATTTTGAATGCAATACAAACTATGATTATGTATAAGTGTTGTATCTGCGCATTAGTAATCATTCAAATGGAACTTCTATCTGTCAAAAGTAATACTTACTTGTGTCCTTCTTTCAACAATCACATGAATGTATTCTTTATGCGATAGTTTTACTTCAAAAACTATTTGCAAATAATTGACTATGGCAGTATTTGTTACTTTTCCTTAAGGATATATGATCATTTTTCTTTACAACTTTATATCAATGCAACTTTATGTGACATGCTTCAATTTCTTTTTGGATGCAATACCTACTAATGCTTTCCTTGAATTCCTAATGAATAACATGTTTGAATTCAAGGATCTCACTCAACCTTTTGGAGATTAGCAAGATAGGCAACAATCATTTGCCACTTGAGAAGTACTTGGATTATTTGCTTCGACTGTACAATCTTGAGGAATTTTATTTTCCCTTTTTTAATGTACGCACACCCTTTTTGATAGTGCGCATGACTGCTTTCCTTTTCCATACATATCTTGTTGTTGATGTTATGTGAAGCATTGGAGTGATTTACCATTCTTAGACAATATTGAGCCTTATGTCCAAAACCATCACAAGTATAATATCTCACAGTATGACAATATTTTGCAATATGTCCATTGTAGTTGCACCTCAAGCACTTCAATGTATTGAAATTTTTTCTATCAAAGTAATGCAAAAATTTGTAACCATTGAGAGAACTATCATACCTGGATTAAAGTGGCTTCATTTCATTTGCATCTGAAATGTACTTGTTGTCGCAGATATTCTCAACTATCTTATCATATCCAAGCCTTGTTTGTTGGTGATCTTTGATTGTTTACTATCTTGTGTAGGATTGATGTGCTATTATTGAATTTGTTCTCCATTTTTTCTTTAAGAAAAGTCTTGTCATTTCCTAGATTTGCACAATCCAGGGTATCATTCATGAAGTGTCGTTGAGCCTATTCTCCTATTCTCATTTCAACTAGTTCTCCTTTTAAGTGAGACATATCTATATTCCTTTTCTCAAGATGATTTGTCAGCAGCTCATTTTCATGTTTTAATTCTTCCAGTGACACTTCCAATATAGATCTATCTTCTTCAAGCTTCCATATTTTATGTATTGCATAGTCTAATTGTTTCTGAAGATCCATTTCCTTTTTACTCATATTTTTTTCAAGTGATTCTTGAATGGAATTAGATTTATTGACCTGTTCTTCATATTTTGGTAGCTGATCCTACAATTTGTTCTTCTTTCTCATTTTCTTTAATTCTTTCAGGGCACTGATCAGTTCACCTTCCGAATTGACTTTTGCAATCTCTTCATCTTCAGACTATTTGTATGATTTGATTTCTACAACAGATTTTGAAGGTGAATTATAGATATCATTGTAAAAGTACCTACTTAATGTTCCTGATTGACTTTCATGTGTATCTGATTGTAATACCCCCAATACTTTTGAATTATTTGAGTTAATGTTTTTATTTGAGAAATATTCTCCAAACAAATATTATTTTGTAAAAGAGTTATTAAACTCTATACTCACACTCATGTGGGTGAATATTATGCACAAGAAATATGATTTTATTATTATTAATAACAATAGACACTTGGAGCCACCGGTTGAAAGAGGGGACACCATCGTGAGACAATGAACAAGTGGATAGCAAGCAAGATATTGGGTATCAATCAAATACAAGTCAAACGCTCAGCAAGTTGACCAAATCCACAATTATAGGGATCTAGATATTTTCTTAAGATTTGATTGAGATGGCACAAGACCTAGGCACAAATTATATAATGGTGCATTGAGAAGAAACAAAACGCTATGTGGTGCATAGAGATAAATTTTTGTTATGTTGAGGGAAAGCTGTTGAGTACTCTCTTTGTTTGAAAGTCCATCTTTTGATCTGTTATAGACTCTTGGGAAGAGTGTTGCGTTCAAATATGGTAAGTTCATTGGTGTGGTGATTCATGTCGGGGGTGAAGTTGGGAAAGTAGCATGGCTGTCCTCTTCTACAATTGGGAGGAAGCTCCAAGTGTTTTTCCATTATTGTTTTCAAGTAGGTGATTCTAAACCATTCTATTGTTGATTGTTCACCATTGGATTAAATTCTAAAATGGTTATAGGTATTTTATGAAATTATTATCATGGACTATGTGGTATCGCTATGATCTCATAAACTAGCTTAGCTATGTTGTATTTCTATTATCTCCTAAACTAGACTAGTAAGAATTATAATCTAGTCTTCATATGCGTTTGAATCATGGATCAAAGTCAGACTTTTGGATTGATATGCGGTTGAAATTACTTTACGGTAGAATAATACTTTTTGTTTTTAATTAAGAATAAATGAATATGGTAGTAAATTGTGTATCCACTGCATGAATAAGACGATTCATTGAATTTGACTTTTGTTTTATATTATATATCATTCCCTAACTGTCTCATTTTGAAGGGTCTGTTAAATGGATTTTATTTCCTTATTTCCTTATGAAATGGACTATCAATAGCCGGGTCTAAATTCGATTCAGTAGATTGTGTTTTACATTGACTTAATGTTGAAAGCAATGATTGCTTGTAAGAATCCTGTAGAAACTCGTGAATGCGATTATGATCAACCATTTGTTTTTATTATTATTATTATATAAATACACAGTAAGATTGCACGATGTAATAGTGTAAAAATTTTGTGTAGTAAATCGTGACAGCCCTTATGGTAGGAATCAATGACCTTAGTTGAAAATAGGATGGTTATATTATGAGAATCACAAACTATAAGTCGCAGTGATCAGGATAAACTTTTCAAGATGTAATACGACTTCTCCTTATTTGTCTTTTTTTGATACAATGTTTTTGGCTTATTGCTATCTCTCATATTTTTGGATTTAGTCTTAGAAAATATCATCCACATGGAGAATATAGGATGTAATATTTTCTTCTTTCCTCATATTTAGAGTTTCAAACTATCCTAAATAAGTTTGCAACTTTTCTTTCTTAACCTTCTCATCTCCTTTGTATATGTTTCTAAGATTATCCCACACTTCTTTAGCTGATGTGTATTGCATGAATTCGGTGAAATCTTAGTCTGGTAAACCATATAATATTGCATTCCTAGCCCTTGCATTACATTCATACAACCTTTTGTAAACTGCCTCAATTGGTGGGGTCTTGGGAGCTTTATAACCATTTTCAACAGATTGCCAAACATCAACTCCAAGAGATTGTAAGTACACTTCCATTCTTATTCTACAGAAGGTGTAATTTGATTCATGAAACCTTGGTGCTCTGTTTGTAGAGAGTCCTTCTTGTATATCCATATCTGTGCAGTGATCTACCTTCCAGCTGTTAGACTGTTCCTGAAGTACAAAGCTACGATACTAATTCTTGGAATTCTTAATGATACTGAGAGGGGGGCAAATCAATATCATGCATATATTAAACAATTTTACTTTAAAAATTATGCACCAATTTCTGTTTAAATCACAACAATAAAAGACAATTGTGTACAGAGTATTTGGAAAGTAAATTTGTATATATATGAAGGTTTTGATTACATAAATAGATGGGAGACACCAATATCCAAAGATGTGAGCACCAACTTACTCATTCACCAATTTGATCGGGACACCAATACCACATGCAATCACCAACTTCTTGATTACAAGCACCTATCTGTGAGGACACCGGTCTTTTGTGCAAGCACCAACTTGTTGTGAATAGGAACCAACCTGTGAGGACACCAATCCTATATGAAATCCCCAACTTGATATGTATAGGAACCAACTTGTGAGGACACCAATACTCTATTAAATCCCCAAATTGATGTGCATAGGAACCAACCTGCGGGGACACCAATCCTCTGCACAAGCACCAACTTGCTATGTACATGCACCAACCTGTGAGGACACTAATCCTCTATGCAAGCACCAACTTGCTATGTTTAGGAACCAACTTGAGAGGAGAATGCAACCTCTTGTCCTTGCCCTATCCTACCTCCATGAGATAGATGTAGATGTTCTTCTGTTGCACTTCCTTCTAATTTGCACACACAACTTCACGCTTGTTTGTACACTGCTTCAATTTCTTTTGCGTGCACTTATGTGCTCTACTTCAGTTCTATGCACTGCTCTGATCCAGCACACTACTTTGATTCTATGCACTTCTTCAATTCTGTATCCTGCTCTGGTTCTTCGCACTGTCTGTTGCTCTGCTTTTCTACTCTACACGCTTGACTCTCTACTATTTATTTCTTCTGTACCAATGATCCATTGATTCCCTAATAAACCGAAGCTCCCAAATACAAAATACCTTTACATCTCCATTGTGCACAAATTACCTTCACTCGATATTTGGTTTATCACTACTTGTTTTCTTGATTAGATTGATTTATCCACAAGTAGGGGCTTCTTTATGTCAACTACCTCTTTCTTCCTATTAAGTTTACCAAACATAATGCACTTGATCCGACTAAGTATTTTTTGTGCACTTTGATATTCTTGCTTATTGTGCAAAATATGAGTATATGTACGACATGTACCCATCCATATTGCATGAGCATGTAGCCTTTTTTCCTATATAATTATTCAAACTGGCATCAAGGCTTCATGTTTCTTGCTTTACATCATCATTCTTCTTTCTTGACATCAGTGAAAACACCAAAATTCAACATGCTGCAAAAGTAAACAATTGATAATTTTTTTTTTGCATCCACTTAAGAAATAGTTCATAGAGTACACAACTTACCTGCACATATGCAAGTCCATTAGGTCGTAGTGTTGTTACTCTACTTTGATACCACTTGTAACATACTGGTGCAGGGGAATCTAGCGCAACAAAAAAAAAGTCAAGGTGAACTGGCGAGATTTTCTGGGAAGCAGTCAACGGTTCCAGGAAAGTGACGGGAGAGTAGTTGATGAGAGATTAGTCGTGATACCGACCGATTATTCAATGGTAGGAAAGGAATAAGGGGAAAATGGTTGAAGTAGATACCGACCGATAGATAAATCTAGAATTCAGGAAAAGAAGTCAAGTCGACCAACGACCAACAGAATCAAAGCGCGGAAGGATAACTGTGCAGGTAGTTGGAGAAGTTAATGTGCAATTAAGACGGTTGTTGCAGGATGTCATATGGTTGAAGGAACCAGGCCGAGGCCAATGGGAATTTAATGAATTTTGACCATGATTGGAAGCAATAGGAATTTTTTATAGGGAGAAGAAACCAACTCTGTTTCCTGTAAAGGAAAAAAAGAAAAATTCCATTGTAATTCCTTTGTAAAGAGAAGTTTGGACTAATACTATTAAAGCCATACTTCTTGACCATTGTTGTGCTTGTTATTGTGTGTGTTTCTTTGCTATTGCTTTGATCTAGATTAATGCGTTTGAAATACCACCATGCATCAGTTGGTATCAGAATAGGAAGTGATCATGTGTGGTTAGTCCAGTTGTGATTGGACGAAAGAGAGAAACTCCAACTACAGTTGGGTAGAGTTGTAGAGCGTGCGAGGACCCTGGTTGCGATAAGGAAGGATAGTGAAAGAAACTGTTGCTTGAAGAGAAACAATGGCTTAGAGGGGTGTGAATGCCTGTGGTAGGAGACGAAGATTGTGCGGAGGTGTAGGGGTCACAATTGACTGAGAAATGTTTGAGGAATGGGTCGATACCATGAGGAGTCTGAAAAGCGAGTTGGATGCAGTGAAAGAGGCCAACAAGAGAAGACTGGGGATTGATACCCTTGACCATAGTGATGAAGAAGTTGAGGATGAAGAAAATGCTCCTGAGGAGTAAAGAAAGGAAGACATGAGAGACAAGTTACTGAAAGTGTTGTCTGAGATGAAGGGTAGGTCAAAGACGGAGGTATCAACCTACTTAGGGAGCCTAAACCCTGAATAGATGATAGATTGGATAAGAGAGATGGATAAATATTTTGATATGGAGTAGATAAAGGACCCCAAAAGGGTAAAGGTTGATTTCTTGAAATTGAAGGGCCATGCCTCATTGTGGTGGGACAATGTATAGGCTGACAAAGTGAGAAAGGGAAAAGAGAAGGTGAAGACTTGGGACAGGATGGTCGCCAAGATGAAGGATAAGTTCCTTCCTACCGACTATATGATATCCTTGTTCAGGAAGTTGCAGAACCTGAGATCGAAGGAGCCGACTGTACAAGAATTCACCAAGGAATTCTACCGGGTTTCGATCAGGTCAGGAAAAAACGACGAGGGAGAAGAGGCAATCACAAGGTACAAAAATGGACTCAAATATACTATCTAGGATTAACTGATCTTGGCTAGGTTCAGATCAATCGGAGAAGCCTATAAGCTAGCTCTGAAGGTGGAAGAGAAGTTGTCATGTAAGACTTCGGTGGGACGAGGAAAGCCAACCACCCGAAGTCAGAAGTAAGACACTGCCATCGGAGTGACCATTGGGTCAAAGAAAGGAGAAGGTCACGGAGAAAGAAGAGATGAAGGAACAACTGGGAACGAGTCACCTGAGTACTGATGGGATGGTGATGATCCCAGAGGCCGTGGAGAGTTTGGTTAAAGTGGAAATTTGGGACGAAGACATGCAAACCGACTCGAGAAAAAAGTTTGCTACAAGTGTCTCGAACTGGGACACAAGGCATATGAATGCCCAGAGAATTTGCATACCACCGGTCGACTAGACACAAGGAGTAGAAGCAAGGATGCCAAAACTGGTCCAACCATAAGGGGAGGTTTGGATGAAGCTACATCAGAAGAAAGATTAAACTTGACGGTTCAAAGAATGTCATTGCAGTCGGTACAACAAGAGGAGGTGGAACCGACACAGAGGAAGTCCATCTTTCGGAAAAAGGTGAACATTTGAGACAAATGCTATATGACCTTCATCGATGGAGGCAACACAAAGAATCTGGTCTCGATGGAGGTGATCGACAAGTTGGGATTGAAGTGTTGACCACACTCGAACCCATATAAGGTATCATGGTTACAGAAAGGTCACCATGTTACAGTGACACGACAATTTCTGATTAATTTAAATATCGTAGGGCTACAAGACATCGTGCTATGCGATGTGATTCCCATGGATGCATGTCATCTATTGCTAGGATGAAAATGGAAATACAACCGGAATATGATCCATGATGGCCACAAAAATGTGGTTACGGTCGAGAAGGATGGCAGGAGATTCTGGATGAATCCCTTAGTCGAGGAAAAAAACAGTCAAAGGAAAGAGAACGACTATTGGGAAAAGAGGGTGCTGATGTGTTCAACTAAGGAATTTTTGAAGGAGGACGAGAAGCGACAATATTGTTTCGTTGTTATACCTAAGGGTCTAAGTGTCGAAGGATTGATGGAAGTAGTCCCAACATAATTCGAAAGGGTGTTGTTGGATTTCAAAAACATTATGGTCGATGAGATGACGACTGGGTTGCCACTGAAAAGAAGCATATCCCATCAGATCGATTTGATTCTAGGATCAAGTTTTTCGAAAAAGGAACCGTACAGGATCGCGTTGAAAGAAAATACTGAGTTGAATTGAAAGGTCCAGGAATTGTTGGACAGAGGCCTGATTTAGGAGAGTCTAAGTCTGTGTACAGTACTAGCTATACTGGAGACAAATAAAGGAGGAGAATAGAGGATGTGCATCGACTCCTGTGCCATCAACAATATCACGATCAAGTACATGTTTCTTTTGCTAAGGGTGGATGACTTGCTGGATTGCTTGAGTGGATCTAAGTACTTGACCAAGATCGACTTGAAAAGTGGATATCACCAGATAAGGATAAGGGAATGTGATGAATGGAGTACAACCTTCAAGACGAAGGATGGACTGTATGAATGGTTAGTTATTCCATTTGGGTTTACCAATGCACCCAGTACATTCATGCGAATGATGTAATAATATGCAAGGATCTGGAAGCTATAGCAACTCACAACCAAACTCACAAATATGTTGCAAATAAGAAGAGAAGGAGACACTCAATGATCACTCATAAACATAGTAGAATAGAACATAATCTTAGTATTATACAATGAATAAGAATGTAAGTGAATGAGTACAATAGAACAATAAGGTGCATAATATAGGATTCAAATAAGCCAAGTAGGGAATTCGAATTCCTAACTCAGAGTGTGGCTTGGATGAGAGTGGAGTCATCATCCAGTCAATGTATCATTCATCAATGGTAGCAGTTAGTCAACTGAGTCTAACTGAGTGAGGTATGCACTAACTGAATGAAGGAGGCTCAGTGGAGGGTGCATGAGGAGTCTAACTGAGGTAGGAACTAACTGGATGAAGGAGGCTCAATAAAGGGCACATGAGGAGCTAACTGGAGTCAGAATGGGTAGACTAGTCTCACTAGAGGTCCATCGGAGTGAAATAGTAAGTGGGAGAGTCAATCTAGTCTTAAATCAAGGAAGGACTGAGTGATAATTGACTGGTAGGTGAGAAAGGTGCCTAACTAGCTATGGTAGGTGAGAAAGGCGCACTAGTCATGCAAAATACTGGAGAAGGGCTCCTTTGGTAGGTGGGAGGCCCCTTGGGGGCTATAGATAGGTTGTGGAGAGCTAGAACCAAGCTCCAGGAGATGGGAGGTCCACCATGATGATGATTGGATGCATGCATCATGCAGTTTTGCATGCAGGCAAGGAAGAGCTAGAAACAAGCTCTAGGTGCTGGGGAGATCACCATGATGATGACTGGATGCATGCAACATGCAGATTTGCATGCAAGCATGCAAAAAAAAAAAATGATGGGGAGAATATTCCAACACCCCCTTGCAAGCTATACTATGAGGAAATAACTAAAGAATAGGGCCATGGTGGCTAAGACCAAAGATTACCCTGTAAAAAAACAAGATAGGGCCTTGGTTACTGAGACCAAAGGTCACCCCGTACAATCAATCTAAATAAACTAAGTGAGAGAAGAGGGAAAACCCAGTGGGAAGAAATCCCTTCCTCAAAATAGACTGAAGGTGCCAAAGTAGCATATGATGACTTACCCTTGAAGGAGGCAAGTGTCCTTCTTTTTCGAAGAAGGATTGATCGATATGAAATGGATCAACAATGTGAGAAGGATGAAACCTTCCATTCTGAAAATATGATCTGGCTCTTTTATGATAATGTGAATCACCAACCAAATCACCAGCAGATCGAAGTTTAGTGGCTGCCCATCGAGGAAGAGGAGGAATATCAGGTGAGAGATCTTCAGGTTCTTGTGGATCTGGATCTCCCATTTTCTCATCTTCATCATCAGTTGCTAGACCTTCAGGTTCTTGTGGATATGGGTCTAGTGTTCTCCCATTTTCATCTTCAAATTTTGAATCTGAAATACCATGTGAAGATGCATCTCTCTCTTGATCATCAATCAAGGAAGGAGGTATCTTCTTTCTGGGAAGAAGTGGATCATGCTGCAAACACATAATATGAACATCATCATGAAGCATGTGATTCGAACTGTTGTAGTCCCAAGGTTCACGTGGTTACCATAGATACATTACATATTATAAGCAAGCATACACAATGATATAGATACACGAGACGAGATAGATGGAGAGAACACAAGCCTTTATATTAATCAACAACAACAGAATATAATCATAGAACCAATATTAACTAGTACATCGGCTCAACAACCTATATATATATATATATATATATCTATGCAAATACAGTTACATAACCATCTGTCGGTTTATCCAACTGACCTGACCTATACTAGTCGTCGTGACCTGTCGACATGTGCTTAAGAGTGGTCGGGCGGAGGGCATAGTCGACAAGCCGATCTAGGCCCCTCCAACATCTCCCCCACATCAAAATATTTCTTCGTCCCAAAGAAATGGACAGATCAAAATTGCAAAAAGAGTTATTAAGATGGTTATGATGAAGGTAAGCTGGAACCAATAGCATCAGGTATCTGGAGACAGGCTTCAAGAATAACTTCAGCAAAAATGGAGAGATGGTGCTGGAACTCTTCCCAGGTGCGTAACATATTTTGGATGTCGATAGTCAAAGTTGTGAGGTTTGACAAGTTTTCCATCTTGTCGTGAGTGGATGTAGCTTGTAAATGGATCATGTCAGGACCGAATATGGTAATTGTTCTTTCAGCAGCAGCAAGTAACTGGTGGAATCGGGGCTGACTTTCTCCAAGTTTGTTGAGGCCGCCTCGGGCTTAAGACATCCACTAAAATTCTTGTTTTTCTAATTTATCCAATTCCTTATTTTCCATGATAATCTGATTATCAAGTTTTTCAATAAGGGCTTCCTCTGCAGTCAAGCGCTGGTGCTGAAGTTTGCTTAGCATGGTTCTTGTTTTCTGAAGATCTTTGTAAACGTTGCCATAATATATGTACCAATTGTTTAGAACTTCTGTAAGTTTTTCAGCTTGACTATCATACTGCTTGAGTAATTTGAGAGCTTCTGAAAAGGCTGTAAACTGATTTGTCATGAGGAAAGCTACCTTGATACCTTGATCCTTTTTTTTCTTGAGAAGATAGGATTGTAGCATCGACACGACAGACTCAAATAACTGATATGATCTATCAAGAGGTGGTGTCGTGTCCGAACTAGCTGGAAGCAAGATAACTTGCTGAGCTAAGTTTTCACATTTGCAAGGAATGTAGTTCGTTCTTCCTATAGCTGCAATATCTGATCTTCTGATTCATGTCGTCGACATCTTTTCACTATGAAAACTGTGTCTTCAAGTAAATAAATCTCTTCTTGGGAGGCCAACTGTGGATGATATCTTGTAGCAGCTCCAAATTGATCTAAGTATATAGAAAGAGTATTTTCTTATTGGCTTTGCTGTGTTTGCTGCATTTCTCTTTCCTTGCGTTTCTTCTCTTTGTATTTCCTGCGGCTACTCTTTTCTTTTCTTTGCTTAATATTTGTTGTTATGGCCCCTTATCTTTTTCGGCTGTTCCTAGATGATTGTTGCTGGCTGCTTATGTGCTGGCAACAACTTGTTCTGCCTGGGTTTGTGTACTTGGTACTACTTTGGTGGTGATTGGAGTTTCGTGTTCAACAATTCCTTTGTTTGTTGGAATGTCTGTTGCTATGATGGATGTATCCATATTGCTTGCATTGATATCTTGAACATTAGTATGCTCTAGTGGTTCTGTTGTGTTGGCTGCAGGATCTTGAATTGCGGCTGGTTCCTTGGCTTGTATGGATGTGGCTTCGGCTGCTTTTGTCGTGGTTGCTTTTTTTTGTGCTGCTGTGTAATCGGACTAGACTTAGATCCGTCGACAGGGAGACTTGACTAACTTAACGGGAATAATGGCAGGTTGACTGATGTCGTAAGTGGACTCACAGAAGTGGTACTATCGAGCGGACCCAGACTAACTAAACTAGACTCAATTGTAGACTCGACATGGGGAACGACGACTTGGGGAATTTTTTCGCTTTGAACGACTCTCGGTTGAGGTGAATTCATTTGTTGTGGAAATGCAGTGACTGGGAGAGGGGTATAGACAGTTGATTGCTGTGAATAAACTAGACTTAAAGGATCAGGATTTCTGATATGATGTGTCTTTTTGTGACCGACAATTTCTGGGATTGTCGATGCAAAGGTAAACTTGCGGTTTGAATGGTGTCGGGGGGAGCTAGGTTAACCGAGATGGTGGATGGAGATGCAAAAACTGGTTGTTGAATGACCATCTCGCGCTAGTTGGGACAAAGTATTGGAAGGTTTGCAATAAACGTACTCAAAGCGGTGTCTGCTAGGTTAACAGGAGCAGGTAATGCTATAAGGTTACTTTCTTCTTCTACTATAGTTGGGGAAGAGGGGGGGGTCTGAATGGTTAGGTCGACATCGGGTTCGACCGAAATTTTGGGTTTTTTAACAATAAATCTAGAGGATGGATACTTATCTGTTTCTAGAAATTTTCTGAACTGATCTTCGATAGGTAGTTTGTTCTTGGCTGCATCTTCAAGAATATGAGTAGCAGTGTCGTATAATTTGATCTCATATTCTTCTGTAGGTTCTTGAATTGTTACTTGTCTTTTCCCTTTCCCCTTGGTCGGTATTACTTTGTTCTGTTGTGCTATAATGAGTTCAGCTGCTACCTTCTGTATGTTATCATTTGTTAAAAGATGTTCTGGGTTGTCGGACTCTGTGCTGCTATCCGACTGCTCTCTGGGCTTTGATGATTCTATGTGCAGAGTGGGTAAGTGCTAACACCTTAGGGTTAGGTATCGACTCGGGTTGATAAGTGAAGGTGTTCATATACAACCAGATTTCATATGCTTCTTCCTATTCCATATCATTGAGAGGCTCGACAATATTGAAGTTGATTTTCCTAGCTTGGGATGGAATAGCTAACACTTCGTTATACTGTCGACTTAGCTCCGTGAAAATTTCACTTACCGAAGGATAATAGTCGAGACGCCTTGCTGGACGTGCTGCTCCTTCCATGTACTAGATTGCTGTATCATCCAAAGATAATTGGATGTGTGCTATCAGGGGTATACTTCAACGAATATTCTGTGGTACCCTCCATCGTGTCACCATTGTTTTAAGGTCTATAAACCATGCTTCTAGCCAAATTTTAACTGTTGTAGGCCCATGTCGACTTGCTCCTGGTGCAAAACAACGAAAATTATTCGTAAGGACAAGTCACTCTTGCGAGAAATCCTTGTTTCCTTTCGGTCAAGGATGGGTCATAGCAATCCATATGAGTACATATGGGTAACGGATGCTAGATCCCTCCTCTTGGAACTTATTGCATGTATATTTGAGAATATCGGCCAATAAGTCTGCCCATTTGTATACTTTTCCGTTCTTAGCCATATTCTTGACAGCTTCCAACATGTTAGTCTTCAAATCTGATCCCTTTCCCATCCGTGAAAGTGCATGCGACACAATCTTGGGAGCAGTTTTGTAGTTGCCAAAGACAATTTGGCTCACGACTATGCCTTGAGAGTTCTTTTCCACAGGAGTATCATCAAACTCATCGACCAAGTTCACTCCTGAACTTGTTGGTACTATATCTCCCTTATCTGATAGGCCAATTATCTTGTGGTCAATATATCCATTGATGTCGACCGGGACATCGAAACAAAATTTGCCATTGTGATACCTGCTAACAATAAATTATGAAATGACTTCTTTAAGTCCTCCGAATGTATCCAACAAGGTTGCCTTCATATAATGTAGAATTGTGGCTGTCTATAATCGCCGTGCTTCCTCCCTCTAGTGACCATCTGTCTCCTTCCCCCAATATTCAATGCTTTTCCATGCTTTCTTCCAAGTGGGTTCTACTGCTTTCGCATTCCGAATCATCTGGAGTCTTGTTTCCAATGGTGTTCGTGCTTCAATTCTCTAGCTGTCATCGCAGTGGCTCTTGTAGCTGTTAAAGTTTTTTTGGGAGCCATGGCGGATTTAGGGTTCAAGAATGAGAAATTAGCTTCGACAGGGTTAGGGAGCTCTTTATCTTGGAGTTCAAGTTCTTGCAAAAGAGTGCCCAAGAATCCTCGAGCTCCGGATTTATGGTGGAGTTATTCGGCACGGATGAACGGGATGCAGAGGCCTGTATTAATGGTTGGTTTGATGGGGTTATTAAATTGGACTGACAAGATATCGATGTCCCATCAAGTGAATTACTTCTGGCATCGCGGGTATCTTTAGCCTTTATTTCTTTGTCATTATGATGCCATGATACCTCGTTTGGTGTGTTATGCCAATGGATTTCTCTAAATGAGTTTGCTCGGTCCGGGCTCCAATGCTTCTGTCGCGTTTGACTTTCCTCTACGACGCGTTGGCGTTCTTGACGATGTCTATAATATCGACGGTTATGTGCCAGACTTCTTTCTCTGCTTTTTCCATCCTTCTTCTGCCACTCTCTCATCATCATTTCTGCTTTTGTCATGCTCTGATGTTTTTCTTGATTGCTTATAGTACTCTCATTCGGTTACTTCTTAACCATTTTTTTTTTCCGAATATTCATGATTTGTATCGCTTAAGTTGGGCGCCATTTACCGCTTTCTTGAAAATATTTCCTTGTAGCGTTTTCAATCGGTCTGATCCATTAGGATTTAAGGCTTTGAAAACATAGGGTCCCACCCATTCTGTATGCAGCTTCTTCGGTTTCCCTTTTACTCGGATATTATAGAGGAGCGCCAAATCTCCAACTGACATATTCTTCTATTTGATATTTTTATCATGCCATGCTTTCTATTGTTGTTTTTGGACTCATTGATGTTCTATCGCCAACTGTCTAATTTCATCCAACTTCGACAATTGTAGTAGCCGTTCTTTTCGAGTATATTCGACATCAATATGTAAAGCTGCTGCAATGGTCGGTGCTTGTCGTAAAAAATGTAATGGGATGACAGCTTCTTGTCCATAGACAAGTGAGAACGGTGTCTGTCCTATTGTTCATTTGTATGCCCAGAGAATAGCAGGTACTTTGTCATCCCAGTCATCTTTTTATGTGTTGCATATTTTCGTCAGTCCTTTTGTAAGTGTTTTGTTGAAAGATTCTACAACGCCATTTGACTGAGGATGGTATGCTGTTATTATTATATGATCAAATGAAATTTCCTTAGTCATTGCTTCAATGGTTTTACATACAAAGTGTGTACCTTGGTCACTTATCAATGTTATGGGGCATCCAAAACGTGTTATGATGTTTTCATAAATAAACTTAGTGGCAACTTCGATTGAACATGTTTCAACCTGTTCTGCTTCTGCCGACTTGATAACATATTCGACAGCACTGATAATATATCGAGCACCTATCCTTTTCCCCACTACTGGAAATGGTCCAATAAAATCGATAGCCCAAATTTCAAATGTTAGGCTAGGGTTAATTGGAACTAGTGGCATTTCTGTTCTTGGGAGTGGTCGGCCCATGCGCTGACATCTATCACACTTAGATACAAATTCTCGACAGTCTTTATGAACTATCAACCACCAAAGTCCAGCTTATAGGATTTTTCTAGCTGTTATGTCTGCATGATAGTGTCCTCCCGTCCGCCCAGCATGAGCTTCTGCTAGTATATCCTTTCGTTCATGGTCAAGTGCAGATTGACGTAATATATCATCCAAGCCTAGTTTATAGAGGAATCCATTGATCAAAGTGTAGGGGGATGCTTTCATTGGTAATATCTTCCTCTTTTTCTCAGTCATTCCTTCAGGAGCTTGCCCATCCTCGAGAAATTGTGCAATTTCAGCAAGTTCTAAAGGGACTACTTCAATACGAAACAAGTGTGCATCTGGTAAGTCATCATCGATTCATATCGGTTCTTCTCCTGTGTCGAGTCTCAACAGGTGTTCTGGTCTGACATTAGCTTTTCCAGGTCAAATGATTACTTCAAATTCAAATTCTTGAAATAGTAATTGCCAGTGGCATAACCTCCCATGATGCAATGATTTATTGACTAAGTATTTTAAAGCTTGGTGATCTGTATAAAATACAAAGGGGTTAGCCAATAAATAATGACGGTATTTCTAAAGTGAAAATACCATACCTAATGCTTCCCTTTCGGTCGTGGAATAATTTCTTTCAGCTTTATTCAATTTCCGTCTGCTGAATGCATTAGGGTAATCCATGCCATCTTCTCCGGGTTGGGTCAAAATGGCGCCGACTGCTATTCCAGATGCATCAATATGTACATGAAATTTCTTCGACCAATCTGGAAATTAGAGGATGGGTGCTTCGACCATTTTTCTTTTCAACGTGTTAAATTAGATGTCGCACTCCTCCGTCCACCTATAATCTCGATCATCTTTTAGCAATTCTTTGAGAGGATAAGTCATATCGGAATAATGTTTGATAAACTTCCTGTAATATCCGGTATGACCCAACAAGATTCATACTTGTTTTGGATTAACTCGAGGCTTCAGGTCGAGGATAATTTTGATCTTCACATAATCGACCTTGATTCCTTCTTTGCAAACTACATGGCCTAGTAATATGCCAATGGGTGTCGCAAAAATGCACTTTTTAATTAGTGACAATTGTATCTGTCGACATCGTTCCAACATCAATCAAATCCATTTGCAATGATCCTTTAGCATTGTATAGATTGTCCAATCATCAAAGTATACAACCATGGTTTTGTAGATATATTCTTGAAATTCTTTGACGACAATTCTTGAGAAGACTGCTGGTGCATTCTTCAGACCAAAGGGCATAACTTTGTATGTGAATGACCCGAATTCGCACACAAATGTTGTATTTTTCTGATCTTCCTTTGCAATAGGTACTTGGTTGTACCTCGAGAATCCATCTGTGAAAGAGTAGCACTCATGCCCTACAACTTCATTAATAATTTCATCTGCAAAAGGAGTTGGAAAGGGATCTGTGAGTGTTACCTTGTTCAGCTCACGAAAGTCGACACAGATTCTCAGTCATGTCAGATCTTGTTTCTTTGGCTGAACAACCATCGGGCTTGCCCATTCTGACTGGTTGATAGGATATATGATTCCTGCTTCAAGCATGCTATTGATCTCCTTTTTAACAATATCCTTATATTTATGAGCAAGCTTGTAGGGTATTTTCTTTATAGGTCTTGCGTCTATTTTAATATCAATTTTCATCTCGCCCATCTCCTGTACAGGTCCTTTCAAGTCTCTATAATCTCGAGCAAATTCGTCTTGAAATTATTTGAGGATAATGGATATTTTTGCTGTATTTTCCTTGTCCTAGTAATCACCAATCTTTTCCATTTTCGGTCAATCGTCATTTGAAATATCTACTTCCTTTGTTTTAATCTTTGCATCCATCCATTCTGGTGCACGACTGTTACTTATTTGTCTTTCACCTTCTTTAATTTGTGTAAAAGTTGATGGAAAGCCTTTTTTTGATAACCTTTCGGGTTCATATTTTTCGACAATCTCTGTGCTAAAGATTGTTCTTACAGGTTTCGACACGTCAGGATGATCCTTTCTCCATTGAAAGCTTTTTCCGACTAATATCTCCGTTTCTAGGCTCAGTCTTGTCAAATGCTGGCTTTCTGTCGACTTTATGTTGTAGCAGGTAGTAGGTGGTTGCATAATTTTCTGCTTGTCTACAAGTGTTAAAGTTTCTGTTGGCTGTAGAAATTCTTTGATACTTTTACTTGCTTCGACCAACTTCTCATCCTGTGGAGGAAACTAGAAGTCCTTGATGAAATTTTCTTTTAAGTCTTTCCAGAAGAAAGTTTCTCCTCTCGCTTCTTCCATATTGTACCATTTGTTAGGTAGATCAGCGAGTGTTCTGGGGAAGAGGTGAGGCCATGCTCTTTCATCTTTATATCCAAATTTTCTCCATTATCTTTCGCAACAGTTGATGTGGATTTCAGGATTTTGTCCTTGTGTAAATAGAGGGATATCAGCCTAAGTTGTCAATTTTCTACCTCCAAATTTTTCTATGAAAAATGTTGATGCCGTATTCTAGTTTTGGAGTTTCAACTGATGGGTGTCCCACCATCTCGTAGCTTGACCAGTAAATGTCTCTACCAAGCTTTGTAGTCGGCTTTGCTCTCTGACATGTTTTAATACTTGTTTGACATGTACAACAGGTGAATCACGTTCTTTATATCTTAATATCGAATTGTCTGATTGTGCATTTTTGTCTGGAACAAGTGTTGGATATGCTCACATTTTTCGTTCGAATATCTTCGGCGTGTATGATACTGAGAGACACTTCTTTACTTGCTTCTTTTGGATGGCTTCCACAGTCTAGCATTCTTTCGCATGTAAGTCATAGTTCTCTATTTGCCATTCATAGAGTTCTGCATCGGAATTGTATCCGAGTGAGATAGGATCTCCAAGGTGAATTTATCCTTGGGTAATTGGCTCAATGCGATCTTCATTATTGTCTATCCGGTAAAGCTGTCGAACATCATTGTCGATTTTTGTAGGTTCCGACCATGGTTCTCCCTGGGATGGGAAGATTGGTACGCTAACCTTCTTCCTGTTGCCTTTCAACTTGATATGACTTTTGTCTAAGGAAATTGAGGCATTCATCTTTCGTCCCCAAGGTCGACCAACCAAGGCGGGGAAAGAACTCGCATCATCCTTGGGAGTGATGATCTCGAAATCTACTTTTGTCATGATGCCTTTAATGGAAGTTTCGACTCCTTTCCATACTCCAATCGGCTCAATTAATCCTTGATCTGCGAGCTTTATATAGATGCCTGATTCCTGCAGTTGTGGTCGACCGAGTTGGTCCCAGGTATCACGAGTCATGATATTCACTTGGGATCCAAAATACAGTATGACTTATTGTACATGATATCCATTTATGTTGAGGTCGACTAATGGGTCAACATCATTTTTCTCTTTTTGTTTTAGTCAGAAAATATTTTATTTTTTCTTTGCTCGACATGTTTATATTCTAATTTATACAATAGGTCAATCATTTTGCCTACAACTTCCTCATTTGAAATTAATCTGAGCAATTCATTGAGAACTTCCTGTCGGTTTTCTTTGACATCTTTGTGGGCTGCTAAGTCATGAAATATGTCGGATGCATCTTTGTACACACATTTTTGTTTTATAGGATTTGGGTAATCCTCTTTATCGACAATTCTACTTATATGTGGCTTATCTTGACCAATGTGAGTTCCTTGCGTAGTTACAATTTGCAAGTTTTTTGTATGAAGCACATCATTTTTTGAAATACAAGATAAAACATGAACATTCTTTTTATTATTTATTTTCTCAATCATGGTAGGGAAATCCTCTAAATAATGATCGCCTACCCCACACTTTGTACAAAATTTAAGATCGGTTCTTTCCTTATAAGGGAATTCTGCATGCCAATGATCCTCGTTGAGACATGTGAAACACGCACCATGTTGATTAGGTTGAATACCGCGATCTCCACCACTACAACCACGACTCTGGTATCCTTCGCATCTATTGTAGCCATCATATCACCGATCATACCGACGATCATTATACCTTGGGTATCTGTCGTTTCTGTTTTTATTGTATCGGTTATTTTTTCCATCATTTCTCTCGAATTTGTCATTTGCTGTACTTCTGTCGTGATGCTGCTCAACATAATTTGTCTGGTATATTGCATGATAATTTTGCCGATTTTTCAGGTTCAGATGACAATCTTCAATTGCATGTGTATTGACTTCACAAATTTGACACCATTTTGCCTTCTTGTTTTTCAGATTGTATGGACAATCGTTTGTGGTATGCAAGTCATAATATTTGTACAGATCGCAAAAGCATCTGGATTGAATGATTTTAAATTCTTGTCGCCGATCCTCAATTCGACAAGAATCTTTGGTATGTCTTGAAGTTTGACATGTTGTGCACCATAATTCTGGCCCTTTTAGAGTCACATTTCAGATAGTCTGCTCCATACTTTCAAGGCGTTCATCGACATGTCTATCCATGGATACTAGAGGGTAGTCATCATCCATTTCGATTTCTAGTGCTACTCTTAATGCCTCTGCATAAGTATTGACACTTTGTCGATGGACATGTATTTTGATTTTATTTATTAGACCAACAATAAACCATTTGATTAATAGTTTTTCTTCAATCTCGTAGTCTAATTTGCTTACGAGGTCTTTAAACCTCTTGTCATACTCCTTGACGATTTCTATTGGCTTTTGGACTGTCGTCTTTAGTCATTCCGCCGCCAGGTATGTCGCATCTTCGATCATGAAAAAGGCCAAAATGCTTTGTTTGATTTGTGCCTTTGTTGCATTTGGTGACTTTGCTATGTACCCCATGTACCATGTCATTGCTATTTTCCTTAACGAACCAAAAAATTGAGCAACTTGTCTTTCTTTGCTGGTGATTTGATTGGCTGTCCATATTGTCTCACACACAAACCAGTGTCTTATCGGATCTTCATCACCTTCATAGAACGGAAGGTGTGTCGTTGTGTGTACCATGTCTACAGGTGTATTATTTTGAGAATTTGATGGTGGTGTGGGTGGGTTATTTCCACAATCAAAAATTTGTGCTTTGTTAATTTGAATTAGTTGTCTCTCTGGACTAGGTTCTCTGTCTTCAGACTCAGTGACTATAACTTCTTCTGTATCGCCAGGTCTACCTTCTTCTACCACTTTTGTCGAAATCCAGTTAAAGTTATGCTCAAACGTGATTTCACTGAATCTCGGGCTTTCCGACGTACTTGACGAATCGCTCAAATTTGGTATTGACGTACCTGATGAATCGCTCAAATTTGGTATTGGTAGGGGGGGCACTTCCTCATGCTCTGAGTACACTAGATGAAATATTCTATTAATAAATTCAGGTTGAAAAAGACACCCAAATTCCTTCTTCCAGTCGATGAATCAATAGTCTATTGATATCATCACGTTCTATACTTCGACAATTCCAAATTCCTGACTGACTATCATGGAGACCTAAATTTTCCTCGACAGTTTCTTGCACCCAAACGCTTTGTGTTAAATGAAATGGAGAAGGAGGTGTTACCGTTTCAGGTAATTGAACTTGGAGAGCTCTACCATGCTCTATCCACAAGTCTTCATCCATCGGCGACAGTTCTTCTTCGACACCCCGATCATCGTGGGCTCGGTTTGACTCTGGTAGATATCCTTCTACGTCTGTCACGACATTTGATCCTTGTGTCCTCCGGAGCGCAATTGGCTATTCCCGCATCTCTTCACGCTGTTGCCTCCTCTTTTCTCTTTCAATTTTATGAATATTTGGGGTGCTTTTATGACTCAAAAGTCTGTCTTTGTCGGATTTGTTTCCATTGCTGGCCATGTCATCTTTTCATATGTCGGTTTTCATCAAACTAGGTACATTAGAGCATGCTTCATCACCTCCCCAATGCCGGACCGAAGGTTTTTAGATCACTGGGGAAGTGCAGACCATCATTTGTTCAAGAAATTTTCCCATTCGCGCTCCTTTACAAATTTTTCCCACTTACGTTCTTTCTCCTTCCAATTAGAGTTCTAAAAGGGTGGGAGTAGCAGCGGCCGTGTTTCGACAATATGTGAAATGTCTTTGTCGATCAAAAATTTGAACAATAAGGTCGACAGAGAACAAAGAAATTGATCAACTAATTCGATGAAGAACTTTCTTCTTATTTCGTCAACCGAGATACAGTATTCAATCACCTGCTCTTCATAGAAATCGTTTGCAATCTTTTCGCACCACTCCGACAGATCCGTGCATCCTCCGTTGATCAGATTCAACAAGAGATTCCTCTCTGCTTCATCAACTGGTCTTTTCATCTAGAAGCTTCTTCAAGGTGGTCGGCATAGACTCTACAAATCTCTCATGGGTCTCGGAGAAGAATCAATCTCTCACTTGGCTAATCGTCAGCTTGTTCCGTCGCGCATAGTTCTGTAGATAGTTCGCAATTTTCTTCTTCCACCAATCTCTAATCTCCTGTTCTGAAATCATAGGTCATGCTGTTATTTATTTTTCATGCATAAACCAACAACGGAACCAGAGGTTGTAGTCCCAAGGTTCATGTGGTTACCATAGATACATTACATATTATAAGCAAGCATACACAATGATACAGATACACGAGATGAGACATATGGAGAGAACACAAGCCTTTATATTAACCAGCAAGAGCAGAATACAATCATAGAACCAATCTTAATTAGTACATCGGCTCAAAAGCCCATATATATATATATATATCCATGCAAATACAGTTGCATAACCGTCTGTCAGTTTATCCAACCGACCCAACCTATGCTAGTCGACGCGACCTGTCGACATGTGCTTTAGAGTGGTCGGGTGAAGGGCCTAGTCGACAGGCCGACCTAGGCCCCTCCAACACAAACCAACTGAGGTAGAATCAGAACCATGAATGTGCAGATAGGTCTTTGATATCTCCTTTGAACCGACAAAGGCATGATTATCACCAAAGAAAATATGACATGATGATGGTGAATCTTCAACAATATCACTGGTGGATGTAAGCAAATCAGATCCAAGACTTGGAATATGGTTTCTTATGATCTCCTTTGAACCAACAGGGGTAAAAATCAAAACCAGAATCCCAAAAAGGTAAATGAGTCATGAACCCAAGCAAATGATAGAGTCTTCCATCGTCACTGAAACTCTGAAAACATGTGCCAATGACCAAACATGGATCCAAAGAAAGCATATGATAAGGGAGAGCAAATGCATTACCTTCCAAATCTGTTTTCTTGAAAACACCTAGTAGATCACCATCTTGCACATCAACAGGTGCATCAACTCCATGAAAGTGTATGTAGTTCTTTGATACCTATTTTGAGCTAGCAGGGGTGAGATAAGAACCAAATGAATCATATAATGGTGATGACTTGAACTTCAAATCAGATCCAAAATTTTGGGAATGGTTTTTAATGATCTTCTTTGAACCAATAGTGGTGACATCAAAACCAAAATCACAAGGATATGCTTGAGACTTGAATCCAAGCGAATGGTAGAGTCTTCTATCTTCGGTGAAGTTCTGAAAGCATGTGCCAATGACCAAATAGGAAATCAAAGAAAGCATATGATGAGGAGGAGCGAATGCATTACCTTCCAGATCTGTCTTTTTCTTCAAAAAAATTAGTAGGTCATCATCTTGCACATCAACAAGCTCACGTGAAGTAGAGATTTCAAAGATCTCTTCAACATCTAGAGTAGTAGCTGATATATTTTTCTCATAAATCAGATAGGAAGATGGAACAACTGAAACCATATCTTGTACTTCGACTTCATCTTGAACAGCTTCATCATGGGAGAATCATGAAAAGAGAGATCACTGCAGGAAGTCTCACTGGGCTTGCTTTCCACATGGATAACATCAACCTCTTCCTCCTGAATTCCAAACAATCTGTCCAATCTAGACCATAGATCACTTGGATGTTCATTGAGATCAATGTAGTATTCCATATTGGAAAACATAGAAATACATATGTTTCCTGAGGCTCTTTCACTAGCATCAAACTAATCTTCATTCTCTTCATCGGAAGAAAAATCTCTCTTAATACCAGTACACACATCAAATAGACCATGTCTCTTCAGATATGATTCCATTTTTGGCTTCCACTCATCATAGTTGAATGGAGTGAGAGAAGGAACTCCTTCCGGATACATAGAAGATGTTGTTCAATTCGAATCTACTGCTGTAACTGCAGAAAACTTCGAAACCTGCAAAACTTGAAAGTGTTGATGGAGAATGCTACACTTTGACTGAACACTACATTAAGGAAAGATATATGCTCAAAGAAATGCTGCAACCACTACTGCTGCAACTCCTGCAATTTGAATAGCTGCTTCCCGCTCTGATACCATGTAATAATATGCAAGGATTTGGTAGCTGTAGCTACTCACAATCAAACTCACAAATATGTTGAAAAGAAGAAGAGAAGGAGACACTCAATGATCACTCATAAACACAGTGGAATAGAACATAATCTCAGTATTATACAATGAATAAGAATGTAAGTGAATGAGTACAATAGAACAATAAGGTGCATAATATAGGATTTGAATAGTCCAAGTAGCACATTCAAATTCCTAACTCAGAGTGTGGCTTGGATGAGAGTGGAGTCAACATCCATTCAATGTATCAGTCATCAATGGAAACAGTCAGTCAACTGAGTCTAATTGAGTGAGGTAGGCACTAACTGAATGAAGGAGGCCCAGTGGAGGGCGCATGAGGAGTCTAATTGAGTGAGGTAGGCACTAACTGAATGAAGGAGGCTCAGTACAGGGCACATGAGGAGCTAACTAGAATTAGAATGGGCGGACTAGTCTCACTGGAGGTCCATTGGAGTGAAACAGTCAGTGGGGGAGTCAATCTAGCCTTAAATCAAGGAAGGACTAAGTGATAATTGACTGGTAGGTGAGAAAGGCACCTAACTGGCTGTGGTAGGTGAGAAAGGTGCACTAGTCATGCAAAATACTAGAGAAGGGTGCCTTTGGTAGGTGGGAGGCCCCCTGGGGGATATAGACAAGCTATGGAGAGCTAGAACCAAGATCTAGGAGATGGGAGGTCCACCATGATGATGACTGGATGCATGCAACATGTAGGAAAGCTCTAGGTGCTAGGGAGATCACCATGATGATGACTGGATGCATGCAGTTGCCACATGGACTCAAACTTTCCTACCCCCAGCTTATCATGTTTCTGGTCATATGTGAGGACCAAATATCCCTCGCTATAGGCATGGGGTTTTACCGACTTGTCGTACTGCGATTTGATGCGTTTCTTATGAGCCATGTTGGCAAGAGCGGCATCTCAATGAGTATTGTCGAGCTTAGCTAGGTAGAGGAAGCATTCTTGCTCGGTAGTAGTGTTTGGGATAAGTTCGATGGCGAGCTTGAGAGACAGAATCTCGCACTCAATGGGAAGGACCGCCTCCAATCCATACACTAGTTGGAAATGAGTAAATCTGGTGGTAGTTTTGATGGAGGTTCTATAAGCCCAAATCACAGAGAAGAGCATGTCGTGCCAATTGGATTTGTGCGTACCCACCATCCGTTGGACCATAGTTTTCAATACCTTGTTAATGGCCTCAACCTGTCCATTTGACTGAGGGTAGTACGGTGTTGAGTTTTCATGGAAAAAACCCAATATATCGCTCAACTCATCAATTGTGTGGTTCATAAAGTGTGAACCATGGTCAGTAACTATTGCGTGAGGGACTCCAAACCGTGCTATTACATGATTAAACATGAAGAGTGCGGCGGTATTGTCGTCATTCATGTATGTAGGCATTGCCTCAGCCCACTTTGTAAAGTAGTCCACAGCTACGATGATGTAACTATGCCCCCCAGCCAAGGTAGGCTTACAATGCATGAAATTGATTCCCCATTTAGCGAAGGGGCCAATGGCAATAACCGGGTGTAACAGGGTGGGATGGGTGTGCTTTTTCGTATGAAAGTGTTGACATGGAGGACATTTTTTTACAACTTCGATACAATCTTTGAAGACAGACGACCAATAATATCCTGCGTGCAAAATCTTCTGGGATGTAGCCATCCCAGAGAGGTGACTGCCACATGACCCCACGTGACAGTCATTCAGAACGTGTTCAACCTCATCATGAGTAAGACAACATCGAAGGATAGAATCGATGCCACGACGGTACAATGTATCACTGATAATCAGATAATACTTTGCATGGTGGCATATTCGACGACAATCGTCACGAGACAATTCAGGGATGATACGTCGGGTTTGAAGATACAATGTGATATCTCCATACCATGAATTAGATGTAATAATAAGAAACAATGACTCATATGGAAAAGATTCATTGGGATCAGAGTCTGTATCAGTACGGGGAAGGTCTCAGATGAGCTCAGGGAACACCAAAGACTTTTTTGACTTGGCTTTTTCGAAAAGAAGATCGAATTCTTGCAGTATCATGATCCAGCATGAATACTTTCCCCCAAGCACCTAACGAGTCAGAACGTGGTACATGGGGTTCGAATCAATGATGATAGTGGTGGTGCGGAGGAAAATGTAATGACGAAACTTCTGCATAGCAATGACTGCCGCGAGAGCGAGTTTCTCAACATGTGAATAGCGAGTTTCAGTGTCAACGAGACCTTTGCTGGCATAGTATATCACATGTTCTTGGGTGTTATGGTCTTCCTCTACCAAAACCATGGCGATAGTGGTGTCAGAAGCTGCGAGATATAAAATGTAATCTCGGTAGTAATTCAATGGTTGGATCATAGGGGCATGCGTGATGGCATGTTTCAAACTTTCGAAAGATTGTTGAGCTTGATCATCCCAAATAAACGGGATGTATTTTTTCATCAATCTCATATAACCCTGCATCTTTTGTGCAAAATTACAGACAAAACTCCTTAAATAAGCCACACATCCTTGCAGAATCTGAAGTTCTGTAACGTTGGTTGGAGGTGGAAGAGCGACGATGGATTCCACCTTCAAGGGATCAATGCGGATCCCATCTTTCAAGACGATGAACCCTAAGAGGCATCCAGACTCGACACAAAAAATGCACTTATGAGGATTCAGATGGATATTGTACCATCTACATATGAGGAAAATGGTTGTCAGATGATCTAAGTGGAACTCACGCTGCTTTGAGTGGGTAGGGAGGTCATCTAAGTAAGGTTCCACAAAGTACTTCACATCGTGGAAAGCGTACGACATGGGCCGCTGGAATGTGGAACCAACGTTTTTAAGACCAAACAAAAGTTTACGATATGAAAACATTCCCCAAGGGAAGATGAATACAGTCTTGTGTTGGTCGGGGGGGTGGATCTCAATTTGGTTGTACTCGGAAAATCCATCCATGAATGAAAAAATGACACTTCCAGCACAATTGTTGATAATTTGTTCAATAAAGGGAGTCGGGTAGTTGTCCTTGGGACAAGCTTTGTTGAGATCCTGATAGTCGACACAGATGCGAATGGTACCCTACTTTTTAGTAACAGGGATGCCATTTGAGACCCATTCTCTCAATGGGATAGGATAGATGTGTTAGAAAAACAGGATCGTAGAGCAATAACAATAAACAAAAATAAAAATATAATCACACACACATTACAAGAGAGACACAGATATATCGTGGTTCACCCCAACTTGGGCTATGTCCACACTGAAGTTGCCAGTCCTTATTACTATTCCGTCCAGCAAGGTGAAGGGATACAACCTGCAGCACAACCACTGCACTTCCTTTTCACTGTCTCACAGTCTCTCTCCTGATCTTAGAGATCTTTACAATGCATAAAACCTAATACGTCATTCACCCTAGCCGTGTTATAATGTCTTTATTTTATAAGGGAAATACAATGGGAAAATACCACGGGTTACCCAAAACCATGGGCCCAAAAACTGGTGGCAAAAACAACCCCAAACATTTTCCTCAGGGCTACGTCCCCAAACCCCTGTAACTTGGGGGCATTGCCCCCAAACCCCCTTTTTCGGGGGTGCTACCCCCAAACCCCCGATGGGTCCCGCTAGCCCTCGCGCCCCCCAACTGGGGGGGGTCAATCCCCCCCGGACCCCCTGAGCGTTGGGATAGGATCATAACCAAACCTAGGGTATGGACACGGCGGAATCATCATCTATGAGACTAGAAGATCTGTCTCCAAAACCAACAATCTCCCACTTGGAGACTAATCACAACAACTCCACCATTGCTGTACTTGCTGGACTTGGACTTGGCAACTTTTCATCTTCACCTTCATGCTAGAAGGCCGACTGAAACCGAGCAGGAACTCAGTTTCTCTCTGTTCACTACCTTTATGAACATGTATGCAAGATTCTGGCTAGTATGTATCTTTTCTAGCTTCAACAGTTCATCTTCTAGAATAGAGCATATGAAATGGTACTTGAGCTGTATATGTTTAGTCCTGGAATGGAATGCTGAGTTCTTTGCAAGATGAATGGCACTCTGGCTGTCACTATACAACCTGCTATCCTTCTACTTCTTACCCACTTCCTCCATAAACCTCTACAACCAAATCATCTCTTTACTAGCCTCTGTAATAGCAACATACTCTACTTCCGTTGTTGAAAGTGCAACAACCTTCTGTAGTTTTGAAATCCAGCTTACTGCTGTTCCACCTACAGTAAACACATACCCTATGGTGCTTCTCCTGCTATCCTTATCACCTGCCATATCTGCATCAACATATCCCTGTAGAACAATGTTTGAACCTCCAAAACATAATGCCTGAGTGGTGGTACCTCTCAAATACCTGAGAATCCATTGTACTGCCTTGCAATGTTCTTTACCTGGATTGTTCATATATCTGCTCACAACTCCCACTGCATGTGCAATATCTGGTCTTGTGCACACCATGGCATACATCAAGCTGCCAACTGCTGATTGATAGGGAATCTTGGACATGTAATCTATCTCTTTTTGTGTCTTGGGACACATTTCCTTACTTAGACTGAAATGGCTGGCCAAAGGTGTACTAACTGGTTTTGCATTTTGCATTCTGAACCTCTCCAACACCTTTTGTACGTACTCGCTCTGAGACAATGTTAATTTGCGATTTTTCCTGTCTATTGTTATTCTCATACCAAGGATTTGCTTTGCAGCACCCAAATCCTTCATCGCAAATGAATTAGATAGCTTCCTTTTGAGTACATTTATATCCTGCATGTTAGACCTTGCAACAAGCATGCCATCCACATACAATAACAAGATAATATATCTTTCATTGTCTAGCTTCTTTAAATAAACACAGTGGTCAGAATGCCATCTACTATAACCTTGTTCTGTCATAAACCTGTCAAATTTTAAATACCACTACCTTGGAGCTTGCTTCAAGCCATACAAACTCTTTTTCAACCTGCACACCAAATTCTCCTTACCTTTGACCTCATACCCTTATGGTTGCTGCATATATATCTCTTCCTTCAAATCCCCATGGACAAAGGCTATTTTTACATCTAACTGTTCAAGATGCAAATCTTCTACCGCCACTAGACTTAAGATAGTCCTAATTGAAGTCATCTTAACAACAGGAAAAAATATTTCATCAAAATCTATACCTTTCTTTTGTGCAAATCCCTTTACAACAAGTCTGGCCTTGTACCGCTTCTTGCCTCCTTCTTCTTCCTTCAACCTGTAAATCCATTTGTTCTGCAATGCTCTTTTACCAGTAGGCAAGTGAACCAGATCCCAAGTCTGGTTTCCTACCAATGAGTCCATCTCCTCATTCATGCCTTGCTCCCACTTCTTTCTAGTTTCCACCTGCATTGCTTCTTCATAACAGTTTGGTTCACCAGCATCAGTCATCAACAAATAATACATTGAAGGAGCGTATTGTTCAGGGAGTCTACTTAACCTGGTATATCTTCTTGCAGTTGTAGGAGTTTCAGGGACTTGCTGTTGTTCTTGATTTTCTGGCACCTTTGGAACTTCATTTTCTTGAATTTCATCAAGTATTGTGTACTCTGTGGTTTCCTTTTCCTGTTTCTTTCCCTGCAATTGATCTTTATACATGACCTTTTCATTGAATATTACATCTCTACACCTGATGATTTTGTTATTTTCATAATCCCATAAATGATAACCAAATTCATCAAACCCATATCCAATAAAGGTACATTTCTTGGATTTAGCTTCAAGCTTTGTTCTATTTTCTTTATCAATATGGACAAATGCTTCACAACCAAATGTTCTCAGAAATGAGTAGTTTACCTTTTTATCTGTCCATGCCTCCTCTGGAATACCACCATCCAAAGCACTTGAAGGTCCTCTATTTATTAAATAAACAACAGTATTTACAACATTCGCCCAAAACTGTAAGGGAAACCCTGCATGTAGTCTCATACACCTTGCACGATCCATGATCGTTCTGTTCATTCTTTCTGACACACCATTTTCTTGTGGTGTTCCTGGGACTGTCTTCTCTCTACGAATCCCATGGTATGAACAGTAACTATCAAACTAATTTCCGCAGTACTCACCTCCATTATCAGATCTGAGACACTTCAACCTTTTCCCTGTCTCATTCTCAACCAAAGCTTTCCACTTCTTAAAAGTAGCAAACACATCATATTTCTGTCTAATGCAATAAACCCAAGTTTTCCTAGTTGCATCATCAATAAATGTAACATAATAATGAGAGCCACCAAGAGATTGTACCTGAGCCGGTCCCCATACATCTGTATGCACTAGCTCTAACTTTTCATTCTTCTTCTGTTTTCCAACCCTGAGAAATATGACTCTCTTCTGTTTTCCATAAACACAGTTTTCACAGAATTCCAAAGTTACATGCTTCAAATCTGGCAGCAACTTCCTTGAGTGGAGAATCTGCATCCCCTTCTCACTTATGTGGCCAAGCTTATGATGCCACAATGTTGTATTTGTTCCTGTGGAAGCTAAAGAGATAGAATGGTCAGTATTATGAGGACATAAATACAACGTACCTATCCTGTCTCCTTTCGCTATCACCATTGATACTTTAGTGATCTTTCACCACTTTTCTCCAAATGTAGATAGAGAACCGCCATCTCCCAACTACCCTGTTGAGATCAAATTTATTTTCATAGTAGGAATATGCTTAACATATTTCAACAGCTAATCAGTTCCATTCTTAACTTTTATCCATACCTTACCCATTCCAACAAGTTTACATGGCTCACCATCACTCAATAAAACATGTCCAAAATCACCAGGAACATACTCATGAAAGTATTTCCTATGGGGTGTAGCATGAAATGAAGCTCCTGAATCTACTACCAAATAATCACTAGTATTATCTAATACAAGAATCAAATCATCTTGTAACACATCACTTGCTACATTTGCTTCCTAGGTAGTTTCCTTCTGTGCATCTCCTTTCTTCTTTAGAGACCTGCAGTCTTTCTTCAGATGCCCTTTCTTTCCACAGTTCCAACACTCTATTTTTCCCAGTCTAGACTTGGATATGCCTGTTTTAGACTTGCCACAATTACCTTGGCTCTTTCCTCTCTCCTTTTTTCTTCCCCTGCTCTCCATGGTCAACGCATTACCTAATGTCTCATATGTGCTTTTTCTTCGCATTTCCTCGCTAAGAATAAAACCAATCACATCATCAAATTTCAAGGTGTTTGAACCATAGACAGAGTTACTTACAGCCATGACCAAGCTATTCCAACTTTATGGCAATGAACACAAGATTAGAAGAGCCCTAACCTCATCATCAAAGTTAACACTTACAGAACTTAGTTGATTTGTAACAGTATTAAACTCATTTAAATGATCAGTAACAGATCCACCTTCAGACATGTTCATATAAAATAAATGCTTCATTAGAAATACCTTGTTGGAGGCCGAGGATTTTTCATACTGCTTACCCAATGCGCTCATCAAACCCTCCATTGTCATTTCTTTTAAGATATTGAAAGCCACCGACGAAGCCAGGCTCAACCGTATTGTTCCCAGATCCTTTCTGTCAAGAACCTCCCATTCGTCGTCCTTCATGGCCGCTGGCTACTTTGCTCTTCCTCTCAACGGTAGGAATATATCCTTCTAGTATAGATAGTCCTCCATTTGCATATTCCATAACTGAAAGTTTTGGCCGTTAAACTTCTCGACCTTAAACTTTCCTTCTTCCGCCATTGCTCCCACTCGAACCAGAAACCCTAGCTTCCTGTGGGTTTATCTGCCAAATAGACCTTTGGCTCTGATACCAATTGTTAGAAAAATAGGATCGCAGTGCAATAACAATAAATGTAAATGAAAATATAATCACATACACATTACAAGAGAGACACAGATATATCATGGTTGACCCCAAATAGGGCTACGTCCACACTGAAGTTGCTAGTCCTTATTATTATTCCGTCCAGCAAGGTGAAGGGATACAACCTGCAGCACAATTGCTGCACTTCCTCTTCATTGTCTCACAGTCTCTCTCATGATCTTAGAGATATTTACAATGCATAAAACCTAATACATCATTCACCTTAGCCATGTTATAATGTCTTTATTTTATAAGGGAAATACAATGGGAAAATACCACGGGTTACCCAAAACCATGGGCCCGAAAACTGGTGGCAAAAATAGCCCCAAAAAATTTCCTCAGGGGCTATGCCCCTGAACCACCATTTTCTTGGGGACGTTTCCCCCGAACCCCTGTAACTTGGGGGCGTTGCCCCCAAATCCCCTTTTTTCAGGGGCACTGCCCCCAAACCTCCGACGGGGGCCCGCTGGCCCTTGCACCCCCCAACCAGGGGGGTTCGACGCCCCCTGGACCCCCTGAGCTTCGGGCTGGGATCATAACCAAACCTAAGGTATGGACACAGCTGAATCATCATCTATGAGATTGGAAGATCTGGCTCCACAACCAACAAGATGAAGCCATCCTTCAAGAGTTTCTCAATCTCTGCCTTGATTGCCGCAGTCTTTTGAGGGTGTACTGGTCACAGCTTTTGGCAGACATGTTTGATGTCGGGATAGGTTTTAATCTTGTGTAAAAAAATGGAGGGGTCTATCCTAGGCATCTTCTCATAGGTCGAAGTGAAAACGTCTCAAAATCGCTTGAATATAGCCATACAAGCAATGAATTCTTTAGGGGAACACTTCTGGCCTAAATGAATGTGTTCCACTACACTAGGGGTAACCGAAATGTCTATTGAAGTGGTGGGTTTGATGTTGGCGAGGTTTCCTTTGGAGTCCATTTGACATGTAAGTATCGTGGATTGAGACCCAGAGTAGATATCCAGTGTCATGATGGTGCGAATGCTGTTCTCTACAGTATCCAGCATGGGAAAAGAAGACGAATGATGATGGAGATCTTCCCATAGAGGATCATATGCGCTCGTGATTTCCATAATGGACTCGTCAGAATGAAAAGTCCGTAGCAGATGATCGGATTATGTCCGTTGTAGAGAACAGGAGGTGGAGGCCATAGCTAAGTGGTCCTCAGGTGCTGATTGTATAGCCTCGTACATGAGTTCATCGGGTGATAGAGGCATAGTGTCTCCAATCAGGTGTGTGGTGGATTCATCAGGTACAAGCCATGAATCAGTGAAGTTGGGGATAGATGTCGTCTGTGAGGAGATCATGTTCACCATGGAAACATGATTTGGGAGATCCAAAGTAGGAAAGATTCCCATAAGGGATGAATCCTTAAGGAGGCCAACCCCCACACTCTCATACTTCTGCGAAGATTGTCCAATCGAAGGAACGTTATCGCCCGAGTGAGAAGTGGTGTCAGGTGTGCAGAAATCCAATTGGTCGACTATGACAATTCAACATTGATGAGGGAATTGTACTATGCAGAAGACAGATGATGCGACCGCAGTCATGGCGTCAAACCAATTATGACCAAGCAGAATGTTATAATCTAACGGGGCAACGACTACTTCCATGTTAATGGTTGTGGTCTTTCCCCCCAGCTCGAATGGTAAAGCTTGTAACAGCCCATGAGGTTGAAAGCCACATTCGTCGAAGGCTCTCAAAGTGGTAGGAGAACGGTTCAACTCGGGAGAACCAATGGCTATCCAACATGTGATCGACATGACTGAAGTAGAGGCTCTTTCGTCCAAGACGGTATGATGGATTATCTTCCCAACGATGTTTGTGGCAACTTGAAATGCCAGCTGATGGGAGAGACTCGGTTTAAAATACTCTAGCTGGAACATAATGGTGTTCGATGAATCTAGGTCAACTGCACCGAGGGAAGCGAGGAGAGTCTTGCACTGGTTTGGGAAGTTTTGCAAGACCTCGAGCGTCGACATAGCACAAGGGGGTTGTGCTAGGTTCTCTACAATGTTGTGGTTTTGAGCAGCCCGAGCATTAGGATTGAAAACTGATTTTCTAATTGTGCTCTTGGGTGGATGCAACACTGACTCGAGAGAGGGATTCTCTATGGTGAGAGGCACAATCGGTATGGTGACATTAGGCATCAAAGTGGAAGATTTTTCAGTATTACTTCCAACAGGTTCCTTAGTTGGAACGGAGTCATACAAACGAGAACGGGTGTTCAAGTTGATGGTCTCATTACGCACCATGAGAACATGTGCAATGGTGGATGCTTCTCCTTGGGAAGAAGAAGTGTGAGCGATCAACTGTTGATTTTGAGTGGGGAAGGGATCGTTGAGAACTGCGGGTGTAGGTTTACCCTTAAGAAACTTTTGAACTTCGTCTCTATGGGGGAACTCTTTAGAAAAGTGATCATCACCACATAGTAGGAAAGGATACTTCAACTTCCTTTTCTGTTTGGTATCATCAGGGGTGCTCTTTTGTTCCTGCTGGGTGGAATATTTCTTAGGTTTCCCCTTGTTCTTCTTCTTACCACCATACTTCTGAGGTGAAACTGATGAAACAACGTTCACTTCTCTGGTGATAGTAGGAGTGGATGATTTGGTGGTGCTGTGACCAGCCTGAATTGGTGATGGGGAAGAACCCGAGGGGTTCGACGAACCAACAGTTTGAGAAGAAGGCTAGGTGGTAAGGGATCTAATGATGCCATCAATTTGGTGTCCATAGGATGGTTTCACGGCGTCGTAAGTGTTGTGGGGTGCATCCAGAAGGATATCAAACAATGTTCCAGACTGAGCATAGAATAAGTCTAGTAAGTGGGCATGTGCGATGGCTTTCTCTTCAGTGACAGTGCCACCCATGGAAACATCTCGTGCTATGGTCAGGATGAGGGACTTCGTAAACCAGTTTGCTAGGAGTTGATCTGGGATAGGAGCCTTAATGAGACGTCATCTCCTCTGCCACTCATGTATATGATTCGATATATGAGTAGTGGTATTTTGGCGGAGTGAGGTTAAAAGCTCTGTACCAGTTTCATATAGTATAGGCAGCTGAAAATGCATCAAAAAATTCATAGCAAGAGAACCAAAATAAGGAAAAGAATGGGGTGGTAGTTCAATGTACCACTTGGCAGCTGAACAAGTGAGAGTCCATTGGAATAACCGAAGACGGATCAAGTCATCCATCAATGAGTTGGATGGACACCATAAGTGGTATGTCATCACGTGGTTTTTAGGATCCTCACCCGGCTTACCATCAAATTTTGGGATATATGACAGAAGTTTCACTAGAATGGGTGGCGAATTAGTTCCGTGGTAAATGTGGTCATTTGTTAAATGAGACAGGTCAGGTAGATCCAAAGTAGCCAAAAAGAGCAATTGCAGATTAGGTTGCGAGTACTGATAGTATGGATAAGGCGTATAAGGACCTATGGGACCTTGCCTCGACTGACCATAGGCTGTTCCAGGAGGAAACTGGCTGTAGGGGTACTGGCCGCTCGGACCAAATGGAGGTCCACCCCCATAGTAAGGTGGTCCATAACCACAATAAGGTGGTTCATTACCATAAGGTGGGGGCCTGCCTTTGCCAATAGGAGGGGGTGGGACACCTCCAAATGGTGGGGGTACGCCACCACCGCCAGGGTAGGATGGGCTACCACTGCCTCCGTCGGGAGGAGGTGGTGGTCCACTACCACCACCAAAATAGGACGGGTGTCCACCACCTCTGCAGGGAGGGGGTGGTGGGCCACTGCCGCCGCCGGAAGGGTAAGAGCCTCCTCCACCGCCTCCTCCATAGTAGGGTGGGGGTCCACCACCACCACCACTAGGATTAGAAGGTCCTCCACCACCACCATTGGGAGGGGGTGGTGCTCCTCCACCACCACCGAGATGAGATGTTCCTTCCCCACCTTTTCCAGGAGGAGGGGGTGGTCCTCCACCATCATCGATAGGGGGTGGTGGGCCATGATGATCGAAGTGGGGTGGTCCTCCACCACCGCCAGCAGGGGGTGGTGGGACATGATGACCTAAGTGGGGTGGTCCTCCGCCAGAAGGTAGAGGTCCTCCTCCTCCAGAGTTATGTGGGGGCCCACTGCCTCCAATGGGAGGTGGGGGTGGACCAAACGGGGTTGGAGGGACTTGTGGGACTGTAAGTGGGGGTCCATGTTGTAAAACATTTTGTTGTCCCCATAGAGTGTAACGATTATCAGCGTAGGGTACCCCATAGAGTGCATTTCCGGGATTAAGTTGACCCAACACAGGGTTAAGATGACCTGGATACGCTTGACTCAATGGAGGTTGAATTATGTTGGATGGTCTCCCGATATCGGATAGTCCTGAAGTAGAAGGTCCAGGAGGTAAGGAATTTCCAACAGAAGGCTCGATGGGAACTCTTGCTGCAGTATTATGGTTAAGAGACGGGGGTTTTCCCCCCCAGCAACAACTTGTTGACCACTAGGTAAAGGTTGACCCAACACTGGTTGTTGATTATTCATCGTAGGATTAGCACCACCCGTAAAGAAGGTAGGGGGTAAAAGGTATCCTCCCCGTGAATTTTGGGGTGGGGGAGGAGCAGGTGACATAATTGTGGTAGTCACGAGTGTGTTGGACTGTTGTTCTTCAACGGGTTGGGTTATAGGAGGTACTGAACTAGTCTCCTGTCTAGGAGATAGATGCGCAGGGATGGATGGTTGACCAGTTTCAGTAGTGGTCACGTGTTGCGTTGATAATTCCGGTGATTTGAAAGATAAATAGTAACCTAGGATTGGTCTATAAGGGGGTAACGACGGGTCTTTAACCCTTCGTTGGAGAATTGAACTTCGACACCTCTCAGCCATAGAATAAAAGTGAGCCAATTGGCTATGATAGTAGGCTAAGGGATCATATGGAGTAGTCTCATTGGGTGGGGGTGTAATGGAAAAATGGGCCACTAGGTGACCGATAGAAGATGTCCAATAAGCAGTTGCAAGACCAACAGCTGCTGTAGGGTCGTCATGGGGTTGATTTATCCATTCCAATGATCCAAGCTCTCCCGGTGCAATGGGAGGTGAGTCTTGTGAAGTGGGGAATTATGCTTCTTCACCCCGTGGGGGATGAGAGGCAGGTGAATTTGGAGACGTATGTGGAAACAAATGTCCTCCAATATTCAAAGTGGGGTTTTCCACTTCATGTGACCTGAACCTGGCTTGTGGATCCATCCTTACCCTCGAAATTACCTCCTGATTAAGGGGATATTCAGGTAGCAAATTCTGAATCCTGCGAGACCTTCTCCAAGGAAAGTCAGCCAGAGTGACTAAAATGAAAAGTTTCTCCTAATGGAAAACTAAAAGAAAATTAGACCAGACAAAACCCTACACAAACTAAGGCCACAAGCAAACTTATGTTATAAGAGTGGATTCAAGGTCTAGAACCTTACAGGATTGCAAGGCTTTGCAACTCGTGATATACCATAGTGTCCAACAATATGACACGACAAGGAGGATTGGGATCGTACCCTTGCCTGCATACCTGATTACCTGGACGGTACGTGCGTAGTAGCTCCCCGAGTGCTGTTCTTAGTGTATTGCTCCACCAAGATGACCAAAAGGTTAACTTAGTTGGTTTCAGGAATCCTATTGGTGTCCCCCGATATATGAAAGGTACGTGGGAGCTCAAATCCATAGTGGTGCAGTCTAATGCACAACCACTCGGCAATAGACCTTCCGATATACTACTGAGTACATGATGCACCCTTCGATATACGCCAAGTACTCAAGGTGACTTGGTGGGTACGTGAAGGAGATCGATATACTGATAAGTACGTGGAAGACGACAATACCCTCAGGATACATTGCTAGAAAATAACGATAGCTTCCATGCTTAACGACGCTGGAACACATCTCTAACTTACACACAAGTTTCTAAAGATTTTACCCTAGTTCTACCATTAATTTTATTTGGACGGTTAGGTGAATGCATGAGGTGAGTACATAATCGTAAACATAATGCAGGTCCTAACTACATGCACAAATACACTTTTCTTTCAATCAACTCTATGTATGGGAAGGATAAATTTTCTTTTTCTTTCCAACAATTTTACCAAAGCAATGCAATGCAAGACAATCCCAAATCTACCAAGAAATGACTATGAAGTATTCTTTTTCCTTTTCATTGAAATGCAAAATTTTCACAACACTACTAAACCAAATCAAAGCATGATTTTCTTTTCTTTTATCTTTTCAAAACGACAATGATAGTAATCAATGAAAAGAGAGAATTTCTAAGTAGGATATGAAAGATTTTCACTTTCACTATGATGGCCTAAAAGCATAAAAATCAAAAGATACAGTGCAACTTTCCAAGCATGGAACTACTTTGGAAAAACTGGATGTCTATTCAAATTTTTCAAGAAGATGAGCAACTCATAATTCATGAAAACCACAAATTATGCAATTTTCTTTCAACTTTTCCAAAAGATTCATAAATGAGACATTCCAATGCTTATGCAATTCTTCAAATGATCTTGAAAAATAATGGAACTAAACTACCTTTGATGTTTTAATGAGTGCACGAAGATGACAATTTGATAACAACTACACTTTTAAACATGAATACTTGAACTGAAAAGATGACTTGCAGCACTCTAATAACTCAGAAAATCTCAAGAAGAGATGAGCACTCAATGGACTGAAGGTACATACAAACACTCAAAATCAATCAGTAATAAGCAAGACTAAAATCAAGCAAAACTCACAAAATGAATGCAAGTGAGGTTTGGAAACTGATCCAACACAATGATCAGATCTGGAAAGGAGAGGAGGGAATGCAAGGGTGAGTGGATGCAGGTGGGGGAGACAAGAGTGTCTGCCACTACCAAATCTCACACTTATCCAAGATGGAACCCAAAACAACTCCAATCAAAACCAAACAACTCAATTACACAAAGAAAAAAGGGATCTCTGACTGGATCATACAGTACAGGGTGAGTCTGCACACAAACCAAACTCACAACAAAACTGGAGAGGGCATGACTGTATGGAAAAAATGGCAGATTGGTGCACTCTGTGCTTATGCACAGTGCGACGTCGCAGTTCACCAGTGCGGTAAGTACGATGACATCGTAGTATACAACTGGAAGGGTTGCGACGACAGACTAATAGGAAAAGAACAGAGATAAAAAAACACACAGTGTCACTCTGGGTACACCGACCAAGTGCGGGAGGTGAGATCTGAGTTCAAAAATGAACCAATTCTCCAGATAGTGAGCATAAAAGGGTCTTCCAATGAGAAGTACAAACTCATAGGAAGCCAATCAGACTTTTCAAAGTGAAGATCTGATGGTGAAATCCACTTCAAGAAGGAAATGACAAAATATAATGGCTTGGAAAGAAATCAACTGAAAAACAACATTGAAATTGAAAACTATAAAGCAATGTTCTCTCCTCAGTATGGTCGCCAGATTTGTTTGATGGACAATCTACTGAGAGCGGACTCAAGGCCTGATCTCCCTAGCTTAACGTAAGTTTAGAACAAATAGGACAAAACAAAAAATACTTTCCAAGATCAAATAGAAGTGAAAATGGAAGGATAGATCATTTACCTTGGATTTACAGATCCTTTCTCCTTCGTTGATCCAATGCTCTAGCGCTACCAGATCTTAAACGGCTATACCATGTTGAACATATAATAGACCAAGAATAGTGAAAGCATACATTTCATATGATATATCTAAGTTAACAGTTAAGGAGAAAAACTCTAAACGTCATCAATGCGAAAACATTTATGGAAATCAATTGTATTAAATGTATTGAAAAGTGGAGGGTACAATAGAAAAGATGATTACAACCATTTCCTTAATGTTGCAAGCTCCTTCCAACAAGCCATGCCAAAGCTCCTAGAGAGAAGTGGATGTCTCCAAAGCTAGAGTGATAGATCTATGGACCTAATTTCACCAGAATAAGAGTACCATAGAATTCCTCCCCTTTGGAGAGGGGTAGAGCTTCACTTATATAGGGCTATGTGGATAGGATATGGATAGGGTAGGTTGAGATATGGTAGGAGAGAAATAGGGGATCCTTCCAAGAGGTTAGAAACCAAGTTCCAGCTCCCCCAAGAGATTAGGGATAAGGATACCAGTCAGTAGGCTTTGAGAATGAGCTCGAAAGGCCTATTTTTGTCCATTAACTGACTTCATTACACCCTATAGTGGAGCAAGGTGCGACGTCGCAGGTTGCATGAGTGAATCCTACGACGACCTCTCAAAACCTATCAAAGATGCAATGATATCCTTCCAGGTGAATGACTTAGCCAATGGAACTTCAGGGGTGTATACACTGAATCTGATGATGGTAGGATTTTAGGTGTAACAATGCCAGATTCATCAGCATCTTTTGGAAGATTCTCTGGAAACAAATGGACACAAGACTCTCATTTTTGACAACTTTCCATCCTCAGACTGACGGACATACAAAATTTTGGAATCTCTTGGTAGTACAACTGCTTCTCATGTACAACCACAAGCATCGACGAACATGGGATGAAATTATTCCATACATACAACACATCTACAATCGTGCTTAGAACAACTCTATAAGAAAGATTCCATTTGAGATCTGTTATGGATTTCAACCCTTAGCTCCTATCGATTTGATCAGCTCCTCGACATAGTCGAACTTCGACTACAGCCAGTGGGAAGTAGACAAAGCCTTGAATTTTCAAGATCAAATCAGCGACATCCATGAGCAAACATGGGAAATGTTGCAACAAGCAAACGTGAAAGCTAATGTAATGTCCCTTGTTAGGAATTTTATTAAAATGACAATTCTATCTTTTTTCCCTAGTTAGACCTTTGACTAGTTTTGAGCTCTAGGTCCCCAAATTGCTCCAATTGCTCCCAAATATTCTGAGAAGGTATATGGATGATGCTAGAACATAAATATGTATTTCAGGGATGCTCTTGGACCCTTAAGACACTTCTACAAATCCTCTTTCAGTGCTGGCCAATGTATGGAACTTTACTAGTAATTTCCCTTTGGATAGTATTGGTATCTAGGTCTTAAATTGACTCCAAATGCCTTCAAATATTCAAGGAAGGTGAATGAATGATATTAGGGCTTGAATATGATGTTCAAGTATTATATATGGCCACCAAAATACCTCTACAAACTCTCTTAATATTCTGGACCAAGTATGCAATTTTACCAGTAATTTTGGGTTCAAATCCCGCTGGGGTAAGTACTGAAAATGGCTTCCCAAATGCCTCCAAACCCACTCAAATTTCTTAACAGAGGTAGGGAATGTATTAAGAATTTTATTAATGTCTCATGTGTATCATTAATTGATTATTATATCTGTTCCATCCCTCTCCCATTTTGCTGCAAAAATCACCCATTCGACGCTTGGGGAAATGACACTATGAGTCTTCTCCCAATGCAATTAAACTGAGTAAAAATATTTAAAATGCTCAAGTACAGTACATGAAACTTGTAAAATAAATACATGGCAGTCTATTAATCACAAATTTGTTAGACGATAATCCATTCATTCGAAATCATCAACAGTACATTGGTTCACAACAAGGTAGTGGGGAAATGGCACTGTTCTTTCACTAAAAATGAGATTTACACATTTCTACTTCAAATTTCGACCTGAAATTTTTTGGAGATGAATAAAATAGTATTTAATTCATATTAAGAAATAAACGGGGCATTATAAGCTCCCCCAAAGAGTACAATAGCTCACAAAAAATGCCCTCCCTCAAGGATCAAGAATATGCCATCAAAACTGGAAATGGTTGAAGGAGTGAGCTGCAATAGAAGAAACCATGAGCTGCCTTGTAGCTTACACCTAAAAATAAAGAATCCATTAAATCTGTAAATGAAAATTCTGAATGGCCTTTCCAATTACCAAATTGGATGGGAATCTTTCACCCTCAAAATTGGCTAAGGCAATAAACTAGTCATCCACTAGCTCTCCCTCTTCACAAATGCAATTGCTAATTCTACAAATGATCAAAAGCTAGTTTCATTCTTTGTTATTGACATTTATAAAGTTCCAATGTCCTACATGGGTTGAATTCCTTCCAAGAGACTCATTCCAACTCAAGTTGGGAAGAGATTCCGAAGAGCGCCACTTGTACAACAATTCCTAGTCTCCCACTTCCACCAAATCACATGTGGAAGCATCTTAGCTTCCCTAACACCCTTGAGCGCCCTCTTTGAGTCTATTTTTAGCCCTGAAATGTCTTATATGTCATATGTCAGTATTTAGGTCTGATTTGTGTCATAAGTGTCATAGCATCTTCATCATTATTGTCATAGAGCTAGGGAATCTAGCCCAAATGTCTCACTAGCTCCAAATTGCCTCTTCCTCTTCCATGGGAGTTACTCTTCCTCTATATTTAGACCTTGGATGAGTCATGCCATGAATAATACCTTTTGGAATCCCCCAAGTATGTTACCATTCACCTTGAATTCGAATTGGTGAGAGAATGATGCCAAGTGTAGTGGGGAAATCTAGTCATATGTGGGTCCCACTTCCTCCATGTGTCTTCATGATCAAATGCCAATTTGATTTTCACTTGTATATATTTATTTATCTCCTTTATTAAATATTTATACTATTCTAATTTTCAAACATCATTTATTATCTCCCTTATTCCAAATCCCAAAGCTTCCACCCCAAACCTAGGAAACTAGTAATTTTCCTCCTTGGCAATTATTTGAACCTTAACATCAATTTTACAAACTCTAATGAATATGGCCAATGTGATAAGGCCATTGTGACCCAATCCCAAATTTGGGACATGACAAATCCTCCCTTCCAAATATTGCTTGTCCTCAAGCAATTTCAAATATGGGTGTTGAAGAACCTCCTTTCTGTATAATTCCTTGAAGTTGCCATTGAATTGCCCAACCTTGAGTCTTTGAGTTTCCATGAAGATTTTCGAGAGGAACCACCATTCTTGCTACTGTACTACTCTGATAAAAATCACTTTATTAAGTGGGAAATCCATCTCTTATACTGCTTGTTTCGCCAAAAAATTTGAAACCAATGAGATAAAAATTATTCTAGGGTCCCATTGCTTGTATTGCACCCCAACAATTAAGAGTGCTCTCGAACCCACACCATTAGATAAGAGGAATCCTGGATCTCGTTGTCTTGTATACATTCTTCCAAACATCATGAGTACAAAATATATATCATCAAAGTACATAACAACGTAATGAAAATGTACATCAAGGAGGTGCTTCATCAAAGAATCATGAAAGTGTTTATACCTCCAAGTAAGTAGACCACATTTTCCTAGTGCATACAAGCATCAAGTGAACAATCAAATCTGCTCCAATGACATAGGTTAGTATCCCATGTCCTATAATGCTGCTCCAAAACTCTGTAAGATGCATCAAAACAATCATCCTTTTATTCTTTCATCCAAGTAGTTAATGAAGTATCTCCAACATCAATTGAACTAAGCAAGGAGCAAGGAAAATCATGAGTCTTCAAGCGACTCAAGTGAACATCATAAGGGCATCCATGAATATATGTATCATTATAAGGTAAAAAAGGATGTTGCTGCAAATGTAAATAATGAGGTGCTCTATTCATGTCATTATCAAAAGGAGAGGTAGGAGTTTCATACCCCTCATGTGGCACCATTACAAAAAAACCTTTCACCCAATTTTCATCCCCAATTGATGTGGCTGAAAAAGAAGTATAGGGTGAGGAATTATGAACCAAATTTAAATCTTTACAACTCTTACCCATCGAAATATTTAATTCATCTTCTCCATAATTGGCTGGTCCAACTATTGTGAGATCATGTGCCTCCTGCAAGGCGTTGCAACTCTCACCATGAGGAAACGAATAATTCATCTGAACAAAGGCAAGTTCTTGTTCTTCTTCTTGTTTGAGTGTAGCATCTTCAAGCACCTACATATCAACATGTACCTCATGCTCCACCATTACATGAGGTTCCTCCTCGACAATTATTTCATCCATTTCCTTCTTTTCGTTGAAAACAAAACCATTGCTCATTCTTTTTTCCAAGTTGCTTTCAAGTTGACTAACCAACACTTTGAACCCTTGCATTAGTTTCCTCCACTTGTCTTCTAAGGATGGTTTCAGTAATTTTATAAACTCCTCATTCTCCTCTAAGGTTCCTTTTTTATCCCTAGTCATAGTTTTCTAAAAATGCACTTTTTGTTTTCCTAGTTCCTCCTCGTCAACAATATTACTTCTGATTCCAATGTATAAGATTGGTCCCTAAATTTCGGTCGTCATAAATATCAGACCACATCAGGTGCCAAGATCATGATATTATACCACTGTAATTTTCCTTGTTAGGAATTTTATTAAAATGGCAATTTTTCTCTTTTTTCCCTAGTTAGACCTTCGACTAGTTTTGAGCTCTAGGTCCCCAAATTGCTCCAATTGATCCCAAATATTCTGAGAAGGTATATGGATGATGTTAGAACATTAAAATGTATTTTAGGGATTCTATTGGACCTTTAAAACACTTCTACAAATCCTCTTTCAATGCTGGCCAATGTAGGGAACTTTACTAGTAATATCCCTTTGGCTAGTATTGGTCTCTATGTCTCAAATTGATATTAGGACTTGAATATGATGTTCAGGGATTGGATATGGCCACCAAAATACCTCTTCAAACTCTCTTAAGATTCTAGACCTAGTATGCAATTTTACTAGTAATTTTGGGTTCACATCCCCTTGGGGTAAGTACTGAAAATGGCTTCCCAAATGCCTCCAAAACCAATCAAATTTATGAACATAGGTAGGGAATGTATTAAGGATGTTATTAATGTCTCATGTGCACCATTAATTGATTATTATATCTTTTCCAACCCTCTCCCATTCAGCTGCAAAAATCACCCATTCGACCCTTGGGGAAATGACACTATTTCTTCTCCCAATGCAATTAAACCAGGAGTAAAAATATTTCAAATGCTCAAGTACAGCACATGAAACTTGTAAAATAAATCCATGTCAGTCTATTAATCACAAATGTATCAGAGGATCATCCATTCATTCGAAATCATCAGCAGTACATCGGTTCACAACAAGGTAGTGGGGAAATGGCTCTGTTCTTTCATTAAAAATGATATTTACACATTTCCACTTGGAATTTCGACCTGAAAATTTTTGGAGATGAATAACATAGTATTTAATTCATATTAATAAATAAATGGGGCATTATAAGCTCCCCCAAAGAGTACAATAGCTCACAAAAAATGCCCTCCCTCAAGGATCAAGAATATGCCATCAAAAATGGAAATGATTGAAGGAGTGAGATGCAATAGAAGAAACCATGAGATGCCTTGTAGCTTACACCTAAAAATAAATACTCCATTAAAGCTGCAAATTAAAGTCTGAATGGACTTTCCAATTACCAACTTGGATGGGAATCTTTCACCCTCGAAATTGGCTAAGGCAAGAAACTAGTCATCCACTAGCTCTCCCTCTTCACAAATGCAATTGCAAATTCTACAAATGATCAAAAGATGGTTTCATTCTTTTTTATTGAAATTTATAAATTTCCAATGTCCTCCATGGGTCGAATTCCTTTCAAGAGACTCATGCCAACTCAAGTTGGGAAGAGATTCCGAAGAGCGCCACTTGTACAACAATTCCTGGTCACCCACTTCCACCAAATCACATGTGGAAGCATATTAAATGCCCTAACACCCTTGAGCGCCATCTTTGAGTCTATGTTTAGCCATGACATGTCATATATGTCATATGTTAGCCTTTAGGTCTGATTTGTGTCATAGGTGTCATAGCATCTTCATCATTGTTGTCATAGAGCTAGGGAATCTAGCCCACGTGTCTCACTAGCTCCAAATTGCCTCTTCCTCTTCCATGGGAGTTACTCTTCCTCTATATTTAGACCTTGACTGAGTCATTCCATGAATAATACCTTTTGGAATCCCCCAAGTATTTTACCATTCACCTTGAATTCAAATTGGTGAGAGAATGATGCCAAGTGTAGTGGGGAAATCTACCCATATGTGGGTCCCACTTCCTCCATGTGTCTTCATGATCAAATGCCACTTTGATTTTCACTTGTATATATTTATTTATCTCCTTTATTAAATATTTATTCCATTCTAATGTTCAAACATCATTTATTATCCCCCTTATTCCAAATCCCAAAGCTTCCACCCCAAACCTAGGAAACTAGTAATTTTCTTCCTTGGCAATTATTTGACCCTTAACATCAATTTTACAAACTCTAATGAGTATGGCCAAAGTGATTAGGCCATTGTGACCCAATTCAAAATTTGGGACATGACAAATCCTCCCTTCCCAATATTGCTTTTCCTCAAGCAATTTCAAACATGGGTGTTGAAGAACCTGCTTTCTGTATATTTCCTTGAAGTTGCCATTGAATTGCCTAACCTTGAGTCTTTGAGTTTCCATGAAGATTTTCGAGAGGAACCACCATGCTTGCTACTGCACTACTATAATAAAAATCACTTTATTAAGTGGGAAATCCATCTCCCATACCGCTTGTTTCCCCCAAAAGTTTGAAACCAATGAGATAAATATTATTCTAGGGTTCCATTGCTTGTATTGCACCCCAACAATTAAGAGTGCTCTCCAACCCACACCATTAGACAAGAGGATTCCTGGATCCCATTTTCTTGTATGCATTCTTCCAAACATCATGAGTACAAAATATATATCATCAAAGTATATAAAAAACATAATGAAAATGTACATCAAGGAGGTGCTTCATCAAAGAATCATGAAAGTGCTTATACCTCCAAGTAAGTAGATCACCATTTTCCCATTGCATACAAGCAACAAGTGAACAATCAAATATGCTCCAATGACATAGGTTAGTATCCCATGTCCTATAATGCTGCTCCAAAACTTTGTAAGATGCATCAAAACAATCAGCCTTGTATTCTTTCATCCAAGTAGTTAATGAAGTATCTCCAACATCAATTGAACTAAGCAAGGAGCAAGGAAAATCATGAGTCTTCAAGTGACTCAAGTGAACATCATAAGGGCATCCATGTAGATATGTATCATCATAAGGTAAAAAAGGATGCTTCTGCAAATGTAAATAACGAGGTGCTCTATTCATGTCATTATCAAAAGGAGAGGTAGGAGTTTCATACCCCTCATGTGGCACCATTACAAAAAAACCTTTCACCCAATTTTCATTCCCAATTGATGTGGCTGAAAAAGAAGTATTGGGTGAGGAAGTATGAACCAACTTTAAATCTTTACAACTCTTACCCATCGAAATATTTAATTCATCTTCTCCATCATTGGATGGTCCAACTATTGTGAGATCATGTGCCTCCTGCAAGGCGTTGCAACTCTCCCCATGAGGCAACGAATAATCCATCTGAACAAAGGCAAGTGCTTGTTCTTCTTCTTGTTTGAGTGCAGCATCTTCAAGCACTTGCATATCAACATGTACCTCATGCTCCACCATTACATGAGGTTCCTCCTCGGCAATTATTTCATCCATTTCCTTCTTTTCCTTGAAAACAAAACCATTGCTCATTCTTTTTTCCAAGTAGCTTTCAAGTTGACTAAACAACACTTCAAACCCTTGCATTAGTTGCCTCCACTTGTCTTCAAAGGATGGTTTTAGTAATTTTATAATCTCCTCATTCTCCTCTAAGGTTCCTTTTTTATCCCTAGTCATAGTTTTCTCAAAATGCACTTTTTTTTTCCTAGTTCCTCCTCATCAACAATATTACTTCTGATTCCAATGTATAAGATTGGTCCCTAAATTTTTTTCATCAAAAATATCAGACCACGTCAGGTGCCAAGATTATGTTCTGATACCACTATAATGTCCATTGTTAAGAATTTTATTAAAATGACAATTTTTCTCTTTTTTCCCTAGTTAGACCTTCGAGTAGTTTTGAGCTCTAGGTCCCCAAATTGCTCCAATTGCTCCCAAATATTCTGAGAAGGTATATGGATGATGTTATAAAATAAATATGTATTTCAGGGATGCTCTTGGACCTTTAAAACACTTCTGCAAATCCTCTTTCAATGCTGGCCAATGTAAGGAACTTTACTAGTAATTTCCCTTTGGCTAGTATTGGTCTCTAGGTCTCAAATTGACTCCAAATGCCTTCAAATATTCAAGGAAGGTGTATGAATGATATTAGGACTTGAATATTATGTTCAGGGATTATATATGGCCACCAAAATACCTCTTCAAACTCTCTTAAGATTCTGGACCAAGTATGCAATTTTACTAGTAATTTTGGGTTCAAATCACCCTGGGGTAAGTACTACAAATGGCTTCCCAAATGCCTCCAAACCCACTCAAATTTATGAAAAGAGGTAGTGAATGTATTAAGGATGTTATTAATGTCTCATTTGAACCATTAATTGATTATTATATCTGTTCCAACCCTCTCCCATTCATCTGCAAAAATCACCGATTCGACCCTTGGGGAAATGACACTATTTCTTCTCCCAATGCAATTAAACTGAGTAAAAATAATTCAAATGCTCAAGTATAGTACATGAAACTTGTAAAATACATCCATGGAAGTCTATTAATCACAAATTTATCATAGGATCATCCATTTATTCAAAATCATCAGCAATACATTGGTTCATAACAAGGTAGTGGGGAAATGGCACTGTTCTTTCATTAAAAATGAGATTTACACATTTCTACATGGAATTTCAACCTGAAAATTTTTTGATATGAATAAAAATTATTTAATTCATACTAAAAAATAAATGGGGCATTATAAGCTCCCCCAAAGAGCACAATAGCTCACCAAAAACGCCCTCCCTCAAGGATCAAGAATATGCCATCAAAACTGGAAATGGTTGGAGTGAGATGCAATAGAAGAAACCATGAGCTGCCTTGCAGATCACACCTACAAATAAATATTCCATTAAAGCTACAAATGAAATTTCTAAATGGCCTTTCCAATTACCAACTTGGATGGGAATCTTTCACCCTCGAAATTGGCTAAGGCGAGAAACTAGTCATCCACTAGCTCTCCCTCTTCACAAATGCAATTGAAAATTCTACAAATGATCAAAATTTGGTTTCATTCTTTGTTATTTAAATTTATAAAGTTATAATCTACTCCATGGGTCAAATTCCTTCCAAGAGACTCATGCCAACTCAAGTTGGGAAGAGATTCCAAAGAACGCCACTTGTACAACAATTCCTAGTCTCCCACTTCCACCAAATCACATGTGGAAGCATCTTAGCTTCCCTAACACCCTTGAGCACCATATTTGAGTCTATTTTTAGCCCTGACATGTCATATATGTCATATGTCAGCCTTAAGGTCTGATTTGTGTCATATGTGTCATAACATCTCCATCATTGTTGTCATAGAGCTAGGGAATCTAGCCCAAGTGTCTCACTAGCTCCAAATTGCCTCTTCCTCTTCCATGGGAGTTACTCTTCCTCTATATTTAAACCTTGGATGAGTCATGCCATGAATAATACCTTTTGGAATTCCCCAAGTATGTTACCATTCACCTTGAATTCAAATTGGTGAGAGAATGATGCCAAGTGTAGTGGGGAAATCTAGCCATATGTGGGTCCCACTTCCTCCATGTGCCTTCATGATCAAATGCCACTTTGATTTTCACTTGTATATATTTATTTTTCTTCTTTATTAAATATTTATGCCATTCTGATGTTCAAACATCATTTATTATCCCCCTTATTCCAAATCCCAAAGCTTCCACCCCAAACCTAGGAAACTAGTAATTTTCCTCCTTGGCAAGTATTTGACCCTTAACATCAATTTTACAGACTCTAATGAATATGGCCAATGTGATTAGGCCATTGTGATCCAATTCCAAATTTGGGACATGACAAATCCTCCCTTCCCAATAGTGCTTGTCCTCAAGCAATTTCAAACATGGGTGTTGAAGAACCTTCTTTCTATATAATTCCTTGAAGTTGCCATTGAATTGCCCAACCTTGAGTCTTTGAGTTTCCATGAATATTTTCGAGAGGAACCACCATGCTTGCTGCTGCACTAATATGATAAAAATCAGTTTATTAAGTGGGAAATCCATTTCCCATACTGCTTGTTTCCCCCCAAAATTTGAAACCAATGAGATAAAAATTATTCCAGGGTCCCATTGCTTGTATTGCACCCCAACAATTAAGAGTGCTCTCCAACCCACACCATTAGATAAGAGGATTCGTGGATCCCATTTTCTTGTATGCATTCTTCCAAAAATCATGAGTACAAAATATATATCATCAAAGTATATAACAACATAATGAAAATGTACATCAAGGAGGTGCTTCATCAAAGAATCATGAAAGTGCTTATACCTCCAAGTAAGTAGATCACCATCTTCCTAGTGCATACAAGCATCAAGTGAACTATCAAATATGCTCCAATGACATAGGTGAGTATGCCATGTCCTATAATGCTGCTCCAAAACTATGTAAGATGCATCAAAACAATAAGCCTTGTATTCTTTCATCCAAGTAGTTAATGAAGTATCTCCAACATCAATTGAACTAAGCAAGGAGCAAGGAAAATCATGAGTCTTCAAGTGACTCAAGTGAACATCATAAGGGAATCCATGTAGATATGTATCATAATAAGGTAAAAAAGGATGCTTTTTCAAATGCAAATAATTAGGTGCTCTATTCATGTCATTATCAAAAGGAGAGGTAGGAGTTTCATAGACCTCTTTTTTCCCTAGTTAGACCTTTGACTAGTTTTGAGCTCTAGGTCCCCAAATTGCTCCAATTGCTCCCAAATATTCTGAGAAGGTATATGGATGATGTTATAACATAAATATGTATTTCAAGGATTATCTTGGACCTTTAAAACACTTCTGCAAATCCTCTTTCATGGCTGGCCAATGTAGGGAACTTTAGTAGTAATTTCCCTTTGACTAGTATTGGTCTCTAGGTCTCAAATTGACTCCAAATGCCTTCAAATATTCAAGGAAGGTGTATGAATTATATTAATAATTGAATATGATGTTCAAGTATTATATATGGCCACCAAAATATCTCTGAAAAATCTCTTAAGATTCTGGACCAAGTATGCAATTTTACTAGTAATTTTGGGTTCAAGTCCCCCTGGGGTAAGTATTGAGAATGGCTTCCCAAATGCCTCCAAACCCACTCAAATTTATGAAAAAAGGTAGGGAAGGTATTAAGTATTTTATTAATGTCTCATGTGCACCATTAATTGATTATTATATTTGTTCCAACCCTCTCCCATTCAACTGCAAAAATCACCCATTCGACCCTTGGGGAAATGACACTATTTCTTCTCCCAATGCCATTAAATTGAGTAAAAATACTTCAAATGCTCGAGTACAGTACATGAAACTTGTAAAATACATCCATGGAAGTCTATTAATCAAAAATGTATTAGAGGATCACCCATTCATTTGAAATCATCAGCAGTACATTGGTTCCCAACAAGGTAGTGGGGAAATGGCACTGTTCTTTCATTAAAAATGAGATTTACACATTTCTACTTCAAATTTCGACCTGAAAATTTTTGGAGATGAATAAAATATTATTTATTTCATATTAAAAAATAAATGGGGCATTAGAATCTCCCCTGAAGATTACAATAGCTCACCAAAAACACCCTCCCTCAAGGATCAAGAATATGCCATCAAAACTGGAAATGGTTGATGGGGTGAGCTGCAATAGAAGAAACCATGAGCTGCCCTGTAGCTTACAACTGCAAATAAATACTCCATTAAAGCTCCAAATGAAAGGTCTGAATGGCCTTTCCAATTACCAACTTGGATGGGAATCTTTCACCCTCGAAATTGGCTAAGGCAAGAAACTAGTCATCCACTAGCTCTCCCTCTTCACAAATGCAATTGCAAATTCTACAAATGATAAAAATCTGGTTTCATTGTTTGTTATTGACATTTATAAAGTTATAATGTCCTCCATGGGTTGAATTCCTTACAAGAGACGCATGCCCACTCAAGTTTGGAAGAGATTCCAAAGAACACCACTTGTACAACAATTCCTAGTTTCCCACTTCCACCAAATCACATGTGGAAGAATCTTAGCTTCCCTAACACCCTTGAGCGCCCTATTGGAGTCTAGTTTTAGCCCTTACATTTCATATATTCCATATGTCAGCCTTCAGGTCTGATTTGTGTCATAGGTGTCATAGCATCTTCATCATTGTTGTCATAGAGCTAGGGAATCTAGCCCAAGTGTCTCACTAGCTCCAAATTGCCTCTTTCTCTTCCATGGGAGTTACTCTTCCTCTATATTTAGACATTGGATGAGTCATGCCATGAATAATACCTTTTGGACTCCCCCAAGTATGTTACCGTTCACCTTGAATTTGAATTGGTGGGAGAATGATGCCAAGTGTAGTGGGAAAATCTAGCCATATGTGGGTCCCATTTCCTCCATGTGTTTTCATGATCAAATGCCACTTTGATTTTCACTTGTATATATTTATTTACCTCCTTTATTAAATATTTATGCCATTCTAATGTTCAAACATCATTTATTATCCCCTTTATTCGAAATCCCAAAGCTTCCACCCCAAACCTAGGAAACTAGTAATTTTCCTCCTTGGCAATTATTTGACCCTTAACATCAATTTTACAAACTCTAATGAATATGGCCAATGTCATTAGGCCATTGTGACCCAATTCCAAATTTGGGGCATGAAAACTAAGGCCTGATATGACAAGCATCGTATCCCTCATTCATTTCAAATTGGGGATGAGGTTTGGTTACACATCAAGAAGGAACGCTTCACCGGTCCATTCAAGAAGTGAAAAACATTTGCGATATTGTTCGTACAGTATTCTTTGACAGATTGGAGAAAACAATTTCCAGTTTGATATTCCTGCATGCTTCGGTCTGCATCCATTATTCAATTTGGATCTACTTCGACCATATCATGCACCACTATTGGAACAAAACGACTTACAGAGAGCAGAACCCAAAGACATCCATCCAGATGTTAAGGAGCCTCTTCCTTGTGACACCATCATGGGAAGACGAGTATGAAATACAAGGATGAACACATTTCCCTTGTTTTAGGTTGCTAAAGTCAGACAACTCCCATGTCAAGGAAAGTGGTACTCTACTACTGAACTGACTGACAATTTTTGTCACCTACCCAAATTCTGAGAATATTATTTTATTTGCAAAATACTTTATGTTAAATTTTAATTACAAAGTTTTGTAATTATGACCAAGTTTGGTCAATGATGAATGTAATTACTGATTATTATTATTTAATAAATTAAAATAGGAGACAAACACCCAAGGGAACTGTTAAATGAGTGTTCACTAACCCACTAGGAGGAATTGAAGTTGTTAGAAGGTATGGGACAAATGGCAGCATTTGCACTCCACCACTAGCTATTGGTTATGGGACAACTACCCCTAAAAATGTGGCATTATCCCCCAGGTGGGTGGAAGAGAGAAGGAAGCTCATTAATGACCAGTTAACCACTCAAATGCCTAAGCAACATAGATAAAGCAATTCGAATTGGGTAAGCAGCCCTTACAATATTTTCTGCAGAAATATTCCTCAAGTGCATTAGGTGATCACTGAGAGATTCGAATAGGGAGGCTATGTGAGAGTGCAACTGTGATTCTGCTAATTATATTGAGAAGGAAAACCAGAGGTGCTGGTGTAGGTCTCTTTGACTGCTGAGTCTTGATGACTGGACAATCTACATTCTATTGCAAGTTGATGTACTAAGGCTTCTACAGAATCTTCCTTCTAGTGGTTCAGTGAATAGGCTTGGGGGTCCTAAGGCAAGTAACTTGGTTGTATTTAGGAATAGGTTGGGTGGAACAGGTTCCTTGGGCTGTTTGTTTCTCCTACAGTCAAGCAAGTTTGACTGTTCTTACTTTTTTTTACAGTTAAATGTTTCTGCATAATAGAATTATTAGTTATAAGTCATATAGAAGAAACTATTTGATTTCCTGATCTAAGTATGATCATGAATGAAAGAGCTTTATGAAATAATTGAATCGATAACCATCTCTATATTTTTCCCCATGATGTTCTCTGCATCGTACTCCAGTATAGAGAAGTAAATTAAGAAAGATGAGAGATATGCTGAATGCCATTGATTGGAACGATGAATATAGTAGTGTTCTTGTCAAATTCTGTCATATGTTTAAATGCAGGATATATCACAGTATAGTATAAAAAACTGCATAATATTCATTTCATTCCTAAATAAAAAACACATTTTGTTTCTGCATAGTTCTATATATTTCCTTTTAACTCTATCTAGTTCAGATAGTAATCACATGCATTTCGATATTATACATTTCATGTTTTCACGGCATTTATATTTTAAGAATTATAGCAGCTGTAAAATTAATCTTTGTACAAATTTGTTTTAAATATACATATATTATTTCACTAACTATCACTTCTGATTTCATTTATTAAATATCTGTACAGTAGCATCAAACCCCAAGTTATTTACAAGACTTAGAATCCGAGTGATTTTTGATACACAGTTCATAACCTCTTCTCAATCCATTCATGGAAAACCTTAGACATTTATTTTCTGAGATTATAACAGTTATAGTTTTCCAAACCCTAACTAACAATTTCTATACCAAATAATCTTTTAAAACATTTCAAGATTTCTTCAAGACAATAAAATTCACTTAGCAGAAAGCACGACTCTGCACCAATGTCTATCGATAGCTCATAACCCTAGTAAGAACTGTTATAGCCTGAAATGACACCTCTCCATCCGTGACGATACTTGCATCCCTTGGTCGCATGACGACACTTCTTGAGATCAAGTTCAGTCACACAATAGGACATTTGTGGATAGAGGAGTCATTTGGGACACTAAAAATGGTTGAAATTACCTCATTTTTGACTCATTTGATGTATATGACCCTTAGGAACATTTTTCCAGACCAAACCATCTCCTGAAAATGAGCAGAAAAGCCTGTTTTTGGCCATTTTTCAACATGAGCGCTGGTACATAGGCATGATAGTAGCGTGTGTACCCAACTTTGCTTCATTAAAGTAGCGCTCAACTCCATATGTACACTACTTTGTCTACTGTAGAGTAGAGTACACCCCTGTTTTGGTCAAAATCTTGAAATTTGAGTAAGTTAAGTTGGTTGGGAAACCTCTTGAGTGGTTATAACTTCTTTTCCTCTTTCTCACTGACTATATAAGGAGGGTAGAAGGGCCATGTGAGGGGACTAAGCCCAATTACAAAGTTATGTTGGAGGAATGGAGACCCTCATCCCCCTCTCTTGTGCTTCAGTTTTGGTAAACCCTAGCACAGTTGATTAAATGCTAGAATCCTTGGAGAACAGAAGCAGGAGATCTTGAATCTAGGTTTCGTGAAGTGCCAAGCTTGAAAGAAGGTATAACTTTATGTAGTTACTTTCATTCATCAATAAATATCATACGTTCTTCTCTTTCCAAACACGACCTATTAATGTGTATTAGATTTGATTACAGTTTGTTTATAATCTAATGTCTTCTTCTTTTATGAATATCAGTCTTATATGTGTAGTCAAATGTATTTGAGAAAGGTATCAAGTTGTTTTGCAGGTCTGGGCATTGCGACATTGGATAAGCATTGAAGAGCGAGGGAGGCAAAGCTAGGATCAACCGTCTGAATAAGGTGCCTACATCTCTAAACCCTAATCTCTTCATTTACTTGTTGTACTTGCAGAATGCTTGTAAGTCTATCTTTATCACCGTAAGTTGGTAGTTTCTCCCCTGAACTATAGGTGCATTTTCCCCACAACAGAATGGTGACTCCACTGGGGAATGCCTAACTGCTTAGGGGTATCCAAGGTCATTTCTTCAGTCTTGTTTGATGGTATTTGTTCATTTTCTTGATCAAGATCAGTTAGTAGGATCTGTTTGACCCTCCTTGGCTCTTACAGACCCTTCCCAGCCCTTGCAAACCCTTATGGACCCAGGTGTGGGGGTTTTAACCCCATTTTTCCAACTTTTTCCACTTGTACGCTACTGTTTGTACAACATAATAGCGCCCATATGATACTTTTCCGATGCAAAGTAGCGCCCATCCTACTATGGGCATTGGTATGCCTCATACACAGTAGCGCTCAAAATATGGGTTTGAAATTTTTGAGGTTTTGGGTTGTGGACCCAAATCTGGGGGTTGTGGCTGCATTTTTTGGGGTCCCTGGTGACCCTAGGTCTGTGTTAAACCATTGAAAGTGGTCTTCCATCCTTGTACTGATCCTGCATTCATGATTTGAACCTCTTTTGATCAATTTGGGCTTGTTGACCCAAGTTGGGGGGTTGTGGACCCGTTTGGTGTTTTGTACCCTAATTTGTGTCTGACTGAACCTGCTTACCCCATTTCCATTGGATTTGAAACCTCTTGAGTCTTCTTGACCCTGTTTATATCTATTTGAGTGAGATTATGTTTGTATCTATTTGAGTGAGATTTCTCTTTTAGATTGGTTTTTTATCTTCCCTTATGCTTTTTAGTTTTCTTTTGTAGTGAAAGCTCAAGTGTTTTGGCTGTTGTTCAAGACCTTGTTTGCATTGTTTATGTGTAGACCTTACTTTACCAAACCATACTTCTTCGTAGGTCAGTTTCTTCGTTTGGGTCTAAAAGTAGTTTTTGTACTCTTTTCCCAATGTTTGGCATGCTTACATCAATAAGAATTTGAAAGTCATATTTGGTAGCTTTTACTGTTTCAGTAAAGAGAACCTGAAAGCTCTTTGATTTTGTTTTGATAGTAGGGTAGTTTCAGTTTTGTTTCTTACCTTTGAAAAGCATAAAGAATTTTGATTCATTTTCTGAATAGAGTACCCTGCAAGTGGCTTAAAAGATTTTAGAGTGCTTTGCATAAAAAAGACCAAGTTTTCTTTTGCATACTTATTGGTTTGAATAGCTGCATTCTTAGGTTTTGAGTTTAATTTTGTACATTTAGACTTTATTTTTATCTTTTTTGCATTCAAAAGATTAAAAATTACATTTGCATATGCATTCTAGATCAGAATTTTAAGACTTGCATTGAAAAGAAAAGATTTGTTTGGTGGTAAATATTTCATTTTCAGTACTCTATCTCTATTATAACCACTCTCACACACCCACTACCATTTTGAGTAAGCAAGTAACCTTTAAAATGAACCATAATAAAATGTACTAGTAACATTTTCTTTTCTAGGTTACACTACACCAACTAGTCTTGGTTAGGATATTGGGTTTAAAACAACTTAAACCACCCAAGATCACACATTACGCAAAAATCGCAGTTCGACTATTGTAGGTAAACCCACTTCATTCAAAGCTTGCCTGGGATCTATGCAGTAGGTCTTGTGAGATCAGATTTTTGGGAATACTCCTCCTACTTTTTGTTTCGAGCATATACTAGGATTGGATCGCATTTGGGGACTCTTTTGAGTTTCGGGTTCAGTTACCCTGCCCACGTCTTCTTATTCGACCAGAGACTGTTCCCCCAGGAGTTTTCGGTGTGGTGGTATCCTTAGTATCTGACCATAGGTTCATACACAGGTGACAACGGAGGGTATATCTGCTGTACCTAGGACAGACATGGGAGGAAATCCCTTGCAGGTCTTTGGAAGGGCGGTTGGGTGATTCCAGCGCTTGCACCCTTAGTCATTGTATTGTGGACACTGGGTAACTATTCTTTATCCTTTGTTGATCTGTTATGGGCCCTCATCACCCCAGACTCTTCTCCGGAAGGCATCTGTTTTCCTGGTTTGATTTACCTAGGACCTTTTTTAGTGGTGTGCTCTTTGTGCTACTTGTCTTAGTTTGCCTTAGAGAACTTCTTGCTCATTTGAGCAGGAAACTATGTCTAGCATTCCGGCGAGTGCCAATCAAGGTACCCCTGTTCCGGGGGATCCTTGTGCTGTTCCATTCATTGGAAACATTGGTACTCCCTTAATGGCTACTTTGAATCTTCCTGGATTCACCATAGGGCTTTCGGTTTGATTGTTTTCCACTTTGAATGCCTTGCATGCTCCTGCCGCTTCTTTTGTGAGCACCTCAAATCAAGAGCATCAGAACCCTGTGCCTCCTTTGCTAGTAACATCTTCTCCTCCTCCTTCTACCTCATGTGGTGAAAGTAGCAATACTAGTAGCCAACAGTCTAAAAGGAATAGACGGAGGAAGAATAGGAAGAAGATGCCAAAACAAGGGGGCAGCAACCTAGCCTCTGCAATTCATGCTGGGGGAAAGAACCCTGCCTCTGCAAGTCATGCAGGGGGCACCTACCTAGCCTCTGGAGGTCATGCTGGGAGAAAAATTTTAGTCAATGAAAATCATACTAAAAGTTTGTCTTCAACCACTGTCAGTCATGTTGAGGACACGTCATTGATCACTGCTAGTCATATTAATGACAAGTCACCAATTCCTGTGAGTCATACTGGAGACACCAGATCAGCCACTGCAAGTCATGCTGAGGGAGTTGACATTGTCGACAAACCAAACAAATAGAAGCTTAAGTTCCCTTGTAAGTTTTGTGAGGGAGATCACCTTACTTACTTGTGCCCTGTACTTCCAGAAGTGCAAAAAGTGTGGTCCTTAGTTCAAAAGTCTATGCATCTGAGCAACCAGCTTCTGTAAGTCATGCTGGGGGTAAGCTATCAGCTAATGCTAGTCATGATGAGAGTACTGACGTTGTAAAGGAGTCTAAACCTAGAGGATGGAAACCAAAGTTCCCTTTTAAAATTTGTAAGGGAGATCACCTTACTCACCAATGCCCTGCCATTCCAGAAGCACGAAGAGTGTGGTCCATGTCTGAAGGAACATCTGTTCTTGAGTTGTATATAGATTCCCTGTAGTTAGATCAACCCTTGGTTGATAAAGTGGTTGAATCAATGCAATATTTGGTCGACCCCACTCTTCCTTCGGAGAGTGAAGTGATCGAATCGATGCAATCTTCGACTGATCCCATCAGTCCTTTGAAGATTGATGCACCTACTACTGAAGTATTCTGCATTACCAGTTTGGATATTCCTGAAAAAGGGGGCACTTCATCTGTGCCATGTGAACCCCTACCGAGCCCTAGGATTGTTTCCTTTGATTGGAATAGTCTAGCCGAGCCTCGTCTTCCTTCTTTGACACCTTTCCAGATAAAGGTTGATATCGGGAACCATACGGTTGATCAATGCATTGTTGATGAAGGTGCTTCTGTTAGTATCTTATCCGCTTATGCTTGGAGAGATTTGGGTTTCCCTAATGTTATTCCAGCTGCTAATTGGCCGTTGACCTTTGATAGAATACCTAGTGAACCTATTGGATTCATCCGTTAGGCAACTATTACTTTGGGTGGAAAAACAGTCTTAGTTGATTTTATGGTTTTAAAAAACCCTGTGGATTTTGATATGATCCTCGGGCGTGATTACGTTTATGCTATGCATGCTATGGTGTCTACGCTCTTTCGTGTGATGCATTTCCCTCATAACGAAAGCATCGTCACTATCGACCAACTTTCATTTGTTGAACCTCCTTATTACCCAACTGTAGACCAGTCAGATCCTCGTCATTAGGCACTACTATGTCACATGGTACTTATATGGCATATTGTTCCTTGAGTTCAACTGCTACTGAGAAGAAGTCTCTGAGTTCATGCTTACCTTCTCGGGACTTGGTCCCAGCTTTTGACCAAGTGACACCTCTATATAAATGTTTAGATATGTGTTCTATCTGGGATGATATACTTCCTTCTGATGAAGTTTTCCTAGAGTCCATAGTACAGTTTGCCATTCATTTGGATGTTGATCCAATCGCAGTTATGTCCAGCCCCGGTTTGACCTTAAAGTATGATCTTCCTACTATTGAGTCTTTGGACTCTCCTATAGATCCGCAAATCGGTGTTCCTGCTGAGTTTGATTCTGCTTCTAGAATTTTCAACTCCCGTGATGATGAATTTGTTTCTGCAGATTCCATCATGTCCTTCAACTTTGATCTTCATCCTGAAGTTGATCTTGTTGATTGTAAGTCCTCGGGCTTGGGTACCATAGAGTCTTCATTTGAAAACTCTGCCTTGTTTATTCCTGTTGTTGATGATAGTGAAGTTGAAAGTATTTCTACCACAATGACTTGTATCGGGTCTTTCTTTACATATGTTTTAGATATGATGTTGGTACTGATGTTTCTTGGAGACAGGATTCTTAGCTGGATGTATACTTGCTTACTGGTCCTTTTCGACACCTTGTGCGACCATGTCAGGTATATTCGGAACCTTGCATATAGGTTTAGGCTTCCCCGCTATTATGTTGCATTTGAACCTTTTGCCATCCAAATTCGCCATAGTGTCGAACCTGTTGGATATTGGTGTGTTAGCCATCTCTTTATGCATTGTGCACCAGTCCGATAGCAGAGCCTACCTAACATGGGTCACCCTAGTCAGCACCCTTATGCCATTCTGGTGCCCATGCTGAGTTTTTCTCATAAGATCGGGAGCCTTTTTAGATTTACCATGACTTTGAGAAGAAGCCTCATATCTTTCTTCCTCATATATTTCTGGCCATCCATGATAAAGCTCCCATCTTTGTGTTCAAATTGCATATGCATCTGTTATGATCCCGCTTGCGCTAATGAGCCTGAAGCCTGCTTCCACGCTTTTAGCTCATTATATAAGCCTCCATCTCTGATCTCATTTCCGCTAAGCCCTGTATCATTTTGCCTTTGCAATTTGATACCTTTTACCTGGAGGAGACACACCCCGAGTGTCCTTATCTTGCTCATGTTCCTTGCATTAGGCATAGCTTTGTTCCATGTGATTGGAGCTAGTTTTGCATGTCCCTGACACTCGTCTCCTCCCATTTCGAGCATTGTTCTTTTACTTCGAGCTCGTTAAAAATAGTAAGTAGGTTACGAGCATGTCTTCCACATTCCCTTCGAGCTCATTAAAAACAGTAAGGAGGCTACAAGCATTTCTTTCATCTTCACTTCGAGCTCGTTAAAAACAGTAAGGAAGTTATGAGCAATCTTCCACCTTTCCTTCGAGCTCATTAAAAACAGTAAGGAGGCTACGAGCATTTCTTCCACCTTTCCTTCGAGCTCGTTAAAAACAGTAAGGAAGTTATGAGCATTTTCTATATCTCCTTTGAGCTCATTAAAAACAGTAAGGAGCTCATGAGTTTACTTTTTCGGACTCGTTAAAACTTTACGAAAAAGATCCCTATGGAGTTCTTTTAAGCCCTTTTAAGACTCCTTAAATAGAAAAAGTTTTCTGAGCATAGTTGTCTTTTCAGGCTCGTTAAAATAACTAAACCGACATCCACTTAGGTATAGAATTACCCCTTTTCTAGGCCTTGGTGGATAATTTATGGAAAAGGTAGACTCTGGTATGCACTAGAAGAGTTCTTCTTCCATTATTTTACACTTTTTCAGGGAAGGAGACTAACTTTACAAAAAAGGACCTTTGGAGTCGTCTTTAGAGTTTTCAGACTCTCGAAATGTGAAAACACCAACCGAGCACAGACCAATCCGGGCTCGATATAAAATCCATGAATACGTGTATAGAGGACTGTTTAAGTTTTTCAACTCTATAAGCAAGAAAACATCGACGAGCATAGACCAATATAGACCAATCTGGGCTCGATATAAAATCCACGGATAGGTGTATGGAGTTTTCTTCTAGGTTTTTTCAAACTCCTTAAATATGAAAATACCATCAAGCATGCTTTAGTTCTTTGTCAAGCTCGTTAAAAAATGAAAAAGGAAGGGGAAGGGAAGAATGTTAAAATATCTTTCAATATGATGGCAGCAAGTCAACTATCTCCTTGAACAAAGCACCTGTTTTGAGTCTATCAAACAAGTTGGGTTCTAGTGTTGGCCTTAGGATAAACCTGATCTCAGAGTTCTTACTCATCCATTTGGTTAGTCTTACAATCATATGGAGAATCAGTTAATGTCTCCTACATTGTAAACTTGTGTCATGGTCCCTTTGTGTTCAAAGCTACCTAAGCCACTCTTGTGTTGTGCTCACTGTTCAAGGATATAACCTGTGTCGGCCATTCTGCAATTGCCTTGACCTCATGTGTCGTCCATTCCTTGGTGTTAGTATGTTTCATCATGTGTTCAGTCCTACTCCAAATCATCTCATACCTGTTGAGTGTCCCTCGTGTTGGATGATGGAGGATGCATTAAGGCCTCCCTTCCAACAGACTTCTTTTTATCGACTTCAAATGATTGTGCTCTGGTAATGAAGTTTAGAGTTTTAGTTAGTACCTTGGGGATTGCAGTCATTAGTGGCATTTTTCCTCGCTATTGGATAGATGGGAATACATCAATGTCTCCTATTCGATGGATTCTTCAAGTGTTCGATGGAAAGACCACTTATTCGCAGTTGCTTGAATGTACTAGGTACCTTGGGTTCCATTTTCATTATTGGTGGACACCCTCGTGTTTGTTAACGGTATATATCAATGAACGGTAATCAAACGATACCTCCCATGTTCGACATCAACTCATTTATTCGCATGGATAGGTTTGTACCTTGGGTTGTTTTTGGATGAAGACCTTGGGATCCTTGATAGTATCACCTCATTTATGTTATCGCCCAAGTTGTGCAATACTGAGCCACACTCTTTTTGGGCTCTTGATGAGACATAGATCCAGCTTGTTCTCTATGGCTATGTTCTCCATTTTTGACATAGATCCACCTTGTATTTATGTAGCTATGTTTACACTTATGTTCCTCATGGATCCACGCTTGTCTTTTTAGTGGCCATGATATATGCATCAGTATTTTGGATCGTTATTGTATCCTCTTGGAGGTCATGTTCCACTATTTGAACATGGACAGTTACCCTAAGGATAAGTTTGTCTGACATTTCCTTTGCTTTCAGGTACTTCATTTGAGCTTAAGATTCTTGGTTTCTCTGTTCCTCCATGATTCAACTCTTTGTTATTTATAATGTATTTCGGCCATCGTTTCCCGCACTCCCTCTGACCTCATACATTAGGGGGCATCTGTTATAGCTTGAAATGACACCTCTCTGTTCGTGACGATACTTGCATCCGTTGGTCGCATGTCGACACATCTTGAGATCAAGTTCAGTCACACAACAGGACATTTGTGGATAGAGGAGTCATTTGGGACACTAAAAATGGTTGAAATTACCTCATTATTGACCCATTTGATGTATATGACCCTTAAGAACATTTTTCCAGACCAAACCATCTCCTGAAAATGAGCAGAAAAGCCTGTTTTTGGCCATTTTTCAACATGAGCGTTGGTAAACAGGCATGATAGTAGCGTGTGTACCCAACTTTGCTTCATTAAAGTAGCACTCAACTCCATATGTACGCTAATTTTTCTACTGTAGAGTAGAGTACACCCCTGTTTTGGTCAAAATCTCAAAATTTGAGTAAGTTAAGTTGGTTGGGAAACCTCTTGAGCGGTTATAACTTCTTTTCCTCTTCCTCACTGCCTATATAAGGAGGGTAGAAGGGCCATGTGAGGGGACTAAGCCCAATTACAGAGTTATGATGGAGGAATGGAGACCCTCATCCCCCTCTCTTGTGCTTCAGTTTTGGTAAGCCCTAGCACAGTCTATTAGAGGCTGGAATCCTTGGAGAACAGAAGCAGGAGATCTTGAATCTAGGTTTCGTGAAGTGCCAAGCTTGAAAGAAGGTATAACTTTATGTACTTGTTTTCATTCATCAATAAAGATTAGACATTCTTCTCTTTCCAAATATGACCTATTAATGTGTATTAGATTTGATTACAGTTTGTTTATAATCTGATGTCTTCTTCTATTATGAATATTAGTCTTATATGTGTAGTCAAATGTATTTGAGAAAGGTATCAAGTTGTTTTGCAGGTCTGGGCATTGTGACACTGGATAAGCATTGAAGAGAAAGGGAGGCAAAGCTAGGATCAACCTTCTGAATAAGGTGCCTACATCTCTAAACCCTAATCTCTTCATTTACTTGTTGTACTTGCAGAATGCTTGTAAGTCCATCTTTATCACCGTAAGTTGGTAGTTTCTCCCCTGCACTATAGGTGCATTTTCCCCACAACAAGAACACATACACAACATTGAAACCATTTGTTGCATAGGTTAAGTCTCGAGTACAAAAGCTCAGTACAAGCCAGATAGCAAATGAAAGCTACAGGTAGGGTTTTATTCGTGAAACAAAATAGAACATTGTGGCATAGCCATTTCGAAAATGTATAAGAGTCAAACTATCTCATCAATTTTCCAAACATAATTATCAACAATGAGAACGAAGTACAGGAATACAATTTTATACAGTTATGCAAACCATAACTCTCGGCCAAAGACAACTATCGTTGTTTGGTATCACCTTAACCATTATTTACACAGTTTCTCAAACATTAATTTAAAAACACAACTTTCCATTGCAAAAACGAGCCATTGTTTATAAATGCAAGAGAACCCTTGGTTCTGGATTTACCATTCAAAAAATTAACAGAGTTTACATATCGAACCTGTTAAGGTTCCAACATTACATAGGGTTTTACTCCTTATCAACCAGAACATTAAAATATGGTCAAGATTCATAAACTACATAGGGTTTTTACCCTTAACATTTAGCAGAACAAACAAAAGTTTGAAGTTCCTCTCAAACAACGTAGCCAGGCATCAAAGAGCCAAGTGGCAACTTAAATGACTAAAGGTTATCCTATGTACCGCTACTATCAAAACAAGACTTTAAAAATTCACACTCGACCATCACCGAAACAAAGTCGAATGGTTCCAACTCTCGGCACACAGAAATCACCATCAAAACCATGCCAAAGGCACCTATGAGGTTTCGAGAACCACCGGAGCTTACCAGGAAGCAGTAGCAGCATTTCCATTCTCCAAACCTTTTGTTTTAGAAATCTCATACGAAGTGGGTACTTGCCAATACACATTGTGAAAGGTTAAAACAAGAAAATGCAAGAATCAAAGCAAGCAATATAGTATTATTTTCACTGTCATAAAACACTTACCCTTAAAAGAAACGAGACTTCTGAACATTGACATACTACACCAAGAAACGACGAAGCATGTTGATATTTGACAGCAACCACAAGCTAACACAGAAGACCATTCTCACAAACAGGAGAATCAAACCCAGTTCGAATTACATTCAATACACTGGCAGGAGAATCCCCATCACTATTTTGGCATATCGTGGGTTAAGTGCAGAGAGCTTAAGCCTGTAACTTTTAAAACTACCTCCCACAGGTCACAGGATCGAAACCTCCCAAGAGATACTCTCTCCAACCCTACATGTTAGCAGCCTCTTGACCTCATAACTCCAACTCTAATGAAAAAAATGAAGACCGGGAAACTCTCCATTACTACATACAATGAGGTTTAGGGTTTCATTTTCAATGATCAAGATCTGGTGAGATTGACGAGCAAGAAGGTGCCAACAAGCTATGTTGAAAGTCGGGCAAATATTGCATTGATACCTCATTAATTACAACAAATACGACGATGCCAGCATTGCATACCAAGTGACAACACTGTATACACCTCGGAGGGGAATCGATTTGATAACCATGCACATCTAGGATTCATACTTGTATCATCAACCAAGTTTCACATGGGTGGATTACGTGGTTTGACAGTAGCACTTTCCACTATGGAGTTTGGTCAGGACCATTAATACATAGACGGGACACTGTCAACCTGCCAGTTCACACCAACAGTAAATTTAATACCCGTCCAATCCTGACCAACAACGATATTGTTTGCATAAGATAATATATTATAATGTTAAAGTATAGCTAGGGCTGCTTATTGTAAATCGTATCATGGCATATTGTAAATCATATCATTGCAATATTAGTGCACATTTTATATAGTTCAAAGTTCGAACTTAGGCATCGTAACATTTGAATTACATGCCAATATATTATTGTGGATGCATAATAACTATAAAATATTTCTATTTCATTTCTATAGTTTTGTATAAGCAATAGGATGAAGTTTTATAATGCTAGTTCATAGCATAAACACCATATTCATAATAAATTGCATATGATTAGCCATGTAGTGCAAAGACTATTGATCAATGTATCACCATAGGTATAGTTTAAGTGTTGACGAGATACACTCTAAAGCTAAGTTCTTAGTATAAGCACTAGTCACTATACTTTACATATATTAACTGTGTATTCAAATGATAAAGAGTCAGGACTTAAAGTAGTCTAAGTTCCGTAGATGCAAAATATAATGATGGTTCAAAAGTATAAACACTTTTTTCTACAAGCTTCCTAATAGCATTATCAATAGATATTAGTATCATTGTTTTAATAATAATGACAGTAGTCAAAATGATAATATATGTAGCATTATAATAGAACACTTGGACGACGTGAAATTATAACACTGAAGAGCTTTGTAAGTCAGCACATAAACTAGAATTAGAACCAAGTATCCATACCTTCAGTAACTTGTTTCGCAAGGAAGTACTTAGCATTCTAATTTTACATTGATGTTGAATTGAAAGACACATGTACTCTTAACACATGTTGTCGTAGAATTTCTTACCTGCGGTCTGCACATGGAAACATGATTCAAATTCCTTAGCTAAACGTAGCTAAGTAAACTCCAGGGTACCTTGTAGGACCCCTTCATCATCATACAAACAAACTGTCAGCACATCATCAAGAACACCATAATAGTACAAACTATGTACATCATGTAATTATATTTAGAACTTAAGTAGATCTGTAAATTGTATTCTTATGCATAATAATAAAAATATCTTTCGTTAAGGAGATTAGCATCCGGTTAAATCTGAAATTGGAAATACAATTATATCATATTTTATTTGAGAATTATGATGTGTCATCATTATTAATTATCCTAGTTAAGAAATCTAATTATTTTATATATTCCGCATTAACGACTTCGATAATTATTGCTATTATAAATTTTTTTAAATTTTGGTATTTTTTGGGATGTTATAAGTTTCCTCACTTAAACAAGCAAACAATGAGGACCATTGTTTCTTAAGGAAGGAGATCTGGTCCACATTGCAGTTGGCATTGTTGTCGAATGCTAACATCAACTACGACAAGTCATCGACTTCAACACAAATTTGACAAGTTTTGAATTCGACACAACTTCGACAAACTTAGCAGCTTCGACAAGTTCCGCGACCTCAACAGTTCCACAACGTCAACATGCACCATCGAATTGCGAGTTGCGACTGTCAAACTATGATAGATTGTCTCTCTGTCTTCTATTTGACTGTAACGATTGAAATTTTGAACCGCTCTAACTTCTTTTGTAATTGAACGTAATGGGAAGGCACCCAAGCGTCTCAACACTCTATATAAGCATGTATAATATTGTAATATACAAGTCATGAACTTATATCCAATAATAGAGAAGAACAGTTTGCATTCCTGCATATTGTCTTTATGTATCTATGTTTATTTGTGTAGTGTATTCCTTCTTTGATTATTCTATTTCTTAAGCTTCCTCCATAACCAAGCTGATTCATTTAGTCGAACTGTTGTCCCCTTCGTGCTTCCTGGCCACATGCGGATCATTGACTGCAACATTCCACCCAACCTACTGGCTCTCTGTCCGGTGTATACTCCTTCTACCAAGAGGCCACCCCTGAGCTAGGCAAGAATCCACTAGCTAGGTTAAGAATCATTTAATTCGAGGTCCCTTCCTCTCTTTTGTACCTCAAAAGACCAATACCAATCTTCACACATACCAAGGAGTTATATTTTTCATAGGTGCTTAGGTTTGTTTAATTTAAAAGTATTAAGACTTTTCCCTACCTCCTTTCCATTTCTAGATCTAACTAGAAGAAGAAACTAGCTATGCCCTCTCTTGGCCTATTCAAGAACAAAATAAATTTAAGAGTATTTATACAATAACAAAATGAATTTTGGGCCACACCCATCATGGATCAATCCATGGAATTAATGAGGAATTCAAAATACCACAAGATCTAAGTCTAGGGCTCTGCCCTTCTTAAGACATTCCAAACATGAATACAAAACATAAATACTAGACAATTTGTATTTAATATTCAACAACAGAATGATTCAAGGGTTGCTTCCTTATTGACCCAAATCCAAACAATTACAAAGGGGATCCTCCTCGTAGAGCTACACCCTTAACACTCAATAAACATTTAACTTATGATATATATATATATATATATATATATATATATAAGCTTTCAACCCATGGGATGCTCCTCCAAGAGCTGTGCCCTTATGGAATCCGCTGCTCCTCCGAGAGTTGTGCCCTCACATGAATAAATGCAGGAAACACACGCACACAAACACACATATATTAAATAATAGCTAGAAGAAAACCTAGGGTTGTGCCCTCCTTAGAGTTCAGATAAACGTTTTATGTCCATGAAAATATGTAGAGAATGCTTTCTTTTTCTCTCTTACACACACACAAAAAGAAAGGGAGTGGCTCTCGAATGGTAGACCAACCAATAAACACGATATCACTGCAACATATGAAAGGTACGGCTCTCTATTTGAGAGGCTTGCCAACGAAAGATATGAGAATCTATCTAAAGGATGTGCCCTGTCTTGGGATACACCTTCTTCGAAAGGATTTTAAATATCATACTTGCAATCAATACAACTCAAAATCACAAGAGGCTTCGTTCTCTCTTGGATTATTCTACATCATATACATATATATATCCAATTATATTTAAATTACAATAACCATTAGGCGTAGGGATGTTCCCTCACTAGCTCGGTAACTTCAAAAAATCAATCATCAATATAATATAAAACCATAAGGCCTAGGGCTGCACCCTCACTGGTCCAGTAACACAAAAAATCAATAATCAATATAATATAAAACCATTAGGCCTAGATTTGCGCCCTCATTCCTCCTTCTCCACTTGTAAGAAACAATTATAATATAAATGAAACAGAACACTAGAGGCTGCGCCCCATAGTTGAGACCTCCATTTCAAGTAGCACTATACAATATAATACACCTTCAAAGGGATCATCTCTACTCCTTTCACGAGGCCTCTCAGCCCAAAATCAAACTAAAAGGGTTCGGCTCTCTCTTGAGAGAGACCACCCCTCCCTAAAATCGAAAGATAGCCAAAGTATATGATAAAAAAGAAAACCACCTTTCAAGCGTAAAACTCGTCCTTTTTGTTGAGGTTATCACCTTCCTCTTTACAACCTCAAACAAAATTCCTCACAGACTTGGAGAAAACAATTATTTTCTAAAAAAAACACCACATAAAGAAAGTGCATTAAAATAAAAAAACTTTAAAATTGTTTTTATTAATAAAAAGCTTCTTTCGAAGAGTAAATAAAATATTTTGCCAAAAATTTAAGGAATTGCTTTCTAGGATTTTTTTTTGAACTTTAGAGCTTTAAATCCTTTTAGGATTGTATAATATATCTCTTTTTAGGATTGGATAATATATCTCCTTTGAGGATTGTATAATATATCTCTTTTTAGGATTGGATAATATATCTCCTTTTAGGATTCTAAAGCACATAGTTTTTTTAGAAAATCATTCATAGATTTAAGAATTTTTATTTTTATTTATTTATTTATTTATTTATTTTTTTTTTTTTTCTTCTTGATGATTATCTTTTAAGAGACCATCTTTTTGCAAAATATTTGCATTGGTAATTATTTCTATTTAATTTAGTTTTTTCTTTTTAATTTTTTTTATTTATTATTTCATGAGATCAAAAATAATAATTTATAAATACTTACTATACCAAATACCTTTATTTGTATAATGAATTGAAAGGTAAATTCTTTATCTTTCTTTCTGCTTTATAATTAGGAAAACCTTAACCTTTTTCTATTCAAGAGTTTAACAATTTCCTGGCATCATTTTTCATGGCTAACATATCAATGATATCTAGAATGATCACTTAATTTTACTTAATAATAATTAGCCTTATGCTAATAGATAGGTCATATGAGCTTGTTAATTTTTCCTTGCAATGAATAGTAATTCATTTGACGCTCATATTTAGGACTTACCATTAACATAAATTAAGATGACACTTATAAACTTAAGGCCACCCAGTGAAAATCACAGTTCACTTTTCTTCAAGTGCATGTGACACTAAAATGAAACCCGTCATCAAACTCATGGTTTGCCATCCATGTAACCTCTCCTCCTAGTGAATTCTTATCCCTGTCATTTAGTTGCATCAAGCCCTCAAGTCTCCTAAGCATACAAATTCACATTACAACTTAGGAAATCACAACCATACTTACAAAGTTTTACCTGTGGAGCCTCTTCCTTGAGATCCTGGTCATGAATAAGTACACAATTACACTTTTTGTTGCAAAATAATAGGGGTAAAAGAGGGACATTATAATCAATTTGAGGATCACTCCAATGAACATGATTTCTTTATAAAAAGGAAAGATAAGCGTCCATATTTGTTGTTGTGCATGCAATATGTAGTTTGTCTCTTAGTGATGAGTTTTTAATAAACTATAACTTTCGTATACCACCAAACGCTCATAAAAGACGCCTTGCATTGGGAATACTTTTAGGCGCTCCCCTGGGGCGTAAGACAAAAATCATTGATTAATTGTAATTTTATATTTTCAATGGTATTAATGTGATTGTATTGCTCCATTTGAAATTTTGTTTTATAAAATGCTTGTAGTTGGACATATACTATTGGAAAAAATAAACATGCTTCTATAATATTGTTTGGTATAATGTTTGAATAAACCAATTGCATTGTGCTTACTAATATCATCAATGTAATGTTCAATATTTTTGAAATTGAGATTCTAACGGTGTGTAACATACCCCTTTGCTGAAAAAAAACATTTTATGTTTGAAGAAGACATTATCTTACTTTTTATTGTAAAGTTTTATATTTGGACAAGTGTCCAAGGATGACTGTAATTGCACAATATTATTATTTAAATAAATAAAATAGGAGACACTCACCTAAGGAGAACTGTTGAAAGAGTGTTTACTGACCCAGTAGGTGGAATGGAATATGGGGTAGAAGGCAATGGACAAGTGGCAACATCATGATGCAAGTAACTAGTTGTTGGTATGGGACACCTCCCTTGAATTGTGGTCATAGTGCCCTGAAAGATGGGACTGGATCTTGAGGCTCATTTATTGAAAACTGACTACTAAAGACCTAGGCATCTTTATAAAGCCATCGAATTTGGACTGAGACCCAACACTTTTCTTGACGAGGAAATTTATCTTGTGGTTTTGCTGTATGCACATAAGAGATTCGATGAGGGGAAGTCTAGGTTTTTTATCATGGTGTAAGTCTACCTTGTTTACTGTTAAGTGCAGAGTTTTTACTGCTGAGTGCAGAGATTGAGGTTTTTGGCAAGTCTCTATTGATTGCTGGTTATACAATTTGAGTGCGTTGCTTCTACATAGAGTCTTCTACCTAGTGGTTTAGTAAACATGCTCGGGAGTCCAAAGGAGGCAAGTAGTTTGGCTACTTCTTCTGGAGAAGGTTGGGAGGAAGAGGCCTCCTCGGGTGTTTGTCCACCCTATCTACAATTACAGGTTCTACTTGATATTTCATCTCTAAGTAGTTAATTTACTTTCTGTAATTGTTGATTTAGTACTCTTTAGCTAACAAATGATAATACATAAGTATAAGTGTGATTTTCTGATCTGTTTAGGATTTGTAGATTGTTGAATATATTTATGAATTGATAGAATAAATGCCCTCTCTGTATTTTTCCCCATATTTTTTTTTTTCCTGTATCGTACTCCAGTACACAGAAGGAAGATTAAAATAGATGAATGATAGGCAGTGAATAGATTTAATGAATAACCTAACTCTGTTAGTTTAGCATTTTCTTCTAACTATGAAGGATGTTTAGAATGTAAAATGTTCAATGATATACAATAGACAGAATGATTGAGTCATTACCATAGAAAAATCTCTGTTATGATTCCATTTATTTTCTGATCTAATTATAAATTGCAAAACAACATATGTTATGTTTCTTGTTATAGAGAAACATAATAAATATTTGTTTAGATACTGGAATAACATTTCAATCGTAGTACAAACGTGAAAAGAAAACATATTTAATCATTTCCATATTTACGAACATGCCTAAAGCTTAGTCTTAAGCTAGCTGATCATTGAAGAATTAAATAATATATTTAACCTATTACTATTTCCTGTCATTTCATTTTGTCTTATCCTTACACTTTAGATTTCTGTCTACAAATCTTATCATTTTCAAAATGTATGCTGTAGAAACTCTTTATCCTTTATGAATCAAAACCATAGTAAAAGAGTTGAAAACAAACACATTTTCTATCCAACACTAAACAATAATTTTATATATATTTAAAATCATATTTATTACTTCAAATACAAAACAACCTCGTTTTTGAACGAGTGATTTCAAAAATCCCCAACCGAAAATAGAAGCACTGATCTGAGATCGACATTTTCAAACCCTTATTATTTTAAGAGCTAAATAATCAAAGACGCAACAAGTATTAAGTAGGGTTCACAACTTGCCTTAAGACTTTTCTTTCCTTAAACCCTTCCAAACTTGTAAAGTTGTATAGATAGGGTTTAAGATGAGGCTTAATGCCTCTGGTCAAAACGACCGAGTTTTATAAAATACAATTACATCATTTATCACAAATTTTATAACACAACCATTACTTTAAACTAAGCATGTAGCCATTCGGTGCTTGGTATTTTCATCAAGTGTTCATCAAAACTTATATTTCAAAAACAAAAACAAACGGGCTCAGCCCTTACCAAATATCTCTAAATATTTCAACAGGTTACGCAGAGGATAAAGCACTCTGGATCGACCTTTAAAAATAGTTTTCTTTTTAAACCATTCTGGTTTTAAACATAGATGACTGAATTTATGCAAAATCCCTACTACCAAGTCGACTTAGCAAAACAACAAAGCATTGCAACAACTTATGGAAAAAAACCATCGCATGACCAAGGCACAAGATACTGGTAGCATTACATATGTATATTATTTCTTCACTGGCTTGCAAAATAATTGCAACGAGAAAACAAGAAGCAAACAGGTCGAGGGTTATTCCTCCCTATGCCATGGCAAATAGCTCAAAAGAAAACTAAAACTACTGAAAGTCTAAACCTCAACTTTAAAACAGAAGCTTGTACAACCAACACAGATCGGCACTTAGCCAAGAACCTAGCTCGAAGAACTTCAAAAGGCCACGAGATATCACCGAGGCTTACCAGGATGCTGAGCTATCATCCTGAACAGTTTCTTTCATTGCAAGCCAATGCCGAGAGTCACCTGCAACTACAATGCAATAAGGGATTCAGAAAAACATAAACGATTACATTAAAAAAATTTGCAACAATACCAAAAAGGCTACAACTTACCCTGAAGACGATAGAACTCGGTTCTGAACAATAATCCCTGCAACTGATGAAGAGCACCAAACCCTTATCAAATACCAACAAAACAACAAAGGAGTGGCTCGGCCTTGAATTCTCTATGAGATATTTCTAAATAGTAAGTCATGGGTTTGAAGCTTTGAGAGGTGCCTCCATAGCTAACCCTAGAATCACGCAAGCCGGTCGGCCTCTCCACCAAGCCACTCGCTGAAAATAAAACCTAAGTTATGCTTTTGAAAAACAATATAACTCCAAGCAGTTATTGCAACATGACAACCCTAGACAACTTCACATGAAGGGTATCCACGTTGGATGCCAACGAGCGTTCCACCATCAAGTCTTAATGCACTTTCATTTATCCAACTACCATCGTACTCATAGCCTGTAATCACATTAATCAACCTTGATATGAGCACCATCGCATTTTTTATGGATCAACAAACTATAGTATAGCAGGATTATGTTACTCTGTTGAAAGGTCATTTCATCATTAGTTTTTCTTCTATATTTATTCTATGATAGACATGTAAGGATCCCTTGGATCATACCTTACCCATATTCATAACGATATAGAACATATAAATTGTATTACGTTGCCAATGTTATTATGCGCGTAGATTACTACCCCAACTTTTCTAACTGGTATAGTATGGATGAAATTGTAAGATTTTAAATAGTTTCCCCTAAGTCTAAAGTCACAAGTTGATGTGTGTAGGGTTAATACTAAGGGATAGATTGCACTATGGGTAGTAAGCATTAGCGCTTAGAACTTAAATTCGTATTTATACATTTTGGCACATAGAGTTAATATGTAAACTTTAGACAATTATCACTCCTTTCAAAAGGATCAAACAACTCAATTGCTGCTAACATATACACTTGTTATTTTAATATATACAAAATATCTATTAAAACATATCTTTGATCCAAACTCTCACCTGTAACATAAGATCTCAAATACACTTGTGTTACTAAATTGTATTGTCACAATAAGTTTCAACGTCACATGTTTTATTTATAGTCTATTTTAGTTCAAGCATTTCTCAAGAAAATCAATATTGATACATTTAGTACTTAAAGCTTAGAACAGACCAGGGACTGCTATTATCTAAGATTTAGATTCTACCAGTTACGACCGGTACTTATTTTCTTAGTATTTTGTTTATGGATGCAAGACCAAAGTAAAAATAATATTGTATATCTACTACAGCGTCATGACTTAGTTTAAACAATTGTAATTTCTGAGTTGAAAATAAGTAACTAAGAATTTCATTAACATTCGAATGTAGAAAATAACCAACATACAGACTAAAATAGATCTCACCAGGAAACATTTTGAATTACTCTATTTTATAGGTCGAAGATTAACTGAAATTTTAATAGGATCTCTTCTAGTAGAAGTATTGCTCTTACTTGTTATCTGAAAACAAAGATTCAAATGCTTTAGCTATATAGCTAAGTAAGCCTCAGGGTACCCCATAGGACCCCTTCAACATTATCAAAAGAAGAACAACAGTTAGCATTTATAAACATTAACAATTGATTGAGCATTGACATAAGTAATCTAAAAAGTACGGCTGAGACAAGAAAACATCCAATAGCATCTTAATGTAGATTTAATTTAATTTCATAACAAGTCGCAAAACAATGCATCTGTATGATCGTTACAAACTTTTATTTTAGCATGTCGACATAGAAGCATTAAATATAATTCCGCACAACAAAGTACAACATTTAATGCTACATTGAAACATTTTTTTTTTTTTGAATTTTAGGGATGTTACATGTGGTATTAGAGCGTGAGTTCAAACTTTAGGCCTGAAATAGGCTCACGTGTTCAAAACAGAAAATGTAGTTGCTAACTTTTATTTAATTTTGTTTCTGTACAGAACAACTTGATATTTAATTTGCAGGTATGGAAATACCAGAAGAATCAACAGAGGACATATCTCCTCATCATAATGAACATAATAACAACCCACATAATAATGGTAATGAAGGAATTTACGTAGAGTTAAATAATCAATCTTCTGAACTAATACGTACTGTAAAAGATTTAAAATCTGAAATAAGAATTGTTAATGAAGAGAATGAATTAATTTTGAAGGCTCAAGAAGAGTTAAATCAGATTTTAATGGCAAACTACCAAAATGAGGAAAGAGGAAGGAAATCAGAAGTAAATTATGATTTTGGTACAATGTCCCACAAACATAAGGACAAGAAAGCAAAGAATGGTAAAAGTAATAGTTACTCTTCATCAGAATCTGATCGAAGTGACTGTAATTCTGATCAAGACAACAGTGACAGTGATTGCTGTTCTAAGAAGAGGAAGCATAAGCATCATGAACAAATTGCTGGAGAATTTAAAAAGATAAAGTCACCAACTTTTAATGGCAAAAATGAAAAGGGAGAGGCAGCTGAAGCATGGCTGTCCGAAACGAAGAAGTACTTTCAGATTTATAACTACTCATCTCAATTAAAAGCTAAGATGGCCATATACAATCTGACCGGAAGGGCAGATATTTGGTGGCAAGATGTCAAAAGAGTTAAAAATCTTAAGGATAAATACATAAAATGGAGAACATTTAAGAGCATGTTTAAGAAAAAGTTTTTATCCGAATAGTACTACGAAGATAAGTCAAAAGAATTTTATGATTTAAAGATGGGTTCAATGACCATGAAGGAGTTATGAAGCAAGTTTCTCAGCTTGTTAAGGTATGTACCTTACCTAGTTGAAGAAAAACCTAAGATACAAAGGTTTCTAAGCTGTTTACCCTTCCACATAAAAGACAAAATTGAGTATGATAACCCTTCAACTCTTGAAGAAGCCATGAGGAAGGCTAATTTCTGTTTTGAATAGAACAAGAGAAGAGAAGGTGTATCGAGTTGGAAAAGTAATAAATCTAATAATTTTGAGCATAAAAATAAAAGTTATAATTAGAATTCTGGAAGTTTTAAGAAAAAATTTAATAACAGAAATTTTCCAAGTAATAATAATTACAGGGGTAATGCACCACACAATTTTTCTACTACAAGGAATGTGCCTAATAATAATAACAACAATAACAACACCATAAATGCTGAACAGAGGGCACCTTTGAAGTGTTATGATTGCGCTGGACCCCATACTAGAGCTCAATGCCCACGCAACAGAAAGACAGTCAGCAACATTCACACCATACAAGCAGAACCTACAGTTGGTGATGTAGCAAGAGAAATGCCCAGGATAAATGCAGCACTGGAAAATTGTCAAGCATACCATCAAACGTCTATGGTCGAAATCGAAGGTATGATACAAAACAAATCTATTTCAATTTTAATAGATCCAGGTGCAAGTTTGAGTTATATTTCACCTGATTTAGTGAAAGGTTGCAAGTTAAAGGTAGAAAAATTTGATAATTCATGGTTAGTTCAGCTAGCAATAGGCACTAAAAGAAAGGTTACAGAATTTGTCAAAAGTTGTGATGTACTTATGAGTTAGCTAAAAACACAAGTTAATTTGAATTTTTTTCCATTAGGGTCATATGATTTGTTAATTGGCATGGACTGGCTGGAACAACATAGAGTAGTACTTAACTGTTATGAAAATTCTTTTACTTGTTTGAATAATGAAGGAAAAACAAAAACAGTAAAAGGAATTCATAGGAAAACTTCTGTAAGACAAATTTCTACTTTACAAGTAAAGAGAGTTGCAAGAAAGGGCTGTAAAATGTTTGTTGTTAATGTTATTAATGACGAATGTTCATCTAAAGAAGATAAGATAAAACTGGAAGATATACCCATCCTTAGGGACTTTTTTGATGTATTTCCGGAAGAAATTCTAGGACCCAAAAAGGGAACTTGATTTCACCATTGAGTTAGTACTGGGTGCGGTACCAAACTCAAAGGCTCCCTACAGAATGAATATTCTGGAGTTAAATGAACTAAAATCCTAGCTGAAAGAATTAATAGATAAAAACTACATAAGGCCTAGTGTGTCTCTTTGGGGAGCACCAGTTGTCTTTGTTAAAAAGAAGGACAGTACCATGCGACTCTGCATAGATTACTATCAACTTAATAAAATGGAAATTACAAATTGATATCCCTTGCCCCGCATTGAGGATCTATTCAATCAGGTACGTGGAGTAGAGATATTCACTAAAATTGATTTAAGGTCTGGGTATCATCAAGTTAGAATAAAGGATGAAGACATATTCAAAACTGCTTTCAGAACTAGTTATGGGCACTACGAGTTCGCAGTTATGCCTTTTGGGCTAACTAACGCACCGGTAGTGTTCATGTGCTTAATGAATGATGTTCTGCATAAGTACTTAGATAATTTTGTAATCATGTTCATTGATGATATTCTAATTTATTTAAAAACTAAAGAAGAGCACGATGAACATTTAAGAATAATTCTGCAAGTGTTAAGAGAACATCATCTTTATGCTAAGTTCAGTAAATGTGACTTTTATAAAGATACAATACAGTACTTGGGTCACATAATCTCTAAAGACGAAATTTTTGTCGACCTAGATACAATAAGAGCAATTAATGAGTGGACGATCCCTAAAGACGTAACTGATGTGCGGTCATTTATGGGAATAACAGGTTATTACAGAAAGTTTATTGAAGGATTCTCTAGAATTGTGAATCCCATAACTTCTCTGTAGAAGAAAGGGAATAAATTCTTCTGGGATAAAAAATGCGAAGAAAGTTTTAAGAAGTTAAAAGAGTTATTAACACCAACACTTATATTAAAAATTGTTGATCCTAATAAGGAGTTCGTTGTATGCACTGATGCATGTAACAAGGGACTTGGAGGGGTCTTAACTCAAGAAGGTCATGCTATTGCTTTTGAGTCTAGAAAGTTAAAAATCCACGAAAAGAATTACGCAACTTATGATCTAGGACTGGCAGCCGTGATACATGCACTGAAAATGTGGTGCCATCACTTGATTGGAAGAAAGTTGATACTAATGATAGATAATAAGGTTTTAAAATACTTGTTGGATCAAACAAATATTAACGCAAGGAAAGCTAGGTGGTTAGATTTTCTTAGTGAGTATGATTTAGAAATTCAACACATTAAAGGAAAAGAAAACAAAGTTGTTGATGCCTTGAGCATAAATGCCAAATTAAGTTTTGTGGCAACAATCAACATGTTTAAGACAAATCTAGAAAATCAGATCGAAGAAGTAAGTAAGCAAGATGAAAATTATAAAAAATTGCATGATAAGGTTGCTACAAATTTGTCTGAAAATTTAAAAACAGAATACAACATTATTGAAAAGGGATTAATAACATATAAAAACAGAATTTATGTACCTAATGTGTCAAAGGTTAAATTGCTGATTTTCGATGAAGTTCATAAAAGTCCTTATTTGGGACATCCTGGTTATTAGAAAATGATAACTATGTTAAGGAAGGATTATTTTTGGCCCAACATGAAGAATGAAGTGGCTGAGTACATAGCTAGGTGTTTTGAATGTTAGACCATTAAGGCTGAACATCAACACCCAGCTAGCCTGTTGCAGCCATTTCCAATTCCAAAATGGAAATGGGAAATTATAAGTATTGATTTTATTAAAGGTTTACCTAAGAATCAGAAACATAATGACTCAATAATGGTGGTTGTGGATAAACTTAGTAAATATGCTTATTTTATTCCTGTTAAGACTATTTCAAAGCTACTAATATTGCAGATGTGTTTATGAAGCAAATCTTTTGCTTACATGGGATTCCAAAGGTAATTATTTCTGCCCAAGACTCCAAGTTTACTGGAAATTTCTGGACAACATTGTTTAAAGGTTTAAATACTAAATTAAATTTCAGTACTGCTTTCCATCCACAAACTGACGGACAAACTGAAAGGGTTAATCAGATTTTAGAAGACATGTTACGAATGTATGTTAAAGATCATCCAACTAAGTGGGAAGACTATTTGCATTTAGCTGGATTTGCATACAATAATCATTATCAAGCATCTGCCAGACTTAGCCCATTTGAGATTTTATATGGAAGAAAATACTGTACTTCTATTTCTTGGGATAACCTTGTTGACAGATTAATGTTAGGACCAGATTTGTTAAAAGAGATGGAGCTAACCGTGAAACAGGTACAAGAAAACTTAAAAGTTGCACAAGATAGGAAAAAAAGTTATGCAGATCTAAAACGCACTGAAAGAGAATTTTAGGTTGGAGATCATGTCTTTGTAAAGGTAAAACCCAAGAAAAGTTCTTTTAAGTTTGGGAGTTGTGCTAAACTAGCACCAAGGTACTGTGGACCACTTGAAGTACTTTCAAGGATTGGACCTGCTGCATATCAGTTGGCTCTACCATCTAATTTAAGAATCCATAATGTTTTTCACATTTTTGTTTTAAAGAAGTATGTGCACGATGCTACTCATGTGCTAAATTGGAATGACATACAAGTGGAACCCGAAGGACATTTTTAGGTGGAACCGAACTGTATTCTCGACAAGAGGGAAATTATGCTCTGGAATCATACCATAGGGTAGGTAAAGGTGCAATCGAAGCACCTTAGCCCTGATGAAGCTACCTGGGAACTGGAAAGTAACATGCGAGCAGCATATCCAGTTCTGTTCCAGGGAGGCTCTGACGAAGAATAAGCAACATCGAGGACGATGTTGAGCTTAAGTGGGGGTGTTTGTAACATACCCCTTGTTCGAGTACACAGGGTACTACCAAAGGACCGAACACCAAGAGCAACCACTTCACACAAACAGATCACAGATCAACACACCGATGTTTTGACGTGGTTTAAACCCTCTTGAGGGAAACACTCCACGGCCCCCGGCCAAATAGCTTCTACGGGACAATTTATTATGCAAAGAAAGAAAGTTACAAATGAGCTTCTCATGATCGATCAACTAAACAATGACCCTCCATGCTCTTTAAATAGAGATCATGGACCAATCGGGTGTTAAGCCACGGATCAAGATTAGGTTTGATCTAAGAGAAGTTGAGCCGTTGGATCACTCTATGTCGGAAACATATCGTGACCGTCGGATTAAGTATTTACAAATGCATACTAATGCACACTAAAGAAACACACTATCCCTAACGGATATATTACACAAGTTGATCTTAACTAACTCCTAAGTGTCTAAATATCCTAACATCCCCCCTTAAGAACAACTTGGGATAGGATTGAAGGATTTACAAAAGTGACACTATTAGGAGAAGGAAGGAGGCATTAGAGCCTATCCCCCCTTAATGACAAGTTCCTGAACTCCTAACATAGATCGAAGTTTAGAAAACTTCGCTTCTGAAAGAGACTTGGTGAAGATGTCTGCAACTTGATCATCTGTAGGGCAAAATAGCACTTCAAGAACACGATCATGAACAAGATTTTTGATGAAGTGCATATGTAGCTCAATGTGTTTGCTGCGTTGATGTAGAAATGGATCTTTGGCAAGCTTGATGGCACTTTGATTGTCGCACCAAAGTGGAGTAGGCTGCTGCTGCTCGAATCCAAACTCTAAAAGGATCTGTCGAAGCCATAAAGCTTCCTGACTGGCATTAACTGCTGCTCGATATTCTGCCTCTGCTGAAGAAAGAGCAAGAGATTGTTGTTTCTTACAAGCCCAAGTAATAGGTCCAGATCCCAGACTGAAAACATAACCTGCAGTAGACTTTCGATCATCAGGATCGTCGGCCCAATCTGAATCAGTGAAACCAACCAACAAAGGTTTCCCCCATGTACTGTAATGAATCCCAAACTGAACTGTACCTCGAATATATCGAAGTATTCTTTTAGCTGCTTTCCAGTGACTTTCATGAGGTGTCTGCATATAACGGGCAACTCGACCAACGGCAAAGGAAAGGTCAGGACGGGAATGAGTCAAGTATAAAAGACTACCAACAAGCTGACGATACAAGGTGGCATCTACTTCAAGTGAAGTACAAGTGGCAGAAAGTTTGACTCCAGACTGGAAGGGAGAAGGGGCTGGTGTACAATCTTCCATGTGAAAGCGACGAAGAAGGTCACAAGCATACTTAGACTGAGAAAGAAAGATTCCTTCTTTGGTTTGCAGAACTTGGAGACCAAGAAAATAATGCAAATGTCCTAAGTCTGACATTTCAAAAGTTTGTTTAAGACTGGATTTCACATGGGTTATAAGCTTAGGGTCACTACCAGTAAGAATAAGGTCATCAACATATAGAACAAGTATGATGAGATGGTTTCCTACTTTCTTGGTATAGATTGGGGTCAGAATGGCATCTAGAAAAACCAGTGTCAAGGAGAAAGTTATCCATTTTGGCATACCAAGCTCTAGGAGCTTGCTTAAGGCCATATAAGGATTTCTTAAGGCGGCAGACAAGGCTAGAGTTATTCTGAACATAGCCATGAGGTTGTTCCATGTAAATTTTCTCCTGTAAATCACCATGTAAGAAGGCAGACTTGACATCCATTTGATGGACTTCCCAGTTGTGTAAGGCTGCAAGGGAAAGAACAAGGCGGATGGAGTTCATTTTGGCGACGGGAGCAAAAGTTTCATTGTAGTCAATCCCTTCAACTTGGGAAAAACCTTTGGCAACTAATCTTGCCTTAAGTCTTTCAACACTTCCATCTGATGCATACTTAGTTCTGTAGACCCATTTACATCTGACAAGTTTTCTTCCTTTTGGAAGAGGTACAAGATCCCAAGTATCGTTCGCCATTAAGGAACAATATTCTTCATCCATGGCTGCATCCCAATCTGGATTCCCTGAAGCTTCTACAAAAGTTTCTGGATCATGATTCTCGGAAACTTGAGCCAAAAGAGAAGAGGCTCGCTGAAACTGAGAACGTGTTCGAAGTTGATCTCTAGGATCACCGGCAAGATCACCAGCTACTTCACATGTTGAACGGACCCATCGAGGAAGCACTTGTGCTGGTGCAACTGGAGGAACAGGAGCAGGCGGAGGTGGATTTTCATCCTCACTGTCATCATCAGAAACTGGAGTTGGAAACCTGTCAAGGAAGTTGGAAGAAGAAGAAGAAGGCACAAATGCCGAATCAGGCTCGCAGGCCAAAGATGGCACAATCGCCGAGTTAGGCTCGCAGGCCAAGATATTTTCATCAAATTTAACATCTCTTCTAATGATTATATCATGAGAATGTGGTTGAAGAAGTCTATAACCTTTTACATCTTCAGAATATCCAACAAATATGCACTTTTTACTTTTAGGCTGCAATGCTTTCCGTTTTTCATCCGGAATGTGAGCCCATGCTTCACTACCAAACACACGGAAGTGACTTACATCAGGCTTAGTTTTACTCCATGCTTCTTCCGGTGTTATACCTTGTAATGCTTTAGTGGGGGTGCGATTAACTATGTAATTTGCACAATTTATGGCTTCAACCCAAAATTGAAGACTTAGTCCCTTAGATTGGATCATACAATTAGCCATTTCTTTTAAAGTGCGGTTCTTCTGCTCAGCTATACCATTTTGTTGTGGTGTATATGGAACTGTGTGCTGTTGTTGGATGCCTTGTTCAGTGCAGAAAGTAGTGAACTGTTTGTTAACATATTCTCCTCCATTGTTAGATCTTAACTTAATAATTTGATGACCAGATTGTTTTTCAACAAGGGCCTTGTAGGCCAAGAACATGTTAAATACTTCACTCTTAAGTTTTAGGAAATAAACCCAAGTGCGACTGGTGTAATCATCAATGAAAGTTAAGAAATATTTAAAACCATAAAAGGAAGCAGATGGAAGAGGACCACACAAGTCACTATGCACAAGCTCCAAGGGAACCGAGGCGTGCCAAGAGGGACGTTTGTCAAAACTGTCCCGATGATGTTTTCCGAGTACACAACCGGAGCAAACACCATCCCTGCAAGATACCATCGGAAGACCTGTCACCATATTTTCTTTACATAGTTGTTGCAATGAGCGATAATTTAAGTGACCAAATCGCTCATGCCAAAGTTTGCTCAAGTTATCACTATGAGCAACAAAAACTGAAGGGAAAGGTGATGACCCAAAGTTGTTAAACTTATACAACCTGGTAATATCATCAACAATTCCGGTAGCTAGGACCTGTTGAGGATCTTTAAAATCCTTGATTACAACTTGGTGAGGTGTAAAGGTCACAGTTTTACCTTCACCAGAATGAGTGATCTGATAGACTGATAACAAATTGCAGGAAATTCTTGGAACACATAGTACATCACTAAAATGACCATTATCTATTGGAACTGTTCCAGCTCCTACAACACTTAGAGATCTATCATTACCAACAAATATTTGTTTGGTGTTACATTCATGCATAGTAGAAAAGATGGCTTGATCCTTAGCCATATGATAAGGTGCTCCAGAATCAATGAGCCATTCATTTGAAGTAGAAGAAGAAGATGCATTATAAGAATAACCAGAAGCACAAAGTGCATGTCCATGAGAGGTAGATTCTGAAGACGAATCTAGGCTGATGTGGTGCTTCTTCATTGCTGCTTCCAAGGCTGCCATCTTCTTGAAACACTTAGATTCATCATGATTATCTTTCCCGCAATAGTTGCAATGACGCTCAGTCTTCTTGCCTTTTTGCTTTGATCCTTTGTCATTTTTTAAAGAAGGAGCTGACTGAGAGGGTTTGGGACCCTTGTTTGACTTATTATTGCGAAAATTTTGTTTCTTGGGAGGCTTGGACTTTTTTTTCTGTTGGGACAATAAGGCTTTCCCAGATGTATCTGCATTGTTGATTATTCCAATATGAATGAGTTTATCTTGTTCTCTAATCAGGGAATCACAAAAGGATTCAAGACTAGGCTCTTGATAGCTAGCTGCATTCAAGGATGCTTTCATGGAGTAAAATGTAGATACAAAAACAGAATATACAGGTCCAAGTTTGGAAAGAATATGATAAATGCACTGTTTGTCTTCCCTCTCAATCTTACATTCTGCACATAAGAGTTTAAGAGTTTTGTACTTAGATAAATAATCTTGAATGCATGAAAAGTCACTTGGATTTAAAGAAATCAACTCATTTTCGAGTTGGTGACCTCGAATTTCATTGTGTTTACCAAACACAGTTTCCAACTTGTCCCAAGCAGCATTAGGTTCATCAATTCCAGATATGTGGAATCGCAAATCAGTAGAGATTGACATCCCAATCAATCCACGAGCTTCATCACATCTATTTGCCCATTTTATTTTCTTATCATCATCAGTGGGTTCTTTTTCTTTCCCTGTTGTAATTCTGAAAAGTCCCCTACTTCATAGAACATCCTCCATACGAGATTTCCATGAGAAATAGTTGGAACTATTAAGTAGAATATCACAAGGGGCGGCCATATTTGTAAATTAATGGCTGTAAAAGCAGAAACCAATAGTCTGGATGTGAAGAGCTTGAAAAAATAGGTGGTTTAAAAAAAAAACGGCACTGAAAACTGACTCTGTATGATGAAGTTATGCTTGAACAAAGAAACTGTTGAAGATGTCCCCAATAGTGACGTGGCAGCTAGAGAATGTCCAGCTAAAAAAAAGAACCCCCCTCTTCCCAAAATGAACCTTTTGACAATCACTTTACAAAAAAGTTGCTTGAAGTGAACCACTTTTGTAAAATAAGTGATTTCACTTTTACAATGATATTACTTTTAAATAGTGCAACAATAAAAAAAACTTAAGTGACTCACTTGTATTTTTATTTTTTATTATTTAAGTGAGATGCACTTTTAGAATAAAGTAACTTGAAAATAGAAATTGCATGCACTTTTTCTTTTAAAAGTAACTTCCTAAGACTTGAACTGAAGACCTATTAAGGAATAAAGCAACTTTGAACCAAGTGAGCTAGATTAAAAGGTATGTAAAATATGGGAATGAGGAAAGGGGGCTTTTTTTTTTTTTTTTTACTCTTCTTGCTCGGTTTGCGTGCTTGCCATTTTTCCTGCAAAATAGACCACAAATCGAAACAAATTTTTTTTTTCCACACTTGTGGAGTTAGATCTTGTTAGCTTTCCCGGAAAGTATACGTTTTCTCTCTGTTTCTGATTTGCCGAGAACGCGCAAGGTGCATGGCAAAGAGCATACGCAGCCGAGAAAAACCCTTTCCCTTTCTGTTTCTGATTTGCCGAGATCGCTCAAGGTGCACGGCAAGGAGCATACGCAGACGGGAAAGCAACAATCCGAACCAAAAAAAATCTAACAGTAAAAAAAAGATGAAATATGAGATTTTTTCTTTTCAAAAAACGAAAAAAAAATGCGTCACTGTAACATTATACCTTCAGATCTGATGAAATACGCGTTTTTGGAGCAACCGGGAACCGTTTTCGATCAAACAAAAACTACTTCTCAATGGAAACGACGCTCCGGACGCAATGGAACACCCCCCACAGCCCAGAAATGCACATAAATACCAGAACTAGAAACCCTTTCGATTTTCAGCAACAACAGTTCAAGATCTAGATGATAACCGGAAGCGGCACTTCATAAAAGCTCTGATACCATGTTCGAGTACACAGGGTACTACCAAAGGACCGAACACCAAGAGAAACCACTTCACACAAACAGATCACAGATCAACACACCGATGTTTTGACGTGGTTTAAACCCTCTTGAGGGAAACACTCCACGGCCCCGGCCAAATAGCTTCTACGGGACAATTTATTATGCAAAGAAAGAAAGTTACAAATGAGCTTCTCATGATCGATCAACTAAACAATGACCCTCCATGCTCTTTAAATAGAGATCATGGACCAATCGGGTTTTAAGCCACGGATCAAGGTTAGGTTTGATCTAAGAGAAGTTGAGCCGTCGGATCACTCTATGTCGGAAACATATCGTGACCGTCGGATTAAGTATTTACAAATGCATACTAATGCACACTAAAGAAACACACTATCCCTAACGGATATATTACACAAGTTGATCTTAACTAACTCCTAAGTGTCTAAATATCCTAACACCCCTTTGCTAAAAAAAAACATTTTATGTTTGAAGAAGACATTATCTTAATTTTTATTGTAAAGTTTTATATTTGGACAAGTGTCCAAGGATGACTATAATTGCACAATATTATTATTTAAATAAATAAAATAGGAGATACTCACCTAAGGAGAACTGTTGAAAGAGTGTTTACTGACCCACTAGGTGGAATGGAATCTGGGGTAGAAGACAATGGACAAGTGGCAGCATCATGAGGCAAGTAACTAGTTGTTGGTATGGGACAAATTCCTTGAATTGTGGTCATAGTGCCTTGAAAGATGGGACTGGAGCTTGAGGCTCATTTATTGAAAAGTGACCACTAAAGACTTAGGCATCTTTATAAAGCCATCGAATTTGGACTGAAGCCCAACACTTTTCCTCATGAGGAAATTTACCTTGTGGTTCTGCTGTATGCACACAAGAGATTCGATGAGGGGAAGTCTAGGTTTTTGATCATGGTGCAATTCTACCTTGTTTACTGCTGAGTGAAGAGTTTTTACTGCTGACAGCAGAGATTGAGGTTTTTGGCAAGTCTCTATTGATTCCTGGTTATACAATTTGAGTGCCTTGCTTTTACACAGAGTCTTCTACCTAGTGGTTCAGTAAACATGCTCGGGGGTCCAATGGAGGCAAGTAGTTTGGCTGCTTCTTTTGGAGAAGGTTGGGAGGAACAGGCCTCCTTGGGTGTTTTTCCACCCTACCTACGGTTACAGGTTCTTCTTGATATTTCATCTCTAAGTAGTTAATTTACTTTCTGTTATTGTTGATTTAGTACTCTTTAGATAACTAATGATAATACAGAAGTATAAGTGTGATTTTCTAATCTGTTTAAAATTTGTAGACTGCTGAATCTATTTATGAATTGATAGAATAAATGCACTCTCTGTATTTTTCCCCATACTGTTTTCTGTATCGTACTCCAGTACATAGAAGGAAGATTAAAATAGATGAATGATAGGCAGTGAATAGATTTAATGAATAACCTAACTTTGTTAGTTTAGCATTTTCGTTTAACTATGAAGGATGTTTAGAATGTAAAATGTTCAATTATATACAATAGACAGAATGATTGAGTCATTACCATAGAAAAATATCTGTTATGATTCCATTTATTTTCTGGTCTAATTATAAATTGCAAAACAACATATGTTATGTTTCTTGTTATAGAGAAACATAATAAATATTTGTTTAGATACTGGAATAACATTTCAATCGTAGTAAAAAAGTGAAAAGAAAACATATTTAATCATTTCCATATTTACGAACATGCCTAAAGCTTAGTCTTAAGCTAGTTGATTATTGCAGAAGTAAATAATATATTTAACCTCTTACTATTTCCTGTCATTTCATTTTGTCTTATCCTTACACTTTAGACTTCTGTTTACAAATTTTATCATTTTCAAAACGTATGTTGTAGAAACTCTTTATCCTTTATGAATCAAAACCATAGTAAAAGAGTTGAAAACAAACACATTTTCTATCCAGCACTAAACAATACTTTTATATATATTTAAAATCGTATTTATTACTTCAAATACAAAACAACCTCATTTTTGAACGAGTGATTTCAAAAATTGCCAACCGAAAATAGAAGCACTGATATGAGATCGACATTTTCAAACCCTTATATTTTTAACAGCTAAATAATCAAAGATGCAACAAGTATTAAGTAGGGTTCACAACTTGCCTTAAGAATTTTCTTTCGTTAAACCCTTTAAAACTTGTAAAGTCATATAGATAGGGTTTAAGACGAGGCTTAATGCCTCTGGTCAAAACGACCGAGTTTTATAAAATACAATTACATCATTTATCACAAATTTTATAACACATCCATTACTTTAAACTAAGCATGCAGCCATTCGGCGCTTGGTATTTTCATCAAGTGTTCATCAAAACTTATATTTCAAAAACAAAAACAAACGGGCTCATCCCTTACCAAATATCTCTAAATATTTCAACAGGTTACGCAGACTGCTGAGGATAAAGCACTCTGGCTTGACCTTTAAAAATAGTTTTCTTTTTAAACCATTCTAATTTTAAACATAGATGACCGAATTTATGCAAAATCCCTACTACCAAGTCGACTTATCAAAACAACAAAGCATTACAACAACTTATGGAAAACAACCATCGCATGACCAAGGCACAAGATACTGGCAGCATTACATATGTATATTATTTCTTCACCGGCTTGCAAAATAATTGCAGCAAGAAAACAAGAAGCAAAGAGGTCGAGGGTTATTCCTCCCTGTGCCATGGAAAATAGCTCAAAAGAAAACTAAAACTACTGAAAGTCTAAACCCCAACTTTAAAACCGAAGCTCATACAACCAACACAGATCTACACTTAGCCAAGAACCTAGCTTGAAGAACTTTGAAAGGCCACAAGGTATCGCCGAGGCTTACCAGGATGCCAAGCTATCATCCTGAACAGTTTCTTTCATTACAAGCCAACGGCGAGAATCACCTGCAACTACAATGCAATAAGGGATTCAGAAAAACATAAACCATTACATTAAAACAAATTGCAACAATACCAAGAAGGCTACAACTTACCTTGAAGACAATAGAAATCAGTTCTAAACAATAATCCTTGCAACTGACGAAGAGCACCAAACCCTTATCAAATACCAGCAAAACAACAAAGGAGTGGCTCGACACTGAATTCTATGTGAGAGATTTCTAAATAGTAGGTCACAGGTTCGAATCTTGGAGAGGTACCTCCATAGCTAACCCTAGAATCACGCAAGTCGGTCGGCCTCTCCACCAAGCCACTCGTTGAAAATAAAACCTAAGTTATGCTTTCGAGAAACATTATAACTCCAAGCAGTTATTGCAACATGAAAACCCTAGAAAACTTAACGTGAAGGGTAGCCACATTGGATTCCAACGGGCATTCCACCATTAACTCTTAATGCACTTTCATTTATCCAACTACCATTGTACTCATAGCCTGTAATCACATTAATCAACCTTGATATGAGCACCATCACATTTTTTTTTTGGATCAACAAACTATAGTATAGCAGGGTTATGTTACTATGTCAAAAGGTCATTTCATCATTAGGTTTTCTTTTATATTTATTCTATGATAGACACATAAGGATCCCTTGGATCATACCTTACCCATATTCATAACGATATAGAACGTATAAATTGTATTACGTTGCCAATGTTATTATGCGCTTAGATTACTACCCCAACTGTTGTAATTGGTATAGCATGGATGAAATCATAAGATTTTAAATACTTTCCCCTAAGTCTAAAGTCATAATTTGATGTGTGTAGGGTTAATACTAAGGGATAGATTGAACTATGGGTAGTAAGCATTAGCGCTTAGAACTTAAATTCGTATTTATACATTTTGGCACATAGAGGTAATATGTAAACTTTAGACAATTATCACTCCTTTCAAAAGGATCAAACAACTCAATTGCTGCTAACATCTACATTTGTTATTTTAATATATACAAAATATCTCTTAAAACATATCTTTGATCCAAACTCTCACCTGTAGCATAAGATCTCAAATACACTTGTGTTACTAAATTGTATTGTCACAATAAGTTTCAGTGTCACATGTTTGATTTATAGTCTGTTTTAGTTCAAGCATTTCTCAAGAAGATCAATATTGATACATTTAGTACTTAAAGCTTAGAATAGACCAGGGACTGTTATTACCTAATATTTAGATTCTACCACTTACGATCGGTACTTATTTTCTTAGTATTTTGTTTATGGATGCAAGACCAAAGTAAAATTAATATTCTATATCTACTACAACGTCATGACTTAGTTTAAACAATTGTAATTTCTGAGTTGAATATAAGTAACTAAAAATTTCATTAACATTCGAATGTATAAAATAACCAACATACAGACTAAAATAGAACTCACCAAGAAACATTTCGAATTACTCTATTTTACAGGTTGAAGATTAACTGAAATTTTAATAGGATCTCTTCTAGTAGAAGTATTGCTCTTACCTGTTATCTAAAAACAAAGGTTCAAATGCTTTAGCTATATATCTAAGTAATCCTCAGGAAAACCCATAGGACCCCTTCATCATTATCAAAATAAGAACAACAGTTAGCATTTATAAACATTAACAATTGATTGAGCATTGGCATAAGTAATCTAAAAAGTACAGCTGAGACAAGAAAACATCCAATAACATCTTAATGTAGATTTAATTTCATTTCATAACAAGTTGCAAAACAATACGTCTGTATGATTGTTACAAACTTTTATTTCAGCATGTCGACATAGAAGCATTAAATATAATTCCACACAGCAAAGTACAACATTTAATGCTCCATTGAAAATTTTTAAATTTTTGTGAATTTTAGCAATGTTACACAATGAGCAACTTGTATACCATTTTCCGCTACACCCGAATACAATGTCAAATTGAGAGAAGGATGCAAAAAGAGTGCAACAAAGAGAGGAACCATACCAATCATGGTTGAATCAACCACCCATTTGATTCCCATTACACCCAGATTCACCAAGTAGGAATGCCTATTGTAACAATAGTTCTTTACATGTTTGCAAAGAAGGAAATGAAATAGAGGTTGGTATGGATGATTTCTATGGATATGGGTTCCATGGATGCAATGTTTTTATATGCATTCCAGGGTGATGAGCCAAGGGATGATTCTCATATCACTAATACCCTCTTCAAAATCCTGAAATATGCTTCCACCACCCCTCTCTTTGGACCTGCCTAGTCAAAGTCTACCCAACTAAGGACAACATTGTTACTATACAACTTGAAATCAATGTATGGCATGTCAAACATGTGTTTCTCGACACTTTTGAGGTAATTGACCAACAATTCCCTTATATTTTGAGGAACCTTGTCACACAGTCAACATTGAAAATGGTCTATTTTATGAATGTTAAATGTCATTGTACATTTATATTGCCCACTAACCACATATTATTCAAATAGAAGGTACTTCTGAGCGATAAAGTCTTTCCTAGAAACTACTAAGAGGCAAAATAAATGTTGAAAATGTTGGGTGTTGAGTACATATCATATCATGTGTGTCTAAATAGTTGTATTCTATTAAGATGAAAATATGCAGACAAAGAGATATGTCCAAAATGTGGGCATGACAGGTACCACCAATCAAGAAACAATGTTAAAGCACATGGTCCTCCTCATAAGATATTGAGGCACATGCAAATATTAGCCATATTTCAAGGATGGCATGCCTCGCAGAGAAGTGATTTAGGAGTTATGTGAATCCCAACAAATAAAATAGCCATGAATCATATAGAGTATACATGGACCGATAAATTCAAGGATGAAGTACGGATCCTTCTATTGAACATAGCTATGGATGGAATTAACCCATATTCCCTCCAAAACACAACTATTTTGTTTGGCCTATAGTAGCGAGCAATAACAATACCATCCCATGGTTTTCCATGAAGAATGAACATCTTTTGTTGGCTCTTATAGCCCCGGATAGAAGATAAGTGAATAATATTAATGTTTACCTACAACCATTGATCGATGGATTGAAGGAATTATGGGAAGGGATAAAATTATACGATTTATCAAGACCTATCCCAATAGAGAGGATTTTTACGTTGTATGGAATATGTGTGTACACCACACATGATTATCCACAATTAGGCGTTTTCTATAGTAAACATGTTGATTGATTTGTTTATATTTGTAACAATATTTTTTGGCATAGTTAATTTTGTACAACTGCCTTGATATTCAATGCTAATGTGTTATGTATACAACAACGTCACGGGTCTTGTAACAAAAGGGTATCATGAATGTAAATGTTGTGAATCACCTATGAAAGCCAATATATGACTACTCCAGGGTATTCCTCCCAGAAGACCAACCTTATAGAAGAGCAACATCTGTTATTAATGGTAAACCAAAGAGAACCCAAAGGCTTGAAATAACAACATTGCTTGATTGGATAAGGGCATATGACAGATATAAGGAGAAGGAATTTGCATAAATGATTGATTTAAATGGGGAACCTGTGTTTGATGATCCTAAATTATTTGACACCTATGTTAAGAAAATTCTATTGGGATGAAAAGTAAATAAATATTTGATGAGCTCCCAGATTGGGAGCATCTTAAGATTTCCCACTTACTAGCATATATTTAAAAATGTTTCAACTTCTTTGTGGAGGTACATATCATCGAAACAAAGTGCACATTGGTTTTTAGGAGATATATTATTTCTTCAAATACTAGAAATAAACATTGGCCAAGATAATAGAATATAGGAGAGGTTGGTCCGTCTTAGTCTTTTAAATAAGGTGTTTCCCAATGGATTTTGAAGAAAGATGATCTTTATTTGGAAAATTAAGTTATATTGGGTGTGAAGGTGCCTTCTTTATATTGGTCTACTCTACAATGCTTCTTCACTACAGAATAACATTTGTTGGGGTTGAAATCACATGACCATTTGAACCTTCTAAGGGTATGTATGTCAAAACGATATTTTTAGTTGTTATGGAACAAGTTAAAACACATTTAATTTTGTATGTGTTTACTTTGTAGTGTCATTATCCTTTTCTCATACATGGGTGTGTGAACCATGACTTCCTTGATGACCTACGACACGCCATATCTAAATTATCTACATTTGTATGTTAGAACACATCAAAGGAGATTCATATGGCTAGCATTCCATGGTGGCATCAAGAGATACGTGAGAGTGTTTGTATGTTTGAGAAGGAATTGCCAACAATTTTCATGGAATTGCAAGTTCATCTTCTAATTCACCTAGTTGATGAGGTTGACTTATTAGGGGTGGTCTCATATTGTTGGAAATTATTCTTAGAGAGGTACATGAAAAAATTGAATGGATTTGTTCGAAAAAGGGGAAAACCTGAGGGGTTTATGGCAGAGGGGTACATAGTATATGAGTCGTTCTATTATTCCAATGAGCACATTATCAAACAAATCGATGACACAATGGGCACAATAATTTGGGATAACCAAAGGGATAAGGAAAAAAGGGAAGGATAGCTACTCCAAACAAACAAAAAATGGTGCATGATAAAGAGTAAGTCACTTATTTTTTTCCAAATTTCTATAGAGTAACTATTCACATTGAACTTCATATTGTATATTTTATCCCATACATACTATATGTCGGTTTGATTCATGAATACATCAACAAATTCAAAAATTGATTCCATCAATAAATTCATTCTTTACAACGTAGAGGAAACACAACCATGGGTCGCATTATATGAAGAGAAGAGGAGGAAATGGAACAGTGATAGGAAAGAATTCAAATGGTTGAACAATAGAAGCATGCCTTATCTTGATCATTTAAAAAAAAATATGCCAATGATCTGTCCCAACAATTGGGTTGATAACTAAGTTAGAGAGAAATACGATGCATCCGATCATTACCCTCCTATTGAAGAGGATGCGCTAAACATAGGGATCGAATGTACCAAGTTGGTAATAATATCTTTATGTACATTTTTAGCTTTATAATGCACCTTTTATTTATAAAATATATATTTTATATATTAATGGTCGAGTTATTAGACATATGACACAGTCATTTGTTCACATTTACAACTGCATTTGTTCCCATCTATGTGGTGGGAATATTGGCATCATTTATGAACTAAGGATGGCGATGATGGAATTATCACACAAGATTGTGGAGTGGAAGTCGAGTTTCACCAATCTAGTTGTGTTATCCACCATGACCATAATAAAATAGGCGGGGAGTTAGGTTACATTAGAAAGATACAAGAGACCATTCAAGTGGAATTCTCATCTTTCCAACGTGTTATTTTTAGGTGCAAGTGGTGGGACACTTTCGATTGGAGTAGTGTAAGGGAATATCACGATAGTGGGTTGATATGCATCAACTCTAGAAAGATGTGGGATGAAATTAAGGAGACTTATGCTTTCCCATAACATTGCAACCAAGTGTTTTTTTTTACCCGAACGTGTTGGATAGGGATTAGTGGTTTGTATTAAGACAAAACCCTAGTTCAAAACATATTTTTGTAAACAATAATGCTATCATGTCAAGTGAGGAAGATAATCATGGTGATCGAAACAAAGAGTGATATGTACCTATTTTATTTCAACATGTATGATGTTGATGTATCATTTTATTATTGTTATTTTTAATTTGCTAATTATATATATTTTTAATTCATTTTATGACGGTGGAAATGAAAAGTTAACTACAACCAATTTTTAATCAATTTTAGTTGGTTAACAATCAATTTGATGTGTAATGTGTTCGCATATCTAGTAATTTGTGATTGTATGGAAGAAATTATTGAAAAATAATTTATTTTAGTTGAAGGTATTTTTATCTCATTGCATATTTAATATAACATTTTAGAATTATTTTGATGATAAAATAATTGTGTGGATTAGTTCCACCTTCATAAGCTCTCTTTGCAAACTCTATATACAAGGTAAATTAAAATTACAATATCCTAATACACTCAATTCAATAGTATACTATGTTAATTGCATGATTTAATATAACTTTATAATATATTAACTTTAGATTTATTTGCATGATTTAATATAATCAAACAAATGGATGTAAAAAATTAATGAAATTTATTTATAAAAAAATTCATGATTTAATATGCATTATATTAACACTATAATTTTCATTATAATTAATTGTAAAAAATATTGTAATTTTCATTATAAGTAATTTGTAATTCCTTATTAAAAAATAAAAATGTTTACCATTACTAAACATTATTATATTTAATTTAAATCTAAACAATATATTTTTACAAAATTGTTTTATCTTATTTGTAAAAATATGGTAGTAATTGCACTCTCAAGAAGAAGTTATTATTGATGTTTTTTAATAAATGCCTCTCATAATTTTTCAAAATAGATATGCATGATGTGTTTCACAATTTAATATGCATGATGTTTATACACAATATAAAATTAGAGGAATCATTATTTTATACATAGCTCACAAACATAAAAAAAGACATGTAATATCACATAACATAATATGATATAAACATCTAATAATTACATCTAAAATCACCTAACACAATCTAACCTATACATCTAACATTACCCAATATCATCTAAGATACAAATATAATAATCACATCTAAACAAATAAAAGAATTAACTAACATCATCATCAGACACATTTTACAAATATAAACATTGTTTAGTACACAACTCTACCAAAGATAAGCATAAACAAACATTATCTAACATACACATCTACCAAACATAAACAAAATTTAAGAAACATGTCTAACAATGCACATATAAAAAACATATCTAATAAAAAAATCTAACAAAACACAAACATTATATAACATACATATCTAATAATCACATCTAGCATACACATCTAATAATCACATCTAAAAAACATAGGTATTAACTCACATCATCATCATATAAAAAACATAAACATCATCTACTAACATACACATCTATAATTAGCTAACATCATCTAACATACACATCAACATCAATATATAAATAAACATCAACATCAACATGAAAAATGCAGTATCTATGTCTTCTAGATGTGTAGCAAACGATGTTTATCTTTGTAAAATGTGTTTATATTTGTAAATATTGGGTAATGTTAGATGTATAGGTTAGATTGTGTTGGGTTATTTTAGATGTAATTATTAGATGTTTATATCATATTATGTTATGTGATATTATATGTCGTTGCTTATGTTTGTTAGATGTGTATAAAATAATTATTCCTCTAATTTTGTATTGTCTATAAACATCATGCATATCTCTTTCAAAAAATTGTGAGAGGTGTTTATTAAAACACATCAATAATAACTTCTTCTTGAGAGTGCAACTACTGTCATATTTTTACAATTAAGGTAAACAATTTTGTAAAAATATATTGTTTAGAATTAGATTAAATATAAAAAAATAGTAATGGTAAAATTTTTATTTTTTAATGAGGAATTACAAATTACTTATAATGAAAATTACAATATTTTTTACAATTATAAATCTAATAATTACATCTAATAAGCACAATCTAACATACACATCAACATCAATATATAAATAAACATCAACATCAACATGAAAAATGCAATATCTATCTATCTATCTATCTATATATATATGAACAATATTATCAAACTCATGATACATGCCAAATATACATATCAAGTCCAATGACTACTATGAGATAGATGGTCCACCTCCAGAACTAGAGGCATTAGTACCTCTGCCATGAATAAATATAGACTAAACTAGAAAGTCATATCTCTCTCCGTGATGATAAATCCCACCCAATGCGACCACCTTGTATGGAACTGAGAGGACTGGTGTAGAATATGGTCAATGATCAACTAACTAAGGAGAGGGTGGTCGATTAACCTATGGATGATCCAGAGATGGTAGTTAGTTGGATGTGTGAGGAGGAGAGGGTGGTCGGTTGATCTATGGATGAGGAACTGGTGGTCAATCATCATGGTCAGGAGAAGGAGGAGGTGGAGAAGATGATGGTCAATCAACTTGGTGATGAGAAGGAGGGTGTGGAGGAGATGGTGGCCAATCGGCTTGGTGAGGGGAAGGAGGAGGTGGAGGATCACCACCCTCATGATCAAATGAAGTAAAGGAAGGTTGAATATCATGGCCATACCTCCTCCTAGATAGAATACCGAATGCACGGTAATATGACACATCAAACTCATCATAGCATGTGGAAGATTCCTCCATATCTATATGAGCTCAAGGTCTTCTATTGAACCAACAATGCATATAACTAATTCACTAACTCCCGATGGATACATCACAAGATAGGTGTCTACAACTAAATCAATGCCTCGGGCTCAACCATCTTTTCGTTCGGTACATGGGGAGGATCCTCCCTAACATAAGTGCTAATATGTACAAAATATATAATACATAACACTAATTAGACAATTCCATAAAACAATTCAATAAAACAATTTCAAGAAAATGTTACAATAAATCACATGTGCATTAAGTAAGATAATAAAATGCAACTAGATTAGTTAAAACATAACACCAATATTACTTGACTGGCATCTGGTGGCTTATCCTGGGTGAAAAGGATGTTCATAAATCCTCTCCAGCCTAGTCTTATGTATGGATATGGCACAAGATATAATGTGCGATCATCCCCACTAGCAAGTAACTCGAGTGTCTCCGAGATGATCCTACCTGGGAACTTCATCTAGCCCCTCTAGGGCATAATCTCTCCCCACATGTGCATATGCACCTCTATTAGGAACCCATGTCAACCCTTCTCTTTACTTTGTTAGTATATTGTTGTTGGACGCATATGCTTTGTAAGTCGTACCGTAGTATTATATGTTCCATGATTGATCCATAGTTTGTATTAGCCCATAGTATTATATGTTCTATGGTATTGATCCATAGCATTGGACGCATATGCTTTGTAAGACGTCCCATAGTATTATATGTTCCATGGTATTGATCCATAGGATTGGCACATAGAATTAGTATATAAGTACGTGTTGAGGCCAATGAAGGCACCAGGAAGTTATTTGTATTGAGATTTCTCAAAGGATGTTGTCCCCTCGAAGTGGCCCGCGATCAATAAATATCTTTTGTGTTCTGCTATATTATGCATTTTCATCATATTTGCTGCAGGTTCATCACATCTAGTATCAGAGCCTCCACCTAGGTTTGAGTCACAGAGCAAGTGGCAATGTCAGCATTGCAGTGTTCATTCGAGGCTCATATGGATCAAAGGGGACACCATCGTATGGGCACACATCTAGCCCAGAGTCTGGACTGCCGAGCGCGGTGGAATGCTAAGATCCTAGTGGGTGGCCTTCACTATCACGTTAGGGTTTTGGTGTAATGGTTCCCCACATCTGGTATCACGATGCATATTCCCAATAGGTTGGTTATCACTTCATTAATATAGTATTGTATGTTGATGACATGTTGTTGACAAGAAACAACATGAATGTCATAAATGAGGTGAAATCACATCTATCCTCCAAATTTGACATGAAGGATCTCGGTGCTGCTAACTTCTTACTAGGAATGGAGACTAGAAGAGATTGTACAAATAGGAAAGTCTAGTTGAATCAAAGAAAATATGTTGAAACGATATTGTACATATTTAGCATGAAGGAAAGTATATTGGTCTAGGCCCTATTCCTATAGGTGTAAATTTATCTGCATATAAATGTCCTAAGACACATGAAGAGGAAGAAGACATGTCACTAGTCCACTATGCTAGTGTCATTGGTGTTTTGATGTATGAAATGGTATGTACAAGATCAAATATTGACCATGTAGTAGGAGTTTTGAGTAGTTATATGCCAAAACTAGGGAATGAGTATTGGAAAACTATAAAGAGGGTTCTTAGGCATTTGTGTGGCACCACATATTGCGCAATATGCTACCAAGGAAGACTTGGATATAACATTGTAATATATGCACATGGATTTGTTGATGTAGACTGGGTTGGAGATCTTGATCGCATAATATATACAAATGGTTATGTGTTTAACTTATTTGGAGGATCTATTAGTTGGATGAGAAAGATAAAAATTGTGGTTGCACTCTCAACTATAGAAGATGAATACATGGCAACCACTCAACTGTAAGGTTAGATTATGATTGTCAAAGTGAAATCTTCTTGGAAAAGAACCTTGCTTATCATTACAAAATGAAGCACATAAATGTATAGTACTACTTTGTGGGAGATATGATTGAATACAAGAAGGTGTTTTTGGAAGTTGTAGACTGATTGAGAAAATATGTTAATACTAAGAAGTTATCTTGGCATAAAGAATCTATGTGTATTGTTGCCTTGAACTTGTGTGACCCTATTAGTATATTTCCCACTATTCTGCAAAGAAAATAACAAGTGGGAGAATGTTGGGTATCTGTTCTATTATTTGCATGTGGGTTTCATCACCTTATGATCCCTCTCCTTCTAGTGTTTGGCCCCGTATGAAACGGTCATGCGTGGGGCATAGACTTGGGGTGTGAAGTGATCTCAATCCTAATTAATGGATTGTGGTCTCAATCTAATCTAGGTTAACATATTAGGGTTTTGGATGCTATGGAATACCTAAATATTGTATCGTATATGGTTAAGAAAAACAACATGAGAAAGATAGATAAGTGGCTCCAAGTTTTGTTGGTTTTCCTAGTTAAGGGTTACCAGAGATTCCATTGTTTAATCTTTGTTTTTCTTAAGAATTTATATGCATTGTTTCATTTCACAGGTTTAAAAAGTAAACTTTAGACAATATATCAATTGATGTATTAATCACATTTGAATCATAAGTAATACTAAAGTGTTCCACAATTTTTGATCTAGTTTGTCAAAGATGTGATAAATAAAGTGCAAGAGGGAAAGACAATAGATTTATCCCACCATGGGGTTATAAATCTACTCATTTGTAATGTGCATTAGAAAGAGATCCACTTGGGGTTTCATTGAAAAATTTCTTGATAATGAGTGATGAAAATTTTGTAACCTTACAATTTGATAGAGATTAAAATATATATCGTATAGTGGAGACAATAAAGAAAAGAATGTTCTAGACAATGATGTTGGTGTAAATACACACTTATGGGCTCACTTGAGCCCTTTTTTCCTTCAATTTAGGAACAAATGTTTCCATATCCTCTTTTCTAGGGATGAAGGAACCCTCCTCCTCTTTTTTGGGGGTAAGTGCACCTTCCTTGCTAGTTGTCACCTAGTTGGGTACATAAATACACCTTGTTGCATTCTATGGATTATTTAACTAGATTGGTTTATGCATGCCAAGTTAACTAGACTCACTCAACAAGTGTGTGCTAGTTGATACCATGTGATATTTTGGAGCAATGGATATAAAATCTAAATGGATCTGCAATACAGTTAGCAATATATTGAAGAAGAGCTAAAATAATTACAATAACATAATATTCATTAACTATAAAAGGATAAAGTCACATGGTATTAGAGCCTTAGGGATTCTAAATAAATTTGTAAACAAATAGGGTTGTAGGTATGAGAAATAGAGCAGAGTGCATCAGTTAGGATGGCAGAGTAAAATTCCCATCTAGCTCAATGGTAGAACCTTGGACTATCCAAAAAAAAAATCAAAGGGAGATTATTTGTAATGGAGAACAAATATATGATCATTTCCAATCATAGAGGACCTGAGCCTCAAGATCATCATTGGATCAAAATCATTGCACCAAGCCTCAAAGGTTTAGAGGTTCTATGTAGTGAGGTGTTTGGATCCCATCGTGTTCGATTGGTGTAGTACACTATCGAAATGCATGAAATATCAACTAACATGATGCAAAACTGGGAAGATGAATACTTTTGGATTTGGAAGTATATTATGCAGTTTTGTTTTTGAGAGGGTAGCTACCATCAGTCCTTGGGTATATGCATAGCCACATAGTCTAAGGGACCCTTCCATTATCTAGTGGATAGGTACAATGCTATGACATGGAGGTTGGTGCAGTGCTAGCCCATACAAGGATGATTTCTTCACTTAGTGGGAGTTCCAAGTGATAGGAATCAATGAATATACATATCATGGAATATACTTCAACCATGAACCTAACATGGTAGTACCTCCGAGAAGTGCACTAGGTGTAGTTGTTAAGTCTCTTTATTTTTCAATATTATTATATTTTTATGAGTTTTGGTATATATTTCAAACAAAATAACATGTTTTTTATGTGGGTACTGATATATTAATAACAATCATGTGAAGATATAGGACTAGTATGGCTTGAGTGGTTCCCTTGGTATAGGAAAAGGACACGAGAGGGTGATCCTACTAATGCTTCACTCAATCTTGAGAATTTCATAAACAACCTCAACCAATTAACTGAGGGGGTACCAAAATAGAATATTGAGGACTTGCCGGAGGTTGTACAATGACAAGTAGTTGGAGTTCCTGGACCATGGGTGTTAACACCCAAAATGACCCCCTAGGTTGTGGGAGAGGGAAAATTGGGGTAACCACTAACCAATCTTTAAACTTAAGCTACTGACCCAGCTTAGTCTGAGAGGGATGTCTCTATAGATCTATGAAAGGATGGAATAATCAAAGTTGTCGACAATGAAAACATGTACCAGCATTCATCATTCAAGATATTCAATTACAACAATACAGAAGATCATATTTCTATTGGAAAACAAAATGGTTTAAATGTAGCTTGGTTGAAACATATGAATCTTTATTTGGGAAATGGAGTCACATTCAAACAAACTCTGAAAATTCATTTACAAATGCTTCACAAATGCATTAACACAGGGGCGAGGTAGTAAACAGCTCGTAGTCAAAGTGATTTTTAGTTGGTGAAACAAAAGAGAAAGAAACAATCCATTGACATAAGGCATACAATGATGAATCCTATATCAACTTTAGCAGAAAAGTAATGGTGAAATACTTGGAAAAAGATAAGTAGAGCATAATTTCTATGAATTCTACTTAGCTGTCACACTGCACCAAGTATGAAAGAAAGTTACAGATTGGAATTAACAATGAGAGATACACAATTCACATGGAAAAAAGAAGGAACGGACTACAAGACCAGTTACACAAGAATCCCTGAGAAAACATTGGCTCGGCTCTGCAAACTTTATTCAAAATAGCTCAAAAGCTTCTTAAAGAACAATACACCAAATTTCTCATAAGAGTTTTCAACAATATTTTTCAACCCTTTATCATTCTATTACATCGCATATATATAGATGCTGGGAGCCCCTTGCTCTACTCGTTTACTACCAAAACAATAATATCTGAATGACACCTCATTTGACCCAAAGATTCAGGAATATTACATACGTGTCATGTTCCAAACAGACTGATTAAGACAAAGAACGAAATATCATAGATAGAGGGCCGTCTTAACCCTGGGTTCACAAAGGGCCTTGCGAGTCAAAGAAATCTTCCACTTTCAATGAGATGTCAGTCTGCGATGCATCATCTGAAAGGATAGGTGTCACTTCTTTACTAGAGATTACAAAATCATGAACCATTTCTATATCCAGTTGGCTGCCTCGCTTGATTTCGAGGGTCTCCTTCTTCCTCCGTCGTCGAATTCCTTTGGACACTTGTTATCTATTAGGTTCCTCATCGTCGCTAGCAGAGCTGGATTCTATGAGGTCAAATACCATAAGATATGGAGGGGTATGCTTTTTCTCTGCCTCAGCCCATGTTTGTTCTGGCATGAACACCACTTTGGACTCCTACCCTTTCTCCATGAGCCAATCCCAACAGAAAAGATGCTCGAACCGCCAGGTACATCATCTTTCCCATATACCAACTTCGGACAAGGGATGTGAAAAGCATATCCATAACTGCTATGATGATGATAGCGGCTACATGTGGCTATAATTGCCATGATAACTTGATCAGATTCCTCAATCAAGTAACCATGATGCCCAAGGTCTGAGATGACCTTCATCATGCTTAGCAACGCTTTCCCAGATAGATGGCATAGCCAATGATGATGCAGAGGTAATCTCCATCATACCGGTAATCATTTGTGATAACAGTAAGAGGCCCCTTTGTCGGTCTATCCTTCTGACATCCCTCACGTGACAATACTTAACCTCACGTTTCTCACACACTTTGAAAGACGTGAGTCACCTCATCCTCAGAACCACTTGGGTCACATGTCATTCTGCACAAGTGATTTTCCTCCATCATTGCCGATCGAGATTATAACCTACCCCATCCACCGGTGCCGGTAAGTTTTTCCTGTCCTACCACGTTGTTCCGTCCTGTGTCATACTAATAGGCCTCATCCTCCCCTCACATACTGAAAGTCATGGATTGCATCACTTCCACCATTACCCGAGCCATCCGCTAATCTGCACAAGCAAATTTTCGTTTTACCCTCATTGCCGGCTTCTCCGACCTTTACACGTCTACCAACCTCCCGATCATAAGCATCCAGCACCTTCAAGACGCTTATAACTCCTTGAGAACTTTCGCCCTCATTCTAGTATGGCTGGGGTCAATGTCTTCTTCGCCTACTTGTTTCAATCTCCCCCCTTTATCTGGAGCCTAGGCCTGAAGTCACTAGTACTAGGGGAAGTTGTCACTCGTGGGTGGATACCTTTGGTCAGAAACTATCCCATATCGGGGCTTGGTATTGACCCACCTTCGCCTTCGGACAGACCAACAATTACTTTGGACGCTCAACGGGCCGTGGGAACTATCCCCAATGTCTAGTTCAGGACCGAGGCAGGCAGCTAAAAAGGTCCAATGACCTTTGGACGGACTCTGGCAAAACAAGGAAACCACTGTCATTGCTGGGGGGACCTCCAGGCTCAAGAGGCTGAGGTCTCGAAGGATAGCTTCTTCGCAGACCAGTCTGTCCTGGGCCGAACATGATACAGGATCTCTGGGGCCCTCCATGTTTGGACGCGACTGCAAAAAACCTTCACACTTTGGCTGAACTGCTTGGCGACCAGCCACCAAGCTTCTGTACCAGGGTTAGAACATCATTCTCTAGAAAAAACCCCTTCTGGACAGACAGGTCACGAAAAAATAAAAATGTAAATTTTGACGGGCGCTCTCACATATATAACCACGCCTCCATAACCTCTAGCTTTCTTAGCCAATTGTCCCTTAATCTCAACCTTTGATTTCCCATGTGCTTGTTTTCCTTTGTCAGATCTGGCCCCTCTTTACCTAGTGATTTGACAACCCGCTTATTTCCACCGTCGGATCATCTTACCAACTCTCATCTGGGCAGTTCATATTATTTGCATGCATCTACAGGGTAGCATCATATGCACCCTAAAAATCCTCCCCTATATCACCCTTTCTTCATGCGACACATTGTGGAGCTGACACCTGTCTAGCGAGACCCGGTCCATCGCATCTACCCTGCCATTATTCATCGTGCATCTTCTAGATGCGACGATCCTCCAGGACCGTCAATCTACCTAGGGACAATCTCATCCATTTACTTCGTCACATTGCATTCATTACTACGGGACCCTTGGCCTTGACCACAGGCTACCACTCTGCCTTTTCCGGGTCATCCATGTGTCTGAACACCTGCCTTTACAACTTGGCACCATCGCAATGCTATTAAAACGATACCACTCACTTCTCATAATCTTTGCGATGTTCGCTCCGGCTGTGATCTGTCCAACGGGAAAAAACCCATCGCATCCGCTTATCCCTTCTCTTCCTTGCATCTTGGCCATGCGATTGTCGACGGAAGCCGTTGATCTTGGGCTTGCGTTCGATAGACGGTGCCTATCCGCACGGTACTTAGCCTCTCCGTATATTTATAAGCGGACTATAGGACTTAGGGTCTTTTAGCCCTATCATTTGATTTCTTTTGTATATTAATTCCCACACTTAAAAATAATTCCATTTTTTCATTGTGCTAGGTCTTTCCTAGATCTCTTCCTTTCTCATTCTAGCTCCTGGCCATCAGGGATATGGAGTGCTCCAGGCTTCCATCAGGTAGTCGTTCCACCTTCCACCTTTCACATTTAGTAATTTTCTGCAAAAATTAAATAGGTGCTAACAATGGGTTAAAGCATCCAGGAGGGTGGCCACTGCAGTGATGTACTTCTATAGGGGGAAAGCTTTAGGTGCTCCTTACGAATATCATGATTGTAGAGATGGGGTTTAAAACGCCCTTTTTTGGGTATTATTAGATCCACTTTTTTTCCTATATAAAATTTTGAGATATTATTAGATGGTTGCTTGTATTACAAATGATATAAATGCCAATCTAGTACATAGTTAGAATATGCATATGTGATGACACTTTGAATTCTTGGAACATGGTTATAAATGATATAAATAAATTATTGATTAAGAAGACGTACATGCAAAAAATGATGAAACAACATAGGATCACGAACCTGATACTCACCATTTAACTGAGAAACGATCAATTGTGAATCTAGACAAACTTCAAGATAAAGGATACCATTTGAAATGGCATAAAAAAGGAGTTCTATGATGGCTTTGTACTCAACCACATTGTTGGTTTCTATCCCCATACAAGCAACACCTGAGAAAAAAAACTAATTGAAAGGTGAATAAATCACCTATGCAGCTGAGGCAAGATTTCTAATATGATGACTAGCACGATCTCTGAAGCCTACATAAGGGAGTGTTTTGCATGAAATTTGATAATACAAGAAACAAATCTAAGTAAGCGACAAACCATGAATAAGATTCTATACAAATGTACAACTAATGTACAAAAAAGTACATGCCTAAAGCATGATGATCTAAGCATAATACTTCTTTAGATAAAGCATATTTCTAGGCTTGGACAACTTATTTCCCTCGTAATTAATCAACTCATAAGCACCATTCTTCGATACTTTACTAACAATGTATGGTCCAAGTCACATATACTTAAATTTTCCTGTCCTGGAGAGATATTTATCCTAATCATAGAGCAAGACAAGATCTCCTTTAGAGAATACCCTAGAATGGATAGACTTATCATATTGACTCTTCGCGCATTTTTTATGTGCTTCATTCTGCATAGAAGCATCTCGACATTGTTGATCAAGATGTTCTATGTGAACTAAACGTTCTTCTAAAGTTGAAGTATTGGGTAAAATTTGAATAACTAACTTTAACAAGGGAATCTCACACTTAATAGGAAGATCTGCTTCAACCTTGTGAACGAGTTGAAAATGAGAAAATCCAATAGCAGTGTTAACTGTGGTTTGAAGTATGCCCATAAAGAGGGTCTAACATAATATGCCAATTAGATCTACTCAAATTAACTGTTCCATGAAGCATGGTCTTTAAAATTTTGTTAATAGCTTTGACTTGACCATTTGCTTAGGGATAAAATGGAGAAGAGTGTTCTTGTCTAAACCCTAATTTGGTGGTCAATTTGGTCATCATATTATTGTGAAAATGAATACTATGATCAGTAACAAGCTCACATGGAATATTGAATCTAGTAATGATCCGATTGAAGACAAAATAAGTAGCAATTTCCCCATCACTAGAAAATGTAGGCATGACTTCTTCCGATTTTGTGAAATAGTCTATGGCCATGATAATGCACTTGTTCCCCCTAGCTAAAGTTGGGTTGAAAGTCATAAAATACACCCCCGATTTGGTAAAGGAACCTATAGTGATAATGAGAGACAACAAAGCATGATATGCATGCATTTTCCTAGTGAACAATTGACAAGCGTGACACTTCTTGAATGCTTCTATACAATCTTTGAAGATTATGGGCCAAAAATAGCTAGCACCAAAAATATTCTAGAAGTCATGATCCGACCATAAATATGAACTCCACAAGATCCATTGTGAGAGTCATTTAAAATGATCTCAACTTGTTTGTGAGTCAAGTAATGACGTAAGATATAATTAACCCCATGAAAATAAAAAATATCACCCACAATAAGGTAATTCTTCGCATTATGTCGAAGGAATCATCACTCATTACATGAAAAATTATGAGGACACCTTAGAGTATGGATATATATAAGGATATATCCATACCAAGGATCCGATGAAGAAATAAGAAAGATATGTTCATTTGGAAATGAATCATATTCAATAATTTCGAGATATTCACTTGAGAACTCTAAAATAAGTTCAGCAAAACCAAAGATTTCTTAGATTTAGTAGATTGAAAATTTAAGTCAAACTCATGCAGAATGATGATCCATTTATTAAATTTTCCCTTGATTATTTGTTGGATCAAAACATACTGAAAAGGATTGATATCTGCAATGACATTGCTTTTGCGTAATAAAATGTAATGACAAAGTCTTTGAATGACAAAAACAACCTCTAGAGCTAGTTTCTCAATATGTGAATACCTTAGTTCGGCCCCAACCAATGCGTGACTGAGGTAATAGATGACATGCTCTTGAAGGGTGTCGTTTTCTTGAACTAAAACTATGCCAATTGTAACGTCAGATGCAGGTAGATATATCAACAAATATTTCGTGTAATATGGAGGACTAAGCAAAGGAGCTAACATGAGAGCTTGTTTAATGGATTCAAAGAAACTTTGTGCAACTTCATCCCATATAAATGGAATTCCTTTCTTTAATAATCACATGAAACATTTAGTTATGTTGGAATAATTAATTATAAAATGTCTAAGAAAGTTTGATTTTCTCTGTAAACTATGAAGTTGGTAAACATTAGACTCAGAGGAGGTAAGTTGACAATGGCTTCAACTTTTAGAGGATTGCCATAATCCCTTTTTTTGATATGGTAAAAATTAGAATCCATCCAAACTTAATGCAAAAAATGTACTTGTGTGGATTCAATCAAATCTTGTAGTGTACTCATAACTCAAACACAAGGCAAAGATGAGTTGGGTGATCTCATCTCTTTTAAGAACAAACCACTATATCATTCAAATATGATTCATCAATGTTCTTGATGTCATGAAAAGCAAAAGACATGGCCCACTGGAAAGTAGCTCTATCATTTTTAAGGACAAAGGGAATTTTATGATATGCAAAAGTTCCCCAAGGGAATATAAACACATTTTATGATGATCCTCAGGATGGATTTGAATCTGGTTATAGCCTGAGAATCCATCCATGAAAGAAAATATCTCACTTTCAGCACACTCATCAATAATTTGATCAATAAATGACAAGAGGAATTTTTCCTTAGGACAAGACTTATTCAAACCTAAAAAATCCATGCATACTCAGAGGTTACCCTACTTTTTGTTAACTAGAACATGATTGGATGCCCATTCAGTTAACGAAACATGATAAATGAAACCATCCTTAAGAAGTTTTTCAACTTCATATTTCATAGTAGCCACTTTCCTAGGGTTGACTAGATGGATATTTTGTCACACAGGTTTTACATTTTCATAGGTTTTAATCACATGTTCTACAATACTAGGGTTAATTCCAGGCATCTCTTCATATGAATAAGTGAATACATAAAAAATTCATTAAAAATATCTATATAAATACGAACTTATTTTGGAGAATAGTTTGCGCCAATGTATACATTCTCTATGATATTAAGATTGCTAGAGATATTGATCGGGATGGTTTCATAAATGTTAGCCATATTACCTTTGGTGTATATTCCCTGTTGCACCACACGGTTTAATGGTCAATCAACAAGATAGATTCATATAAAACTCTCCATTCTCTATCTTATCAATAGATGGAAGGAAATAAGAATGATGATGTAAATCATCCCAGGGATTATTAGGACTTGTTAAGGCTTCCAGGATAGCATTGTCTGATGGAAAGACTATACCTAAACAATCAAGAGAAACAGAGGAATCAATGGCCCAAAGTGACCCATAAATATGATCTGAAACTTCATGGATAGAAGAATTAGTGTCTACGTTAGCATGTTGAATGTCTTGGCAAGATACTTAAGCTATAGACAAAGGTACAACCATTCCAAAATGATAAGATCCTTCCACCGAACATGATGAAGTAGGAAGGACCCACAGATTGTCAAGATATGACATATAGAATTAAGCTACCTAATTAATTGGGACTTCCTCATTAACCAAAACTAGATCAGAACTAATAATGAAAGTAGGAACTGGGATATTAAAATTTCCCATTAGTGAAGGATACATTTCCACTCCTATATTCTTGATCACTGGATGTGACTTATCAATCCATGGAACATTTGATCCAGTAGATGAATTAGGGTTAGTCTGAGTGAATGAAAATTGATCGATTATGATGAATTTTCCTTTGTTAGGAAATAATAACAATAGAAAAAATAATGATACAATGGAATTCATTACATACATCCATCTTCGTCCTAACAAAAGGTTGTAGTCAATAGGAGCATCGACCACTTCCACTTCTACACAAACTATTGTCCCCCCTAACTGAATAGGAAAGGAAGGAATAATTCCATGTAGTCTATAAGAATGTACATCAAAATTAGTAAGTAATGTTGTTGATGGAGCAAGTTCTAGAGAGCTAATGGATTTCCAACAATATACAGCCATGACACAAGTTGATGTACCCTCAACCAAAATAGTCCTTCCAATATTATTTGTGGAATGAACCACATTGATATGGAAGTCAACATGATATGGAAGATGTGTTTTTTCATCAAATACATCAAACTTAATGACCTAACCATTAGAGGAATCGATATTCCCGATAGTGAACAATAAAGCACTCTATTGCGATGGATAACTTTGGAGTACCTCGAGTCTAGCAAAAATGGCACACTGAGTTTGAGCTAAAACTTCAATAATTGAGTAATTGAGTAAAACTCTAACATTTAGATTGTGTGCTTCTCTTTTGTGAACACCTTTAGGTATTCAAGGCATTGTCTCTACCAAAGGTTTCTCTATATGAAGGGGATTCTACAATTGAATATTATCTTTATCTTTCAACGAGGGTTTAGGATTTCCATATTCTTTGGCTCATGTCGATAATATAACATTTGATCCAACCATGTGGATAAAGGATTAATCAATTTAGGATGCACTATGTGTTCCCCCTTGCATACTTGCAATGAAATTGGAAGAACTAGAAGCCATATGGTGTCCGTGTGGAAAAGGACTAGTCAAAACAACACGTTGTTTCTTTTGAGTCTTGACAACTTGTGGGCGTATTCCATCAAAGGGAATTTCAATGCATAATATAGTCTTCTTTGTAAATTTTGCAAGGGAGCATGACTTTCTTCACTCTTTCTTAGCCCCGCCAACATTATTGTTTTGTTTTGGTTTATCATTATTATCCTCTCCTTTCTTATTCTTGTTATTATTTTTCCCATTAGGATGTTGGTTTCCTTTTTGATTTGCCTACACAATATGTACAAACATTGTTTGGGAAGAAGGAGAGGAATTAATGCTAACTAATCCTATTACAGAACATTGAATAGACGTTTTTCATCCGATTGTTAACTGCTTCAGCAATATAATTTTGCACAAAACCAATGATTCTATTGGCATGTGGTATTAGTTTGGGTTTTGAGGGATCTAAACTAGGTCTCGATGCATCGGGTACTATTTAGTATAGTAACCCAAACTAAGGATAAATAAAGTCTAGCTGATGGGCCTTAAATATTGCTTCTTCCTCAGTAGTTACCCTTGACGTAGAAATTTCCTTGGAGATATAAGGCAACAAGGACTTAAGAAACCATTCCAAGGGGAACTTGGGGGGATATTGGCCTTTATCAACCCCTTCCATCTATGCCATTATTGGATGTGATTAGAGATATGGGTATTTTTTTTGTCTAAATTAGGACAATAGATTAGTGTCGGGGTCATACCAGAGAAGAAGCTAAAAACGATTCAGAAAAATCGAGTTGTCAAATCATGGAAACATCAATAAGAAGAACTAGAAAACTCAAAATACCACTTCGCAACCATTCCCGTGAGTGTGCGTTGAAATAGTATTAACCTAATTGATTCATCATTGACTGAGTTGGATGAACACCATAGGTTAAATGTAGTGACATGATCTCCTAGATCCTCCCCAGTCTTTCCTTCAAAATTTGGAATGTCCGAAGGATGTTTGGTTGGGACTGAAGGCCAACTTGGGTCATAACATGCTAGGTCATTCATCAACTTTGATAAGTCTAGCAGATTCAACTTTCCTAGAAAGGGAAGTCTAATTTTTTGTGTGGAAAAAGTGTTGGGATATGAACCTCGTGGTGGGAAATTCACACTAACAGGATTCCCAAAGGACTAGTAAGGGTTTCCCCTTGCCATACCTTGAAAATAAAATGCTTCTTGAAAGGGGGTCCATGGATTATATGAAGGATTACTCCTAGCTAAATTACTCTGCATCCAATTCCATTAGTGTTGAGAGCTATTACCCCTGTTGTCATTCCAGTTGAAGGGATAAAATGACTACCACCTCTGCTAAATAGTGAAAATGGGTTAGATCTAACATGCATACCAGATGATTGAAAACCACCCATTTGATTATTCCAACCCATGAATGGATTTGGTCTTGAAACAGGTCTAGTGGATTGGAAATGTACACTCCCTATTGTCGAAGTGGATGGGGGAATATGACCTCCATTACAAGGGAAACCTTGGAAAGGAATATAGAAACCTCCAAATCCAGTAGTACGATTTGAAAACAATGATTGAGAAGTCATCAGAATATTGGAAATACTCATCATCGAAATCCCAAATGTAAAGATATTTGACCCGCGAGGAAAATGGATCAATCAAAGGTTGAGTTATTATAGATCCTAAGGGTAAAGTGATAGTACCAAATGTAACAACAATAGTTGTGCTAACATGTGTTGCATTTGATATACAGGGAATAAATCGAGGAGGATATAATACCTATGTAATTATGGTTGAATTAGGGGATGTAAATCTCTCGATCCTTCTCTCGGAGTATCCATAATTAATCCACTACTTATATGGTAAGAAATTGTTTCTAATTCCAAAGAAATTTGAATGTTTACCAAAACAGATCGTTAGGTCCAATTAAGAAGAATTAAAAGGTATAACAAATCCTTCAGATTGAAGATATTCCATTCTAGTGGTTTTGGTGTAGAAGTGTTAATTCTTAAAAGTTATGGTTCATTGAGTAAATCGATAGAACTACTAGCTCAAATGAACTATTTAATCGACGCCTCTGAGGAGGAAGTGGAGGATCCAATTTAATTGTGGGAATATTTTTGATCATCTTAGACCGACAGAGAGGTTGATCTTCCACCCTTAATAGATATTTAAAACAACTTCAAACTTAAAGTCAACTAAAACACAAAGAGCACACCACTAGAAAAAAATCCTAGAGATATCAAACAAGCAAACGATGGGCCTTTCAAGGTTGGTGTAGGTTTATTAAATCCCACAACCAAACAACAAATGTGCGAAAATAAGTTACCAAGATCTCCGCTAATAACCTTTCTTGGTGCAAGTCTCCCAAGAAGGCCTGGGACACCCTCCAATGGTACTAAAATTTGGTTCAACGTCCACCTCAGGTACCATAGGAAGACCATTAGTCACCTAGGTGGTCCCTAAGAAAGGTAACTAAGGATACCAAGTAGTACCAACTCGCATTCGATTCCCGGGGGAATAGTCGACAGTCGATTTCATACATATCGGTAAGGTAACTTAGCTCGAAGCTTCAAAAGTACCAGCACCACAGAGGGCCCAAGTTGGTACAAGTGAAACCTTGTGCATGCAGAACCCCACAAATGCTTAATTAAGAATCATAGGGATAATCTCCTTAACTTAACCTCACATGACCTCATGCTTGACTCTTGTGTGAGAGGAGCTTCCTAACCACACTTATACAAAATTGGATTTTCTTATCCTCATTCAGACACCTATGTTTCACAGTTTAAAAGGATCAGTGTTTGCTTCCACCGTAGTTCAAGGATGCTTTACCTATAGTTTGAGAGCCCTATAAAATAAAGCTTAATAAATTTTAATTAATCGCTTAATTTTATTTGTTAAATTTAATGAAGGGATATGAACATCCAACTAGTGATATGTTATGACACTTGCAAGAAATAAGCACTATAAGAATATAACTAAGTATAAAGAAAAGAAAAAATCCTTAATTGTTTTTAGTGACAAGAAACACTTTTTTAATGAAACAACATTTTCCAAAATGTTTTAATTTCTTTTTCATTTTAATAAAAAAATTTAAGCAAAGAAAATACAGCCTTTCACTTTTTTATTTATCAAAATCGAAAATTGACAAACTTCAAACACTCAAAACAAAATGTGCATTTTCTATAAACGTTTGCAAGAGTAAAATAGAAGTATGCATATGCTAGAATGATCTTTGTTTAGATGAAACTCATTTCATGCAAAGAACACCACAAGCATATAAACAGTCTAACAAACAAACTTTTTTGTTTTTAAATTGTCTTGCAACATACAATCAAAGAAAAAAACTTAAAAAGAAAAGACAATTATTTTTTAATTTTTTTATTTGGATGATAGGTACACAAAATAAAAGAGAACAACAGACTTGGTTTTTTACAAAATCAGATTGTTAAACAAATAGTCAAGCAATCCAAAAAATGAGAGAAAGAAATCTCGACAAAACAAGAATCTAAACTAAAGAATTTTCTTTTTGTTAATGAAATTGTTGCTTTTTGAGACAGACATGGAGGTTACAGAGGTTTACAGCCAACTTATTACCAACCAAAAACCCACATTTCCCAACCTAAATGGAAGAAGATTGAAAAAGGATTAAAAAGGATTAAAAAACTAGGCTTAAGACAACGTGCGTACATACTCACTCTGAAATAATAAGGTTTGCAAGGAGGATGGAAATACAATGTTCTAGATAAGGTATAAGGAATTTTGTAGACATGTGACAAGGGATTTTGTTGAATATGGATTTATTTGAACAACATGTGGATAACTTATCTAAAAATGATTAAGCTTCCTAAGATAGATTTTTCCTTTACTTATGCCTCCTTTATACTCATGAGGAAGTAGTTAAGGAAGTTAGAGGTGGTTATTTATGGAATTCGGGAATTGCGAACAATCGTAACATAAATAGTTTCCATAAAATAACTTATTTTTATTTTTTACCCTCGAATAGATACATATGTGCACTAGCCAAAAGCAGGGCGCGTACATGTGGACTAGACTACTGTAGGGCATGTATGCCTTGGAAAACACAGTCTTTTAGTAGTTTTCAAAGATAAATTGTCATCCATACAACACAAAGGATCAAGGAAGTATGCAAAAGAGGGAAAGGGATACGATCAGACCATCAAAAGCATCTGTGGGATTGGTGTGACAAAAGATGTTATAACAATATTACATTCGTTATCCCCTTGGGTACCTCCCTAGGTACCCCATATTATCCACCATATGTACGTTATAGGAATAATAGAGATAAGAGACCAAGTTAGTCATTGTGATTTCTATTTTTTCATAAGAGACTAGTTTGAGTTATTTTCAAGGATTCGAGTTTTGTCCTATCTTGACATGCAACATTTCTTAGTAGAGGACTAATATTTGACAATGGTTTTGTTTTCTTAAGTGTTTTACATGATTCCATGAACTCCCGAGGGTAGTGCCCATTCAAGGGGAGGTCACTTGAATCCTCATTTTATTATTTTCATTTTTATTTCTATTTACAAGTTTATTTATATTCATATAGAATACATAGTTTTATTTCTACCAATTTTGTATCATCAAGTACCTTCTCTTACAACTGTACTTTCAATTTAATGCAATTTTTTATTGGGGAAGGTTCACTCAGTAGGAAATATTATGGCACTTGAGTTCATATTGGCGAATTTAATGTTGAAAAAATGGAAGCAATATATTGCTTAATATATAAGGGTTGAAGGGTATTTTTAATATATTAAAAACATATAGATATTAGGGGGGTTTATAATTATGTATATAGGGGATTGAATAGGGTATTTTGGGTTTTGAATAGGTACTCTATGTCTAAAGTTGGTGTGGGTCCAATTGAATATGAAGTTAGATTAGTATTTGAATAAGTATGATATGTGTGTAAAGTTGGTGTGAATCCAGTTGTATTTGATTCAAAGTGGTGTTTAAATAGGTATGATTTGTGGGCCAATGTGGTATGAAGTCAATTGGAACAAATGAGGATGAAATTGATTTATGTTTTCGGGGTTATCCCCATCTCGAAATATTTTCATTCACTAAGATTTAATATTTCACAATGCAAGATTGCTAAAGGTTATAAGAGTTGTGCCATGCCACCATATTAAGGGTAACATAAAAAGAGGTATTCAAAATGTCATGGAAAAAATGGATACGTAGGATATTTAGTGAAAATATGGGGTTTCTTAATTGGAAAAGTGGAGGGGGTTCAACAAAAGGATTTTTGGAGGAATTCCTTAATATCTAATGAAATTAGGGGTATTGGAATGTGGTCCTTGTGAATACCTTTAAGTGTGATTGTTAATGTTGCATTTTTTTATTTATTCTATTATCTTGACAACTATTATTGATTCCATAAATCCTTCTCATTCTCTTAGCCCCTCATTTCACTAGGATTTGATTCCATTTATTTACAATTTATACACAATCTCATCTAAGATGTCAAAGGGTCAAAACTAGAGTATTATAATACATATTTTTTTATGATCTATCTCATTTGTTCCATGTTTTTTATCAAAATCCCCATGACCATTTAGCTATTTATCAAAACTTCATCCCATAACCATTTAGCTATTTATCAAAACTTCATCCCACAACCATTTAGCTATTTATCAAAACTTCATTACAGTAACGAAAGTATAGGAGATATTCGTTTTACAATTCACATGAGAGAGATATTCAATCTCCTTGCTCAACATTAAGATAATTCACACATTTAAAAATAATAATAATTGTATGAAGAGTTGTCATTGCATGTTTCACTCACTTAGATTATAACTTATAAGTTGACAAATTTAAAATAAAGAAACAATAATAATTAAATTAAAATAAAGAAACATTAATAATTAAAAGTAGTATAAATTGGATCAAAATAATTATAAATTTATAATTAAATAATAAGTCTACTTATATTATAACTTATAAGTTGACAAAGTTAAAATAAAATTTATAAGATGATAAAGTTAAAATAAATAAAGAATAATAATTGAATTAAAATAAAGAAATAAATGGAACATTTTGTTAGCTCATCATTTCACTAGGATTTGATTCCATTTATTTACAATTTATACACAATCTCATCTAAGATGTAGAAGGGTCAAAACTAGAGTATTATAATGCATATTTTTTTTGATTTATATCATTTGTTCCATGCTCTTTAAGGATTAAATTCTATTCAAAATCCCCACAACCATTTAGTTATTTATCAAAACTTCATCCCACAACCATTTAGCTATTTATCAAAACTTCTTTTCAGTAACAAAGTAAAAGAGATATTCGTTTTACAATTCACATGAGAGAGATATTCAATCTCCTTGCTCAACATTAAGATAATTCACACATTTAAAAATAATAATAATTGTATGAAGAGTTGCCATTGCATTTTTCACCCACTTAGATTATAACTTATAAGTTAACAAAGTTAAAATAAAGAAACAATAATAATTAAATTAAAATAAAGAAACAATCATAATTAAAAGTAGTATAAATTGGATCAAAATAATTATAAATTTATAGTTAAATAATAAGTCTACTTAGATTATAATTTTTAAGCTGTCAAAGTTAAAATAAAATTTATAAAGTGATAAAGTTAAAATAAAGAAAGAATAATAATTAAATTAAAATAAATAAATAATAATAATTAAATGGTATAAATTGGATCAAAATAATTATAAAATTTATAATTAAATAATAAGTATATATTTATCTTAATCCATCTTAAATAATATAAACATAAAAAAATTTGTTTTTTCTAATATATTTTATAGAAAATTAAAATAATTAAATAGATTTTAATTTACCTTCAAATCTTATATTTATAATTTTAGTTTTAATTTTTTTTTAATATTTTATAATATGTCCATCCTATTTTTTTTAAACCTACCATATAACATTTTAAAATTAAAAAGTGCCTAAATCTTACATAATCATCAATATAATAAAGTCTTTAAATTAAAAAGTGCCTAAATCTTACATAATCATCAATATAATAAAGTCTTTAAATTAAAAAGTGCCTAAATCTTACATAATCATCAATATAATAAAGTGTCAAACCACCACAAGATATTTAATTAATTATTTGGAGCACTCAAACCATGAGATATTTACAATTAATTACTTGAAGCGAAGCACTGAGAGACTTGAATATATTCATACAAACACAATCCAATCAAAAGTTTGGTATTGGTTATGTATTAATGTAAATTAATATTTTATTATTATTATTTTATCAAATGATTTTATCCATTATTATTATTAAATTATAATTCATGATTAATATAAATTTTGTATTATTTAATTGTAATTTCTATTCATAAATGAAATAAAATAATCATAGTTTTAAAATAATAATAAAATAAATGTTTTCAATAAATCAAAATCAATATATATATAATTAATTTATTTGTATGTTATTTTAAATTTAAGTTATTTATCAAAGATTTATTATTTAATAAAAACAATTTGATTTTTATCAAATATAAATTTTCATATTTATATTTTTTTTCATTTTTTATTATTATTATTTATAGTTTATTGGATTTTAACAAAGAAAGACTAATTTTGGTTTATCAAATTCTAAGAAATAAAAATATGCAATTGCTTGATTGCTTTAGAGTTTCAAAAAACTTGGAGATATGTATATTGCTTTAGATCCTCAACACTCATAGTCTACTGCCCTCTTTCACTATACACATCATGATAACTAAATTTGATTTTAAAGATTTAATTAATTCTCTATAGATTTAATTTGTTTTTCTATTTCATTTAATCTATCACATGTATTTACCCAATAACATTATTAGATAAAGTTAATATGATAAATATAATATTCTATTTAATATATAATTCCCTCTATATTAAAAAAAAACTATTTCTTTTATTTATCAAATAACTTTCCCCAATAATGTTATTAAATGAAATGTAATTATGATAATGGTAACATTTATTTAATTCTATATTTATTTTTAATGTAATATAATGAAGATAATATGCAATTCTTAATTTGTAATGTATAGTGACTCATTGATTTTTTAAAATATTCAATAAAATTTAGTTAAAGCAATAACCTTTTTGGAAAAAAACTATAAATTAGATTTTTTAATTCATTAATTTTTTTAAAAATAATTTATTGAAATCCAATTAAAAGCAACAACCATTTTTGGAAAAAAAGCTATAATCTAAGGATTTTACCTTTACCTTTAGTTTATTCAACTGTTAAAGAAAAATATAAAAAATTATAAATTAATTAAAATTTTATTTATACACATTTCATACATACGTTAATAGAAAAAATAAAATTATAAGTAAAGTTTAGTTTTTCAAAAGTGCATAAGACAAACTTGTCCACAATCAAAGATCAGTATATCAATCATATTATAAAATATATTTTCTGTCTCAACCTGGCCTGCCCTCCTTATGGATCCTCAAGGGCTAATGAATATATAGTCAAACAAATAAAATTATTCTCAGTTTCATTAGACATTCGTAGGCGTTCTGAGGTGCAACACCGGCTGGGCTAAATGGTAATATTGTTCAAAGGCAATACACACAACTTTTTTTTTGCTAACGATAAAGAGCATTTTTTCTGTTAATGGTAATATTGTTCAAAGGCAATACACACAACATTTTTTTGCTAACGATTAAGAGCTTTTTTTCTGTTAATGGTAATACTGTTCAAAGGCAATACCCACAACATTTTTTCTGCTAACGATAAAGAGCATTATTTTCGGTTAATGGTAAAATTGTTCAAAGGAAATATAGACAACATTTTTTCTGCTAACGGTAAAGAGCAATTTTTCTTCTAACAGTAAAGTGCATTTTTCCTGAACGGTAATATTGTTGAAAGGCAATATACACAGCATTTTTTCTGTTAACGGTAATGATGTTCAAAGGCAATATACGCTGCATTTTTTCTGTTAACGGTACATATTGTTCAAAGGCAATATACACACCCTTTTTTCTGTTAACGGTAATATTGTTCAAAAGCAATATACCCAGCATTTTTTCTGTTAACGGTAATATTGTTCATGGATGGTTTGACCTAAACTTTCGGAGCTGGTAATATTGTTCATCGATGGTGTGCCTAAACTTTCGCTGGTAATATTGTTCATGGATGGTTTGACCTAAACTTTCGGAGCTGGTAATATTGTTCATGGATGGTTTGACTTAAACTTTCGGAGCAGTATAAGGGCTAACTAAAACACCTTGCATCTTGGATGCAGAACATTTTTTACCAAAATCATAATTTGGAGTTTAGATGGTAATTTCTGCGATCTAGATAGTTGTAAATTTGGGTAATTAGTGTAGAACAGTCTTGATTTCATTGCTGAAATTACAAACATGCCAAAATGTTCTAACCTGCGAAAATAACAATTTCCAGCATGAATTTCAACCTGTTTTGAACCCAAAATCGCTGAAAAAGCGAGGCATTTTGGTTGTCTTTTATCCTACCCTTAAACTTTCTCATGATAAATCATAATTTGGAGTTTAGATGGTAATTTCTGAGATCTAGATAGTTTTAAAATTGGGTAATTAGTCTAAAACAGTCTTGATCCCATTGCTGAAATTACAAACATGCCAAAATGTTTTAAAGTGCAAAAATAACAATTTCCAGCATGAATTTCAACCTGTTTTGAATCCATAATAGCTGAAAAAACAAGGCGTTTTGGTTGTCTTTTATCCTACCCTTAAACTTTCTCATACTTTGAATTTCAATCGGTTTTGGATCCAAAATCACCCAAAAAAAAAAAGGCGTTTTGGTTGTCTTCTTTCTCATGATTTGAATTTCCACCGGTTTTGAACCCAAAATAGCAGGAAAAGCCAGGCGTTTTGGTTGTCTTTTATCCTACGCGTAAACTTTCTCATAATTCCTCCGCCTTGACATGTGATGTTTATTGATAAGAATGAATATATATTATTTTTCTTTGAGCGAGACGCTTGTGGTGTCTTGTTGTGAGTCCTGTCTGCTCCGGCTCTTTACCACACATAAGCATCACAAAATTTAGTATCTGAAAGTCAATGGGAGTTGTTAATTTCATTTGGGCTGCCCACAGCAGGGACGCGGCGGCGGGCATTGAAAGTATATGTAATTAATTTGACATGCAAGAGCCAAGTAAAACAGGGCGCGGCAACCCGAAGTTCGTCTGTCGGAAACCCGAAGGCCGTCTGTTCGGGCTACCAAATACCCATACGCCTGATCAGCTTTGCTGTCTGTTCAGCTCTCAAATAATCATACGCCTCGCCGTGCAATGTGGAATGCATGGAACAATTAAATTGTTTTTAATAGAAGCCAACTCCATCTTAAGAGGATAATAATGGAGTAAGTTGTCAAGTGGATAGGAATTTTGCCGTGGGATTGATGATAATTTTGACTATCAAATTTTGTTTCTAAAAGTTTTGTACGATTAAACAGAAGTTGTACCATTTTAAAATAAGCAAGATCATTATATTTTAGAAATAAACGATTAGATAAGGACAGAATTTCACTTTACAATAAAAAAATTATAAATAATTTTTTTAAAAAAATTTATGATCAAGTTCATATTTCTATTAAAAGAAGGGGTTGCCATTATGTCATGAAATCATATTGTCTAACTCAGTGAGGAAGGAATTGGCCATCTCTCATTGGGCCAATTCAAATTGTTTCTAAATTTAACCTAATTTTCTTGCTAAAATGGCCCAATTCGTTGTGTAGTTAGATTGGTTTCATCAAAATTTCAAAAAATATTATGCTATCTACTTTTGTAGTTATGTTGTTGTGAGTTCAAATGCTCATGTTTACTATTTATTGGTGCAAAGTATGATCAAACTATCTCTTAAATACTTGATTTTACATTTCATAAAATTTACAAAAATACTTAGAACTTTTGGGCTTCTGGGCATCCATGAATCAAGCCATGATCCTTGATTCTTATGGTCAAAAATTTGTTGTTGCCATCCACTTGGGTCACTTGGGGTTGGTTTGCTCTTCTTTGTTTACCAATAGAGTTGAAGGGAGGGATCCAACTAAAGAATTAAGAGTTGAAGGGAGGGATCCAACTAAAGAATTAAGAGTACACTTGAATTTGCGCAATTGGGGGGATGATCCTTTTCAATTTGCCTTGATTTCCTTGTGTAGTCTTCTAATTTGGCCATTGTGCTCTTTGACCCTGCCTCTGAGACACCTTATTTCACATTCCAACATCATTTCTCTCGATTTATGCTTGTCCAATTAGGCCTAAGTGTTTTTCTGTTGTAGGGTCAATTCTTGTAGCTCACCTTCAACCATGTGCTCAAGATTTTTCTTCCATGCCTCCAAGCTCGATATTAATGTAATATCCTTAGTTTTGACTTGGAATGTATTTAATCAAAATGATATAAATATGCTAGTATGGATTCCTAGTACGGAGCTCAAGGCCAAGGCCCGACTAGATAATTGCTAGGCATGTATGATTTATATATTTATTTGGACCATACGGTTGGCTTATCATGCCAATTCGAAATGTATGTAAATATTATGTTGGAAAATAATAAAATGGTCCAAGATGGTTATGTAAAGAGCATTAGAGGAACTATGATTCCACTGGAGGGGAAGAGGAAAGGGGGTCTATGGGAAACCAAATCCTTTGTTGCCATGTGTCAGCCTTAGAACTCATCCAAATTCTTCATATCCTTTAAATGAGCCAATTACCTTCTCTTGACTATTAAACCCAATTATTGAATGCATATGTGAAGTTGGTGGGAAAAGTCACTTCATGTAGTTATTGAGGCATGGGAGTTGTGACAATTATGTCGGATGCGAGGAGTCCTTTCTTCCATAGTCATAAGCTATGTCAGTTGTCTTTTCACCATTATCTCATATCCCTTGGAGTCAACACTCTTTTGATCATTCTCTCATGTAGACGACTTCTAGACTATGTAGATTTTTTTCTTATTGTTGTTCATGTCTATCACCATACTATGTTTAGCCTAGAAATTCGAATTTAGAGACAAAACTCCAATTTTGAAGGGAGAAATAGATGGTTGTAGGTGAGCATAGACGTCGGGCAAGTTAATAACCTTTACTCATTGAGTTATTCTACATTTGGATGCTTGAGAAGACATGGATTAGTGTTGTAGTACGTTTTCCAATAGCATACAATAGTTTGGACTTTTACTGAACACACTGGTAAGCACTTTAAGGGTTGGATTTCCTAAGGGAACTGTGGATCTGTGAAGGGAAATTTCTTCTGTGTGTTGTGTGGGGTAGTTTGAAGGAGTGCCAAGTGGCTGTGATGGCCTAGTGAGACCCATGTAGAGCTCTGGTTAATATTTTGTCTAAGCACAATGAGTGGAATGGGTTGTGGGATGAGAGAGAGAAGCTTGCATGTGTTTTGTTTGTCATGATGGCCTCATAGCCCAGCTTGGGGGTGGCTTCTCAACAGAAAGAGTATATGCTGGACAGAGGACTTATGGTTGGTTGAAAAATCGCTCTTACATAACCAGTTGCTTGGATCATCTTTGTTTATTTAGATAAGTATTCTTTTGTATATTATGTGCAATGATTTAATTTACATGCATGTGATAATTATGCTTGCGATTGCATGGTATGTGTGTGTGGATCAATTTTATTTCCGTTGTGTGTTATTTCCATATTTTCACATGCATTTTCACTGATATAAATTCATAATTATGGTTATGAGGCAAAATTTAGAGGCCCTTATTTAGTTAATGTCCCCTCTGCTAGCCAAATTGAGGGATGGTAATGTTATAATTAAATTCCCAATAATCTCCTACATTTCATCAAGGCGCCTCTCACACCGGTGAGTGAAGGGGTAATTATGTTCATTGGAGCCAACCATTGAGTAGCCAACCCTGCTTCCTGAGGTGCCCCAAAATAATATCAATTTTGTGTGTTGTTGAACCGAGGTGGTAAAAAAAAATGGTGAGCGGAGGCTACCTTTGGGAGATTAAAACAATTCCAAAATTAACCATACCCATGGACATGATTATTATTATCCCATGATTTTAAAGTACTGGACTTGAGCAAGGAGAGATTGTCCACATGTTTTCCTAGTTCGTTTGATGATTGTCTTGAGTTCTGTGACTCTTGGAGTGGCGTGATTCCATGAATTAACAAGGGTATGCTTAAAACTTTAGGGGATGGGGTTATGTTGATCCACCACCCCCCATTTTTAATTTTCCAACACTTAATGAACAAATAACATTAGTTTGAGTTTGTGCCTTTGAATTGAGGTTGTGTAGTATGTGGTAGGAATGGAATTCTTTGTTTGGAGGGTTCTTTTTATTATGCGCCCAATAATTGCATCGCTAAGAATGAATTTCTCAACAATGTGTTCGGTTATCATTTTTGAGTCCCCAACAACAAACATTTGAGAGTAGCCTTTATTTTTCGTTGTTTCCATTCCTTTCCAAAGTGCCAAGGCCTCATCATAACTATTGGTGGTTATCCTTATCCCCCAAGCATAGGTCCTGCCACCCCTAAATTTGAAATGTACAATTTTATTAAATGATGATAATTTTAATTAATTTCTCTTAAAATTTGTCAATTTAATAAAAGAATTATGTTAAATTTCGAAGTTAAAATGTGAAAGTAATAGTCCATTGGACGTAGCTTGGGTGGTTGGGAGGCATGATACTATACTTGGAGTTTTTGGTTTGGGAGTAGCTTGGATTGGAGATCCACATTTCCCCATTAATGTGGGCGTTAAATGAGTGACCTTTTTTCTCTCTTAGCTTGTCCTTTAGAGCCTCCAACTCCCTCTTAACTTCCATAGAAAGACACCTTTCATATATTATGTTGTGACCCTCATAAGGGAAAGCTTTATTTTCTCTTATCTCATGAAGGCCCCTCCTTTGGCACTGCTACATTCTACACTTATGAGGAGGACCCTTAAAAGCGCCTTCCTCCCGTTCATTGTTGTCATGCCCTAGATCAACCATTTGAACTTGCCATTGCAAATGAACAAACCACTAACGAGAAGCACCACCTTTCAACTCTATGCTTTAACTTTAACTATGTACTTTAAACTTTAACTATTTGCTTTAGTTCCTTAAACTCATAGCAAAAGTTAAGTTCTCTAAATGCCTCTTTAATTCCTTAAATTCATAACCAAAGTTAAGTTTTCTTTCCTTACTTTGAATCCCCAAACCATGAATTTGCTTTATAAATTAAGAAAATCAACTACTTCCTCATTCCATTTGGGATTACACTACAATATAGACACTAACTTCTTAAGCTGCACAATTCTCATAAACTCTTCTCCCTAATCTACATTCCTAAAAACCTTTAGTATTTACTAAACTATTCAAAGCAACAAAAATATGAATCATTATCCTATTACACATGCAATGAATAGCTTTGCTATTTTTTTCATTTACCTCCATTAAATTAAAAAAGAAAATCTTCACCATAAGTATATTTTTTAATTTGTACATTAATAATAAAGATTTTTGTAAATCAATCCTAGAATAAATTAAGATCAATAAAATATATTACATTTAAAAGTAATTCATTTTTATTATTTTTATTTAAAATTGATTTATTCTTAACCTTTTGAAATTAAAATTTAATGGTACTTAAGTTTTAAGAAAAATAATATTTTTTCAAATATTACAAATAATAAATAATAAACACTAGTACAAAATTCTATACTTTTATTAATAAAATAATTAAAATCCTATACTTTTATTAATAAAATAAATCAAAATTACATGCTCAAAATGGATACATGATTGACTTTCACATTTAAAAATAACCCAAAAAAGTTTTTTTCAGAATTAATATTCTCACCTTATTCCAATTAAAAAAAGCTGTTTACAGAATTCATATTTTCACCTTATTCCAATCAAAATACACACTTTACTTGCGAATGTGAAATGCAATTTTTCCATTCATTTCCTTTTCTCAATTTTCAACGATACACAATTTAACCTCCTGTTATTTTCATTCAAAAAACCATTCTCCCACTCCGATTGGGACCCTAAATAGGAAATACAGGTGGGTCAGTGTTAGTTACGTCCAAAACATACATGTAGCTGTGGCCCACTGAAAATTCAAAGTCGGTATGGAACTTCCAAGAGTTTTCACATTCAATGGTAAAATCATAGCGGACATTGTCTGCCGCACACTTGGATGGTTTAACAGCTGTTTTATTCATTGTAAAGTCGATCCCTGGCGGAATCGCTTTTAAAGCGTCCAACAAATGTTGCTGTACAAGCCTGATGGTACTAGGTATCGATACCCAACTCAAAGGTCAATCAGATTAAAATTCTGCGAACCATTCAATTCAAGATTTTTCTGGTCAATCAGATTAAAATTCTGCGAACCATTCAATTTAAGATTTTGCTGATCTTGGGTTTGGTTGGTGGTGAATACGTATGAAATAGGGCATCCGATTTAGGTCATTTTAAAATGGATCAAAATTATAAAAATAATTTGAATTTGAATCTTAATAGTTCTTACATGATAAAGAAGATTATTTGAATGTTTTTTTATTGCATGTCAATGGCTAATTGGAATATACAGATTGAAATAAAATGTTGAGTTTGGTTGGTGGCGAAGCCATATGAAAGAGGGCATTCAAATTTTCTCATATAATGTTTGAAGATTTAGGTGATTTTAAAATGGATCAAAATTATGAAGATTAAGGTCGTTTTAAAATGGATGAAAATGATAGATATTATTTGAATTATTTGAATGGCCACAATTTTCACATGATAAAGAAGATTATTTGAGTGCTTCTTATCCCATGCCAGTTCTTATATGATAAAGAAGATTATTTGAATGTTTCTTATCCCATTCCAATGGCTTATTGAAATAAAATGTATTGCTCAATTTCAAACATAATATAAGTTGGAGATTGTATAGAACTTAAAAAAAACAACTAATAGGTCTTGAAGCAGTCCTTTAAGTTTTATGTTTTGGGTCTTTGTAGTCACTAGGTTATTGATCTATAAAAATTATAAAACAAAACTAATATAAAAAACAACTAATAGGTTTTGCAGCCCTTTAAATTTTATGTTTTCGGTCTTTTCCATCACTAGGTTACTGATCTATAAAACTTAAAATAAAACAACTAATAGGCCTTGCAGCCTTTTAAGTTGTATGGTTTTGGTCTTTGCAGTCACAAGATTACTAATCTATTTGCTTTGTTAGGGGACCTATGTTTTGGTTGACAGTCATGTACAATATTAGCTTTGGGTATGCTTCTGTACTATTTACTACTATTGAACTCTGTTCAAAGATGTATTATTTAGTGTGATATTATAACTTTGACTCATCTGAATATCAAGTTATAGATTTTTTTCTATTGGAAAAAAAGTTGGAAATTGTATCAAATCAAATTTGTAAAAGATTAATGTGTATTTAAAATGAAATTAGATAAAAATAGAATCATTATATAGATTTTTTCTATTGAAAAAAAAAGTTGGAAATTGTATCAAATCAAATTTGTAAACAATTAATGTGTATTTAAAATGAAATTAGATAAGAATGGAATCATTTAATTGTATATATCAGATATTTAAATCTGCATAATTTTATTTTAATATCAATAATTTTATCTATACAAAATTATAATTACAAACACAGTATAACCAAATTCCATTTACAATAAACTAGTAGTCAATGTAAGTACACATGAATTGACATATTTTGGATATATCTAATTGTTTATTTAGAATTTAGAGGGGCCTCGATAAAATAAATCTTAGCATTACATTTGTCTCATCCTCTTAATTTATGGTATCAATTTGAAATTAAGAAATATAAACACCTCAAAATAATCTTTTCATAATAAAGTAGCTAAAATATATATTTTTAAACTTGAAATGTAGCTAAAATATATATTTTAAAACTTGAAATGTAGCTAAGATATATATTTTTAAATTTAAAATGCTTTACATGGCAGAGTATATATTCGATGCTAATTCCACATTTATTAATCTGTTTGGCAATCAATATCGTCACATGTTGACAGGCAGTGAAACCATAAAATTGCAAATGGGTGGTGAAAAGAAGGGATTTGTACTAACTTTGTCAGTCAGTATCGTCGCATCGAGAGTGGGCAGTGAAAGCAGATAGATAGTGAAGTTTACGGACCCCATACAATTTTCTTCTCTGCTAGTCTTATCTCGTGTGCCAAGTCTTCTCGGCTGGGCTGCTGAAAGAAAATAAGACTGTGTGATGGGGTCCGGGATGCTAAAAAAGTGGCTGTGGGGATTGCAGATTAGATGGTTCAAGTAAGTAAATTTCTTTATTCAGCCACAACTTTATAAACAGTTTGGTAAAGATTTGATTGACAGTTCCTCTGTGATCTATGTTTAGTAAACTATATCTATCAGGGTTTGTTCAATTTTAAATTATCTGAGTTTCTTATCAATGAAAACTGCAATTGCTTTATATTCCAATATTCCATTAAAGAGAATAAAAAATACAATAGGACTGACTCCCTGTAATACCCAACAAACGGAATAAAAATTTGCTATACAACTAGACTGATCTAGTTGAGGCTCGGGGCCCGCTAACTCTGCCCTTTCCTTATATTTACTGGCTCTTCGGACATCTAAGCTTGTTATTTAATGTGAATCTGACTTGCACGTTGGACGCTATACACCTGTTTCTTTGTTTATTTAAAGTCCAATGTGAATTTAGATTCACGTTAATGAATATTCTTACAATTTCTTTTGGGGGCCAGGCTGTCTATATTATATGACATGTATATGGCTATATATATGGACGCATCCTCGGAAGATTCATAGAAGAATTCAAAAGAAATCTATCTCTGGACGCTGCTGATAATTGGTTTTCCGCATACTCCTGATCCCTACCTCTCTCCGTTCCCAGGTCTGATTTGCAGTTTGAAGGGCGAAACTAGAAAGTCATGAGAATGAAAGCTGATTATCTGATTATGGCACTGGCTGCTGCTGGAGGTAAGCCCTGCCTTAATCATGTTTATGTAAAGTCGTTACGATTGTTTTTTTTTTTTCCTGAAAATCAAAATGAATTGTCTTCAATTGAATTTCATTACAAAGTTGAGTGCTTAAGATTTTGTCAGATGGATTATTTGTGAAATTGAGCTTGACATTCCTTGGTTTATTTTGATTCTTATGCTCAGTTCAGTGCAGGAGAAAATCTATTTTCCTTTTTATGGTGAACCCGATTCCATTCCTCTGGCTTGTTTTTATACGTTTTTCTGTTTTCACTTAATTTAGGTTTTGTGGCCATAGTTTTATATTCTGTGTTGTGCAGTTCATTAGGTCAATCTGCCTCTTAACATGATATTCTTCCGCCTGGCTTCCCTTCAGCAAATTTCCCTGGAACCGTTGACTCTGTCCAGGGACTGGAACATTTCTTCTTTTCAGCCAGTCGCCATGTTTAAATCCTGAAGGAACAGCTAGATCATGCTCTTTCTACGGGCTCAGTGTAGCAAACCAAATAGCTGCGATATTATTGTTGTCATTGGAGTTTACATGAATCTTGCATTAGCTGATTTTGACTTTGTTGGTTGAATCTTCAATACACGCTTCTGCTATTTTGCTTGTGTAACAATTTCTGTTTGCTACTTTGCTTGGATTTATCTTTTCTTAGACTCCTGAATCGCTGGACTCCTTCCCAGCTTAATTAATGGCTCTCTCTATCAGTATGCTTGGCGAAGAGAAATGGGTCTACATTATTTAGCTTATTGCAGTTCATTTAATGCGGTTGCAGTGGGCCAGTTGATCGTTCCAATTATCAACAAGCCCACTGCAGCCGCATTAAATGGGTGAACGATCAACTGGCCCACTGCAGTCGCATTAAATAGGCTACAGTAGACTAAACAATGTTTGTGAAGAGCAATGATTAAATTTCAGAATTACATGAACTGTTTTATTTTGTTTTGAATAGGCAAAATGTTATGAGGTATAGGTAGAAAATTTACAACAAATTAAAGAATAGAAGAGAAGATTTTCATTGGAAAACGTGTAAGATTTATAATGAAGAACTAAAGTAGCTTTAATAGGAAGCTCGCCAATAATCAATTTGCAATTTTTGAACAATGTATTGTTCAATTAGCAATTGGATTATCTGGATTGACTCCTAAACCCCAGAAAACCCCAAATTGTTCTTATCAATTGATAACATTATAAAATATATAAAGTAGGGTAGCTGTTCCAGATTTAAAAAAAAAAACAAAAAAGCAGCGAAAACTAGAAATTAGTGATCTTTTTTAGTTGATAAATTTCTATATTACCATTGTATTCTCAAAACTGAAGATCACCCATTTTACATTGTCAATCCATCCACAAAACTGAAAATAGAACTATCACAGATACATCGTTCAAGCTACACTTAGGGCACATCTAACAAAAAAGCTGTTAATCTTCATGCTAACTTAGTAGCTAATAAGATGTCCATAATAGAGATACCATCAACAGAATCTTAATTGGAAAATAAACAAAGAGAGATTAATGACCTCAGTTATTTGTATTCTGAAATGTCCTTGTATGCAGATTGATAGTAAAATAAGTTTTTAGAAAAGAATTATTAAATTAAATTTGTGTTAAATTCTTTATAGGAATAATTTGATTTGTCTTTAGCCTTTTTCTTTTTTAATTTAAAATGCCACTTCCTATCTACTAAAGCGCATCTGGATTAATGGACAAGTAAAAAACAATTCTTTCTATATCATTACAGTTTGAGTTTTTGAGTTTGATCATGATATGTGGGAACCATAAACCACTTCCAGACGGATGAACAAGTAAAAAACATTCCCTCTATATGATTACAGTTTGAGTTTGATCATGATATGTTGAAAGGACTGCTGCTGATGTTTATATCTTGCAAATTATAATATTCTTTGACTAACATATCCCTGCTTTTCCCAGCATCTAATGTCTGATGTTTATATCTTGCAAATTATAATATTCTTTGACTAACATATCCCTGCTTTTCCCAGCATCTAATGTCTGATGTCTAGCTGCAAGTGAGAGGCTCAACAACAAGCGTGCAGATATTCGGGTACAAGTAAACTATTCTAATATAATATATTAGAATCGAAAATGGCCGACCAGAGCAATAAGGAAATGGGAGAACCAGGTTCATCTATGCATGGTGTCAGCGGTAGGGAACCAACATACAGCCTATCTATCAGTAATGGCCCTACAGACCCAGATGCTCACTTTGATCTTCCAGTGGATTCCGAGCACAAGGCCACGAAATTCAAACTATTTTCCTTGGCTCAGCCCCACATGAGGTCCTTTCACCTCTCTTGGATCTCCTTCTTCACATGCTTCATTTCTACATTCGCTGCTCCACCTCTGATACCAATCATAAGAGACAATCTGGATCTCACAAAGCTGGACATAGGCAACGCAGGAATCGCATCTGTGTCGGGCGTCATATTTTCCAGGCTCGTGATGGGAGCCCTCTGTGACCTGGTAGGACCCCGTTACGGTTGCGCCTTCATGATAATGCTTACTGCTCCTGCCGTTTTCTGCATGGCCACTGTTTCCACCGCAACAGGGTTTATTCTGGTTCGTTTTTTCATCGGCTTCTCGTTGGCAACTTTTGTTTCGTGCCAATATTGGATGAGCTCCATGTTCAACGGCAAGATTGTGGGGCTGGCAAATGGGATGGCAGGAGGTTGGGGAAACATGGGAGGAGGGGCAACGCAGCTGATAATGCCTCTCATCTATGACTTGATTAATAAGAAAATCGGTTCTACGCCCTTTACAGCTTGGCGCATTGCGTTCTTCGTCCCTGGATTCGCCCACATCTTCATGGGACTCTGTGTGCTCATCCTCGGACAAGACCTCCCGGATGGTAACTTTGCAGCGCTTCACAAAAAGGGCAAAGTTAAAGACGAGTTCTCCAAGGTGATTTTCGGCTTTGTATGCTTAGAATTTTATTCTTTTTGGGTCTAGCATTAGCATTAGGTTAAATATGTTTGGATTTGTTCGTTAAAAATCGAGAAGAATGGTTGGAACAATAAATTTGGTTATTATTAAAGATGTAGAAGAATGTTATTAGGTTAAATATGTTAAATTGAATTTGTTGGTTAAAATCAGAGAGGAATTGTTGGAACAATAAATTTGGTTAAACATTTAGAAAAGTGATTGGAATTGTAAATATATGTTGATATTTACCATCAAAATACAAAATACAATATAAATATAAAGCTGAATCCATTGTTTTTGTTGGTTAAAAATAGAGGAAGAATAGTTGGAACATTAAGTTTGGTTTAAAAATGAGAAGAATGTTATTAGGTTAAATATGTTTGGATTTATAGTAAGAAGAGAGGACCTGAGTTTGCAATGACAGATTCTCGACCTGAGTTTGCAATGATAGATAAATTCTCCACGTTTGGATCTCTACTATGGGATTATCATAATGAGACAGTGAAGTCTGAGAAGAAATTATTGTGATTGCTCAAAGATCATTTTATATGAAGTGGAAATTTGGTAGATGAAAATAGGTTAGAAGGTGTCCTTGAGCCCACACTTTCTAACCTATTTCCAACTACCAAATTTCTACTTCATATAAAACTAGGACAATCACAACAATTGCTTCTCATACTTCACTGTCTCCTGATTATGATCCCATAATAGGGATCAAAACATCCAAAATCTATCATTGCAGATGCAAGTCCTTTCTTCTTACTCTTAATCCATCTCTGCGTATGTCGTTCTATGTATTGATTTATTGATTAAAAAGCAAGAAGAATTGTGGAACATTTAAAAGAATTATTGAAATCTAAGCGTCCAGAAATTGAATCCATTAATGGCTACTGAAAGAGATTTGTTTAATGGTGCTCATAACATGATCTGTTTTTAACTTTCTATACTAGAATTGTTGAGAATTGTAAATATATGTTGACACTTACAATCTAAAAATCCAGAAATTGAATCCATTAATGGCTACTGAAAGAGATTAAGATGAATCATTGCTGCTGTTCTTTGTTTAATGGTGCTCATAACATGATCTGTTTCTAACTTTCCTATATGTGCAGGTTTTCTTCTACGGCGTCACAAATTATAGAGCCTGGGTTTTGGCTCTTACCTACGGATACTGTTTTGGAGTGGAGCTCACCATCGATAATGTTATCGCACAGTACTTCTATGATAAATTTAATTTGCAACTTCACACAGCTGGTTTAATTGCGGCCAGTTTTGGCCTCGCAAATATCGTCTCTCGTCCGGGCGGGGGAGTACTGTCGGACATAGCTGCCCGCAGATTTGGCATGAGAGGGCGACTATGGACACTTTGGATCGTGCAGACTTGTGGTGGGCTTTCTTGTATCTGGTTGGGGAAATCGAATTCTCTCTCCCTCGCTGTTACTGTAATGATTATCTTCTCCTTATTTTGTCAAGCAGCCTGTGGTCTAACATACGGTGTTATTCCTTTCGTATCAAGAAGGTTTGTGTTTGGATTTGATGCTGTGTTTACCGTAATTCATTTTCTGATCATGGTAGAATTTTTTGTCTTCAAAGTACTAAATCATATTCTGACATTGTCGGAATCGTCTTTTTAAATTAGTAGTTAAATAAACGTTGAATCGAATTTTTTAATTGATCATCCTTACTTTTAGATTAACTGAACGTCCATTTTCTGATCATGGTCGAATTTTTTTGTCTTCAAAGTACTAAATCATTTAGGAATCTTCTTTTTAAAGCAGTAAGTAAATAAACGTTGAATCGAATTTTTTAATTGACCATCCTTACTTTTCGATTAACTGAACGTACATGGAATTTGCTTTCAGTCTTTAGTTTAACTAAGATTCGCTTTTCCAACATGGGTGAATGTTTTGTTTGCAATTGACATTCACTTTTCCGACATGGGTGACTGCAGAGCTTTAGGTATAATCTCTGGAATGGGAGGCGCAGGGGGAGCCGTGGGTGCAGTTCTAACGCAGCTGCTGTTCTTCACCAGTTCCAAATACTCTACAGAGACCGGGCTCAGCTTAATGGGTGTCATGATTCTTGTTTGCTCATTGCCGATTGCTGCCGTCTACTTTCCACAGTGGGGAGGAATGCTCTGTCCACCCTCCAAGGCTGAACATGCTACCGAGGAAAGATATTATGGGGACGAATGGTCGGAGGACGAAAAGCGAAAGGGATACCATGAAGCCAGCATGAAATTCGCAGATAACAGTCGAAGCGAGAGAGGAAGTAAAGTGGCTTCTGCAGCCACTCCACCACGAGCAGGAAGCCCTCAACATGCCTGATCAATCTAATCCAATCCAATCCATTGTATTCCCCGCTGTAGTTTGCATTGTATGCTTACTTTTTTGTATTAATCTTTCAAAGATCCATTTTCACCAATAAGATCATGGGGTTCACTCACTGAACTTGTTCCTTGTTACACATAGCACGATAGTTCGTATGAGATATTAAAGAATATCCCAAATTTCACTAAATATTGGAAAATGCCTCTTAAAATTGTATTGTTGAACCTCCCTCCCAATATGCCTTTGGAATTAAGAAAACCCCTATTTTCACGGAAGACCCAAAAAAATAGTATCGAGGAAGGACAAATGTGTAAAATGAAACCTAGTCAAGTGCTTATAAAATATGAAAATTACTAATGTTTCACCCCACAGGGGATGAGTACTTTCTTTTTCTTTTCTTTGGACTTCGCAGAACATACAATGGAGAACTTCAATTTGTCTTTGCGGAACACTTTCCTCACTAAGATTTAACTTCGCAGTTTTAAGTGCGGGGCAATTAACTTTTACCTCGTGGCATTCACTTAGCGGTAAGTAACTCGGCAGCATTCACTTCATAGCAAGTAACTGCGCGATTTCGACTTTTTGCTGCTGATGCCAAGTTCACTTGGCCGCAATATTCTACTTCGCGTAATTCCATGTTAATTTGAAACTTTCACTACGGTGAACTATTTATGAGTCTTGATTTCTTTTACTGTGGGTAAATGTAAACAACATTCACACAAGTAAAACTGGAGATGAGATGATGTGCGACTTGCAAAATACAACATTCTTGAGAATGAAATATAAAACATAGACTTATATATTTACCAGGGTAAAGGGTAAACTGCGTAGCTCCTCAATTCATGGAAGTGAGTTTCACTACAGTCTTTTACATTCAGAGAGCTTGGGATCTTGTTATAATTCACGGGAGCTTCTTCTCCTTTCACTCTTCTTACACACCTCTCTTTTAGTTTTAACTAAGAGCTTCTATTTATAGAATTTCAACCAACCAACTTAGGAACACTTCCTATGGAAGCTACAAGATTGCATTAAAGATTGTAATAAATTCTATCCTAAGGTTTCTTGACTTGCGAACTATTAACGCGGTGAAGTAATTACATACAAGACGTCCGCCGAATTGGTCAGTGAACTAACTGGCAGACTTACATTCCGAACATCGCGCTGACACAAAACGGCTGCCAGGGTGACTGACAGAGTCGGCGTAGTAACTATGCGATCAGCTCATTTAATTAGATATTTCCAACACTCCCCTTTAATTATGAGCGGATGGGGATCTTTTAAATAGAAGTAAAATATTACAAAATGTTTCAGAGCAGAAACATGCTCTATTCATGATCAAGTTCACTGTGCGGAACTTGTCATTCCCAAACAACTTCGCAGACACTGAAATGGGTCTTTTGCCAATGGTTTGGTAAAGATGTCCGCTACCTGATCTTCAGACCTGCAAAATTCTAAACATATTTCTTTGTTGTTTATCAACTCTTTGATGAAGTGATACCTTGTGTCGATGTCCTTGGTTCTTTTGTGGTAGACATGATTCTTTGATAGTGTAATAGCTGAATTGTTGTCGCAGTAAATGACTGTGGGTTCTTGCTAATGCTGTGACAGATCACTTAACATTCTGCGCATCCAAATGGCTTGACATGCAGCGCTTGTAGTTGCAACATACTCTGCTTCTGCTGAAGAAAGAGTTACTATGGGCCGTTTCTTTGAAGCCCATGATACAACACCTGTTCCTACATGAAATGTATTCCCAGATGTGCTTTTTTTCTGTCATCTATGCTGCCTCCATTGTCACTGTCAATGTATCCAATAAGTTTCAAATTTTTTGTGGTGGAATATAGAATACCAAAGTCTCTTGTTCCACTTACATACCTCATAATTCTTTTACCTGCTTGCCAATGTGATTCTTTTAGTGACTCCATGAATCTTGAGATTAAGCTCACTCCATACATGATGTCTGGCCTTGTCGCTGTAAGATACATAAGGCTACCAACGATCCTTTTAAACAGTGTGGGATCTACATTGGGTCCATCATCATCCTTGCTTAATTTCAGACCTGTTAATACTGGTGTCGGAGCTGTTTTTCTATTTAACATCTTAAACCTGTTCAATACATCATTCGCATATTTTGAATGAGATATAAATATCCCATTTTCATTCTGTTAGACTTCAATGCCCAAAAAGTACTTCATAAGCCCCAAATTAGTCATTTCAAATTCACTTTCCATGACTGTTCTAAATTCTTCTTTGCCAAAATCACCAGTAAATATTAAATCATCTACATACAGGCATACAATTAGTTTATTACCTTGCTAGTTGATTTTTGTGTACAGCGTTGGCTCACACTCACTTCTGTGAAATCCATTCTGGATGAGGTATGAGTCAATGCGACTGTACCAAGCTCGAGGAGCTTGCTTCAGACCATACAGTGACTTCTTCAGTCTGTATACTCTATGTCCTTGTCCTGGAACTTCATAGCCTTGTGGCTGCTCCACATATACTTCTTCTTATAAATATCCATTTAGAAACGCGGACTTAACATCCATTTGATAGATAGGCCATTTCTTTTTTGCTGCAAACGCCAAAGCTGTTCTGATAGTGTCCATGCGAGCTACAGGTGCAAAAGTTTCATTGAAGTCTATACCAGGTTGCTGAGTAAACCCTCTTGCTACCAATCTCGCCTTGTGCTTCTGCACATTTCCTTCAGCATCTTGCTTGGTCTTATAAATCGATTTCACACTTATTACATCTTTGTCTTTAGGAACATCAACTAGTTCCCATGTCTGATTCTTCTCAATGCATTCTATTTCTTCATTCATGGCTTGTGCCCAGACCTCATCTTCAACTGCTTCTTCATATGTTAGAGGATCATTAACTTGAGAAAATAATGCAAAACAAGAGAATGAATTAGGTGTACTAGCCTCATATATCTCACACAGACTTCTTGTCCTCGGCGGAGTTGCTGGTGTTGAATGGCGTGAACTGCTTGATGGAGTTTGCTGCGCACTTGGAGTGCTTGTTGGAGATGCTGCGACTTATGTTGGAGTTGCTTGTGCTGAACCATGTTGCATAGTCCTTGGAGTAGGCGGTGCTGCGAAGTTCTGATTCTCATGCGGAGTCTCAACCACATCTTCTGTGATGTCATCATGCTCATCATGTGACACTATTTTCACATTCTTCTCAACAGTTCCATCCTATGCTTCATTTTCCACAAACTGAACATTGCGACTGATAATAACTTTTCTTGCGACAGGATCATACAACTTGTATGCTTTTGTGTCTTCAGAATATCCAATAAAGATGCATTTCTGTCATTTATTGTCTAGCTTACTTCTCAACTCATTTGGTATATGTGCATATGCTACACAACCAAAAACTTTTAAATGCGAAACACTATGTTTCATGCTTGTCCAAGCTTCTTGCGGAACCTTGTTCTTCACGCTCTTCGTCGGACATCGATTCATGATGTATAGTGCAGTTGCCACTACTTCAGCCCAGTATTCATTTGACAGATGCGTGACTGCCAACATACTGTGCGCCATCTCCATGATGGTTATGTTCTTTCTTTCGGTGATGCCATTCTGCTGTGGTGTGTACCGTGCAGTGAACTACTTCTGTATGCCATGATTCGTGCAAAAATTTAAGAAATCATTTGAGATATACTCACCACTTCTGTCTGTTCTTAATATCTTGATGCTGTAACCACTCTGCTTCTCCACAAGTGCCTTGAACTGCTGAAAACAGTCAAATGCATCAGATTTATGCTTTAGAAAATAGAACCAGGTTTTTCTTGTGAAATCATCAATGAATGTGAGAAGATATGTGCATCCTCCCATGGATGGTGTTTGCATCGGTCCACAGATATTAGAGTGCACAATTTCAAGTGGTGCATGAGCTCTGTATGACTTTCTGACTGGAAAAGTCTCTCTATGCTGCTTTCCAAAGATACAACCTTCACAAATTCTCTCTGGCTTTTCAATTAGTGGAAATCCTTTCACCATATCCTTCATATGTAGTAGCTTCAGCCCACCAAAATTCAGATGTCCAAATCTGAAATGCCATAACCAAGATTCATCCTTCATTTCTGTTTGAAACACAACTTCTATTGCGCTTCCTTTTTCTTCCTTGTTGCTGTGAACCTCTGCTCCTTTGCTTTCTATCTTGAAAGCAGCTTCAGAATTATCTTTCTCACTTTCATGAACAACATGAGTATTTTTACCTTTGATGATTGGTGTTATCCTCAAAGGAAACAAGCAATTGCTTGTCATTTACATTTCGACTATTAACTGATTGCTTGGGTATACATATTTGATCACACAACGCTTCCCTATCATATGAACTCCGTAACCTTTTTCCATCATCTGTACAATGCTCATCAGATTATGCTTCAAACCTTGAACATAATACACATCAGGCATATATTTCTGCTCCCCCTGTTTTGTTAGAATATCAACAGTACCCTTTCCCAAAACAGTGACTTGGATATTGTTTCCAAGTGTTACATCAGTTTGGACTAATTTATCTAGACTGAAAAATAAACTTAAATTACCAGTCATATGATTGCTACAGCCTAAGTCTAAATACCATATGTCATTTGGAATTTCATGGACGACATTGCATTCCAGCAATGATGCGCATGCCAAGAAGAGTGAACTGTTCGTAGTGTTGTTGCTGCTTGATTGAGTTTCACCTTGCTTTCCTTGATCATACTGCTTCTTCCTGCATTCATGTGTGAAGTGTCCATACCTCTTACAATAATGACATTGAATCTTTGATTTATCATACCTTTGTCCACTTGGATGATTGGGGGTATGATCTTGGCCTCTTCCTGTGAAATGTGCAGGACTGCTGCTGTGACCTCCTCTGAACGAACTTCGTCCTCTGCCTCTAGAGTTTGATCTTCCTCTGCCTCCACCGCAACTTATTGATGACTCTGCTGCAAACACACCTTCCAGAGATGTGTCTGAACCACTGATTCTATGTTCATGATTGAGTAATGAGGCTTGCAATTCATCAATAGTAAATATGGACAGATCTTTGTTTTCCTCTAGGGTTACAACCAAAGATTCAAATTTCTTTGGTAGAACTCTAAGAACCTTTTCAACAACTCTTTGGTCAGTTAGATTTTCTCCATGAGACTTTATTTGATTAACTAGACCAATTACACGAGTATATAATGAGTCTACTAACTTTGTATTTTTCATTGATAGAGATTCAAACTCTCTTCTAAGAATTTGAAGTTTGGCAGTCTTTACCTTGTTGAAACCTTGATATGTTGTTTCCAGCGTGTCCCACGCTTCCTTTGCTGACTGCGCTGCTGTTATTCTTGGGAGTATGGATTCATGTGTCGCTTGATGTATGTGGAACAACGCCTTTTCATCTTTCTTCCTTTGTTCCCTCAGAACATCCCTCTCAGCTTGTGTGAGATTGTTGTATGTTGCTGCATCTACATAACCAGTCTGGACTATGTCCCATACATCTTGATCTCTAAACAAAGATTTCATGGTTAGGGACCAATATTCATAATTTTTACTAGTAAATATTGGGGTTTGCAAATTACCAGAAGTGGAAGCCATCCTTAACTGCTTTTGCCTTATGAATTGAACTCCTTCTTTCCGTAAACCAGGCTCTGATACTAGATCAAGGGAAAAGGAACACTGCGTAGTAAAGAAGATTTAGCTACGCAGTGGATGAGTGCCTTCTTTTTCTTTTCTTCGGACTTCGCAGAACATACAATGGAGAACTTCAATTTGTCTTCGTGGAACACTTTCCTCACTAAGAATTAACTTTGCAGTTTTAACTGCGCAACAATTAACTTTTACTTCGCGGCATTCATTTCGCGGTAAGTAACTACGCGATTTTGACTTTTTGCTGCGCGGTGAACTTCAGAGTGATGCGAAGTTCACTTGGCCGCAATATTCTACTTCGCGGTATTCTCAAATACTTCGTGGTTCACTTAACCAAACTTTTCATGTAAAATATCTCTTTAAGACATAACAACTTAAAACATCTAACGCGAAGTTATTCCATGTTAATTTAAAACTTTCACTGCGGTGAACTATTTATGAATCTTGATTTCTTTTACTGCAGGTAAATGTAAACAACATTCACACAAGTAAAACTGGAGATGATGTGAAACTTGAAAAATACAACATTCTTGAGAATGAAATATGAAACATAGACTTATATATTTACCAAGGTAAATTGCGTAGCTCTTCTATTCATAGAAGTGAGTTTCACTGCGGTCTTTTACATTCACAGAGCTTGGGCTCTTGTTATAATTCACAGGAGCTTCTTCTCCTTTCACTCTTCTTACACACCTCTCTTTTAGTTTTAACTAAGAGCTTCTATTTATAGAATTTCAACCAATCGACTTAGGAATGCTTCCTATAGAAGCTATAGAATTGCATTAAAGACTGTAATAAATTCTATCCTAAGGTTTCTTGACTTGCGAACTATTAATGTGGTGAAGTAATTACAAACAAGACGTCCACTCGATTGGTCAGTGAGTTAACTGACAGACTTACATCGCGACCATTGCGCTGACACAAATGGCTGCCAGGGTGACTGACAGAGTCGGTGCAGTAACTATGCGATCAGCTCATTTAATTAGATATTTCCAACACTCCCCCTTAATTATGAGCAGATGGGGATCTTTTAAATAGAAGTAAAATATTACAAAATGTTTCAGAGCAGAAACATGCTCTGTTCATGATCAAGTTCACTACTCGGAACTTGTCATTCCCAAACAACTTCGCAGATACTGAAATGGGTCTTTTTCCAATGGTTTGGTAAAGATGTCTGCTACCTGATCTTCAGACCTGCAAAATTCTAAACATATTTCTTTGTTGTTTATCAACTCTATGATGAAGTGATACCTTGTGTCGATGTGCTTGGTTCTTTTGTGGTAGACATGATTCTTTGATAGTGCGATAGCTGAATTGTTGTCGCAGTAAATGACTATGGGTTCTTGTTGATGCTGTGACAGTGTGGGATCTACATTGGGTCCATCATCATCCTTGCTTAATTTCAAACCTGTTATTACTGGTGTTGGAGTTGTTTTGCTATTTAACATCTAAAACTTGTTCAATACATGACTTGCATATTTTGACTGAGATATAAATATCCCATTTTCATTCTGTTGGACTTCAATGCCCAGAAAGTACTTCATAAGCCACAAATTAGTCATTTCAAATTCACTTTCCATGACTGTTCTAAATTCGTCTATGCCAAAATCACCAGTAAATATTAAATCATCTACATACAGGTAGACAATTAGTTTATTACCTTGCTGGTTGATTTTTGTGTACAGCGTTGGCTCACATTCACTTCTGTGAAATCCATTCTGGATGAGGTATGAATCAATGTGACTGTACCAAGCTCGAGGAGCTTGCTTCAGACCATACAGTGCCTTCTTTAGTCTGTATACTCTGTGTCCTTGTCCTGGAACTTCATAGCCTTGTGGCTGCTCCACATATACTTCTTCTTCTAAATATCCATTTAGAAACACGGACTTAACATCCATTTGATAGACAGGCCATTTCTTTTGTGCCGCAATGGCCAAAACTGTTCTTATAGTGTCCATGTGAGCTACAGGGGAAAAAGTTTCATTGAAGTCTATACCAGGTTGCTGAGTAAACCCTCTTGCTACCAATCTCGCCTTGTGCTTCTGCACATTTCCTTCAGCATCTTGCTTGGTCTTATAAATCCATTTCACACTTATTACATCTTTGTCTTCAGGAACATCAACTAGTTCCCATGTCTGATTCTTCTCAATGCATTCTATTTCTTCATTCATGGCTTGTGCCCAGAATTCATCTTCAACTGCTTCTTCATATATTAGAGGATCATTAACTTGAGAAAATAATGCAAAACAAGAGAATGAATTAGGTGTACCAGCCTCATATATCTCACACAGACTTCTTGTCCTCGGCGGAGTTGCTGGTGTTGAATGGCGTGAACTGCTTGATGGAGTTTGCTGTGCACTTGGAGTGCTTGTCGGAGATGCTGCGACTTGTGTTGGAGTTGCTTGTGCTGAACCATGCTGCATAGTCCTTGGAGTAGGCGGTGCTGCGAAGTTCTAATTCTGATGCGGAGTCTCAACCACATCTTCTGTGATGTCATCATGCTCATCATGTGACACTATTTTCACATTCTTCTCAACAGTTCCATCCCATGCTTCATTTTCCACAAATTGAACATCGCGGCTGATAATAACTTTTCTTGCGATAGGATCATACAACTTGTATGCTTTTGTGTCTTCAGAATATCCAATAAAGATGCATTTCTGTCCTTTACTGTCTAGCTTTCTTCTCAGCTCATCTGGTATATGTGCATATGCTACACAACCAAAAACTTTTAAATATGAAACACTATGTTTCATACCTGTCCAAGCTTCCTGTGGAACCTTGTTCTTCACGCTCTTCGTCGAACATTGATTCATGATGTATACTGCAGTTGCCACTGCTTCAGCCTAGTATTCATTTGACAGATGCGCAGCTGCCAACATACTGCGTGCCATCTCCATGATGGTTCTGTTCTTTCTTTCGGCGATGCCATTCTGCTGTGGTGTGTACTGCGCAGTGATCTACTTCTGTATGCCATGATTCTTGCAAACATTTAAGAAATCATTTGAGACATACTCACCACCTCTGTCTGTTCTTAATATCTTGATGCTGTAACCACTCTGCTTCTCCACAAGTGCCTTGAACTACTGAAAACACTCAAATGCATCAGATTTATGCTTTAGAAAATAGAACCAGGGTTTTCTTGTGAAATCATCAATGAATGTGAGAAGATATGTGCATCCTCCCATGGATGGTGTTTGCATCGGTCCACAGATATCAAAGTGCACAATTTCGAGTGGTGCACGAGCTCTGTATGACTTTTCGACTGGAAAAGTCTCTCTATCCTGCTTTCCAAAGATACAGCCTTCACAAATTCTCTTTGGCTTTTCAATTAGTGGCAATCCTTTCACCATATCATTCATATGTAGTAGCTTCAGCCCACCAAAATTCAGATGTCCAAATCTGAAATGCCATAACCAGGATTCATCCTTCATTTATGTTTGAAACGCAGCTTGCATTGCGCTACCTTTTTCTTCCTCATTGCCGCGAACTTCTGCTCCTTTGCTTTCTATCTTGAACGCAACTTCAGAATTATCTTTCTGACTTTCATGAACAACATGAGTATTTTTACCTTTGATGATTGGTGTTATCGTCAAAGGAAACAAGCAATTGCTTGTCATCTGCACTTCGGCTATTAACTGATTGCTTGGGTATACATCTTTGATCACACAGCGCTTCCCTATCATATGAACTCTGTAACCTTTTTCCATCATCTGTCTAATGCTCATCAGATTATGCTTCAAACCTTGAACATAATACACATCAGGCATATATTTCTGCTCCCCCTGTTTTGTTAGAATATCAACAGTACCCTTTCCCAAAACAGTGACTTGGATATTGTTTCCAAGTGTTACATCAGTTTGGACTGATTTATCTAGACTGAAAAATAAACTTAAATTACCAGTCATATTATTGCTACAGCCCGAGTCTAAATACCATATGTCATTTGGAATTTCTTGGATGGCATTGCATTCCAGCGATGATGCACATGCCAAGAAGAGTGAACTGTTCGCAGTGTTGTTACTGCTTGATTGAGTTTCACCTTGCATTCCTTGATCATACTGCTTCTTCCTGCATTCATATGCGAAGTGTCCATACCTCTTACAATAATGACATTGAATCTTTGATTTATCATACCTTTGTCCACTTGGCTGATTGGGGGTATGATCCTGGCCTCTTCTTGTGACATGTGCAGGACTGCTGCTGCGACCTCCTCTAAACGAACTTCATCATGTGCCTCTAGAGTTTGATCTTCCTCTGCCTCTACCGCGACTTATTGATGAGTGTGCTACGAACGCACTTTCCAGCGATGTGTTTGAACCGCTGATTCTATGTTCATGATTGAGTAATGAGGCTTGCACTTCATCAATAGTAAATATGGACAGATCTTTTTTTTCCTTTAGGGTTACAACCAAAGATTCAAATTTCTTTGGTAGAACTCTAAGAACCTTTTCAACAACTCTTTAGTCAGTTAGATTTTCTCCATGAGACTTTATTTGATTAACTAGACCAATTACACGAGTATAGAATGAGTCTACTGACTCTGTATTTTTCATTGACAGAGATTCAAACTCTCTTCTAAGAATTTGAAGTTTGGCAGTCTTTACCTTGTTGAAACCTTGATATGCTGTTTCCGGCATGTCCCACGCTTCCTTTGCTTACTATGCTGCTGTTACTCTTGGGACTATGGATTCATGTGTCGCTTGATGTATGTGGAACAACGCCTTTCCATCTTTCTTCCTTTGTTCCCTCAGAACATCCTTCTCAGCTTGTGTGAGATTGTTGTATGCTGCTACATCTACTAGTTCTGCATAACCATTCTGGACTATGTCCCATACATCTTGACCTCTAAACAAAGCTTTCATGGTTAGGGACCAATATTCATAATTTTTACTAGTAAATATTGGGGTTTGCAAATTACCAGAAGTGGAAGCCATCCTTAACTACTTTTCCCTTATGAATTGAACTCCTTCTTTCCGTAAACCAGGCTCTGATACCAGATCAAGGGAAAAGGAACACCACACAGTAAAGAAGATTTAGCTGCGCAGTGGATGAGTAACTTCTTTTTCTTTTCTTCGGACTTCGCAAAACATACAATGGAGAACTTCAATTTGTCTTCGTGGAACACTTTCCTCACTAAGAATTAACTTCGCAGTTTTATCTGCGCGGCAATTAACTTTTACTTCGCGACATTCTCTTCACGGTAAGTAACTTCGCAGCATTCACTTCACAGCAAGTAACTGCACGATTTCGACTTTTCGCTGCATGGTGAACTTCAGAGTGATGCGAAGTTCACTTGGCCGCAATATTCTACTTCGTGGTATTCTCAAATACTTCGCGGTTCACTTAACCAAACTTTTCATGTAAAATATCTCTTTCAGACATAACAACTTAAAACATCTAACGCGAATTTATTCCATGTTAATTTAAAACTTTCACTGCGGTGAACTATTTATGAATCTTGATTTCTTTTACTGCGGGTAAATGTAAACCACATTTACACAAGTAAAACTGGAGTTGATGTGCCACTTTCAAAATACAACATTCTTGAGAATGAAATATAAAACATATACTTATATATTTACTAAGGTAAACTGTGCAGCTCCTCAATTCATGGAAGTGAGTTTCACTGTGGTCTTTTACATTCACAGAGCTTGGGCTCTTGTTATAATTCACGGGAGCTTCTTCTCCTTTCACTCTTCTTACACACCTCTCTTTTAGTTTTAACTAAGAGCTTCTATTTATAGAATTTCAACCAACCGACTTAGGAACGCTTCCTATGGAAGCTACAGTATTGCATTAAAGACTGTAATAAATTATATCCTAAGGTTTCTTGACTTGCGAACTATTAATGCGGTGAAGTAATTACAAAGAAGACGTCTGCTGGATTGGTTAGTGAACTAACTGATAGAATTACATCGCAAACATCGCACTAACACAAAACGGCTGCCGGGGTGACTGACAGAGTCGGTGCAGTAACTATGCGATCAGCTCATTTAATTAGATATTTCCAACAAATAAATTAAACTCCATAAAAATGCAAAATTGGATCCCTTTAGTGGATGGAATCCCCTACCTTCCTATCGAAACAAACATCTTGGTTCCAGTGAGCCAACAAAGATTGATATCACTTTTCTTGGTTTTCATGGTGCAAGGTTTGATTGAATCTCAATACCCACCTAAACCCCAACCTAAAAAATGAAGATTTAGATCTTTTACTCGAATGCCTATGAAAAATACAATACAATTGTTCAACTCTGGAACTCCCTATTAGCTACATATCTTTAATTAAAGATGAAAAAAAATATAGTTCATCAATTCAAATCAAGCCTAAATAAGCAATTAAATGAGGATTTCTCAAGGCTAGTAATCCAAAGAGACTTTCATCGATATTATCATTGGTACACTCTTATTAGATTTATGGAAAATTTAGGATGATAAGCAATATCAAATAAAAATGGAGGGTCTATAAGTTTTAGGTGGGTATGAATTGAGCCCATGATTTGGAGGTATGAATCCATCCAATGATTTGGAGGTTATTCTTCAACCCACCCAAATAAAATAACCTCCAATATTTATATTATTATGTCAAATTATAAACCCCCTTACCCCTTAATACAAAGCAATATATTTTTGGTGTTTTTAAGAGTATTCAAACCCCCAATATAAATGAACCTGATATGATATTGCCTCAACCGTGAATAAGACCCAATGGACTTTTCATGGAATGAATGCCAAATACAAAATTTGATTAAATTTGCAGCTTGTACTCGTCAGAAAACTTAATATACAATAAATCCCATAAAGCCAATCATTTTTATGAAGAAAAATAAACCTTATCACTATTCCAATCATGTATGTTCTTCCTGTTTATATGACACAACAGTTTTTATATTTGAAAAAACAATCAGTGAGTGAAGTTTGCATTAATAGGTGGAGTTGAAAAAACAATCATTTTCCATCGAGAAAAAAAATTCTCATCACTGTTCCAATCGAAAATGGGTGTTCTTCTATTTGTTTCCAATTCCAATGGCTGAAAACCAGTTTTCATCATGTTTAACAAGCGATCGTTGACTCTATATCTGCCATACAATTGCATTACCAGTAAGTGCATTAAATATACAGAGCATAATTAATTGCATCTTCCTATTTTCCAATCAGTAAGTAGAAAATATTGCTTGATACTCCACCACGATCATAGTCACACGTTTATGATCGCCACAAACTAGACATTTCGAATCAGCAAAATAAAAGTATTCCATATCACTTTAATTTGCTGTATCCAATGATCCGACAATTTGGATCCAGTACAAAAAATGGCGAACTTCCAAATTTAAACTTTTATGACAGGTCGTGGCAGATTAGGGAATGAAAATTTCCCTGACTCAGGTTTGTTACTGCAAAATGCTACACATTCCTATTGATTTCATTTCATAAAATTTAGATTCCCTACGAGCAACATGTGGGAATAATAACCATTTAAATTATCAGTGGTCCAAAAGAAAGAAAAAATATGATAATATTTAATATGAGGGTAAACTATTCTACAACTCAAGCTCGTGGGTGTTTTTTTTTAATCAATTTATCATGTATCATAATTGTACTTAGTGTACTTTGTGATTTATTTGTACTGTATTTGGTACTACTTTATTTTTTTTAAAGATCAAGTCTATCATTTTGTATTATAGAAATGAATGTGGGTGGAGTGAATAAAGGAAGTTGTGTTGTGACATGCACTGTATATACATTATTAGAGAGGGAAAAGAGAGTGGAGTAGTTATGGCAAATTTAGAAAACCTTATAATTTTTTACTTTTATAGAGAATAATACAAATGAATGTGGGTGTAGTGAATAAAGGAAGTGGTGCTGTCACATGCAATGTATATACATTATTAAAGAGGGAAAAGAGAGTGGAGCACTTGCAATTTTAAAAAAACCTTAGGGTGAGGAAAGAGAGTGGTATCACGTTAATTTAGGATTTTAGTTTTTGATTACTTAACATCTGTTTTTAGGAATTTTATTTAAGTTTAAATCACTTTTTATCAACAAAATAATGAAGGAAAGTAAACTAACCATCTATGGTGAATTTACCATTCATTTGGTGAGTGAAAAATCTTAACTCTTAAAAAGATAAAGAAAAATATAGAAGCAATTTGAATTCAAAATTGATTGTTGTAAGTGTTGAACTCCACTTGGGATGAAGAATATAGTCATGACATGGTTTCCAAAGTGATCCACATCTTAAATAATCATATATTGTAATTCAACTTCCCTTTAAGACACCAACTACTATCAATGACACCATCTATGGTGAGGTGTCATAAACAAATTCATAAGGTGATGAAATTGGAAAACATGATTGAATATGCTAATGCTGGTGAACTTGAATACATCTTCACTAAAGGCATGATGTAGCGACATTGGGAAGCACCCTCTAAGGTATGAGGCAACCACATTGACAAGGAGTTAGAAAAGACACAGAAGGAAGGGGATGTCAATGTTATGGAGACAATTATATAGTTGTAAACTATGAGGTGTGACCAACCAAGAGTAACATATTGAGAAAAAGACTAAGGTAGTGATAGTTATCCCTAACTTGGTAAAGTAATCTTAAATATGATTGTACTTAAGGTAATGACCTAGGAAGAACCAATAGATTGATCAAGTGACTAAAGAAGGAGGTAAAGGGGAAGGAAGATGATAGGGAAAAAGGAGGCAAGAGGAGGGTGGCATACCTTGAATGTATTGGGGTAATTAAATAAAAGGGTGAAGGGGTATCAAATGATCTAGAGATGGAAATTGAGTGGCTAAAGAGTGGGTCAAGGTTTTATCGAGGATGTAGGTGGGTTGTACTTCCTAAGGAAGGAGAGGAAGAAAAGAGGAGAGAGGAGGAAAATATACCTCGAGCAAGGAATATGGATCATGGGAGAGTGGGGCGATTAAGGAAATTGTGGCAATGAACAATCCATCATAGCAAAGTGTTCTAAAGAAGGTTCACTCTTTAGGTTTTAAGAGGTCATGTTAATACAACCTATGAGGTAAGATGGAGTCATAGGGAAAATTGAGAGGCATGTAACCTCATTCTTGAGTTGGACTAAGTGGCTCAAAGGTTTAATATGTAGACTTGATGCATGATGTTAGTAATTTTAGGAAGGATATCTTGTGGGGCAGAGGATTCTTAACCCACTATAGTATCATACACACAATGAAAATGCTTTTGATTGCTATGACAATAAACAAATCAAACATTTAAGTAGAATGGAAACCACAATCTCAAACTTAATTAAACAAACATAAATACATGACATATCTGAATGTCCAATACATGAGGAAATACATGCTTCACTTCACACTATCTAGAATTGTTTAAAACACAACAAAAAGAAAGAGACATAGCCATAGTCTCTTATTTATTTGATTAATCAAGGCCAAGCTCTCAAGCCTGTTACATTAATGTTAAGAGATTGATACCATATTTGGATCTTCTATATCGATGCCACTACAACCACTTTTCTCATAACTACAAATCATAATCCAAGAGATTTCCAACAAATGCCATGGGAAGGCTTGACCTTGGATTGTTGCAATAGTAATGACCAAAGTTATTTTTCTTAATCACAAGAAAATGCATTTATACATAGAAATTGGAAGTCAAATGTGTTATGTACCCATTCTTTTTCTTCTTCTTCTTCTTCTTCTTCTTCTTCTTATTATATAAAATTCGATAAACATCCCCAATCATTGATCTTGAAGAGTGAATTCCCTGTGGGTTTGATTTCTCATATTTCCATCTATATATATATATATATTATTAATGACCTATATAATAAGTATGAAGTGGCTTTAAATACCTTGAATGGCTTGTATGCAAAATAATTATAAGTGATTGTGCGATATATATATATATATATATATATATATATATATATATCTTCATTCTCTCAAGCTCATGATGATGGTTCCAATGAGGATCGAAATTTGTCTAGTCCTTTTCTTATATATAAATGAGTCTAGAGATTCCTCTTTTAAAGACTTTACTCCTTCGTATTCATAAATGTTTAACTACACACAGACACATTATTATAGTAGTAATTACCATTACTAAGCATTCTTAACCACATTAATACATGTACCATGCTTACCATGAACTAGCATATCACTTCTCCATAGAGACTTACCTTCCAACTCATGATACACAACCTAGCATAAGGATAAAAAAATATTCTTACTACGTTAGTGGCCATGTTAAACTCCATAGGGAGTGGGAATTAAATCTGTTCAAACCAAGATATAAACTGTCAATTTGTGCCCCTACTTTGGTGGTGTTTTTCCTTTTAGGAAGTTACTGCTTTCATTTACAAGAGTGAGGCACCTACCAAGGAATGCTCAACCTACTAAGGCCGCCTCTCAAGAATGGATTTATGGATTCCATTCCATGAATCTCTTCTTGGATACAATAGAAACAACTTTCCTATTCCAAATCATTTTATGGAGGCCAAGCGTTACAGATCCATTCTTCTTCGCTCTCCACTAGTCCCTTTTAATTATCATTATAGTGTGTTATTGCATTTAGCTTGTGAAGCCAAGCCATGACCATGACATGGATGCTTGGTCTCTCCACCCTACACACAAAAGTTTCTTGTGGTTCAAGGATTCATGTGGAGACCGGTCATAGCAGGAGAGATATCTCTCTCTCTCTACCCTCATGATGGTCTGTGTACCCAGATCCATCACCAAGGACAATGGATCTCCCTCAATAAGTACAGTAAGTCCTCTTAGCCACCACGATTTGGTTAGAAGCAATAGTATTACAATTTATAGGGTACTTACATGATAGGGTTTTCTTCCTTTGATTGTTGGTATCTACATTTAGATTCTCAATGTGTTCAATTGATTGTGTCTACAATTTCCCTTCTATCTCAACTAGAGATAGGGTGAACTCATTATAATTCTTTGCATGGTTAGTCTGCACCATCATGGGTTCGATATTCTCATGTAGAGGAGACTTAACCTGTGATTAAAATCTTTAAATCTTGGTTTTATTTGTTCTTTCACTTATTTCATGCGCGATCTTCTTAGATCTACTCAATCTCAGCTTGATTTGAGAGTGTACAATCTTGAATCCCTTTTGAATCGGGTTTGTTTAAGTTGTACTAGAGGGTGCTTCCCAATGTACCAATTAGGGTAACCACACATAAGTTCTAATACAATTGTACTAGACTTTGCTACCCAATGCAACAGTTAGAGTAACCACACAATATAATACAATTGTACCAGACTATGCTACCCAATGCAACAATTAATGTAATCACAAAACATAACATAATACTTCAACATACCAAATTTATATTAATAACCAAATCATAAGTCAGATTAATCAAAATATTCATGTCTTATGTTTACTAGAATTTATACCATAGAATAGTATTATTTATGTTACTTTTGTCATCATAGGCATACATAAGATTAGATCACATTCCCAGATCTGTCATATCACCAGGTATCACTTTAAATCAATAACTATAACATATTATCAAGTAGATAAAAATGTGTTTCAAATCTATCTCTAGATAATTCGTTATATCTAAACATAGATACGTGCATAAACAACATAGCATTAACATGAACATATAGACTCATAATTCATAATTACAAGGATCTACGGAAAGGAACTCATATGTTTGAGGTGTTGTTGATCAATATGCAATTGCAATGGGGATTTCCTCATTCCACCCAACCACAGATTTGTAGAAAACTCCAGTCTTAGTTTCCCCATAGTCACCCCTGAGGTAAGTCTTGGTCTCTCTAGGGTTGTATTTCAGGATTCTTACAGTTTAGATTCATTTTCAGATTAGCATATATGCATTCCATCTTAGGGCCTCCGCTCAAGTAGATTACCTTACCATTTTCCATGGTTCAACCAAGCAGTTGTCTCGCTAGAAAATGGACAAAAATCCATCCTATATAGCCAATACTGCATCCAACCAACACCTAGTACTCTCACTCTATATAGACAATATTGTTGTTGCCATTACCCAGGTAGTCCTCTTACTAGCTAGTACACAACACCTCAATGCTCACACTTTATGGCCATAGATATTTTCAACCACATATGGACCTGGTTCTGGTCATATGCAAGCATATACCATTGGCTAGCTCATCCCCTTCAAATTTTCATCTTTCTGTTCATTACAATTTCCATTCTTTTAGATTTTAGATCACTCTTTTCTTCTAATTTCTGTTCTTTGATTTGTATTTCTCTTCTTTCTTCCTCCAAGATAATTAAACCCTTGGTATTCTTTTTTCCTCTCTTTTGTAGAAGAGGAAGTTACTATTATTAGTTTATTTTTTAGGTGATGCCACCTATGTGGGAGTTAAAATTCTAGAATAGTCTCTTCATTTTCTCTTTTATTCTCTTCTTGTTCTATTGATTTATTTTATGTTTTTATTTACATTTTAGTTTAATTCATTTTCAGTTTATCCTTCTTAATTATTTTTGTTTTCTTTAGCTATTTAACTCAAGGGACTAGGACCCCTCATTCATTGGTTATCCCCTGCAACACAAGCATATATTTAGCATAGTTCAATAAACAAACCAAACACATAGCACTGTACATTTTAGAGTTCCACTATTTACAATACTTAGATGCATTACAGGAGTTGGAATTCCAGGGTATTACATCCCCTCCCCCTTGAAATGATACCATCGTCGGTGTTCTAAATTTTCCTAGCTCAATCCTAGAATAGAGATGGATATGCGTCTAACATTTTGTCATCTATCTCCCAGGTGGTTTTCCTAGGATCAAAGTGCTCCCATTGTACTTTTACCTGGTGATGTCCATGTTTCGGAGCACAACTTCTTTACTGTATAGGACACATAATGGTTTTGGCTATATGTCCCATTCTAGTTCCACCTGTATCACACGCCAATCCATGACATGCTTAGTATCATGTACATACTTCTTTAATAATGATACATGAAACAAATTATGCACTTTAGCAATTACTGGTAGAGCTAACTGGTAGGAAATAGGTCCCACTCTAGATAGGATTTCACTATGGTCCACATTATCATGGAGCAAGTTTAGAGAATCTTCCTAGGTTAAATGATCTTCTTTTTTCTTTTAATTTAAGGTAAATGTGGTATCCTACTTCAAATTCTTGTGGCCTTCTCCTTAGGTCTGCATAACTTTTATGGCGGTCTTGAACCATTTTCAGGTTTTGCCTAACCTTCTTAACAATTTGTTCCAAATATGTTAACATGTCAGGCCAAGCATAATTCTGTCCACTGGGTTGTCCCAAGTGACAAGAGTTTGGGACTTCGTTCCATACATAATTTCAAAAGGGAACATGTCCATTGTTGTAGGAAAAATATGCTAGGTGTAGATAGTTTTCCCACTTTTTAGGATTGTCCATTACATACATTCGAAGCATATATTCTAGAATATGTTCCATTCTCTTAGTTTGTCCATCAGTTTGAGGGTGATAGGAAGTACTCATGTTCAACTAAGTACCCAGTCCTGCAAACAAAGGTTTCCAAAAGTTCGATGTGAACTTTGCATCTATATCTAAAATAATGTGTTTAGGAATCTCATGTAGCTAGAAGATCTCCTTTAAGAATATTTTGGCAATATTGATAGCCTCAAGAGTTTATTTGAATGGGATAAACTTGAGCATCCTTGCTCAGTTTTTCCACTACAACAATAATCGAATCATGTTGAGTCCTATATTTTGGAAATCTAGTGATGAAGTCCATTGAAATTATTTCCCATTTCCATTCTGGAATGGTTAAAGGCTACAACAGGTTGGCTAGATGCTTATGTTCAACCTTTACTTGCCACCATACCAAATAATAAATGATGTATTATGTGATCTTAGATTTCATTCATGGAAAAAAGAACTGTTTTCCTACTATGGTAATCATTTCTGGTACCCTAGATGTCCAGAGTATGTATTTTTATGGAACTCATTCATGATCATTTCCCTTAGCTCTGGTATTTTAGGAATGTACAATATTCCTTTATATGTGAGTAATCCATTGTTAGTGATACTAAAGTATTCCTTTTGTTTTTATGTTCCTTCTGTTTGCAGTCTATACCATATGTTTTGGTAATACTTTTCTTGTCCATAGGCATCTCTTATCCTAACTTCTAGATTAGTCTCCACAATACTAATACTTGTTGCGTATAGTATTCAAACATTCTTACTAAGAGCATCGAAAAATTTGTTCTATTTTCCTTTAATGTGCCTTATTTCAAAGTCATACTTTATTAGAGATTCCAACCATATTTCCTACCGGGCATTCAGGTTCTATTGGTCGAATGAATACTTCATCTCAATATTATTTTTTTTAGTAGAAATCTATTCCTAATTAGGTGATGTCTCCACATTCTTAGTGCATGAATTATTGTTTCCAGCTCTAAGTCATGGGTTTCGTAATTCCTTTCATGGTATTTAATCTTTCTTCACTCGTAGTAGATCACATGAGCATTTTGTATTAGCACTCCTCTTCATCCTTCCTTGCATGCATCTGTGCACACCACAAAATCCCCATAAGTATCTTCAATTTTTAATATATGGGCATTAGTCAACAACCGCTTAAGCTCCTGAAAACTTACCTCACATTTATCTATCCAAACTAATTTGGATTCCTTTTGTTGCAAGGTGGTTATGGGATGAGCAATATTTGAGAAGTATTTTGATAAATCCGCGGTAGTAACTGGCCAATCCCATGAATGACTGGATATATGCTACATTTTTTGGTGTAGGTCATTCCATAATGGCTCTAATCTTAGCCAGGGCCAATGTAACCCCTTGCTATCAAATTACGTGTCCCAAGTACTGAATATGTTCTTGAAATAAATCATGCTTACTGAACTTTGCATGAACTTGGTGTTCCTGCATGATCTATAGAAATATTCTTAGATGTTTCTTGTGCTCCTCCTACGTCTTTGAATAGATGAGGATGTCATTATGAATATGAGAACATGAATGAGCAGGTGCATTGGTCAGGACAGAAGGCACCACCACAACCTCATAGTGTCAATATAGAGTTTTGAAGGAAGTTTTATGAATGCCTTGATCTTTGATCCAAATCTGGTGATATCCAGATCTCAAATAAATTTCAGAGGACATTTTTGCCCCTCAGAATTGATAGAGTAGATCATCTATTCACTATAGAGGATATATGTTATTTATAGTTACCTTGTTCAACTACTGGTAATCGATGTACAATATCAAGGTTCTGTCCTTCTTTCTAACAAATAGAACTGGAGCTCCCCACAAGGAAATAATCGGTTTGATGTAACCTTTTTCTAACAGTTCTTGCAACTGTAGTTTTAGTTCTACCAATTTTGGGGTGCTCATTTGATAAGGTCCTTTTGATACATGTACCTCTTCCAGTACCAAGTCAATTGAGAAGTTTAGATCCCTCTTGGGAGGCGATCTAGGTACTTCTTCAGGAAACACACTGTTGTTAGGGAAATTATCCTATAGCAGGGGAGAGACTACCAACATACTGATATGTCCTACATATACATACACTTAAGCAAACATATTGACGTTAGAAAGAAGTGTACCTTATTCCGAAGGTCGATCCTAGCTTTATCCTCCTTTGTTCCTCGATGCACCAACCTGCAAAACAACCCTAGACCTTCCTCAAACCAGTTTGACTACAAATAAATAGATTGACATTTGCAATAATATGAAACATCAACTTGTTGTTAGGAACCCATGTCTTTACTTTGTTAGTATATTGTTGTTGGACGGATATGCTTTGTAAGATGTCTCGTACTATTTGTTGATCCATAGTTTGTGTTATTGTTGTTGGGCGCATACGCTTTGTAGGTCGCCCGTAGTATTTGTTGACCCATAGTTTGTATTGGCCCATGGTTTTGACCCATAGTATTGGCGCCTAGACCTAATATATAAGTGTGTGTTGAGGCCAATGAAGGCACCGTGAAGTTATTTGTATTGAGATTGCTCAAAGGAGTTTGCCCCCTCAAAGTGGCCTGTGATCAATAAAGTGATTCTGAGTTCTGTTATTACTGCTATCTCGTGTAATTTCATTAATTAATTGTTGTAGGTTCCTCACATTTGGTATGAGAGCACTTTCTTGGGCCCGCTGGGTGAAATTTCTACCAATTTTTTTTTCGCGTCTGTTACAGGTTCGGATCTGGGAATAATCCGTATTTGTTTAACTGTGGGAAGTACTTGGGCATAAGCCCTAAAACTCATTGTGAGGAGTAGCACATGAACCCCAAAGTGGCTAGCCCATTGAGAGGAACTGCCAGCGAAAGGGGCAACGACCCCTACCTGATTGACTAGTTCCCACCCGTGAGGTAAACTAAGAGTTGTCGTTTGTGGCAAATCGATTATCAGTTTTACCTGAGTCGTGGAGTGAGGGGTACTTCCCCAATATGCAAGCCGTCAAACAACATTGGTGGCTGAGTGAATCCCCTGAATCATTAGGAAGCTGAGCATACAGGGTCCATATCTATTTTCAACTGATAAATCACAGATTTTCTCTGTCCAAAACTGTTTTCGATCACTTTCGCACCGTTTCAGATCTATCTATTGCGGATCCCTTCCATGTCGTTTCATATCCATTTCCTGCTGATCCCTTCTGCGCCATTTCAGATCCATCTATTGTCGACCCCTTCTGCGCCATAGCAGATCCATTCAAAAAAAAAACGTACAGCTCCCTCTCCCTCCCCCTATCTCCCTTCATAAAATTATGTTTTTTCGCCATATCTCCCTTGTTTTCACTCTGTTTCCCTTGAAATGTCCCTGACACTTTTATCATCCCATTTTGCATCTTTCATTCCTGAGGACCATATCCCAAATTCCACTTCCCAAAGCCAAAAATCCCACATTTGTCTATTTTTAGGGTTTGCAAAAACTTTTTTAATTTTCACTCAATCGCCTTCAAAGTTTGCCATCGTGTTCATTTCCTATTTATGTTTCTTTGTCCCTCTCTGACAAATTTTCTTATTCTTTCACCTCGCTTCTGAAATCCCCATTTTCTGCTTCCCTGTCCATTCGAAAGTGTCCAAAACCTAGTCAAACCCCAATTACCCATCAGAGTTTTTCCCAATTCCAAATTTCCCTTTACTAAATAAGCTTTTGTTTGTGTTTTTCTACTGATTCAAAAAAAAAAAAAAAACTCCTGGTTATTATTGTCACCCGCGTAGGAGCAAAAACCATGGAGGAAGCACTTGAATCCATCCAAACCAAACTCCAGGATCTAGATGAAAAATTTCTTGGCCTCCATCTTGAGCCTTCAGCCATGAACAACAAATGACAGTCTAAGTCTTCATCAGACAATGGGTTCTCCACTTCCAGCAATTTCCCTGGTCCGAAGCTTGATTTTCCTCGCTTTAATGTTACTGATCCGACTGGCTGGATATATCGTGCAGAACATTATTCCAGTCTTCATATGACTTTTGATGTCACCACAGTTCCACTTGCATCCTTTCATTTGGAATAGGAAGCTCTTCAATGGTACCGTTGGTACATCAAGCCTCATGAAGAGCCAAAATGGCCATATTTTTGCCAGCTCCTTTTGCAATGATTTGGTCCTAGTGCTTTTGATGACTTCACAAGAGCCCTCACTAAACTTTGCCAAATTGGCACTGTGAGAGAGTATCAAATAGAATTTGAGAAACTAGCCAATCACACAGAAGGATTTTTTGATGAATTCTACAAGAGTTGTTTTATCAGTGGTCTTAAGTATGAAATCCACTCAGAGGTTGAAATTTTTTGTCCCAATACAATGATGGAAGCCCTGGGCTTGGCTAAGTTGGCAGAAGACAATATTGCAGCCCAACAACGCTCCAAATCCAGTTTTGTTCCCTTCTGAAATATGGGTTCTCAACGACCTCTCATCCCGCTAGCAACTCGATCAACTCCTATCAAGCATTTGTCTGAAACAGAGATGCATGCATGTAGAGAAAAAGGGCTTTGTTATAATTGTGATGAGAAATTCACTCGAGGACATAGATGTGTTCAACAAAAGCTCTATCTCTTGCATGTGGATTCTCCGCCTTCCTCTGACATTGGTGAGGAAGCTCCAGATACAATGGATTATCAGGTCGACATTCAGGAGCCGCATATTGACCCTCCATCTCAGGAAGACCACCCATAGATATCTCTCCATGCTTTAGCTGAAATCACCACCCCCTAAATAATGCGGGTCAAGGGTTACTTTAAGAAGCTCCCTCTTACCATACCCATTGATTCTGGTAGCACTCATAACTTCATTGACCCTCAGATCGCCAAACAGGCTGATTGTTTTATCCATCCTTGCTCCAACTTTGAAGTCATGGTTCCCAATGGGGAAACCTTACCTTGCAATGGGAAGTGCCACAATGTGCGTATTTCTATGGAAGATTATAACTTGCGTTCTAACATGTTTTACTTGGCCTTAGGCGGACGTGATGTGGTTTTGGGTGTTCAATGGTTACGCACACTTGGACCCATCTTATGGGATTTTGCTGAACGTTGGATGCAGTTTTTAGTTAATGGGAAAAAACACAAATTTATAGGCTTACAACCTGGGTCTCTCCGCATCATCAGTTCACATCGCCTGGAAAAACTCCTTAAGAAGAATTCACATGGTGTCATCGCTCAGCTCCATTCCATTCAGATGCCCCCATCTACGGTCTCCACTACTCCCTTGGATCTCCAACAAACTTTGGATAGATATGCCGGGGCCTTTGCTGAACCAATGGGATTGTCGCTTTCACAAGACCTTTCCGGTAAGAATTTAGCCGCCTCTACATCTGCGAAGGAAATGATGGCTATTTTGCATGCAGTACAGATGTGGCAACCATACCTATTAGGGAATTCTTTCTGCATCAAGATTGCTCATGAGAGTCTGAAATATTTCCTGGAACAACGGGTCTTCTCACCTGCACAACTGAAATGGATTCGCTAACTCCTGGGTTATGCCAATGAGATCACTTACATGAAGCGTTAAGACAATTTGGTGGCAGATGCTCCTACTCACACAATTGATGTCCTAGTTTCTCTTTCAGATAATCCTCTGCTTGTTCCAAATTGGTTGCAATCTGTTCAACAACGCTATGTCTTTTGTAAACTCCATGCGTCTCCATTGGTCAGGCACTCCAGGTTCCTCCAAATGTATGAGCAGGCACAACATACCTTCTTTTGGCAGGGAATGAAAAGGACAATTCAACAGATGGTGGTTGAATATGATACCTTCTAGCTCCTTCTGGGATTGCTCGAACCCGTACCCATCCTTCCACGGATCTGGACAGATATGTCTCTGGAATTCATTAAAGGGATCCCTAAATCTGGAGGGCAGGTTGACATTACCAATAAATGTTTGGAAACTTATCTTCGTTGCTTCACCTTCGAAAAATAACCTCCGTGGGCGAAGTGGCTCCCTTTCGCTGAATGGTGGTACCCTACTGCATCTAAAATTACTCCATATGAAGCCATCTATGGTCAGGCACCGCCATTTCTTCTTCCATACACCCTCAATAGTGCACCAATTCAGGCAATTGACATGGTTCTTCGAAATCGTGATCAAATTCTTCGCATTTTGCAGGACACTCTTCACATGGCCAGAATTTGAATGAAACAACAAGCCGATCAACACCGTTCCGAGCTTACTTTTCAAGCAGTTGATATGGTTTTTCTTTGTCTACAGCCTTCCAAGCAATCTTCCCTGACACTCAAAGGGCATCCACTTATCTCTCGCTCTATCATAGCGGTATTCATTAAGTGGCACGACATGCAATAAGAGGCTACTACATGGGCACCACTCCTTCAGATTCAGCATCAATTTCCACATCTAAAGCTTTGAGGACAAGCTTTTTCTAAGGGAGAGGGGATGTTAGGAACCCATGTCTTTACTTTGTTAGTATTTTGTTGTTGGACGCATATGCTTTGTAAGATGTCCCGTAGTATTTGTTGATCCATAGTTTGTGTTATTGTTGTTGGGCGCATATGCTTTGTAAGTCGCCCGTAGTATTTGTTGACCCATAGTTTGTATTGGCCCATGGTTTTGACCCATAGTATTGGCGCCTAGACTTAGTATATAAGTGTGTGTTGAGGCCAATCAAGGCACCGTGAAGTTATTTGTATTGAGCTTGCTCAAAGGAGGTTTCCCCCTCGAAGTGGCCTGTGATTAATAAAGTGATTCTGAGTTCTATTATTACTGTTATCTCGTGTAATTTCATTAATTAATTGTTGTAGGTTCCTCACATCTGATATGAGAGCACTTTCTTGGGCTCGATGGGTGAAATTTCTGCCAATTTGTTTTTCATGTCTGTTGCAGGTTCAGATCTGGGAATAATCCGTATCTATTTAAATGTGGGAAGTATTTGGGCATAAGCCCTAACACTCATTGTGAGGATTAGCACATGAACCCCAAAGTAGCTGGCCCATTGAGAGGACCTGCCAGTGAAAAGGGCAACGACCCCTACCTGATTGACTAGTTCCCACCCGTGAGGTAAACCAAGAGCTGTCGTTTGTGGCAAATCGGTTATCAGTTTTACCTGAGCCTTGGAGTGATGGGTACTGCCCCAATACATAAGCTGTCAGACAACATTGGTGGCCGAGTGAATCCCTTGAACCATTAGGAAGCCGAGCATACGGGGTCCATATCTATTTTTAGCTGATAAATCGCATATTTTCTCTCTCCGGAACTGTTGTCGATCACTTCCGTGCCATTTCAGATCTATCTGTTGCCGATAACTTCCGCTCCATTTCAGATCTATCTGTTGTCGATCCCTTCCGTGTCGTTTCATATCCATCTATTACCGATCCCTTCCGCGTCGTTTCAGACCAATATGTTGCTGATCCCTTCCGCGCCATTGCAGATCCATCTGTTTCCGATCCCTTCTATGTCGTAGAAGATCCATTTTGAAAAAAATAAAAATAAATAAATAAATAAAATCATCTCCCTATCTCCCTTTATAAAATTTTGTTTTTCCGCCATATCTCCCTTGTTTTTACTCTGTTTCCCTTGAAACTTCCTTGACACCCCTGTCATCCCATTTCGAAACTTTCATTCCTAAGGAGCCTATCCCAAATTCCACTTCCCAAAGCCAGAAATCCCACATTTGTCTATTTTTAGGGTTTGTTGTTAACAATCAAATTGACACCCTTAACGAAGTGAAGGAGCAACATATGTTTACCATGCCTTCCATGCCTCCGAATGCTATATAAGAAGGGCATGGGAGGCATGGTAAACATATGTTTCTCCTTCACTTAGTTAAGGGTGTCAATTTGATTGTTAACATTTTCCATAACTCTTTTAATTTTCATCCAATCGCCTTCAAATTTTGCCACCGTGTTCATTTCCTATTTATGCTTCTTTGTCCCTCTCTGACAAATTTTCTCATTCTTTCACCTTGCTTTTGAAATCCCCGTTTTCTGCTTCCCTATCCATTCGAAAGTGTCCAAAACCTAGTCAAACCCCAATTACCCATGAAAGTTTTTCCCAAATCCAAATTTTCCTTTACTAAATAAGCTTATGTTTGTGTTTTTCTACCCATTCAAAAAAAAAAACTCTTGGTTATGGTTGTCACCCGCGCAGGAGAAAAAACCATGGAGGAAGCACTTGCAACCATCCAAACCAAACTCTAGGATCTGGATGAAATTTTTTTCGGCCTCCATCTTGAGCATTCAACCATGAACAACAAATGATAGTCTGAGTCTTCATCAGACAATGGGTTCTCCTCTTCCATCAATTTCTGTGGTCCGAAGCTTTATTTTCCTCGCTTCAATGGTACTGATCCGACTGGCTGGATATATCATGCAGAATAGTATTTAAGTCTTCATAATACTTTTGATGTCACCACAGTTCCACTTGCATCCTTTCATTTGGAACAGTAAGCTCTTCAATGGTACCATTGGTACATCAAAGCTCATGAAGAGCCAAAATGGCCAGATTTTTGCCAGCTCCTTTTGCAACAATTTGGTCCTAGTGCTTTTGATGACTTCACAGGAGCCCTCACTAAACTTCACCAAATTAGCACTGTGAGAGAGTATCAGACAGAATTTGAGAAACTAGCCAATCACATAGAAGGATTGTCTGATGAATTCTACAGGAGTTGTTTTATCAGTGGTCTTAAGGATGAAATCTGCTCAGAGGTTAAAATGTTATGTCTCAATACAATGATGGAATCCCTGGGCTTGGCTAAGTTGGCAGAAGACAAGATTGCAGCCCAACAACACTCAAAACCCACTTTTGTTTCCTTCCGAAATATGGGTTCTCAATGACCTCCCATCCCACCAGCTCCTCGACTAACTCCTATTAATCATTTGTCTGAAACATAGATGTAGGCACACAGAGAAAAAGGGATTTGTTATAATTGTGATGAGAAATTCACTCAGGGACATAGATGTGTTCAACAAAAGCTCTATCTCTTGGATGTGGATTCTTCACCTGCCTCTGACATTGGTGACGAAGCTCCAGATACAATGGATGATCAGGTCGACATTGAGGAGCCACCTATTGACCTTCCGTCTCAGGAAAGACCACCCAGAGATATCTCTCCATGCTTTAGCCGGAATCACCACCCCCCAAACAATGCGGGTCAGGGGTTACTTCAAGAAGCTCCCTCTTACCATACTTATTGATTCTGGTAGCACTCATAGCTTCATTGACTCTCGGATCTCCAAACAGGCTGATTGTTTTATCCATCCTTGCTCCAACTTTGAAGTCATGGTTGCCAATGGGGGCACCTTACATTGCAATGGGAAGTGTCATAATGTGCGTATCTCTATTGAATATTATAACTTGCGTTCTAACATGTTTTCCTTGGCCTTAGGCGGATGTGATGTGGTTTTGGGTGTTCAATGGTTACGCACACTTGGACCAATCTTATGGGATTTTGCTGAACTTTGGATGCAGTTTTCAGTCAGTGGGAAAAAACACAAATTTACAGGCTTACAAACCGGGTCTCTCCACATCATCAGTTCACATCGCCTGGAAAAATTCCTTAAGAAGAATTCACATGGTGTCATCTCTCAGCTCCATTCCATTCAGATGCCCCCATCAATGGTCTCCACTACTCCTTTGGATCTCCAACCAATTTTGGATAGATATGCCGATGCCTTTGCTGAACCAGTGGGATTGCTACTTTCACGATACCTTTCTGGTAAGAATTTATCCACCTCTACATTTGCAAAGGAAATGATGTCTATTTTGCATGCAGCACAGATGTGGCAGCCATACCTATTAGGGAATTCTTTCTGCATCAATACTGCTCACGAGAGTCTGAAATATTTCCTGGAACAACAGGTCTTCTCACCCGCACAACTGAAATGGATTCACCAACTCCTTGGTTATGCCAATGAGATCACTTACATGAAGGATCAAGACAATTTGGTGGCAGATGCTCCTACTCGCACATTGATGCCCCAGTTTCTCTTTCAGCTAATCCTCTGCTTGTTCCAAATTGGTTGCAATATGTTCAACAGGGGTATGTCTTCTCTGAACTCCATGCGCAACATTGGTCAGGCACTCCGGGTTCCTCCAAACGTATGAGCAGGCACAACATACCTTCTTTTGGCTGGGAATGAAAAGGACAATTCAACAGATGGTGGTTGAATATGATACCTTCTAGCTGCTTCTGGGATTGCTCAAACCCATACCCATTCTTCCATGGATATGGACAGATATGTCTCTGGAATTCATTGAAGGGCTCCCTAAATCTGGAGGGCAGGCTGACATTACAAATAAATGTTTGGAAACTCATCTTCGTTGCTTCACCTCCAAACAACAACCTCCGTGGGTGAAGTGGCTCCCTCTTGCTGAATGGTGGTACCCTACTGCATCTAAAATTAATCCATATGAATTCATCTATCGTTAGGCACCGCCATTTCTTCTTCCATACACCCTCAACAGTGCACCAATTCAAGCAATTGACACGGTTCTTCGAAACCATGATCAGATTCTTCGCATTTTGCAGGACAGTCTTCACATGGCCAGAATGTGAATGAAACAATAAGTTGATCAACACCATTCCAAGCACACTTTTCAAGCAGTTGATATGGTTTTTCTTTGTCTATTCCAAGAAATCCTCCCTGACACTCAAAGGGCGTCTGCTTATCTCTCGTTCTATCATAGCGGTATTCATTCAGTGGCACGGTATGCAACAAGAGGCTACTACATGGGCACCACTCCTTTAGATTCAACATCAATTTCCACATCTAAAGCTTTGAGGACAAAGCTCTTTCTAAGGGAGAAGGGATGTTAGGAACCCATGTCTTTACTTTGTTAGTATATTGTTGTTGGAAACATAAACTTTGTAAGATGTTCTATAGTATTTGTTGATCCATAGTTTGTGTTATTGTTGTTGGGTGCATATGCTTTGTAAGTCGCCCGTAGTATTTGTTGACCCATAGTTTGTATTAGCCCATGGTTTTGAACCATATTATTGGCACCTAGACTTAGTATATAAGTGTGTGTTGAGGCCAATCAAGGCACCGTGAAGTTATTTGTATTGAGCTTGCTCAAAGGAGGTTTCCCCCTCGAAGTGGCCTGTGACCAAAAAAGTGATTCTGAGTTCTATTATTACTGCTATATCGTGTAATTTCATTAATTAATTGTTGCAGGTTCCTCACACTTGTAATAAAAAATTTGCAACATATAAGAACAAATTATATTGGGAAAGGAAGAATATCTGATCTTTATTAATGCATAGAACAAGTACAACAATTATACCTAACTACAACAAGCACCGTCGTAACCAGACCCTAAGTTCCTGCTCCTCTCTCTTGAGTTGGAATTCCTCTAGCATGACATTACCAAATATAGATTCCCCTTCTCCAAGGCCTTCCTCTTTTATTTACGGCAAGAGGAGGAGGATAATATCAAAGGGTGGTTGGAAAAGGAAGTTGAGGAAGTTGGAATAACTCCCAAAACTAATCCTTAGTTAATGATTTTATATATTTTCCGAGTTTTCTTAAGATACCCGTGACTATTATATAGGGAAACTAGCGATTGACTTGCAGCTATCCCTACTTGCATCTAGTGGGTGCATATTTTAAGAGATACCCACAGGTTGTCAGTATAGACACCCGCAGTTGACCCGCGTGTTGGAAAGCATAAGAGTCGGGGTTATGCACTAAAGTAGGCAGAAACAATATGTTTTGAGGAAAGGATTGCAAGGCTCATCACTAAGTCATCTAAGGTCAAGAAAGCTCTTCCATCCCTAGTGTCCTTTTGTGTGACCGATAGAGCAATGTGGTCACGGACGAAGAAGTGCTATTTTCACTTATAACAAATTCCCCCTAATGTATGAGGTCAGAGGGAAACGATGGCCGAAATACATTACAATCCATTGAAGAGGAGGAGCTAGGAAACCACAGGATGAGATCACAAATGGTACTTGAAACAAAACAAGGTTAGTCATCGATTACAATCTTGATATCAGGAGATGTTTAGAGTGACAGAACATGATCTCCAATACATAACAAACAGATGTATATAGCATGGCCACTGAAATACAAGTGTGGATCCATGTCAAACATGAGATCATATCCATAAAAACAAACTGGATCTATGTCTCATCAATATCCCAAAATGAGTGTGGCTTAGTCTTGTGCAACTTGGGAAATAACAAAATATGATGATGCTATTATAGGCCCAAGGTCTTCATCCAAACTGTCTCAAGGTACGATCCCTAACCATGTGAATAAATGATTTGAGGTCGAACATGGAGGACACTGTTTGATTACCGACCATTGATGGGGCCCAAGGTACACAAGGGTCACCCACCAATAATGAAAATGGGGCCCAAGGTACCTAGTACATTCTAACAAGTGCGAATAAAGGGTCTTGAAGTCGAACACTTGAAGAATCCATTGAGTAGGGGACATTGATGTATTCCCACTACTCAATAGCGAGGCAAATTTCCACTGATGACTACAATCCCCAAGGTACTACCGAAAGCTCTAAAATTTGTTCCGATAGCAATATGAGTTCAATTCGATGGGAAGAAGTCCATTGGAAGGGATGCCTTAAGGCATCCTCCATCATCCAACACGAGATACAATCAAAGGTTGATCTGATCTGGAGTAGGACTGAATAGTTGATGAAACATACTAACACCAAGGAATGGCCGACACATGAGGTCAAGGAAACTGCAAAATGGATGACACAGGTTGTATCCTTGAACAGTGAGCACGACACAAGAGTGACTTAGGCATCTTTGAAGACAAAGGGACCATGATATAAATCTGCAATGTAGGAGACATTAACAGATTCTCCATATGATTGGAAGAGTAACCAATCGGAGGATTAAAACTCTGAGATCAAGTTTTATCCTAAGGCCAAAAATAGAACCCAACTTGTTTGATAAACTTAAAAAGGTTCTTTTTTCAAGGATATAAGTGACTTGTTTCCGTTACATTGAAAGATAACTGATGTTCTTCCCTTCCCTTGTCTCTTTTTATTAAAGAATGTATTTTCTTGATTTTAGCGAGCATGAAAAGGTGGAAAGGAAAGCTCGATAGTACCCTTCTTGTTAGTTTGAATGATTCCAAGAAAGAAAACTCAATAGTCCTTCTTCATTTTTTAAAACTAGCTCGAAGAGGGAATATAAGAATGCTTGGTATAAGTCCAACCATGCGTAGTTTAACGAGTCCATGGTAGGTAAAATCAAAACCTTCTTCATGTTTTAACGAGTTTGAAGAAGAGATAGTCTAATACTCGATAACATTGATCCATGGATTTTAATATCGAGCCTGTATCTGTTCATGCTCGCCGGTGTTTTCAATTTTAAGGAGTCTGAAAAACTTAGACAATAACTCCATACACCTACTCGTGGATTTTAATATCGAGCCCAATTTAGTATGTGCTCACTGGTGTTTTCATTTTTAAAGAGTCTAAAAAAATTAAACAAAAACTCTATATAAGTACTCGTGGATTTCACATCAAGCCCAAGTTGGTGAATGCTCATTGGTGTTTTCATATTTCTAGAGTCTGAAAAATCCTAAAGAAGGATCCTAAAGGTCATTTTTCGTAAAGTTAGTCTCCTCACCCGAAAAAGTGTAAAAAAATGAGAGAAGAACTCTTCTAGCCACGCATGAGTAGAGTATATATTTTTTCGTAAGTAATCCACCAAGGTCCGGAAAAGGGGTAAACTTATACCTAAGTGGATGACTGTTCAAGTCCTTTAACGAGTCTGAACAAGACAAGTATGCTCGCCAATCTTGTTATATTTAAAGATTCTAACAAGAGCGTGAAAGAACTCTATATGGAACATGGAACTTAATATTAAGTAATATATATATAATGTATAAGTTCCTTGATATGTCAACTGACGGGAAGGTTGTAGATAGCATGAATACCACCGGATTAGTAGAAAATGACATATAAAGATGAACAAAAGGAGATTTCAATATGACATAAAAGGACAGATAGATCTAAACTAACATGTCAAAAATAAAAGCATACCTTTGTATGGTCACCCATTGAGAAGAAAGTGAAAAAGTGCTTTTTAGAGCTTCACCTAATAAAAACAACTTGAAAAAAGTCATTAGGATTCAAGTTGAAAAGAATTTTGAAACTATATGAAAGTAGGTAAAAATTTGAAATATTTTTTGTAAATAGTGTCAAAATGAAAACATAACTCACAAAGTCATTTCATTGGAGCAAAGGAGAAAAAAAAAACCCTTACTTCAATCACCAATAGCGATCAATCCGGGACACGAAATCAACTTCTGTCAATTGCAAGTAAGTTACCTCTACCTTATCCATCAATTCAATCCATTCATTTTAATTTTTAGTGGCGTTTTTGACATTTTATATGGGTTTAAAATTTAGGGCTTTGTACCCACGAATCTTCCTATGCTAAACTCGTGGTTACGTGAAAAGTGCACAAGTTGGGCATAAGCAGACCCGTGGGTACCCGCCTCTGTTGCAGAGGTGAAGCCGCGGGTCCCGCAGTTTAAAATGAAAAAATAAAAAACTAATGCATGGAATGGGTGAATGATGCAGGATGGTCCTAAACTGGAGGGAGAGAGAGCATGAATCCATGGATAGGGATGCCATGGGGGATCCACTCACCCTGAATGCACTACGAAGATGTGGTCTTCTTAATTTTTTTCGAGCAACAAGTATGCATGCACAAACACATTTTCTCCAAATGCTCGTCAACTACTGGGATGACAATCAAGGGATGTTTGATCTCCAAGGGGAGATGCTTGATATCACAATAGATGATATATATTTCATCACCAGTTTATCCCAAATAGGTGAGGGATTTAACCTCAAGGGAACATTCCAAGGGGTAGGTGCACTATCGATCCAAGATTACATCAATGACTACTGCTTTCCTAGCACTGATAAGAGAGGAATCCAAGTTCCGATTGGGTCTATTGCGAGCTTCCCACTGAATTTTATATTGAGCACACTTAACAAAATTGGAGGGAGTGTCGTGCAACATTTGGCCTCTCGAAACTATATGCATATAGGGGTTGAGTGTTTGCATGGTCTGATATTTGATTGGTGTTCAGGCCTACTGGTGAATATGAAACACCAGTTAATAGAGTGCAAAAATGGGAAGAAAAATAACTTCGGATACGGAAGTATCTTGTGTACCTTCTTCTTCGAGTGATTCCCTGCTTTGAGTTCGGGGGTAGCTCTACAAGTGTTAGACCCTCGCAAGCCATTGATGGCTCAGTGGGGAGATATCTTCTTGTGCCAGGGTGCTGGCGAGGCTAGACTTTGGTATGTTGATGAAGATTATCTAGCATGGTGGAGCCGCCAAGTGCCAGCACTTGAGCAATTCCCATATGCAGGGATGGATTTTTGGGGAGATCCAGAGCTCATGCTGCCTCTAGGGACAGCCTGGGGTGAGACAGGTATCAAAATGTTTTTATTTTTTATAAAAAAATTATGTCTTTTATATATGTGATTTTTATGATGAGTAAGAGTAACTGAGAAAATGTAATGTGTGCATATGTGGGGCCCGTGAGACCTGCAGGACATCCACGGACATATGTTCGACCCACTGAGCCTGGTGGCCTAGAAAACATGTTGAGGACGATTGAGGGAAATATGAGTCAGCTGACTCATTGATATCCCTACCTGCCGGAAAGAGCATATGCCTTTTGAGATGCAGGATCATGTTGTAGGGGTTCCCCTAGCCTAGATCAGGTTATTTAGAAAAGTAGCCAGGCTATTCATATGTTACCGTGAGGCTGTAGTGGAGCTAGCTAAGGCTCATCCCTCTCCATAGGGAGAGTGACACACATTATTATTTTTTGAGGCTATATACGCCCATTTTGTATATTTTGACAATGGATGACTCAAAACTCTGATGTATTTTTTGGACCATATATATATATATATAACAATGATTTATATACATATGTGCTTTATGTGTTTTAAATATTTATTGTGTATGATACAAATGCCAATCAAGTACAAAGTTTTCAAATGAATCAACTAATGCATTTAAATTCCTTGAAATGTGTTTATATGTAATAAAATCAAAATGTCTTCCAAGCAACCTAACTCACAAAAACTGACGTAACAAACAAGGATCATGAACCCTATACTCACCCGACAACTGAAGTACTAGTAATTGGGAATCAATTCGAACCTCCATATGTGAAATGCCATGATGAATAGCATCTTGAAGCAATTCGATAACTGCACTATACTCACCTACATTTTTGGTCGTAGGGCCCAAACAAGCACCTCCTGAAGAAACAAGCTAGCCAGAGGATGAGTAAATAACCCAAGTTGCTGAAGCCAACTGACGAGTGTGGCGACTAACGCCATCGGAGAATCCTATAAAGTACTCGGTTGTCATTTGAAAACACAATCCAGAAGAAACATAAGGCAATAAATCCAAAAAATGAATAACTCTATAAAAAAATGTACAACTATAGTACAAGAAAAAGCATGTATGCCTAAGCGTAATACTTTTTCAGGAAGATCCAATTTCTAGGCTCAGGAAACTTTCAACCATCGTAATATGTTAGCTCATAAGCTCCTTTCTTCAATACTTTAGAAATAATGTAAGGTCCAAGCCACATAGACTTAAACTTGCCTTCCCCCAAGGGGTCCTTGTCTTGATCGTAGAGAAAAAAAAGGTCTCATTTTGATAAAACCCTTGGTTTTACAGACTTATCATACTGATGCTTGAATCAGCTCTTGTGATCTTCATTCGCAGTAAGCGCATCTCGTCTTTGTTCATCTAAGTGCTCTAAATGAAGCAAATGCTCTTCTAAAGAAGAATTTTAAGGGATTAGTTGGATATCCAACTTTAACAACATAATCTCGCATTCAACTGGAATAACTGCCTCTAACCCATGAATGAGTTGAAAAGGTGGGAAACCTGTAGCAGTCTTAACAATGGATCGGTATTCCCAAAGAGTCGGATACAACATGATGTGCCAGTTAGATCTATTGGCATTAACGGACCGTTGAAGAATAGTCTTCAGAGTCTTGTTGACCGCTTCGAATTTCCCATTCGCTTGTGGATAGAATGAGGACGAGTGTTCTTGTCGAAAAACTAGAATGGTGTATAACTCGGTCATCATGTAGTTCTGGAAATGTCTACCGTGGTCAGTGAAAATATCCTTAGGTATACCAAACCTAGCAATGATCTGATTAAACACGAAATAAGTTGCAGTTTCTCCATCTTCCTTCACAGTAGGCATTGCTTTGGCCCACTTCGTAAAGTAGTCGACAACAACGATGATGTGGTTATGTCCTCCAGCTGACATTGGATTACAAGTCATGAAGTCAATCCCCCACTTGGTGAAGGGACCCACTGTGATCATAGGGTGAAGAGGAGTTGGGTGTGATTGCATTTTCTTGGTGAAAAACTGACATGGCTGACAGTGTTTCACGACTTCCACGCAATCTTTGAAGATGGTGGGCCAAAAATACCCAGCATGCAGTATTTTCTGGGTTGTTTCCAACCCAGAAAGATGACCCCCACAAGCTCCACTATGGGCATCATTCAATACTGATTTAGCTTCCTCCAAATTCAAACAACGACGTAAAATGGAATCTACCCCACGTCTATAAAGCGTGCCAAAAATTATGAGGTCTTAGCACGAACTCGAATATTTCGTCGCTCTTCTCTAGAGAAAGTAAGTGGACACTTCAAAGTCTAGAGATATATTAGAATGTCTCCATATCATGGGTCATAGGTCGAAATGAGAAAAATGTGTTCATCAGGTAATGGAAGATCTTCCTCATTTCTAATTACATCACTAGAGAACTTTGATATAAGCTAGATGAACACCAAAGATTTATTTGGCTTAGCCGATTGAAAAGCTAGGTCAAACTCTTGCAAAATGACAATCCACTTATTAAACTTCCCTCCGATGATACGTTGGGCTAATACATATTGAAAAGGATTGACATCCTCTATAACTATGGTATTCCGCAACAAAATGTAGTGACGTAATCTCTGAATAGCATAGACAACATCTAATGCCAACTTCTCGACGTGAGAATACTTAAGTTTTGGAGTTAGCAATGCTCGAGAAAGATAATAAATGACATGCTCTTGGAGGTTGTAATCTTCCTAAACTAGAACTATACCGATCGTGGAAACTGACGCCGCAAGATATAAAAGGAAGTCCTTAGTATAATCTGGCGGGGATTAGCAAAGGGGTTGGTAATAGTGCCTTTTTAAAAGCATCAAACGAGGTTTGTGTAGCCTCATCCCATACAAAATGGGTGTCTTGCTTGAGCATTCACATGAATCCTTTGGTGATCTTGGCATAGTTCATTATAAACCGTCGTAGAAATTTAGACATGCCTTGCAGGTTCTGAAGTTGTCTAACGGTACGAGGAGAAGGCAATTTGACAATCGCCTCAAATTTTAATGGGTCGACCATAATGCCATGACTGGACACAATGAAACCTAACAGATGTCCAAACTTGATGTAGAATGCACATTTATTAAGATTTAACTGTATCTTGTAATACCTGCATCGTTCAAATATGAGCCGTAAATGATCTCGTATCTCACGAGATCGCGTAGGGAGATCATCCAGATAGGGTTCGACTACATGCTTGATATTGTCAAAAGCGAAGTTCATGGCTTGCTGAAAGTAGCTCCAAATTTTTTCAATCCGAATGCATCTTTCGATAAGCGAAGGTACCCCAAGGACAAATGAAAGTCGTTTTATGTTGGTCTTCGAGTTTGATTTGTATTTGATTGTATCCTGAAAAACCATCCATGAAAGAGAAGATTTCATGGCCTACACATGCATCAATGATTTGATCAATGAATGGTGTGGGATAGTTGTCCTTTGGACAAGATTTTCTAAGGACCCTGAAGTCCGTACAAAAACGTATGGTCCCCTTGCTTTTTTTTCAACCGCAACTAGGTTAGAGACCCATTCTATCATGTCGATTGGATAGATGAAACCGACCTTGAGGAGCTTCTCAACTTCAACCTTGATGGCCACAAACTTTCCTAGATTAAATGGATGCATTTTCTGTCGTACAAGTTTCACATTAGGGTAAGTTGTGATAACGTGTTCCACAATGGCGGGGTCGATGTGTAGAATCTCCTCGTAAGACCAGAAAAAATGTCACGGAATTCTTTAAATAGATTGGTATACGAAGTGATCTCCTATGGAGAACAGTTTGCTCCAATAAAGATGTTTTCCACAACATTTTGGCTTGGTGGAAATATCTGTAAAAATCTGCAGGATAGATCACATAGCTAGAGAAAATCTCACTAATCTCACTCAAGAATAACAGAGAAGAAAGAAGAATAGATGAATCAATAATCACTCATGAACACAGAAATGGAGAAATATGTAGTATATTCATACATCAGTTGTAAGAAGGCACTGTGAAAACCAAATACAATGATATGACTTTCAAGTGAATTCGAATAGAAACAAAGGTCATTCGAATTCTCCTCAGTTTGTAACTTGGATAGCATTGGAGACATCATCCAATCAGAGGCAATAGTCACAAATAGTCAAAAGTCAGTCAAATGAGTCTAACTGAACCATGTGAGCACAAATAAGGGGATGCAGACTACAAGGAGGGACTATGAGGGTGTCAGTAGGTCAAGTGGCACTCCAAAAGAGACAACTGGGAGCTACATGTAGTTAAACTAAGCAATAAATGTAAGAACTGTTCAATCAATGCTCTAATTAACTGTTAAAATCCAAGTAGGTGAGGTAGGGAGCATATGCCATCCAGGTGAGGTAGGGAGCATATGCCATCCAGGTGAGGAAAACAAGGTGCATCAGGTAGGTAGGAGGGCTACTGAGGGTTGTAGATACGGTGTAACAATAAAATAATAAATTAATATTAATATTAATTTATTATTAATTAAAGATTATTTAAGTCAATAGTCATGCCCTTTTACTAAAAGGTGCATGATGAACTTATATAAAGCCCAAACCTATGTAACTATTAATTACCTACCATACAATACATTTTTTACATTACTATTGATCCATTTATGGACCACTTATGTTACTTACATTGGGTTTTCCCGTAAAAACAATATTTTACTGTTTCAGTGGTATCAGAGCTTGTTGATTTCCGCTTGTGGCCAAATTGTAAAAGTTTATTTGAGATTTAGGTTTTTAACCTTACATTAGGCTTTTAGCCATCCTTATTGAAGAAAAAAAATGATTAAAAGAGAGAAAAAAAAGAGAGAAAGGAATAAAAGAGAAGTTAAAAAAAAAGAGGAGAACAAAAAAGAAGACCACATAAAAAAGAGAAGAATAAAAAAAGAAGACACAAGATAGGTTTATTTAACCAACCTTGGTTTTATAAAACCACATATTGCCTTGGTTTTATAAAACTATCCCATGGTTTTATAAAACCAGCCTTGGTTTTATAAAGAAACCATTATTTATAACAAGTCATACCTTAATTAGGATGAGTTTAGTTATTATATGACTATAGTAATAATAATCCATTTTTAATATATTTATTATATAACTATAGTAATAATAATATATTATTATTATTATCTCAAGGCTTGAACTATTTGTAATCCAACAAAAAAAATTGGTTTTTGGAAAGAAAGAAAAAAAACTATAACTATAACTATATATATATATAGTTTATAAACATTAATATAATAATATTATTAATTAATTAATTAATAATTATTATTATATTAAAAGAAAAATTATTATTTTATTAAAATAATAATTACTTTTGGGAAGAAAAAAAGTTGTTTAACCATAACAAAAGAAGATTTTTTTTACGAAATAACCACATTAAGGGTTATTACACCTTTTTGGTGTCCACCTGTTATCGGAAGCAGGAAGAAGTCAACAAAGAAGACTTGTCAAGCATCCCAAATATGCTATCAAACAAAGAGAAGACCAATTCAAAAAATTTGAAATTCAGAAGTCATGGCAACGATGATAGCAGAGTTACAATCGTAGTTACGAGCGGTTTCAGCTCAACTAGAATAGTGCAAGGCAACCAATAATAGTCTATGTGTTCGAAAACGCCAAGAAAACACTAAAGATTACTAACTCAGAATTGAATATTCAATTTTTGGAAGATAGTAAAGAAAGACTCATAGAAAGGTTAGCAGATAAAGACGAGAAAATATCACGTCTGGAAAGTATCATTCAAAAACTTGAAGACCAGATAAAAAACCCAAACAAAGTTGAAGGATATCCATATGGAAATAGTGTCGACTTAGAAGAGGAAATTAGTCATCTAAACAAAGTCATCATGGACAAGGAAGACAAATTAGCGCAAAAACATGAAAAACTAGAAAATCAAGAAATAGATTTATGCCATTGTCAACAGAAAAAATAAAAACTCCAGCAGCAGTGTGACGACAGTAAGAAGGCACATAAGTTGGAACTAACAAAAGTCAACAATGTGTTATCAAGCAATACCGAAGAGATTTTTTGTCTACGAAATTATAACAAAACATTGCTTACAAAGATTAAAAAACTGAAAAACAGTAGTAAGAGGGAACACTCCGGTGAAGACCTTGAAGGAAGAATACTGGAAAAGCAAGAAGAAAGCCATTGTCTAAATAATCGTAATCAGGAACTAGAGAATCAAATCAAGAAGTTAGAAATTGAAAAAAAGTCACAAAATTTAGAATCGAAAAGATTCAGAATCATAACAATCTATTGGAGAACCAAGAAGCGCAAATACAGGAAAATGCATCCAAAAATCAAATCGAGGAAATGAAGACAGTCCTCACCACAGTTCAAAAGAAAGAAAAACAAACAACACATATGCCTTACAGACATCCCAATTATAATCATCATTTTGACCAACGATGGGGTCAAAACAAGCACTCACAGAAGAATTATGTTGATAGGAGAAAATATCGACATACTAAGAAACAATTGAAACGACCCGTCCCACAAAATGATCTCAGAGCTCTGATAAAATTAGATCTGGGATGGACCACAATAGATACGATGCGACAATTCTCCTGGGGAATCCGTAACTCGTATCGTCTTATTTCATCAAGTGTCGCAGAGGATCAAGAGATGATAGTACAAGCAAAATCAGAGATTGCTTTCAATGAATCTTTGAGAACAAATCTTCCCTTAAGAGGAAGGCAATTGTAATGTCCCTTAATAGGAATTTTATTAAATTGCAATTTTTCACTTTTTTTCCCTAGTTCGACCTTTGACTAGTTTTGATCTCTAGGTCCCAAATTTGCCCCAAATGATCCCAAATATTCTGAGAAGGTATATGAATGATATTAGAACATAAATATGTGTTTCATGGATGCCTTTGGACCTTTAAAATACTTCTGCAAATCCTCTTTCAATTTTGATCAATGTAGGTAACTTTACTAGTGATTTTCCTTTGACTAGTATTGGTCTCTAGGTCTCAAATTGACTCCAAATGCCTTCAAATATTCAAGGAAGGTGTATGAATGATATTAGAAATTGAATATGATGTTTATGGATGACATATGTCCACCAAAATACCTCTGCAAAATCTCTTAATATTCTGGACCAATTATGCAATTTTACTAGTAATTTGGGGTTCAAATCCCCCTGGGGTAAGTACTGAAAATGGCTTCCCAAATGCCTCCAAACCCACTCAAATTTATGAACAGAGGTATTTAATGTGTTCAGTATTTTATTAAAGTCTCATATGCACCATTAATGTATTATTACAACTATTCTCACCCTCTCTCATTCAACTGCAAAAATCCCCAATTCGACCCTTGGGGGAATGGCACTATTTCACCTCCCAATACAACTAAAGTGAGTAAAAATGCTTCAAATTCTCAAGTACAGTACATGAAACTTTTATAAGAAATCCATGGAAGTATATTGATCACAAATATATCATAGAATCATCCATTCATTCGAAATCATCATCAATACATTGGCTCACAACAAGGTAGTGGGGAAATGGCATTATTCTTCCATTAAAAATGAGATTTATACATTTCTACTTGGAATTTCGACCTGAAATTTTTTGTATATGAAGAACAGAGTATTTAATTCATATTTCAAAATAAATGGGGCATTAAAATCTTCCCCAAAGAGTACAATAGCTCACCAAAAACGCCCTCCCTCAAGGATTAAGAATATGCCATCAAAACTGGAAATGGTTGAAGGAGTGAGCTGCAATAGAAGAAACCATGAGCTGCCCTGTAGCTTACACCTACAAATAAAGACTCCATTAAAGATCCAAATTAAAGGTCTGAATGGCCTTTCCAATTACCAACTTGGATGGGAATCTTTCACCCTCGAAATTGGCTAAGGCAAGAAACTAGTCATCCACTAGCTCTCCCTCTTCAAAAATGCAATTGCAAATTCTACAAATGATCAAAAGCTATTCTCATACTTCATTTCTACATTTTATAACCAACATTATCCTTCTAAGGGTCGAAATCCTCTCAATAGATTCAATAGATTTTCATTTAGGAAATATTCCCCATTTGCCACTTGTCTCCTAGTTCCAACCTTCCATCTTCTCCCAAATTCGATTTTGAGTCTCTTTGGCTTCTCCAACTCCCAAATTCGCCTTCCTCGAGCCTATTTTTGGGGCTGACATGTCATAGTGGTCAGATGTCATAGGTCAGGTCTGCAATTTGTCATAGTTGTCATAGATGCTCCATCATTGGTGTCATAGGGGCTAGGGAATCTAGCCCAAGTGTCCATAGACTTTCACTTTGACTCTTTATCTTCCATGGAGGTTATCAATCCTTCCCAATTAGACCTAATATGCTCAATGACATGTGTTATGACTTACCAACTCACCCAAGAGTGTTCACATTCCCATTAATTCGAATTTGCAAAAGAGAGATACCATGTATTATGAAAAATCAAGCTAGTGTGGGTCCCACATCCTCCATATGTCTCCAAAACCATTTGTCACCTAGGATTTCTCTTGAATTTCTTTATTCACTCTATTTATTAAATACTTGAACCCTTCTAATTTCTAAACATCATTTATTATCCCCCTTATTCCAAATCCCAAAGCTTCCACCCCAAACTTAGGAAACTAGTAATTTTCCTCCTTGGCAATTATTTGACCCTTAACATCAATTTTACAAACTCTAATGAATATGGCTAATGCGATTAGGCCATTGTGACCCAATTCCAAATTTGGGACATGACAAATCCTCCCTTCCCAATATTGCTTGTCCTCAAGCAATTTCAAACATAGGTGTTGAAGAACCTGCTTTCTGTATAATTCTTTGAAGTTTCCATTGAATTGCCAAACCTTGAGTCTTTGAGTTTCCATGAATATTTTAGAGAGGAACCACCATGCTTGCTACTGCACTACTCTGATTAAAATCATTTTATTAAGTGGGGAATCCATCTCCCATACTTCTTGCTTCCCCCCAAAAAATGAAACCAATGAGACAAAAATTATTCCAGGGTCCCATTGCTTGTATTGCACCCCAACAATTAAGAGTGCTCTCCAACCTACACCATTAGATAAGAGGATTCCTGGATCCCATTTTCTTGTATGCATTCTTCCAAACATCATGAGTACCAAATATATATCATCAAAGTACATAACAACATAATGAAAATGTACATCAAGCATATGCTTCATCAAAGAGTCATGAAAGTGCTTATACCTCCAAGCAAGTAGACCACCATTTTCGAAGTGCATACAAGTTTCAAGTGACCAATCAAATCTGCTCCAATGACATAGGTGAGGATCCCATGTCCTATAATGCTGCTCCAAAAGGATGTGATATGCATCAAAATATTCAGCCATGTATTCTTTCATCCAAAAAGTGAATGAAGAATCTCCACTAAAATTTGAACCAAATAATGAGCAGAAAAAATGAGACTTCAAATGACTCAAAGAAGTCTCACCCATACATCCATGAATGTGAGAATCATAAAAATATAACAAAGTATGTGGCTTCCAACAAAAATGTTCTCCAATCATAAATCTATTCTCCCAAGTGTTGGATGAAGTTCCTCCAACATCAAATGAATCAAATGTTGAGCAAGAAAAACAATGAGTCTTCAAGTGACTCAAATGCATATCATAGGTGCATCCATGTAGATTTGCATCATCATAAAGTGACAAATAATGTTGCTGCAAATGTGAATAAGAATGTGCTCCAACCATGTCATCATAAAAGGTAAATCTAGGAGTTCCATACTCCTCATGTGGCACCATCAAAAAGAACCCTTTCACCCATACTTCATTGAGACTAATATTGCAAAACATGGAATTGTAGGATGTAGGAGAATGAACTAACTCACCCAAATGATCAAAAAGTGCAAAAGTTTCATCATGGGAAGGATCCATGTGGGTAGTATCATGCAGCTCCTTCAAAAGTGAGAAACCTTTGTCATAGATTGGTTCCCATGTAGAGGAATCATGCTCTTCTTTAAAAATTGCATAAGCTTCATCAAGAGACATTCAAGTTCCTCTTCCACCACATCAAGTGTTTGGATCTATTCAAGTTCATCTTCAAACACATTAAGCACATTCAAATTCCCACATTTCTCATGATCCACCATGTCATGAGAATCCTCCAAACAATCTACCATTTGATAATCTGAAACATAGGAGGAAAAACAAGTATCTTGCAACTTTTCAAGAAGCTGCTCATTTTGAATTGTGAGCTTATGAATATCCTCATTATTCTTCAAGTATGCATCATGTAACAATTCATTAATCTCAAACAAATGGTTTCTATCAAAAATCAAAGACATGAAATTACCGTTGATGTGGCACATTGCTCTTTGAATCTTCTCCATGTCTTCAAGGAAGGATGTTTCCTCCAATGAAGTAGCTCTCCAAAAACAATTTGACACCAATGCTTGAGTGTCATGGAGATTGTTGAGGGACACTTGGATCTTATTTTCATTCATCTTTAAGGACCCTTCAAGAAAATGAGGCTCTTGCAAATGAACCTCCTCATATTCTTCAATTTTGCTTGGACCAACTTCATGAAGCTCAAGTGGTGATGGGGAAGTTGATGTTGGTTCTTCTTCAACTGCTACAAGGTCTTCATTATCATGCTTAATGAAACTTGTACTTGTAGAAACACTTTCAAAAGTGATCTCTATGTCACCAACATAGAGGTGTGAGCACCCATCAGTAGGTACTCCTTCATAGTTTAAGCATCCATTAGTAGATGCTCTTTGGTTTATGTCTAAGCTAGAAGGTGTCTCGAAATGATCTTCCATATTTTCAATAGAATCTTCTTCATGCTCTTGTGATGTCTCTTCCTTTTCCTCCTTAAAGCAAGCTGATGCATTTTTCCCCTTGTTTTCCTTAGGATCAATATATTTGGAATCTTTTCTTGAATAAATCTCAAAATCTCTCCTCAAGGAGGACATCATTTCATGCACACATATATGATACTCGCTCCAAGGGTTTTTACAAGAAGGGCATAAACCTTTATTCACTAACTCCACATCTTCATTTTTGGGCCTATTTTCAAAAACATGTTCAGCATAGTACTCAAAAGACATGGCATTTTGTGTATTTTTGTTAAAAGCAAGATATTCTTGATATTTTTGATATTGTTGGGGCAAGGTTTTATATTTTGCGATCCATCTTTGGAACTCACTCATATAATTATCCTTGGTTGGTGTGACACACTCATATTCATCAGATTTAAAGTCATAAGAATAATCTTCATTTCTCTTGAAATTGTAAGAAGTGTTGCATGATGGCACCTCTTCCTCATACCATTCACATTCTGCTTCATATTGCTAATAAGCATCTGCATATTCCTCATAAGAATTGTACTCATAGGATTCATCATAATAGTAAGACATGGCTGCCAATTATTCTTGAATGTATGTACCTAATACACAGTTTCAAGGACCATGCTATGATACCACTGTAATGTCCCTTATTAGGAATTTTATTAAAATTGCAATTTTCCACTTTTTTTCCCTAGTTCGACCTTTGACTAGTTTTGATATCTAGGTCCCAAATTTGCCCCAAATGATCCCAAATATTCTGAGAAGGTATATGAATGATATTAGAACATAAATATGTATTTCATGGATGCCTTTGGACCTTTAAAATACTTCTGCAAATCCTCTTTCAATTCTGATCAATGTAGGTAACTTTACTAGTGATTTTCCTTTGACTAGTCTTGGTCTCTAGGTCTCAAATTGATTCCAAATGCCTTCAAATATTCAAGGAAGGTGTATGAATGATATTATAAATTGAATATGATATTTATGGATGAAATATGTCCACCAAAAGACCTCTGCAAACTCTCTTAATATTCTGGACCAATTATGCAATTTTACTAGTAATTTGGGGTTCAAATCCCCCTGGGGTAAGTACTGAAAATGGCTTCCCAAATGCCTCAAAACCCACTCAAATTTATGAACAGAGGTATGTAATGTGTTAAGTATTTTATTAAAGTCTCATATGCACAATTAATGGATTATTACGACTGTTCTCACCCTCTCCCATTCAACTGCAAAAATCCCCAATTCGACCCTTGGGGGAATGGCACTATTTCACCTCCCAATACAACTAAACTAAGTAAAAATGCTTCAAATGCTCAATTACAGTACATGAAACTTTTATAAGACATCTATGGAAGTATATTGATCACAAATATATCATAGAATCATCCATTCATTCGAAATCATCATCAATACATTGGCTCACAACAAGGTAGTGGGGAAATGGCATTGTTCTTCCATTAAAAATGTGATTTATACATTTCTACTTGGAATTTCGACCTGAAACTTTTTGGAGATGAAGAAAAGAGTATTTAATTAATATTACAAAATAAATGGGGCATTAAAAGCTTCCCCAAAGAGTACAATAGCTCACCAAAAATGCCCTCCCTCAAGGATCAATAATATGCCATCAAAACTGGAAATGGTTGAAGGAGTGAGCTGCAATAGAAGAAACCATGAGCTGCCCTGTATCTTACACCTGAAAATAAAGACTCCATTAAAGATCCAAATGAAATTTCTAAATGGCCTTTCCAATTACCAACTTGGATGGGAATCTTTCACCCTCGAAATTGGCTAAGGCAAGAAACTAGTCATCCACTAGCTCTCCCTCTTCACAAATGCAATTGCAAATTCTAAAAATGATCAAAAGATATTCTCATACTTCATTTCTACATTTTATAACCAACATTATCCTTCTAAGGGTCGAAATCCTCTCAATAGATTCAATAGATTTCCATTTAGAAAATATTCCACATTTGCCACTTGTCCCCTAGTTCCAACCTTCCATCTTCTCCCAAATTCGATTTTGAGTCTCTTTGGATTCTCCAACTCCCAAATTCGCCTTCCTTGAGCCTATTTTTGGGGCTGACATGTCATAGTGGTTAGATGTCAGAGGCCAGGTCTGCAATTTGTCATAGTTGTCATAGATGCTCCATCATCGGTGTCATAGGGGCTAGGGAATCTAGCCCAAGTGTCCACAAACTTCCACTTTGATTCTTTATCTTCCATGGAGGTTACCAATCCTTCCCAATTAGACCTAAGATGCTCAATGACATGTGTTATGACTTACCAACTCACCCAAGAGTGTTCACATTCCCATTAATTCGAATTTGCAAAAGAGAGATACCATGTATTATGAAAAATCAAGCTAGTGTGGGTCCCACATCCTCCATATGTCTCCAAAACCATTTGTCACCTAGGATTTCTCTTGAATTTATTTATTCACTCTAGTTATTAAATAATTGAACCCTTCTAATGTCTAAACATCATTTATTATCCCCCTTATTCCAAATCCCAAAGCTTCCACCCCAAACCTAGGAAACTAGTAATTTTCCTCCTTGGCAATTATTTGACCCTTAACATAAATTTTACAAACTCTAATGAATATGGCTAATGTGATTAGGACATTGTGACCCAATTCCAAATTTGGGACATGACATCAATGTAACACTAAAATAATAAATTAATATTCATATTAATTTATTATTAATTAAAGACTATTTAAGTCAATAGTCATGCTCTTTTACGAAAAGGTGCATGACGGGCTTATATAAAGCCCAAACCTATGTAACTATTAATCATCTACCATACAATACATTTTTTACATTACTATTGATCCATTTATGGACCATTTACGTTAATTACATTGGGTTTTCCCGTAAAAACAATAATTTACTGCTTCAACAAGCTCTAGGGGGATGAAAATAGGCTCTAGGTGCTCAGGAGACCACCATACTGATGACTGGATGCATGCATGCAAATATAAAAAATGATGGTGAAAATATTCCAACACCCCCCCTCAAGATATACTATGAGGAATAACATAAGAACTAATGGTAGGGCCCTGGTGACTAAGACCAAAGGTCAACCCTATAACATCCCGAAAATTCACAAAAATTTAAAATTTTTCAACGTAGCATTAAATACTGTACTTTGCTATGTGAAATTATAATAAATGCTTCTATGTCAACATGCTGAAATAAATGTTTGTAACGATCATAAATATATTTTTTTGCGACATAATATGAGATGAAATTAAATCTACATTAAGATGCTAGTGATTGTTTTCTTGTCTCAGCTGTACTTTTTAGATTACTTAAGTCAATGCTTAAACAATTATTAATGTTTATAAGTGCTAACTATTGTTCTTCTTTTGATGATGAAGGGTTCCTATGGGTACCCCGAGGCTTACTTAGCATTTATGCTAAATCATTTGAACCTTCTTTTTTGCAGAATTGTAGGTAAGAAAGATACATCTCTCCCAGTAATGCAAAGTATTTCTAAGAAGTCTTAAATGCACTTTCAATTAACCATCAAAGTTTAGTGATAAGTATGATGTACTTCATGGAGAGAGCTTAATAATGTTTTGAATCCCAGTCTTACTTCTGTAGGTGTTCTACTTAAAACTTTGACTAAAAATCGCATGTGTCGCAATTGCTAGTTAGTTACTCTAGTCTCTAAATCAGTCACCACAAAGGGAGATCTACTCTAGAAATTTCTTCAACTTATATCCTAGAATAAGTGGCTTGAATGCTTATCAAATTATCATCTTCATCCTCAAGTTGTATAATTTGTAAAGTCCAAGTATTGAAAAAGGTTTAGAGTCTTATAATGTAATACTAAAATATTTCCTTCTGTTTAAGTCATTCTATTAGAAATTTCAACATGTAAATACTTGTTATTGTTCAAAACTTGATTTATTATCTCATGCCATATGAGTATGCTCCAAGGGTGTAATAATAGGGTGACTTGTCTAAATTCATAATTGTTAACTATATTGTTTGTACCCTTCCTTGTTTGATATTTATAAGTCTTTATAGTATTAATACCCTATACGAATGGCTTTGTAATGAATGTGTCCTATGCCAAAAGCCAACAAGTTAGCGGCACCATATAGCATTGGACTTAGGGTATCTCATACCATATAATGGTGTTTCAAGTCCCAACATGAATTATGGTCTACCTTAGCCTTGATATGACATTGTGTAACACTTTGGATAGCCCTAGGAATGATGGTGCCAAAACGATAACATGCTACCATGCTTATATTCAAAATGGAAATGAATAACTTAGGATATGGTTTGGACAAGGTTTTAATGCAGAGTTACATTGACAGGTAATGGTACGAAGTTAGCTATTGTATTAAAGCGCATTTAAAAGGGGACTGAGTGGAATGCTCGTTGGAATCCTATGTGGAGATCCTTCACATGAAGATTTTCTTGGTTAAGGTGTTGCATTAACTGCATAGGGTTTTGTATTACGAAGGCATAACTTGGTTTTCATTGTGTAGATGGTGGTATAGTGGAGAGGCCGACCGGGCTGCGGTTCTGTAGGGTTTCATTAACAGGTTATGTTAGGGATCCTCCCAGGATTAGAAACTGTGACCTGAGAGTGATTATTGTTACAAGTTGCTAGTTTAAGAGCCGATCTCTAGTGTGGAAGTTCACTGCATTGTTTTGGTATTTGAATGGCTCAGGAAAAGTCATGCGGGTTTTAGTGGTGCTCGGCTTCGAAGCTGGTTCTTGAGGACTGCTTCCTCAGTTTCAATACCACGACCTTTAGGGAAGGGTTGATAGTTTTTAGGGTTTAAGAGCCGAGCCAGTTACTGTGGATGTAATAACTGCATACATCAAGCAAGTTGTGTGTTACTCTGGATTCAAAGCCAGTTGCAGAAGCTGTTGAATTCAACCTTCGGTTTAATGTAAAGGTAATGTCTCTTCTGAAATTTTCATGTTGATGCAATCGTTTGTATTGTTTTCAGCTTGGAGTTTAATTTTAACCACCCTCTGTGTTATTGGAAAGTGCTTTCACGTACAGGGTTCTACGCTCATGATAAGTGGGAAAATTCTGCTTGAAACGGTAAGTCTCGGTGGTTTCTCCTGTGGTATCTCCTGGCAGCTATTAGCTGTGTTTGGTTTGGCTGGAGATTTCGATTTGCAAAGGGTGTAGTCGTTGTTGAATTCCTTCATGTTGTAACGCATGCGTAGGGAGGATTGAATCCTTGAACTACCCTTATGATGTATTCTACAGTGTTACTGTATGTCGAAATGTATTACTTGTTTCCAGGGTTTTAACCCTCGACTATTGGATAAATGAAAAGGGGTTCGGCCTATGCCTGAAATTAATGCTCTTTGTTATTTGATGTCAATGTTTGTTGTATTTGGTTAATGGCCACGATCCAAAGTTAAATGTTTTGTTTTGAAACCTCGAACCCTTGGTTCGGCATGTGCCAACGATGAAGAATGTTTTGTGTTATTGATGGCTGAGAGCCGAATGCTAAATGTCTCGTTTTGTGCTTTCGACCTTGAACTTGTTCCTTCGTTTAAGTTTTTGACTTTGTAATGAAAACGTGACTAAAACTATCTTACGGTTGAGTGAGGGTATGGAATATTACTTGTAACCTTAACACGAAGAGTTGATGTTTAAGATGTTAAGGGTTTGACCATCAAAATTTGGTTATGAACTTGTTCACGATGCTTAAAGTTATTTAATTCTCTATTTAGGGTTTCGAACCTGTGTTTGTTATGTTTGCAAAAGTCTTCTATTAACTATGTCTTGGATAATTTATCTGATTTGATAAATGTTGAAATGAATACTAAATGTTGAAGTATAGAAGCTAGGGTTTTGTCACTAATGGGACATTCGTCCAAAACATATTTATTCTGTGTATAAAAGGGTCTGATAAGATGAGTATTAATAGTTCTGTTTACTTTGTTAAAGAAATAGTTGTGTAATAATATGTAACCCTATTTATCTTCTGATGCTACAAGGGTGAAGATGTAAAATGTCTGTAAAAAGTATATGGCTAAATGTTTTACAACTATTTAGATTTCAAAAGAAAAGAAAAGCATTAAAGGAAAAGATGATAAGATATAGTGTATTTAGCATTCGTTGTAAGGAATTAAAAATAGTTATCTTGTATATAAACCTAGATTTATGCAGAAACATAGAAATGTTGTATTTATGTTATTTCTTCTAAATAATTAAATAAAACAATTCTACAGTCTGCACAGTAAATGTGTAACTAGAAACATCTATGAATGAGATTATAAGATATTTTTAATTTTCAGAATATAACAGAGAAATGAAAAACATGACAAAGTTAGTTTAAATAAAAACAAAGAAGCGAGACTTAATAGAGTTAGCCTATTCATTCATCTTGCTCACTACTTCATCATTCGTCTATTTTTAATCTTCCTTCTCTGTACTGGAGTACGATACGGAAAATAGTATGGGGAAAAATAGAGAGAGGGCATTTATTCTATCAATTCATAAATATATATATTCAGCAGACTACAAAATCCTAATAGATCAGAAAATCACACTTATACTTATGTATTATCATCAGTTAGCTAAATAGTATTAAATCAACAATTATAGACATTAAATTAACTACTTAGAGATGAAATATGAAGAAGAACCTGTAACTGTAGATAGGGTGGACAAACAACCAAGGAGGCTCGTTCTTCCCAACCTTCTCCAGAAGAAGCAGCCAATCTACTTGCCTCCTTTGGACCCTCGAGCCTGTTTACTGAAAAACTAGGTAGAAGAACTCTGTGTAGAAGCAAGGCACTCAATTTTGTATAACCAGCAATCAATAGAGACTTGCCAAAAACCTCAATCTTTGCACTCAGCAGTAGAAACTCTGCACTCAGCAGTAAACAAGGAAGACTTACACGATGATAAAAAGCATAGACTTCCCCTCATCGAATCTCTTGTGTGCATACAGCAGAACCACAAGGTAAATTTCCTCGTCAGGAAAAGTGATGAACCTTAGTCCAAAATTCAATGGCTCTTAAAAATATTGCCTAGGTCTCTAGTGGTCAGTTTTCAATAAATGAGCCTCAAGCTCCAGTCCCATCTTTCAGGGCACTATGACCACAATTCAAGGGAGTTGTCCCATACCAACAACTAGTTACTTGCCTCATGATGCTGCCACTTGTCCATTGCCTTCTAACCCATATTCCATTCCACCTAGTGGGTCAGTAAACACTCTTTCAACAACTCTCCTTGGGTGAGTGTCTCCTATTTATTTATTTAAATAATAATATTGTGCAATTACAGTCATCCTTGGACACTTGTCCAAATATAAAAATTTACAATAAAATTTAATATAATGTCTTATTCAAACAAAAAATGTTTTCAGTAAAGGGGTATGTTACAAACCCGTACAACAATCTAAATAATAAAGTGAGGAAAGAGGGAAAACTCGGTGGGAAGAAATACCTCCATCAAAATAGACTGAAGGATGCTAATGTAGCATGGAATCACCACCCCAAGAAGAGATCTAAGGTAAGTGAACCTCTTCACCGTGAAGGTCTTGGTGAAGATATATGCAATCTACTCTCTTGTAGGACAGTAGATCAATGTGATGGTACTGTCATGCGCTAATCCTCAAATGTAATGCATGTGTATCTCAATATGTTTGGTTCTCTATCTAATAACTGGATTTGTGGAGATCCTGATGGCACTCTGATTGTCACAATAGATGACTGGTGGAGTACTGAATCGAATCCCAAAATATGACAAGATTCGCCGCAACCAAATGCACTATGTGGATGCATTCACAACACCTCTATACTCAGCCTTAGTTGAAGAAAGACCTAAAGCATTTTGCTTTTTGCTTGACCAACAGATAGGTCTAGATCCAATCATGAAAACAAAACCAGATGTAGAATTCCGATCTGAGCTATCTCCAGACCAATCAGAACCAGTATACCCAACTAGGTTAAGAGGAGAACCAGCTGCATAGAAAAGACCATGTGTCTTTCTCCTTTGCACATAATGCAAGATCACAGGGGCTTCACTAGAAGGAAATATAATACCACGTTCATCCATATTGCGGTATTAAATATTCATGCAAACCTAAAAATTATATTGCTTATATATTAAGGGGAAAAGGGTTTTTTTTATTTAATGTAACAATACAAAAATACTTTGGGGTCTTTTTTATATGGGTGGGCTAACAAATATCTGCCAAATGGAGATGGCGGGATAACGACCTGATGAGAAATCGGGTTGAGTCAAGGCTCGGGCTTACCAGTACGCAGGGAAATCGCATCTTGAAGCATACTTGAGGCCAGTGGGTTTCGTGGTGAAGTGGGTTTCCAGTCGATCATAGTCGAGAGATAGTGGTCATTGACAACCAATTGTTACCAATAGCACTCAGCTAGTTGTTACCAATAGCTTTGGGAGGATCTAAGCCTCCAGGGCCTGTTATAGTCCCTCGATAGGCCTTGGGGGCTTGAATACCCAACCACTCGTGCCTATTACTGGCCTTGGGAGGTTTAGTCAGCCTCCTAGAGCTTGTTACAGGCCCTGGGGGGCTGGATACCTAGCGCACAATAGGCTTAGTCAGCGATTGGGGAACTGTAACATGCAATCTAAATGTTGTACTATGTGCATTGGCTCTAGTGACATACAAGAAGTGATATCCTATCTGTTCATTAGACCATTAGATGTTGCAAATCATAATGATATGTGGTTGCTTAATTGCATTGTGGGTGAAGTAATGTGCATCCACAATATACATCAAAATAAGCAAGGTGCGTTATAGAATGCATGTGGGGTCATAAGAGGGGTATCATATCAATATACTAGGTAGAAATATAAAGGGGTATAAAAAATGTTAAAGAAAAAATTGATACATACAATATCTAGTGAAAATAGGGGTTTTTTTAAATTGGGAAGGCATATTGGGAGGGGGTTAAAAAGAATGATTTTGGAAGGTATTTTCCAATATTTAGTGAAATTAGGGGTATTGTTTCATATTCCACGAATGAACGTGCTGTGATAGCGGTTTATTAAGTGAATCCCCCATGTGCAAAATCCTCTTTGTTTCCTTCCAGTGAAGCTCATGAGGCTCCTGCATGTATCTGAAGACATCACTGACTATATAGGATAGATCAGGTTGAGTATGTGTAAGAAAAAAAAGACTCCCAATCAACTACCGATACAAAGTACTATCAACCAAAGGTGTAGAAGAACCATCCTCAAGGATGATCCCTGAAAGAAAGGGGAATGATGATGGTTTTCATTCTCTCATATGAAATCTGTCAAGTAGATCTAATGCATATTTGGACTGTGCAACTCTAATTCCTGAATTACTCTGAGTGACTTCAAGACCAAGAAACTGCTTTAGCAGTCCCAAATATGACATAGAGAAGGAGTTGTGCAAAGCCGTTTTGATAAATCTAATGCTTGACGAATTTCTCCCAATAATCAACAAATCATCAACATAAAGAACAATAAGAAGTAGGGAGTTACCATCATGTCTCATGTAGACATTCGAATTTGATTTGCATCTCTGAAAAGCTTTTGAAATTAAGAAGGAATCCATCTTGGCATACCAAGCTCGGGGAGCTTGCTTAAGCCCATACAAGGACTTCCTCAATCTGCACACAAGTGAAGGATCATCAATATACCCCTTAGGTTGCTTCATGTAGATATCCTCCTCTAGATATCCATGAAGGAAACCACTCTTGACATCCATGTGATGCACTTCCCAGTGCTTGGATGAAGCAAGAGCAAGAACAAGACAGATGGAATCCATCTTAGCAACAGCTGCGAATGTCTTAGAATAGTCAATCCCATGAACTTGGGAGAAACCCCTTGCAACCAATCTAGCCTTATACTTGATTGTGACTCCATCAGATTCCATCTTTGTTCTGTATATCCACTTGGATTGAATAAGCTTCCTCCCAGGTCGGAGAGAGACAAGCTCCCAAGTCTCATTTCTTTGAAGAGTTTGATACTCTTCTTCCATAGCTGCTACCCATCTTGGATCTTGGATCTTGGTAGGCCTCAAAGAATTTTTTTGGATCATATCCAATCATAAGAAAGAATCTCTCAGCTAGAAACAGATCTGTAGGAGAGAATGCAAATCTTTTATCTTGGAGATCAATGGTGGAAGCAGGAGTGGTGGTGGCCCATCTAACAATAGGAGTTGAAACAATAATTGCTAGATATTCAGGTTCTTGTGGATCTCGATCTAGCATTCGCACTTCTTCATGAATCCTCTTTTTCTCAATCTTTTTTGATGGATCTTTTCCATTCAATCAACCTTTGTAGGTGCCTTGGGAAAATATGAGATTGGGTAGACCTTCAACCACCTTTTGAGTTTGCATGTCTTGCAATTCCTTGTAGTTTAGATTCCCAAATATTTCATGCCATAGTCTACTCTCTTCATTTGCATGAGTGTGAAGAGCAGACTGCTTGGAAAGAGGAAGAAAGTGAGAGAACTCATAGAGTTTTGAATTGTGGTTTGCAACACCTTTTGCAATGTTTTTTCCTGAAACCATGTCTTGTATTTCAACCTCATTTGGAGAGAAGATCACCCTCTTGGGCTCTCCCATATGGGTCATTTGGTAGATCGAAAGTAGATTAGAAGTAGTGTAGGCACATAGAGTACATCAGAGAAGTATTCATGATCAAGTTTGATCCTTCCAATTCCCTCAGAGGAGACCTCATAATCGTTCCCCAACATGATGGAAGGGCCAACATTCAAAACCAGTGAAGAGATATTTGGAGGAAGACATATGTCTTGATGCTCTTGAATCTATGATGAAGGAGGAATCTCTTGATGTACCTGGAATGAGAGCATGGCATCTCTCCTTGTCCTTAGATCTAGAAGGTTCAACTTCTTTCTTCCTAGCACATGTAGGTACTGGGAGGTTATGTTTTTCAAGTAACTGAGCCATCATGTCTATAGTCTTATTCATACAAGAAATATCAGGAGGAAATCCTCTATTGCAATAGGTACATTTGGATTTCTCCTTTTGAGAATGCTTGGTATTCTTGGAAATCGAAGCCCCTTCTGACTGATACGGAGCCTCCTTTTGCTTCTGCTCATTCAAATTCTTGTCAACTTTTTTTGCTTTCCCTTGCCATTCACTCTCTTCACCTCAGCAGCTGCAAGTGCTGAATCCATCTTGGGTTTTATCATTCCCATTTGAATCGACTTCTCCTCCTCTTGTGTGAGAGACCGGATGAAGTCATTAAGGCTTAGAAACTTCCATTTTGGGATGGATAGCTTCGCTGACTGAAAGGTGGAGAAAAATACTAAGTAGTTAGGGCCCAATTTTGATAGTATGGAAAGGATGATTTGCTTCTCTTCCTTCTCTATTCCATATCTCTTCAATTGTGAAATCATATATTTAAACTTGGTAAGAAACTCATTGATGGAGTCGAAGCTGCAAGGGCTCAGTGAGACTAGCTCATTTTCCAATTTGTGACCTTTCAAGTCATCTTTCTATCCAAGAAGATATTCGATCTTGTCCAAAACTTCTTTTGGAGTTGATAGATCTATGACATGAAAATGGAGGTCTTCAGAAATGTTGAGGAGTAGCAGTCCTAATGCTTCATCAAGTTTATCCAAGTACTTGGATTTCTCTACTGCACTAGTGGGCTCAACTGCAGTGCCATTCAAAACTCTAGAGAGGCTCTTAGAATTCATGAAGATGTCCATCTTGGCATTCCATTGGAAATAATTGAATGAATTCAGTTTTAGATCCATAGGTAGCTATTGAAGTCAAATTGATGATGAATTCGAATGATGGAATAAACCTGCAAAACAAATGAAATTGTTGATGGAGATTTGTTGCAAATTGAGATAACATTGGCTTAGGACAATGAGCACATGTGAATGGATCCTTCAAACCTAGATAGACCTCACTGGATTGCTCCAATGAATTCAAGACAATTGCACCAGGACTTTTTGTGGAAATCCAGAGGCTTCTGGTGCTCAATGAAAGACAACTGCTCAATGAATTGTTGCAACTGCTGCAATGGATACAGCTGCAATTCGAATAACTTGCTCCAGCTCTGATACCATGTAACAATCTACAGGACATATCACACATCTAGAGAAAATCTCACTAATATCACTCAAGAATAGTAGAGAAGAAAGAAGAATAGATGAATCAATAATCACTCATGAACACAGAAATGGAGAAATCTGCAGTATAATCATACATCAGCTGTAAGCTGGAAATGTGAAAACTGAATTCGAATACAACAAAAGTCATTCGAATTCTCCTTAGTGTGTTTCTTGGATAACATTGGAGACATCATCCAATCAGTGGCAATAGTCACAAATAGTCAAAAGTCAATCAAATGAGTCTAACTGAACCATGTGAGCACAAATCAGGGGATGGAGAATCCAAGGAGGACGCATGAGGCTGTCAGTAGGTCAAGTGTCACTCCAAAAGAGACAACTGGGAGCTACAAGCAGTTAAACTGAGCAATAAATGAAAGAACTAGTTAATCAAAGCTCTAACTGAATTTTAAACTTTAAGTAGGTGAGGTAGGGCACATATGTCATCCAGGTGAGGAAAAAAGGGCGCTTCAGGTAGGTAGGAGGGCTACTGAAGGCTGTAGACAGGCTCTAGGGGGTTGAAAATAGGCTCCAGGTGTTGGGGAGACCACCATACTGATGACTGTATGCATGCAGATGCATGCATGATGAATCGATGCATGCATGCATGCAAATATAAAAAATGATGGTAAGAATATTCCAACAATATCAATAGGTATAGTCTTTGAAATATTTTCCATATTGCCTTATGTAAAAATCGTCTGTTTAGTAGAAGGAGCGATGGACAAATCGATATTCCCACTGGGTCTCATCAAAAACTCACCATTCTCAATCCTATCTAGATCTAGAGGGAAATAATATCTGTGATGCATGTGCTCCCAAGGATTGTCCAAACCAATCATGGCTTCCAAGATAACCTTGTCAGAAGGAAAAAAAGAATCCAAATAGTCGAAAGAATGGGTGGAGTCTACTGACCATGCAGGTGCAAAATCAAAATCTAACTCAGCTAAGACTGACGGAGACAAGATGTGATCCATTGCAACATTTTACGATTCTTGGTACGCCACTTCTGCAATGGATGGGGGCACGTTCGGTTCTTGTTGAGTAGGAAGAATCCATGGATTAGTCATTCGACTAATCATTTAAACCTCCCGAGATGATGTATCGCTAGAACTCATAGAACCAATATGATGTACAGGTGCAGGTAGGTCAAATGTTCCCATCAACGATGAATACATACGTACTCCTAAGCTCTCACTGGGAAATCGAGCTTGATGAATCAAAGGGGTATTAGAATCCGCTGAAGTTGTGTTGTTCTTCTGAGTGAAGGATAATTGATCAACTGTGATTATCTTACATTCATGGGGGAACATGAGTACTTGAAAAAAGGGCGATAGGATATATTGCATCGCATACATCCAACTTCTTCCCAACAATAAGTTGTAGTCGAGAGAAGCATCGACAACTTCTACCTCCACAACCACTACCTTACCTACAAGTTGAATCTCGAATTCTTGTAAGACTCCATGTGGAAGGAAAGAATTTCCATCGAATGTGCTAAGTAGTGTGATTGAAGGGGATAAATATGAAGAACCCAAGTCTTTCCAACAGGATATTGTAATGTCCCCATTCCAATAATTGCATAGTAAGACAATCCCATCAATCCTACTAGTTTCATAGGTTGGATGGGCACATTTGGAATTGCAATAAGGAAGATAATAAATCATGTTTAGACATTAGAAAGGTTCAAGTATTTAATAAATAAGTTGAATAATGAAATTCAAGAGAAATTCTAGGTTGCAAGTGGTTTTGAAGACATATGGAGGATGTGGGACCCACACTAGCTTGATTTTTCAAGGACACATGGCATCTCTCTCTTGCCAATTCGAATTCATGAGAAGGTGAACATTCTTGGGTGAGTTGGTAAGTCATACACATGGCATTGAGCATATTAGGTCTAATTGGGATGGATTTGTAACCTCCATGGAAGAGGAAGGGTCAAATTGGAAGCTTGTGAACACTTGGGCTAGATTCCCTAGCCCCTATGACAACAATGATGGAGCATCTATGACATATATGAAAAATTGCAGATTTTACCTCTGACATCTGACCATTATGACATTTCAGCCCCAAAAATAGGCTCCAAGATGGCGCTCACGGGAGTTGGAGAAGCCAAAGAGATCCCCACTCGAATTGGTGGAAGGTGGAAGGCTAGGAAAGGTGAGACACAAGCAAATATTCATCCCTTACCAAATTAGAATTGGATTGATTTTATGGATGGATTGGGAACCTTAGAAGGCTAAGAATGTTAATAAAATACAGGGATAAACCAAGAGAAGAGCTTTTGATCATTTGAGAAAAATTGCATTTGTGAAGAGAGAGCTAGTGGATGACTAGTTTCTTGCCTTAGCCAATTTCGAGGGTGAAAGATTCCCATCCAAGTTGGTGTTTGGAGAGGCCACTTAGGTATTTCATGGAGCTTTAATGGAGTTTGTATTTGTAGGTCTCAGCTACAGGGAAGCTCGTGGTTTTTTTTAGTGCAACACTTTCTCTCAACCATTTCCAGTTTTGAAGGCATATTCTTGCTCCTTGAGAGAGGGCATTTTTGGTGAGCTATTGTACTCCTTGGGAGAGATTCTCATGATGCATTTCTGATTTTAATAATCTTAATAAACTCTTTTTTTCATATTCAAAAATTTTCTAGATCAAAATACCAAGTGGTTGTATGTAAAAATGATGATTAATTAGCAAACAATGACCATTTCCCCACTACATTGATGTATGCTATTGTAATGTTGATGATTTCGAATGAAAGAATGTTTCTCTGATATATTTATGATGAATGGAAATCCATTAATGATTATTACAAGTTTCATGTTCATCACTTAAGCATTTGAAGTCATTTTACTCAGTTTATTTGCATTTGGAAGAGATTTGGTGCCATTTCCCCAAGGGTCGAATTAGTGGTTTTTGTTGCTGTTGGGGAGGAGGTTAGAACAGACCTAATAATTGATTAATGGTGCATATGAGACATTATTAATGTACCTCGGTCATAACCTACCTCTTTTCTAAATTTCGAATTGGTTTGGAGGAATTTGGGAAGCCAATTTCAGTCATTACCTTGGGGGGATTTGCTTCACAAATTACTAGTAAAATCACATACTTGGTCCAGAATCTTAAAAGAGTTTGCAGAAGTATTTTGGTGGCCATATCTCATCCTTAAACATCATATTCAAGTCCTAATATCAGTCACATACCTTCTCAGAATATTTGGGATCATTTGGGGCAAAATTGGGACGTAGGCATCAAAACTAGTCAAAGGTCGAAATTGGGGGAAAAGTGAAAAATTGGGCATTTTTATAAAAAATTTAAAAAGGGAATTAAAGATATAGACATTACGCATGTCGACGCGCCTTCATCTACGAATTTTCATCCAGTAGTCATCGAACCATGGACCACTTCAATATGGGAGGCAACGTGATATGGCAACCGGGGTTTGATATTGGACATATCAAATATAGCTAGCATACTTGATGAGTCCATACTACCTATTTCCGCTAGAAGTGCATTCCACTGCGAAGGGAATCTTTGCAAGACTTCTAGTGCAGACATGGAAAATTGAGTTTGGGCTAGTTCCTCCACAACAGAGTAGTTGGGCGAATCCCACGCATTAGGGTTGTGCACAGCCCATTTGTAGACACCCTTTGGTATCTTCGGCAAAGGTTCTGTAGACCTCTCTATGTGGAGAGGAACAGATGTCTCAGCAACCTCCTTATCTTTCTGATGCATTTCTGGTTTATAATTCCTGGCTCTCGTTTGCAACAAGGTGTTGGAGTTAACCATGTTTATATATGATTGATTAACTGATGTGGCACGATGAGTGCCCCCTAGTATTAGAGTTGACAGAAGCTGAGCCTTTTCCTTTGGGAAAAGGATCCTTCAAGACAGCTAGTTTCTTTTCTTTCAACAGCTTCTAGTATTCTTCGATAAGAATGGATTGGTGAGTAAGGTGATCGTCCTTACAAATCTTGCGGAAACTTGACCTTCTTTTTGTCTCTCTTTCCCTCCTCAGAATTATCAGTGTTTTTGGGATTTTGATTTCCCTCCCCTTTGTTACCCTTCTTCTTGGGTTGTTGAGGACCCTTTTGTTTTATCTACACACTTTGTATAGATTCATATTGTGAAGGGGAGGCCGCAACAGTAGTTTCTTCCACTGCTGATTGCTTCATAGAAAGTGCATGTACTTGTTTCGTTAAGGCCTCCAGAGTGGATGAGTCGACTAAACCAACAATGACATCGGCATGAGGTCCGGGTTTGGGCTTACCAAGATATATATTAGATCGCGGTGCGCCATGTATGATCTCATAAAGGATCCCAGATTGTGCATAGACTAGGTCAAGCTGTTGAGTCCTTAGGATTGCTTCCTCTTCAGATGTTACCCCAAAAGTTGAAACAAATTTAGAGATGTAAGGGAGTATCAATTTCAAATACCACTCCAAAAGAAACTTTGGGGGAATCTTAGCCTTGATGAGCCTCTTTCGTCTTCGCCACTCCTGAATGTGGTCAGAAAGGTGAGTTGATTTGTTCTGTCTAAATGTAGACAGAAATTCAGTACTGGCATCATACCGGACGGGAAGATGGAAGTGGTTCAAAAATACTGTCGCTAAATCCCAAAAGTTATCATATAATGCAGCCGAAAATTCGATGTACCATTTAGTTTCTACACTCATTAAGGTTCTCTAAAAGAGCCTCAATTGAATTGAGTTGTCGTTCAACGAGTTCGAGGAGCACCAGAGAAGAAAGGTTGTAACATGATCTCCAGGATCTTCATCAGTCTTACCTTCAAACTTTGGAATGTCCGAAGGAATCTTAGTTGGGACCGGAGGCCAAGTAGGGTTATGACGTACCGGATCGTTCATGATTTTCCAAAGGTATGGCAAGTTAAAAGTTTCCATAAATGGAAAGAGAGGTCGTGCCGATGACATATGATGTGGAGGATTTTGGTAAGGGGAACCACCCGAAACCTGGCTCCTATAAGGTTGATTGAGGTTTCCCCTAGCCACAAGTTGTGAAGAAGAAACGTTCTGAAAGTTGTTCCAGCCAAAGGCTAATGGATTACTTCCTTGCGGTGTCATCCACTACGGATGATTATAAGTTCCTCCGATGGAGGGTTGGTATAACTATTACTTCCCATTCCACCAAACAATTAAAAGGTAGTACTCCCTACAGGTTTATTAGAATTCTATACATTGGAAAAATGTGCATTGAAACCTGTGAATGGGTTATAACCTAGCATAGATGTAGTAGATGAAGCAAGAATTGAGCCTGCAAAAGGTGTCGAAGGAGCAATATGTCCTCTAAACCAAGGAAATCCTTGATTAAATGGAGCATAGGTAGGGTTAAATTGGAATTGTTGAACAAAAAGGGAAGATGTGAAAGACACCAAGGGTATCCCTGAGAAAGGAATATTGGATGGGCCAATGGAGGATCCAAAAGGAATAGATGTCGTTGTACTTTGAGTATTGGACAAACCTGAAGGACCAACATTGAAGCTAAATGAAGTGCTCGGAGCAGAAGTGAACTACGACGAGATCGGTGTGGATGTGTTTATATGAGGAGGAGACACACCTCCTGGTATAATAGATGAAGTGGGAGTTCGGGGAACTCCCGATCCATCCCCTGAGTTATCCAAGAAAAAACCAAGTGTGAACCTATATACACTTATTTTAGGTATGCCTAAAGAGACAACTCTTTCTAGTAAAGGGTCGTTAGGTCCAGTTAATGAAGGGTTGAAGGGTGTTTCAAAATATTCAGTAGTCAAGTCTTCAACCTCAATAGTTTCCTGAACCGATTGAAAAATGAGATGTGGCTCTCTAGTGGGCTCAGTTGTCCCCATGAGTTCCATGAACCACATGAGTCATTTTGGCACCGATGAGGTACTGGCGGTGGAGGACACACTGTGAGTGGAGTAAGGTTTTGCAACCTTTGTGACCTATGAAGAGGGTAGTCCTCCACACTTGTAAAAATCTAAACTAAGTATTAAACCTAGTGGCCACTACAACAACAAGGAACAAAAAAAACACCACTAATTTTTTTTCCTAAAGTAGTCAAGACCAGGAAAACAAAGATGATACTCTCAAAGGAGAGTCTGGGATGATTAGGGCCCAGACTTAACTAGTAGAGTAGCGGAGAACAGTTATCTGAGGTCCATAATACAGTATCTCTGGTTGCAAGCGTTTGAATCACCAACCCCCCTCCCAAACACTAGTAATGGATTTCCTCCCATGTCTGTCCTAGGTACAGTGTAAATATCCTTCTACTGTCACCTGTGTATATCCCTAAGGGTCAAAAGATACTAAAGGCTACCAAAATTGCAGAAAGATCCCGGGGGGACAATCGCAGGTCCATCCAAGACGCATGGGCAGGGTAACTAAGCCTGAAATCCAAGAGTACAGAAGGAACTAATGGATCCACGTATGCGAAAAGGATCTGGTGTATTCTTGAAAGAAAAGTGGGGGGTATCCCCAAAAGTATAATCTCACACGACCTTGTGCTTAAATCTAGTTTGAGTAGAGATTACCGGACACCTCCATAACAGTGGATTTACCTAAATGATATTATCACTACAATTTGAAGTTTGAATGGTTTTGGAAAGTTAAAAGTGATGTATTCCAAAACCCTAGCCTAGACTAGTTGATTTTGTGTAACCTAAAAAAGAAAAATTTACTAATAAATTTTATTAATGATTCTTTTTAGATGCTGTATTACTCAAAAGGTAGTGCTATGTATGTGTGATGGTTGAAAGTGGAATTAAAGTGTACATATGGAAATGTAAAAACTTCACAATTTTCTAACTTGTCTTTTGAAACATAAGATGCAAAGCAAACCTAAAAGCCAAATATACTTTTTATTTTTATTTTTCAAAGATGAAAAGCATAAACAACTTATAACTACTTTGAAAAAGAAAAATACAATCCTTGTTATAAAGAAAAAAGTGTTTTTTTTTTTCCTTTATAAGTAAAGAAAATGCAAATAACTTATGAACAAACAAGAATGATCAATCATGCAAGTGAAGGAATCTAGACTTAAGGCTATAAAAATCAGGACTTCACCAACACAAAGTACCAAAAAAGACTAACCCAAGAAGTTGCTTCATGAAAGCTAGAAGTAACTACAAAGTGGAAACCAAGATGCTATAAGAATCACCCGACATAAAATACATAAAGCAAATGAATTAGACAGATAACGAATGTTAAATTTTTAGTATTAAATTACAATACTATAGGATCTTTGCTGAGAGAATAACATCTACAGTATATCAATGCATGACAATCATAATATGACAAGCATCACAAGCATCACAAGAATCAAAAGCATAGAGACAAGAGACACAGAGTTTCCGTGGGGAAAACCCTAAGGTGAAAAACCCCACAACTTCCTCAGAGATAGAGAGAGCAATGGCTCAACCAAAATAAAACCAAATAATACAGAGATAGTCTCCTAGCAGATGATCCTCCTCCTCCTCACTAGTGCGCCACTTTTCAGAGAGAGAGATAGATGCTTTTCCAAGTGAGTAAAATAGAGATCTCCTATCTCTATTTATACTCACCTTTTTTCCCAGTGACCTACTGGGGCCGACTTGTCTACATGAGTACATCCACATTATATTATATATTAATTAGGGCCGACCCCATAAGGTGGTCTAATAACCCATCGACAAGTACACACACTTGCGACACTTGTCAATCCACATGACGACACTTCCTTATAGAGGAATAACACATCTCTTATAAGGGTACAATAAATATATATATAATACACAGATGAAATACATTCCGAAGTTACATATACATCAACACTCCCTCTTAACTAGGAAGGTATTTCTCGACACAGATCTGCTAGACAAGTCTTCTTCTCTGGATCATCGTCATCGATGCATCGTCATCATCATCGTCACTGCTGCTGCTATCTCATCCAATCTCTGTCTCTACTCATCATAGGAAATTCTACAGAGCCAGTCCTTTTTCATACTGGATGTAGGCCCACCACCTGCAGGTCTTCGTCATCACTGGCCATACTGTGGAATCCTCAGGACTTTTACGTGCGTCACAAAACCTCGCAAGAGCATCCCAGGATGTTACGAGCACACAGCTCTACCTATAGGATCTCCCAGGGCAACGAATTACATGTGACCTCACCACAAAACCTCGCAAGAGCATCCTAGGCTGTTACGAGCACACAGCTCTACCTATAGGATCTCCCAGGGCAACGAATTACATGTGGTCATGGCAAAACCTCGCAAGAGCATCCCAGGACTAATTACGAGCACACAGCCCAACCTATCGGATCTCCCAGGGAAACGAATTACATGCCATAGGACAAAACCTCGCAAGAGCATCTGCCAGATATCCCAGGGCAACGAATTACATGCCATAGGAAAAACCTCGCAAGACTATCTACAGATCTCCCAGGGCAACGAATTACATGTCCTCCCAGAGCAAAACCTCGAAAGAGCATTTGCCAGATGTCCCAGGGCAACGAATTACATGCCATAGGCAAAACCTCGCAAGACCATCTGCAAATCTCCCAGGGCAACGAATTACATGCTCATCTGCACAACCTGATCCACGGCCACAGAGTATCAACCTGATACTCACCATACATCATCCTGATGCATCCATGATCATCCTGATCATCATCACTGCAACGTCCTGCTGCATGTCATCTGGAGCAACATCCTGAAGCTCGTCATCTATGATCATCCTGATCATCACTGCAACATCCTGCTGCATGTCATCTGGAGCAACATCCTGAAGCTCGTCATCTACGATCATCCTGATCATCAATGCAACATCCTGCTGCATACCAAGTATCTACCTGATACATATCATCATACATGATCCTCCTGATCATCAATGCAACATCCTGCTGCATACCAAGTATCTACCTGATATATATCATCATACATGATCCTCCTGATCATCAATGCAACATCCTGCTGCATACCAAGTATCTACCTGATACATATCATCATACATGATCCTCCTGATCATCAATGCAACATCCTGCTGCATACCAAGTATCTACCTGATACATATCATCATACATGATCCTCCTGATCATCAATGCAACATCCTGCTGCATGCCAAGTATCTACCTGATACATATCATCATACATGATCCTCCTGATCATCAATGTATCCTCCTGATACAAATACAAAACATATGATATATATCACCATACATGATCCACCTGATCATACAATGTATCCACCTGATACATATACAGATACATGGTCCAAGCATCCAACATGATGCATATAAAATACATACACATGATCCAACTGATCATATCCAGCATCCAACATGATGCGTACATACATACATAAAATGATCCAACTGATCATATCCATCATCCAACATGATGCGTACATACATACATAAAATGATCCAACTGATCATATCCAGCATCCAACATGATGCGTACATACATACATAAAATGATCCAACTGATCATATCCAGCATCCAACATGATGCGTACATACATACATAAAATGATCCAACTGATCATATCCATCAGAAACTAGAACATCATCCTGATGTTCATCATCCAGCGCTTACATCCATAGCCATGTGAAGGATCCTCCTTCCAACATGCTTGGAATGGCTTCAGCAAATGTGTCCATCACTTCTTCCTCGAAGTGTCCTCGATCTGAATAACACCAAGCCTCTCTCTGAAGTACTCGAACTTCACCCTGGCTAGTGGCTTCGTCAGCACATCTGCGATCTGCTCGTCCGTCGCAACATACAGGAGCTTCACAGCTCCTCTCTGCACCATATCCCTGATATAGTGGTATTTGATCTCTATGTGTTTCGACCTGTCATGAAACACTGGGTTCTCGGACAGCTTCACACAACTCTGGTTATCACAGAAGATACCAGTAGCTTCCAACGGGAGATCAAATAACTCAGACAGTAGCTTCCGTAGCCATACTGCCTCACAACTAGCTGAACAGGCTGCAACATACTCTGCCTCAGCTGTACTCAGTGCTACGCAGGATTGCTTCCTGCTAAACCAAGAGATCACACCTGATCCCATACTGAAGCAACACCCAGATGTGCTCTTCCTATCTGCAGCACTGCTAGCCCAATCTGAATCAACATAACCCTGCAGGTTAAACTTTTGATTCGCCTCATATCTGAGCCCATAATCCACTGTACCCTTCAGGTACCTCAGAACATGCTTTACAGCAACCAGGTGAACACTCCTCGGATTCGTCAGGAACTGGCTCAATTTGTTCACAGCAAAGAAAATATCTGGTCTCGTGTTCGTCAGGTACATCAAGGACCCAATAATCTGACGATACATAGAAACATCAACTGGCTCAGATGAAGCATCGCAAAGAAGCTTCAGATTCGATGCCATAGGTGTGGCCATGGCTTTGCAATCCATCATCCCAAATCTCTTCAGGATATCTACTGTGTACTTCCCTTGACCAAGGAAGATCCCACCTGCATTCTTCCACACCTCCATACCTAGGAAATAGTGCATCATTCCCAAATATTTCATATCGAATTCAGCTGCAAGCTTCCTCTTGGTATCTGCAATCATTCTGTCATCTCCTGTCACAAATAGGTCATCCACATATAGTAGTAGAATCACAGGATTCCCTTCCTCAACCTTGTAGTAAAGGTTGGAATCTGCTTTACTCTTGGTAAAGCCCAAACTAGATAGGAAACTGTCCATCCTACCATACCAGGTTCTGGGGGCTTGCTTCAAGCCATACAAAGCTTTCTTCAATCTGCATACATAAGATTCCCTTTCATGTATTTCAAAGCCGAGTGGCTGTTCCACATATACTTCCTCTTCTACTACACCGTTCAGGAAAGCAGTCTTGACATCCATCTGGTGTATCTTCCATTTCATTGCTGCAGCCAGGGCAAGTACTGTTCTGATGGAAGTATATCTGGCTACAGGTGCAAAGGTTTCTTCATAGTCTATTCCTTCCTTCTGAGAGAAACCACGAGCTACGAATCTTACTTTATATTTTTCCACAATGCCATCTACAGCATGCTTGATTTTGTAGATCCACTTGGAAGTCACAACAGACTTCTCTTTAGGTCTTGGGACAACATCCCAAACATCATTCTTCATAATTGATTGATATTCCTCAACCATAGCATCCTTCCATTCTTTCTTTTCTGCCGCCTCTTCATAACTGGAAGGATCTTTGTTCATGATGTCACAGAGTAAAGCAACATAACTGGTGTGTGATCTGGTTCTCTTCTTTGCTCTGTGTTCTTCTTCTGGAATGCCAAATCTTTCTGCATCATGAATGAGCTCTCTAGCCCATACAGGTTTCCTTTTGTGAGAGTTATCCTCACGGGGTGGATCTACAGGTTCTTGTGGATCTTCAAACTCACGAGCAGTTTCTGGAACTGCTTCAGACATGGTAGTGTCCTGAAATCTTGTTTCCTTAGGTTCTTCATAAACTTCGGCAGGTGCCTTTCTTGATTTGATGAATGCTGAATTCTCATCAAATGTTACATCCCTGCTGACATCAATCTTCTTGAACCCTGGAAAATATATTCTGTAAGCCTTCGAGCTTTCACTATAACCCACAAAGATGCCCTTCTTTCCTGAAGGATCTAGTTTAGTCCTCTTCTCCTTTGGGACATGAGTGTATACTGGACAACCAAATATTCTGAGGTGGCTGACTTCAGGTTTCTTACCAGAAAAGACTTCTTCTGGTGTCTTGTTGTCCAAAATCTTGTGGGGTGTTCTATTCTGCACATAAACAGCTGTTCTAGCTGCTTCTGCCCATAGATGCATAGGAAGATCCTGGTCATGCAACATTGCCCTTGCTGCTTCCATGATAGTTCTGTTCTTCCTTTCTGCAACTCCATTCTGTTGAGGATTATAAGGAGCAGTCAACTCCCTCTTAATCCCGGAATCACTGCAAAGCTTCTTGAAGTCATTTGAGGTGAATTCTCCACCATTGTCAGATCTGAATGTCTTGATTTTCTTGTCAGTTTGATTCTCCATCAAGGTTTTGAATTCCTTGAATTTATCAAACACCTCATCTTTTCCCTTCAAGAAGTATACCCAAGTCTTCCTGGAGAAGTCATCAATAAATGAAACATAGTAAACATACCCACTTAGGGAACTGGATGACATGGGGCCACATACATCTGAGTGGATGATTTCCAGGATGTCTTTTGCCTTGCTTTCACTGCTTGGGAAAGCCTTCTTAATGTTCTTACCTTTTGCACATCCTTTGCAAACACCTTCATGTTTGGTCTTGATTTCAGGAAGACCTTCTACAACCTTGCTTGCAATTGGAAGTGCTCTATAGTGCATGTGAGCAAGTCTCCTATGCCAAAGTTCACTGGGCTCCATGGATTCATGTACCATGGCATGTTCAGGTTGACCCTTTAATTTATACAAGCCTCCCTCTTGCTCTCCAATCACTACTGCATCATCAATAGTCTTTCCCTTTGGCCACATTAGAACTTGGCCATCAACAAATGCAACCCTCATACCTTTTGCATCTAAAGCAGAGATGGAGAGTAGGTTTTTCTTGAGCCCAGGTACATAGAGGACTTCCTTCATCTTTAGAGATTTTCCAGAATCTAGGTTGTAAGAGGCTTCACCACTTCCTTTGATTGGGTATTGATAATCATCCCCAAGTTTCACCTTATGGGGTGATTCATGTTCAGAAAGGTTCACAAAAGATTCCTTGAACCCAGTCATGTGTTTGGAAGCCCCACTATCAATCAACCAATCATTACAACCATGGGAGATGGTACCAGTGAGTGCAGAGATCAGAACATACTCTTCTTCACTTGATGAATCATCATCACTACTACTTTCTGCCTTAGCCTTCTTCTTTGGGGGTTCATCATCTTCAGCAGCATGAGCATGAAACCTTCTTTTGCTGCCCTTCTTCTTCTTACTAGGATTTTTGTTATTATCCCTTTTGTTCTTAGGACAATCTGAAGCAAAGTGACCCTTCTCATTGCATGTGAAACATCTTAGGTCTTTCCTGTTCTTCTTTTGATGGGACCTATTGAGGCGAGAGGGATCCTTCTTGATTTTGCTTCTTTTGGTGTGAGCTGCAAGAGCTTGATCTTCTCCTCCCATCTTTTCCTCACGAGCTATAAGTCTAGCTTCTTCTTGAGAGCATTCTTCCCGAAGTCTACTGAAGGAGATCAACTTCTTCCTTGCACAAATTCCTTGAATAAAGGAATCCCATGACCTGGGTAGGCCATTTAGAGTAGTCATCACCACCTCACCATTCTCCACCATTTCATCTACTGCTTCTAATTGTTCCTTGATCTGAGAGACCCTTGAAAAGTAAGATTGAATGGTTTCTCCATTCTGAAACTTTACTGCTTTCAATTGGTTCCGCAGGGTCATCTTTCGATTTATGTTCTTTCCTTCAAATAGCTTGGTCAAAGATTCAAACATCTCTTTGGGTGTCTTGAGAGAAGACACATGGGGTATAAGATGGTCTTTGATAGAATCAGCAATGATTCTCTTTGCCTTGACCAAGTTCTTCTTGTGCAATGCCTTGGCCTCTTCATCCTCTGGGATAGGGATGTCTTCTTTCACATATGAGTCCAACTCATTCTCTTCCAGGATTAGCCCAATCCTATACTTCCAGGCTCGGAAGTTATCAGCCCCTTCAAGCTTATCCTCAAGCTTGGTGTGAAGAGACATCTTTAAGAGTACTTCAAATGGAAATAGAAAAGATTTAGAACTTACCACTTGAAGTGCTGAAAACTGGATCTGGTCCCGGATTAGGGTTTGTCAGAGAAACCCTAAAAATTCAAAATGTGAATTTCAAAATTCCGAAAGGATAGAAAGATGCGCCTTGGAGAGCTGATCAGCCTAGTACATTCAGAATTTGAGATCAGCAAAGTCTTGCCCTTCAGAATTGCCTTTTTGTCCTCCCGGGTTCACTGGGGAGAGCCCTGAATTAGGGTTTGAGTTTCCCGGAGATCTACCCAGCCAAAAATCTCGATCCAAAGCTCAAACCTTCGATTTTTGCAAGGAGCTTCCAGCTGTACCTTCAGTTTCCAAAAATTCCTATTTTTGTGGAAACCCTAATTTTTAGGGCCAAAACTGAAAATGCTCGGAACTGAAATCTGATTGGACAGAAAGATGCGCCTTGATGAGTAGATCCAATCTACTATACTGAATTTCAAAAAATCTGTGGAGAGAAACCCAATAAACAAGGAATACAAGCTTCCGTCACTGCAAAATGTCTTCTTCTCAGTTAAGCTCTGATACCATGTTAAATTTTTAGTATTAAATTACAATACTATAGGATCTTTGATGAGAGAATAACATCTACAGTATATCAATGCATGACAATCATAATATGACAAGCATCACAAGAATCAAAAGCATAGAGACAAGAGACACAAAGTTTCCGTGGGGAAAACCCTAAGGTGAAAAACCCCACAACTTCCTCAGAGATAGAGAGAGCAATGGCTCAACCAAAATACAACCAAATAATACAGAGATAGTCTCCTAGCAGATGATCCTCCTCCTCCTCACTAGTGCGCCACTTTTCAGAGAGAGAGATAGATGCTTTTCCAAGTGAGTAAAATAGAGATCTCCTATCTCTATTTATACTCACCTTTTTGCCCAGTGACCTACTGGGGCCGACTTGTCTACTTGAGTACATCCACATTATATTATATATTAATTAGGGTCGACCCCATAAGGTGGTCTAATAACCCATCGGCAAGTACACACACTTGCGACACTTGTCAATCCACATGACGACACTTCCTTATAGAGGAATAACACATCTCTTATAAGGGTACAATAAATATATATATAATACACAGATGAAATGCATTCCGAAGTTACATATACATCAACAACGAACTGCTCTAGAAACGTAGTGACTAAAGAGGACAAAATCCAAGCATCTGCCAAATACAGTATGGGATAGAAAGACTCAAGTAACCTTCAACAAGCGAAAAAGATCCAAACGTGGACTTGCAAAGGGAAAACAAGACTCAAACTACTAACCTTAAGTAGTTAGGGACCCAAGATCAATAGACCTACTCTCAAAATCCAAGCAGAACAACCCTAAAAAGAAAACCCTAGAGGAAAAACAAAATATTCCAAGGAAAAACCGCAACTGTACTAACAGTAGCACGCGGGTACCCGTGGGTATAGTACTGGGAAACTCGTGGGTGCAGGATTATAACCGCGACTGTATGTATAATAGACTTGCGTGTGTGCTTTGAAACAACTAAAAAAGAAATTAGACTGTAGACCAAACCATAAAGAGTCAAGTAAAGAAGGATAACAATTGTCCCAAAACCTTCACAAATACCTAACACAATGATAAAAACTGAAAGAAAAGACCCTCAAGCATCCCACAAAGCAGAAAACAGATGATCCCCAACGGAGTCGCCAGTTCTGTTGTTAGGGAAATTATCATATAGTAGGAGAGAGACTACCAACGTATTGATATGAAAAACCAAATATATAATTTTCTTCATATACATATACTTAAGCAAAAAGATTGAGGTTAGAAAGAAGTGTACCTTATTCCGAAGGTCGATCCTAGCTTTCTCCTCCTTTTTCCTCGATGCACCAACCTGCAAAACAACCCTAGAGCTTCCTCAGACCAGTTTGACTACAAATAAATAGATTGACATTTGCAATATAATGAAACATCAACTTGTAATAAAAAATTTGCAACATATAAGAACAAATTATATTCGGAAAGGAAGAATATCTTATCTTTATTAATGCATAGAACAAGTACAACAATTATACCTGATTGCAGCAAGCACTGTCGTAACCAAACCTTGATTCCTGCTTCTCTCTCTTGATTTGGAATTCCTCCAGCATGACATTACCAAATATAGGTTCCCCTTCTCCAAGGCCTTCCTCTTGTATTTATGGCAAGAGGAGGAGGACAATCTCGAAGGGTGGTTGGCAAAGGAAGTTGATGAAGTTGGAATAACTCCCAAAACTAATCCTTAGTTAGTGTTTTTATATATTTTTTCAAGTTTTCTGAAGATACCCGCGACTATGATATAGGTAAACTAGCGAGTGACTCACAACTATCCCTACTTGCAGCTAGTCGGTGCATATTTTAAGAGATACCTGCAGGTTGTCAGTATAGACACCTACGGGTGACCTGCGTGTTGGCAAGCATAAGAGTCGTAGTTATGCACTAAAGTAGGAAGAAAAAATATTTTTTGAGGAAAGGATTGCAAGGATCAGCTCTAAGTCATCTAAGGTCAATCAAGCTCTTCCATCCCTAGTGTTCTTTTGTGTGACTGACAGAGCAATGTGGTCACGGACGGAGAAGTGCTATTTTGACCGATAACACAAACATCAAAATTCCATCAGTATAGGGAAATTTTCCATCTTAGTTTCATTCTCTTTCCCAACATCTGTCAACTTCACTTCATATAAATTACATCCCTTTTGTGCATTTCGCTTTAACTAGAAGGAAAATATCTGCCTCACTAATACCTTACAAGGTATGCGATGGATAGTTTTGGTATTTCCCTTCTTGTCTTCATAAGCAAACATATTAGTGTAGAAATTCATCACCACTTTATGCTTTTATAAACAACCCATTTCTATGAGCAAATCATAGGATCCCAATGGTAAAATATTCAGGTCTTCTACCGTCATCATTCCATCAAGTTTGAAGATACTTTCTTTTAAAAATTTAGAAGCCTTCTTCATTGTTGATGTGGCAAGCTTTAATAACCATACCCGTGGGAATTTTTTTTCCTATAACATACATTGGTCAACAATTATAGGATGGGAAACATAAATTTTACAAGAGCTTGTATCAATGAGGATGGAAATGGATTTTTCAAAAAATTTACCTCCCACTTCCACAATCGATGATTGATGTTTAGCATGTCAGTTCTCCAAGACGACATAGATCGTTGGAACTCTAGCCATATCATATATTGTAGTATCTTCTTGTGAATTGTGAACAATGTTACCATGAGGGAAGTTCACATGTCGGTGATTTTCCCACATCCCCAACATTGAAAAGGTTCATTTTAGCCCCTTCTAGTTTCCTTCCAATAGTCCCACCAGGTTGATTTTTGCTCTGAGTAGGAGTATTCTATTGCAATTTATTCTTACCAAAATCATTACTATTTTGAAATGATTTTTTCTTATTTTTGATGGTAGGAGGTTTAAATCCCTTCTTTGGTTGTTTAGTCTTATGTCTTTTCTTATCCTATAGACTTTGTTGGTTCTTAGCTCTATCTTGACTCTACTCATAATAGAGTCTTCCATTTTGAAAGGTCCCTGAGTCTAGGTCTTTTGGATAGTCAAACTCTCTTTTGTCTCGAAATGGTTGGGGTAGACAACTCAAGAATTGATGGATTTTAAAATTTTCCTCCTTGATGTAAGGAACATAATGCAGTAATTCCATAAATGTGCTATTCAAATCCTCCATATTCATCTGTCCCATATTGAGTTCATGAAAATCTTTTTTTTTTGTCATAAAAACTTTCCAACATATATTTCTTTTGGAAGCATTCCTTCCACTCGAGATCACTTTCCTTGATTTTGTTAGTGGTTTTCACATCATGCCACCAAATAGATTCCTTGGTGGTGAGGTTGTAGATTTGAAAATAATTTTTCATTCCCAATAGCTAAGCCTCAACTTCTTCACTTGTCTTCACTATGTTTTTGAAGGTAGGTGTATTGATCTTTTTGAACTCCCCCTGAAGTTCATTAGAATATTTCTATTTCTACTTCTTCTTAGGAGGTGATCGTACCCTACTTTCATTCTCTGAGCTGTCTGAAACAACATCTTTGTTGTTTATTCACTTTTTCATCTTCCTCTAGCAAAGGCTTTGATCTTGGTTCCTTACTCCGGGAACCTTTCTCTTGTGACTCCTTTTTCCTCCATTGTTGAAGGTAGGAGAAGTATGTACAATATTTCTTATTTTAGTTAGGTTATATACAATAAGATAGCATTAATATCACATTGCTCCTCCAAGGCCTTTACATTGTCAGCCTTGAAGATTCGTAGTTCTTCCTATAGAATTCTTATTGTTCCCAACATCACTACAAGAGTTATTGTTCTATGGTATAAGTTCAACTCAACCCATACATTTTAATTTGGAGGGGGTCCTTCTCCTTCACCAATTTGACTAGGTTCCTCACTCATTCTATTCAGGTACTTATAGCTTTGTTGATTTACATGTTCACTTTCCAACTTGTCTTCTTCTTGCTGCCTAAAAGTCAAATAGTTTGTCAATTACAAGTCTAAATAAATATATGTATGTAGAACTAGCATATCACTATCCATATGGAATTACCTTCTAACTCGTGATACACAACCTGGCACAAGGCTGCAAAATAATATTACTACATTAGCAATCGTGTTAAACTCCATAGGGAGTGGGAATTAAATTCATTCAAACCAAGATAGAAACTGTCAATTTGTGCCCGTACTTTGGTGGTGTTTTTCCTTTTAAGCAAAGCAAGTTACTACTTTTATTACCCAGAGTGAGGTTCCTCCCATGACATGCTCAAACCTAGAAAGGCCGCCTCTCAAGCTTATATTTATGGCTTCCATTCCATGAATCTCTCCTTGGCTATAATAGAAACAACTTTCCCATTCCAAATCATTTTATGGAGGCTAAGCATTACATATCCATTCTTCTTTGCTCTCCACTAGTCCCTTCTAATTATCATCATAGAGTGTTATTGTGTTTATCCCGTGAGGAGGAGAGGTCAATACATGGCCATGTCATGGATGCTTGGTTGCTACACCCTACATGCATAAGTTTCTTGTTGTTCAAGGATTCACATGGAGGTCGGTTGTGGTGTGAGAGCTCTATCTCTAGCCTCATGATGGCCTGTGTACTGAGCTCCATCACTAAGGATGACAGAGATCCCTCAATAAGTTCAGTAAGTCCGTTCAACCACCACAATTTGGTTAGAAGCAACAATATTATGGTTTGTAGGGTGTTTACATGATAAAATTTTCCTCCTTTGACTGTTGGTATCTATGTGTTCAATTGATTATGTCTGCAACTTCCCTTCTATATTGACAAGAGATAGAGCGAACTCATTATAATCCTTTGCATGGTTAGTATGCACCATCGTGGGTTCGATATTCTCATGTAGAGGAGACTCAACCTGCGATCACAATCTTTAACTCTTTGTTTTGTTTGTTCTTTCACTTATCTCACACGCGGTCTGCTTGGATCTACTCACTTTCGACTTGATTTGAGATCATAAGCTTGACTCCCTCTTGAATAGGGTTTGTTTAAGCTGATCTCGAGCCTCTAGGGAGGTCTCGATAAACAACCTTGATGATTGACTATTGTAACACATAGTTTTTTATATGATTGGACCGATGCCCTCTATACCCTTTGTGTTCAATTGGAATCTTTCCACCCTGCACTATATATATATATATCTATATGTGTGTGTGTGTGTGCCTTTGGGCCATTGCTTACAAATATACTTACTCTAAGTTTATGTATTCATATGCTCATCATTCTTGAGTAGAGATAGCATAGAAATGCATCTCCTTTAAAGTAGTTTGATATACATGCATTAGATCAAGATTTTAAATATATAGAGAGGGTCATGCTATAAAAGCACCTTTCCAATATGTAGCTTACAATCCTCCCCATTAGTAAAAAACAAGCATTGTTAGATCAACCATAGATTAACCAACTTGTCTATCCTCTGTGCATTATTAAGTACAATTTTAGGCATTACTTTGATGATTATTTTGTTGTGATTGATGTTCTTTTATAAACATTGTCTTATAATTTTAATATATGATGATAACTCCAATATGCATCTTGTATGCATGTAATATTGGAAGGGAAAACCCTTGGATTCCAGGTAAATGATGCATCTCATAAACCCTTAATAATTTATAATTAAGATTATGTGATTCTATTCTTGAACTGATAAGATATATGTATGCAGGTCATGGCTTCTCTACATGGAGTTGTTCACAAAGTCTATCTCTTTTACCACAACTTGTATAATCATCTAAGTCGAGGATTGGGATATTGCAATCCCTTTGGTTCTTTCAATCGAACGATTAGATTTTAGAGGTTTCATTATTATTCATAGTTTTATGTAACAAATCATGCACATAGGTTCTCAAGGATTGTTGATTGGATTGTAATTTATTATTTATGACATACCATGTTTCCCAATGGGATATCTTAGATCTAGAAATAGATTTTGTTTATCAATATGATATCATCAGCTTAATCTTAGTTAGTTTCATCTCATTTTATGTAATACCCCGGTTGTTAAGCCCTGGACTTATTATAATAATTTTCTTAGGTGACTATGATTTGTTTAATTAATGGTGTGATGACATGACTATATGATTATTGTTTGATTATGGTTTATAATTAATTTTTTATTTGACATGAATGTGATCATATGTTCATGTGACTATGGAATATGGACTTAGATGTTGATATTATTATTGATGTTTCTCTTAAATAAATAAGCAACTCACTCAACAGGAAACTAAAAGAGTATGGGAGGCCATGGTTTCACAAGTGAAAGGGATGGGTGACTGTTTCCTAGTGCTTTATTGGAAACCCAAACCTTGTACTTCGAATTTCTTGGACCTTTTTTATGTTATTTGAGTTATTTTGGACCCTTTTTAAACTATTTCGGGACTTTGGAATAGTTTGTGATGTTTTGTGACTAAAAGAGTTACTAGTGCACCCTCATGGAGATATTGTGGAATCCACTTGGTGAATGAACCCTCTTTGATAGATATTCTCTCCTATTGATGTGCTTTTGGTCATTTATGAACCCTCTTCCTAGTTTTTAGGTGCTGCAAGATATTTTCTAGCTTCCACTCTTACACAATGCATTGATGACCCTATTTTTGTGCTTCCACTTAGTAATTTGTTGCAACTCCTCCTCATGAAGCTATTTTGGGTTAAGTGACGCCCCCCCGTGAGCCTCCACTCTCCTAATTCGAATTTGGGAGTGAGAACCACCTTATCTAACCCATCCTTATGCAAATTTGAGTTTCTCTCTCATGGAATTCGAGTGGGTCCCACCCAACTTGAATTAGCTCCATTTTCCCCTTGGAATTACTATTTTTAATTTGAATTGACCACTTGTGGTAAAGTTAACCTCCTATCTTGACTTTTTTTGGCTTACCTTGGTTTGATTTTCCTCTCCACCTTATAAATTCATGTCCTCTCTCCTTGTTAAAGCTAATAATGAGGTTGGATTGTTTGGCTTATGCTATTCTCATTGGGTTGTGAGTGTGACAATTATAATGTTGTGTTGGGACTGAGTTCCTATTTCTTGATTCCCTTAGAGCCTAGTCTAGTGTCCAGGTTCTCAACCAATTATGGGAGGATCCCATCGATAGTAGAGATAGAAAATTACCTTGCTTCTACACATGTACCTCTGCTCGTCCAGGTTTTCAACGAGGTATGGGAGGATCTCATTGGAAGTAGAGACATACAGGTAGTAGATGGTCGTGTGAAGTTTATGGGAGTATATTGATAGACTGAGGGTACTATAATTGTGGATTTGTGGCTTCATATAGGGTTTGGACTATTCAATTTTATGTATTGACTGTGCCTACGGCTGGGAGGAACATTGTCCCGTTGGAGCCAGTTTCTCATATTTTGAGATAAGTATTTCTCGTATTTTTTATTTATATTTTAATACGATATTGTGATGAATATGTTCAATGGTGAATGATTTGATTTATCCGTATCCTTGTTTATTTTATTTCAATATATGATTACAGGAATAATGGAATCCATAGGATTCAAAACTAAGATGTTATTCTTTCTGATCTTCTTTCTCTTCTTCGAAAACTGTAACAATGACTCTATGATATTGAGAGGGGAACAACCATATGCTATGATTCACCCATATATGATCATTTATATGTTTTGGTATATTTTCCATTTTTTTAAAAACAACATTTCCAGTAAGTACCACTTTTCGTTTCATCGAAAAATATTTCCGGATGACCAGGATATGTCCATTTTGGTCTGGCAGTTTCCTGGTGCCAAGTTGAGCGCACCTTATTTTTGTTTGGGAATGTTTTGTGCATGGATATTATCTTATTTTCATATATTAGTTTGAATAATGTAATATGAATGTAAATTTTATTAATGGATGGAGGGAGGCATCCATACAATCTAAAATATATTAGTGAAAGATGGATGTAGGGGACAACCATCAGGAACTGATTGTGTGGGTTGTGATTACAGTCGGTGCCTTCTATTTTGATTTGGTTGTGGTGTGGATGTATATTACATACTATTTATGTGTTATTTATTACTATTCATCCTCATAAATCACACACATAGTAGCACTGAAGATCTTACAGAAAAATTCCTAGTTTTCCTAGAAACTACTAGCAGTTTCTTTGAAATATGAATGCTTTGTATATACTTCTATGAATCTGAGTCATTTGATCATTTTTATTTTTTGTACTTGTACATATAAATGAGACAGTTATGGGTATATAATTTCACCTATTTTTTGTACAATCATTCTATAAATATTTCCAGAAAACTAGTTGTGATCAATCGAAAATCTATTAACTAGTTTTGTGTTTTTTGAACTTGTAATAAATTTAATTTATTGATCATGACCATAGTTGAAGATGAATTTCATATATTTATTAATAGGACATATTGTAATGGATGTAGTTTATATCCTGATCAGATCTGAAAATTGAGGCTAGCATTTTAAAGAAGGGAATAACATCATTAGCTTAATTAAGAATCATAATTAGCTTAATTAAGTGTCGCTATTTCCTATTTTAAGGAATATCTTTCGAAAGGACTTTTAATATGAAAATAAAATTATTTAAGGCTATAGGTGGCTGCTTGTGAATTTAATTAATTGTTTTCATAGGATTTACAAGCACCTATTCATTCATGATCAAACTATCTTGCTTAATTTGATAGTTAAATTTCAAAGATTGAAATTGTTGTAATTTTATAATAAGGCAATTTTAATTATTTGATCTGATTGAATTTATTATAATATTTATTTCCATTGTGATTAATATTAATTTATACCTCTTAGAGATAATCACATTTCCTAAACCTTATTTTGGTAGTCGGGGACATTAAAAGTGGTATTAGAGCGAAGGCTTCAACACTGTGGCTGTTGGGACTTCTGTAGCTTTGAAATTTTTTGTAAATATGTCTTAGAACTATTAAATTTAAATTTTTATAGTTTTGAACCATAATAATATTGTGTGGTCTACTAATAATAATTGGTAATGAACACATTGCATATCCTGCTGAAAGTTAAGCAAGCAATGTTATTATCAAATTAATAATTTTTTTAAGTCAAACCGATGACGACTAGAAGACTCAACAAGTAGGGAATTAGGGAGTAGAGATGGATTATTCGGAGGGACAGAGACCCTATAGCTTGGAAGAGGATTTTGTTGGAAGAAGAGAAGAAAGAACAAGTAGGCATAAGAGGAATGGTGAACCCTCTAGTTTGGAAGATTCAGTAAAGAAGTGTATGGATGATAATGAAGGATTATCTACATTCAGGAACAGATCATGAATGACTTCAAGACATTCAATACCATCTAGAAATCATCTGAAAAAAGACATGGGGGAAGTAAGGGAATATTCAGGTCATATTCATGGAAATATCAACACACCGTTAAGGATAAAGGAAAGTAGTCCTAAAAGATCCCCAGTAATACATAAGAAGACAAGATTTTTCCATAATGAATTGGTGGGAGAATTAAGCCTCCAAATTTTGATGGAGAAGAAAAGAAAGGAGATGAAGTCGAAGCTTGGTTTCTAGGATTAAGGAAGTTTTTCCAGCCGCATCAGTATACATCTAATATGGAAGAAAGAGTATTTGTTTACCATCTGCAAGGAAAGGCATCCATCTAGTGGGACCAACTAGTCAGACTAAAGGATATCGATGAAAATATAATCACTTGGAATAAGTTTAAGAAGTACTTTAAAAAATAGTATCTCTCCGAGCACTACTTTGATAATGTTTATGGACAATCTACTCAAGCGGGCTCAAGCAAGATATTCCTAGTCCAAGTGGATCTAGAACAAATAAGTATAGAACACAATCTACTTTCCTAGATCAATAGAAATGCAGAGGAACAGGTAGATAACTTAACTCAGATATGAAAATCCTTTTCTCTTTTTTGCTCCAAGCTCCAGGGCCTTCATATCTTGAGCTGCAAAACCTTATCAAGCATATGGAAACAAGCAAACAGTAAAATCATATCTAAATATGAATCGATCTAAACTAACAATTAAGGAAGAAAGTTCTAAGCATTATCAACACAATGACAAAAACTGATGGAAAGAGTTTGTATTAATGTAATAATGGGAAATACATAGAGAGAGAAGGTGACAACCTAAGTCTCAATGTTGCAACTCCCATCCGACAATCCAAGCCAAGCCTCCAAATAATGATGTATGCCTCCCAAAGGATGAGTAGGGATCACCTAGAATAATTCCACCAGCATGAGAGTACTATAGTCCTTCCTCCCTTCCCAATGGAGAGAGGTTCAATATTTATAAGGCTAAATGGATAGAGTAAGTTGAGGATTAAGGGGAGAGGTATAAGGGATCTTCCCATTAGGTTAGGGGATCGAATACCATCCTTCTTATCAACTAGGGATAGACCTCCATGTCACCAAGCTTCGAGACGTCGCTCAAAGCTTCCATTTATCGACATTAACCAACTCCGGCACACCTTGAATTAACACATATTGCACCAGGAAGGGATCAATGCCTCTTGCATAAGGGAAACAAGAGCCACTGGAGCACTCTGCAGGAAAGCATCATGCGCCACCCAAGGTCTGGTGCCTCTTGCTGGACAATAGGATGTGCTAGTGAAACTACACAAGGTGGATACATAAGGACAACAAATTTCTCTTGATTTTTTTAGCCAAGGAGACTTCAGGGATTAAGGCACGGAGTTGACACATAAATCGTGATGACGAGATTTTGGTGTAACCGAATTCCCCCCAAAGAATGAAGCTGGTGAAATAAGATAGGTTAAATGCTTTGTAATGTGAAGGATTGACGGAAAGGACTTGTTGGGTAGAAGAATTTGCTGCAGTACAACCGAATCTGAGATACAAGTCTCACATGACTAATAACATGGCTTCCGACCAATACATTGCAGATACATAGTAGTAGAGACCGACTAAACACAATCATGGTTATTGAACACAAGAATAGATCCACGATGAGATGATCACATAGCCACAACCAATACAAAGTGGATCCGTGTGAAAGGACTCAAACAATCTCCATCGCAACCTGGGTAATATATGATTTCCCCAGGATCTTCAAGTCGAACCCACAATGATACGATTCTAATCATGTGATTACAATGTCTTGGAGTCAAACATGTTAGAAACCACTTGATAAACGGTCATTGATGTATACCGTTAACAAGTGCGAGGGAAGGCACCATTGATGAAGATGATTCCCAAGGTATCATAGTACATACCATCGAATGTGAATCAATGAGCTGAAGTCAAGCATCTGATGGAATCTTTCAATCAAGAGTCAATGATGTAAACTCGTGTTGAAATCAAGGTAACCTATCATTGAGGAGGCATGCATGTTGATGTATATGTAACTTCAGAATGTATTTCACCTATGTATTTCATCTATGTATATTGTACTCCTATAGAGATGTTATTATTCCTCTATACGGATGTGTCGTCATTTGTATTGACAAGTGTCGTAATGTAATGTCCCCATTTTGACCCCCTTCGCATTAAATCGTAAATGATGTAAATATTGTTATTTAATCATGGTGAGGAGCTCAAGGCCAAGGCCCCACCATTGATTTAGTGTTTTATGTATTGACAATTAAAATAGATGCCTATGGTTCTTGTGCTAGATAGGCACAATGTAAATTAAGACATCATGTAAATATGGATTTTAATGAAAAACCCACAACTAGCTATGCAATGCAACAAGGAGATGGGGGCATGATTCTACAAGGAATAGGGAGGGAAATTATTCAAACCCTTGAGCCAATGGTGTAAATCCATGTGTCAATGAGAAAACCCATAAACCACCAGCTACCAATTTTGGGTTATGGACCCAATCATTTAATTCTTCTAGAAATTGTTTGAGGTAGTTAATGCCTTGGGAATGAAGAGGTATGGCATCCAATTTCATGTATGGGCAAGCCATCAACCTGGGAAATCGTATTTTGTCTCCTTGGGCAAGAAAACACCCACGAAATGGTGCCCAAAGCCATTATGAACCCATAGTCTTTCCTCTCTCACGCATTCTGAACTACTGGGTCTTTCCCCATCATGTTTTTCATCATTTTCCTACATTTTCCATGCCTAGGAGCTCATTTTTGCATTATATAGTAGCTGGGAGAGAAGGACCACGATTTGGGGACTGTGATGGAGGTCATTTTTTCCCTAAAATGCCCAGGGACGTTTTTTCTGAAAACGATTTCTGCTCTCCAGGGTTGTTCCCCAATTGCCATTTTGTTTTTGGGCTTTCCCACATTTTTCTGAATTGGTAGAAACCCCCTCTTTGGACATCCCACTAAAGAAACGTTTTTCCTCATGCCCAATAATTGTGGTTCTTCTGTTATGTGCATCCTTTTTTTGGTTTAAATCTGTGAGCAAGAGATTTGGAGTGGTAGTGGACAGAGAGGGCTTGATACACCTAGTGGGGGAGACAACCTCTCAAGAAGATCAAGAGGGCTTTGGATACTCTTCTATGCACACCCTGAGAGCACTGGATGGGGAAGGTATGGATTGAGGGACTGTACAGTAGTGAAAAGAATACTTCCTTGTGCTGGGTGTGTAGGTATTGTGGGTGCCAATCTGGATAGATCTTGTAAGGTTATCCCTGGATCTGTGCTTGAGCTCACTAGCTTAGCAACTCTTCCTACCCATTTCCTAGCAGCCTGATAAATCCAATTGTAGATTGGCTTGGATCATCTTGGTGTATGCTTGGCTGTGTGTGAGTCTACTGTTCCCTGGTTCCTTGTAGAAATCATGCCCAGCTCGGGGGTGGCAGTTGTATCAAGAGGTTGATAAGCATAACTGGCCTATGGTTGGGTGGAACGTTGCAGATGCATAGCTAGTTGCTTGGGACTACTTTGTTAAGATAAGTATTCTCTTGTGTTAACTTTGCATCTATGTATTTGATGAATATCGTGAATGTATGATGGATGTGATGTTGATATTATTTCCACTGTGCTTTTCTTATATTTATACATTCCATATGTCTTTTATATTATGTGAATGCTTATCTAAAAGCTCATGGGGCTAGATGCCCAGATTTAGCATCACGTTCTCTCTATCAGGCTGGTATGATGGGAGGGGCCATTACACATAACTTGGCGATGGGTTATTAGACCACCATGTGTGGGGTCGTCCCTGATTAAGCTAACCATGGGTTATTAGACTGAGTTAGACAAGTCAGCCCTGTTGGTTTATTTGGCAGGATAGGGTATGTATAAATAGAGATCGGGATATCTCTATTTGATATCTCATTACTCACTCTTCCATCACTTAGAAAGTGGCGCACATGTGAGGAGGAGGATCAGCTGCTAGGAGAAGACTATCTCTTGTAATTTGGTTGTATCATTGCTCTATCTATCTCTGAGGAAGTTGTGGGGTTTTTCACCTTCTTGGTTTTCCCCGGTGAAACTTTGTGTCTCTTGTGTGCTTGTATTATTGTGTCCATGATTGAAATGTTGTAGATATGTTGTACATGTTATTATCTCAGTTAATATCCTAGATCAGATTGAATTAAATTCTGAAAAACTAACATGGTATCAGAGCTAGCCTGAAAGAAGGCATGGTATGGCATTTATGACACTTGTTGCACTTGCGAAGCTAGGGCTTGATATAGCAAAACCTAGTCACATAGAACTTTCTCTATAAATACATTTCAGCGAGGTTTTAGGATCTAAAAATATTACAGGTCGAAGATAAGATCCCCATGTACCTTGTGTCCAAAGGAAAACCTCTAATTCGTTGTTCTTTGTGATTTATGATCTATACAATATAGGGTTCCTACCTCTTCCAGATCTGAGTCATAAACATGTGACCTAGGAAAAAAGGTCATAACTTGGGCTAGGAAGTTCCAAATGAAATTTCGTAAAATGTGGCAGGTAGGGAATGGAATGTAATTTCTAAGGTAAGTTTTTTAGAGGCCTAAACTGAACCAGTGACATGTGGCACGTCGTACAAGTTCGCTCTCCTATTTTATCCCATAAACAGGTCACGTTACGAAACTTGGAATAACTCTCTCTCAGAGAATCCAATTGAGGTCATACCTATAGGGTTGGAAAGATAACATGTTAGGATACCATAGGAAGAATTTTCAGACCCTGTAGATCTGAAATTTCGGAGTTACACCAGAAACAATCAGGTGCATATTTCTGTCAAAACGGAATTAGATTTTGAGCACCTTCATTCATGGATCCAGGAATTTTGGGTTCCGGAGAATGTTGGAATTTTTGTATCGGTGACCACGGCTGAATGCTCCTCAGAAAAATCAAAATTTAGAGACCAAGATAAAAAAAATTTGTTGGGCAGAAGGCTGGGCTTGATCAAACCCTAGTTTGGGATTTTGATCGGAAAGGTGGAAAATTACGGCTTCTGCAAAAGTTGGAATTTCTGAATTCTGTGACCACGGCTGGAAGCTTCTCAGAAAAATAGAAGTTCAAAGCTTTGGATCAAATGTTTTGGTTGGGAAAAAGGGTGGGCTTTATCAAACCCTAGTTTGGGATCTTGTCTAGAAGATCCGGAAGTTTCAAAGGCAATTTTGAGGGGTGAAACTTTGCAGTTTTCAAATTCTGAGTATACCAGCTTGATCAACTCATCAAGGCACATCTTTCTATCCTTTCAGAAGTTTGAAATAGGGTTTCTCTGACAAACCCTAATCCAGCTCCTGATCCAGTTTCTGCAAATCAAGTGAATTGGGTTAATCCTAGAAGAGAATGGATTGGTCACCTGCATAAGTGAAGAAGTTCCTGTTTCAGAGGGAGATGAGGCTAAGGCCTTACATAAGAAGATTACAAGAAATATCAACAGGTATGACTTATCCAGGTATGATTCAAGATCTGTTCATGATTAATTTTATGGTATGTTTGTCTTCATTAAGGTTAGTACAATCTTGATTAACTTTAGACTTGTCGTATCACCTTAATAAAATTATGAATGCAGATATTCATTGATTAGGGTTTTGACACTTATGATTGTACTAATGCATTGTGATGTTGTATGAGGTTGATTTTGTCCACTAACATGAAAGGTACATCAAGAAAGACAAATCATGTTCTAGTTTAAGAACATATGACCATGTTGACATGAAGACAAAGATTCATCCGTTGTCATGGATCAAATAGAAGATCTACTTACAAGGTATGTATAACTTGGTTATATAATGGTTAACCTATGAGATATGCAGGTTACTAGCACAAGTCATTGAAGAGAACAAAAAGACATTATGCGGGTATCTTAGACATAACTAGCTAGCATGCTAATCCAAGTATGTTTTTCCTATATCAAGTTAGAATCCTACCTTGTGTTAGGATCTCTTATATAAGTATACTTGGTATAATTGATAATGATTATTCATGAAGTAATCATGGGTTTAGGCATATTATGCTTCTTACTTTGATTGATGATGTGACTAACCAATGGTCAAATAGGAATATGCATGAATAAAATAATTGTGATAAATTATCTTTGTATGAAATGATATTGACTATACATGTTTAAGATTATCTTGTTTTGAGATTATACTAATGAATGTATGATTATGCATGAGATCTTGAGGATGGCACAATCATGACACTAGTGCACATTTAAGAATGCATAGTGGTACAGGATGGATAGGACAGATAATCCAGATCAAGAGGGAGCACACTCTAGTATCTCCTGCAAGGAAGCAAATATTGAGAGGGAGTTTTTTATCATTCCAGGAAGCTCTCTTAGGTTGTATTCAGAGATTCCTGGTAACTTAAAACTTATCTTAAATGATAGCGTCTGTTTGGATCAAATTAGATGACTGAGATCAGAACTTGCACACTCAGAACACACATAGGGACACTCAGGGAGACAAGGCCTTGACTACTTCTTTTCAGAGGGTTGCTAAAAGGTTAATGGACGTGGATCCTTATCATTCCAGCAGACTCATACACAACAATTTGTAAATAAATAGCTAATCACAACAAAATAATCAACATGCATGTTCAGTTCTCAAATGCCAAAATAGAATAACAGCTATCTAGCATAGACAAGTGAGCATACAGGAAATAAACCATCCACAGTAAATACAGAAACATAAGAAAGAGAAATCTGAAAGGTGAATAGTAAAAGAAGCTTGTATTATCTGAGAAATCACTGAAGTCTGAAAGTACAAATATAGATCAGTCTCTCCAAAATCGAACCTCTATTCTACTTCAGTCCTCGGCTTTATAGCCATTACAAATTTTTTCAGATCCCAAAGTTGGATCGAATATGCTAAAAATAACAACTAAAACAGTTACTAAAAGTGTGACAGCGTATCATGATTGAAATGGCTACCTCTTGCTGATGCACCTACGCTTGATAGCTGAAACGAGCCTCTAGGGGTTTGAGGGCAAGTTTGAAACTGTTGTCTGCAAGAAACTTGTAGGCGTCTTTTCTAAAAATAGACAGAAATATTCCACTGTTCAGCTTGCTGGCACCTTCAGTCTGGGACCAAAGGTGATCATGATGCAATTGAGCACGTATGGATTCCCTGGAAAATGCCTTAAAGATGCTTGGGCTGACAAAAAGGGGTTTTGATACCAACAGGTGGTCCTCTGCATTTTCTGTGTTTTCGGTGGTTAACAAAACTGAGCCCGGAGGTGATAAGTAGCCGAAAGTTTGGTATTCGGTGGTTAATGAATTTGATTCATGCTTCGCCTAAACCGCCGAATCGCTTCAGGGTGTTGGGAATCCTTTATTTCTTTTTGGTATCCGAGAGGACTCTGCTTGTACGCAGTAAACCGCCGAATCGGGATTCGGCAGCTAATGAACAACTCCCGTATTCGCCCAAGCTGTCGAAAACAACGTATTACCCAGCCTACAAAATTTATCAAAACTATGTTTTTGTCCCCCTGCTACCTGGATTTCTCTTCCACCTGGGCAAAAACTGGAGGGTCGGCGAATTAGATTGCGGCTGCTGCCAGAGTTTCAAGGTCTGAAAGTACCTTGGGCTGAGCCCTCTGAATTTATTCCTTACCCCCCAGAGACTCAATCTTCCTCCTTAGCTTGATGTTTTCTATGATTAGCTGAATGTTTTTGCCTCTCACTTTTCCATGTTTCTTGGTCAATCCCTGAAAAGATACATAAAGCTCATTATACCTCTCTGTCAGCCTTTCATTCTTCTCCTTAATTACCCTCTGGAGTATCTCACGTTCATAAGCCTACTGGAGGAGCCGATTGATTTTATGTGAGGCAGAAGTCTTTGCATTTTGGATTGGTTCCTCAGCCACCTGCTGAATTTGTTCTTCCATAGGGGGGGTGAAGGAAAATTTACATAATCATTCTCCTGCTCCATCAGGGGTGGGGCTGCTTCCTGGGGTTCCTGTTCTGTTGCCACCTCCTCATTTTCTACTCCTGCTTCCTGCAATTCATCCTCCTCCGAATCGGTGTATGGGAGGTTTAAAAGATTTGCACTCTTTGAAGGGGTTCCTTCAGAAACCACTCCCTCATCCTCAACCTTGTCCTTAAATGCTAGTTTCCTTTTGGCTTTCTTCGTCTGTGGGGATGAGGAAATGGGTTTGATTGAAATTAGAGGAATAACCCTCCTCCTTCGTTTTCCACTTCTGGGGGTGGAAGATTTCTTCCCCTCCTCTAGTTGTAATTGTGTCTCGAGCCCAATCCAGAAAAGAAAAAAAGTCCATTTCATGCCTTTCCTCTACAATAACTCAGAGACCAAAAGTTTAATCAGACCATGGTGGTACAACATCCCTGCAATTTTGGTAGGCTAGGCTTTTACTTGAGGCGCCATTTTGGTGAGGTTCTTGTGGAGGTAGAAAGGGAGATTTAAAGGGCTCTTTCCCGTGAAATGATCCAACAATCTAAAATGATAAATTAGCACCCTGTTATACCTGCCCTCACAGGTTATATAGACCAAAATGGACTTCAATAAAAGCTGCATGTTATCCTCCAGGTATGACATAGGGATGTCCTTTTTCCAAACCTGGTTCCTATGCTCCGGTTTCAGGTGTGATTGAAACTTGAAATCCTTCTTGACAGTGGTCTTAAACCAGCTCTCCCCGGTTGTTTGAAATTCTATCACCTGGGCTATAAGGGCCTCGTCCACCTGGAATTCTTCCTTGCTTATCACCTCCTTATCTCCGTCAAACGTGAGGGAAAATGCTTCGACCACCTGTTGATGAGAACCCTATAGTTGTTTGCAGAAATTGTAATAGCCCACATTCTTGAAAAATTGACCTACCTCGGGGTGAGCCTCCAGGTAGCAGATGTCGCTCAATTCCTTTCTCAGGACTGCTCCCCCTCCTTTCGGCATCGGTAACCTGCTCGTTGGCGCCTGCTGCTCAAATATGGACTGGGGAAGAGATGGTAAATAGGGAGGAAACAAAAAAAACTCAGTCAACGTGGTGAGGACGAAAACGGAAAGATGGTGTGGATTTTCGGGAGCTGACTTCGAGGGTATGAAAAGGTGGGAAATCATGAGGGTGAAATGATGATTACTGAGACATGATTGTACCAGGGGAATGAATTTTTAGAAATGCTGTTATGTGGATAGGAAACTAGGTCCATCTAGTTAGATTTATGGCAGTGGCATCCGGCCTTCCCTCGGGGTAAGTCAGGTTTTTGCTGAAATGACCCTTTCAATGGCTAAGCCATGATGGGTTCCCTGAATTATGACCCAAAACCCCGATTTGATGTGTCCGCCAATCAACGTAACTTCCCTTTTGGAAACTGATAATCCACCTTTAAACCTAGTATGCCGCTGAAAAATGACTTTTTCCAATGCCTTTTTGCTTTCAGCAGCTGTAGATAATCCGTCCCATTTGATGGCAAGCTGCGGAAAGTATGCCTAACTTTCTATGGCTAATGAACACCGTCGTGTTCGCCCAAACCCCCGAAATGGCTTCGTGAACTGCGAGCATAACTTTTCCTTTCGGCAGCTATGGAAGGTTTCGAACTTGCCCTGCGAACTGCAAAAAGTGCCTAACTTTCAGTGGTTAATGAACACCGTCGTGTTCTCCCAAGCCACCGAAAACTATCCCTCCACTTCACGCTGTAAGTTTTCCCTTTTGGTGGTTGGAGCGTTCTATTTCTCACACCATAAACTACCGAAAATAGGGCTTTCGGTAGCTAATGAACCAACACCAGGCCCACCTAAGCTACCGAAACCTGAAACTTTGCCTTCGGAAGGAGAGCCGCATAAAAGTGTTGATTCAGACTTCGTTACCTTCTTGAACTTACCAGACTAGAACTCATACACATGCAGACAAAAATAAAAAATTAAAGATTTCCTATCGCCTAGATGCCATAACTAGTCTATGTTTATTAAGGAGATAACATCTGGCTCCTACTTGGGGATGGAGGCCTCCCAGCGAGGCTCCAAGAACCCAGACCAAATGCCTTTCCTAAAACAACAAAATCCTAACTTTAACTTCTAGTGTTCCATTGGGCATGGAGTTATTTGCAAACAAAACAAAAACAAAAAGAAAACTGAAAACAAAATGATATTTACAGTTACCAGGCTATGAAGCCTCAGACGAAATAAAGTTTCAGGAAATGCCCATTTACCGGGCCACCAAACATCTCTTGACCTTCCAGTCTTTGTAGGTTGAAGGTATTGTTCTACTTTCCCTGAGTTATCACATAAGGACCTGTCCAGAGAGAATCAAACTTGCCATGCTTTCCTTTTTCCTACCTGGGGGAATCCCATTTCAATACCCAGTCCCCCACCTGAAAAGTGTCCATCTTGGCCTTCTTGTCAAAAGTACATTTTATCTTTTCCTGATGAGCTTTTGACCTTTCCACTAGTTGTTCTCTGGTCTGCTGCAATTCAACCAAATCCAACATTCTTCTTACCATAGCATTCGGTTCATCATGTTCCTCCTGGATGAATTTAGTCACGGGAAGGATTAACTGAACTAGGAAAATGGAATCAGTGCCATAAACCAAACTGAAGGGAGAGGTCCCTATAGATTTCTTGTCCGTCGCCCTATCAGCCCAAAGAGCAAATTTCAGCTTTGAATCCCAACTCCTTTGATTTTCCTCCAATAGTTTTTTGATGATCCTGACTAGACTTTTATTGGAAGACTTAGTGAGACCATTTCCTTGAGTATAGTAGGGAGTGGAGTGAACTAACTGAATTCCCGTTGATTCACACATATGGAATAACTCTTTATCTTTGAAAGCAGGTGCATTATCAGTTACCAGCCTTTTCGGGCAGCCGAATCTAGTGATGATGTTTTCATACAGAAATTTGATGATAACCTGATGGTTAGCATTCATGGTGGGAATTGCCTCTATCCATTTGGTGAAATAGTTAGTGGCTACCAAGATCCATTTGTGCTTACTGCTGGATGAAGGATTGATCTCCCCTATGAAGTGGAGGCCCCATTGCTGGAAAGGACCATTTACCACAATAGGCTTCAAGGGGAGGGATTTCAGCTGCTGTTTTCCCGTGAATCTTTGGCATTTGTGACAAGTTTTCATAAAAGTGTATACGTCAGAGAACAGACAAGGCCATTAGTATCCCACCCTCAAAATCTCATGGGCAGTGGTTTTCCAGTAGTGATTCCCCCCACATATGCTTGAATGGAAATGATGCATGACTTGCCCTGATTCTTCTTTATCCAAACATCTTAACAGAACTCCAGTAGGATCTTTCCAGTACAGCAGATCACCACTTATGCAGAATTTTGCAGATTTGAGTTTGAGAGATCATGCTTGAGTTGTGCTAAGTCTGGGTGGAACTTATAAATTCTGCAGGAAATGAATGATACCCGAATACCACTCGCATGAGAGCATATTTTCAGCCACCTGTTGGCTGTCACGCTGTCCTGCTGCAGCTGCCTCTGTTGGTAGATTTTCAGAATTTGTTCTGATGAGGTTAATGTCTAATAGTTTGCAATTCTCTTCAGCCATCAGTATGGCCAGACCTTGACCCTTTATTAACCTGGTGGGCTTCACCTCTACGTCAAATTCGATCAGCTTGGCGATCCATTTGGCCCTCTTGCCGTCAATGTCAGGCTGAGTTAGAACATCCTTCACAGAAGCTGAAGGGACATAAGCTATAATCTTTGCATGTAGGATATAAATTCGGAATGCTTTTAATGATTTTACTAGAGCATAGGCCTGTTTCTCTATGGGATCGTACTTCAGCTCAGCATCCCTCAATGTTTTGCTGAAGAAGGCGATTGGATGATCAAGCCCTTCATCGTCTTTCTGTAGTAAGACTGCTGTCACTGTATGATGGGAAGAAAAAGAGAAAATATAAAATACCTTGGTGTAATCTGGGCTAACCAGAGTAGGAGCCTCCGTGATGGCCTACTTGATGGCTTCGAAAGAATGTCTCGCTTGTTCAGTCCATTTGGTTTCAGCTCCCTTTTTCAGCATAGAGGTTATGTGCTTTACCAACTCAGAAAAATTTGGAATAAATCTCTTGATGAAATTTATCTTACCAAGGAAAGATTGGATATCCTTTTTCGATTTTGGTATAGAAAACTTCTGAATTGCTGTGACCCGAATTGGATCAATCCTTACTCCCTGTGCTGAAACTATGTGGCCTAGGAGCTTCCCCTCCCCAAGACCAAACTGTGACTTCTTGGGATTCAAGAAATTCCAAATTGTCTGCATTTCAAAAAGACCTCTCTTAGGTGTTGCAAATGCTCCTCATGGTTGTTTGAGTATACTATGATATCATCGAGGTATATGAGGACAAATTTATCCTTAATCCCCATGAATGCGATATCCATGGCCCTCTGAAAAGTGGCCCCGGCGTTCATCAATCCAAACGGCATCTTGGCGTACATGAAGGTACCCTAGGGAGTGGTAAAGGCTGTCTTCTCCTAATCGTCGGGGTGCATAGAAATTTGATTATAGCCTGAGAAGCCATCTAGAAAAGACATGACCCTAGCTCCCGACACTCTTTGCAGTAAGTGTTCCATCTTGGGTAGAGGGTAGTTATCTTTTTGGGATCCCTTGTTTAGGTTCCTGAAATCGACACACAACCTGACTTCACCATTCTTCTTCCTTACTATGACCAGATTTGCGACCCATTTAGAATACCTCAGCGGGATTATGATCTTGGAATCAAGGAGTTTTTTTATTTCCCTCTCGATCATAGGTAACTTGAGAGGGTTGATAGGCCGTAGCTTCTGTTTGAAAGGGGTGATTCCCTTTTCCAATGGAATTCTATGTTGAATGGTGTCTTCATCATAGGTTTTCAGGTCACTATATTCCCAAGCCAGGATGTCTGCAAAATTCTTTACCAGGCTGCAGTAATCTGACTGCTGATCAGCTGCCAATTCCATGGATAGATTTATGAATTTGGGGTGATCTTGGCTACCTATGTTTTGTTCATGGACAGTTGGGTCTTTTTCCTCATTCACGGGTTTAAAGGGGATGTCTGTAGCTAGGTTTTTACCCCTAGCTTGTGCAAATGAGCACCTACTAAGGAGAATGGACTCCTTAGTAGCAGTTCAGTAAATGGAAATTATTATGCTAAAACATAAATGTAAACTACTTTAAAACATGTGCATGAAACATAAACAACAAAATGTAAATAATGGTTTTTGTATTAATTTTACCTCCAATGTGAAGGTTGGTGAAGCTCTTGCAATGTCCAAGAGGGTTGCTCCAAGCTCCAACTTGCTCCTTCTCTTTCTCCAATGGTGGGAATGGGCCAAAAGAGGCTCTCAAGGTGAAAGTGGCTCAATGGTGAGCTAGGGTTTCAAGAGAGATTTTGGCAGAGTAAGGGTATACTTGATTGTGGATATGAAATGAGGGATCTCCATCACCTATTTATAGTTTTTTGGTGGTGGAGTGCTGGCCCATGGTTTTGGGAACCATATGGTTTAGGGCAGCTGTATAGGGTTTTTTCCTCCTTTTCCTCATTATTTTATATTTTTTATTCCCTTTTTAGAGGGATTTTGCTATTTTAGAGGAATATTGGATATTTTTGGAGGAAAAAGGGGTTTTTTAGCCTTTTTGAGGCTTTTTTGATGGTTTTGTGGCCTTTTGGAGGCATTTTGGGCCTTTTGGAGGCTTTTTAGTGGGATTTTCAGGGTTTTTAAGGGAAATATGGTAGGAAAATGGACAAATGAGCCATGTAATGAGGTAGATGAGGTAGTGAACACTTTTTGGGTGTTAACAATGTCATTATGGTCAAAAATCCTTTCGAGAGGTACCAGGCCCCTGGGTATATGATTTCCTGGAAATTGGACAATGTCATGATGGCCTATTTTCCCCTTCAATTTAGATTTCTGAGACTCTTCTATATTTAGGTTCTTTTGGTCAATGTGCATATCAGAAAATTCGTCAAAAACTTGGAGGAATCTACTGAGATCATCATCATTCTCAAAAAATTTCCAAAATTTGACATTATCAGGTAGGGATGGTTTGTACTTGACTTGGATATCATATTTCAACTTGGGAGGCATCAGAGGAAGGAATGTGCTGGCAGAGACAACAAGGGAATCGGCCAGGTGGTTCATGGCCCGTGGGATATAAGAAATCTAAAAAAACATGAAGGAATCCCTGAGTTTCCATACCTCATCTCTGTATGACTTCAGCCTGCCGTTATTTGCCTGATAATTTCCATTCACCTGTTATATGATGAGCTCTGCATCCCCAAAAATTTTCAGTCACATGATTCCCATTTCTTTGGCAGCCTTGACTCCTAACAACAAAGCCTCGTATTTTGCTATATTATTTGTGGCTTTGAATTCTAGTTTATAAGACAAATGAGTAACATCTTTCAGAGGAGAGATCAAGACTACGCCCGCACCTGCTGAAGCCTAGGAGTTGGCACCATCAAAAAACATGCTCCACACAGCAGTGGTTACTTCCTCAGGTTGCTAACCAGTGGGCTTAGTGAGTTGCAAAGGGGTTGTCTTTTCATCATCTATTTGCAGGATACATGCCCCAAAATCTGTATCTACTGCGTAGATGGGATGATTTATGGAATTCTTCTCATTGCTGATAACATAAGCCAGCCGGTTTTCCCTGTAGAGCCTTTAGTTTCACCTCCAAACATAGGAATAGTAGCATAAGTTAGGTCCATCTATAGGGTTCCTCCTAATCATTTTCTCCATGATCGGGACAGAAGGATACCAAACTTTGGTGGGATGTCAGAAACCAATACATCCATTACCAAGCTCTTCGAAGGCAGCTGAGATCCTTTATGAGGCCCAGGCATTTAACTTTTCTGGAGTCAAAAGAGAAGAGATCATGGTAGGGTTTTGTGATGCTAAGACCAAGTTCGTCCATCACAACTTCGAGCATGAGGTTGTGAGAGGCTCCCAAGTCGAGTAAGCAATTGTGAAGAATTTTGTCATGGATGTTTAAGGATATGTAAAAGGGTGGGAAGGACCCGTCCTGTTCTTCAACCATGGGACCTAGGGTTACTGTAGGCTTATCGTCTTGTAGGTTCACAAAGTCAGCATCCATGGATGCTTTTGGCTGGAGGGACTTCAGTATGGATGACTTGAAGGAATTATTTTTCATTAGCTCGATTAGGGGAAAAGGGATTTTTATTTTTTGGATTTCAGTTTAAAGATTGAAGGAATAGGGAAACTTGTCTAGGGTCCTGCTCTCTTGGGCTAGAGATGTAAGTTGGACAGATTCTAGGGCAGCTGGCTGAGCTATTCTTTGCTGTTGTTTTGGAAGAGCTATAACTTGTTTTGTGGGAGCAATAGGCTACTGTTTTGAAAGAGTGATAGACTGTTTTGTAGGAGTAGCGGGATGCTTCGTGGAGGCAGGAGTCTTCCTCGCAGGAGCAAGGTTTAAAGGATTCTTAGGAACAGTCCTGGACCTCAAATCACAGCTCCTCTGATCATCGGCCTGGCACAGTGATTCCTTGGTGATTTTTTCAGTCATGAGGGCTTCCTCATAATCAGACTGTGTCAAGAAGGAGGGGTCAACCTTATCCTCCATGCAGTTGACATCATCTTCTTCTTCTGATCCTCCCTGAATACGCTCTTGTTCCTCTTCTAATACCGCATGCTGGAAGGGAGCTTTGATTCTTTGTTCTTCAGCAGGATTTCTATCTCTCTGAAGGGTTTGAACCGGTGGGCCATTTCTTCTATAAGGGGGAGCGTTTGTGTTCTTGGGGAAAAAATCATGTGGACCTTTACTTCTCGTGTATGGCTGGCCTTGCACTTTCAGTTTGGACATTTTGGAGGTCAAGCTGTCTACCATTTTGGCCATTGTTTCCAGCTTAGTTTTGGATGAGGAGGAGGAATCTGGGGTCTGCCTTTTCTTACCAATATTCCCTTTGAGGATTTTGGACGCAACCATATTTGAATCCACTTCGAGTGCAGCATCTTGCATGAGCAGTAAAGAGGCAAATCTTCTTTCCCAGAGATGAAGGAAAAAATCAAGGTCAAAATCATTGGCGTCCTGGCAGAGGTATCTGTAGGCTTAATTTCAACAGGGATTTTGCTAAACCTCTTCATAAAAGCTGACACAGACTCGCCATTTTCTCTCTTCAAGTTATCAAATTCTGTGAGATAATAAACGTGATCTCTTCTTTCCCCCCAATGTTTCAAAAATAATTCATCCAGGGCCTCGATGTCATTTATCTATCCAGCGGGTAGTTCTTTAAACCACTTTCTTTCCTGACCATCCAAACTTTGCAAAAATACCCTAGTCCATACATCTTCGTGCTCGATATTGATATTCTCAGCATAGCTATAAAATGCTTCCAAGTGCTCCTCAGCTGTAAAATCTCCCTCCCCGATGAATTTAGGAATATATTTCTAGTAATCTCTGGTAGGCATAGCAGAAAGGGGATTAGGCAAATTTAGAGGGGCATACCTAGCAAGGCGGATCTTCTCCATTTTGGTTAGAGGGACAGCCATTGTGAGTGTGGGTACTAAAGGGATGGTAGAAAGCAATTTGAGTGTGGACAGGGGCTAAGGAGTTACAAGCAACGATGAAAGTGGAGGTTTTGTTTCAGTAGAGTCACCAAAAAGGGGGGTGAAACAGATTGATGGTTGTTCTGGGAAATAAGTTTTCTTATTGGACTGTGCAAGTAAAGAGGACAGCCTTTGCTCATGCTGGTCTAAAAGGTCCTGAAATATGTTTTCTATGGCAAGTAAGTTGGTGTAAACAAAGGAGAACTTCTCTTCTTGTTCAGTCAATGAGGGCTGCAGGTAGGAGGAACATCCTTATTCTTTGACGAATTCTAAGATTTATTTTCCTAGGTCGGCTCGGGTAGCAGAATCAGGGCTAGGGACTTGGGCAGCAGCAATGGACGAGGATACTTGGGCCCATAAATATTTTGTTCTACTTATAGTTTCTTGTGAACTAGCTGCTTCAAAAAATGGAGATTCAAAAGGAATTTCATCTAATGAGACTGAAGAAATACCTCTGGTAAGGCCTGATGTAGCCCGCCTTGTGGCTCTGGAAATCTGTCTCTGCGTAGTCCTTCCTCTCCTTACAATCTATTCAGGATCTAAAACAGGTGTCACTAGTGGCCTTTGAGGATTTTCTCTGGTTCTTGGTCTTCTCGAAGCCACTTCGTTCCAATGGAGTCACCAGATAGATGATTACAAACGAAATAGTGCCTAGGCTTTGTCTATCATCAAAGCTGGAACTATGTCGTCTCCCAGGGAAGCTGCTCCTTCAATAATCTTTCCCCGGCAGTGGCGCCAAAATGGTATCACTCCAGGAAGCTCTCTTAGGTTGTATTCAGAGATGCCTGGTAACTTAAAACTTATCTTAAATGGTAGGGTCTGTTTGGATCAAATTAGATGACTGAGATCAGAACTTGCACACTCAGAACACACATAGGGACACTCAGGGAGACAAGGCCTTAACTACTGCTTTTCAGAGGGTTGCTAAAAGGTTAATGGACGTGGATCCTTATCGTGCCAGCAGACTCATACACAACAATTTGTAAATAAATGGCTAATCACAACAAAATAATCAACATGCATGTTCAGTTCTCAAATGCCAAAACAGGATAACAGCTATCTATCATAGACAAGTGAGCATACAGGAAATAAACCATCCATAGTAAATATAGAAAAATAAGAAAGAGAAATCTGAAAGGAAAATAGTAAAAGAAGCTTGTATTATCTGAGAAATCACTGAAGTCTGAAAGTATAAATATAGATCAGTCTCTCCAAAATCGAACCTCTATTCTACTTCAGTCCTCAGCTTTATAGCCATTACAAAGTTTTTTAGATCCCAAAGCTAGATCGAATATGCTAAAAATAACAACTAAAACAGTTACTGAAAGTGTGACAGCGTATCATGATTGAAATAGTTGCCTCTTGTTGATGCACCTGCGCTTGATAGCTGAAATGAGCCTCTGGGGATTTGAGGGCGAGTTTGAAACTGTTGTATCCAAAAAACCTCTAGGCATCTTTTCTAAAAATAGATAGAAATATTCCACTGTTCAGCTTCCTGGAGCCTTCCATTTGGTACCAAAGGTGATCATAATGCAATTGAGTGTGTATGGATTCCCTGGAAAACGCCTTAAAGATGCTCGAGCTGAAAAAAAGGGGTTTTGATGCCAACAGGAGGTCCTCTACCTTTTCTGTGTTTTTGGTGGTTAACAAAACTGAGCCTGGAGGTGATAAGTAGCAGAAATCTTGGTATTCAGTGGTTAATGAACTTGATTCATGCTTCGCCTAAACCGCCGAATCACTTCAGGGTGCTGGGCATCCTTTATTTCTTTTCAGTATCCGGGAGGACTCTGCTTGTTCACAGTAAACCGCTGAATCAGGATTCGGTAGCTAATGAACAGCTCCCATGTTCTCCCAAGCTGCCGAAAACAACGTATTACCTAGCCTGCAAAATTTATCAAAATTGTGTTTCTGTCCCCCTGCTACCTGGATTTCTCTTCCACCTAGGAAAAAACCAGAGGGTCAGCAAATTAGATTGCAGCTGTTGCCAGACTGTCGAGGTCTGAAAGTACCTTGGGCTGAGCCCTCTGAATTTCTTCCTTGCCCCCCAGAGACTCAATCTTCCTCCTTAGCTTGATGTTTTCTCTGATCAGCCGAATGTTTCTGCCTCTCATTTTGCCATGTTTCTTGGTCAATCCCTGAAAAGATACATAAAGCTCATTATACCTCTCTGTCAACCTTTCATTCTTCTCCTTAATGGCCCTCTGGAGTATCTCGCGTTCATAATCCTGCTGGAGGATCCGGTTGATTTTCTGTGAGGCAGAAGTCTTTGCATTTTGGATTGGTTCCTCAACCACCTGCTAACTTTGTTCTTCCACAAGGGGGTTGAAGGAAAATTGACATAATCATTCTCCTGCTCCATCAGGGGTGGGGCTGCTTTCTGGGGTTCATGTTCTGTTGCCACCTCCTCATTTTCTTCTCATGCTTCCTACAATTCATCCTCCTCCAAATCGGTGTATGGGAGGTTTAAAATATTTGAACTCTTTGAAGGGGTTCCTTCAAAAACCACTCCCTCATCCTTAGCCTTGTCCTTAAATTCTAGTTTCCTTTTGTATTTCTTCTCCTATGGGGATGAGGAAAGGGGTTTGATTGAAATTAGGGGAATAGCCCTCCTCCTTCGTTTTCCACTTCTGGGGGTGGAATATTTCTTCCCCTCCTCCGGCTGTAATTCTGTCTTGAGACCACTCCAGAAAAGGAAAAAAGTCCATTTCATGCCTTTCCTCTGCAATAAATCGGAGACCAAAAGTTTAATCAGACCATGGTGGTACAACCTTCTTGCAATTTTGGTAGGCTGGGATTTTACTTGATGCACCATTTTGATGAGGCTCTTGTGGAGATAGAAAGGGAGATTTAAAGGGCTCTTGCCCGTGAAATGATCCAACAATCTAAAATGATAAATTAGCACCCTATTATACCTGCCCTCACAGGTTATATAGACCAGAATGGACTTCAATAAAAGTTGCCAGTTATCCTCCAGGTATGAAATAGGGATGTCCTTTTTCCAAACCTGGTTCCTATGCTCCGGTTTCAGGTATGATTGAAACTTGAAATCCTTCTTGACAGTGGTATTAAACCAGCTCTCCCTGGTCGTTGGAAATTCTGTCACCTGGGCTATAAGGGCCTCGTCCACCTGGAATTCTTCCTTGCCTATCACCATCTTATCTCCGTCAAATGTGAGGGAAAACGCTTCGGCCACCTGCTGATGAGAACCTTGTAGCTTTTTGCAGAAATTGTATCAGCTCACATTCTTGAAAAATTGACATACCTCGGGGTGAGCCTCCAGGTAGCAGATGTCGCTCAATTCCTTTCTTAGGACTGCTCCCCCTCCTTTCATCATCGGTAACCTGCTCGCTGGCTCCTGTTGCTCAAATCTGGACTGGGGAAGAGATGGGAAACAGGGAGGAAAAAATAAAACTCAGTCGACGTGGTGAGGGCGAAAATGGAAAGATGGTGTGGCTTTTCGGGAGCTGACTTCAAGGGTATGAAAAGGTGGGCAATCATGAGGTCCAAATGATGATTACTGAGACATGATTGTACCAGGGGAATAAATTTTTAGAAATGTTGTTATGTGGATAGGAAACGAGGTTTCATTTGGTCAGAATTATGGCGGTGGCATCCGACCTTCCCTCGAGGTAATTCAGGTTTTCGCTGAAATGACTCTTTTGGCAGCTAAGCCATGATGGGTTCCCTGAATTATGACCCCAAACCCCGATTTGATGTGTCTGCCGATCGACGTAACTTCCCTTTCGATAGTCGATAATCCACCTTTAAACCTGGTATGACGTCGGAAAACGACTTTTGCCAATGCCTTTTTGATTTCAGCAGTTGTAGATAATCCAGCCTATTTGATGGCAAGCTGTGGAAAGTATGCCTGACTTTTGGTGGCTAATGAACACCGTCGTGTTTTCCCAAACCCCCGAAATGGCTTCATGAACTGTGAGCATAAATTTTCCTTTTGGCAGCTATGGAAGGCTTCAAACTTGCCCTGTGAACTGCGGAAAGTGCCTATCTTTCGGTGGCTAATGAACACCATCGTGTTCGCCCAAGCCACTGAAAATTGTCCCTCCACTTCACGCTATAATTTTTCCCTTTCGGTGGTTGGAGCGTTCTGTTTCTCACACCATAAACTGCCGAAAACAGGGCTTTCGGTAGCTAATGAACCAACACCAGGCTCACCTAAGCTACCGAAACCTAAAACTTTTCCTTCGGAAGGAGAGCCGGCGTAAAACTGTTGATTCAAACTTCATTACCTTCTTGAACTTACCAGACTAGAACTCAGACACATGCAGACAAAAATAAAAAATTAAAGACTCGCTATCACCTAGATGCCATGACTAGTCTATGTTTATTGAGGATATAATAGAGTCCACCCTACAAACAAAACAAAGATAAGTATTTGAACTGTCATTTCTTGCATATTTGTTTGTTTAAATAATATTGTTCAATGATGTATATGATTATGTTCCTAGACTTAGGGTGTGTATTATGCATATTAGAATAATTGCATTAATGAACAGTATACTACTAATATGCATGTGATGGGTAAGTGGCCTATGGCACTGTACAACATTCCATTGCTACTTATCTAGAATGAAACCTCTTTGCTGACATGTTGGGAGTTGTGCACACTCTTAACAATGTTCTGGTAGAGATTGGAAGGCATCTAGAAAGTTACGGGATATGGATAAATGTTGTATTGAAGCATTGGCTAAGATAATTGCATGATTGTATGACATATTTATTTATAAGAATTTGTTCTGAAAACTATGAGATGTTTTCTAATCATGCAATTTAACTTGTTTTTTAAGAAAGATTGTGTACCATCACCTACAAAAGAAGGACTACAACATTTGCTCAACAACAAAGTTATCTATTGAAGATATTGAAGTTCCCAGGATTCGGGAAGAATGCCATGATCGAAGAGTACCAGTCAATCATGAAGAATAATGTTTGGGATGCAGTATTAAGACCTGAAGGGAAGTCTGTTGTGACTTCCAAGTGGATCTATAAGATCAAACATGCTGCAGATGGTAGCATAGAAAAATACAAAGCGAGGTTTGTAGCTTGTAGATTCTCTCAGAAAGAGGGAATATACTATGAAGAGACTTTTGCTCCTGTAGCCAGATACACTTCCATCAGATCAGTACTTGCTCTGGCTGCAGTGATGAAATGGAAGAAACACCAGATGGATGTCAAGACAGCTTTCTTGAATGCTGTAGTCGAAGAGGAAGTGTATGTGGAGCAGCCACTTGGTTTTGAGACATATGATAGGGAGTCATATGTGTGAAGATTGAAGAAAGCCTTGTATGGCTTGAACCAAGATCCTAAGACATGGTATGGTAGGATAGACAGCTTTCTATACAGTTTGGGCCTTACCAAGAGTAAAGAAGATTCCAACCTTTACTACAAGGTTGAGGAAGGAAATCCAGTGATATTACTCTTGTATGTGGATGACCTGTTTGTAACAGGTGAGGATGGATTGATTTCCGACACCAAGAGGAATATTTCTACCGAGTTAGAGATGAAGGACTTGGGGATGATGCACTATTTTTTAGGCATGGAGGTGTGGCAGAGTGCAGATGAGATCTTCCTTGGACAAGGGAAGTATACAGTAGAGATCTTGAATCAGTTCGGGATGATGGACTGCAAGGCCATGGCCACACCTATGGCATCGAACCTGAAGCTTCTGTGTGATGCTTCATCTGATCTGGTTGATGTCACTATGTATCGTCAGATGATTCGGTCCTTGATGTACCTGATGAACACGAGACCAGATATTTTCTTTGTGATGAACACATTGAGCCAGTTCCTGACAGATCCGAGGAGTGTTCACTTGGTTGCTGTAAAGCATATTCTGAGGTACCTGAAGGGTACAGTTGACTATGGGCTCAAGTATGATGCAAATCAAAAGTTTAACCTGCAAGGTTATGCTGATTCAGACTGGGAAGGTAGTGTTGCAGATAGGAAGAGCACATCTGGGTGTTGCTTCAGTATGGGATCAGGTGTGTTCTCTTGGTTTAGCAGGAAGCAATCCTGCGTAGCACTGAGTACAGCCGAGGCAGAGTATGTTGTAGCATGTTCAGATAGTTGTGAGGTAGTATGGCTCCGGAAGCTACTGTCTGAGTTATTTGATCTCCTGTTGGAGGCTACTAGTATCTTTTCTGACAACCAGAGTTGTATGAAGCTGTCTGAGAACCTGGTGTTCCACAACAGGTCTAAGAACATTGAGATCAAATATCATTATATCAGGGATATGGTGTAGAGAGGGGCAGTGAAGCTCCTGTATGTTGCGACGGATGAGCAGGTCGCACATGTGTTGACGAAACCACTAGCCAGAGTGAAGTTTGAGTACTTCAGAGAGAGGCTTGGTTTTCTTCAGATTGACGACACTTCGAGGAAGAAGCGATGGACACATTTGATGGAATCCATTCCAAGCATGGTGAAAGGAGGATCCTTCCCATGGCTGTGGATGTAAGTGCTGGATGATGAGCATCAGGATGATGCTCCAGTTACTGCTCTGTATATGCATCATGCTGGATGCTTGTTATGATCAGTTGGATCATGTATATGTATATGCATCATGTTGGATGCTTGTTATGATCAGTTGGATCATGTATATGTATATGCATCATGTTGGATGCTTGGACCATGTATATGTATATGTATCAGGTGGATACATTGTATGATCAGGTAGATCATGTATGTTGATATATATCAGGTGGATACATTATATGATCAGGTGGATCATGTATCTATATATGTATCAGATGGATACATTGTATGATCAGGTGGATCATATATGATGATATGTATCAAGTAGATACTTGGTATGCATCAGCTGGATGCATTGTATGATCAGGATGATCATGGATGACGAGCTTCAGGATGTTGCTCCAGATGACATGCATCAGGACGATGCAGTGACGATGATCAGGATGATCATGTACATCAGGATGATGTATGGTGAGTATCAATTTGATACTCTATGGTCGTGGACAGGTTGTGCAAGGGTAGCATGTAATGAGTCCTAGAGATCTGGACAGCATGAAAAAGGCCTCAGATGCTCTTTAGAGATCTTGCTTGGCAACACACTCTTTTAAGGTTTTGATAGACCACATGTAATAATTCCTGGAGATCTGGACAGGATGAAAAAGGCCTTAGATGCTCTTTAGAGATCTTGCTTGGCAAGACACTCTTTTAAGGTTTTGTGGGGACCACATGTAATAATTCCTGGAGATCTGGACAAGATGAAAAAGGCCTCAGATTCTCTTTAGAGATATTGCTTGGCAAGACACTCTTTTAAGGTTTTGTGGTAGGGGTCACATGTAATAAGTCCTGGATATTCGGATAGGTTGTGCTAGACACGTAAAAGGCCTCGGATGCTCTTAGATATCTTGCTGGGCAAGACACTCTTTTAAGGTTTTGTGATAGTCACATGTAAAAGATCTTGGGAGATCCGATAGGTTGAGTTGTGTGCTCGTAAAATGCCTGGGATGCTCTTTCAAGGTTTTGATGATGCACGTAATCAGTCCTGAGGATTCCACAGTATGGCCAATCATGATGACGACCTACAGGTGGTGGGCCTACATCAGGTATGAAAAAGGACTGGCTCTGTAGAACTTCGTATGACGAGTAGATCGGAGATTGATTGAGATAGCAGCAACAGTGACGATGTCGATGATTTGAGGACGATGATTCGCTAATGATGATCCAGAGAAGAAGACTTGTACTAGTAGATATGTGTCAAGAAATACCTTCCTAGTTAAGAGGGAGTGTTGATGTATATGTAACTTCGGAATGTATTTCATTATGTATATTGTACTCCTATAGAGATGTTATTATTCCTCTATACGAAAGTGTCGTCATTTGTATTGACAAGTGTTGCAAGTGTCGTAACTTGTCGATGGGTTATTAGACCACCATGTGTGGGGTTGGCCCTGATTAAGTTAACCATGGGTTATTAGACTGAGTTAGACAAGTCGACCCTATTGGTTTATTTGGCAGGACAGGGTCTGCATAAATAGAGATCGGGAGATCTCTATTTGATATCTCATTACTCACTCTTCCATCACTCAGAAAGTGGCGCACATGTGAGGAGGAGGATTAGCTACTACGAGAAGACTATCTCTTGTACTTTGGTTGTATCATTGCTCTATCTATCTCTGAGGAAGTTGCGTGGTTTTTCACCTTCTTGGTTTTCCCTGGTGAAACTCTGTGTCTCTTGTGTTCTTGTGTTCTTGTATTATTTTGTCCATGATTGATATGCTGTACATGATATTCTCTCAGTTAAGATCCTAGATCAAATTGAAGTAAATTATGAAAAACTAACAATGCAGGCCCAAGGTACTTGATTGGTTTCTAGATTCAATCCCGGGATGATGTGTTTAAGTCGACAAGGATGAATCCATCGAAGGAGGGACATGATGAGTCCCCCATCATCAACACGAGATGTGATAACAGATTTTTAGAGTGAATCAGACAGTAATGTGTGAGACTGACTCAAGGACGATCAACATGATGGAAAGTGGAATCACTGGATATAGTGAATGGATGACCAAAAATCCTATTGAACATGGGCATGGAATGACTTGGCAGTATTGACATGATGATAACGATACTAACCTCCCAATGCAACTAATGTTGGAAGCATTCTTTGGATGAACCAAAGGAGTGGCAAGACTCATGAGAGCAGTGACTCGACGACAAACGGATTACCCAAGTACTGAATGCATATGAAGATGAGTATCATGCTCAAGAGTGACTATGTACTTGCGTAATTACAGTGAAACACAAATTCTTTCCTTATCCCCATCATGATCGATGAGTACATATTCTATTTTTTAATGAGCTTGAGGAGGGTAATAGATTCTCAGTATAGCTCATCCTTCGGACCAGTCTAATCCCAAATGTTTTACGAACCTAGGATAGGAGGGGTTAGTCCCAAAACGGGCCCTTCGATGTTATATTTTAATGATTCCAATGAAGGTAAAATCGACGTAATTTCATGTTTAGAGAGTCTGAAAAGAACTAAAGAAGACTCTAAAGGTTCTTTTTCGTAAACGTCAGTCTCTTCACCCGAAAAAGGATAAAACAATGTGAGAGAGAACTCTTTCAGTCATGCTCGGCTGGAGTGATCCTTTTTCATAAATAGTACCTTCTGGTCCGAAAAAGGGGTAAACCATCACCAGAAAGACTATCATTTAGATACTTTTACAAGCTTGAAAGCATCAAGTTTGCTTGGCGATCTTTTTGTATTTAGGGAGCCTGAAAAGAGCTTAAAGGAAGACTGTTGTGGTGTTGTTTTTTCGTGGGAGTTTTATGAGCCCGAAAAAGTGATAAAAGATAACTCGGTAACTTATTCTCATCGTTTTACAAGCAAGAGAAGGAACAAAGAGTAAGCTCGGTGTCATTAATATTCATTTTTAACGAGCGGAATAATAACACAAAAACACTCAAAGAGTTTTCCACACCTAATAGCAGGCGTAAGATGACCATAATTGCAACCAAAAGTTTTAATACGACACTTTACTTCACCTGTAGACTCCAAAAACTAGGTCAAAACGATCAATCAGGCATTTAGACATAGAAATATTCCCAACTATAGCAAAAATACCCACAAAAGAATAAATTAAAAAGGAAATATTCCATTTTCAATTTAAAAAAGGGAAAATAGTAAAAATTAGTTACTATTTCTTTTTACCAAATTGGGAGGGTGAAAAATACCATTTAGATTCGATTTTCAATTGCCAATTGGGGGAGTTCCGGTCAGCCATTTAGATTGTCATTAGCGTCAGGTACGCCTTAACCTTGTCCTCTTCATTTTTAGTTGAGTAAAGTTGCTTTTCATTTCCAGTTTTTGAGTTTTTGTCTTGTGTCATGGGGGGATAGTGCGCCTTCAGGATGGCGCACTTTCCCCTTATGGGAAGTGTGCCTAGGTCTTTCTGGCACCTATCTCGTAAGGGTGACATGCGTCGATTGCACCCTATCTGTACTGATGGGGTGCATCGACGCAAGTCAGTCCCATGAACTCAAGGATACACCAAAAATTGACAGGTTGGAAAGTTGGGAAAACTTCTAATGGATGTCTTAAGCTATTTGGATAGGTTTGTGCAGAAAAGATGGTCCAATGGAGAGAAAGAGAGCACGAAATGGATGATTCCCAAGCGGCCAATGATCCCCAATGCATGAATGCATTACAAAACTGTGGGATACTTAAGTACTTTCATGTCCAAGGCATGAGGGCCCAAGTAACGCTACTGGAGTACTTGATCAGATGTTGGGATCCATAGCAGCAGCACTTTCGGGTTGGTGTACATACACTGAATATAGACATAGAGGATATCTACTTCTTGATGGGGTTGTCCCGACGGGGAGCTCCACTGTCTCTATTGGGGTCATGAGGGAGTGATCGAACTACTGAGGACGTAGTGGCCCAGTGGTGCACTCCTGGTACACAGATGGTTGGTGGGAAAATACCCATCAAGGATGTGAGGGACGGTCCACTACGCACAGTCTTGTTTACCATTGAGAGGGTGGCAGGGAGTAGGGATCCTCACCTAGCCAGCAAGGCCCACATGTTGTATGCAGAGGATTGTATGGATCCTTCAATTTTCAACTGGTGTGAGTGACTCCTCGTGACCCTAAGAGAGAAGCTCACCAAATGTCGGCGTGGTGAGATGAAACGGTTTGGTTATGGGTCGGTCGTGGTCTCATTCTTCCTAGAGTGGGTTCCACATCTACGCCTGTAGGTTGAGATAGATGATTTGGATCTGAGGGATCCTCACATGGTTCGATGGTCCAAGGTGATGGCCCGCCACAGAGGTGGGGATCCTATCATTAGCTATGATCCTCCTTTTTTCAGGTGGTTGAGGGGATATCTCCTCATGGTGTAGGACTACCCCTATGAGGGTACTGATTTTAGAGGAGACCCGGACTTATTTCTTCTCAAGGAAATGCAGTGGGGACATCAAGGTAAGAATGACAAATCTATTGTATTTTTTCATTTTATGATTTTTATATGTTTTTGGAGTAGTACTGATGATTGATACATGTTTATGCAGATGTTGGTCCATCCAGTCCAGCGTGTGATTCTATGATTGCGCGGAGAAGGGCGATATGAGAGATGGAGGTTACGGATCAAGATGTGATGGACGAGTTAGACGAGCTAGAGGAGAACCTCCATACGTTGACCATGGATATCCCAGATCCACTCATACGTGAGCTACCTCACTGTTATCAGCGACATACTGTGGGGGTATCCAAGCCCTTTGGTTCACTACTTTGGAAATTATCTAGGTCCATTGTCTATTATCATGAATGTCCTAGGGACTAGGCTCATGTATATATGTATGTATTGAAAGCCACAGGCTTTAGACTTTTGTAGAGGAGGCATTTACTGAAAGCTCATGTGCTTCAGATTTTGTACCAGTACCACATTTTTGTATTTATACCGACATGATATATAAAACTTTATTTGCGGCTCTATATACTGTGTTCTATTGATGATTATGGGATCTTGTACATGTTTTGATTATACATTATGGATAATTTACATGTTGTTTCATTTTTACATCTTTTAAATAAAATGTTTTACGAATGTGAAATGTACCAATCTAATATGAAATTGGCCAATGAATCAGCAATGATGTCCATCTCTCTAGGGATATGCAGGTATTGAATAGACTCAAAATACCTCTCCAAGAGACGTACTCTTCGAAATAGACAGAGTAGCGTAGGGTCGCAGATAGCGTAAATACGGTTAAGGTGGGAGACCACTAGTTGTGAGTCAAGGTGAAAAAAAACATGGTCCATACCCAAGGAAAGAGCATTGGTTAAGACTCCAATCACCGCGTGATTCTCGGTGGCGTTATTGGTTGTGTACCGTAGGCAACTCCCTCATGAACTAATGAAATCGCCGGTAGGAGAGTAAAGTACCCAAGTTGCCGAAGCGAGGTTATGGGTATGCCAACTAGCATCGTCCGCAAATACAACACATGTTGCCATCTGCACATTCATGCAGAACATGGCATACACGTAGAAAGAAGATCCTAACACACTTAAACAAAGCGTCACACCACACAAAACACACATCATGTACAATATATACACAATGCTAATGCATAAAAACTTAAGCATAGTATCGTTTCAGGTAGATCCCATTGCGAGGCTCCCCCAAAGATATCCCATCGTAGTCTTCGATCTCATATGCTCCTTTCTCCAACACACGTCTTACCACATATGAACCATGCCACATGGACTCAAGCTTTCCTGCCCCCATTTTATCGTGTTTTTGTTCATAAGTGAGGACCAAATCTCTTTCGTTGAAGACACAAGGTTTGACGGATCTGTCATATTGGGCCTTAATGCGCTTCATTATACAGAGTAGCATCACAGTGGGTTTCGTTGAGTTTCTCCAAGTAGAGGAAATTTTCTTCCTCGGCGGTGGTAGTGGGAAGGATTTTAACAACGAGTTTTAATGATGGAATCTTTCACTCCATCGGTAGTACTACCTCTAGTCCATAGACCAATTGAAAAGGCGTGAAGCCAGTGGTAGTTTTGATGGAGGTCCGGTATGCCCAAAGGGATGAAAAAAGCATATTGTGCCAATTGGACTTGTGTGTCCTTACCATCCGTTGGATCATGGCTTTCAAGACCTTGTTGATGGCCTCTACCTGTCCATTCGATTGACGGTAGTAAGGAGTTGATTTCTCATTTCGAAAACCCAATCTAGTGCTCATGTTCATCTACCATATTGTTCTGAAAATGAGATCCATGATCAGTGATGATGGCTTGTGGGACTCTGAATCATGCAATGACGTGGTTGAACATGAAGAGTGAGGCAATTTTCCCGTCTTCCTTGTATGTAGGCATGGTATCGACCCACTTGGTAAAATAGTCAATGACAACGATGATGTAACCATGCCCCCCAACCAAGGTAGGATTACAATGCATGAAATCTATGCCCCATTTTGCAAAGGGGCCGATGGAAATAACAAGAGGTAGTGGGGCTAGATGAGACATGTTTTTAAAATGAAAAAGATGATAAGGAGGACACTTCTTGACGGCTGCAATACAATCTTTAAAGATGGAAGGCCAATAGTATCCAATGCATAATATTTTATGAGTTGTATCCATCTAAGAAAGATGACTGCCACATGCCCCTGAGTGACAGTCATTCAGAATGTGTTCAACCTCCTCGTGGGTTAGACATTGTCAGAGGATAGAATAAATACCACGATGGTATAAGGTATCACCGATGATTAGGTAGTACTTGGTGTGGTGACACACATGAAGGTGGTCGTCTCACGATAAATCAGGACTGAAATGTTGGGTTTGGAGATACAAAATGATATATCCATACCATGGGTCAGAATTATTGATAAGAAACAAGGAATCTTCGAGGAAAGCATCCATGGGCTCAGATTCCATATCAGTATGGGGAAGATCGTAGATAAGCTCCACAAAAACCAAAGACTTTTTAGACTTAGCCTTCTCAAACTGGACGTCGAATTCTTGAAGAATTACGATCCAGCGCGAATACTTGCCCCCCAACACCTGACGTGTGAAGATGTGGTACATAGGTTTACAGTCAGAAATGATGGTGGTAGTGCGAAGGACGATGTAATGGTGAAACTTATGGACAACAATGACTGTTGCGAGAGCTAGTTTCTCAACATGTGAATATCATGTTTTGGAGTCGATGACACCCTTACTAAGGTAGTAAATCACATGTTCCTGGTCTTTACTATCTTTTTGAACCAAAGCCATAGCAATAGTGGTAGTGGAAGCAACAAGATAGAGGATATAATCCTTGGTGTAATCGGGCGGTTGAAGCACAGGTGCATGGGTGATAGCATGATTTAGGTTGTCGAAGGAACATTGAGCAAAGTCATCCCAGATGAACAGGATGTCCTTCTTTAACAATCTCATGTATCCCTACGTTTTCTCGGTGAAATTACACACAAAACTCCTTAAGTAGTCTGCCTTCCCCTGCAAACTTTGTAGTTCTGGTATATTAGTGGGGGTGTTGTGGGGAAAATGCACCTATAGTTCAGGGGAGAAACTACCAACTTACGGTGATAAAGATAGACTTACAAGCATTCTGCAAGTACAACAAATAAATGAAGAGATTACAGTTTAGAGATGTAGGCACCTCATTCAGAAGGTTGATCCTAGCTTTTCCTCCATCGCTCTTCAATGATTATCCAGTGTCGCAATGCCCAGACCTGCAAAACAACTTGATACCTTTCTCAAACACATTTGACTACATATATAAGACTGATATCCATGACATAACAAGACATCAAACTATAATTAAACAGTAATCAAATCAGAGACATACAAGAATAGATCATATTTGGAAAGGAAAGAACGCCTGATCTTTATTGATGAATGAAAGCAAGTACATAAAGTTATACCTTCCTTCAAGCTTGGCACTTCACGAAACCTAGATTCAAGGTCTCCTGCTTCCATTCTCCAAGGATTCCAGCCTCTAATCAACTGTGATAGTGTTTACCAGAAACTAAGCACAAGAGAGGGGGATGAGGGTCTCTATTCCTCCAGCATAAAAATATTGTAGACTTGGTCCCCTCACATGGCCCTTATACCCTCCTTATATAATCAGTGAAGGAGAGGAAAAGAAGTTATAACCGAGTAGGAGGTTCCCCAACAAACTTAACTTCCCAAAATTTCGAGATTTTGACCAAAACAGGGGTGTACTCTACTCTACAGTAGACAAAGTAGCGTACATATGGAGTTGAGCACTACTTTAATGAAGCAAAGTAGGGTACACACGCTACTATCATGCCTGTGTACCAGCTCTCATGTTGAAAAATGGCCAAAAACAGGATTTTCTGCTCATTTTCAGGAGATGCTTTGGTCTAGAAAAATGTTCCTAAGGGTCATATACATCAAATGGGTCAAGAATGAGGTAATTTCAACCATTTTTAGTGTCCCAAATGACTCCTACATCCACAATTGTCTTGTTGTGTGACTGAACTTGATCTCAAGAAGTGTCGTCATGCGACCAAGGGAAGCAAGTGTCATCACGGACGGAGAGGTGTCATTTTAAGCTATAACAGGGGGGTGGAAGAGAGACAATGGCTTCCACCTTCAGGAGATCAATGCAGATCCTATATTTGGAAATGATGAAGCCTAGGAGGCGTCCAAAATCGACACAGAATATGAACTTGTGAGGGTTTAGATGGATGTTATACCACCTACATCTGAGGAATACTACCATAAGATGGTCAATGTGGAACTCACGACGATTCGAATGAGCAGGGAGATCGTCAAGATACAGTTCTACAAAGTCCTTCACATCATGGAAAGCATATGACATAGCCCGTTGGAATGTGGCACCAACATTTTTAAGGCCAAAAGGTAGTTTGCGATATGCATCATACCCCACGGGAAGATGAAAACAAGTTTATGTTGATTGGTCGGGTGGATCTCAATCTGATTATAATCGGAAAATTCATCCATAAATGAAACGATGACACTCCTAGCATAGTTGTCGATGATTTTTTTGATAAACGGGGTATTTTATAGCTTGAAATGACACCTCTCCGTCCGTGACGACACTTGCTTCCCTTGGTCACATGACGACACTTCTTGAGATCAAGTTTCAGTCACACAACAGGACATTTGTGGATGGAGGATTCATTTGGGACACTAAAAATGGTTGAAATTACCTCATTCATGACCCATTTGATGTATATGACCCTTAGGAACATTTTTCCAGACCAAACCATCTCCTGAAAATGAGCAGAAAAGCTTGTTTTTGGCCATTTTTTAACATGAGCGCTGGTACACATGCATCATAGTAGCGTGTGTACCCTACTCTAGTGTACAATAGTAGCGCTCAAACCTTCTGAGTGCTACTCCACTATGAAATAGTAGCGCTCAACTCCATATGTACGCTACTTTGTCTACTGTAGAGTAGAGTACACCCCTGTTTTGGTCAAAATCTCGAAATTCGAGTAAGTTAAGTTGGTTGGGAAACCTCTTGAGCGGTTATAACTTCTTTTTCTCTTCCTCACTAACTATATAAGGAGGGTAGAAGGGCCATGTGAGGGGACGAAGTCTACAATATTGTTATGCTGGAGGAATGGAGACCCTCATCCCCCTCTCTTATGCTTCAGTTTTGGTAAACCCTAGCACAATTGATTAGAGGTTGGAATCCTTGGAGAACGGAAGCAGGAGACCTTGAATCTAGGTTTCGTGAAGTGCTAAGCTTGAAAGAAGGTATAACTATATGTACTTGCTTTCATTCATTAATAAAGATCAGATATTTTTCTCTTTCCAAATATGACCTGTTAATGTGTCTCAGATTTGATTACAGTTTGTTTATAATCTGATGTCTTCTTCTATTATGAATATCAACCTTATGTATGTAGTCAAATGTGTTTGAGAAAGGTATCAAGTTGTTTTGTAGGCCTGGGCATTGCGACACTAGATAAGCATTGAAGAGCGAGGGAGGAAAAGCTAGGATCAACCTTTTGAATGAGGTTCCTACATCTCTAAACCCTAATCTCTTCACTTATTTGTTGTACTTGCAGAATGCTTGTAAGTCTATCTTTATCACCATAAGTTGGTAGTTTCTCCCCTGAACTATAGGTGCATTTTCCCCACAACAGAATGGCGACTCCTCTAGGGAAAGCCTAACTGCTTAGGGGTATCCAAGGTCATTTCTTTAGTTTTGTTTGAAGGTCTTTGTTCATTTTCTTGATTAAGATTAGTTAGTAGGCTCTGTTTGACCCTCCTTGGCTCTTCCAGACCCTTCCCAGCCCTTGCAAACCATTGTGGACCCAAGTGTGGGGGTTTTAACCCTATTTTTCCAACTTTTTCCACCTGTACACTACTGTTTGTACAACATAGTAGTGCCCATACGCTACTTTTCCTCTGCACAGTAGCGCCCATCCTGCTATGGGCGCTAGTATGCCTCATACACAGTAGCGCTCAAAATCTGGGTTTGAAATTTTTGAGTTTTTGGGTTGTGGACCCAAATCTAGGGGCTGTGGCTGCATTTTTTGGGGTCCTCGGTGACACTAGGTCTGAGTTAAACCATTGTAAGTGGTATTCCATCCTTGTACTGATCCTACATTCATGATTTGAACCTCTTTTGATCAATTTGGGCTTGTTTGGAAAGTTTTGGGGCTTGTTGACCCAAGTTGGGGGGTTGTGGACCCGTTTGGTGTTTTGTACCCTAATTTGAGTCTGACTGAACCTGCTTGCCCCATTTCCACTGGATTTAAAACCTCTTGAGTCTTCTTGACCCTGTTTGTATCTATTTGAGTGAAATTTCTCTTTTAGATTGGTTTCTTATCCTCCCTTATGCTTTTAGTTTTCTTTGGTAGTGAAAGCTCAAGTGTTTTGGCTGTTGTTCAAGACCTTGTTTGTATTGTTTATGTGCAAACCTGACTTTACCAAACCATACTTCTTTCTAGGTCATTTGCTTCGTTTGGGTCTAAAAGTAGTTTTTGTACTCTTTTCCCAATGTTTGGCATGCTTACATCAATAAGAATTTGAAAGTCATATTTGGTAGCTTTTACTGTTTCATAAAGAGAACCTGAAAGTTTCTTTGCTTTGCTTTGATAGTAGGTTAGTTTTAGCTTTGTTTCTTCCCTTTGAAAGCATAAAGAAATTTGATTTATTTTCTGAATAGAGTACCTTGCAAGTGGCTTAAAATATTTTAGAGTGCTTTGCATCAAAAAGAACAAGTTTTATTTTGCATACCTAGTTGCTTGAGTAGCTGCATTCTTAGGTTTTGAGTTTAATTTTGTACATTTAGGCTTTATTTTTACCTTTTTTGCATTCGAAAGATTAAAAATTGCACTTGCATATGCATTCTAGATCATAATTTTAAGACTTGCATTGAAAAGAAAAGATTTGTTTGGTGGTAAATATTTCATTTTCAATACTCTATCTCTATTATAACTACTCTCACACACCCACTACCTTTTTGAGTAAGCAAGTAACCTTTAAAATGAACCCTAATAAAATGTACTAGTAACATTTTCTTTCCTAGGTTACACTACACCAACTAGTCTTGGTAGGATCTTGGGTTTAAAACACCTTAAACCACCCAAGATCACACATTACACAAAAATCGTAGTTTGACTATCACAGGTAAACCCACTTCATTCAAAGCTTGCATGGGATCTATGAAGTAGGTCTTGTGAGATCAAATTGTTGGGAATACTCCTCCTACTTTCTGTTTCGAGCATATACTAGGATTGGATCACGTTTGGGGACTCTTTTGAGTTCCGGGCTCAGTTACCCTGCCCATGCCTTCTGATTCGACCAGCAAATGTTCCCCTAGGAGTTTTTAGTGTTGTGGTATCCTTAATATCTGACCATAGGTTCATACATAGGTGACAGTGGAGGGTATATCTACTGTACCTAGGACAGATGTGGGAGGAAATCCTTTGCAGATCTTTGGGAGGGCGGTTGGGTGATTCCAACGCTTGCACCCTTAGTCATTGTATTGTGGACCCCAGGTAACTGTTCTTCATCCTTCGTTGATCTGTTCTGGGCCCTCATCATCCTAGATTCTTCTCTGGAAGGCATCTGTTTTCCTGGTTTGATTTACTTACGACCTTTTTTAGTGGCGTGCTCTTTGTGCTACTTGTCTTAGTTTTCCTTAGAGAACTTATTGCTCATTTGAGCAGGAAACTATGTCTAGCATTCTGGCAAGTGCCAATCAAGGTACTCCTGTTCCAGGGAATCCTTATGCTGTTCCATTCATTGGAAACATTGGTACTCCCTTAATGGCTACTCTGAATCTTCCTGGATTCACTATAGGGCTACCGGTTTGGTTGTTTTCCACTCCGAATGCCTTGCATGCTCCTGACGCTTCTTTTGTGAGCACCTCGAATCAAGAGCATCAGAACCCTGTGCCTCCTTTTCCAGTAACATCTTCTCCTCCTCCTTCTACCTCATGTGGCGAAAGTAGCAATACTAGTAACCAACAATCTAAAAGGAATAGACGGGGGAAGAATAGGAAGAAGATTCCAAAACAAGGGGGCAGCAACCCAGCCTCTGCAAGTCATGCTGGGGGCAAGCACCCTTCCTCTGCAAGTCATGCAGGGGGCACCTACCCAGCCTCTGGAGGTCATGCTGGGAGAAAACTTTTAGTCACTAAAAATCATACTGAAAGTTTGTCTTCAACCACTGGTAGTCATGTTGAGGACATGTCATTGATCACTGCTAGTCATATTAAGGACAAGTCACCAGTTCCTGTGAGTCATACTGGAGACACCAGATCAGCCACTGCAAGTCATGCTGAGGTAGCTGACATTGTCGAAAAACCAAACAAACAGAAGCTTAAGTTCCCTTGTAAGTTTTGCGAGGGAGATCACCTTACTTACTTGTGCCCTATACTTCCAGAAGTGCAAAAAGTGTGGTCCTTAGTTCAAAAGTCTTCTGCTTCTGAGCAACCAGCCACTGCAAATGCTGGGGGCAAGCTGTCAGCCAATGCTAGTCATGCTGAGAGTACTGACGTTGTAAAGGATTCTAAACCTATAGTATGGAAACCAAATTTCCTTTGTAAACTTTGTAAGGGAGATCACCTTACTCACCGATGCCCTGCCATTCCAGAGGCACGAAGAGTGTGGTCCATGTCTGAAGGAACCTCTGTTCCTGAGTTGTCTATAGATTCCCTGCAATCAAATCAACCTTTGGTTGATAAAGTGGTTGAACCAATGCAAGCTTTGGTCGACCCCACTCTTCCTTCGGAGAGTGAAGTGATCAAATCGATGCAATCTTCGACCGATCCCATCAGTCCTTCGGAGCTTGATGCACCTACTGCTGAAGTCTTCTGCATTACTAGTTTGGATGTTCCTGAAAAAGGGGGCACTTCATCTGTGCCATGTGAACCCCTACCAAGCCCTAGGACTGTTTCCTTTGATTGGAATAGTCTAGCCAAGCCTTGTCTTCCTTCTTCGACACCTTTCCAGATAAAGGTTGATATCGGGAACCATACGGTTGATTGATGCATTGTTGATGAAGGTTCTTCTGTTAGTATCTTATCCACTTATGCTTGTAAATATTTGGGTTTCCCTAATGTTATTCCAGCTGTTAATTGTCCGTTGACCTTCAATAGAAGACCTAGTGAACCGATCGGATTCCTCCGTCAGGAACCTGTTACCTTGGGTGGAAAAACAGTCTTAGTTGATTTTATGGTTTTAAAGGACCCTATGGACTTTGATATGATCCTCGGGCGTGATTACGTTTATGCTATGCATGCAGTGGTGTCTACGCTTTTTCGTGTGATGCATTTCCCTTGTAACGAAAACATTGTCACCATCAACCAGCTTGCATTCGTTGATCCTCCTTATTACCCAACTGTAGACCAGTCTGGTCCCTCGTCATTAGGCACTACTATGTCACATGGGAATTTTGTGGCATACTGTTCTTTGAGTTCAACTGCTACTGAGAAGGAGTCTCTAAGTTCATTCTTACCTTCTCAGGACTTAGTCCCAACTTTTGACCAAGTGACACCTCCATCTGAATGTTTAGATATGTATTCTATCTGGGATGATATGCTTCCTTCCGATGAAGTTTTCCTATAGTCTATAGTATAGTCTGCCATTCACTTGGATGTTGATCCAGTCGCAGTTATGCCCATCCCTGGTTTGACCTTAAAGTCTAATCTTCCTACTGTTGAGTCTTTGGACTCTCATATAGATCCACAAATCAGTGTTCCTATTGAGTTTGATTCTGCTTCTAGAATTTTCAACTCCCGTGATGATGAATTTGTTTCTGCAGATTCCATCATTTCCTTCAACTTTGATCTTCATCCTGAAGTCGATCTTGTTGATTGTATGTCCTCGGGCTCAGGTACCATAGAGTCTTCATTTGAAAACTCTGCCTTGTTTATGCCTGTTGTTGATGATAGTGAAGTTGAAAGTATTTCTACCACAGTGACTTGTATCGGGTCTTTCTTTACATATGTTTTAGATATGATCTTGGTACTAATGTTTCTTGGAGACAAGATTCTTAGCTGGATGTATACTTGCTTACTGGTCCTTTTCAACACCTTGTGCAGCCATGTCAGGTATATTCGGAACCTTGCATGTAGGTTTAGGCTTCCATTTTGTTATGTTGCATTTGAACCTTTTGCCATCCAAATTCGCCATAGGGTCGAACCTGTTGGATATTGGTGTGTTAACCATCTCTTTATGAATCGTGCACCAGTCTGACAGCAGAGCCTACTTAACATGGGTCACCCTAGTCAGCACCCTTATGCCATTCTTGTGCCCATGCTGAGTTTTTCTCATAGGCTTGGGAGCCTTTTTAGATTTACCATGACTTTGAGAAGAAGCCTCATATCTTTCTTCCTCATCTATTTCTGGCCATCCCTGATAAGGCTCCCATCTTTATGTTCAAGTTGTATGTGCATCTGTTATGATCTCACTTGTGCTAATGAGCCTGATGCCGGCTTCCACGGTCTTAGCCCGTTGTATAAGCCTCCATCTCTAATCTCATTTCCGCTAAGCCCTGTATCTTTTTTCCCTCACAATTCGACACCTTTTACCTGGAGGAGACACACCCTGAGTGTACTTATCTTGCTCATGTTCCTTGCATTAGGCATAGTTTTGTTCCATGCGCTCGGATCTAGTTTAGCATGTCCCTGACACTCGTCTCCTCCCATTGCGAGCATTCTTCTTTTACTTCGAGCTCGTTAAAAACAGTAAGTAGGTTACAAGAATTCTTCTGCCTTCACTTCGAGCTCGTTAAAAACAGTAAGTAGGTTATGAGCAGTCTTCCACCTTTCCTTTGAGCTCGTTAAAAATAGTAAGGAGGCTATGAGCATTTATTTCATCTTCACTTCGAGCTCATTAAAAACAGTAAGGAAGTTATGAGAATTTTTCTGTATCTCCTTTGAGCTCATTAAAAACAGTAAGGAGGTCATGAGTTTACTTTTCCGGACTCGTTAAACCTTTACGGAAAAAGATCCCTATGGAGTTCTTTTAAGCCCTTTTCAAACTCCTTAAATAGGAAAAGTTTTCCGAGCATAGTTGTCTTTTCGGGCTCGATAAAATAACTGAACCGACATCCACTTAGGTATAGAATTACCCCTTTTTCGGGCCTTGTTGGATAATTTACAGAAAAGGTATACTCTAGGTATACTCTGGTATGCGCTAGAAGAGTTCTTCTTCCATTATTTTACACTTTTTCGGGAAGGAGACTAACTTTACGAAAAAGGACCTTTGGAGTCATCTTTAGGGTTTTGAGACTCTCAAAATGTGAAAACACAAAGTGAGCACATACCAATCCGGGCTCGATATAAAATCCACGGATAGGTGTATAGAGGACTGTTTAAGTTTTTCAACTCTATAAGCAAGAAAACACCGCCGAGCACAGACCAATCCGGGCTTGATATAAAATCCACGGATAGGTGTATGGAGTTTTCTTCTAGGTTTTTCAGACTCCTTAAATATGAAAATACCATTGAGCATGCTTTAGTTCTTTGTCAAGCTCGTTAAAAAATGAAAAAGGAAAGGGAAGGGAAGAATGTTAAAATATCTTTCAATATGATGGCAGCAAATCAACTATCTCCTTGAACAAAGCACCTGTTTTGAGTCTATCAAACAAGTTGGGTTCTAGTGTTGGCCTTAGGATAAATTGATCTCAGAGTTCTTACTCCTCCATTTGGTTAGTCTTCCAATCAGATGGATAATCTGTTAATGTCTCCTACATTGCAGATTTGCATCGTGGTCTCTTTGTGTTAAAATATTCCTAAGTCACTCTTGTGTTGTGCTCATTGTTCAAGGATATAACCTATGTTGGCCATTCTACAGTTGCCTTGACCTCATGTGTCGGCCATTCCTTGGTGTCAGTATGTTTCATCATGTGTTCATTCCTACTCCAAATCAGCTCATACCTGTTGAGTGTCCCTTGTGTTGGATGATGGAGGATGCATTAAGGCCTCCCTTCCAATGGACTTCTTCCCATCGACTTCAACTCATTATGCTTTGGGAATGAAGTTTAGAGTTTTGGTTAGTACCTTGGGGATTGCAATCATTAGTGGCAGTTTCCCTCGCTATTGGATAGATGGGAATACATCAATGTCTCCTATCCGATGGATTCTTCAAGTGTTCGATGGCAAGACCATCTATTCGCACTTGCTTGAATGTACTAGGTACCTTGGGTTCCATTTTCATTATTGGTGGACACCCTCACGTTTGTTAACGGTATACATCAATGACCTAAAATCAAACGATACCTCCCATGTTCGACATCAACTCATTTATTCGCATGGATAAGTTTGTACCTTGGGTTGTTTTTGGATGAAGACCTTGGGATCCTTGATAGCATCACCTTATTTATGTTATCGCCCAAGTTGCGCAAGACTGAGCCACACTCTTTTTGGCTCTTGATGAGACATAGATCCAGCTTGTTCTCTCTGGCTATGTTCTCTAGTTTTGACATAGATCCACCTTGTATTTATGTGGCTATGTTTACACTTATGTTCCTCATGGATCCACGCTTGTATTTTAGTGTCCATGATATATGCATCAGTATTTGGATCATTATTATATCCTCTTGGAGGTCATGTTCCACCATTTGAACATGGACAATTACCCCAAGGATAAGTTTGTCTGACATTGCCTTTACTTTCAGGTACTTCATTTGAGCCTTTGATTCTTGGTTTCTCCATTCCTCCATGATTCAAATCTTTGTTATTTATAATGTATTTCATCCATCGTTTCCCGCACTCTCTCTGACCTCATACATTAGGGGGCATCTGTTATAGCTTGAAATGACACCTCTCCGTCCGTGATGACACTTGCTTCCCTTGGTCGCATGATGACACTTCTTGAGATCAAGTTTTAGTCACACAACAGGACATTTGTGGATGGAGGAGTCATTTGGGACACTAAAAATGGTTGAAATTACCGCATTCTTGACCCATTTGATGTATATGACCCTTAGGAACATTTTTCCATACCAAACCATCTCCTGAAAATGAGCAGAAAAGCCTGTTTTTGGCCATTTTTTAACATGAGCGCTAGTACACAAGCATGATAGTAGCGTGTGTACCCTACTCTAGTGTACAATAGTAGTGCTCAAACCTTCTGAGCGCTACTCCATTGTGAAATAGTAGCGCTCAACTCCATATGTACGCTACTTTGTCTACTGTAGAGTAGAGTACACCCCTGGTTTTGTCAAAATCTCGAAATTCGAGTAAGTTAAGTTGGTTGGGAAACCTCTTGAGCAGTTATAACTTCTTTTTCTCTTCCTCACTGACTATATAAGGAGGGTAGAAGGGCCATGTGAGGGGACGAAGTCTACAATATTGTTATGCTGGAGGAATGGAGACCCTCATCCCCCTCTCTTGTGCTTCAGTTTTGGTAAACCCTAGCACAATTGATTAGAGGCTGGAATCCTTGAAGAACGGAAGCAGGAGACCTTGAATCTAGGTTTCGTGAAGTGTCAAGATTGAAAGAAGGTATAACTGTATGTACTTGCTTCCATTCATTAATAAAGATCAGATGTTTTTCTCTTTCCAAATATGACCTGTTAATGTGTCTCCGATTTCATTACAATTTGTTTATAATCTGATGTCTTCTTCTCTTATGAATATCAACCTTATGTATGTAGTCAAATGTGTTTGAGAAAGGTATCAAGTTGTTTTGCAGGTCTAGGCATTGCGACACTAGATAAGCATTGAAGAGCGAGGGAGGCAAAGCTAGGATCAACCTTCTGAATGAGGTGCCTACATCTTTAAACCCTAATCTCTTCACTTATTTGTTGTACTTGCAGAATGCTTGTAAGTCTATCTTTATCACCATAAGTTGGTAGTTTATCCCTTGAACTATAGGTGCATTTTCCCCACAATAGGGTAGGGTAGTTGTCCTTGGGACAAGCCTTATTGAGATCCATGTAATCTACACAAACCCTAATGGTGCCCTGCTTTTTGGAAACAAGGACGACATTAGAGACCCGGTCTGTCAAGGGGATAGGGTAAATGAAGCCATCCTTCAACAGCTTTTCAATTTCAACCTTTATAGCAACAATTTTCCTAGGGTGCACTGGATGTAACTTTTTCCAGATGGGTTTAGCATCAGGATATGTTTGTATCTCATGAACAACAATGGCAGGATCAATCTCGGGCATTTCCTCGTAGCTACATGAAAATACGTTGCGGAACTGTTTGAATAAGGATTTTTATGAAGTAATCTCTTCATGAGAGCATTTGTGGCCTATACGAATATGTTCCATGACTCCAGGTGTTTCCGAGATGTCAACCGGTATGGTAGGTTCAATGTTTTCCAAGTTACCCTTAGTTACAGTATCACAAGTCAGGATTGGAGATTGGGGTAAGGGACTGACATCTGGAGAAATGAAGGTTTCAATGTGGTTCTCCACTGAATCTAGCGGTGGGAGGAAAGACGATCGATGGTGGAGGTCTTCCCATGGGGGTCCATCCACACTCATAACCTTCATAATGGAATCGTCCGAATGGAAAGTCTAGAGGAGAGGATCGGGTTGGGATGAAGTCTGGTGTAAGGGTGGAGAATAGGATGTATATGCCACTGAGGAGTGGTCATCAGATGCCAATTGGATAGCCTCATATGTATCTTCTGCTGGTGTGAGAGGCATGACATCTCCAATCGATTCCAACTTGACAAGCTCGGTCACGAGCCATTAGTCATTGGAGCTGGCTGGTGATGGGATCATAGAATAAATCATGTTCATCGTGGCAACATGGGAAGGGGGATCCGGTGATGGAAAGAATCCCATGAGGGATGAGTCCTTGAGGAGTCCTGGCCCCACACTCTCATATATCTGGAATGAATGACCTAAGAGGGGTACATTGTCACCAGGGTGAGTAGTGGTGTCCAGTGTACAAAAATCTAGTTGGTCAAAAGTAATAATTTTCCCTTGGTGGGGAAATTGTACGATGCAGAATACGAAGGATGCGACAGCAATCATGGCATAAAAAAAATTACAACCAAGGAGTAGATTATAATTCAATGGGGAAACGACTACTTCCAAATTGATGGAAACGTTCTTGCCCCCTGGCTCTATATCCAAAGCTAGTAACAACTCGTGTGGTTGGAAACCACGACCGTCAAATGCTTTCAAAGTGGTAGGGGAATGGTTCAACTCGAGAGAGCCTATGGATTTCCAACAAGATAATGAAATTACCGAGGTAGATGCTCCTTCATCTAATATAGTATGATGGATGATTTTCCCAGCGAAATGAGTGACAATTTGGAATGCAAGTTGGTTGGAAAGTATCGGTTTGAAGTACTCGAGTCAGAACATAATAGTGTTCGAGGAATCAGGGTCTACAGCTCTGATAGTAGTGAGGAGAGTCTTGTGTTGAGTAGGACAGTTTTTCAAGACTTCCAACATCGATATAGCACAAGGGGCTTGCGCTAAGTCCTCTACAATGTTGTAGTTTTGAGCAGCCCGAGCATTGGGATTGAAAACAAATTTTCTAATCGTTCTCTTGGGTGGGTGTAGTACTGAATCAAAGGAATATTTCTCAATAGTGACAGAACCTTGCGGCGGGGGAATGTCTGATGTAGAGACAAAAGATTTTTCAATATTAATTCCATTAGATTCCTTAGTTGGGACCGAGTCATAAGAAATTGATCGAGTGTTCAAGTTGATAGTTTCACTACGCATCATGAGGACATGAGCGGTAGAGGATGATTCTACTTGAGAAGGATAGGGTTGTTGCGCAATCATATGTTGTTGTTGCATGGGGAAGGGATCGGTTAAAAATGCGGGTGTTGGGTTCCATTATAGGAACTTTTGGACCTCGTCCCAATGTGGGAACTCTTTGGTAAAGTGTTCATCACCGCACAGTAAATAGGGATACTTATCCTTTCTCTTAGGTTTGGTGGTATCAGGATTGTTCTGTTTGGGTTCCTGCTTATTAGAAGACTCTTTTTTTTCCCCTTGTTCTTCTTTTTACCACCGGATTTATGAGGTGAAGCAGATTGGACTGAATTCACTTCACCGGTGGCAGTAGGGTTGGGTGATTGGTTGTTGTTGTTCCCAGTTTTTGGTGGGGATGGACTGGAACCAGCATGGATATGTGGTCCACTATATTGAAAAACATGTTGGTTTTGAACGGAACCTATGATGTTGTCGGCATGAGGTCCCGGGGGTGGTTTTGTTGGGTCATAGGTAGGGTGGGGTGCATCAGGGAAAATATCATATAGATTTCTATATTGAGCATAGACTAAGTCTAAGTACTGGGCATGTGCTATAGATTTTTCTTTGGTGATGGCCCCACCCATGGAGAAATCTTTGGCCATGATGGGTAGAAGTGACTTAGTAAACCAACCTGCAAGGATTTGGTATGGAATGGGATTTTTAATCAAACCTCGTCTCCACCTCCACTCGTGAATATGATCAGAAATATGAGTGGCGGTAGTTTGTCGGAGAGAGGTTAAAATATCTGTATCGGTGTCGTAATGGATTGGTAGATGAAAATGTGTCAAAAATGACATGGCCAAGGATCGTAAATTAGGAAAAGAGTGCGGTGGTAATTCGATGTACCACTTGGTGTAAGTGCCGGTGACGGTTCGCTAAAATAATCTCAAATGGATGGAATCATCCATTATGGAATTATATGAACACCACAAATGATAGGTCATTACATGGTTTTTGGGATCCTCACCTAGTTTACTGTCAAACTTCGAAATGTCAGACGGTAACTTCACCGGAATAGTTGGCCAATTAGTTCCATGATAGATGGGATCATTAGTCAACTGTGATAAATATGGTAGATTGAGTGTAGCCAGAAAAGGTAATTGTTGGTTGTACTATGGATACTGGTAGTACTGATAGGGCATCGGTATACCAGTGGGACCATGGACCGATTGGTTGTAGGGTCCTCCCGTAGGAAATTGGCCATATAGGGGTGGGCCACTGGGGTTGGGAGGGGGACCTGAAGGAAGTTCGCATCCACCAGAATGAGGTGGCCCGCCACCTAAAGGTGGTGGCCCGCTGCCTCCAGGGTAAGGTGGTCCTCCATCGAAAGTTGGGGGTCCTCCTCCTCCATAGTGGGGTGGTATTCCATCGTAAGGTGGGGGTACACCTCATCCAGAATGGGGTGGTTCGCGGTCGTAAGGTGGGGGTCCTCCTCCTCTGGAATGGGGTGGTGGTGGTGGTGGTGGACTAGATGGTGGTGGATGTGGTAGGACAGCTGGTGGAGGTGGTGGGGGTGGCCCGCCGGCCGGAGGTCCAGTCGGTGGGACATGATGGTGCCCCCATGGGGTATTCGAGTTTCTATGGTAGGGTAATCCAGGAAAAATATTTCCTGGATAGTTTTTTCCAATATTGGTGTAATTATGTCTTGGAAAAGTGTGTCCCCATGGGAGTTGGGTCCAAATGGATGCCCCCCCCATATGATGTGTCCATGTGGGTTGTCCCATGGTTGGAAGTCCAACCATACTATAACTTGGATGAGAAGTATATCCTCCATCATGGTATGACTGCTGACTAGGTGGTGTCCCCCAGTCAGGTTAGGTCCACCAGCTAGGGGTTTCCCCCAAGCCGAATGTTTTCCACATACTGGAATGTGCCCGGTCACCAAATGATGAACACTAATGTTGGGTTGACCCATGACTAAGGGTTGACTGCTAATGAAAGAATTAATAGTGCTTGAGCCAAACTTCATTTGGTGTAGAAGCATTTTCAAGGCGGAATAAGAGATCTTGGTAGACATAAAGAAAAAAAAACATAAGCTTCATGAATCCTATTGAACCACTTAGATTTTTTTATCAACAACATTTGGCTCGGGTTCAAGCTCCATGGTGACTCTATAAAGACCCTTACTTTGAAGATGTATGATCATGTGGGCCTTCTATTTGAAATATTTGAAGGGAGTGAGAATCATAGCTTGATTTTGATCCATACTTTGTTGGTGCGCTCTTGGTGATGACAATGACCTGCAAAAAACACTCAAGAAAGAATTTTTACTTCAATAGTTAACACATTCGGGAATTCACCACACCTGGGTAGACTCCAAAGAATTTCTCCAATGGTTTCAAGGTAATGGCCCCAAGAATTGTGTGGAACCTCCACTTGTTATAGCATGATTTGCCACATCCTATGCAACATGCCTTGATGGCTTACCTTGTCTCTATGTAGACTCATCCTACCACTCTTGTTCAATAAAAACACCCCAAACCATATTTTTGTTGATGTACGCAGGTCACCAGTACTACAACATGCGTATACGCATCCTACACCACTACAACATGCGTACATTGGATTTCATGCTCAAAATTAAAAATATTTAGAGTTTCATTTGCCAAGTCACGACTGTTATGATTATTGGCCTTTCATATACTAGAAAACGCTCTGATTCGACCCTCCACCTCCTTTGAGGGCTATATATTGAGCCATTGTGAATCATTTGAGGGAGGAGAAATTTGAGAGCAAGTAAAATATGGAGAAATTTTGCCCTCATTGCCATGCCTTGAGTCTGCATCCCTTGGTCCTTGTAAGATTGAACCTCTCTTATGTTCATCTAGCAAGCTCTTCTCTATCTTGTGAAAGAGGAACCAATTACTCCTTGAACTCATGAGCTTTCCATTGTATGGAGGATTGAAGTGGTGGAGGCCTAGGTGGAGGAGCTTAGTTTCTCGGTTCTGAAGAGTTGTCGGAAGAAGGCTTCACTATGTACTTATGTCCATTATATTAATAGAAATAATCTTTTCTTGTCCAATTCATGTTGCAAATGTTTATATTATTTTCATTGGGAATATTTGCTTAATATGTTAATGGACTATGATATATTATATGCTAACAATTTATATACATTTTATATCCTTGTATGCCTTGGTTGTTGAGGACAAGTTGCAGGTCAAGAGCATTGGATTGAGAGCTCAACGGTGGTATTATTTAGACATCTGGTTGAGGTAAGGGTCTTATTCTTTTATTGTTAGCATTTCATGTTTATATAGCATATTTGGGAATTGAGTTGATTTCTAGTGTCACTCCGTCTGTTGTGGTTCTAACCCAAGCCATAGGAATATTTTCTTTGTAACATAATTAGCGACTCCGCTAGGGATGGTCTCCTTTTTGGGGTTTTTTGGGTGATTTTTCCCTTTTATTTCTCTCTATTTGTTTGAGTTTCTGTGTTGTTGGTATCCTAACAATCAGTATTTTGATGTTTCCCTGAGTGGTTTGGCTTCGTTCTCATTTTTTTAGTCTATTTTTCTCCCCATACATGGGATGGGTTTTTTTTGCTTGTGTACCCACGCGGGTGTACTGTGTTTTAATCACATACATACGTTGATATTTCAATGACAGTCGCGTACATCTCATCTTTTAGCTTATTTCTTGAATGGTATGTTTGTTTGGTGAGTTCCGAGTGTTGTTGAGTCTTCTTAGGTCTTTATGCTATTTGTTGGTTTCATTAATGGTTACTAGAAGCTCTCGTATTTCTTAGTTTTTAAGAAAATTGGTTTCTTGTCATTTTTTATGTGTTTGAGTCATGACTTCTTAGTGTCTTGCTTGGTTCGTCTTCTTATATTGGCTGCAAAATATGAGAGGTTTATGGTTCAATCTTGCATTTTCATTCCAATATATTGAAAATACAAAAATATTTGCATTTTGCATGTTTACTTGAGAATTTTCACTTTTGCTTCGAGTTGCATTAGTCTAGGAATCATTTGGAAAGGTTGCATTTGCATTGAAAGCTAAAGAGACCATACTTGTGCATTTTCAGGTAATAGCATACCAATTTCATTTGAAAAACAAGACTAGTTAGTACTTAGCAACGTTTTTAAGTATGCTTCTTTCTTTTTGCTGAGTCACAAATAGCACTAGTTGCATGACCATATTCCTTTATGTAAGCAATAGCCAATTAAAATTAATGCTTAATTTTAAAATTGATTAGAAATATTTTATTTTTTGGATGCACAAACAAGTGTAGGTTTTAGAGTCTTGGAATAGGATTTTGTGAGTAAACTTCTTTAAGACTACAAAACTTAACATTAGGCATCTATGCAGGGAGTGGTGAAATCCATGGTATAATTGATGTTCTTGGGAAGATCCTCTTAAACATGATTCAAGCATGATGTAGCGCAAAACTTGGTTATGGAGATAGCCCTCCAATACCTTCCTAGCATCGGAGATATATTTAGGGTTTATTTGTATCTGGGGTTTCTTGAAGTACCAAAGTGATTTTTGAACTTCGAGATTAGCTACCTTGCCAATACGATGGACTTGGCCTACGATTGGTCGCCTGAGATTTGGTTATATGTTGTGAGCTTAATTGCTTATCATAGGTATCCACACAAGGTACTTGTAGGGGTTTTTATGTGAGTGTTTTGAGTTAGATAGGGGTCGAATAGCACACATACTTGCGATGTGAGGTCTGAGGGACCTTATAACTTATTATGTTACCTTCATCTGTAGTAGTGGATTATCAGGCCCCTCATGGGTGAGGCGTACCTTCTATAGTTTGGGAGGCCACTTAGCCATCCCCTTTGTTTGTGTGCATTTTGGCTTAGCTTTTCTAGGAGTGTGCTCGTTGCTGGTTAGTTGGAATTAGGGATTGATATCGTTCTTGCGACTCCTTTTGAGTCACCATGGATCACGTTCTGACCATCCCCCATTCTCTTCATATAGTAGGTTTACCACCCAGTGGCCCTTTGCATCCTCTTTATAAGAGACGTATAGATAACAAAGGTGGTCCTTATATATCCCATTAAGAGCTTCAAAGAATACTTACTATGATATATGATTCTGGTATGTCAAGGATCCCTTCGAATCCTACGTCAGAAGGGATTGGGGGAGTCCATGTGACTCCCTCCTTTGCTACCTCATGGGTCCCAGGGACTCCTTTGTTCACGAGTTCTCATGCTATTGGTTCATATTATCCCATTAGCACCAATCCTTTTGATTATTCTTGTTCATTTGATCATTTGTCCAACTTTCCATTAGGATTATCAGGCACTAATGCTCAGTCGATCCCATTAGCCTCTAATCCATTTAATTTTGGCATGCATAATCCATCATCGAATACCCCATCCTCCATACCAATTTGTAGTGGTAAACCCGGTGTTGGGATTAGGGGCATACTATCCCCCTATACTGCGTATCAATTTGGGAGCGATCATGTCCCTCGTTCTTTGAAATTCCATAGGGATATATCACTGAGCTAGAACAAACCTCACAATTTCACACTGTTATTACTGAGAAGAATTAGACAGAAACATGGATCAATTCACCCATAAAACTGAAACACACATGAAAAAATGTTGTTGATACATTAATCAGATGTAAGCTGGAAATAAAATAATGTTGCAATAGAATGAATTTGATACACCTTTTAGGTTTCAAAATCACATCAAGTATAGGCTTAATTTTCATTGGAACCATCTCCCGATAAAGTTCAATGGCCATCGATGATGAATAATCAGTTAACTGAGGTAGAATTGAGCATAACTTAATCATGTGGGCACCAAAATAGGGGAGGAGACTCCAAGGAGGCACATAACTAGTTGTCATTGGTCAAAGAGGGTGCTCCTATACTCAGTAACAATTAAACTAGGAGTTGTAGTCAGTTAACTAAGCAATCAAGGGGACAAGGCGCCATAAATCATGGAACTGTCTATGTAGTCTCCTAAATCTGTGCATGAGGGTGCATTGAAACTCTAGTGATGTAAACAAGGCGCTTTGAGTGGATAGGAGGGATAATCATGGCCAAAATAAATCTCTAGGGGGAAAAGTAGGGACTAGATGCTACAAGACTCAACTTCCAATGAATGGATGCATGGAGTGTTGCATGGAATGCATGGATGCATGCAAAATCCATGCAAGGCATTGTTGATGCCCCGGAGATCGCAGCATCAATCAGAAAGGGATCCTCCCTGGTAGACTATCCCAATTAGATTGTCCACCATTTGGTATGGGGAATCCGTTCGGTTAGCGGTTCTGGCAACCGTGGGTTTGGAGATTTTGCTCCATTTATACTGGTTATGGCCCGATCCACCGTTCTTTTGATTTTTATGTTTTGGAATGATATGCAAGTGCCTAGTCTAAATTTAATCTAAATGCAGAACTGGAAAACAGATCTATGTCTAAAACTGAAAATAAAAATCTAAACTATCCCTGCAAGGAGAAAATTGAAAGCATGAGTAATGTGCTGTAGGAGTTATCTAAAGAATAAATAGACAACCATTAAATCTTAAAGATAAAGCTACAACAAAGGTGAGAGATATCAGAAGATAGCTTCTAATTAAATATAACACATTCCATTACTCATGAATGAGAGAATTCATTTACACAGAAATAAGTAAGATCATTCACTACCACGAAATAATTCAGAACAGTAAAGAAAGATCTCATAGTAAAGTATGGAAGTCACAAGAAGAATCCAATATAAATCCAATCTTCATTTCCATGCAAAAGGGCGTCCTCTCCAGGCTCTTATTAGGTAGATTTTATTTTCTTGATACAAGTGCAAGGTAGCTCGTACAAGTTCAGAAAATATTCCCCTGCCAAAATTCCTTTTACATTACTTCCTAACTTCTATTTATAATGTTACAAAATGCCCTTTGGGCTGCCACCTGGCCCTTTACACTTGTCACCTACATACTTTTCCCCTTATAATAGACAAAAATGTGACCTCCATTTTAACAGAAAATTATTTAAAAAAAGAAAAGGACAGCTGTCCCATAGCTCCACGTTTTATACATCTGAAAGCCAAAATAAAAAATAAAGGAATTAATGCCTTAATATTAGCGCATTCATTCTTGGGCAGGCGCTCCAGCTGGGAGAAAAGCACTCGAACTAGCTGTTGCTGCTGCTACTGCTGGGAGAGATGAAATCGAGCCAGCTGGTATTGCTACTACTTCTAGGAGAGAAGAAATCGGGCTTGCTGTTACAGATGCTACTTCCGGGAGAGAAGAATTTGGGCTGGCTATTGCTTCTGTTACTGCTGCTACTTTCTTCTCCTCTTCTACAATGTAACTAAACCATATGCCAGTGTCCCTTATAACTACATTTGCTGAGGAAGGGAGTAAGATTTTCTTAGAAGTTACATCTTTACCAAGCTCTACTCCAATACCTTGAATTTCTGTTACTGCTCCTTGGTGTATTTCCTTAAGCAGATGACTGTGTATTGATGACATCCCAATATAATGCTGGAGATCATCAATGGCTAAGACATCAATCTTTTTCACATATTCTGTTTAGATGCCCAGCTCTTCCTTTAGGTCAGCTAAATGTTGTTCTTTGCCCAGGAAATCATCAAGGGACTGAGGGAAACTCAACTTGCATTTGTCATGCACTTCATGGATTCTTTGGTAAAGCCCATTACTTTTATCCATTGTCCCTCGGATCTTGGCCATTAGCTTAATGCTACAATTTCTGCAAAATTCCAAAAGGGCTATGTCTTCATTAAAACCATCTTCAGATTTGAATGGGAGCTGCTTGGGGAAATCTACCTTTCCTTCTCTCCATTCTATCTAGCTCAAGATATTTGCCTTAACCCGAGTATATTTAGCTTTAATCCTATAGGCCTCTACATTAACTTCTTTTAATCTAACCACCATGGCCTTGATCTTGCATACTTCCTTAGTAATTAGTTTCTGCGTATCATGGACTTGCTTTAGGATACTACAGGATAGCTCATGGAAAGGAGACATGTCTATCGCTCTGCTTTCCACCTGCTCTAATTGTTCAACCAATGCTAGCTTGTCTGCTTCTAGATGGGACACTCTGGCTCCTGCATCGTTCTTTTCTGCTTCTACAATCATCATCTGGACTGTCAGTTGTTCCTTTTCTTCTTCTAGCTGGTTATACTTGTCTGAAAGTTCTTTATGCTCAACAGACAGGCGATTATACCTATTCACCACGAGATCCATGTAGGCTTGCTGATTAGCCACAGTATGTTGTAGCATGCGAGCTCTCCTCTTTATCGACTCAACTTCTTTAACTATATCAGCCACATTTTCCAGCGTTGCTTTTGCTGTCTCTACAGCGGCGGATGCCATAGCTAAGGGAGCCTTATTTGTATTTTGCATTACTATGGTCTCCCGGTCAGTAACGATATCTTCTTGGAAGAGTCTCTTTATCCTCTCTTCCGATTTAAGGACCATTTCCTTCCTTTTCTTATCATAGACAAATTCATCCCATCTGGACACGGTATGCTCTTCTGATGGAGTGTACGAGACGATTGGGAGATCTATAATATCTATCTCTGCTTCCGCGGGTGGGGTCTAGACTACCTGAGCTGGATCTGTTCCCACATTTTGGGTACCAGAGACACCTGCTTGTGCTATGTCCATCTCCACATTTTGAGTACCGGAGACACCTGCTTGAGGTACGTCTATTTCCATATCTTGGGCACTGGAGCCACTTGCCTGGGCATCTTCAACTGTCTTGAGTTCTTCTTCCGTTTTCTGCCCTACTTCAGCTTGTTTCCTTCTCTCTTCTTCTTCAACTTGCCGTTGATTCTCATTTTCTTCCATCTGCTTCGCGTCTTTTGCTTCTTTCTTCCGCTGGGATTCCTCAGCTTCTTTCTGCAGCCTTTCACTTTCTGCTTCTTGCTGCAATCTCGCCACCTCAGCCTCTTGCAGTAACCTTTCTTCCTCTCTTAACCTTTGTTCTTCTTGGGCTCGGGAATCATCTGCTTCTTTCTCCTTATGCAGACTGGTTTTTTGGGCCTTGGTAGAACTAGAGCTTGCTCTACTGCCTTGGCGATAGATCTGCAACTCAGTCATGTTGATGATGCCTCTGAATGCCTCTTCCTCGGCATCATAATAATGGGCGTACTCGAAATGAGCATAAATTTCTTTGCAATGCTCGACAACTTTTACCCTCCTATCATTCCGATGGAAAATAACTTCACCAAAGTGGAAGGCTTTCAGCTCTTGAACAAACTCCTCGGCTGACGCAACTCCTGAGAATTTGTAAGCTCCTATGCAGAAAGGTAGAGGGGGGAAAGAAGCCTTATGCTGCTTGTGAAGCACTGCTCCAATTCCATCCAGGAAAATTTGTCTCACTGCCTCCTTGAGGACCACATAGTCAGTAGCATACCTTGGCAAAATATATGGAGATTTAGTCCCTCCAAACATTCTGATGTAGGTGCCTTGTTCTGAAAAATAAAAATCTCCATAGTTCTCTAGGATCTCCATGGCATTTTCCGACAGACAGTTGGGTTCTTCCTTGAATATCTGCTCATATAGGGGCATGATGAACCCCTCACATATGAGATTATAGCTGGTTTTGTAATTTTGAGCCCACATCATCCTGAAAGTAGTGTAGACTGGGGTATTGGCTTTATCCCACATGCAACCTAAGCTGGGGAAAGATAGCTTGGCCAAAATACAGTCAATGAGATATGAAGACATATAAAATTATGACTTTTTTAAGGCCAGACCCTCCCTTGCAGCAACCACCATTGATGCCAAACTGTCCGACAAGATAGTAGCCCAGTCAAACACAGTTCCTTTGAATGCTACGAAGTGGATGATGGGGACCCACTGAATCCTATACACAGTGCCATCGGGCATGCCAAAAATTCTGCATAACATCAAGGCGATTAACCTGAAAGGAGGTCTTAGATTTTGCACATCATATTTGTCATTACCTCTCTTTCTTAAGTGCTTTCCTGCAACCAATAATTTTTTGGCCATTTCAATATTGTTCATCTGGCCCAACCATTCATCACTCAGGGCTTGCTGGGGACGTGGGAATTTATAAGCTACGGCAAGATATGCTGGGTGGAATGATGCGATGGCTATTTTCCCGCTGTCATGTAATACTCTTGTCTCCGCATTAGTATGTTCGAGTATCCACCCGATTACGTCAGAACATGGGAACAGTTCAGGGCGGGTAGAAGCTTTAGCTATGCCTGAAGTTCTGATGTTGCGGTAGATCTGGTCTTACTCCAATAATGCATCTGGGATATCCTGGTCCCTGATCATCCTGTAAATATCGCCCCAGCAGATTTCGGGAGGAATACCAGTGGTGCACTTAGTATCTTGGAACATAGTTTCAGTCCTAAGTGGTACTGGCTCAGGTTCCATCATTTTAGCCTTCTTCCTACCACCTTTTGGCATCTTGGCTTGTCCCTGCTAGCAACCAAATACAAGTCATTATAAAAAATGTGCAACCTGCTATGAGATTTTACCAAAAGAAGGACCATTTCAACATGCTAATGAGATATATAAACAAATTAGGAAGCTGCATGTTGGGGAAGCAAAATAAATCACTCCAAACAAGAAAAAATAGACTTGATTATCTTAAGGAAACCAAGTTTGGAATGTTCCCGAAAGGACACGCATACGACGTGAAACAACCTGCTTCCCATCTAGTCCTAGGAGAGAGGGTGCCCTTCATTATTGCGGTTCAAATGGTTAATGGCGGGTTAGCTTGGATTGGGAAAAACTTAAGACGAAACCAGGGACCGCTTTCCACATCTATGAAAAGGTGAGGGGTTCAGCCGACCCGACCTCTACTGTTAATATCTACTAGACTTTGTATGGCCGGCTCGGGGCTTGAATGGGGTGACGACGCCTAGAATAGGGCTGGTGAAAGCTCGGGTGATTACAGTTTTGTCTTTCAGCTGGTGGAACGAGAAACCCATGGGGCCTCGGCGGCTTTTAAGGACAAAATAACGGTATATGCAACTAGTGTCTATCGGCCATGTTCTAGATGAAAAGAAAAACTCAAAGGTAATCTAACGTGTAGATGAGACAAAAATAACGGTTATAAACCTACCTGGCAACGGGAAGGTGGCTGAATGAGGTGGACGTGGATGTGGACGAGCTGAGCTGGAGCAGTCTAGCGCGGTGTCCCAACGGCGTTTGTTTAACCAAAAAATAACAATGCGGCCGACCCAAACCCCCACCATCCTTTTAAACGGGTTAGGCACGTGTGCCAATAAATTCGGTGGGTGGCACCATTAAAACGTGTTTTAAATTCTTTGTACGTCGTGGTCTTTTCAAGCCGCCTCAACAGTTGTGCGCGACCGTCATTTGTGGGGAAGACTCACGAATCTCACCCACAATTGCGGAATGATATAGTGAATGGCTTCGACATTTCGGAAGAGATTGGCGTATCCTTCTGAAACGCAACCTTAGGAGAGCTGTTGCGAGCGTTTTTATGGAGTCGTCCCGCTGTTTCGGGGAAATATACGATTTCTTTCCGCAATTTTTAATGGAGATAAGTCAATCGCTTTCGCAATTGCGAAACCATTTCGTGAAGGTTACCGCCATTTCGGGAGGATATGCGAATGGCTTCCGCAACTCGAAAAATTTCTAAGTCTCGGCGGGGCTTCACGAATGCTTCCGTAGTTGCGGAAATCTTTCACAATTAGCTTCCGCAGTTTTGGAACGGATTGGCGAATGGCTCCGCTGTTTCGGAAAGATAAGTTGAATGATTCCACAAAAGGTTAAGTCTTTCAGCAGAAGGCTTTCGCAAATAGTTTCCGCAGTTTCGAGAAAAATTTCTAAGTCTTTTGCACGGTTTCGGGAGGTTTATACCAATGGCTCCCACAATTTCGGGAGGATAAGCTGAAAGGTTCCGCAACTGCGGGAGGAAAGACTTAAGATTTTTTAAAGAGAAGTCCTTCGACGGTCCTGGAAAAGATATGAGAACGGCTCCCGCAGTTTCGGGAGGATAAGCTGAAAGGCTTCGCAACTGCGGGAGGATAACCAGAAAGGTTCCGTAACTGCGGGAAGATAACTCAAAAGGTTCCGCTGCTTCGGGAGATTTTCCCAAATAATTTCTGCAACTTCGAGAGAAAATTTCTAAGTCCTTTTCGAGACGCTTATGCAAATAGCTTCCGCTATTTCGAGAGGGAAACCCAAATGGTTCCCGTGGCTTCGAGAGGATAACTTGAATACTTCCGCAACTGCGGGGGGATTTCTCAAATGCTTCCGCGACTTCAGGAATATTTCACGAATTTTATCCTTAGAAGAAAAGACTTGGAATTCTCAAAGGAGGATTGTCATTTGAAAACAAAGTAAAAAGGAGAATTGACCTCTTACAGCAGTCTTTCTAGAAAAATAAAGGAGGGGCCCCAATATGTACAAAATTTTGGGGGGGATGTTGCTGCAACAACAGGCATGCAAGACCGAAATAAGATGGTGAGAATATTCCCAAAACCCCCCTTAAGTCGAACTATGAAGAAAAATATAAGTAAATTAGGGCCCTGGTTACTAATACCAAAGGGAAAAGGTCACCCTGTACAACAATCTAAAAAAGTGAGGAAAGAGGGAAAGCCCAATGGGAAAAAAAAACCCCTCAAGATAGACTGAAGTCTGAAACACACCAAAAATTGTTGCTCAAGACTCAAGTAGGTGTGATGCTTTATTCAATGTCTGTAGGTATATTCCTCTTGGGAAGAAGTGGATCATGCTCTAAAAACATGTTCTTGAATTCTCCTTCAGTGGATACAAGTGAATCTGGAGGCTTACTGAACTTGCTCTTTAGACCGAACATGGTGAGAATAAATCCAAAAATTTGAATATCATCTCGGAACCTATAATTCGAACCAACTGAGGTAGGATCAGCTCCAATCATATGTAATTGCTCTTGAAACTTGAACTTCTAATGAATGGAAGTTAAATCAGATCCAAGACTTGAAAGATGGTTTCTTGTGATCTCCTTTGAACCAGCAGGGGTGAGATCAAAACCAAAATCATCAAAATGTGCTTGAGACTTGAACCCAAGTGAATGGTAGTGTCCTCCATCTTCAGAGAAAATCTGAGAGCACGTTCCAATGATCAAATAGAAGTTCATATGAAGCATGTGGTTAAGGAGAGTGAATGCATCACCTCCAAACTATGATTTAACCTCCAAAGCATTCAGTAGATCATCATTCTGCACATCAGCAGGCTCATGGGAAGTAGATATTTCGAAACTCTCTCCAAATTCTAGAGAAACAGAGGAAGGAATGTCTTCAACATGAAATTTATGTGTTGAATCTGAAGCTTATTCTTCATCTTGAACAACTTCATCATGAGATATCGTCGAGGAAGAGACATAATTAGAGAGAACACTTAAGGAGGTATCATTAGGATTGTTCTCCAAATAATTTGCACCAATATCTTCATTCTGCTTGCCAAATGCTTTGTTCAGTTGAGCCCATATATCACTTGGATATTCAGTAGTTTCCATGAGGTAGCGCATACTAGGAGACATAGCAATATGCATTGCTCCAAAGGTTCTATTGCATTCATTTATCCAATCATTCTCTTCTTCATAGGAAGAAAAATCTCTCTTCAGATATGCTATCATATTTGGTTTCCACTCATCATAGTTGAATGGAGAGAGAGGAGGAATTACTTTCAGATTCATGGCAGTTGTTGTAGAATACCGGAAAAACAATGGAAAAATATATGGAGGATTGTTACTGAATCTATTGAACACTGCTTTAGGACAGTAGGCACTTTTATCTGGATCCTTCACACCTGGCTATACCTCAAAGGATTTCTCCAATGAATTCAATGCAATGGAACCACGATTTGTTGTGGAAATCTAGAGGCCTATAGTGCTCTACTCAAGGCAGTTGCTCAATCTACTGCTGGAACTGTTTCTACTATCGTAAATGTTGCAACTACTGTTATTGTTGTTGTAGTTGTAACTGCTGCTACTGCTACAAATTATGCACTCAAAATCTCTCATGAGCTCTGATACTGTGATAAATTCCATAGGGATATATCATTGAGCTAGAACAAACCTCACAATTTCACATTGTTATTACTGAGAAGAATTAGACAGAAACATGGATCGATTCACTCATAAAACTAAAACACACATGAAAAACTATTGTTGATACATTAATCAGTTGTAAGCTAGAAATAAAATAATGTTACAATAGAATGAATTTGATACACCTTGGAGGTTTCGAATTCACCTCAAGTATAGGCTTAGTCTGCATTGGAACCATCTCCCGATAAGGTTCAGTGGCCAAAGATCATCAATAATCAGTTAATTGAGGTAGAACTGAGCATAACTGAATCACGTGGGCACCAAAACATGGGAGGAGACTCCAAGGAGGCACATAACTAGCTTTCATTGGTCAAAGAGGCCTCTCCTATACTCAGTAATAGTTAAACTAGGAGTTGCAGTCAGTTAACTGAAAAATCAAGGGGACAAGGAGCCCTAAATCATGGAACTAACTGTGTAGTCTCCTAAATTTGTGCATGAGGGCGCATTGGAACTCCAGTGATGTAAACAAGGCACTTTGATTGGCTAGGAGGGATAATGATGGCCAAAAACAAGCTCTATGGGGCCCAGAGTAGGGACTAGGTGCTAGGAGGCTCAACTGTCAATGCATGGATGCATGGAGTGTTGCATGAAATGCATGGATGCATGAAAAATGCATGCAAGGCCAAAATAAGATGGTGAGAATATTCCAACTCCTTCTTCTCCTTATGTCAGGGGATGGTCTCCCCCTTCATTAGTTCCTAATACCAGTAGTAATCCTTTTATGGGTAGGGGTGGGCATGCAAGCGGTGGTTTTACCTCTTATATCCCATCTATATTCCCATCATCTACTACGCCAGTTCCCACAAATTCTTTTCTAATAGAGAATCCTCCTCCAAGTTCAATTGTTCCTTTGGAAGGGAATGTATATTTTAATATGGGTCGCCCCTCATATGGAGTTCCTTCGTCAGGGGGGTATGCCTCCTCCCTTGTCAGGGAGCAATGTATACCATCATATGGGAAATTTTGGTAATATTGCTTTCTCATCCCAGGGGTTCCCTACCATGCAAATTCCTGTGCACCCTTACATGAATGAATTTGGAGGGGGTTATTATCCTACTAGTCAGGGTCATGGTCTCTATAATAATCCACCATGGCCCATGGTATCTAATTCGATGCCTATGGGAATTTATCTGTAGAACCATTCTTTCTAGGGGTGATGGTCCCAGACGTCGCAACCAAGGCTCCCATTTTTTGCTACCTTGAATTTGGTAGGCTTATCTATATTAACGAATGATCCAGTGTGGCATGATTCAACATGGTCACAGGTATTCGCCAAGCTTCCCTCTAACATTCCTAAGTTTGAGGGTAATAAGGGTGAGTATATAGGTGATCATGTTACAACCTTTCACCTTTGGTGCTCGTCCAATTCCTTGAACCATGATTCTATTCATTTGAAACTATTTCAACACACCCTCATACGGCCTGCTACAAAATGGTATGTCGAGTTATCTGGGGTCATGTACTCGACCTTTAATGATCTATCCTTTTTTTTCTTAGCTACTTTCAGTTGTCAGTCCGTTACGATGCAAACACATAAATTTATCGACATTTCACCAGGATAATTCCATTCACATTTCAGATCATATTCAAGAGTCGCGTAGACGAAAGTGGTCGATTCAAGCTAACATTCCACCATGGTTCCTATTGGAATGGTTCCTTAAGTCCCTTTTTTCGTATATTGCAAAGGATGTCTCAACATACGGAGTAACTACTGAGGAACATGATATATTTAAATCCCAACAGTTATATTTGATCTACGCTCAATCTAGAATGCTTTACAAAATTATTCCTAATGCACCGTGATCTAGCCACAAACCCAAGCAAAATCTAGGGCCTCACGCTGATGGAATTGTAGGCGCCAGAAGTTCCAAGGTTGTAGATCAGGTGACGAATCATATGAAATTTTTTTCTATTAGCCAATCTGTAGTAGGACAAGTTATCACTTCATCTTCTCCCACCCACTTGTCAGAGGTACATTTTGTGTAATCGATGAACCTGAAAGGTAACAAGCAACATGGAGGGAATAAGAAGGGGAAGAATAATAATAAGGGTGGGAATAATAATAAGAAATAAAATATGAATAATGATAAGAACAATAACAATGCTGGTGGGGAAAAGAAACAAATACGAAAGTTGAAGTTTCCTTGTAATATTTGTACACAAGATCACCTTACTCACTTATGCCCTAGAATGGATGAGGCCTCGAAGCTTATAGCACATATCCTATTTGTGTTAATACATCCACTTCCTCACAATCAAAATATGGATTCCAATGCTTCCAAAACCGGAAATGGGTTCAATGGGTGTCATAATCCTTTGGCCCATGATTGTGGCCATGTATGCGTCAATATGGTCCATTCAGAGGTTAACGTTGCCACCCACTCTTGTGACTATGGTCCTCCGCAACCTTCTACGGGGAAAGAACCTCCCGCTCCAGAGATCCCTTTGTAGATTGATAAGCCTAACCCTATGACTCACATTCCGAAAGGAGTTCTTAAGTGCTCGACCCATAACCCTAATTCCAGAGCCACCCAAAATTATTCCATTGTTGAGGATTTGGGCCAAACTCCATGTGCCATGTCAACTTTGGAGGTACTCCATGTGTGTCCCACATAGAGTATTTCCTTACTATCTACCCTAGGGGATCTTGATTTAAGTGGCCCCAGTGTTATTAAGTTTGAGACTACTGATGTTCATCCTCACTTACCTTACCATGTGGCTTTACAAGTCCATGTGGAATGTATTAAGATGACCATTAAATGTATTATTTTTTATGAAGGTGATTCAATGTTAGTGTTGTCCCTATATTGTTGGAAGGCCCTTGGATCTCCTTAGTTATCCTAGTCAATGACCATGTTGACTGCATTCGATGGACATTCATTTCAACCACATCGAATTATACCCTCTCTTCAGGTCCAGTTGGGTGGGAAATCTATGTAGGTCGAGGTTGAGGTGGTTGATGCACCCCTCGACTAAAATCCTTTACTGGAAAGGGATTGGATCTATGTTATGAAAGTGATCATCACATCCATGTTTTCCTCACGAAGAAAAAATCGTGACAATCGATCAATTGTCTTTTACTAGACCCAATTCCTCTTCATCGTTGGGATCTATGGTCCCTATAATTGAAAATTCTCAGAAGGAAACTGAGAATGTTGGTGTCAGTATGTATTCTTCTCTCATGGGAACTTTTAATTTTTAGACACCAATCTGGTATATCGATTCCATTTCCAATGGTGCTTCATCATTGCTGATTTCAATTTCATTTCACACTTAAAATTTTAATGATCCATGGACTCTTCCTTCCCCGAATGAATCATGTGAAGCGAACCCACACATCGGAATGGCCACTCCATTGTCTGTAGCAGAGGTCACTTATCAATATTTAAAACAAGTCACTGTAGACTCTGATATTTCCTCTTCGCGGATGGAGGAGGAAGATCCTGCGCTCCTTCCCACTTTGGTGGTTAACTCATCATGCTCACGTGATTTTATCAACGGTTCATTTCCTTCGAATGAAGATATTGTTGATCCCGTGAATGGCCCCGAAAGGCCTTGGGGCACCTACATCATAGATATTATTTCCTCCCATAGGTTGAAAGTATCGAGCATGACGAGTTTCAATTTACCTTAGGTGAGAAATTTGGTCATCCTGTGGTCCCGTTGGATACGCATGGTATATATGCTAAAGGGAACATGGAGAATATTTCTCCTACCATTCTGATCAACATTTCTCAAACTCCTGGAAAAGTAGAGAATGATTATATCGATGCAGATTGCTCACCTGAAGAAATTCATATTTACATCGATTTGTTCAAATAATTATGAGATGTTTTTGCTTGGTCCTATGAGGAGATGCCAGGAATAGACCCAAGCATTTTCGAGCACGAAATTAAGACTTACCTGAATGCTAAGCCTATTCGACAATGTCTAAGAGTGGAAAATCCCCAAAAGGAACCCATCGAGGTAGAGAAGCTTCTTAAGATTGGATTCATCTACTCGATTCCTTTGATTGAGTGGGTATCCAATCCCATTCTGTCGATAAAAATAAAGGAACCATCTGAGTGTGCATGAATTTTCGAGATCTGAATAAAGCTTGTCCAAAGGATAAATTTCCCACACTCTTTATTGATCTAATTATTGAGGAATGCGCAAAAAGTGAAATTTTATCGTTTATGGATGGTTTTTCTGGTTATAATTAGATCCAAATCAAACCTGAGGATCAACATAAGACGACGTTCATCTGTCCTTGGGGAACATTTGCATACCAGAAAATGCCCTTCGGCCTTAAAAATGCCAGAGCAACTTTTCAGTGAGCTATGAACTTGCATTCCATGATCTCAGGCATATAGCAGAGGCTTATTCGGATGAACTTACTGCTCACTCTCGCAAGAGAGTGGATCATCCAACTCACCTTCGACTTGTGTTTGAAAGATGCAAGCATTATATCATTCACTTAAACCCTCAGAAATGCATATTTCGTGATAAAACATGTCACCTATTGGGGTTCATCATTTCGAAGGAAGGGATCATGATCGACCCTTTAAAAGTTGAGGCAATACTTCGGTTGCCTCCCATGTGCTCAATTAGTCAACTTTAGAGTCTTTAGGGAAAAGCCAATTTTCTACGTCATTTTATAGTGAACTATTCTAGCATCACTAACGGTTTTATGCATATTTTGAATAAGGATGCTCCATTTATATTGGTTGAGCGAGCCAAAGAGTCCTTTGATGCCCTCAAGAAATCCCTAGTATCGGTGCCTCTACTTCGTCCTCCCAACTATAGCAGATATTTTTTCCTTTATATCACCACGTCTCAAGAGACTCTTGGTATGGTCTTGGTTCAAGAGGATGACGAGCTCCACACGTTATCTATTATCTTAGCATAAACATCATAGATTCTAAACTTAAATACTCATGTGGAAAAATTGGCCCTCATGATCGTTCATGTAGTCAAGAGTTTGTGTCATTATATTTTACTTTGAAATACTACTGCCATGGAAAACATGAATCCATTTAAATTTGTCTTGACAAGACACATTATTGGGGGGGAGTATATATAATAAATGGATTGTGACTTTCCAAGAGTTTGAACTCGATTTTGTATCTGCGAAATCCAAAAAGTCTTTAGTCTTTGCGGAGTTAATGTCTGATTTTCCTAAGCGGGATGAGGATATAGTTTACGAGGACTCATTTGTTGATGAGCATATCTTCCTTATATCGTCTTCGGACCCCTGGTATGGAGACATTGTTGTTTATCTTTAGACTCTGAAGTTCCCTCTGCATGTTTCTAGGGAGGAACGACAATGTATACGTCATCAATACAAAACTACCTCATCATCAGTGACACTTTGTATCACCGGGGGGTGGATTCTATTTTGTGTCATTATTTACCCCATGAGGAATCAGAGACTATGTTGAATGACTACGATAGTGGGGCATGTGGTGGTCACTTATCCGAGCTTGCGACAACTTATAAAATTTTGCGAGTTGGTTACTATTGGTTGTCCATCTTTAAAGATTGTGTTAATGTGGTCAAGAGATGTCACTCTTGTTAGGTTTTCTCTTGCAATATGCGCTTGTGTCCTTCTCCTTTGTATCCAGTCATCATTGTTGGTCCCTTCACTAAGTGGGGGGTATATTTCATGGATTGCAACCCAAATTCAGCTAGGGGGCACCACCATATCATCCCCGTCGACTATTTCACTAAGTGGGAAGAGGCCATGCCGATGGTGAGACTGCAACCCATTTTGTATTCAAGAAAATTATAGCTTGGTTTGGGATTCTGAAAGAGATTATCACAGATCATGGAAGTCACTTTCAAACCAAAATGATGACAGCATTAGCAATAAAAGTGGGGTTTAAAGAGGATCATTCTTTGTCTTATTATCCCCAGGTGAATGATCAAGTGGAGGCCATTGATAAATATATCAAGGCCATCTTACAAAAGATTGTCAGACAAAGAAAATCCAACTGGCACATTATGTTATATCCTTCTTTGTGGGCATACCGAATTGCAGTAAAGACTTCCACCAATTTTTCACCTTTCCAATTAGTTCATGGAGTGGAGTTTGTCCTTTCTATTGAATGTGAAATCCCTTTTTTGGAGATATCCATTGAGCTCCTTCCTAACACTTCAGAGTTAGAACAACATTAAGTCCACCTTGAGCAACTTGATGAGTAGCATCGAGATGTCGTTGTGGATATAGAGGATAATAAACATTGTGTTAAGGTTCAGTACGATAAGTCTGTCTATCCTCGATAATACGCTGAGGGTGATTTGGTTCTCTTATATGAACAAGATAAGGAATCGTTGGGGAAAAGAAAGTTTAACCCGATGTGGCATGGTCCCTACATTTCAAGGCATGTCTTAAAAAAAGAATCCTACGTGTTAGAAGAATATGAAGAGAATGTGCTGAAGGATCCTAGGAATGCGATTTATCTTAAAAGTACTAGGCTTGAGCCTCCAGCTTAGGCTGGTACCTAGTACATTATTGTATATTTTTGTATATATTTTGGTTTTTCATTTTGGTGTCACCAGTTTTCTTATATTCTTCCTCTTGGTTAGAATATGTCAACAAAGTCTTAGACGTACTTAGGATTTGCGGATGGTGCTAGCCATCATATGGAGATTTTAGCTTCCACTACTTGGGTCATTTATTCACCCAAGGGTCAACTTGTGTCTTCAGGAGGCGTATGTCTAGATCCATCATTGAATAATGTGGTTGTGTATAGTTCCATCATTGAGCTATTATGCAATGTAACTTTTAATCATATTCAATCCCTATAATTTTGCATGGATTCATAGTTGTTCGTTTCCCAACTGAATAGTCGATGTCGTGTTAGAGATCCTACATTACTGAGATGATTCTTATGGGTAAGAATTTTGGAACAACATGTTGATTTCATCACATACAGTCACATACCTAGAATTTCTAATCAAGTATCTGACATTGCATATGCAAATTATGTTTTAGATTGGCATTTGTCTCATAGCTAAGCAAAAGAAGCATTCATTCATACATTCATTCATACATAAATAATAATAAAATTGGTAGCCATAAATTTTTCGATTTCCATAAAAGTACAAAATTGGGATTTTAGCCCTCAAAATATACACAGTCGATACATAATATAACCATGGAATCTAAGCTTGAGGTGCTGAATGTGTCTCATCATAATAGACTATGTCATTGGCTAGACGTCTAAAGAGCCTCACCCACACACGGGGTACCCCTACTACATGCCTATGCATGGCCTCCTATAGATCCTCAATCTATACCATTGGAACCATATGGGTCAACCAAGCTAGGTTTCCTTGTACATTTTGCAAAGTCTACTCGACATCTCTGCTATATAGATCCTCTCCTCATCCTTTGCACTTATGCCATGGGTATCCATCTGGTCATTGTGGACCAATGTTTGCGAAAAATATTTTAATGTTAATATATGATGCCACCCAATTTTTTTTCTTTTATTAAATAAAAAAATACAAAAATGTAATATTTAAAAAATAAAAATGATCCTTACCAATATCCCCAAAGGCGGAACCTGGTGGTAATGACATGTCTTTATCCCCATGAAATTCAATCCCCTCATAGTGATAGTCATCGATGGCAATCACATGTCATCACTTCCAGTGGAAAAAGTCATCCTCATATGGAGAGGGCACTCTAACATCCCCAAACCGCCTCATAGTCTCAGTACAGCGTGTCTGGACTGGATCTTGTAGACTGTGAAGAGGGACTTCTAACCTAAGACGAAGGCCTAGAAACCTCTCAAAGAATATACTGCATAAGATACTGGCAAATCCAAAGTTCTTTTATCTCCAAAGTTTGCATTCGGTCAGTTGGCTTTTCATGTTTTCCAACAAGGATGTACACCAATCATATACATTGGGTCTCAAACACTCTACTGCACAAAACATAAGGGGTCTCGAATCCTGATGAAGTCCAGTTGAAATTGATATCCAAAAAAGTACTAATATAATGATCTCCAGGCTTAGGATTTGGTAATCCTTGATTGGGACTTGGCTTCCAACCTTTTTTGTATCAGGAATACAATAGGCAGCAATGTACTCCTCAATAGTCATTGCATCATCGTCTCCCCGATCCCTAAGGTTGACCATCTTGCCTCGGTGAGACAATCCAGTAATAAAATAAATGTCATCAACCTCAATTTTTAAATGTTGCCCATCAAGGTTGAAGGCCTTCATATCTAGATCCCATTAGTTAATTAGCATTTGGAGCAACCTAGGTTCTGCCCCCATGCTACCAATATTCCAAAACTTGTATAGCCCACATATTTTGAGAGCTTGTTGCACTACCAAATCTCCTTGCACTTGGTTATCTATTACATCATGCTCCCTCTTTATCCATTCAATCACTAGCATGTAAGAGATAGAGTGATTTTTGAGTCAAAACCATTAAAAAACACAAGTCATGGCGATGTACGTGGGTCACAGTTTTGAAAGTCATGCATGTACGCGGGTAGGCTTTGCTTTTCCCACGTACTTAATCTTGTGTATGCGACCCGATGAATTATAGCCCGCATACACCATTTTACACAATTTTCGAGCTAAAAACTAAAAATTTGACCATAAAATTAAAAATTAAACCATTGAAAATGAAGAGCATGATGAGTAGACTTACTTGGTCCAGACAACTCTAGATTTCGACCTTTGTAGCTCCTGGAATCATTGATTGAAGTTGCAGGGTGAAATGATCTCCAAAGCACTATTGTGGTAAAAATGGAAATGACATGGTAAAATGTTCATGTTTTTACTATTTAAAGAAATTTTTACTCACTTTTATATAGTTTTTCACCCTACTTTTTATATTTTATGGACCTTATGGACTAATATTATAATGTGAGGTACTTTTTGAAGTAGTTTCTCTGGGTCATAATGGATTTCATCCTTCCTTAGTATGATTCGTGCCTCCGACAGGTATATATCGTCCATGGCATATAGGATAGGATTTCACTCCGCTTGCATTATTGCATTATCCCGTGGCCACAATTCATAAGACCTAGGTATGAACCCACTTTTTAACAACATAGAACCTTCTCATTTCTTATACAAGTGTTGTTATTTAAGCAGTAGTGCTTTTCCAACCATGGGTACCCTAGTTAGAACCCATCTTGTCATTTGGTTCCCATGTTGCAGCTCCTCCCTAGGTCTGGGAGTTCCTTATAGTCCCGCCATGACTTTGCATGGAAACCTCATGTTTCTTCTCATCTTTTATTTTGGCCATCACCTACAGGGACTCCCTTTTATGTCAATTTGTAATTGCATATCATTGACATGCTTGCTTTTTTTAGCCTAATGCCGACTCCCTCTTTATTGTTATAAGCCGAATTTCCTAAGCATTTCTCAATCCTAGCCAAGCAAAGCCTATCATTTAAACTTTGCATCTTGATTTTCCCTTACATCAGAGGAAACACCCTCCCGAGTGTCCTTATCCTGCACGTGTTCCCTTGCATTGAGCATAGTTATGTTCCATTGCATGGAACTAGTTTTATTTCCCACGACACTCATTTCCTCTCATGTGTACTATAAGCACTCTTTTATTCTTTGTCGGGCTTCTATAATAATAAAAAGACAAAAAAAAAATCAAAAAACATAAAAATCCGTAAGAGAAAATGATATTGTCTTATAGTTCCAGTAGTCGTGTCGCATTTGAATAGAGCACATATTTTTTAGTCTATCCATCAAAGGTTTGGATTTAGTATGGCCTTAGGAAGCTGAACTCGTTATGCAGAGTTTACTCCTCCAACCGGTTAAGCTTCCAATCCCTATGGAGACTTTGTTGATGCCTCCTGTGTCACAGATTTGTGTTAATATTCAGTCTCAAGTCTATGTTTCCTGGGTTTATCCATATGCCTCATGATTTTGTTCAAAGGAATTCTATAAACCCGAGTCTTCCATTCCTCAGATCTCTTCACTTTGAATGTCATCCATCCATTTATAAGTTCATTCCATAATCGCATGAATTTTTTGTCCTACCTAGCACCCTAGGCCTACTTTAATTAGTGGTAGATGAGCTTGAACTTATTAGATGACACCTCATCATTGGTTGTTGACTGAGTGGTTTCCCTTGTGTTCAACGACAAGAAATCTATTCACATTGAGATTTTTGTTGTGTCTTGGATTCCATTAGACCTCATTGGTGGTTTCATTGCTTCTATCAGCAGTTTTCATCATTGGTTGATATTCATAGGGTCTCTTTCGTGCACTACTTGCATCCATTTCACATGAGAGACGCACATGGTTATTGGTTCATGTATACCTTATTCATCCGATTTCTTCCAAATCATCCAACCTAGCTACATACCTCATGTTGGTTGACGAGGGATTCCATAATTCTCTCCTTCCAGTGGATCTCATTCCATCGAATTCAGATCATGTATTATGGAATTGGGATCTAGAGTTAGATGACTACCTTGAGACTTGCAGTCATTAGTGGCAGGTTCTCTCATCATCGATAGTTGGGAATACATCAATGTATCTTGATCGATGGATTCTGCAAGTGTTCAACCTCAACACCTTTATTCATACTTTTTGAATGTACTCAGTTCCTTGACACCCATTTTCATCATTGGTGGGTAGCCTCGCATATGTCAATGGTATACCTTAATGACCGATAATCAAACTATGTTTCATCATGTTCGAATTCAATACCTGTATTTACATGATGGGACATGCACCATCGACAATTCATGTAGAATACCTCAGACTATAGTTACATCATCATATATGATACTATCCTTGATCATGAGAGTACCTATGGGGCCTCAGTTCTCATGGCAGAGCAGTTTGTAGTCTAGTATATACCAGATGCCTTCAGTTAATTTGGAGATTGGACTCCACTATGTGTTGCTCGTGGCTGTGACCACTTCTAACATATGTCTATTTTTTACTGCATATTCAAGGCCATGAACACCTATTGTATGAGACTGCTATGTACTTCAGATACGAATTCATGTATACAAAGTCAATATTGTAAAGTTTTTAGTGGCTAGTTCTTCTAGCTGGGTCTCCACTACTCCACTTTTGATATTTATAATGTATTTCAGTGATCGTGATCACTTCTCTAACCTCATACATTAAGGGGCATTTGTTATAGCATGATTTTACACATCCTATGCAACATGCCTTGATGGCTTACCTTGTCCCTTTGCAAACTCATACTACCCCTCTTGCTTAGTAAAAACCCCAAAAACCATATTTTTGTTGATGTACATGGGTCACTTATACTACAACACGCGTATACACATCCTACACCATTACAGCCCGCATACATCGGGTTTCATGCTCAAAATTAAAAATATTTTAAGTCTCCTTTCCAAGTCACGATTGTTATGATTCTTAGCCTTCCATATACTGGAAAATGCCCTGATTCAACCCTCCACCTCCTTTGAGGGATATATATTGAGAAATTGTGAAGCATTTGAGGGAGGAGAAATTTGAGAGCAAGTAAAATGTGGAGAATTTTTTCCCCCATTTCCATGCCTTGAGTCTGCATCCCTTGGTCCGTGTAAGATTGAATGTCTCTTATGTTCATCTCCCAAGCTCTTCTCTATCTTGTGAAGGAGGAACCCAATTACTCCTTGAACTTGTGAGCTTGCCATTGTATGGAGGATTGAAGTGGTGGAGGCCTAGGTGGAGGAACTTAGTTTCTCGGTTTTGAAGGGTTGTCAACAGAAGGATGGCACTATGTACTTATGTTCATTATATTAATAGAAATACTATTTTCTTGTCCAATTCATGTTGCAAATGTTTATATTATTTTCGTTTGGTATATTATTTGTTTAATATGTTCATGGACTATGATAGATTATATGCTAATAATTTATATACATTTTATATGCTTGTATGCCTTTGTTGTTGAGGACAAGTTGCAGGTGAAGAGCATTGGATTGAGAGCTCAACGGTGGTCTTCTTTAGACATCCCTCTGAGGTAAGGGTCTTTTATTTTATTGTTAGTATTTCATGTTTATATAGCATATTTGTGAATTGAGTTGATTTTTGGTGTCACTTTTTCTATTGTGGTTCTACCCCAATCCATAGGAATATTTTCTCCATAACAACACTGCTTATGGTACAATAACTGGAAGTAACTCTATGGAAATTGCTCTGAATCAGACTAGCTCTGATACCATGTGAAAGTTTGGAATGCACATCAATCACATCTCTAGGCTCTAATACATGTGGAAGACCAACCTAGATCTAGATTCAATAGAAATCTCACTTAAACTATTTCAAGAGATAGTAGAAAAATATGCACTAGTACAAAATGGGTGATAAGTGACCAAAAATGGGTGATAAATGACTAAATTTGGTCACGTGACCACTGGTCATAAATTAGCAGTCACTTATCACCCAACCAAATTTGTCATTTATCACTTGGAACAAGTTATACAACTTGACGAGAACTTTATACTCAAAACGAGAACTCTAGCCATACAAACTCAATTTTTTGCATAAAAAACAACTCCAAATCAAAAAGTGGTGCTACCGGTAGCACCACTTTTTTTTGTGGTTGAAACGATAAACATGGACCAAAACAATCCTTATTGTTGTTTACAAAAACCTTAAATCAAGCCATAAATTGAAAACTAATGCTACCAGTAGCACACTTTTTCAAAAAATGGCATTATTAAGTCATTGTATCATAATTTAAAAGTGTATTTATTAAATCTCTTAGTAACACTATATAAATCTAGCATTGAGTTAAACACAAATTATTAAAGAAATTATTTCACCACTCTTTTCATATAAAATAAAAGAATTTCTGATATTATTCATAATAAAACCATATATTAAACAATAAAATGTAAACGTTATGATATTTGGGTGCACAAGAGAGAAAGAGGAAATGCAGTATACTCTAAAATAAGAACTATATATAAAGAACGAGAACTCTAGTCATAAAAATTCTTATTTTTGCATCAAAAACACCAAAAAAAAACTCAAAATGAACCATGGGTGGTATCATTGTAATTGAAACCCTAAACCAACCCTCTCATTGAAAAATGGACCTCCTTGAATTTAAAAAAAAAATAATGTGAAAATTCAAAACTGGAAAATTTATTACAAAAATTCAAAAACCAAATTAAAAGAAAAAATTACAACCTTACAAGAAAATTACCCCCACTGCCTCCCTACCCCCTCTCCCCTGACCCCCATTTGAAATTTTGTAAGTACGCTTCTTTCGTTGCTTTTGATTTGTTTGTTTGATTTTCCTATTTGGTTTGATGGCATTGTTCTATTACGTATGCTTGATCTTTTCTCTTTATTGATTCTTTGGCATGGTTTTTATTAGATGATGACTTGGATGATCTTTGTCTGTCCTCTTGTTTCTTTGTTGTTCAATGATGCTTGCATAATCTATCTTAACCTTATTCGAGTTAGTTTTGTGCTTCAGTTTGCAAAAAAATAATTTGGCTTGGAGTTTATATCATTTGCTTGAGGTGATAGTCTTTCATAACATTATTTAAGTTGGTATTTGAAGATCTCAATATTTAAAACATTTCTTTTGATCTTTTATACCTTTACAAATTTCTTATAGTTAAAATTGATTCCAATGCATCTAAATATTTACTTGAAGGAGAAATAGCTCACCGTATTATTCTTTTCCTTTTCAAACTTATTATTATTCATATATATATTAAACCATTCAAATAATAAAATCATGTTTTAGTTGTAACTGTTTATGAATTGTCTCTTCAATTACATAATCAAACTATGGTTAAATCTAATTGTCATATGTGTGTCATCATATCTTTAAAATGACAATCGTATGCAATTGCAACTTATGTGATTTCGATGAAAATATGTTTAGCAATGGAAATTTCATTTAATTGTTATCTTTTGGAGGATATGTGTTTTTACCTTTTACATCAAAAATCTCCAAATTATTATTTCTTTATAACCCCATTCACCCTTGCATTAAAGAATTTTTTTATCATTTTTTTATTATCTTTGACTTACAACTCACAATTAAAAAATAGTTTATGGAGCATTCACTCATATTACTTTTATGTTGAGATTGGTCCACATATTGGATTTTTCTTCAAGTATTCACAATTCTGAAGCATTCATTCATATTACTTTTATGTTGGGATTGGTCCACATATTGGATTCTTCTTTAAATATTCACAATTCTGAATGCATTCTCTTTTTAAATATTCACAATTCTGAATGCATTCTCTTTTAAAGGGCATTTTTTGAATGTGGCTTTTAAAACAAAACTAAATAGCAAGTTCAATTGAGAAGATGTTCTATGCTATTAATTATTTCAAAATAAATATCGTACGGATTTGAGAACATCTTTAGGATTGGAAAATATTTGATTTTTTCTTTATCAATTTTAAGATCATACCAGTCAAAGAAGAAATGATTTATACACAGAAATCGTGGTTGCTTTGGGAATAACATTTTATGCAGAACATTCAACAAGGATGCAGGATGCTTCTATATCTTTGATAACTTTATTTAAAAATTACTTGTTGCATATTTTATGACTAATGCTTGTCGTTGGTGTTTTACAGGCTATCTAAACTCCTCGCTAAAGTCAAAGTAGGGATGTAGGGGAGGGGTAGGGAGGTAGAGGGTGTTGGAGGGAGGTAGGTTTTTTTTTTTAATTTAATTTTTGATATAGTTTTGAATTTTTTTTTTTTTGAAATATAATTTTTTTTATAGTTTTGATTTTTTAATTTAAATTTTTTTTATAGTTTTGAATTTTTTCTTTTTAAATTTTAGATTTTCTTTAAGTTTTTAAATTTTGTTTGACTTGGGACGAAAATAATAACATCTAGTAAGACGGAGTGATTGGTTGGAACGACAGACATCACGAGCCTAGTTTTCTTTCGGTGCTCGCTCCTATGGTTCTCAGCGACAGTGCTTCCTGCGCTCCCCGCAGCGGTGCGCACTGTCTGTTGACTAACCGCACGACAGTATGGTTTTGCGTGGAGCAAGGGATCCCCCTCCGCTCTCTCCTTCTCGGCCTCCCAAAATAGACGCGGCCCAAAAGGATAAATCTAAAGAGAACCAGGAGGTTTTTGGTGAGGGATTGGGTTCCAAGGATTCCTCGGGTATGAAGCGAACACCAGGAGGTTGTATCCCAAGATCTGTTGAGATACCAGGCCTCCAGATCAACTCTGAAAAGCTTCGGGAACGCGTTGAACAGTGGAAGGAAAAATCCCTAATAGGTAATTTTATTGGTGTTTGGCCCAAAGAGAAAGATCTACTGAATTGGATCAAATCCACCTGGAAACCTAAAGGCCATTATGACCTGCAACTAGGTTCCAAGGGTTTCTTTACTATTATCTTTTTTAATCAAGAAGATAGGGACATGATTCTGGAAGGTGGCCCATATTTATTTTTCTCTTCCAGTTTGTACCTTATCCCCTGGAAGGAAAAATTCAATCCAAACACAGAAGATATGAGCATTGCCCCTGTTTGGATTTGACTCTACTCTCTCCCCTGTGAATACTGGGATCTGGAAATTCTAAAAGACATCGGTAATACTCTCGGAGAATTCATGAAAGCTGTTGAACTCACCAAGCAACAACGTTATACCTCTTGTGCCCAGATCTGTGTCTACATGAACTTATCCTAAGAAATCCCAGAAGCCATTACCCTCACATGGGACGATGTCGACTGGGTTCAGCCACTTGATTACGAAAAATGTCCCTTTTAACTGCCAACGCTGCCATGTCCATGGTCATTTTAGTAGAAATTGTCCGTTGAATCCGAAATCCCTAGGCCCTAAAGTCGCTGAGGAGGACAGACAAGATCCTAAGGGTTTCACACATGTCAAGAGTAGGAGGAGGCCCAACCGCAACTCAAACCCTGATCAACCGGCTCGTAAATCGCTTGCCACCCCTAATAGATTTCAAACCCTCGTCGTTAATGAAGAACCTCTGGACCTTCCTGAAAAATATCAGGAGAAGGACACACTCCCTATTGGCTCTATCCATGTGGAGATCCCCAAGATCCTGACTGACCCAACTGACCAAGCTGCTAACATGGAGGAGGGCCCAGTGGATGAAACAGAGGACATGGACCTCGGGGATTTAGACCTGGATGAAATAGAACGTGAATGCAATAAAAATGGTAAGGGTTATGTCTCGCGTAGACAGCTTGAACTGCTCAAAGAGGCCATCCTGAAAACTAGGGATTCTCCCCAACTTATGATTGCTAAGGAACCACTTAAAAATACAAAAAAGGAAACAACTGGAAGATGGGGAAAAGAGAGGAAGGAAGACCAACCAAGAAAGGATAGCCGATATAGGTAGCAAGTTGATAGAATCAGGGCAATACTCGAAAATCCGAACAGCCTTTTCTGAAGTCAATCGGGTTTCCCAATGAAAGTTATCTCTTGGAATATCTGTGGGGTGAATCACCCACACAAGATCAAAACCCTGCAGAATAAGGTGAGGAAGGATAAACCATGGATTCTATTCCTTCAGGAAACCAAATGTGTGACTGAAACACTAAAGAAAATTGGGGAAAAAGTTTGGAAAGGTTGTGAAATAATAAACATTGGTGCACAGGGTATGGCGGGTGGCTTGGCAATTCTGTGGAATCCAGAATTGGTTGTTCTCTTAAACCTTTGGGCTACAAAAGGTATCCTCTAGGCGGATTTCCATATATCCCAAACTCAGATCCATGGAACTATCTCTAATGTTTATGGCCCTAGCATTTACCCCCAGAAGTAGTCATTCCTGGACTCCCTAGTGTGGACCGCGAATTGGCTAGATGGCAAACCGTGGATCATTGGGGGTTATTTTAAACTAATCACTTCACTTGAGGAGAAGAAGGGTGGTAGACGAAGCTTAGGAGAAGCAAGTGAAGCTTTTAGTGATTTTATTTCCACTCATAATCTCACAGATATTAAAACTGCCAATGGTTGGGTCACTTGGAACAACAAATGAGGCAGGGAGCACCATGTCGCCTCCAGGCTTGACGAATTCCTGGTCTCAGAAGGAATTGTCAATTGTTGTGGGGACCTTCACTCTTCTATACTTCTATCTGCTGGATCTGATCATTGGTTGGTTAGTCTGCAATGGGAAGGTGTGGGTCCATCCTCTAAGCGACCTTTTTGCTTTGAACAGTTTTGGCTGGAGAACGTGAACTTTAAAACCCTCATCTCTGACTGGTGGCTCAACGCCCCACCCACGGAGGGTACACGCATGTACCAATTCCAACAGAAATTAAAAAATCTCAAAGCCAAGCTTCATACCTAGAATAAGGAGGAACCTTGAAACATTTTTGAAGATAAAAAGGCCCTGATTGAAAAAATGGAGGAAATCCAAAGGAAGGGGGTGACTACAAGGTATGATGACGAGTTAAGGGAGTTGGAAATAGCTACCACCCTCAAGCTCAGCGCTCGAGAACGATAGGAGGAAATATATTGGAAACAAAAGTCTAGACAACGATGGCTCAAGGAAGGTGAACGCAATACCAAATTCTTCCATCGTTCTGTTATCCAGAATAGGAAAAGAAACAGAATTCTTCGCCTTAATACCACCACTGGATCCTACATTGAAGACAGAGCTGCCATGGAAGACGAGCTGGTGGACTATTTTGGTACCGTCATGAAAGAAGACAGGCCAATAGAGCCACTAGTATTTCTTAGATAACTCAACATATCCCCTCCTTGATCATGGATGATCAGAATACGCTTTTAACAAAATATATCTCTTTGTTGGAAGTGGATGAGGCTGTAAATCAAATGGTGGGAGGCAAGGCTCCAGGCCCGGATGGGTTCACTACCAATTTTTTCACTATTTTTGGGACCTGGTTAAGAATGAACTTTGGCATATCATGGAAGATTCGAGAAAAACCCGTAGGGTCCTCAAAGCCTTCAATGCAACTTTGCTTTCCCTCAACCCCAAAATCGATGGAGCTGATTCTCCTAATAAGTTTTGACCCATCGCTTTGTGTAATGTTATCTACAAAATCATTACAAAGGTCATGGCGAACAGACTCAAGCCAATTCTCCCCAACCTGATGTCTCTGGATCAGTCTGGTTTTGTGGAGGGACGAACAAATACTTGATGGGGTCATTTTGGTGCACGAAGTGTTACACTCTCTAAAGATTACCAAAAAACCTGGTATGCTATTAAAATTGGATATTGCGAAAGCTTATGATAAATTAAGCTGGCAATTCATGAGGGAAATCCTGAAGGCTTTTGGTTTTTGTTTAGAATGGACTATGAACCTCACTTTGTCTTCTTTCTTTTCTATTCTGCTTAATGGGACCCCTACTACTACTTTTAGCCCCTTCCGAGGTATCAGGAAAGGTGAAAACCTCTCCCCTTTCCTTTTCATCCTCATGGATAAAGGATTGGGAGGAACGATCAAAGATAAAACCCAACAGGGAGTTATTAGAGGTTTATCTCTCCATCCTAGAACAGAGGTTCAAACACACCAACAATTTGTTGATGACACAATGTTAATGGGACATTCTTCGGTCCAGGAAGCAAGCGCGCTAAAATCCATTCTCTCTACCTTTGCTAGAGATTCTGGTTTGGAGGTTAACCATGAGTCTCAAATCTTCTTTGTTAACACCTCAAAAGTCACTCAGCGGAATATTAATCGCATCCTTGGTTTCCAAGGGATCTCCCTTCCATCCAAATACCTTTGTGCTCCACTAGCTGCTAGTGTTATCAATAAAGTTTCATGGGAAGATCTTCTGGACCGCATCAAACGTAGGCTCTCCAGCTGGACCATGCGCCCTCTGAATCTAGAAATCAAAGTCACCTTAATCAAAGCAGTTATCCAAGCCATGCCGATCTATATTTTTTCGGTAATGGCCGCGCCTAAATATGTTCTCAAGGAACTTCGTGCTTTACAAAGAAATTTCCTTTGGGGAGGTAAGACTGATAAAAAAAAAAGAGCCTTAGTCAGCTGGGAGAAGATTTTCCAACCAAATCACATGGGGGGTCTTGGCCTTCGAGACCCTGAAAAAAACAATAATGTCCTAGCGTGGAAGATCTGGTGGAGATGGGTCTCCTCAACAACAGAACCCTAGTCTAGGATTTGGCATGTAAAATATGCCCCTTATGTCTTGCAGCAGGATCTAATTCACTTCAATGAGGAACCTCCTGGTTCTGCTATTTGGAAAAATGCTCATCTCAACAGGAGTATTGTTCAAGATCACAGTTTTTGGGAAATCCAGAATGGGGAGTCTGCAAAATTTTGGGAGGATTCATGTCAGCAACTCCCAAAATTGGCTAGCCAGGCGGATATGGCAGTTTGTCAGGATAACTATAGAGCTGAAGGATTATCTAAGGTTAACCAATACTGGAAACTGAACCTTCACACCAACGATTACAAGGAATGGAATGACCACAATTGGTGAGCCCAAAGAGTTTCTGAGGATGACTAGGTAAGAATTTGTGACCTCATTCAGGGGCATTGCATCAAGTCTCAGGAAGGTGTGGACAAGTTTCGATGGGGTTATTCTACCAGCGGTAAGTTCAACACTAAAGAAGCTTATGATATCTAGACCATCATCCAGGGGATTCCTAGAAATGAGACATAGACCAAGATTTGGAAGACTAATCCTTGGCCAAAAGTGGCCACGTTCATATGGCTTACCACACACTGCAGAATTCTTACTGAAGAGAACCTCATGAAACGCGGTTTCATTGGCCCATCTCAATGTATTATTTTCCTCCACAGTGAGGAGACTATGAATCATCTTCTAGATGCTTTCCCGTTTATCTCCCACTTATGGGACAGAGGAGAAACAATTTTCTGATGCTCTCATCGCTGCAGAGGTGATCCCTCTCTCACCATTAAGAGTTGGGATCCTCTGGCCTTTTCCAACCCCATTGTAAATTCTACTTGGAATTCCTTCCCTAGTTTTCTGATGTGGGAAGTGTGGAAAGAAACAAATCGACAATTTTTTCAGGATAAGAGTTTCCCTCATAATAAGGTTTGGAATAAGATTGCTAATTCAAACCTTGAAACTACCCGTGCCACCCTTTGGCATGATAAGGATTGGGAGTGTACTGAGATAGAAAGCTGCATCCTTTCTGAGTGGAGCATTAGCAAAGCCACACAGATTTATGGCCAAAAGATCAATAAACAACCTTCTTTGAAAAGTCAGGACTATTGGACACCCCCCCTCCTGGGACTTTTAAATTAAATTTTGATGGGGTGTCTCAGGGGAGCCCCAGTCCAGCCGGTTTTGGGGGTGTGATTCGCAATTGGGACGGTGAAATAATGCAGGTTTTTCTGGGGAGTATTGGGGAAGAAACTAATAAGGATGCTGAAGTCGAGGGTCTCTTATCCACATGGACATCAAGTTACACCTAGAACCTATTCTTACTGAAGGGGAATCCTGCATTATTATCCATCACGCACACAGTCTCCAGAACAGGAAAAATCCGGTCAAGGTCACTAACAGCTGGCGTCTCACTGTCAGAACTGAAAAGCTTGCCACGCTGCTCCATGAATCCATGCCTGGCCTTTCTACCACATTGGCAGAGATGGGAATAAAGTGGCGGATTTGCTGGCCAGTATTGGTGTTGACGATGCCCTCCATTTACGAGAAGGGACTCTGGAGGCCTTTGGTGATGTAGAATGGGCCCACTGCTGCACCCTACTGGTGGAAAACGAAACACGTGTGATTCCTCGTGTTATGCAGGACACAAGGCCAACCTTCAATACTCAGCTTATGCCACCTCTTTCGTCCATAATGAGAAGCTCGAACAAATTTAATCACCTTGGGTTAGACAATGGTATTCATTACACTATCAATTCTCCCATTTATGTTCCAGTACAGACTACCTCGATTCATAATACCCATAGTACGCGAATGAACCTGGATCATGAAGATGACATTGACATTGCTGAGGCTCGAATCAGAGCAAGGACAAGGTGAAATCATGAGTTTTAATCCCCAGAGGACCACCTTTCCTATGGATTATTTGGGCGTATGGAAGGATATCGCTATAAATCTAAGCCGTCATTGTTGGCCTCCTCATCCGCTGATAAGATTTCTTTGTCTGTATCTTCTATGTTCTTTTCATTCCGGTGAGGGGTATTGGACAAATTTAGGGAGTTTTTATATTTGGGTTGGGATGGATCCACGGAAGCAGCATGAGAAGAAGGTTTGTCGCGACCCTAAAAATGGGAAGGCCCCTGTTAGGAGATAACATCGTAAGACACTGGAGGTTGATTACTTCTTTCGGGACCACATCCCTGTGATTATTAAGGAGGAGTTAGAAATAGTGGAATATGATCTTTGGGTTCGTGTCAAGGCCATGGCGAAAGATGATTTGCGCAATGAAGTTGGGGAGTGGGTGACGGACCCTGGTACTACTGTTGGTCGACTCTCAGCCTATGAATGACTCTTGGCCACTTTCTGGGTCACCAAAGGCCTATTAGAATTTGTTCTCATAGAACGCGAAAATAAAGCGGTCACCGATTTGGAACTAGTCCGTGCTGGGAAAGTTCACAACCAGGAATGTTCTCTCATCCACCAGAAGATCGACTGTATTGCTGCGAAACTTGGTATTCCGCCTTCTTTGGTGCCTGGGTCATCCACGGTTGGCTCCGAGGGCCTCTCTTCGGGCTTGGTTGTCGCTGCTCCTTCTGGTTCTGCTCGTGCGTGATGCCCAATTCACGGCTCCAGTCCTAGAACGACTCCTGGAAGTTAAATTTTGTTTTGGTGATTTTGTACTCTGTATCTATCCCGTTTCTACATGCTGTCCTTTGTCTTTAGGGTTAATCATCGAAATTTTTTACTACTTAAGATTTGTTGTTTCGGCTCTAGTTATTCCACTTTTTTGGATTTTGTTCTTGGTATTATGTTAAAATGGTCCTCAGGAGGTCAGCTGGTAGCTTTTTATCTATTTTCTGGTCGAGGCGAAAGGCCTATTGTTTGTATGGGTGGGCTTTTCGGTTGGCTATTGGTGTCCTTCATAGCAGCCAGACCTCAAATTTTTTAATAGTCTGTGTGTTTGAGGGGTTTGAAGATCGGTTGGCAGTGCTTTCTTAGCAGCCTCACTAGTTTTGTGTTCTCAATGTAACTCTCTTACAGTAATACAATCTTTTACTTATAAAAAATAAGTTTTTAAATTTTGTTTAATTTAATTATTTATTTTGTTTTAAATTTTTTTGTTTTGGTTTGTTTTGGGTGTTTTTTCAATTAAAAAAAAAGCTTTATACATAAAAAGCTTAAAATGCGTAAAAAAATGTTTGAAATGACTATTTTTTTTTACTAATTTGTCTATAAAGTGATGTATTTAAGAGAAAAGTTTAAAAAAAAATTCAAAGATATATATATATATATATTATTCTAAATGATTTCTAGAAGTAACAAAAGTTCGAAAATGCATATAATTTTTAATATAACTAGCTACTAAATGTATAATTTTTTGTAAAATTTGAAAAAAAAACATTTGTAAATAGAAATCATAGTTTTTTTATGACCGAGAAGTTTCAAAGTTGCAAAAAATGGCTCAAAATGAAAAATGGACGAGAACAATGTCGGGTTCTGTCTATTACTTGTTTTGGTCATAAATTACTTGAATTGCTTCATGCGTTGGTCATATATTTAGTAATTTATTTGGTCATTAATTGAACTGCTATTTGGTCATTAGTTATCATTGTTTGGTAGTACATTTAGTCATTAATTGTTGTTAACTAGTCATTTATTTAGTCATTGATCGTTGTTAAGTGGTCATTTATTTAATCATTGATTGTTGTTAATTGGTCATTTATTTAGTCATTGACTATTGTTAAGTGGTCATTGATTGTTGTTAACTGGTCATTTATTTAGTCATTGATTTTTGTTAAGTGGTAATTTATTTATTGTTGTTAACTGGTCATTTATTTAGTCATTGATTGTTGTTAACCTATCATTTAATTGGTCATTGATTTATGTAAATAGGGCACGGACGAATCAAACCACCAACCTCATGCCTGTAAGGCAGGTGCTCTTCCATTGAGCTAGCACGCTTAAATAGAATCAAAGTTCACACCGAATAAAAGTTCACACTAAAAACATATCACAAAATCTTACAAACATTAACACACTATGATTCCAACTATAACATTAACACACTACGATTCCAAGTATTCCAACTGAATACTTCATTTGTGGCCATTGAAAATTTTTTGATCTATTTGGGATGGAGAGATTGTTAAAGAAATGTAACTGTGGAAGATACTCTAAATGTACTTCTCTATTGTATTATTGTATTCCTCCTTCGGGAGATGTCATTGATGTAATTGATAATTTAAGAGTCATTGAAAGAGTCAATGTAAACCCTAGGACTTGTGTCAACCTAGAAGAATCCAAAAAAGAATATTTTATTATGTACTTAACAAGTCATCTCAGTTAGTTAGGTCAAGTCGGCCTTCTTCAGGAAAAGTCACCTCAACTGAAGAATATAAATAGGAGGGTTGTGTTGCTCCTTTGGCACACTCACATCCACTCAAGTTTGCATAGGAGAGAGAGAGAGAAGTCCATTGTTGAAGGAGAGGCATTGCTTTTGTCTTAGGGTTTTATCTTGTACTTGGTGAATTCTATATTGAGGAAGTTTTGTCGGGGTTTTCTCCCTTGTGGTTTCCCCGAGAGAAATTATGTGTTCTTTGTGATTGTTGTGCTTTTCTTTCTTTCAGTAATTCTATTGTTTAATGTTATTATGTTAAACAAGTAAAAACTTAACATGGTATCAGAGCAGGCCTGAAAGAAAACATTCTGCAACTATAGAAACTAAGGTTCCTTATTCCAGGAGCTCTCTCCACAATTCAACTGAAAAAGAGGGTGCATCTAAATCACCTCACTAGGGCACATATTTCTGTCTAAGTAGAATTCAATTCCGATAATTTTCATTTATGGGTCCACCACTAAAGCTCGGAGAACTAAGGCATCAAGTTTTTGGAAGATCTGCTCAGATTTGGGAGAAATATTACATTGCTCAACTCGTCTTGAAGAGGCACATATTTTCCTCCAGTCAGTTTTCCAAGATCCTGAAGTTGGGAAATTAGGGTTTCCCTATCAAACCCTAGGTCAAGGTAGAAGCCGTTTTCTTCAAAAGGACAACTTTTCTGGTAAGTTCTATATCCATTCTATTTCCATTTGAGGTTCTCATATTATCAAAATGACAAGCACTACCAAGCTTGATGAGAAGCTTGAAGGAGCTGAGAACTTTAGGGCATGGAAATATAGAGCCATGCTCATTCTTGAAGAACATGACCTAGAAGGCTTTGTAAAGGAAGAAGTTGTAGAACCAGAAGAAGATGAGGCCAAAGAAAGACATAAGAATAATATGATCAAGGCTAAGAGGATCATAGCTAACTCTATCAAAGATCACTTGATTCCTCAAGTATCCTCAAAGAAGACTCCAAAAGGAATGTTTGATGCTTTGATTAGTCTGTTTGAAAGAAAGAACATTAATAGGAAGATGACCTTGAGAAATCAACTCAAGGGTGTGAAGGTTTAGAAGTCTGAGACTATGCATTCATATTTCACCAGAGTATCTCAGATCAGAGAACAATTAGAATCTATTGGAGACATGATAGAAGAAGATGAAGTTGTGATGACTACCTTGAATGGTCTTCCAAGAGACTGGAAACCTTTTGTTCGTGGCATATTCTCTAGGAAGATATTAATCAAGTTCAGATAACTATGGAAAGAGTGTGTGCAAGCAGAAGAAAGAATAGCAGTGAGAGAAGAGAAACTAAATGATAATGAATATCAAGATTTTACAACTCATGCCAAAGGAAGAAACAAAAGAAAGAATTATGTACATTCTAATGACCACTCCAGAAGACCTCAAATATCTCAAAGGAACAAAAGGGTCAATAGAGACTTCTCCTTATTTGAATGTTTCTCTTTTCGCAAGATGGGACACATTGCAAGAAATTTTCCTCTCAGAGTTGAACAATTCAAGAAACAGAAAAGAAGATTTCATGCCCATGCAGCCGAGGATGATGAACGTGATGATGAAATCAAGACCAGAGAAGACGAAGATTCCAGTGAAGAATATGTTCTAATTTCAACTCCCATTGGTTCAGTATCTCATGGAAGTGACACTTGGTTAGTAGACAGTGGAGCTTCCAAACCCATGACATGATATAAAGACTCTCTTACACAGCTTATGCAGAAATATTCTCCACACAAAGTGAAGATTGGAGATGATTACCAATATCCTATCAAAGGAATGGGAGATGCTACTTATAAGTTGGACTCTAGAAATTCCATGAAGATGAAGGAAGTCCTATATGTTCCAGGTTTGAAAAAGAACCTTCTTTCTCTCCTAACATTAGATAATAAAGGTCTTAGAGTTGCATTCGTAGATGGTAAATTTCTTATGTGGCCAAAGGGGAAGCCAATCAATGATGCAGTTGTTATTGGAATTGAAGAAGGAGGACTCTATAAACTCAAGGGACATGCAGATTCAACACTAATGGCTAGTACCATGAGCCCTTGTGAATTATGGCATAGAGGACTGGCCCATGTACACCACAAATCCTTACCAATAGTGAGTAAAGTGGTGATTGGATTACCAGAAATCCAGGTTGATCATGAAGGGGTGTGCAAAGGATGTGCACAAGGAAAAAGTACAAAGAACCAATTTCCAAGCAGTGATAAAAAAGCAAAAGGCATATTGGACATTGTTCACTTCAACATTTGTGAACCTATGTAAGCTAATTCATTAAGCGGGTATGTTTAATTTTCTTCTTTTATTGATGACTATTCCTGCCAAACATGGATTTATTTCCTAAAGAATAAAAGTGAAGTATTTGAAAAATTTTAAGAGTTTAAGGCTCTTGTGGAAAACCTCTATGAAAAGAATATCAAGATACTAAGATCAGATAATGGAGGAGAATACACTTCAGCTGATTTCAAAGAATTATGTAAACAAGGAGGGATTAAGAGGGAGCTCACCATCCACCTATAATCAACAACAACATGGTGTAGCTGAAAGGAAGAATAGATATATCATGGAAGAAGTGAAGGCCATGATACATGATCAAGACTTACCCATGCATATATGGGATAAAGCAGCTAGAATCGAAATTTATGTACATAATAGAATCTCCCACATTGCTCTTGGAAACAAGACCCTAGAAGAGATGTTTACTGGTGTGAATCCTGAAGTCAATCATCTGCAGATATTTGGGTGTCAAATATTCATACACATTCCAAAAGAAAAGAGATCAAAGTTGGAACCTTCAGGAAGGAAGTGGATATTTGTGGGTTACAGTGAGAAATCAAAGGCTTACTGTATCTACATCCCAAGATACTACCAGATTGAACTTAGCAGAGATGTTACATTTGATGAAGATACAACTTTCAACAAATCTAAGAAGATTCATGAGGATGAAGAGGAGTATGAAGCTCCTAGAGTTACGGAAACTAACAATGCACTATATAGGAATATTGGAAAAGAGCATATACTAGAGGATCATGATATGATAGAACCTCAAAGACCTGAGGAACCAACTCATGAGATAAATCCACAGAAGAGAAGACCAGCTTGGGCACGAGAAATAATCCAAGAGGCAGGAAAATATCGTGCCCTAGAAGGAACAATTAGAGAAAGCAAGCTGAGACCAAGACCATACTCTACTTATGTAGCCTTGATGTGTAACCTTATTGAAGAAGAACCCACATGTTTCGAGGAAGCGACAAAGAAAAAGGAATGGTTAGATGCTATGATTTAAGAGTACCAATCCATCATAAAGAATGATGTTTGGGATGTGGTACCAAGACTGAATGACAAGTCAGTAGTTTCATCAAAATGGATTTTCAAAACAAAACATTCAGCATACGAAAGCATTGTAAAGTACAAGGAAATATTTGTAGCTCAAGGGTTCTATCAAAAGGAAGGAATTGATTACAAGGAGACTTTTGCTCCTGTGGCTAGATATAATCCAATTAGAACCATTCTTGCTTTGGAAGCTAAGATGAAATGGAAGTTACATCAGATGGATGTGAAGAAAAATTTCCTAAATGGAAAGATAGAAGAGGAAGTATACATCGAGCAACTAGAAGGATTTGAAATAGATGACAGAAAAACACATGTATGTTAACCGAAGAAAGCACTATATGGGTTGAAGCAAGCACCCAAAGCATGGTATGGAAGAATTGATGGTTTTTTTATGAGCTTGGGCTTTACAAAAAGTAAAGAAGATTCCAATATTTATTATAAGGTCATAGATGATGAACCTATGATATTGTTATTATATGTGGATGATCTATTTTTGACAGTAGAAGACAAGACCATCATTGAATGTAAGAAGAGGCTTGCTACAAAATTTGAGATGAAAGACCTTGGGATGATGCACTATTTTCCAGGTCTCGAGGTGTGGCAGTTTCCATATGACATTTTCCTAAATCAAGGAAAATATATCGTTTAGATCCTAAATATATTTGGGATGTTGGATTGTAAGGCCATGACTACCCTCATGGTGACAAACTTGAATCTCTTGAATGATGCTTCATCAGAGACCGTAGATGTTACGATGTACAGATAGATCATTGGCTCATTAATGTATTTGACCAACACTAGACCAAATATATGTTTTTCTATGAACACTTTGAGCCAATATATGGTAGAGCCTAGACATGTTCACTTGATTGCAGCAAAACATGTGATGAAGTACCTAAAAGGTACGTTCGACTATGGACTCAGATATGCATCAGATAGTGAGTTCAGATTGTACGAATATACTGACTCAGATTGGGTTAGAAGTGCCTAGGAAAGAAAGAGCACTTCAAGATGTTGTTTTAGTTTGGGATCAGGTATGATATCATGGCTCAGTAGAAAGAATCCCTATGTTGCTCTTAGTACAGTAGAAGCTGAATACGTCGCAACATGTTCAACTTCTAGTGAAGCAGTTTGGCTTCGCAAAATGTTGGCAGGATTGTTTGATGCAGAGATAGATGTAACCGATATTCTCTACAATAATCAGAGTTGTCTCAAGATGTCAGAGAATCTAGTGTTTCGTGATAGATCGAAGCATATCGATATCAACTATCACTATATCTAGGATATGGTGCAAAAAGGAGTTGTAAAGCTCAAGTATGTTCCTACAGAGGAACAAGTTACTGATGTGTTGACTAAGCCTTTGTCTTGCATAAAGTTTGAATACTTTTGAGACAAGATTGGTGTGGTCTGAAAGGACCTCCATCGAAAGTGGGAGTGAATATGATGATGGTCTAATAAGACCTCCTTCAAAAGAAGTAGTGAAGATGATGATGGTATGATACGACCTCCTTCGAAATGAGTGAAGATGATGATGGTCTGATAATACCTCCTTCAAAAGAAGGAGTGAAGATGATGATGGTATGATAAGACCTCCTTCGAAAGGAGTGAAGATGATGATGGTCCGATAGGACCTCATTCGAAAGGAGTGAATATGATGATATTCTGATAAGACCTCCTTCGAAAGAAGGAGTGAAGATGGGTCTGAAAGGATCACCCTCGAAAGAGGGAGTAGTTTCCTAGAGCCTTGGTATGGCAGCTCAATCTAGGATTGGTACATTAGCCTGACAAGGCCTGGTGGATCCGAAAGGATTGGTATGTTAGCACTGGCTAGATCCTAGGGGGATTGGTATGTCTGGCTAGGATTTTTTGGTCCAAAAGGATTAGCAAGCTAGACAAGGCCTGTTTGATCCCTGGGTAGATTGGTATGTATGGCTAGGATTGTTTGGTCCGAAAGGATTAGTAAGTCAACATCGTCTACTAGAGTTCCCACCACAGTGCATATTCAAGATGATGATGATGTTCCAGCATTCACATGTTGATGGTTGATGATGTTCCACTATTCACATACTGATGGATGATGATGTTCCAATATTTCAATACTAATGGTTCCAGTATTGACATGCTTATGGTTGATGATGTCCAGTATTTATTTATTGATGTTTGATGTTGTTGTTCCAATATCTACTTACTTATGTTTGATGTTGTTGTTCAAGTATTTACTTATTGATGTTTGATGTTATTTTTCTAGTATTTACTTACTGATGTTTGATGTTGTTGTTCCAGTATTTACTTACTGGTGTTTGATGTTGTTGTTCCAATACTTACATACTGATGATGATATTGATGTTCCAACAGTTTCTTACTAACAATGATGATGTTGATATCCTAGCAGTTCCTTGTTGATGATGATGTTGTTGACAATGATGATGTTGATGTTCCAGCAGTTCCTTGCTGATAATGATTTTGATGACTATGATGATGTTGATGTTCCAACAATTCCTTGCTGATGATGATGTTGTTGACGATGATGATGTTGATGTTCCAGCGTTTTTTTTTACGATGATGTTGCTAACGATGATGATGTTGATGTTCCGGAAATTTCTTGATAACGATGATAATGTTGATGTTCCAACAGTTCCTTGTTGATGATGATATTGATGATGACGATGATGTTAAGGCTCCAACAGTTCCATGTTGATGAAGACCATGATGATGATGCTGATGATAATGATGTTGATGACAATGATGTTGATGATGTCCCAGACATATGATGATGTTCCAAAAATATCCTACGACATATAGAGTTTCACTAGTCAGTTGTGCAACTGTTGATGATGATGATGATGTTCGCATAACACCTTCCTAGTTAAGAGGGAGTGTTAAAGAAATGTAACTACGGAAGATATTCCAAATGTAATTATCTATTGTATTATTGTAAATTCCTCCTTCGGGAGATGTCATTGATGTAATTAATAATGTAAGAGTCATTGAAAGAGTCAATGTAAACCCTAGGACTTATGTCGTCCTAGAAGAATCCAAAAAAAATAAAAAAAATAAAAATAAAAATAAAAATATATATATATATATATATATATATATATATATATATATATATATATATATATATATATAAAATAAAAAAAAATAAAAAATAAAAAAAATAAAAATAAAATATTATGTACTTAACAAGTCATCCCAGTCAGTTAGGTCAAGTCAAACCTATTGGGGAAATGTCACCTCAACTGAAGAATATAAATAGGAGGGTTGTGTTGCTCATTTGACACACACATAGGAGAGAGAGAGAAGTTCACTAGTGAAGGAGAGAAGTTGTTTTTGTCTTGGGGTTTGATCTTGTACTTGGTGAATTCTATATTGAGGAAGTTTGCCAAGGTTTTCTCCCTTGTGGTTTCCCCGAGATAAATTAGGCGTTCTTTGTGATTGATGTGCTTTTCTTTCTTTAATTGATTATATTGCTTAATGTTATTATGCTAAACAAGTAAAAAATTAATAGAGATGTCCCTAATGAGCCCAATACTAGCTTTCTATTCAACAATAGAGAGCAATGCATCAACAACCAACATATACGAGACTATGGTTAGGGAGTAGGATTGCTTGAAGAATTAAATCACCCAAAGGGCTTAGATGTGGACCTGTTGATGGTAACTATGTTCAAAGCATCATAGAATACGATTGAGGTTGCTCTCATAAAATTTTGGCCAAAACAAATGTGCCATAACGAAGCCATATCAGTCTCTTATAGACTTTCTCAAAATTATTTATTATGAATACAATTATGTCTTGAAGCTCTAGCTCATTGCACCATTGACGCCCCAAATAACTGCAATATTTTCTAGATTGATCTCCCTCAAAACCTATTTTCATAGGTTTGAAAACCCTTCTAAAGATAAATTGAAATATTTAGGTAAGATATTAGTCTAATATTTTGTAAACCACTATCGACATTATGATTGGTTTGCAATTTTAGATTAGCTCAAGATCATCATTTTTGGGAATATCCATGATATTTCCTTTACTAATCATGTTTCTAAGCACATTAATTTTTAAGGATCATAATGTAAAATTTTAAAAATATTGGTCTACTGAAATCTCAATTTGCTTTGCAAAGTTCATAGTTTGATCCATCCATCCCTAATGATTTTCAATTAGTTGTACTGTTAAGAACCATATTAAGCACCACTAGGGAGAGGTTCAACTCACGGGCCTATCTATCCTTGAGAGAAACCTTAGAATGAGCAACTTGTACACACTAGTTCAATGCATCTATGCATTTCTCATTCTAAGTTTGAGTAGTGAAATTTTGTTAATAGGGGGCCACAAATTGTTCAAGGATGCTTTCAATTTTGTTGAGTCTAGGTCCATCTTAATCACCTCTAAGGGGAGGTTCAACTCATAGCCTCATGGTTCTCTTTGTCCTTGAGATAAATATTGGAGGGAGAAACTTTTAGACATTGGTTCAATGCCTCTTCATATTTCTTATTAGAGGTTTGAGCAATGGCCCACAAATTCTTCAATAATTTCTTTGAGCCTACATTTCTCAATCTTGATAGATTTATTGTCTTCAAAATTTAAACCCTAGGAAACCCTTGAAAATATGTGGTGCAAAAGAACATAGTTTCACAACTGTTAGTGTAATGCTACTAGCCAAAAAAATTTGGACTACAAAAAGAGAGAAAAATGATCCCAAACCCAAGTTTCATAGTCACCAAATGACAGTGATTCCACTAGCCAAATGCCTCATATCAACCACTGCAAATGAGAGAAGATGGTCTATACTCTAAAACCCTAGTTCCACGATCAGACAACCTCAATGATGCCTCCAAACAAAACCCTAACAAAAACTACTAAGAAATGAGTAAAACAAATTATCTCTACCCTAGTTCTACAATCACAATGCCACCAACAAATAGCTCAAGAAAAATGCTAGAAATAAATCATTAGGTAAACCATCAAGCTGGGAACTACAATCCTATGCACAAGATATCCAATAAGTGCATAAAATAGGCTCAAATAGTCTCAAACAAGGCACCCTTATCCAACTAATAATGACACCATGAGCACAACCCCAATACTCCTCAAGTTAAACATTATTTTGCATGCAAATTTTAATCACAAAAGATCCCTGCATAAAAAACCATAAAGAATGCCCTAACTAGCAATGTAATGAGTAAAGGAGGTTCAAAACCTCTATGCTAACATGTTGAGATTCACAAGAGAGAGAGAGAGAGAGAGAGAGAGTAGAACCATCCAGCAAACCCTAATTCTACATAAAGACTAAAAAAACTAGTGCTAAGGAAAACCAACAAAAGGGAAAAAAAACCAAACAAACTTCCAAGCCCTAATTCTGCAATACAAAAGAACAACAGTAAGGTAGCCAAGAAAGGGACAACCCTAGGGAGAGAAATAAACTTCGGTGCAAGTGTGATAGAGAGAGAAATAACCCAAGCACAAGAGGGTGCAAGAATTTATGGTGCCCATAAGCTGAAAACACTTTGTATGAATGATCACACTTGAATGAATGATCTCCATATCTGTAAATTAGAAACGGGAGTTGCGTATATATACAAAACTTAAGAGGTAGGATTCTTTTTACCAGGAGTGGTTATTAGGCTACGTTGAGTTGACTATGCCAACCCAGCATCCATTATAAATAAGGAAGAAAGGTGAAGGTTTTAACTAGTATTGTATTCATTGCAGTAAGACATCTTTTACTATGTGCATTCCTTTTTTTCCAGGGAAAAAAATACTACTATTGATATTCATTATGCTGAATCAAATAGTACAAAAAATTCATGATCATTGGTTTATGTAAATCCAAATAGAGAAGAAATTTTGTTATTTTTTGACACTATAACATATATAACGAAAAGCTACGAATTCTATCCATCAAGCCAGAATGCATGTTGTGAATCGTCCATGTAGCAAAGGGATTAGGGAACTCAAACTGAAAGCATACGGATTCAATCACTTCCTAAATGAAAAGTGTAATTACATATATAAATATTTCTTGAAACACCTTTACCAAGTGGTTCTCGATTCGGTCAATAATGTTACATGAACCCAGGATTTCTCTCGTGTAACCAAACCCCTCGATCGCAAACACCATATAAACCACCTAGAGAATCTAGCATAATTACATATATAAATAATTATATATATCAGTACGCCTATAAAAAGCGTAATTACATATATAAATAATTATATATATCAGTACGCCTATAAAAAAGCGTAATTACATATATAATTAAATATAATAGCAGCATTGTCCGCTACAAGGTTATTACCTAATGTAACTCCCAAAGATGCATCGCAATTTCTAAGATGGAAGTCAAAAATTTAGATGGGCCCATTAATGGACAAACATTAACAAACTAATTGTGCATGGACAAACACTTTGAAATTTACAAAATATCAATAACACAAGGATTCCAAGAGAAACAACTTGCTAGAAAAGATATATCTCAATCAAAATAAGAAAAAAGGATCAATTATTTTAATCATGGCAAGAATAGTTCTTTATTAATGTTCAAAGTGTTTAAAGGAATGAGGATAAGGATTTCATTTTTAGAGTGTGCACAATTTTATTTTAGCATCCCTGTTATAAGAGCAGCCAATTGGCAGTTTTATTGTATTATTCCCATTACAAGAGCAATTGACATCCATATAATAAATAGTTTTTTGCCCAAAATATGCTAAACTATAATTTCAATTTGTATTGTTATAACTCAGTTTTTGCCCAGTATATGGTAACTATAATTGCAGATTTTTTTAATTGTCTATGCTTTTTAAAATTGAAGCATTGTTGATCAAGTCAGTGAAAATTACATAGATCGTAATTTCAAAGATCAAATAATCTTAACTTCCCAAAATCTAACCACACTATTTTGGGCACTGCATTTTTCTGCTTGATTTTTGTAATGTCCAACTAAATAAAAAGACTGTATTTCAAATCCCCCTAATGCACTCCCATAAACCTACTTTTGTGATCATTTGTTGGACATTAATAAAATTACCTTCTTATCTAATCTTATAAAAAAAATCTACACAATTTTCTAGTTGACTAGTACATTAAATGCTTAGACTGGTGCAAAACATATTTCCACCTACCTCATTGTGTATAATTATCTCACCTGTCACAAAGAAGGAAAGCTTAAGAAAGAAGGAAAGCTTAAGATGAGATCAACATTACTATTAGTTTTGTGCCTCAAGAAATTCTCTTCCAACACATCCTTCTGCAAAAATATACAATGTTTAATGTCCTCAGCTATGGATATTGAGTGCAACAAACTTAATTGTCGAGTAGAAGCTTGACATGGAGCTACCCAAACATAAGACAAGGAAGTAACTATCCTGGGTGGAGGAACATGTGAACGTATGCAAGAGGTATGCAAGAGGTGGCCTTGATAGCTCAATATTAGTGGCAAGAAAGTAAATGCCCCTTGATACTAAATTGACCTGCAAAATATGACGAGAAAAATATAGTTAAAAGAAAAGCTTGAATATATGATGGCACGCAGAATTTTGAAAAAGAAATGTTTAAAGCCAATATCCAAAAGAAAGCAGACAAATAAAATAAAATAGGCACAAAGTACCAAATATGTTAATACAAATTTACTGTAATAATAAAAAAATCAGTTTATATCCTAAATTTTCAACCCTCAATCTTTCTAAGAAATATATGGATAAGACCTAGTAGTATTTATCTCTTAAGAAGGTGAAGCAATCTAAGGGATGAAGAAGCTAGCATCTTTAAATATTTCCTAATAAATAATTTTTTTTTTTATCTATACGTAAATTTGTTGAGTCATAACATCCCTAAAGCATTACTTGAGAAATATGAAACTACCTAAAATCCTCAAAAAGTTATCATATGAATTGTCCAAAGTTAACGTTCTTAGCTTATATGGAAGAGGATGCATTTTCAGCTACGTTTTATATGGCTTTTTTTCATTTTAGGTAAGAGCACAAGTTTCTATGCCACGAGTTCACTTTTATTTTATAATCTTTGACAGAGCTGTATTTGTTTGGATTTAACTTTTTCTGCATTTCTAAATAATAATATGTATAGTTATCATCAGACCGGTTACCAACTATTTTGTATTATAGTTGGACTTCTTGTGAGCCGCCAATTTTATTAATATATCAAGTGTTTATTATCAGTGTTCAAAAGTTCAAAAGTCTTTTGCAGGGTCAATTTTGGCTTCTTTGTAATAAATTGCAATTGTCCATACCTCCATAGACAATTGTAATAAGTTGGTCTAAGCATGGTCATTTTGTAAAAGGCTTGGCCTACCTTAGGTTTGGCTATCAACAGGATACTCTAAAGTGTTTTTTCCTTAGGAATTATGCGTTGCGATTCAATGGCGTATAATTCCTAAGTTTTTCACTCACACCTCCAGAGCTGGAGTATTTACCATGGTGGTTGAACCTAGGAAGGTTATTAAAGCCTGTGTCTATGTATTTTTCACATGCTAACCATCAATATTGAGTCATATGGACATGCACTAGGTCCCCTAGGATTTTCTTTCAGTTCAAACAAAAATATTTTTTCTCGTTTAACGAGATTTTTTAATGATTTAATTAATAAAATAAAATAAATTGATAAAAGTGTGGTTAGGAGGTGAATTTTGCCACGGGGGTGCTCGTTTTCTAACCCATAGCACCCACAAAACCCCTAAACACATTTTTCCTAAGTTTTAAGTGAATATTATTCACTTTAATACAATTCTCTTGAAAATAATTATGGAGAATTATTTAATTAAAATAATAAAGTTTGGAGAAAAATCAATTTCTTTAAAATTGAGGGATTGAGGCCAAATAAAGGCCCAGTTGACATGGCAATCAACAACGGAGATAATTCCAATCAACTCAGATCACATTCAGCTGAGATCCAAGTCACTGCAAGCTTATTTACCTTGGGAAATGGGCCCTCCTTCCATGATGGGCGACTTTGCTTATTTGGAGGATGTCTATTCAATGGGAGATAAAAACAATACTATGAGGAGCGCCCCTCTTGTTAGGTGGAAGCCACCTCACCTGCCACGCATTTTTTAAACATCAGTTAAGTGCTCAATCAACTTAGTGGAGCTCCCTCATCAAGGAATGCGCTCCCCAAGCCTTGGATGGCTCATTAACTTGCCATCTCTTGTATCTTTTACTATTTAAGCAAGGCACTTGCTCCTCATTCCAGATGGAGGCAAGGAACCTCTGCTTTTTGCACTGTAAATGTTTATTGGTTTCCTACAATCATTGGAATAAAATTGAAGGCTTTGGAGGCTCATGAAGTGTATCAAATCTATGCATGTGTTGATGTCGTGAGGTAATCTTGTTGCAATTTTTTTTATGCTTTGCATAAACTAGTAATTAATCTGGCTTAGAGGGATCTTTGTGGCACATAGGGTAAGCATTTGAGGATTTCAAGTTGCTTATTTTCATTTCATCTTATAGATCTAAGATTTTATGCTATATTCAATTGTATTTCATGATCTCTTTTTTTTATATATTTCTAACAGTGAAATGTACCAGATCTAAGCTAGTTTGTTGTAAGTGTGATAAGTTGTGCAGGTTGCTTGTCCCAAGTGAAAGGTTGAGCTTAGTTGCATATTCCATTCCTTTGTATTTTTTGTGGGATGAACACATAATCTTTTTCTTTCTCCATTGAACAACTCTCCAAGCTTGCAAAAAGATTCAAAGCTTGAGCAGAATCTCTCCTCTTCCATCTTTCCAAACTCAATAGTCTCTTAGTTACCATATTTCTTTACAAGTAAATCGAATCTAGATTTTTTTTATTATTCACCATTTACTTGCTTAGTATTAGATCTAAAAAAGCTTAACATTTTCATTTTTAGTTTAGATCTAAATACTAGTTGATGTGGAGAAAATGCACCTATAGTTCAGGGGAGAAACTACCAACTTACGGTGATAAAGATAGACTTGCAAGCATTCTGCAAGTACAACAAATAAATGAAGAGACTAGGGTTTAGAGATGTATGCACCTTATTACGTAGGTTGATCCTATATTTGCCTCCCTCGCTCTTCAATGCTATCCAATATCGCAATGCCCAGACCTACAAAACAACTTGATACCTTTCTCAAATACATTTGACTACATACATAAGACTAATATTCATAATAGAAGAAGACATCAAACTATAAGCAAACTGTAATCAAATCTAAGACACACATGTATAGGTCATATTTGGAAAGGAAAGAACATCTGATCTTTATTAATTAATGAAACAAGTACATAAAGTTATACCTTCCTTCAAGCTTGGCACTTCACGAAACCTAGATTCAAGGTATCCTACTTCCGTTCTCCAAGGATCCCAACCTCTAATCAGCTGTGCTAGGGTTTATGAGAAACTGAGGCACAAGAGAGGGGGATGAGGGTCTCCATTCCTCCAGAATAACTTTTTTATAGGCTTGGTCCCCTCACATGGCCCTTCTACCCTCCTTATATAGTCAGTGAAGGAGATGAAAAGAAGTTATAACCGAGTAGGAGGTTCCCCAACCAACTTAACTTCCCAAAATTTTGAGATTTTGACTTGTACAGGAATGTACCCTACTCTACAGTAGAAAAAGTAGCGTATAGGTGGAGGTGGGTGCTACTTTAATGAAGCAGAGTAGGGTATACACGCTACTATCATGCTTGTGTACCAGCGTCCAGGTGAAAAAATGACCAAAAATAGGCTTTTCTGCTCATTTTCAGGAGATGGTTTGGTTTGGAAAAATGTTCCCAAGGGTTGTAATCATCAAATGGGTCAAGAATGAGGTAATTTCAACCATTTTTAGTGTCCCAAATGACTCCTCAATCCACAAGTGTTATGTTGTGTGACTAAACTTGATTTCAAGAAGTATCATCATGCGACCAAGGAATGCAAGTGTCGTTATGGACGGAGAGGTGTCATTTTAAGCTATAACAGATGCCGCCTAATGTATGAGGTCAGAGGGACTGAGGGAAACGATGGACGAAATACATTATAAATAACAAAGAGTTGAAACATGGAGGAACTGGGGAAACCAAGAATCATAGGCTCAAATGAAGTACCTGAAAGCAAAAGCAATGTCAGAAAAACTCATCCTTGGGGTAACTGTCCATGTTCAAATAATGGAACATGACCTCCAGGAGGATACAATAATGATCCAAATACAGATGCATATATCATGGCCACTAAAATACAAGTGTGGATCCATGATGAACATAAGTGTAAACATAGCCACATAAATACAAGGTGGATCTATGTCAAAACTAGAGAACAAGCTAGATCTATGTCTCATCAAGAGCCAAAAGGAGTGTGGCTCAATCTTGCGCAACTTGGGAGATAACATAAATGAGGTGATGCTATCGAGAATCCCAAGGTCTTCATCCAAAAACAACCCAAGGTACAAACCTATCCATGCGAATAAATGAGTTGATGTCGAACATGGGAGGTATCGTTTGATTACCGGTCATTGATGTATACTGTTAACAAATGCAAGGGTGTCCACCAATAATGAAAATGGAACCCAAGGTACCTAGTACATTCAAACAAGTGTGAATAAATGGTCTTGCCGTCGAACACTTGAAGAATCTATTGGATAGGAGACATTGATGTATTCCCATCTATCCAATAGCGAGGGAAACTGTCACTAATGACTGCAATCCCCAAGGTACTAACCGAAACTCTAAACTTCATTCCCATAGCACAATGAGTTGAAGTCGATGGGAAGAAGTCCGTTGGAAGGGAGACCTTAAGGCATCCTCCATCATCCAACACGAGGGACACTCAACAAGTATGAGCTGATTTGGAGTAGGACTGAACACATGATGAAACATACTGACACCAAGGAATGGTTGACACATGAGGTCAAGGCAACTGTAGAATGGCCGACACAGGTTATATCCTTGAACAATGAGCATGACACAAGAGTGACTTAGGTAGCTTTGAACACAAAGAGACCACGATACAAATATGCAATGTAGGAGACATTAACAGATTCTCCATATGATTGGAAGACTAACCAAACGAATGAGTAAGAACTCTGATATCAGGTTTATCATAAGGCTAACACTAGAACCCAACTTGTTTGAGAGAGTCAAAACAGGTGCTTTGTTCAAGGAGGTAGTTGACTTGTTGCCATCATATTGAAAGACATTTTATCATTCTTCCCTTCCCTTTCCTTTTTCATTTTTTAACGAGCTTGACAAAGAACTAAAGCATGCTCAACGGTATTTTCATATTTAAGGAGTCTGAAAAACCTAGAAGAAAACTCCATACACCTATCTGTGGATTTTATATCCAGCCTGGATTGGTCTGTGATCGACGGTGTTTTCTTGCTTATAGAGGTGAAAAACTTAAACAGTCCTCTATACACCTATCCGTGGATTTTATATCGAGCCCAGATTGGTCTGTGCTCGACGGTGTTTTCTTGTTTATTGAGTCTGAAAAACTTAAACAATCCTCTTTTTACCCTCTCGTGGATTTCACATTGAGCCCGAGCAGGTGAGTGCTCGCTTGGTGTTTTCACATTTCGAGAGTCTGAAAACCCTAAAGATGACTCCAAAGGTTCTTTTTCGTAAAGTTAATCTCCTTCCCCGAAAAAATGTAAAATAATGAAAGAAGAACTCTTCTAGCACATACCAGAGTATACCTAGAGTATACCTTTTCTGTAAATTATCCACCCAGGACCGGAAAATGGGTAATTCTATACCTAAGTGGATGCCAGTTTAGTTAATTTAACGAGCCCGAAAAGACAACTATGCTCGGCAAACTTTTCCTATTTAAGGAGCCTGAAAAGGGCTTGAAAGAACTCCATAGGTATCTTTTCCGTAAAGGTTTAACGAGTCTGAAAAAGTAAACTCATGACCTCCTTACTGTTTTTAACGAGCTCAAAGGAGATATAGAAAATTCTCATAACTTCCTTACTGTTTTTAACGAGCTCGAAGTGAAGATGAAAGAAATGCTCGACACCTACTTACTATTTTTAACAAGCTCGAAGTAAAGGTAGAAAAATTCCTGTAGCCTACTTATTATTTTTAACGAGCTCAAATTAAAGGTAGAAGAATGCTCGAAATGGGAGGAGACGAGTGTCAGGGACATGCAAAACTAACTCTAAGCGCATGGAACAAAGCTATGCCTAATGCAAGGAACATGAGCAAGATAAGGACACTCAGGGTGTGTCTTTTCCAAGTAAAAGCTGTCAAATTGTGAAGGCAAAATGATACAGGGCTTAGAGGAAATGAGATCAGAGATGGAGGCTTATACAACGAGCTAAAAGCGTGGAAGCTAGCATCAAGCTCATTAGCGCAAGTGGGATCATAACATATGCATATGCAACTTGAACACGAAGATGGGAGCCTTATCAGGGATAGCTAGAAATATATGAGGCTTCTTCTCAAAGTCATGGTAAATCTAAAAAGGCTCCCAGGCCTATGAGAAAAACTCAGCATGGGCACCAAAATGGCATAAAGGTGCTGACTAGGGTGACCCATGTTAGGTAGGCTCTGCTGTGGGACTAGTGCACAATGCATAAAGAGATGGCTAACAAACCAATATTCAACAGGTTCGACCCTATGGCGAATTTAGATGGAAAAAGGTTCCAATGCAACATAACAGTGGGGAAGCCTAAACCTATATGCAAGGTTCCGAATATACCTGACATGGTCACACAAGGTGTCGAAAAGGACCAGTAAGCAAGTATAAATCCAACTAAGAATCATGTCTCTAAGAAAGATTAGTACCAAGATCATATCTAAAACATGTGTAAAGAAAGACTCGATACAAGTCACTATGGTAGAAATACTTTCAACTTCACTATCATCAACAACAGGCATAAGCAAGGTAGAGTTTTCAAATGAAGACTCTATGGTACCCAAGCCCAAGGACTTACAATCAATAAGATCAAATTCACGATGAAGATCAAAGTTGAAGGACATGATGGAATCTGCAGAAACAAATTCATCATCACGGGAGTTGAAAATTCTAGAAGAAGAATCAAACTCAATAGGAACACCGATTTGTGGATCTATAGGAGAGTCCAAAGACTCAATAGTAAGGAGATCAGACTTTAAGTTTAAACCGGGGCTGGACATGACTGCGATTGGATCAACATCCAAATGAATGGCAGACTGTACTATGGACTCTAGGAAAACTTCATTGGAAGGAAGCATATCATCCTAGATAGAATACATATCTAAACATTTAGATGGAGGTGTCACTTGATCAAAAGCTAGGACTAAGTCCCGAGAAGGTAAGCATGACCTCAGAGACTCCTGCTCAGTAGCAGTTGAACTCAAAGAACAATATGCCACAAAATTCCCATGTGACATAGTAGTGCCTAATGACGAGGGACCTGATTGGTCTACAGTTGGGTAATAAGGAGGATCAACAAATGTAAGCTGGTCGATAGTGACGATGCTTTCGTTATGAATAAAATGCATCACACAAAAGAGCGTAGACACCACAACATGCATAGCATAAACATAATCACGCCCGAGGATCATATCAAATTCTATAGGGTCCTTTAAAACCATAAAATCAACTTAGACTATTTTTCCACCCAAAGTAACAGGTACCTGACGGAGGAATCCGAATGGTTCACTAAGTTTTCTATCGAAGGTCAACGGCCAATTAACAGCTGGAATAACATTAGGGAAACCCAAATCTCTCCAAGCATAAGCGGATAAGATACTAATAGAAGCTCCTTCATCTACAATGCATCGATCAACCATATGGTTCCCGATATCAACCTTTATCTGTAAAGGTGTCGAAGAAGGAAGACGAGGCTCGGCTAGACTATTCCAATCAAAGGAAACGGTCCTAGGGCTTGGTAGGAGTTCACATGGCACAGATGAAGTACCCCCTTTTTTAGGAACATCCAAACTGGTAATGCAGAAGACTTCAGGGATAGGTGCATCAATCTCAGAAGGACTGATGGGATCGGTCAAAGATTGCATTGATTCGATCACTTCACTCTCTGAAGGAAGAGTGGGGTCGACCAAAGATTGCATTGGTTCAACCACTTTATCAACCAAAGGTTGATCTGATTGTAGGGAATCTATAGACAACTCAGGAATAGAGGTTCCTTCATACATGGACCACACTCTTCCTGCCTCTAGAATGGCAGGGCATCGGTGAGCAAGGTGATCTCCCTTACAAAGTTTACAAGGGAACTTTGGTTTCTGTCCTATAGGTCGAGACTCCTTTACAACGTTAGTACTCTCAGCATGACTAGCATTGGCGGACAGCTTGCCCCAAGCATGACTTACAGAGGCTAGTTTCTCAGAATCATAATACTTTTGAACTAAGGACCACACTTTTTGCACTTTTGGGAGTACAGGGCACAAGCAAGTAAGGTGGTCTCCCTCACAAAACTTGCAAGGGAACTTACACTTCTATTTTTTTATTTTGTCGACAACGTCAACTCCCTTAGCATGACTTGCAGCGGCTGATCTGGTGTCTCTAGTATGACTCACAGGAACTGGTGACTTGTCATTAATATGACTAGCAGTGATCAATGACGTGTCCTCAACATGACTGAAAATGGTTGAAGACAAACTTTCAGTGTGATTTTCCGTGACTAAAAGTTTTCTCCCAGCATGACCTCCAGAGGCTGGGTAGGTGCCCCCTGCATGATTTGCAGAGGCAGGGTGCTTGCCCCCATGTTTTGGCATCTTCTTCCTATTCTTCCTCCTTCTATTCCTTTTAGATTGTTGGTTACTAGTATTTCTACTTTCGCCACATGAGGTAAAAGGAGGAGGAGAAGATGTTACTGGAAAAGAAGGCCCAGGGTTCTGATGCTCTTGATTTGAGGTGCTTACAAAAGAAGTGTCAGGAGCATGCAAGGCATTCAGAGTGTAAAACAACCAAACCAACAGCCCTATGGTGAATCCAGGAAGATTCAGAGTAGCCATTAAGGGAGTGCCAATGTTTTCAATGAATGGAAAAGCACAAGGATCCCCCTGAACAGGGGTATCTTGATTGGCACTCGCCGGAATGCTAGACATAGTTTCCTGCTCAAATGAACAAGAAGTTTTGTAAGGAAAACTAAGACAAGTAGCACAAAGAGAACACCACTAAAAAAGGTCCTACATAAATCAAACCAGGAAAACATATGCCTTCCGGAGAAGAGTCTGGGATGATGAGGGCCCAGAACAGATCAACGAAGGAAGAAGAACAGTTACCCGGGGTCCACAATACAGTGACTAAGGGTGCAAGCACTGGAATCACCCAACCACCCTCCCAAAGACCTGCAAGGGATTTCCTCCTATGTATATCCTAGGTACAGCAAATATAACCCTCTGCCGTCACCTGTGTATGAACCTATAGTCAGATACTAAGGATACCACCACACCGAAAACTCCTGGGGGAATAGTCTCTCGTCCAATTAGAAAGCGTGGGCAGGGTAACCGAGCCCGAAACTCAAAAGAGTCACCAAATGCGATCCAATCTTGGTATATGCTCGAAACAGAAAGTAGGAGGTGTATTCCCAACAATCTGATCTCACAAGACCTACTGCATAGATCCCAGGCAAGCTTTGAATGAAGTGGGTTTACCTGTGATAGTCGAACTATGATTTTTGCATAATGTGTGATCTTGGGTGGTTTAAGGTGTTTTAAACCCAAGATCCTAACCAAGACTAGTTGGTGTAGTGTAACCTAGAAAAGAAAATGTTACCAGTACATTTTATTAGAGTTCATTTTAAAGGTTACTTGCTTACTCAAAAAGGTAGTGGGTATGTGAGAGTGGTTATAACAGAGATAGAATACTGAAATGAAATATTTACCACTAAACAAATCTTTTCTTTTCAATGCAAGTCTTAAAATTTTGATCTAGAATGCATATGCAAATGCAATTTTTAATCTTTCGAATGCAAAAAAGGTAAAAATAAAGTTTAAATGTACAAAATTAAACTCAAAACCTAAGAATGCAACTACTCAAACAAATAGGTATGCAAAATAAAACTTATTCTTTTGATGCAAAGCACTCTAAAATATTTTAAGCCACTTGCAAGGTACTCTATTTAGAAAATAAATCAAATTTTTTTATGCTTTCAAAGGTAAGAAACAAAACTGAAACTAACCTACTATCAAAGCAAAGCAAAGAAACTTTCAATTCTTCTTTATTAAAACAGTAAAAGCTACCAAATATGACTTTCAGATACTTAAAGATGTAAGCATGCCAACCATTGGGAAAAGAGTACGAAAACTACTTTTAGACCCAAAAAAAGAAAATGAACTACAAAGAAGTATGGTTTGGTTAAGTCAGGTTTGCACATAAATAATGCAAATAAGGTCTTGAACAACAACCAAAACACTTGAGCTTTCACTACAAAAGAAAACTAAAAGCATAAGGGAGGATAAGAAACCAATCTAAAAGAGAAATTTCACTCAAATAGGTACAAACAGGGTCAAGTAGACTCAGTAGGTTCCAATCCAGTGGAAATGGAGCAAGCAGGTTCAGTCCAACTCAAATTAGGGTACAAAACACCAAACGGGTCCACAACCCCCCTACTTGGGTCAACAAGCCCCAAAACTTTCCAAACAAGCCCAAAACTCAAAAGAGGTCCAAATCATGAACATAGGATCAGTACAAGGATAGGAGACCACTTACAGTGGTTTAACAAAGACCTAGGGTCATCAGGGACCCCAAAAACTGCAGCCACGACCCCCAAATTTGGGTCCACAACCCGAAAACTCAAAAAAATCAAACCCAGATTATGGGCGCTACTGTGTATGAGGTATACCAGTGCCCATAACAGGGGTGGGTGCTACTGTGTAGAGGAAAACTAGCATATGGGTGCTACTGTGCTTCACAACAATAGCGTACAGGTGGGAAAAGTTGAAAAAATGGGGTTAAAACCCCCCAACTTGGGTCCACCAGGGTCTGAAAGGGCTAGGAAGGGTCTGTAAAAGCCAAGGAGGGTCAAACAAAGCCTAAGAACTGATTCTAATCAAGAAAATGAACAAAGACCATCAAACAAAACTAAAGAAATGACCTTGGATAAATATTTCCAATTTTTTAAGTATAAATATTTCCAATTTTTTGCAAAGTGTTAGATTGTATTTTTATGTGTTTTAAACTAACATAATATAAAAAATTTAGTGTTTGCTGTTTTTTTAGTGTTTACCTTACATGAAAGCGAGGAAAACGAGGAATTTGAGAGCATAAACTATAAAAATTCCCTTCTCTTCATTCCCTTGCTCTCTCTCAGTTTTCCCTAAAGCTTAAATTCTCTTGAATATCGCAATTTTTGTGGATCAAAAACGCTCTCTATTGGAGAGTTAATAAAAAGTTGTAATAATTTTAATAAAAGAGCAAGTGGGATTATGGTTCCCACACCCCTCTTCCCCCATTTGGGGGAAGCTTGTATCTTCCAATTTGTATTTTGCTTTCTACCTGCACAGAACTAGAGTAGTATCATGTTAGGCTAGCTTTCAGTTTTACAAAGTTAAAATTAATTTTTACTTAGAGTTTCATTTATGCAAATTTTAAATTTGTTTCAATTTTGCATTTTAATATTTTCTTAGATTTGTTGCATGCTAAACTGAATACTAACCTCCTTGCTTTCCCGAGTACGGTCTTTGACCTGAAAGAGACTCTTGAGTAGTAATTAAACAACTTGTGGTTTTTTATTTATTTACTTTAAGCACTTTACATATTTTTCTGTTAGTTAAGTTTTACTCATCAAAATCTTTTGAATCTCGCTTTAAGCGGATCAAGAGTGCTCTCTATCGGAGAGTTTTCCCTTTTTTTTAAATCTCTTGAATCTCGCTTTAAGCAGATCAAGAGTGCTCTCTGTCGGAGAGTTCAACAAATTGGAACAATTATTTCGCATGCTCCGCATATGCTCTACCCATCACAGGCTAGTCTGAGCTTTGGGATATCAAAAGCGATAGTTTTGCAATATTTAAGTTTTCCACATTAAGTTAATTCACTCATGCTAAGAAAATCAAATCCCATTCAACAAACGAAAATATGGCGTTACCGTTAAATGATCAAGTGGGGAAATTTTGCCTAAGGATGCGGGAAAAGCTAGGAGGCAACCTCATAGCACAGTTAGACTACACCCTTGTTGGTGTAGTGTTGAACACTGCTCTAGAGACTCCATTCCAACCGACATGCCCTTGTACGAAGCTACTTAGATCATAATCCAGACACATTCCCCGAACCGCAAGGTATATCGGGAATCCCCTCATCCTCCATTAATCAACTCATCCCATAAAATCCTTAATAAAATAAACCAAGAACATTCGCACAACAGTCTTTTCAGCGCAACACTCCAATGATTAGTGACTCCATTAGCACTGGTCTCGTTCATTAGCAACAATATTTCAATATTTTGTTTTTTATCTATCTTACAATTGTTGTTTATTTTATGGTATTATGTTGTGGATGTGTTTTAATTAATTTGGCAAATAGACTTGGTTTAATTTGCATCAACTAAAAAACTCCTAAAACAACACTTTTTCCAATCACTCAACATAAACTAAAAAAACCTTAGAAACCTTTTTTTTAGTAGGGTCTACCACCGTTGGCTTTGTTAGGATTTTTTCCTAAACAGAGGAGTCAAAAATCAGGTGACAACACCTGACTCAAGACTTTCCTCCAAGGCCACAACGAGCATCTTTGAAAGATTTATGTCGTGCTTCCCCCCAGGTGTGCATTTCGGTGGCAACAAGACTGACCAACCATACATTGTTTTATAAGGTGTAAAAATTCAAAGAATATGATGTGGTTACTTCACTCTAGATCATATTCTACAAGTCCTAAACTATTTTAGCTTACACAAATTACACCAAATCTATCCATGGTGAATTGGGACTAAACAACGTTGCATGGATATGTGGGTATGTTGTGCACAGGTATGAATAACTTAGTTTGTATTCCTAAAAATTGGGTACAGAGGCGCAAGGGTCTGACTAAATACAAGTGGATAAAGAAACATATATTCATGTTTTTTTTAAGCAAGGTTAAACATTTTTGTTGATCCATCCATTGTCGAAGAATGCGAGTCTAATTTGGGCACCTTTGGCTTCCCTGTTATCACTCAAAATAGTCTTTTTGGGTAAATCAGTCTCAAGGGGGACGAATTTTCATTTCAGAAAGGTACCTCTATCCATAGCATAATCCTTCTCTCTTCAGAATTAGTGCATGCTAGCTCTAGGGGGTATTCCTATTTTTTTTTGTAACTTTGAATTCTTATTTTCAAAGGTGATTGATGCCTATCCCAATGTACGATGAGAGAAGTTGGAAGAGAAAAAAAATCAGTGAAGTGTTCAAATATTAGATTTTGTTAATTGAAATTTTAGAAGTTTAATCATAAATCCAAGAGAACTACGAAGAATGCCCCAACAGTAAACAACTTAATAAATTAGACAATTATTATTATTATTATTTTGAATTAATTCCTAGATAAGTCTGGTCCCAAGGAACTGAATGGACTTGAATAAACTGTTATAAATTAAAACCTTGTTGACTCATGAAGCTATGAAATTGATACATTCATACTCAGACTATAAGACAAGAAGATAGGAAGACATGACTGAGACTAAATGTTGAAGAAGATAGAAGAACTCTAAAGGGCCTTGTTTCATCATTTTATTACTGACTATATACTCCAAATATGAAAGGTTTGGACTAAATTGTTCTAGTATGGGCACACCCAAGGTTATGCACAAGAACGGGCATGGACACAACCAATCTTCTAGGTAATATTAAGAGAAAATATGACAAAGTGATTTCATATGTTCCAATCTTCTAGGGAAATCCTATCAGGCTTAAACCAGATCTCAAAACTCACTTTTGTAACACTTATAAAAGAAGTAAAACAACCCTTAGCTTCTTCAATTATGATGTCAAATCACTCAAAAAAATTATCCTTTACTTATGTCAAGCCAACAAGGAATATATAGTTGTAAATTTCAATTCATGAAGAACATAAATGGTTGGAAATCAAATTTATAATTTAGACAAGTTGTGGATAGCTAAAAAACTCATTAACATACACTACCTAATCATGTACTCCATTGGGTCCACTTCCCTGCATGAACATTATTGTAGCCTAGGTATCCCCAAGCCAACTCCAGGTCTCCATCTACAAATCCAAGCTACCTACCGCTACTTGGGGCTTGATGACCTCCTGTAAGATGCACAATGCTCCTCCTCTTAAGTAGGGAATTCTCGAAGCAATCAAACCTCTCCATGTAGCCACAATAAAGGAAGTCCACCAATTTGTCAAGAGAAATCCAACACCCTACAAAAAAATGCCAAACAAGCACCCAATTTAGGTCAAGCAACCATTGAGCAAGCTATATCCAATGCACAAATCCATCATGAACCATCTCACATGTGCCAATCTATCAAGTAACACAGAGGTCAAGCAACCACTAAGCAACCTATCTTCAATTTCCAAATCCATTGTGAACCATCTCATATGTGCCAATCCATCAAGTGCCATCCAAGGGCTGAACATACATCATATATCCCAAATCTCGTGAAGCATCCCATAAAAAGGTGTAAATACTTTTGAAATAACCTGAAAGCTAACATAAATGTTGCTAGTGCACTACCCCATTGTACAAACTTGCATGCACTGTAACATTGCATTCGATGGAGCTAGATTGAGTGATATCATAGTATGTGGCTTTTTTTATTGAGCTATCCAGAGCGAGAGCATAGTACATAGCATATGATACATCCTTTACTTTTCAAAAATTCATTTCATAACTGGGAGAGCTCATCTAGGGGTAGGTTCAAACCATTTTAGTGAATTCAATGCACTTTTATTTCTTCTAAATCTGGTTTATAACATAGAACTCATAATTTTACAGGCTTATGGTGATTCTGCTATGACAATTAACTAGATGAATAACCTTGTGCAGGTCAAACATGTAGGTTTTCTATGTTTGGGGATGCACATCAAAGAGATATCATATTTAGAGGACATAACTTACACTCACATCTATCAAGACCTGAACATAGAGGCATATATTCTCTCCAAAGATGATCTAGGGGAGGCCACTCAATGGGGCACGTAAAAAGAATACAGGGATGGAATTTTGTTTTGATCAAGAACTTTCTCAGTTGAATATTTTTAGTGTTTTTTGTTAAATTTTGGTTAGGGTTATGGTTAGATGCAGAGAAATCAAAATTTGTACATACTTTAATGAAAATTAAATACAACAGACTAGCACTGAAGCAAGATAGTACAACATTATAATTTAAAACATAATTTTTATCTCTTTCAACTTTAACACTACCCAGTGGGTCCTCGTGTTAAAGTAATCTTCAGTAACATATAACCAGTAGTAGTAGAATCATTAACAATAACATGTCTAATTAATAAGAAGAACAAGTTACGGTACTTACCTAGAGTGTGGGACCCTTCCTATCTTTATACTCAGAAGTAATTACTTTCATAACAGATTGTGCCTCTCAAAGGCCAGTCAATCACTAGGAACAGATGACCCTTATGAGAAGGTAAGTACAAACCAGAGAGAGAGAGATGAAGGTTGTAGTACGGTCAAGTAATCAATTACAGTCAAATCACAGTGGCAGCTCCAAGCAAGGCCTAGCGCAAGAGGTCTGATCTAAATAAAAAATCTCAGTGCATAGATTCAACCCAAGCAATGTCTCGGCATAAAATATCATACCTTAACAAGGTTTCAGACCAATATATTAGACCACAGTAAAGTTTTAACAAATAGATTAGATCTCAATCAGACCACAGGAAAGACTCAAAACAAAAACTGAGCATAACACATTAGATCAGGGCATAACACAATAGGTCCGAGCATAACACAACAGATCTGGGAAAAACATAATAGATCTGGGCATGACATAAAATATTTGGACATAATACAAGAGATATGGGCATGACACAATACATCTTCCCTAGGCAAGTCGACAAGGGTTAATGATATCCACAATAAATCAGTTGGAAGCCCACAAAACAAACTTGGGTGACTGCAACCTTCACAATATGTCTTTAGCAGGACTTATGGAACCCAAATTAGGTCATGTCTAGCCTAGAAGAAACCACAATAGGTCACGACTTTCATAGGTGGGATCAATAGGCTCACATTTACCTCTAAACTGGCTCATGGCATGCTGAACAAACTCATAACAGACATAACCAAGCTCACGTTAGGAAGAATCAAGCTCACAGTAGACTAATCAACAGCTGAGACAAGTTACAGTGATAGTTTCCCTAGTTAAATCAGTCCTCAAAGGTCACGGTTCATAGCAGTAGCATACTTCTAGCAACATACGAACTTTGACATCAACCTACAATAATAAAAATCAGATCTGAGATGATAATCTTCAACAGTTGGACGGAAAGCAGCAACAAACTCTTCTTAAACCCTTGATGTCAACTTTAAGAACAGATCTGAGAGATGTGTGGTAATGATAATCTTAAATGACAAATTAGACTTCATTAAATAGGGTCTTGGAGACTTCTATAGAAATTGAAGGGAGCGAGCTTTGGAATTGAAGATAGATCCATTGTTGGTGATTGAATGCGCTTTTGATGATGGAATAATCTGCAAAAAAATGGAAAATATATCTTGGAGGATTGTTACAGAATCTACTGAGCTCTACTTAAGACAATAGACACATTATCTGGATCCTTCACACCTGGTTGGATTCCAAAGGATTTTTCCAATGGCCTCAATGCAATAACACCAGATTTGTTGTGGAAATCTAGAGGCTTCTGATGCACAAATGAAAGCAGTTTCTTAACCTAAGCTCTGATACCATGCGAAATTCCACAGGATAGATCACTAAGCTTGAACAAACCTCACTTAATTTCACAATGTTTTAACTGAGAAGAATTAGGAAGAAACATTGATCAAAACACTCATAAAAATGAAACACATGAAAAAAAGTTGTTGATACATTCTTCAGTAATAAGATGGTAATCAAAATATGTTACAATAGAATGAAGTGGATAGCCTCTGATAGGATTCAAATTCACCTCAAGTGGCATGCTTAGTTTGCATTAGAACCATCTCCTGATAAGGTCTAGTGGCCACTGATGATGAGTGGCTAGTAAACTGAGGTGGAATGGCGCATGAATGAGTCACTGGGGCTAGAAATTAGGGAATGAGACTCCAAGGAGGCACATAACTGACTAAAAATGGTCAAAAAGGGCGCTTCTACACTCAATAGCAGTGAAACTAGGTGTAACCGTCAATTAACTATGCAATCAAGGGGACACGGCACCCAAATCATGGAATTGAATGTCCTGACTCCTAAAATAATGCATGATGGCGCCTTTAGACTTCACTGATGTAACCAAGGCATCTGAGTGGATAAGAGATCTAATGATGGCCAAATTTAATCTCTAGGGGTCTAAAAATAAGGACTAGGTGCTAGGAGACTCACCTACCACTGCATGGAATGCATGTAAGATGCATGCATGCAAAATGAATGCAAAGCATGAAAAGACCAAGATGAGATGCTTAGAATATTCCAAAATCATTATAATCTTTAATTGGATGGATGCCCCAAAACAACCAAAAATTCCCCTTTTTTCTATGCCAAATACACCCTGCTCAACTAAAAAAGAATCATTTAGTGAATGATTGTTTTCAAATGATGTTTATTTTGTCCCACTTTGGTATTCACAATATGGCTAAAAATAATTGTTTTCCAGTGTGCAACATGCTCTTTATATGGAGGACCAACATATTTACAATCGAATGATCCCTTCTCCATGAACACATAGGACCATTGGATGAGTACATTTGACTAGCCATCCACCCTTTGTAGCTCCTCTAAATATTCCATATCCCTTCCTCCCAACACTATGATAGATAATGGTGGTTAAATGGGTGCTTTTGTATGATCTGGAGGGACATGTGTTCTTTTTATAATTGGTGGCCATGAGTTGATAGGAATAGGTCTAGCTCACACATTTCAATTTTGGGAGGTGAGATTCCAACTGAGGTGATGGAGTGGATCTACGACGAATCTCCTTTATTCCTCACATGTGCAAAAGGAGGCTAGCACACCACTTGTACAAATGGATGCAATTAATTATCCCATATTTCTAGATCCGATCTTAGCCATTTGCGGGGTCTAATTCATGTGGGGTCCTGATCATCTTACCTTTGCACAAATGGACATGATAATTCAATGCAACTTGCATGACAAACCTCCAACTATTCACAGGGCACCACTCATGATTACCTCACACAAATTTAGTTTTGCACGAATGTATAAGATTAAATTAGGGAGAGGTATACATTGAATTCATGCCATTCTTGAGGGACCAATCTCGGTTTCCTATCACATACGTATATTTCTGAAAATGGACTAGATTAACTCACAGAGTTGCACGATGAATCCATGTCATTCGTAGGGGAAAACTTCCCGTTACCACTCAATTATGTGTATTTGTGCAAATGGGAGGGATTACAAGTTGGGAGTTTCACGATCAATCATGGCCATTCATGGAGGAATTTCATTATTACCACTTGTTCATGTTCCTTTGCGCGAATGACCAAGATCTGATGGCTCCAATCTACAAGGTAATATGAACCATTCAGCTAGCTTGGGAAAAATTGCCCCTTCTTTCTCTATGAGGGCGTTATACTTTGGTAATATGAGTTATGGTTGCATGTATGTTCAAGGGAACAATACCCTCCATGCTCTTTAAAAATATATCATGGAAAAATCAGGTGTTAAACCATAGATCAATAACCATTAATATCGAGGTGAATATGAACCATTGTATCACTATATATCTAGAACATATCATGAGCATGAGATTATGTAAGTACAAATGCATACTAATTCATACTAAAGAAAAAAACCTTACCTAAAGACACATTAGATGAATTTTATCTTAACAAAATCCTAAGTGACTAAATATTCTAACATTCCCCCTTAAGCACCACTTGTGATAGTATTTAAGGATTTAAAAGGATGACACAATAGGAGAAGGAAGGATGCATTAGAGAATATCCACCATTAATGAAAAATTCTTGAAATCCTAAGATAGATTGAAGTTTTGAAAACTTCACTTTTGTAAGAGGCTTTTTGAATATCTCTACAACATAATCATCCATAAGGGAAAATAGCACTTAAAGAACGCGATCTTGAATAATCTTTTTGATGAAGTGCATATGTATCTCAATGTGTTTTTTGAAATGTGGTTTTTGCATTGATGTTGAGTTGGATCTTTGGAAGGCTCGATGGTTCTTTAATTGTCACACCTGAGGGTAATTGGATGCTACTACTAGAAGCAAAACTATGAAAGGATCTTTAGAAGCCATAGGTTTCTTAACTTGCATTAATTGTGGCTCAATACTCTACTTCTATTAAATAAGAAACAAGAGATTTTTGTTTCTTACAAGCCCAAGTGATAGGTCCGGAACCAATACTAAATCATAATCTGCAATAGAATTTTGTTCATCAAGGTTTTCAACACAATTTGAATTAGTGAATCCAACCAACAGAGGAGTCCCTTCTGAACTATAATGTATCCCAAACTGAATTTGTACCCCAAATATACTGAAGTATCATTTTTACTACTTTCTAATGACTTTCATGGAGAATTTGCATATGTTGGGAAATAAGACCAATAACAAAGGAAATATTAGAATGGGTATGATTCAAGAACAAAATATTGTCAACCAACTAATGGTACAATGTGGCATATACTTCATTAGTAGTGTAGATGGCAGTAATTTTGACTCCAAACTAGACGGGAGATGGGCTTGGTTTGCAATCTCCCATGTGAAAGAAATAAATAAGGTCGCATGCATGCTTAGATTGAGAAAGAAAATTCATTCTTTGGTTTTCAATAATTGGAGGCCAAGAAAATAATGAGAATGTCCTAATTTGGTTATTTCAAATTTTTCCTTAAGGCTATATTTCACATGGGTTAAAATTGTAGGGTAACTACCAGTGAGAATAAGGTCATCAATATGAAGGGAAACTAATTATGAGATGGTTTCCTACTTTATTGGTATAGACAATGGGTTCATAATGACATATAGAAAGACCAATGTTGTGAAGAAAGATATCCATTTTTTCATACCAAGCATGAGGAGCTTTCTTAAGGCCATAGAGATATTTATTAAGGTGACAAAAAATAATGGAGTCATTATGAACATAGCCAGGTGGTTGTTCCATGTAAATTGATTTAATAAAATACCCATTCAAGAAGGTGGATTAGACATCCATTTGATGGGCCTCCCATTTATGTGAAGTGGCAAGGGTGTGAATAAGGTGGATAGAGCTAATTTTGGAAATAGGGGAAAAGGTTTCATTGTATCCAATTCCTTCAACTTGGGAAAATATTTTGGAAACTAACCTTACCCTAAGTCTATGAACGCTTCCATTTGATGCATACTTAGTTTTATACACCTATTTACATATGACAAGTTTTCTTCCATTCAGAAAGGTAAAAGATCCCAAGTATCATTCACCATTAAGGAACAATATTCTTCATTCATTTCTATTCCCAATATGGATGGAAAAAGATTTTACAATTTGTTTAAGATCATGAGTCTCTTAAACTTGAGCCATAATAGAATAGGCTTGATGGAAGTATGAATGTGTTCGGAGTTGATTTGTGACATCACTGACAAGATCACCAACTTCTTTGCATGTTGTATGGACCCAATTAGCAAGCAATGGTGCTAGTGCATGCTAGTTTTCAATGGACCCAACTAGAGGAAAGTGATCAGGCGGAGGTGGATTTTCATCCTCACTGTCATCATCTAAAGAAGAAACCAGAGTAGTATCACTAGTACAAAAATTGGGAATAAAATCTAGCACAATTGTCAAAGATGGACTGTAGATCAATTATGGCAAAAACGCAAAATTAGTGTTGCAAACTGAGAGGATTTCATCAAATTTAGCATCTCTTCTAATAATAATTTCCATAAAAATATGTTGATGAAAACTATAACCTTTTACATCTTCAAAATATTAAACAAAAATGCACTTATCACTCATAGGTTGTAATTATTTCCATTTTTCATCAAGAATGTGAACCCATGCTTCACTAACAAACACATGAAGTAGTTCACATCTGGTTTAATTTTACTCCATACTTCTTCCAGTGTTATATATTTGAAATCCTTTGTGGGAGTGCGATTGACTATGTAATTGGCACAATTAATGGCTTCCACCCAAAAATCAAGATTTAATCCCTTAGATTAGATAATAAATTTTTCCATTTCCTTCAATGTGTGATTATTTCACTCAGCAAGATCTTTTTTTATGGTTTGTATGTAAAAATATGTTGCATTTGAATGCCTTATGCAATGTATTAATTTCATAAATTTATTGTTTACATATTCCCTCCATTATATATTCTTAATTTGCATATTGGATGTCTAGATTGTTTTTCTACAAGATCCTTGTAGACAAAAACATATCAAAAAATTATTTCTTAATTTTAAAAAAGTAAACCCACGCATGTCTAGAGAAGTCATCAATAAAAGTTAAGAATTACTTGATGCCAAAGGAAGAAGTATAAGGAAGAAAACCACACAAATAATTGTGAATACGCTACAAGGGGGCTAAGGCGTGCTAAGAGGCACATTTATGTAATGCTCCCTCCGTGAGGGCTCCATGGTCATCCTATTACCTTTTCAACCCCTATAGGTTATGGTAAAAATTTAATAAGTGAAGGGGTAATTTTGAATGCATTAATTGTCAAGTTTTATTAATTTCAAAACTTAGGATAGTGTGCAATGTATTAAATGTAAATATTTTATTATTATTTAATTTTGCAATGAGTGGATATGCTTAGTTGTCCAAGAGGGTGCATAAGAGATATTTTGGACCCAATGATTTGTCATCCACAATGGATACTAGAATAAAAGCATATAAAATCAATAAAGCCACAAAAAGGATGGAAGGCAGCATAAAAGCAGGAAAAATGAAAAAAGCAGGAAGCGGAACAAAAGCATGAAAGTTCATAAAAGCATTTAAGAAAGAAGAAAAGCAGGAAACACACTGGAAAAGTAGGAAAGCCTAGAAAATCCAATAAAATCAAGATGTTTCCAAAAGCATAAAAGCATACCAAAGCAGAAAGGCAGCAAAGCAAGGAAAAAGAAGGAAAAATCTACAGGAACAAAATTAACCAATGAGCGCGCACTGGTTGAGTTGGATGGACCACAGTCAATGTATCTTGAGGTCAAATAATGTTATAGAAGAAGGTGGTGCACCCCAGTGCATATATTTTGTTCATTTGTCATTTGTCTTGAGAGCTCTGCATCTTAGAGGCTTGGGTGATGCGGCCTTGGCCATCATTGGGTGATGTGACCAATTGCAAATTTTGATCCAGTTGAAAGATTGTGAGATCTTCTGTTGGAAGCTTGATGAAGAGGATGCTCAGTCTTATTCATAGATTCTAATGTGTCCATGAATTGGTATTTTCATATCTAATCCATCCCATAGTTTGAAGGATTCAAGTCTCGATAAATTGTGAAGAGATAGATGCATCAGTGCGTGAGATTGTGATGTGATTTGGTCAGAGAAGAGGGAACTATGAGAAATTGTGCCCCCTAAGAGTTGTATCAGCTGTCTTGTGCCTTCAATGAGCTATGACATGGTCCTTTATTACCCATGGCTCTAATCCAGTGGTGGAATTCCTTTCTTTTATTCTCAGACACTTCATTCTTGCTTCAATATTGTAAGATCTTAAAGATCATGGACATTATGTAATTCTAAGCTTCAATAGACTGTCAATTGCTACTCTAGAGTTTGGTTTAAGTATGATATAATTCAAAGGCATGTTTTTGGTTTCATATATGATGTGTATTGCATAATTTATGGTCATTTACTGATGTTTGTAACTCTTTATTTTCAAGGGTTGTTCCCTAGCTAGGAAAATTTAACTAGTTTCATGTTTTGAGGTTTTTAACTTTCAAGTTCTCTACTAAATTCTGATCTGAAAGTCTTGTTAGTAAATTATGATGTAATAAATCCCATACATGTCTACAGAATAGAAATTACGAAGCTCCAGAGGCCATTCTAATTTTTCTGGAAATCCTCACATTCAATAGTCCTAGATTCGCCCTTTGTAATTGTTTGATATTTTTACTATCAGATCTTATTTGTAAATCCATATTAAGTCCATTTCAGGTTAGGGTAATTACTTCTAGATAACCTAAGGTTATATTATTTCCAGACTGCACCAGAAGCAGTGGATTTTCCACAAAAGTCCTTGGGGAATGTGCATTGATAGCTTTGGTTCTTCCAGAGAAATATTCCCGGGCATGACGCACTCCCAAAAGTGCGTTGTTGAAGTATTGACCTTGATTCCACCTATATTGATTCGTCCATATGTGTTTGGTTCAAAACCAAGTCTTCCTGGTTTTTTTGAGAGGGTTTGACAGTGTTTGAAATCTAACTAGTTCAGTGGTGTTTGAGTTTCTGAGACAATTTCCTATCGATGCTTAATATCCCAGCTGTGAGTATTAAGCTTCCTTACAAAGGTGGCTGAGGTTAATAGTGGCCAGATCATCTTGTTACAAGTCTAATTAAGTCCATACAAGTCTCTGTTAACATGTTCGAAAGGTTCTCAGGGTGTTTGGGATTGTTTGGAACAAGGTATTTTTTAGCCTCCACAGCTAGAAATTGTACCTAATTCCATAATTGTTGAAATTGGCTCATTGGGATTGAGTTAATATTTGTGGTTATAGATTAGGGATATTACAATTTACCAAAACTATCTTGATGATTTTATCTGAGAACACATCCAATACAAACACCATCTCTACAAGAAATGAGAGGAATACCAATCACCATTTTCTAATTACATAGCTACTAAAATGAGCGATAGTTTAGATGACGAAATTTATCATACCAAAGTTTGCTCAAGTCATTTCTATGAGAAATAAGAACTAATGGAAAAGATGATGACTCAAAGTTGTCAAATCTATAAAACTTAGTAATATCATACACAATTCTAGTTTCTACAACTTGCTTGGGCTCTTTTAAATCCTTAATTACAACTTGGTGGGGTGGCAAATCTACAATATTACATTCATCTAAATTAGTGATCTCATAAAATGACATATATTCTAAGAATACTTGGAACACATAATACATATTTGAAACACATTTGAAATTACCATCATCCAACTAGACTACTCTAGACCCCACAACACCAAGAAGTCTATCATCATCAACAATTTTTTTTAAATGTTACATTCATTTAGAGTAGAAAAAATGGCTTTATTCTTATCCATATGATAAGATTATATAGAATATATGAGCCATTTGTTAGAACAAGAAGTAAATGATGCATTAAAGGAAAAAATGGAACCAAAAAGTGCATGTCCATGAGAAGAAGAGTTATAAGAATAATCAAGATTGATTTTGTGCTTCTTCTTTGTTTCTTCCAAGAATTCCATTTTATTAAAACACTTAGATTCCACATGAACATCTCACCCACAAAAATTGCAGTATAATTCAATACTTTACCTTCTGATTTAGTGCCTTTATCACCATTGGGTGTAGGAACCTGCTGAGAGGGTTTGGAACCATTTTTTTTCTTATTGTTGCAAGGGTGTTACTTATTTGGATGCTTGGATTTATCATTTTGTTGTGTCACAAAGGATTTAATAGATATAACTACGGTGTTGATCACTCCAAGATGCAAGAGCTTATATTACTCTCTAATCAAAGAATCACAAAAATATTCAAGACTTAGGGATTATATATAAGGAGACCCTAGATATTATCTAATGGAGTGAAATGTAGAACATAAATAGAATAAGGGGGACCCAAATTAGCAAGAATAACATAAAAACATTTTTTTTCTAGCTTAGATATCTTGCATTCTTCAACTAAGAGTCCTAAGTATTTTAATTTAGATATATAGTCTTCAATGCAAGAGAAATCACTTGGATTTAAAGAAACCAATTGATTTTCAAGATGGTGACCTCCAATCTCATTGTGGTGACCAAATACGGTTTCCAATTGTTTCCAAGATGCATCTAGTTGGTCAATTCTTTGAAGGTAGAATTGTAATTAATTTGATATTGGCATACCAATTAATTCATGTTCTTCATCATTTTTGCTATGTCATTTTAGTTTCTTTGAGGAATTAATGTAGGTAGCTTATTTTCCCAAAGTAATTTAGTAAATTCCCTTACTTTATAAGTCATCCTCCATATGGTCTCTCCATGAGAAGTAGTTGGTATTCATAAGCATAATATCACTTGGACTAGCCATATTATAATGTGCAGCCATATTATAATGTGCAGGTAATATGACCTCAAAGTAGAAACTAATGGCCTATATGCAAAGATCTCGAAAAAATAGATAGTTTAAAAAAATGACACTAGAAATGGACTCTGGATGTCAAAGTTATGCATTTTTAAAAAAAATTCATAAGATGGAACCAAGTAGTCACATAGAAGGCATAGATTGAGCCATGTGGTGATGGTTGTTCGATGCAATAAATATTTCCTCCTTTTGACTTGAACCTAAGACCTCTTACTTAATAAAGCAACTTACAACTGAATGAGTTAAACAAAATATATAGTAATATTAATAAGGACAACGATGGTGTTGCTATTGCTGTTGTTGACAAATAAAAAACAAAATTTTGAAACCAAACTTTTCAAATTGGGGTTAGACCATTGTTAGCTTACTTGAAATTTAAGTGTAAGTTTTCTCATTGTTCTGATTTACCATGTTCGCACAAGGCACATGGAAAAGAGCATATGTAGCTAACAAGACCCTTTCCTCTTTGTTTCTAACTTTCCAAGTTTACATGAAGCACAAAACAAAGAGTATATGCAAAATGAAATGGTAACAATCTATGAATAAAATAGAAAACCAAGATAAAATATGAAACAATATGAGAAATATTTTTAAAAAATCCATTAATGTAAATAGTATTTACCTTTGAATCTAGTAAAATGGCCATATCTTGGGAAAATTGAAATCTTTATGAGTGAAGATTTTTTTTTTCCAACTAAATGAAGTTCTCTAGATGCAATGGAACACCTCTCTCAGCTTAGAAATGTGCATAAATAGTAGAATCTAGAAATACGTTAATGCATGTAACTACATGGGTTCAAGATCTTGATCAACAATGGGGGTGGATCTTCATAAGAATTATGATACCATGTTCTTGTAAACCAAGGTATCTCCATATAGTTTGAATACATTAAGAAACCACTCATACAAACAAATCATATATCAACACATCAATACTTTTATATGGTTAAAAACTTTACAGATGGAAACAATCCACGGCCCCAGCCAAATAGCCACTTGAGGCAATATATTAATGCAAAGGAAAAGGAATTTACATAAGATTTTCTCATAATAAATCCTCGAGCAAATGACCCTCCATGCTCTTTAAATATATAGCATTGGACAATTGGGTGCTAAGCCATGGATAAATAGCCATTAATATCAAGGTGAATATAAACCATTGGGTTACTTTATGTTTAAAACATATCATGGCATTTGGATTGCATAAGTGCAAATGCATACTAATGCATATTAAATAAAAATACTTTACCTAAAGGAAAAATAGACCAACTTGATCTTAACTGACTCCTAAGTGTCTAAATATCCTAGCAATTCACGTACACAAATTTGACCGAATCATAAAATAGATAAATGAAATACAAAAAATATAAATAAAGAATGCCATAACACATTTAGAACACTTATATTCATGGAAAATAATCCTTCAACTGGCTACAAATGAAGTGTGTTCCATCCATCCTTACACTCTCGGACACACTTAATATCTCTATGATGGAGGCCACCACTGATCTAAGACTATCATTCTAGAAGAGTGATGTTCCTAAGTTTTCCTCCTCATGCCACAACCCATAAAAATACATGGTGCCAAAACCTCTTCTATAGTTTTCCCAATCAACTAGTACTCTTCCCCCTCAATCCACACATCACTAGAAATGACATCTTCTTTTCTACAAGAAATCCCATAGGCAATCCCAATTCCCTTCCAGTGATATGGCATAGGATAGCTAGGGAATTTCACTACTAGGACAATGGGGATTCTTAGGTGTAGGCCAAGTTTCCTCCTCTAATAAACCCAATAATTATTAGCACCAATTTCCCATGGAAATTGCATCAACATGCATGGAACTGTAGTCCAAAACATAACTATCCTCCCCTTTCACTCCCAAAATTTGTACCAACAATGAATACTAGGATCATGCCTCACATCTATGGGCTACCAAAAATACACAAGGATGGTGCTCCGACCTTAAGGATGATTGTGACTACCATATGCTGTCCAACTTACCATCTCACAAATTATCTCGCAAAATATGTTCCACCTCTTACAGGGCACGCTTCTTCTTTTATTAAAGACTCAACTTACTTTGTTAACAACATTAAAAATATGAAGATTGAAGACGATGATGTCATGGTTAGCTTTTATGTTTCTTATATATTTACCAAGATGCAAGTGAATGATGCCATCAAAATCATCATAAACATCATTGGTCCAAAGAAAGATATCTTGGTAAGAACTTGTTTAAAATCCACTCATTTCATCATTCATGGTGAAATATATGAACAAATTGAAGATATGGCCATGGGTTCCCCCTTATCCCCTGTGGTAGCCAACATATACATGGATCATTTCGAGAACATGGCAATCAAAACTACTCCTCTAAAGTTGAAATCATGGAAGAGATATCTCGATGAAACAAATGCAACCTAGCCTCATGGAAAATCAGTTAAAAACTTTTTAAGTACTCCTCTAAAGTTGATATCACGGAAGAGATATGTTGATGACACAAATGCAATCTGCCCTTATGGAAAAATCAATTAAAAGCTTTTCTTGATCATCTCAATAGTTAGATAGAGTGCATAAAATTCACCATGGAAGTTAAAGATTATGGTCAATTGCCTTTTCCAAATGTCTCGGAGAAACTTGATGATTCACTATCCCACGGGGTCTACTGAAAAAAGACACACACTAATAAATATCTATGTCAACTTACACCACCATGTGACCCAAAAAAAAGCATAGTCATTAGCTCTCTTACAACTAGATCTATAAAAATCTTTGCTCAAGATTTCCCTAATCAAGAAATACAACATCTCTCTGCAATTATCAAGGAGAATGGCTACCGTGATTATTTGCTAAGAAGTGCCTTTCACAAGGTTCAACATAATGAGTGGAGGATAAACAATGACTCTACCACAAGCTCGAAAACTACTCTTCCTTATATCAAAGGAACTTTTCGAAAATTGTGAGGATCTTGAGAAAAATAAAAATAAAGGTTACATTCACCCCTCCAACTCCAAATTTCGTGAGAAGGATGATGGACTCAACAAAAGATATAGTTGATACCAATAAAAAAAAGTCTACGTCATCCCATGGTCATGCAAAAGTATATATGTTGGATAAATAGACCATCCTTTCCCAACTAAAAGCAACGAACATTGTAAAATATCTCTTACTACTACGTCATCCCATGGTCATGCAAAAGTATATATGTTGGATAAATAGACCATCCTTTCCCAACTAAAAGGAACGAACATTGTAAAATATCTCTTACTACTACGTAAAAGGGTCAACACCTCTAGAACACTTAGAAATACAATGCACCATTTGTATGGAAGATGCAAAAATCATAGTGAATATTGATCATTTTACCAAACGTAAAAGGTTAAACACTTATAAATACAATGCACCAGATTTGTATGGAAAATGCAAAAATCATAGTGAATATTGATCATTTTATTAAACACTATATTTTAGAAGTTGAAGTTGAAAATCTTGGGAATACTCTAAATAGGGTTTATAGTTGAAAATATAGTAATAATAATATTCTAGTTTTGACTTTTGGAATGTATTAAATTAGATTATGTAAAATGTTGCAAATATGGTAGTATGGATTCCTATTGCAAAGTTCAAGGCCAAAGCCAGACTAGTGAATGGCTAGGCATGTATGATGTAAATATCCATATATGAGCCACTATTACTCCAAGATGGTTGTGTAAAGGACAGTAGAGAGGCTATGGTTTCATTCTATGGTCAGTAATAATTGTCTTTTCATCAATCCTCTCATTTTTTCCATTTGACTATATCAGTCACTCTCCATCTCCATGCAGAATTTCTTGTTGTTCTAATTAACCATAATTAGCATAGTGAAGAGGAAATTGCATATATTAGAAGGAGGATGATGGTTGTAGGTAAAAATAGAGGCTGGGCAAGTTAGGAAACCTTCACTGAATTACAATTGCTACTCTTTAGATTCTTAAGAAACTAAGTATTGATTTTTCAAGTAATTCTGTAAAAACATACAATAAGTTGGACTCTTTCTCAAACATTGAAAAACACTCGAAGGGAGCTTTGAGGGACTATTGAGCAGAAAAAGAGCAGGTCTTCCTTGTATTGTGTAGGGTGGTGGAAACGAGTTCCATGGAGATGCTTATAATGCTTTGTGGTGAGCAGATTGACTAAGCACGAGAGCAATTGAATTGACACAAGGGAGAGAAGCCTGTTAGTTATTTCATTTTCCATGTTGACTTCATGGCAATTCTTGGGAGTAGTATTTACTACCTATGGTTTGATTGGAAATTGCTCTTACATAGATCTTCTTCATCTCAGGGAAGAGTTTTTACTGTTGTGCAAAATTATGTTTATTTGTGTTATGAATATTATTGTTTATGCATGTGGTGTGTAAAAATACCTGTTGATTCCCTCGGCATGCCTGATCAATCCAACCAAATCCATTGTATTACCTTCTGTAGTTTGTTTTGTACGCTTACGTTTCTGTATTAATATTTCGATGATCCATTTTCAAGAAGAAGACGCAGTGGACTTTTCATGGAATGAATGCCCAAAACAAAAATTGAATGAATTTGCAACCTAAGTTCTCCTGTACTTGTGAGAAAACTTCAACAAATCCCATAAAATAATGCAAAACCAATCATTTCTATGAAGAAAAAATAAATATTATCACTATTCCAATAATGGGTGTTCTTCCTGTTTAAATGACATAACATTTTTTATATTTGATATTAGTGAGTGAAAGGGATCGATACAAACAATCATTTTGTACGAAGAAAAAAAATTATTATCACTATTCCAATCGAATAATGGGTTTTCTTCCATTTGTTTCCAATTCCAATGGCTGAAAACCAGTTTTCATATCGTTTAACAGGCGATCGTTGACTCTATGTCTGCCATGCAATCGCATTACCAGTAAGTGCGTTAAATACACAGAACATAATTAATTGTATCTTTTTATATTCCATTCAGTACACAGAAAAAAATTGCTCGATACTCCACAACGATCATAGTCATACATTCCATATATCATTATGATTTGCAAAATAAAAATATTCCATATATCAGTATGATTTGTTGGATACAATGATCCGATAGTTTGGATCTACAAAGAAAAACTATGTTTCCAACTTTAAACACATTCGTGACAGATTAGAAAATGAAAATTTCTATGACTTAGGTTTGGAACTGCAAAATGCTGAAAATTTCTATGACTCAGTTCAAAATTCTGAAATTTTCTATGAGGCAGATTTGTAACAGTGAGTCACTGGAAATGATGCTGAAATTTTCTATGAGGCAGATTTTTAACAGTGAGTCACTCGAAATGATGGAAAAGATGCAATGCAGTTTATTTAAGTCTCCATTTACATTTTCTAGCTTTTACACAAAATACACCATATCTATAAATAATAGTTATAAAATAAAAACATTGAAACATTTAACAATTACAGTAGAAAAAAACATTGAAACATTTGATCACAAAGAAGTTTACATTTAATTTTTTTTGGCTTAAAAATAAAATAATTTTGAAACTTTTTTAATACTTAAAATTTTTTAATTTTTTTATATTACTTAAAATTTAGAACTATTTTTTAAAGTACAATTTTAATTGTATTGATAGATGTTTATGGTTTAGAATTTGATTTGGACTAGTTACTATACTTTTCTTAGACTGCCACAGGATGAGACAAATGTATGACAATAAGCATGGTTTCAAATTAAAAATAAACAATTATAAAAAATAATTTATTTTTAGTCTTTTACTTATTTACCATATTCAATCGATTCCTTACAATTTACTATTTTCAAGTTATGTGTAGTATGTTAAGTAAAGAAGTATGTCCGTGAGAGAGAGAGGGTAGAAGAAACCAAACTATTTACACAGTTCTAAATAAAAGATTTGTCAAATCAAGATTATAGGGATGGTGCTTACAATTTTACCAAAGCAATGGCTACAGTAAAAACAGTTTATTGTCTTAAAGTTTGTATTTATGAGCACACTTGAACTTAAATTTGAACAACAAAATAAAGAGATAAAAGAAGAAAGAAAGAGGTGGGTTTACAATTTATCCAATTAGGTAAATTCAGCACCCTCAATTACTCCTTATGCATCCTAATTGTGTAATTCCATGAACCTAAGTGTAGTTTCAAGAATTTCAATGGGATTTTAACTAAAAAAATCACAAAAAGTCGATACATTTCGGACAAATCTTTGTTAGAGTTTCCAACCTAACCCAACTCCTTGTAGGTATCTGGAATGTGTTTTTTGCTTCATTTGGACTAAGTCTCAGTATTGTTCTGTCATGTCCCAAAAATTTGCATTAGGTCACAATGGCCTAAGCCCCTTGGCCATAGTCATGGTAGTTTGTCAAATTGATGCTAAGGGTCAAATAATTTCCAAGCATGATGTCCAAGTTGGTAATAATGCAAAATTAGATCCAAATGGACAAGGTGGGTCACATCAAGAGAAAATTCTCAATTCAAAGTTTGTAATATTCCCATCCAAATGAACTATCATGGAGGAAAATTACTAGTTCCCTAGGTTGGGGGTGGAAGCATTAAAATTTGGAGTAAAGGAGCTACAAGACCCAAAATGACCTTAGACTTACAAATTCACATTAAATGGGTCAATTAAATAATAATACAAAGAAAATAAGGTGGCATTGGATCATGAGGGCACATAAGAGGTTGTGGGACCCACATGTGGCAAGATTTTTCACTACACTTGGCAGGATTCTCTCACCAATTCGAGTTCAAGATGAAGGGTAACATACTTGGGGGATTTTAAGAGGTATTATTCATGGCATGCGTCATGTAAGGTCGAAATGGAGTGGAAGAATAACTCCCATGGGAGAGGAAGAGGCATCTTAGAAGAATTGTGACACTTGGAACTAGATTCCCCAACTCCTATGACAACAATGATGAAGATTCGATGACACCTATGACAAAGTTCAGACCTGATTGCTGAAATATGACATATATGACATGTCAAGGCTAAAAATAGCGTCCAAGAGGGCGCACAAGGGAGTTATGGAAGCCAAGAAGCTTCCCCATTCAAATTGAGAGAAGATGGAGACTAGGAATTGTTGGACAAGTGGCACACATTGGAATCTCTTCCCAACTTGAGTTGGCATGAGGATTTTGGAAGGAATTCGAACCATGGAGGACTTGAGAAGTTTATAAAAGACAAGAACAAAGAAGGAAATGAGCTTTTGATCATTTTTTATTTGCATCTTTGCAATTTGTAGAGCTTCTAGCTTGTCCATGCTAGTGGAGTATTGTTTACTCTACTTGCCTTAGTACCAATTTCGAGGGTGAAATATTCCCATCCTAATTGGAAATTGGAGAGGCCATTCAGACCTTCCATTTGGAGCTACAATGGATTTATTTGTTGCAGATTGAAGCTACATGGTAGCTTGTGATTCTTTCTTCTTCAACCTGTTCCCATCTCTATCTCACATTTCTCTACATAGTTTGGCTCTTGGAGGAAGGGTGCACATGGTAAGATGTTGATCTCTTTGTGAGATTCCAAGATACACCATTTATTTGTAATATGGTATATTTTCTCTATATTTGATGCTCATAAGATCCTCAGGCCGAAATACCAAGTGAAACTATTTAAAAATACCAAACAATGCATAAATGGTGCCATTTTCCCTATATCGTGTTATGAGAGCTTGAAGTTGCTATATTTCGATTTGTATCAGTTCATCTCTATGATTTTTATGGTGTAAGGAAAGTAATTAATGTCCTGAAGAAGTTTCATATACATTACATAATCCTTTGGAACACAAATCTCAAATTTCATAGCAAGTGGTGAAGTTTCCTATCATTTCCCCCTATGTGAAGACATGTCCACAAACCTATGATTTATGGGAGTTGTAGGAGCCTTTAGAAATTGATTAATGATGCATTTGGGTGCCCATTGAAGTACTTTAACTAATCCATGTCTCTGTTCTGAAATTTGGGAGGGTCATACTGCATTTGGGAAGCCATTAGTGACTTCTACCCTTGGGTGTTTGAACCTCGAATTTACTATTAAATTTCTCTATTTTCTCCTAAAGTTAAATGAATGTTGCAGAAGTCTTTTGAAAGTTTCCAAGGATCCATCAGATTCATTTTTATGTCTTAATACCTTTCAAACACTCTCATTCCCAATTCGAAATCCTTAGGATTCTTTTGGAGCCATCTACCCTTGGGGGTTTCAACATCGATTTTCCTAGTAATTATGCCTTTCATTCTCGAATTGTAAATGCAAGTTGCTAAAGTATTTGTAAATTTTCCAAGCATATAATAGTTGCTTTAATGTGTCCAAATACATCTCAATCCAATCCATACACCATTCGAAAATATTTGGGATCATTTGGGACAGTTTGGGGCTTTACTAGTCCAAGTTTCGAAAATTGACTAAATTGGGAAAATTTTCAAATTGGGGACATTACAGTGGTGTCAAAGCATGGTTCTTGCACCTATGCATTAGGTTCATCCATTGAATAATAAATTTCAGCCATGTCTTACTGTTATGATGAATCCTATGAGTACAATTCTTATGAGCAATATGAATATGATTGTGAGCAATATGAAGCAGAATGTGAATGGTTTGATGAAGAGGTGCCATCATGCAACACTTCTTACAATTTCATAAGGAATGAGGGTTATTCTTATGATCTTGAATGTGATGAAGATGAATATGTCACACTACCAAAGGATAATTCCATGACTGAATTACAAATATTGAGAGCAACATGTAAAACCGTGCCCCAACAATATCAAGCATATCTTGATCTATATAAGGAAGATATAAAAAAATCCACTCCTTTTGAATACTTTGCTGATTGGGTGTTTGAAAATAGGCCCAATATTGAATATGTGGAGTTAGTGAAGAAAGGTTTATGCCACTCTTGCAAAAGACCTTGGAGAGAAAATCATATCCGTTTGAGTGAAAAGAGTAATGAAATATCCAAAGCTTCATTGGGTGCAAGTGTTTCCTACTTGAAGAGAATTTTTGGATTTTCTTCAAATAGAGGATCCAAATATCTTGATCCTAAGGAAACTAAGGGGAAATATGATTCATCTTGCTTGGAGGAGCACAAACGAAGTACCAATCAAAGGAAATGAGAAGAAAGGATGACCAAATGTGAAGCTTCCTTAAACGTAGAAGAAGCCTTACATGAAGAGGATCGAAAGTCACTCCCAAGTGACTCTGAAAAATATGAAGAGACATCACATGATGACACTTCTGCACTTTCTGATCATTTGGGTGAGTTGTTTCATTCTCCTACATCCTACACTTCCATATTTTGCAGCATTCATCCTAATGAAGTATGGGTGAAAAGTTTCTTTTTGATGGTGCCACATGAGGAGTATGAAACTCCTATCTCCCCTCTAGATGATGACATGATTAGAGCACTTTATTATTTAAATTTGCAGAAACATCCTTTGTTACCTTATGATGATGCATATATACATGGATGCACCTATGATGTTCACTTGATTCACTTGAAGAGTCATGATTTTCCTTGCTCCTTGCTTAGTTCAATTGATGTTGGAGGAACTTCATCCAATACTTGGGTGAAGAGATATATAATTGGAGAAAATTCTTATTGGTAGCGAAATACTTTGTTATTTCTTGATGATACACTTATTCAGGGATGCACAAATGGTACTTCTATGAGCCCCTTGAAGGCTCATTGTTTTCTTTGTTCCCTACTTGGTTCAAATTTTAATGGAGATTATTCGTTCACTTCTTGTTGGATGAAAGAACACATGGTTGATTATTTTGATGTATCTTACATACTTTTGGAGCAACATTATAGGACATGGGATCCTCACCTATGTCATTGGAGCAGATTTGATTGGTCGCTTGAAGGTTGTCTGAACTTGGAAAATGGTGGTCTACTTACTTAGAGGTATAAGCACTTTCATGATTATTTGATGAGGCACCTCCTTGATGTACATTTTTATTATGGTGTTATGTACTTTGATGATATATCTATGGTAATCATGATGTTTGGAAGAATGCATACAAGAAAATGGGATCCAGGAATTCTCTTGCCTGATGGTATGGGTTGGAGAGCACTCCTAATTGTTGGAGTGCAATAAAAGCAATGGGACCCTGGGATAAATTTTAGTCTCATTGGTTTCAATTTTTTGGGGACAAAAGTAGTATGGGATATTGAGCCCCACTTAATAAAGTTATTTTAATCAGAGAAGTGCAGCAACAAGCATGGTGGTTCCTCTCTAAAATTTTCATAGAATCTTGAAAACTCAAACTTGGGAAACTCAGTGGCAACTTCAAAGAATTATACAGAAAAGGGGTTTCCAAAATATGAAAGAGGTAAAAGAGTAATTGTGCAAAAAAAAAATTGATGGATTTAATTAATATTTTGGTGTTTAGTGGTGATGACACAGGGGATATCAATATGAAAAAGAAAATCCACATCTCCTTGCTTTTGGAAACACACAATTGTAGTGCATGAGTGCAACTACTTAGAGTTTTAGAAGCAAAGTTTTGGAAGCAAATTTTTGGAAAGAAAGTAGGTTCTTCAACATCCATGTGTGAAATTGCTTGAGGACAAGCAATACTGGGAAGGGAGGATTTTCATGTCCCAAAAATTTTCATTAGGTCACAATGGCCTAAGCCCCTTGGCTATAGTCATGATATTTTTTCAAATTGATGCTAAGGGTCAAATAATTTCCAAGCATGATATCCAAGTTGGTAATAATGAAAAATTAGATCCAAATGAACAAGGTGGGTCACATCAAGAGAAAATTCTCAATTCAAATTTTGTAATATTCCCATCCAAATGAACTATCATGGAGGAAAATTACTAGTTCCCTGGGTTGAGGGTGGAAGCATTAAAAGTTGGAGTAATGGAGCTACAAGACCCAAAATGACCTTAGACTTACAAATTCACATTAAATGGGTCCATTAAATAATAATACAAAGAAAATAAGGTGGCATTGGATCATGAGGGCACATAAGAGGTTGTGGGACCCACATGTGGCAAGATTCCTCACTACACTTGTCATGATTCTCTCACCAATTCGAGTTCAAGATGAAGGGTAACATAATTGGGGGATTTTAAGAGGTATTATTCATGGAATGAGAAATGTAAGGTCGAAATGGAGTGAAAGACTAACTCACATGGAAGAGGAAGAGGCATCTTAGAAGAATTGTGACACTTAGAGCTAGATTCCCTAACTCCTATGACAACAATGATGAAGATTCTATGACACCTATGACAAAGTTCAGACCTGATTGCTAACATATGACATATATGACATGTCAGGGATAAAACTAGCCTCTAAGAGGGCACACAAAGGAGTTATGGAAGCCAAGAAGCTTCCTCATTCGAGTTGAGGGAAGATGGAGACTAGGAATTGTTGGACAAGTGGCACACATTGTAATCTCTTCCCAACTTGAGTTGGCATGAGGCTTTTGGAAGGAATTCAACCCATGGAGAACTTGAGAAGTTTATAAAAGACAATAACAAATAAGGAAATGAGATTTTTATCATTTTTTATTTGCATTTTTGCAATTTGGAGAGCTTCTAGCTTGTCCATGCTAGTGGAGTATTTACTCTACTTTCCTTAGTACCAATTTCGAGGGTGAAAGCTTCACATACTAATTGGAAATTGGAGAGGCCATTCAGACCTTTCATTTGGAGCTAGAATGGATTTATTTGTTGAAGTTTGAAGCTACAGGGCAACTCGTGATTCTTTCTTATTCAACTTGTTCCCATCTATATCTCACATTTCTCTGCATATTTTGGCTCTTGGAGGAAGGGCACACATGGTTAGATGATGATATCTTTGTGAGAGTCCAAGATACACAATTTATTTGTAATATGGTATATTTTCTTTGTATTTGATGCTCAGAAGATCCTCGGGTCAAAATACCAAACGAAACTATGTAAAAATACCAAACAATGCATAAATGGTGCCATTTTCCCTATATCTTGTTGTTGAGAGCTTGAAGTTGCTATATTTCGATTTGTATCAGTTCATATCTATCATTTGTATCAGTTACATAATCCTTTGGAACACAAATATCGAATTCCATAGCAAGTGGTGAAGTTTCCTATCATTTCCCCCTATGTGAAGACATGTCCACAACCCTCTGATTTATGGGAGTTGCAGCAGCCTTTAAAAACCGATTAATGATGCATTTGGGTGCCCATTTATGTCCTTTAACTAATCCATGTCTCTGTTCTGAAATTTTGGAGGTTTTTACTGCATTTGGGAAGCCATTAATGACCTCTTCCCTTGGGGGTTTGAACCTCGAATTTACTAGTAAATTTCCCTATTTTCTCCTGCAGTTAAATGAATGTTGCAGAAGTATTTTGAGAGTTTCCAAGGATCCATCACTATAATTTTTATGTCTCAATACCTTTCAAACACTCTTAGTCCCAATTCAAAATCCTTAGGATTCTTTTGGATCCATCTACCCTTGGGGGTTTCAACATTGATTTTCTTAGTAATTATGCCTTTCATTCTCTAATTGTAAATGCAAGTTGCTGAAGTGTTTGGAAAGTTTCCACGAATATAATAGTTGATTTAATGTGTCCAAATACATCTCAATCCACTCCATACACCATTTGAAAAGATTTGGGATCATTTGGGACAGTTTTGGGCTTTACTAGTCCAAGTTTCGAAAATTGTTAAATTGGGAAAATTTTCAAATTGGGAACATTACATGTTCATATACTGCTTAGGAACAGTGGCAATGATGCATGTAACCAAAATAGGGCTTCGTATTTTTAACCAGGAAATTGTAGTGATCACGCTATAAGCTCATTTTCGACTTTGTTGAACATGAAGTCCTATGTATGCCAGTCGACCTACCAAAGACCAAAGAGAAAACGATAGCCATTAAAACCACCTCTATTTTTTACTACATCATCCCCCTTGGGATACAAACTATGAGGTATTCCTCACCTTGTTCAAAACCAATAGACTAGCAATTGGCTCAAAAGGTACAAATAAATTCTCAATTGAAAAAAAATAAAATAAAGTAGAGTAATTTACATTTTCCAAAGACTATGAATGTGACATAGATTTATATATTTAAAAAAAATATCTAAATGGAAGGGACTAATAATGTGACATAGGTATTAAAGATATTAGAATAAGTTATTCTTCAAAATATCTTTCATTTAAGAGAGTGCATATTGCTTTATCTAATTGTCAAAATCTAATAGACTTTAACATAATAGAGGTGACTAATAGATTTGTGTGTGAAATGAAAATAATTCAATATTTAATTTATTAGGGTGTGCAAAATAACCCTTAAAAGGATACAACCAAAGAATTTTGTTGGTTAAGAGTTGAGTAGATCACCAAAACTCGAGGCACATATAGAGCTATGAATGCATGTGTCACTAAGACTGACCACTTGTTGATAGTGCTATAAAGACTATAGTATCGTAAGTTGAGAAATTAGTCACACCATTTTATTGTATAGTATTATGAATACATTTTCATGGCCTACTATCCATAGAATATAGATTGCAACATTAGTAATGGAATATAGATAATTTCTTTGGTTACAATTGCTTTTCCAATGAAGAATTTACTAAATTGGAAAGGTAGTTACAAAATGGAAAATGTTGACTTCCAATGAGCCATTAACAAAGTATGTGCATTTATCTAGTTCTAAAATCACACCCCTTCTAATAAAACTTAGATATGGTCCTGGGCCTATAATACTAATTTTCAAAATTCCATTGTTTTCTTCATAAAACCACTGGATAGAGCCTCTAGTAAGGACTCGTTGATTTTATCACCAACTCCACCAAATTTGACCTTGAAACGAGCTTGTCAAGCCACTAAACATTAGAAAATTATAAATGGATTCACATATATTAACAAAATAGGAAATGATATCCAATTCTAATTTCAATCTAGTTCCATACTAAAAACAAGGACTCGTTGATTTTGCCACCAAATCTGACCTTGAAAGGAGCTTGTCAAGCCACTAAACAATATAACCTTCTAAATGGATTCACATGTACTAACAACATCTACAAGGAAACGATATTCATATCTAATCTCAATTTAGTACCATACTAAAAACAAGGCTCAACCACTAGCATATGATTGGCCATAACTAGCTAAAGGTTTCTAGGTGAGCCAGTATAAGTAATAAAGGTATAACCAATAGAGGTGCTTAAGGTAGAAGGGGCAATACAAGGTAGATCCAGAAACAAGTCGAACCCAAAATCGATACTCGGCAACATTAGTAGCATTTTAACCAGTCACCTTAATCGAGGAAGCGGATGAACTCGTTTCCCCAATAAATTCTCATACAATCGATCTTGTTGTGGTGACCCAGAGCTTCCATTATTTGACCCATAAAAATAAGCATATGTGGTAAAGACTGTTTAAGAATTAGTTGCCCAAATAAAAGTAATAGCATATGGGTTTCAAACTCACTAGTAGTTGTTGTTTGACATGGTTTCCTATAGGCATATAAGCCATGCGATACAAAAAAGTTTAAGATCAAATATATATCAGGTTATGAAACAACTATTGCCTACATGGAAAAGCCTTGAGGACAAGAGTGATCCAAGAAACAACTAGTTGTATACACTTTTCAATCCACAATTCCTTTATAAGATCCTAAATGGTTCTCGTCAATGCTATAGTCAAGTGTGTGTCTACTATTTCCCCTTGATGTTCATTTTGTAACCACTAAAATATGTCACCTTAGAGACATTTTAGTTCTCTTAAAAACATGAGAAAACAAGTTATTCATCATATTTCATGGTTCATGGACCCGAGTAATTTATAGAATTTAGATAGGAGGGTGAATAAAGAAGCATGGGAACATATGTTTACAAGATGGGAGATTAAATGAGCAAATCCCAACATGATTTCCCTTTAATCATGAAGTAATAAGTGCCCTCCCTATTACCACCCCAAAAATTAGTAAGTTGTGGATTCTCTAGATTTTTGAAGTTAAGAGAAATAGCCTGTGTAAGTACCCTATTGGAAAATATAAATAGGCCAAGAATATATTTGTGGGCAACTGTCCCAAATTCAATACTTGCAGCCAATTTAGTATTTGTATGCTCCCACATGTTCTCTTGGGTGATAAAATATTTTTTCAAAGAAAACAATGTTCATGGCCTACCAAAATGAGTAAACAAGTACGTTCACCATAAATTTGGGATAATCATATTACTTGATGCAAATATCTAAATTTATATTTCAGGTTCCTCAATAGATGATTGCATAAAATATTACCGGTATAGCAACAAATTCTTGTAAGAAGTATTATTCAAGATTATGTGTTTCTATCCATTTAACCCGTAGTCTTTTAAGCCATTCACATTACTAAAATATGTGAGCAACACCATTCACGTCACTATAGATAGGGAATCTTGATTATGCTCTATTATTCCTACTATTTGTTCATTCATTATTGTATAAACCCCTGCGAGCCAACCTGCACCAATGGGAAGTGTTTTCCCTTGGCTTATGTTTCTATTAGATCCATTGTCATTCTACATGAAACACGGGATTTTGAATCCTGCTAATGGAGTAAATTTAGAGGTGGGTATCTCTAGTAATGCTTATTCCCAACACATTTGGTTTCTTCAACAAGCATCCACTTTCACTTATCCCAAATAAATCAAACTTATTGAGAGGGAATCCCAAAGGGAGGAGAAGGGACTGCTCTGTCATCACAAATTAAGGGTTTTATAGAGGTATGGGGTTTGAAACCTGGTATAATAGGTATCAATATTTTTGTGATTTTTCCATATAGGTGTGTGGAATAAAAAGGCTCAAGGATTGGAGTTACATAACTGTATGTTTCCATTGAACAAGTAAAAATTTACCTTCCTTCACCCTCATGCAAACTCGAGTGCACATGTACCAAGTATTAGATGCAAATTTGGAAGCAACGGTTTCTATGGTAGATCATATTGTCAATTTTTTAAACCTTAGCCTTAGAGATAACCCAACCTATCCATTTCCAATTGTTGGTGTGGGGGGAAACTTGAACCTAGATGACATCTCGAAAATTAGAGAAGAGACAATGGCTACAATAGTAGAATCATATCGCCTAACACTATAATTATACTTGGTAAAACACAAGAAATAATTTGATGACCTTCAAGGTACAAAGGGTGCTCTTCATGGGCCAACATTCAAGTCATTTCTTACTTGATATGCGTTGTAAAGTCTTAATTTTGAGACAATTTGTTAGGCAATACAACCACCATGATAGTGAATTTAGAATTCGTCTAGGTAGTTATCAAGGACTTTGGAGCTTTAACTAAATACCTTTGAACACAAGTTGTAATTGATTCTCTTCATTTTTAACATCACCAACTAATTAGACAACATCTTTTTTCATGCAAATTAACTGACAATAAATGAGGAGAGATTAACAACAACATTGGATAAGAGGATGAGTGTTGAGAATTTGGAGGTAAAGTGGTTAGACACAGAAGAAGAAGTAGAGGTAGAGCAATTCTAATCTAGAACAAATTCCTAGGCTGAATATCGTTAAGATCTCAAGGTTTAAAATCATATGTTTTCTAGATAGTATTTTGTTTATGGCTATTTATTATTGTTAAGTATCATAAGGTTTAAAGTGGGGGATGTTTACAACATAAGGATTTATCCCTCATCCTGAGGTAAATATGCTTTTTTATATTCCTACAAAACCAGAACCTTCAATGTGGTTCACAATATAGCTTATCATCTCTTTTAGTAATGCAAGTTAATATTTATATTCCATCATAATTGAAAAACTCATCTAAATTAAAAATTTTGACTTACAAAATGGTCCTAGATATTTAGAGAAAAAACATAGTCACATTTCCTTGTTCCTCACACATCAAAACAACTAATCATAACATTCAATTTAACAATACAACAACTTTGTCTCCATCAGCATCTCTTCCTTTTCTATCTAATTTTCAAAATTCTCAACCAATCCATCGATTTGAGTCTCTTCTTAAGCAATTATGCACATTCATAGTGTTTCCAAGTTGTCTAAACTTCCCACACAAGTGCTTTCTCTCACCTTCTATACTATTTTTGGTACCATATTAAATAAGGAAAAAATTATAACTAAAATAAATAAAGAGAAAAAGACAATAAATTTTATAGTACTCTTTTATTATTCACATTATATATGTGTGTGTGTGTGTGTGTATCAATTCTCGCTAGCTCACTTGGTCAAGGGAAGGGTATTCTCCAAGGGCAACCTAGGTTCAAATCCCCTTCGGGTGAGTTAGTTGGGAGGAGACACCCAAAAATACAACACAGTTGTAGGTTGGTGTGGCCCAGGCCGGGAACAATCCCCGGGTGATTTTGACAACTTAGATGCCCCTGTGTTGTGGTTTTCAGCCAATGGTAGAAATGCATTGGCCCTAAGTGATGCACATTTCTTACAAACAAACAAACACACACACACACACACACACACACACACACACATAGAGAGAGAGAGAGATAGATTCACTTGCACTACTATGAGATAGCCAAAAATGGTTTAGCGTCCCATGAATTCAAACCGTTTAACTTCTAATCATATTTACAAATAGTACAAAATTAAATATCAGTTGATTGGATGTCTAGCCATGCCAATTTTGAAAATTAAATATAAGTGGGATAGATGTCAAGTGGTACCGATTTTCAAAAGTTTCTAGTTTAAATCATAGATTATAGTCGTGATGCGTGCATTCTATAAACAATTAGTTATTCATTAGCACAACACCTTCGTCACCATAGATTCCTTTCAACGTCCAAAATTAATTTGAAATTTTGTTGCCTAGATGTTGTAATATAGACTATCTAGTATGAGTAAAGTAGCAATACATATTAATATTCTTATGTGGGATCATTCTTCCAACAAGCTTTTTCAACACATAAGGGAGATAGAGCCAAGCTAAATATAATTAACCTTCATAGAAATTTTTCATCCATAGATGGAACTATAATTTTTGTGGGGATTCACAACATGTAAGAAAATAATGGAAAAGAAAATGGAAATATTACCCAAAAAATATTGTTTTTATTCCTTTGCTTTGTGATACAGTTTATAGAACGAGCTCAGGTGTCCAACCAAGGTGGAGGCATGTCCTCCAACTAGAGCATAAATATTCTAAACAAATATATGTTATATATGTTTTAACTAAACCACAAACTAAAAAACACAAATAGGCTTCGGGTTGTTTCAAATTGCTAATTCATCAATCAACAAGATAATCTTTCGAGCATTTATTGCTAAATTCATACTTTCATGGTGCTTCAAACTGCTAATTGTATGGACAGAATCCGAGTGTTAGATTTTATATAAAACTAATAAGATAGATATATAGATGTCACATCCCTTCCCGTCGATCCGATGCAGGGAAGGGAACATGGCTAACATTTCGAGTCTTATTTGGTAAACTCAGCCCCATACATTACTAAGAACATTCATAACAATTAAAAACTTGTGTGTGCATATTCATACTTCAATATAAACACATCGGAATTAAAACTATCCACACACAATTGTATAATGCATTCAATATACCAATAACAGTCAGCAATTAAAAATAGGGCAGAACACATAATTAACATATTTCAAACCACATAGAATACTTATCTTTAAGATGAAGTTGTCCAACAACTGGCTATGTGAGAGCAACATTCCACCCAACCATAGGTCTCTGTCTAGATTGTATTCTTTCAGCTGAGAGACCACCCTCGAGCTGGGATGTGTATCCACTAAGGAGGAACTAGGCAGGCTCACTCACAACCATGATCTCACGCAAACAATCATGCTAAGCCAACACACGGTTGGGTTTATCAAGCATGCAAGAGACAAATGAGGAGGATGATAAGCCAGTGAGCTCAACCACAGAGCTACAGACATCTCAACTAAACTCAAACAGTCATGGCACCCACAATACCTACCACACCCACCACAAGGAAGGTCCCCTTCTCTGTTGCACAGTCCCTCAGGCGTCCCTTCCCTCCAGTGCTCTTCAAGGTGAGCATAGAAAGTTCCAAGTTGCTAATTCCTTGAGATTCTAGTCTTCATTGGGTTTATCAAGCAATCCCAACCTCTGTTCTATCATTCACGCTTGGATTTTCACAATTTGGTGACCAAATAACTCAATCCCGTAATTGGATTTCTAGGCTATAAACACTGGGTTTTCCAATGGATTTCGGGGTATCTAATACTCTCAATTTCGCCCCAAGGTTCATATTTATGGATCCCCCATTGGATTTCACTGTCAATACCAAATTTTGTGCATTTATGGCACTTCAAAACGTGGGTTAATTCACAGTTGCGATTTCTGGTTTTTCTCACTGCTAGGCATGTGTAATGGATGAAAACTGAAGCTTGGGTGTTCCACAATGGAATGGGAATGAGGAAGAATGAATTCCCATGAGGTAGAGTGACTTGTAGGTCAAGGAAACAGAGCCCATACCTGCCATACGAATTTTTGGGCTTCCCATACTCCATTGAAGCCATGGACTGATTTCTTCAACAACTTTCTTACACAGAATTAAATGTCAGCAAGGAAAGTCTGGGTTCTCAAAATGAAATTTGGCAGCCTATGGTTCAATCCCACAACCTCCTCACCACTCCCTAGTGGAATACACATGGCCCCTTCTCATTAGTTGCTTCCATAACCAGTTTTGGTATTTTATTGAAATATTAATATTTACATCAATTTACAATATTTCATGGCTTAATAGCACATGGGTAGTAAAATATCAAATACTTGCCTTTTTAAAAAAAATCTGAGCATACACTAGCGGGGACTTGGCCTTGAGCTCCACACTAGGAAAACATACATCGCATGTATACAATATTTACATAAAATTCAATATAGCATAAGGGTCAAAATGGGGTATTACAATAGATAAAGCTCATTTGGGATATTTTAAGAATACATAGATTTGCATCTCAATTGTTTTTTATCCCTATGGATTCTTAGTAGATTTGGAGTTGTGATGAATTTACATGAATTCATAAATCAACAAATAAATATTTCCAACTTTTATTTCTAAACTCATAAAGTGAACCTGTCCAACTCTTATTTCTCAACTTGGGCATGTGAATTGGATATTGAGTTGTATTTTCACCAAAACCTTCAAAGAAAAGTTATCAATTAACACTTCATAACATAATAAAACTACCTCTGATTGTAAGCTTCCTAAAATCATGCAGAAGATAACTATATAGAGAAAGAAATACTCAAGTGTTGTTTTACATTCTAAATAAGTCATATATGTGATAGAAGCAAAAAAAATAGCTTGACAATATCGTACTTCTTCTCCAGCATACTTTGGGTTGCCGAACAAAAATACTGATCTATTATTGTTTTACTATAATGAGCATTTATCTACCTGAAAAGACACTTGAATTTGAGGTCTCAATATCTTACTTATGAACTTTCAACTCACATATTATGGATCAATGAACTAAAAACTTATTCAACCTCTTTTTAATATCTTTGGAATAGAATTAACATTATTCCATAACTTGTAGGGATTCAAACAAAGGGAATATATGTCTGTCCAATATGTGATCCAAGAACAATATCTAGATCTTCAAGAAGTTTAGGAAAGGAGGTATATAATGAGTTCATGCATTTTCTCCCTAAACACCATAGGTATTGAATTGTCGAAAAAAAAACTTTAATAATGGGAAGGAAGAGAGTGGGAAAAAAAACACGAAGAATGACACCTCAACTATGGAAAAAGGTGTTGAGAATATTCATGGTAAGCAATTGGCTTTAGTTACGTGGTTATTTGTCATCTATATTACTTTTTAGATTTTCATACTTACTGTTAACACCTAAAAAGTGCTCACTAGCTCATTCCCTTACTCACATGACCCATTTGTCCACTTTTCCACCATCTGAGCCTCTGAAACCAACAAAAGGTCACCAAAAGACCTTAGTACACCCCTTTTTCCATTAAAAAAGATTATTTTTCCAAGAAAATCATAAAAAACCCTCAAAAAGGGTCCAAATTCCCAAAAATATTAAAAAGGGAATTAAAATATTATTTTTATTCAAAAAAGGAAAAAGGAGGGAAAAGTACCTAAACCATGTTGGTCAATAAAATTTGGTTTCCACAAAACCACAAATGGTATTTCCCACCACCAAAACCTATAAAAAGGTGGTAGGGGCTCCTCATTTCACATCCATCCATTATCTCATCCTTATGCTGCTGAAATCTCCCCTGAGCATTTTAGCCATTGCAAACCACATTGGAGAAGAGACCATTGGAGTTTGGAGTTGCTCATCCTTGGAGCCATTCAACCTCACCATTAGAGGTATTGATTCCGCAAGCACTTGCTTGCCCCATTCTTTCAATACAAATTTATTATTCTTATATGTTCTTGTTCTTGATTTTAAATTATCTTTGTTATTTGCTTAATATCTTTTCTTAGATCCATGAATAGTCTTGTTTAATTAGTTTATTGTTATTTATTTCCATTGAAACTGCTGCTACTAGTTAGCAGGTGCCCATAGCACTAAGCCTGGTTGCAAAACCGGGCCAACAGTTTTTGGCGACTCCGCTGGGTTTTGAACAATAGATCTCTAGTTTTGCCTTTAATCTTAGTTTTTTATGAGTTTTTAACCTTTAGATCCATAGATCTGCCATCTTAGACAGCAGATCCATTGCTGCTCTGAGTTTTGGCCCCATAAACAGCCCGAAATTTTCAATTTTCGGGTTCGTTTCTCGGTTTCCGTGCACGGCTTCCGCATCGCGGCTTTTTGCCAGATAGTCGCGCGGTCCATCGCGACTTTTCTGCGTTTTTTCGCACGGTCCATCGCGGCTTTTTGACAGACAGTCGCGCGGTCCATCGCAGCCTTTCTGCGTTTTTCCGCGCTGCGCACCACGGCTTCGCGGCCAATTTCCGCGCTGCCCATCGCGACTGTGCGGCTAAAACCCGCGCAGTCCATCGCGCCTGTGCGGCCAAAACCCGCGCGGTCCATCGCGACTGTGCGACAAAAACCCGCGCGGTCCATCGCGGTTTTTCTGTCAAAACCCGCGCGGCTGAATTTTTCATTCGGCCATCCCGATTTTGAAAAAAAAAAATTTACTGTACTTTCTGCCCATAGCACATTTTTTACAGTATTAAATTCTGCATATTTGACAGCTTTGAAATTTTTTTTACTATTTTAAGTGCATATCTAGAAATCTTTTTAAAAATTTTCAAGAAAGTGAAAGAAAGACTCATTTTGCATTTTCATCTAGATTCAAATTTTTTCCTGTTTACTTCTTTAAAAATCTTGCCCTTAGCAATTTTTTCTTGAAACGAAGAAATCCATTTATTTCTTTTAAAAATAAGTCTATTATTTGCTTTCATAAATCCAAGAAATCCTTTGTTTTTTGAGCTATTTTTTGAAAAGCATTTAAATTCCTTTTTAGTGAAAAAGCCATAAATATTTGCTTTTTATTTTCGAAAAATCCTTTATTTTTTGAAAATTTCCTATAAAGCATTTAATTTTTTCAAGTTCAGTTTACAACACCTCACGTGCACTCACACGATCACTTAATTGAACTAAGCCTTAAAAACGTACCCTAATTTGAACACACTTTTAACCCCACTTGGGGAACACTAAAAGAATTCTTGTAGCTAGGTAGTATTGGGGGGATAGGTGTTCCAATAACACCCCTCAGTTCCTACATCTGAGACATAGAAGTTGTCCAATTAGGGAGCTAAAATATCTTAGTACTTTTTGGCGCGGTCACAACCGGTTTGTGGGAAGGCCTCTCCCTTAGGAGGGTTAAAGTCGCGAGGATGGTTCCGGAAGCCTGAGTGGAATACCGAAATCCATTCAGTAACCGAAGGGCTACCATTCGCAGTTCTCAGGATATCCCTGTATTGGGATATTGCGATCAAAGGACCAAACGGAAGATTTACCTTTTCTCGACGCGTCATGAACGGAGTATCCTAGTAGCCTGTCTTTAGGATTGATTACCCGGTGTCCCTCCCGGTAGGGGGATATCTAGCCGTTGTCTCAACATTCATATTGTCTGACTTGGATTTCATCACCTTGCAGAGGATATCGTCTGTTTGAGTCACAATACTTTTAGATTAGGTGTTTGCATGATTTCAACCTACCTGTGGTCTAGTTACACCTATTTTTTCTAGGAGCCGCTTGCATGTTGGTATTCTGACCAGTTGTTGCATTCCTCCACTTATTGTAGCACAGCTGCTAGAATAAGTGCCTTTTTTGAGGATTGATTTTTGGCCTGAGAGCCTTCTTTTTTCACTCCCCTTCTTGCACCCTTGGTTGCATTAGGGTTTTGAGTCTTTTATATATATCACCACCTGATACTTAAATAAAATTTTTTACCCAAACACATATTCTCACCATTGAGAATTTTAGACGCTCTCGTCGTCTACAGGGCGAACTCCCAGAGTTTAGTCCACTTGGCTCTCCACGTCACGGACGCAGAGCCTTATCCCTTGATTCGACACATCGTCCATCAATTAGGCAGTCATCTGATTCTGACACACCTCACTTCACCTTTGATTTGGAGGTAGAATCCGAAAACCCCATAGAGTTACCGCCAACCACCATTATGTCTGGAACACCATTTGATCCACTATTTACAACTACCATAGGTCAGACATCCGCAGACCCTTCTGCCGTCGTACCATCCACAGCAACAACCACCCCCTGGGTATGCCCAATATGGGTAACACTCCACATTTAGGAATGCCTAACACAGGGCCACCACCTGTCATGGGTATACCCAACATGGGGGTCATACCCCTTTGGTTTCCACAAACCCCATCCCAGGAATCCCTAGCACGATTCCCAACCCAAGTGTAACCCATGTTGCACTTGGAAGTGCTATCCCAGGAATCCCTAGTGCGATTCCTAACCCAAGTGTAACCCAAGCTGTACTTGGAGGCGCTGGCCCACACCAGACTACACCTATTGGAGGGCACATACCCTCCATACGTAACATACCTTTAGGCGCTACTGGACCCCTACACCATACCACAATGGCTAGGCATGTCCCAGTTCCAGTCACCACATCTGCTAGTCTACCATACATGGCAAGTCTGAACCTGCCAGATTTAGCTAGGCTCACAAATGACCCCATCAGACATGATCCGGCGTGGCCTCAAATGCCCACCAAACTCCCCTCTGACATCCCTAAGTTTGAGGATAAGGCAGGAGAAGACCCCCAGAACCACATCATGTCCTTCCATTTATGGTGTTCCTCCAACTCCATAGTGGATGACTCAATCCGCCTCCGGATTTTACAACGCACCTTCACTGGCTCCGCAGCCAAATGGTATATCGAGCAGCCCCATGGGACGCATGCCACATTTACCTCCCTTGCCTCGACTTTCCTACAATTCTTCCAGTTACCTGTCCGCTACGATGCGGGCGTCGAGATCCTACTGTCTTGCAGACAGAACACGGCCACGCATATCACTGACCATATTCATGATTGGCGTCGGCGCCGAAGCCTATGCAAAATCAAATTAGACGACCGAATCTTCCTAGATTGGTTTCTAAAATCCCTCCTTCCTCTCATTGCGAAGGATGTAGCATCTGAAAGACCCCAGTCTGAAGAAGAGGCCATCCTCAAAGCCCAACAGTTTGATCTCATCTACGCCCAGTCGGGTTACCTATACACGATCATACCGGACGCCCCACGAGGCGACTCTGCACGCGGTGACACACCGGGGGCATCACATGCCGCTGATGGCATTATTGGCCAAATTACACCGCAAGCAAAACCTTTCAGTATGGTGAGCACCATGCCTGCCCCAAACCTTTCTAGGGCTACATCTAGTTCCGGAGCGACAACTTCTTATGCTCCAACAAACCAGACCCATCACGTTCATGGACCCTCTTGTCCACAACATTGTTATGGCCAAGCGCATCAGCATATGTACCTCCTACATACTATGCTCAACCTATGGGACAGACCCCCATGCAGTTCCCACAACAGCCCATGCATTACCCACAACCGGTTGCACCAGCTAACCTCACACCTCCACCAGCTCAGGGGTACCAACAACCCCTACAGGCAACTGGACCACCTCTAGCTCCACCTGCATACTATCCACCGCAACCTGCTCCCACACCTGCAGCTCCTCAGAATCCCCCCAATGCTCAAGGGCATGTGTATGCACAACAACATCAGCCCCAATACCAAAATAACCAACGCAACCAGGGTGGGAAACCAAACCGCGGAAGAGGACGCAACCGTGGAAACAATCAAAACCGTAACCAAGCTCCACAACCTGCCCATCCTCCGCAAAACAATAACGCGGTGCCTGCTCATCAGAATCTTGATCGACCACCTAAGCAAGCCAAAAATGCTAATTTACGAACAAACCATCCTTGTTCCATTTGCGGTGTCTATGGTCACTATACCCACGCTTGCCCACATCTGGAGCGAGCTTGACAACTATGGACAAATGACGCCCATCGTCAAGGGCAGGCAGCTCCTCAGCCGCCACCCAACCCCCCACCACCTCCACAACAACCTTTGGTACTACAAAACCCTTTTCCAACACAAGGAGTGGTGAACACTCAGCAGTTAGCCCCCCCACAGGGCAACGTGCAACCACAATAAATTACTTACGCAGCTCCGGACCAACTCATGTTTGATTCAGGCACCCACCATTTATTGATGATGTCCACTGCCGACGTCAATATCCAAACCCGTCGGAATCAATACGGACCGACTTCTGAAGCCCCCCCCACCGAAAAGGATACTAATGCTCATCCCACTGATTAGACATTGCATATACCTCAGGTTCCACTCGATGGCGCTTCTAAAGCACCTCGCTTCCCCCTTCGCCGAATCAACAACAACCCTAATGCACGGGCTGCGTCCAATTACAACATCGTAGATGACTTAGCTCAATCTCCCGCAGCCATGTCTGCGTTAGAAGTCTTAAAAAACTGTCCCACTCAGCGCAAGACTTTACTTTCCGCCATTGGGGCGATTGACCCAAATGATTCGAAATTGATGACCTTTGATTTAGACCAGTTTGAACCACGTCTGCCTTCCACCATAGCAGTCCAAGTTTCCGTTTCTATCCGGAATCTTGTCATCCATCGATGTATCATCGACGAGGGTGCCTCCACATGCGTCATGTCCACATTTGTTTGGAAGAAGTTGGGATCCCCTACTCTCCAGCAATCCACCACTGCATTGCGGGCCTACGACGGCCGGTCAGCTCAACCTCAAGGTTTACTACCCAAAGTGCCCGTCCAATTAGGTGGGAAAACGGTCCTCATTGACATAGAGGTCATTAATGCCCAGCTTGATTATAACCTTTTACTCGGTCGTAGTTACATGTATGCCATGAAAGCGGTCGCCTCATCCATTTTTCGCACCATGATGTTCCCCCACGAGGGACGCGTCGTCAAAATCGACCAACTCACATACTATGATCCCAATGCCCCCGCAGCACCCGAAAATGTTCTTCCCATGATTGAACAACCAACTTCTAGTGCAACTACCTCCTTTGTCTCTTCTTTGGGACCCGGAATTTATTCAGATACACCAATGACCTCTACATTCCAGTCCATTCCACCACCGTCACCGGAGATCCATGTCGCAAACCTCTGTACTCTTTCACAGAATACACAAACATACGGTAGTCAACCACCATTGATCCCTAGTCACATTGGTGTTACACCCATCCACACCATCCCTTTCCTATTTCCTCCTTCGGGTGTAGTAAGCGCCCCGGTTATGGCTACCCTTAGTCTACCCGGGCTAACATTGGGATTACCCGTGTGGTATATTCCGCCTCCTGTTCGACCGTCGACACCAAACGTCATCCTCCAACCGGTACAACCTATTGTTACCACAAATCAACCTCCTCCTGGTGTCGCAATCCCTTCGTCGTCAACGAAACCTCCTCCTAACCTCAATATCCCTTCGTCGTCAACAAATCCTCCCCCTCCTATCAAGCCCACTGGGGGCAGAGGTCCACAACCATACACTGCTATACCACCTCCTAAGGCAGTTAAACCCCCACCAGTGTTTCGAGCCCCCCCTAAATGTTCATTATGCGATGAGATTGGCCATCCAACTCATCAATGCCCACACTTACCCGGCACTCCAAGAGCATATGAATATGTTGGACGATGACATCAGCATCCCAGTAGTCAGATTAGAGCCACCTCTACAGCCTCGTGACAAATCACTGCGCACTAACCATCCTTGTTCTATATGCAGTGTTTACGGCCACTACTCTCACCATTGTCCTGATCTACCTGACTACAGAGCAGCGTTGTACGAGTTAAACAATGTCGACTTAGAGATATCTCCTCCCCTCATCGAGGAGATCCACCCCCCGCCATCATCCTCGTCGGAAGAAGTCAATACAATATATATGATTTCAACAACTTTCAAACCAGAACCCCTTGATTTATGGTCTGACTACTTCAATACTGATGAGCAAATTTTGGAGACACTCACTGCACCCGACTACCCTTGGGATGATATGCATCATCGCTCGTACTTCCTCCCGGAAGCATCGACATCCTCCGCATCCGACCAGCTATCAGTCGAATCGAAAGATTTCATACCCACTAAGGTTGATTGGTTAAAGGACCCCATCCCAGCACCAGACGCCTTTGAAGAAGGGAACATGTCGAACATTTCCCCCACTATACAGATAGACATTTCCACAACACCAAGGAAACCTGAACTCATCTCGCTGGGCGCATCTTGCACTCAAGCAGAAACTCAGGCATACAAAAAACTCTTTCAAGAATTCCGTGATGTCTTTGCCTAGTCCTACACCGAAATTCCTGGTCTCGACCCCGCCATTATAGAGCACCACATTGATACGTGGCCTGAGGTACCCCCTGTTCGTCAGAAACAGCGACCCATTCACCCTTCCAAGCTATCCGCTGTTAAAGCTGAGGTCGAGAAACTCCGCAAAGAAGGATTCATTTATCCTATTCCGTACACCACCTGGGTGTCGAACCCCGTTCCTGTCAACAAAAAGCAAGGCACCCTTAGAGTATGCACTGACTTCCGCGATTTAAACCACGCTTGTCCAAAAGACAATTTCCCTACACCATTCATTGACCAACTCATTGATGAGTGTGCGGGCCATGAAGTCCTATCCTTCATGGACGGGTTTTCCAGATATAACCAGATTCACATCCGCAAGGAGGATCAGTACAAGACTGCCTTTACCACCCCATGGGGCACCTTTGCCTATCGCGTCATGCCATTTGGCCTTAAAAATGCTGGTGCCACTTTCCAGCGAGCCATGACCTATTGCTTTCACGACTTGGTCCATATCCTGCGAGTCTATCTTGACGACCTCACAGCTCATTCCCGAAAACGATCAGACCACCTTAATGACCTCCGGCAAGTTTTCCTGCGTTGTCGCAAATATAAAATCCGTTTGAACCCACACAAGTGTGTCTTTTGCGTCCCGGCGGGCCGGTTGTTGGGTTTCATTGTTTCCCAAGACGGAATCACTGTCGATCCCCTGAAAGTCAAATCCATCTTAGAACTTCCCCCTCCTCGCACGCTTCGGCAGCTCCAAAGTCTACAAGGGCGGTCCAATTTCCTCAGGCGCTTCGTTCCTGATTATGCCACCAAAGTCCACGGGTTCTTATGCTTACTTCGCACCCACATACCCTTTGTTTGGGATGAGCAAGCAGACACGGCATTCGAAGCCCTCAAGAAATCCCTCACACAAGCCCCCTTGATATCCCCACCGGATTTCTCTCAAGACTTCACCCTTTATGTCTCGGCATCCGAACATGTTGTGTCCGGAGTTTTGGTCCAAGAAGATGCCTCACACCGAGAGCATGTGATTTATTACGTCAGCCAGACCTTGTCTGGCCCACCTCTGCATTACCCATACGAGGAAAGATTAGCCCTAGCTGTAGTCTTTTCCGTACAAAAATTGCGACACTACATCCTACTCAGTCATACCACGGTCGTGGCCGACTCCAACCCCATGGTCTATCTCCTCAGCCGACGGCTCCTTCAGGGTCGTGTCGCTAAATGGGTCATTATCCTCCAGGAATATGACCTTACTTTCAAGACTCCTAAGAGCACCAAAGCCCTCGCGCTTTCTCACCTCATCACCGACCTCCCGTCCTCTTCATCATCACCCGTTATCCAAACGGATCTGATCGACGATCAAATCTTCATCATTTCGTCTGATGACCCTTAGTACGGAGACATTTTGACTTACCTTCGTACGCAAAAATTTCGACCACACATCGATCGTGATGGACGCCGTCGCATATGACACCATGCCCCCCGATACCTCCTGATTGGGGATGTACTTTACCGATGCGGCGTTGATACTATCCTACGCCGCTGCCTATCCCATAGTGAGGCAGAACAAGTCCTCAATGATTGTCATAGCGGTGCCTGCGGAGGCCATTTCTCCGGCATGGCCACTGCCCAGAAAATCATTCGGGCCGGTTATTTTTGGCCATCATTGTTTACTGATTGCATCACCGCAGTCAAGCATTGCCAGAACTGCCAACTATTTGCCCCCAAAGCAAGAACCCCCCCCGCCCCCCTTCATCCAGTCGTCACTGTTGGACCATTCTGCAAATGGGCCATCGACTTCCTCGACTGCAACCCCCCGTCAGCCGGCGGCCACAAACACATCATTGTGGCTGTAGATTATTTCACCAAGTGGGCAGAAGCCATGCCGACCTACAATTGCAAAGCTGACACTGCAGCACGGTTTTTCTTCAACCATGTTATCACTAGATTCGGAGTACCGAAACAACTAGTCTCTGACCACGGCACTCACTTCGAAGACGCCGTATGGAAAGAATTATCGACCATGTTGTTGGCCCGGTTTTGCAACCAGGCTTAGTGCTATGGGCACCTGCTAACTAGTAGCAGCAGTTTCAATAGAAATAAAAACAATAAACTAAATAAACAATACTATTCATGAATCTAAGCAAGAATCTAAGCAAATAATGTAAACATTTCAAAATCAAGAACAAGAAACATAAGAAATAATTTTTTGTATTAAAGAATGGGGGGCAAGCAAGTGCTTGCGATATTACCTTCAATGGTGAAGGTTGATGTTGAGCAACTCCCAAGATGAGTAGCTCCAAACTCCAAGAGGTCTCCTTCTCCAAGGTTGCTTCAATGGCTAAAAGTGCTCAGGGGAGATTTCAGCAGCATAAGGATGAGATAATGGAAGGATGGGAAATGAGGAGCCCCTACCACCTTTTTATAGGTTTTGGTGGTGAGGAATACCATTTGTGGTTTTGTGGAAACCAAATGGTATTGACCAACATGGTTTAGGTACTTTTCCCTCCTTTTTCCTTTTTTGAATAAAAATAATATTTTAATTCCCTTTTTAATATTTTTGGGAATTTGGACCCTTTTTGAGGGTTTTTTATGATTTTCTTGGAAAAATAATCTTTTTTAATGGAAAAAGGGGTGTACTGAGGTCTTTTGGTGACCTTTTGTTGGTTTTAGGGGCTCAGATGGTGGAAAAGTGGACAAATGGGTCATGTGAGTAAGGGAATGAGCTAGTGAGCACTTTTTAGGTGTTAACAGATTGCCCCCTGATGTGTGAGGGCAGGAGCTCATCGTATGACCGATAGACATCATAGTTCTTTTGTCCTTTTTCTGGGGTTTAGGGGAGAGAAGAGACCGGTTGGAGAGTGGAGCCGCGGCCCTTGGAAGCTGCAAAAACAAAAAATATTACATGGCCTCAATATGAATGAGGTATAATCTCTGATAAAGGACGAGGCGGGCATTCCCATGCTCGTATCAAGACATATACAAAACAATTAGTCCCAAGAAGGGGGATCTAATACGGAAAGAAATATAGTGGTACATCATAATGGTCCAGAGGGGACATTATTGTGGGATATACTCATGATCATGGATGATCTCAATAACCGATACACTGGAATAACTGTTGAACTGCTGAAACTGAAGGTGTCCAACAACCGTATGGACTCAATGACTGTGAGCCATATCTGGGGAGTATTCGTATCTGTATACTCGAGGGAGTATAAAACTGGGGTACATCTAAATACTGTCGCCATACGCAACCCGGATATCTATAGGAAAAGTGCAACTGGTGTTATCCATAGGAGGACTCTCAAATGTGGAGAAGTTAGGAGGTATCCGGGGTCTTCGACTAATAACTGAATGGACTAATACCCTGTGCGAGTCTCAACGATGCGATCAAGGTGTTGAAGTCGAGCATGTGAGAAACAACCATTTGGAGAGGCAGTAAGGATTCCTCGCGAAATGATTCGTAGGCACTCATCATAAATGGTAATGAGTCCAAGACACAGGGACCTCTAGGTCTATCCTCTGGAATCAATGTGGTTGTCGTCGACAGAGGGAGACCAGCAACTAACAAGGCAACGATGTTTCCTTGATAGGAGTACGAGGTGTAGAACTGAAGTGATGTAGTACTGCTGGTAGGACTGACATAGTTGTGGGGATGGGAAATAACTGGGTCAAAAAATGGGTAGACTCAAACTTCCTCTGTTCAGAGCATGATGACATGGTTGACCTGGCAGCGTAGGAAACTGACTTGTAGGTGTGGGGATCATTGCTTTGACTGAATGGTATATATTGACTCTGGGGGGGGAGGACAAGCTGATGGTAGCTGTCGAGGGAGTTTTAGAGTGACATACTGCAGAATACTCTGAACAAAGGCGACCAAAATGGGGAAGCTGCTATGTGAGTAGATATGATCTGTCGTGGCGCCAAGAGGCACCATTGATTCCTTCTTCGTAGTTTTAATGAGCTCCAAGAAGGGATAAAAGTGTGCTCTGAAATGGTACGGTCCTGTGGATTTTGCGAGCCCAGGACGGCTCATGCTCATGGTTGCTTTCATGTTTAGAGAGTCTGAAAACGGTAAGTGGACTCTGTTGGTGTTTCTTTTTCGTAAGTTTAGTCTCCAAGGCCCGAAAAAGGATAAAATGATGCGGATGGAGAACTCTTCTAGCCGATGTGACTAGAGTATACCTTTTTCGTAATTAGTCTAAAAGGTCCGGAAAATGGGTAAACTTATACCAGGTAGACGCCCTTTCAGATACGTTTAGCGAGCATGAAAGGAAGCAAGATTGCTCGGCGATCTTTTCATTGTTTTAGGAGTCAGAAAAGAGCTTAACAGAAACTCCCTAAGTTCCTTTTTCGTAAAAGGGATTGCTCGGCCCGAAAAAGGGATAAAATTATACCGAACAAAAAAAGATTGATGAGGGCGAGAAAAGGTCTCAAGCATCGTCATCAGTGCGGAAAACTGGATCCGGTGACCTAAGGATTGTTGAAAATGGAGAACGGCCGATGTTGCGCGTAAACCGAGGTGACGAAGGGGTCACAAGGCAATAATGCCCGAAAAATCTAGAGGTGAGAGCGAGAAATGATCTCGAGCGTCGTCACGAGCGCGGAAAACTGAATCCGGCGATATAAGGCACGTCGAAAACGGAGAACGGGCGATGTGGCACGCAAACCGAGGTGACGAGGGGGCGTGGAAAAAATGCCCAAAAAATCTAAAGGTGATAGCGAGAAATGATCTCAAGCATCATCACGAGCGCGGAAAACTGAATCCGACGATATAAGGCACGTCGAAAATGGAGAACGACCGATGTGGCACGCAAACCGAGGCGACGAGGGGGGCACGGGAAAAAATGCCCAAAAAATCTAAAGGTGAGAGCGAGAAATGATCTCAAGCATCATCACGAGCACGGAAAACTGAATCCGGCGATATAAGAATTCGTAAAAAATGGACGACGACTGATGTGGCACGAAAACCGAGGTGACGAGGGGGCATGGGAATAAATGCCCAAAAAATCTGGGCGTGAGAGCGAGAAATGATCTCAAGCAACATCACAAGCTCGGAAAAATGAATCCGATGATATCAAATATATCAAAAACGGAGAGCAGCTGAAGTGGTACGCAAACTGGGGTGACAAGGTGTCGGGACACAATGTTGATATTGGTCCTGGTGAGAGCGAGAAATGATCTCAAGCATCATCATGGGCACGGAAATATGAATCCGGCAGTGCAAATGGTGCAAAAGACGGAGCTCATAAGGACTCCGGAATGGTTAAAGGAAAGAACTAGGTTAAAAAATGGCTACAAATAAAGGTGATCTCACCAAGCGAAGGATGCAGTGGTGGGGAGAAATGATGACCCGTGGGGGCAAAATACTAGGTGTATCAAATCAACTGAAATATACAAGTGACACGTGACCTCAAAAATGGTTGAGATCACGAATATGAAAAAGTGAGCAGGGTTAATGACCTGCCCCCATGCTATGTGCATGGGGTTTGTGATTATGGATCACATATGTGTTGGTTTGAACGATGGGCTCATTGACGTGTTGAGATAGAGATGATGGGGAAGGTTCAAAATGATTGATCATGCCCCCTATCCCGGGGTCGAGGTAATCTATTATGCCCCCTAACTCATAGGTGTCAATGTGGTGCAGATGTTGTCTCAGAGAGGGATCAATAGGGCATTGAGCAACTGCTGGCGGGGTGTTATACCATGAGGCTGTGGGTCGTGGTGGCATACTGAAGTGATGATATGATGATGGGGGATTCCCTTTGTGGGGTGGATGCCCCCAGTATCTCCGACGAGGATCACGATGATGATGAGTAGGCAAGGTTTTGGGCCTGCCCCCATGTTGTGGACATGTGGTTTCCTGGTCGATTTGAAAGGGTTGAACCTGTGTGTCAAAGGGATCAATGGAAGGGGCCGACCGGACAGAGGGGTATCCAGTGGAGATCGTATAAATGGTGGGGTCAAGGCCAGGCATTTCGGTATCTGACCAAGTAAAGACATCAGTGAATTCTTGGAACAGTTGTTGGTATTCTCTGATCTCATTCTGGGAGGTTCCTAATGTGATGGTATGAAGGGCACCAAGTGGGTCAGAGATGTCAATGTGGATGACGGGAGAAATATCGGCCATGGGATCCGTTAACCAGTCGATTTTAGTAGGAAGGAAATCCTTGGACTCAACCGCGGATTGGGTAGCGGTGGTGGATGAAGTCTCTTCCAGGAGGAAGTATGGACGATGGTGTATGTCTTCCCCAGGATAATCAAAGGTAGTAGGAGTCTCGAGAACCTGTTCATCATTGCGGGAGCTTTGAGTGGTCAAATCGAGTGATGAGGTAGTGGTAGTCGAAGAGATCATGTAGATGGTGTTAATCTCTCCGGATGAGGATGATGCAGGAGGGTAGATCTCCTCGATAGTAGGGGGTGCCGTCTCTAGGTCCAAATTGTTCATCTCGTAGAGAGCTGCTCTATAGTCTGGGATGTCAGGACAGTTGTGGGAGTAGTGGCCGTAAATACCGCATATCGCACATGGGTGGTTGGTACGCAGTGATTTATCACGAGGCATAGGGTTTGGATCTAGTTTGACCACCGGGATGTTGGGGTCATCGTCCAACATTTGCATGTGTTCCTGCAATGTAGGTAACTGTGGACACTGATGGGTTGGATGGCCTAACTCATCACACAGCGAGCATTTTGGAGGAGCACGAAATATGGGGGGAGGTTTAACTGCCTTGGGTGGGGGTACCGCAGTGTATGGTTGTGGACCTCTGCCCCCAGTGGGCCTGACGAATGGAGGGGGATTCGTTGACAACGAAGGAGTCGTGATACCGGGAGGTGGTTGGGTAGAAGTGACAATGGGTTGCACCGGTTGCAGGATGACATTTGGTGTCGGTGGGGAAACGGGAGGCGAAATATACCACACGGGTAATCCCAATGTTAACCCGGGGAGACTGAGGGTAGCCATAACCGGAGCGCTTACTACGCCCGAGGGAGGGAATAGAAAGGGGATTGTGTGGATGGGTGTAACTCCAATGTGACTAGGTACCAATGGTGGTTTGGGAAACAAGGAGGGTTGGTTACCGGGTTGTTGTGACAGAGTGCAGAGGTTAGCGACATGGGTCTCCGATGACGGTGGTGGTATGGCCTGGAATGTAGAAGTCATCGGCGCGTCAGAGTACAGTCCGGGTCTGACTGAGGAAACGAATGAGGTATTTGCACCGCAAACAGGTTGTTCAACCATGGGGATAACATTTTCAGGTGCAGTGGGGGCCTTGGGATCGTAATAGGTGAGTTGGTCCACCTTGACCACGCGTCCCTCATGGGGGAACTGCATGGTACGATAAACGGATGAGGCAACAGCCCGCATGGCATACATGTAACTACGGCCAAGTAGAAGGTTATAGTCAAGTTGTGCATTGATGACCTCAATGTCAATGAGCACGGTTTTGCCCGTGAGCTGGATGGGGACATTAGGTAAGAGACCCTGGGGTTGTGCCGAATGACCGTCATAGGCTCGCAACGCAGTGGTGGACTGCTGGAGAGTAGGGGATCCCAACTTCTGCCAAACGAATGTAGACATGACGCATGTGGAGGCCCCTTCATCGATAATGCACCGATGGATAACAAGATTCCGAACAGAAACGGAAACTTGGAATGCTAAAGAGGAAGGCAAGCGTGGTTCAGACTGGTCTGAATCGAATGCGATCAGCTGTGAATCATTGGGGTCCATGGCGCCAATGGCAGAGAGCAAAGTTTTGCGCTGCGAAGGACAGTTTTTCAAAACTTCTAAAGCAGACATGGCTGCAGGAGACTGGGCTAAGTCGTCGACAATGTTGTAATTCGGCGCAGCGTGAGCATTAGGATTATTGTTGATGCGATGAAATGGGAAGCGAGGTGCTTTGGAAGCGCCATCAAGTGGAGCCGGAGGTGTACGTAACGTTTGATCTGTGGGATTCACGTTAGTGTTTTTGTCGGCGGGAGGGGCTTCAGAGGTGGAGCCATATTGGTTCCGACGGGTTTGGAGGTTGGCAGCGGCAGTCGACATCATCAACAAATGGTGAGTACCTGAATCGAACATGGATTGATCAGAGGTTGCATAAGTGATCTGCTGTGGTGGCACGTTGCCCTGAGGGGGGGCTAACGGCTGAGTGTTCACTACACCCTGGTTTGGAAAGGGGTTTTGCAGCACCAAGGGTTGATGTTGAGGTGGTGGAGGGTTGGGTGGCGGCTGAGGAGCCGCTTGCCCTTGACGATGTGCATCGTCGGTCCAGAGTTGCCGAGCTCGCTCCAAATGTGGGCAAGAATGCGTGTAATGACCATAGACTCCGCAGATAGAACAAGGGTGGTTTGTTCTGAGGTTATTATTTCTAGGCTGCTTAGGATTCCGATCCGGATTGCGGTTGGGAGGAGCAGCATTGTTATTCTGCGGAGGATTGGGAGGTGGAGGACCTTGCTGATGTTGTTGGTTATTACCGTGGTTATGACCTATACCACGGTTCTGTTGCGCACCTTGGTTGCGCTGGTTATTTTGGTATTGGGGCTGATGTTGTTGTGCGTACACATGCCCTTGAGCATTGGGGGGATTCTGGGGAGCCGCAAGTGCAGGAGCAGGTTGCGGTGGATAGTATGCAGGTGGAGCTGGAGGTGGTCCAGTTGCCTGTTGGGGTTGTTGGTATCCCTGAGCTGGTGGAGGTGTGAGGTTAGCTGGTGCAACCGGTTGTGGGTAATGCATGGGCTGTTGTGGGAACTGCATGGGGGTCTGAACCGTAGGTTGAGCATAGTATGTAGGAGGTACATATGCTGATGGCGCTTGGCCATAACAATGTTGTGGACAAGAGGGTCCATGAACGTGATGGGTCTGGTTTGTTGTAGCATAGGAAGTCGTCGCTCCGGAACTAGATGTAGCCCTAGAAAGGTCTGGGGCGGGCATGGTGCTCACCATACTGAAAGGTTTTGCTTGCGGTGTAATTTGGCCAATAATGCCATCAGCGGCATGTGATGCCCCCGGTGTGTCACCGCGTGCAGAGTCACCTCGTGGGGCGTTCGGTATGATCGTGTATAAGTAACCCGATTGGGCGTAGATGAGATCAAACTGTTGGGCCTTGACGATGGCCTCTTCCTCAGACTGGGGTCTTTCAGATGCTACATCCTTCGCAATGAGAGGAAGGAGGGATTTAAGGAACCAGTCTAAAAAGATTCGGTCGTCTAATTTGATCTTGCATAGGCTTCGGCGCCGACGCCAATCATGAATATGGTCAGTGATATGCGTGGCCGTGTTCTGTCTGCAAGACAGTAGGATCTCGACGCCCGCATCGTAGCGGACAGGTAGCTGGAAGAATTGTAGAAAGGTCGAGGCAAGGGAGGTAAATGTGGAATGCGTCCCATGGGGTTGCTCGATATACCATTTGGCTGCGGAGCCAGTGAAGGTGCGTTGTAAAAGCCGTAGGCGGATTGAGTCATCCACTATGGAGTTTGAGGAACACCATAAGTGGAAGGACATGATGTGATTTTGGGGGTCTTCTCCAGCCTTACCCTCGAACTTAGGGATGTCAGAGGGAAGTTTAGTGGGCATATGGGGCCAAGCAGGATCATGTCTGATGGGGTCATTTGTGAGCCTAGCTAAATCTGGCAGGTTGAGACTTGCCATGTATGGTAGACTAGCGGATGTGGTGACCGGAACCGGGACTTGCCTAGTCATTGTGGTATGGTGTAGGGGTCCAGTAGCTCCTATAGGTATGCTAGGTATGGAGGGTATGTGCCCTCCAAAAGGTGTGGCCTGATATGGGTTAGCACTCCCAAGTGCAACTTGGGTTACACTTGGGTTAGGAATCGCACTAGGGATTCCTGGTATAGCACTACCGAGTGCAACATGGGTTACACTTGGGTTAGGAATCGCACTAGGGATTCCTGGGATAGCACTCCCAAGTGCAACAGGAGTTACACTTGGGTTAGGAATCACACTAGGGATTCCTGGGATAGGGTTTGTGGAAAACGAAGGGGGTATGACCCCCATGTTGGGCATGCCCATGACAGGTGGTGGTCCTGTGCTAGGCATTCCTGAATGTGGAGTGTTACCCATATTGGGCATACCCAAGGGGGTGGCTGTTGCCGTTGATGGTACTACCGCAGAAGGGTCTGCGGATGTCTGACCTATGGTTAATGTATATAGTGGATCAACTGGTGTTCCAGACATAATTGTGGTTGGTGGTAACTCTGTGGGGTTTTCGGATTCGACCTCCAAATCAAAGGTGAAGTGGGGTATGTCAGAATCGGATGACCGTCTAAATGACCGACGATGTGTCGAATCAAGGGATAATGCTCTGCGTCTGTGACGTGGAGAGCCAAGTGGACTAAACTCTGGGAGTTCGCCCCGTAGACGACGAGAACGTCTAGAATTCTCAATGGTGAGAATATGTTTTTTATTTAAAAAATTGTTTTAAGTATCAGGTGGTGATATATGTGTAAAAGACTCAAAACCCTAATGCAACCAAGGGTGCAAGAAGGGGAGTGAAAAAATAAGGCTCACAGGCCAAAAAATCAATCCTCAAAAAATGCACTTATCCTAGCAGCTGTGCTACAATAAGTGGAGGAATGCAACAACCGGTCAGAATACCAACATGCAAGCGGCTCCTAGAAAAAATAGGTGTAACTAGACTCAAAAGGTGGTAAAGATCATGCAAACACCTAATCTAAAAGTATTGTGACTCAAACAGACGATATCCTCTGCAAGGTGATGAAATCCAAGTCAGACAATATGAATGTAGAGACAACGGCTAGATATCCCCCTACCGGGAGGGACACCGGGTAATCAATCCTAAAAGACATGCTACTAGGATACTCCGTTCATGACGCGTCGAGAAAAGGTAAATCTGCCGTTTGGTCCTTTGATCGCAATATCCCAATACAGGGATATCCCGAGAACTGCGAATGGTAGCCCTTCGGTTACTGAATGGGTTTCGGTATCCCACTCAGGCTTCCGGAACCATCCTCGCGACTTCAACCCTCCTAGGGGAGAGGCCTTCCCACAAACCGGTTGTGACCGCGCCAAAAAGTACTAAGAGATTTTAGCTCCCTAATTGGACAACTTCTATGTCTCAGATGTATGAACTGAGGGGTGTTATTGGAACACCTATCCCCCCAATACTACCTAGCTACAAGAATTCTTTTCGTGTTTCCCAAGTGGGGTTAAGAGTGTGTTCAAATTAGGGTACGTTTTAAGTCTTAGTTCAATTAAGTGATCGTGTGAGTGCACGTGAGGTGTTGTAAACTGAACTTGGAAAAATTAAATGCTTTTAAGGGAAATTTTAAAAAAATAAAGGATTTTTCGAAAAATAACAAGCAAATATTTAAGACTTTTTCCACTAAAAGGAATTAATATGCTTTTTCAAAAAATAACTCAAAAAATAAAGGATTTCTTGGATTTATGAAAGCAAATAATAAACTCCTTTTTAAAAGAAATAAATGGATTTCTTCGTTTCAATAAAAATTGCTAAGGGCAAGATTCTAAAGAAGTAAACAAGAAAAAATTTGAATCTAGATAAAGAATGCAAAATGAGTCTTTCTTTCACTTTCTTGAAATTTTTTAAAAAGATTTGTAGATATGCATTCTAAATAGTAAAATGTTCCTATGGCTGTAAAATATGAAGAATCAATACTGTAAAAAATGAGCCAAAATGGGTGAATTGAAGTGATAAATAACACTAAAATACAATATTAGATAAATTTCTATGGAAAATTTCTTAAATCTAATAGCATATTTGGATTCCTTGATCGAAAACACCCAATTTGAAAAAAAAAATCGTTTCAAACGGAGTTCGGGAGAGGGAGATATGGTCGTTTGAAAATTGAGCTGCGCGGCCAAAAAATGACATGGACCGCGCGGGTTTTGGACCAAAAGTCGCGATGGACCACGCGGGTTTTGGGACAAAAGTCGCGATGGACCGCGCGGGTTTCTGTCGCACAGTCGCGATGGACCGCGCGGGTTTCTGGCAAAAAGCCGCGATGGGCCGCGCGGAAAAACGCAGAAAAGTCGCGATGGACCGCGCGACTGTCTGGCAAAAAGCCGCGATGGGCCGCGCGGAAAAACGCAGAAAAGTCGCGATGGACCGCGCAACTGTCTGGAAAAAAACCGCGAGGCGGAAGCCGTGCACAGAAACCGAGAAACGAACCCGAAAATTGAAAATTTCAGGCTGTTTATGGGGCCAAAACTCAGAGCAGCAATGGATCTGCTGTCTAAGATGGCAGATCTATGGATCTAAAGGTTAAAAACTCATAAAAAACTAAGATTAAAGGCAAAACTAGAGATCTATAGTTCAAACCAAAGCGGAGTCGCCAAAAACTGTTGGCTCGGTTTTGCAACCAAGCTTAGTGCTATGGGCACCTACTAACTAGTAGTAGCAGTTTCAATAGAAATAAAAACAATAAACTAAATAAACAATACTTTTCATGGATCTAAACAAGAATCTAAGCAAATAATGTGAACATTTCAAAATCAAGAACAAGAAACATAATAAATAATTTTTTGTATTGAAAAGTGGGGGGGCAAGCAAGTGCTTGCGATATTACCTTCAATGGTGAAGGTTGATGTTGAGCAACTCCCAAGATGAGTAGCTCCAAACTCCAATAGGTCTCTTTCTGCAAGGTTGCTTCAATGGCTAAAAGTGCTCAGGGGAGATTCCAGCAGCATAAGGATGAGATAATGGAAGGATCTGAAATGAGGAGCCCCTACCACCTTTTTATAGGTTTTGGTGGTGGGAGATACCATTTGTGGTTTTGTGGAAACCAAATGGTATTGACCAACATGGTTTAGGTACTTTTCCCTCCTTTTTCCTTTTTTGAATAAAAATAATATTTTAATTCCCTTTTTAATATTTTTGGGAATTTGGACCCTTTTTGAGGGTTTTTTATGATTTTCTTGGAAAAATAATCTTTTTTAATGGAAAAAGGGGTGTACTAAGGTCTTTTGGTGACCTTTTGTTGGTTTCAGAGGCTCAGATGGTGGAAAAGTGGACAAATGGGTCATGTGAGTAAGGGAATGAGCTAGTGAGCACTTTTTAGGTGTTAACACATGTTGAAATTTGAACACCATTTTTCGTCAGCCTACTATCCCCAAGGAAACGGCCAAGTCGAAGCGATCAATAAAATTTTGAAAACCATCCTGCAGCGCACTGTAGACAAACACAAATCCAATTGGCACCACATGCTCTTCCCGGCACTATGGGCCTACCGCACCTCGACCAAAACCGCCACCGGTTTTACCCCTTTCCATTTAGTTCATGGTGTCGAATCCGTACTCCCTATTGAGTGCCAGATCCCAGCCTTACATATCGCCGTCGAACTCTTACCAGATACTTCCCCGATCGAGCAACGTTTACTACTCCTAGAGCAGGCCGATGAAGATCGGCGCACCGCCATTCAAAACGTGGAAGCAGCTAAACAACGATCGAAACTAAGTTACGACAAACACGTCCACCCGAGAACCTTTTCTGAGGGAGACCTTGTCCTCGCTTACGATCAAGCTCATGATAAAACCGGGAAAGGAAAATTCGTATCTATGTGGCAAGGCCCCTACATCATACACACCTGCCTGGGGCAGGGGGCATACATTCTGACCGATTCAGAAGGCAACACCCTATGCAACCCACGCAACGGGTTGTACCTTAAACGATTTTACCCATAGAAAATCTGATGGACACCATCGTCCATTTTAGTATAGGCATACATTTTTTGTTCACAAAAAATTTCCAAAAACCTAAATATTTGTTTTTCTCTGCATGACCACAGATGGAGCCTCTTCCACTCTGCCATGTCGGTTTCGCTGATGGTGCAAGCCGTTGGTCTCCCAATCTCGCCTCCGCAGCTTGGGTAATATACTCCCCTTCACATGAGTTAATTCACATTGACGGAGCATGTTTAGGTGCCACTACCAATAATCAAGCTGAATACGATGCCGTGACCGGTCTCCTGGCCGCTGCTCTCCAAATGAGCATCCGTCACCTCAACGTTTTCTTGGACTCACAGCTCCTAGTTTCCCAGCTTAACAATGATTACCAGGTACGCGATCCCTGCCTTTTCAGAAAATTCCTGTGCACTAAACAAATGGTTAGACAGTTTGAATCCATTACATTCACACATGTCCCAAGACACCTCAATAGTATAGCAGATAATATGGCTAAGAGTGTCCTCGACTGGCACACCAATCACATCAGGTCATATCCATAAACAAAAAATGCATCCATGTGCATAACATGTGCCTCCACGGGCATATACAAAAAACCAATAATGCATCCATGTGCATGTGCCTCCATGGGCATACTTAAATCAACAAACATACTGCATCCACGTGCATAACATGTGCCTCCACGGGCATATAAAAAAGACAAAGGTGCATCCACGTGCATACACAACAATATATCTAAAATATATATCCACATATATATATAAATCAAATAGTCAACATGTCATGAGTGCCCTCAGCACCCGATATACAAAAAAAAAAATACATCTGTCATACAAAAATGCTTCCCCATATGCTCATCAGCATTTGGGGGCAGATACAATATATCTACTCATCTGGATCCCTAGGATCCTTCGGCTCCTCCTCCGACTCCTCCTCCGCCGGCCCCGCCGGGTCATGACGACCCCGAACTCGCCGCTCTGCTGGCCCCCCTGGATCGTCCCTCAGACGTATCCTCCCCTGAGCCGGCCCTGCCAGAGCATCTCGTCTACCATCCCCGTGCCTCGCCACGAACACCGCTTCCCTCAACAGGAGCGACTGCCACTCAGGTGGCGCACCGAGACATCCCTGCAAAATATCCCGATCCAGGTCTCTCCAACCATCCTCGGGGATCCCAGCTACGATCCGGGACAAGGTCCGTCGGACACCATCTATGGCGTCATCATGAGGGCCAACCCCTCGCCCACGAGCTGCATATCCTCCACCACGCGGAGGAGGTACAGGTATAGGTGGATGGGCGACCACCATCGCCCACCCCTTCCGAGCCACATAGTCAGGTGGTGGCACTGGACCCACATCTGCACAAAGCAAGTAAGCCATCAGATACTATACAAAAAAAAAAAATCATCAATGATAAATAAAACAACACATGATATAATATCAAATAAAACACAAACATACCGTCTAAACTCCAGGCCTGTCCTGGGGCACGAGGCATCTCTGGGTCACCTCGGTAGTCCATGCTGGCGTAGGGATAGTCCTCAATCACAAGAGGCATCTGCTCCCACTGCTGATAGAAATCCTCCGTGAAGTAGCCGCGGACACCACCGCCGGCACGGGGCATCATCTGCCCCCACCTCATCATACGAGGCTCACTCGGAAGACCAGCACGAACGGGTACCCGTGGCCGCAAGGTCGGCACCCGCTCGAAGAAAAAATAGCATAAAAACGAGGCATAACAAAACTCGCCTCCCTCTCTAATGGCCTTGTCCAGATCTCTCCGGACACCAGCCAGGAACATCTGCGCCCAGGCATAATAAGTACCCTGTAGAACGGAATCCACCATCATCGTCTGCCCCCCAGACATACGATGTGGTGCAGCAGCACCCAATATCCTCAGAACGCAGGCACCACTGATAGCTCGCATATCCCACTCACGTAGGGATCTCAGACTAATAGAGCTGTTTACCAAAACAGCATCATCCACACAGAAAGTCTGTAAGAGGTCCTCCATATCTACACCTGGAGGCAACCTCGGCAAGATATCACCCACCTCACCCAAGCGAGGCAACCCGGTCAAAAAATATACATCCGTGAGAGTGATCTCTAACCTCTCACCACCAATAATGAAGGCACCCTCTGCCGGCACCCACCACTGCACGAGCTTGTTCAGGAGCCGTCTCACTGAACGTATAGGAGGGATCTGAGCGAACTTCAAGAGTCCGCTCATAGCTAGGGTCTGTCTCACCCCTCCATCAGTCTCAATCCTCAGCATGAGATCACCATCGATCTCCCTCTCCCGCCACACGGACTGAGATCTCCGCAACATCCTGCCAGGAAAACAAAAAAAATTTTAGCCCCAGCACAAAATTTTTATAAAAACCCCATCGCGGCTTTTACACAAAAAGCCGCGATGCCCATCGCGGCTTTTCCACAAAAAGCCGCTATGACCATCGCGGCATCCATGCAAAAACCCGCGATGAACATCGCGGATTTTTGTCGGACAGTCGCGATGAACATCGCGACTATCCGCCATGAACTCGCGATGAACATCGCGGGTTCCGACCTCACAGTCGCGATGAACATCGCGACTGTGAGCCTAAAACCCGCGCGGTTCATCGCGGGTTCAGCCCTGAAACCCACGCGGTTCCACGTTGGAGAGTCAACGTGTAATTTTGCGGCCTTCGGGGGCCCGCCGCCAAACATAAAAGACATAATTGACAAGGCTAAGGCGAATAGAGTTACCTGCAACTCGCTAAATCGAAAACCAACGGTGAAATCTCCCGGAAATCAAGAAATAGCTCTGACAGCTCTATCAAACTCGCACGTAACAATGACAAGTCATTTGGGCCCCACATCCTATTTATAGAAAATCTACCAATTTTTCAACAACCATTGCGGTATCATACGAAGTCCATTTCTCAAACCATTGGTACCGTTGGGATCAGCACAGCGAGAACTTCATACAGGTTCCTTCCTTTTCCCGTTTTCACGGGGTCCATTTTTTGACCATTTTTTAGCCTCCCTCATGGCCTCAGTTTGCATGCCACATCGGCCGTTCTCCGTTTTAGACGTGCCTTATATCACCGGATTCAGTTTTCCGTGCTCATGATGATGCTTGAGATCATTTCTCGCTCTCACCTTTAGATTTTTCGGGCATTTTTTCCGCGCCCCCTCGTCGCCTCGGTTTGCGTGCCACATCGGCTGTTCTCCATTTTAGACGTGCCTTATATCACCGGATTCAGTTTTCCGCGCTCGTGATGATGCTTGAGATCATTTCTCGCTCTCACCTTTAGATTTTTCGGCCATGTTTTCCACGCCCCCTCGTCACCTCGGTTTGCGTGCCACATCGGCCGTTCTCCGTTTCTGATAATCCTTATGTCACCGGATCCAGTTTTCCGCACTGATGACGATGCTTGAGACCTTTTCTCGCCCTCATCAATCCATTTTTGTTCGGTATAATTTTACCCCTTTTTCGAGCCGAGCAACCCCTTTTACGAAAAAGGCACTTAGGGAGTTTCTGTTAAGCTCTTTTCTAACTCCTAAAACAATGAAAAGATCGTCGAGCAATCTTGCTTCCTTTCATGCTCGCTAAACGTATCTGAAAGGGCGTCTACCTGGTATAAGTTTACCCCTTTTCCGGACCTCGTAGACTAATTACGAAAAAGGTATACTCTAGTCACATCGGCTAGAAGAGTTCTCCATCCGCATCATTTTATGCTTTTTCGGGCCTTGGAGACTAAACTACGAAAAAGAACACCAATAGAGTCCACTTACCGCTTTCAGACTCTCTAAACATGAAAGCAACCATGAGCATGCGCCGTCCTGGGCTCACAAAATCCACAGGACCGTACCATTTCAGAGCACATTTTTATCCCTTCTTGGAGCTCATTAAAACTACGAAGAAGGAATCAATGGTGCCTCTTGGCGCTACAACATTCATGTCTACTCACATAGCAGCTTCCCCATTTTGGTCGCCTTTGTTCAGAGTATTCTGCAGTATGTCACCCTGAAACTCCCTCGACAGCTACCATCAGCTTCACCCCCCCAGAGTCAGTACATACCCTTCAGTCCCTAAAAGATGATCCCCACACCTACAAGTCAGTTCCCTACGCTGCCAGGTCAACCATGTCATCATGCTCTGAACAAAGGAAGTTTGAGTCTACCCATTTTTGACCCATTTATTTCTCGTTCCCACAAGTATGTTAGTCCTACCATCAGTACCAACACTTCAGTTTTACACCTCGTGCTCCTATCAAGGAAACATCATTGCCTTGTTAGTTGCTGTTCTCCCTCTGTCGACGACAACCACATTTATTCCAGAGGATAGACCTAGAGGTCCCTGTGTCTTGGACTCGTCCCCATTTATGATGAGTACCTACGAATCATTTCGAGAAGAGTCCTCAGTGCCTCTCCAAATGGTTGTTTCTCACATGCTCGACTTCAACACCTTGATCGCATCGTTGAGACTCGCACAGGGCATTCGTCCGCTCAGTTATTAGTTGAAGACCCCGGATACCACCTGACTCCTCCACATTTGAGAGTCTACCTATGGATACAACCAGTTACATTTTTTCTTTAGATATCCGGGTTGCGTATGGCGACAGTATTCAGATGTACCCCAGTTTTATACTCCCTCGAGTATACAGATACAAATACTTCCCAGAGATGGCTCACAGTCATTAAGTTCATACAGATGTTGAACACCTTCAGTTTCAGCAGTTCAACAGTTATTCCAGTGTATCAGTTATTGAGATCAGCCATGATCATGAGTATATCCCACAATAATGTCCCCTCTGGACCATTATGATGTACCAGTATATTTATTTACGTATTAGATCCCCCTTCTTGGGACTAATTGTTTTGTATATGTCTTGATACGAGCATGGGAATGCCCGTCTCGTCCTCCATCAGAAATTATACCTCATTCATATTGAGGCCATGTAATATTTTTTGTTTTTGCATCTTCCAAGGGTAGTGGCTCCAGTCTCCAACCGGTCTCTTCTCTCCCCTAAACCCCAGAAAAAAGGACAAAAGAACTATGATGTCTATCGGCCATACGATGAGCTCCTGCCCTCACACATCAGGGGGCAATCTGTTAACACCTAAAAAGTGCTCACTAGCTCATTCCCTTACTCACATGACCCATTTGTCCACTTTTCCACCATCTGAGCCTCTGAAACCAACAAAAGGTCACCAAAAGACCTTAGTACACCCCTTTTTCCATTAAAAAAGATTATTTTTCCAAGAAAATCATAAAAAACCCTCAAAAAGGGTCCAAATTCCCAAAAATATTAAAAAGGGAATTAAAATATTATTTTTATTCAAAAAAGGAAAAAGGAGGGAAAAGTACCTAAACCATGTTGGTCAATACCATTTGGTTTCCACAAAACCACAAATGGTATTTCCCACCACCAAAACCTATAAAAAGGTGGTAGGGGCTCCTCATTTCACATCCATCCATTATCTCATCCTTATGCTACTGAAATCTCCCCTGAGCATTTTATCCATTGCAAACCACATTGGAGAAGAGACCATTGGAGTTTGGAGTTGCTCATCCTTGGAGCCATTCAACCTCACCATTAGAGGTATTGATTCCGCAAGCACTTGCTTGCCCCATTCTTTCAATACAAATTTATTATTCTTATATGTTCTTGTTCTTGATTTTAAATTATCTTTGTTATTTGCTTAATATCTTTGCTTAGATCCATGAATAGTCTTGTTTAATTAGTTTATTGTTATTTATTTCCATTGAAACTGCTGCTACTAGTTAGCAGGTGCCCATAGCACTAAGCCTGGTTGCAAAACCGGGCCAACACTTACCTTGAATAAAAATTAATCTTCCCTTGGTACTTCCCAAATGTCATCAGGGTCAACTTCCACAAGGTTTGAAATGATACTTTGTCCAATTAGTTTGATTTCCATATTATGAGCACCTACAAGTAGATCATTTGTTTGACACAATGCATATTGGAAAGAATGTCACATAATGATTATGGAAACTTATAGATGGGATGGATAATAAGGAAATTTTTTCTAAAGTTAATAATGACATTGAGGAATCTAACTCAATGCAACATTTCACTCATTAATATGGTAATGGAAAACTGGCCAATCTTCCATGGTTAGTAACGGTGCAAGAGAGCATCGTTGTAAAAGAGGTTGTATGAAAAAACAAATTTCCCACTGGTTTTTATTCTAACATAAATAATATATTAACAACGCAAGGAGATTTTGGTGGGGCTAAAACTCAATATTGACATACCTTTATCAAGGTTTGATGTTTTGCAATATATATATATATAATTTGTTAGTAATACATGGTCATCTCTATTCAAATTATTTGTTATCATATATACCTTATTTGTTAGTAATACATGTTGCATCCTTGTTGCAATATGTTTTACCTCTAGCTCTCCCTAACAACTTTGACAAAAACATAAATAAATATATATATGATCTCGGCAAATACATGAGGTACATAAAAATTTATAATTGAATTATTGATTATATACCATGTTAGTATATGCTTTGATTATCTTATATATTTTAATGTTGCCACATCAATTTTTTTTGCACTTGTAGGTGGTTTTCATCTAAAGAAATACATAAAGAATATTTCAAGTATTAGAAGAGAGAAATTCTCCAACTAATGTGTGAAATGCAAAAATATCTTCCTCGAACCTTTTTAAATGCACAAGAACACTACCTCATACACCCAGTGGAGGAGATTGGAATATGTAGACCCGTACACATAAGATAAATGTGGTTGGTGGAGAGGTACTTGAAAGAATTGAAGGATTTTGTTAAAAAAAGATAAAGCACATAGGGCACAATGGTTGAAATCTGCATGCTATATATCAATCCATTGTATATTTTAGCGAGTATTTACTCCAAGTAGTGGGTGACATAAATGTGCCTCTTCTTTGGGATGTCAATTCCACCAACGAATTTAAAGGGGAGGTGTTGTTGGGGAAAGGTAGATGGAGAAAAGTGAAAGTTAATAGCTTTTATTGTATTTACTATCTCCATACATGTATTGTATTTTATTGTATTTACTATCTTCATACATGTATTGTATTTATTGTATTTACTCTCTTTATAGCTTGGTTAGTAGTTTGGTTGGTTAACTAAAACTTTTTTTGTCCTTCATACAGTCAATGGAGAGTGAGACGCAATTCATTTATACGTTGTAAATAATCTTGAATGGATGAAGAAAAAGATAGAACAATTAAAACAAGTTTACCATACCTTATCATGCAATAGGGTGGCAAAGTTTATTAGAAAAGCTTTTTTGGATCATGATACAAATCTAAACCATAAGGAAATCCATCTATCATATGGTAAAAAGGATAGAAATGCAAGCAATATTTTACTTTATTTTTTACATTTCAAATCCCATTGTTTCTCCCCCCCCTTCGTAGAGTATTTTATACATATAGTTATCAACTCCTAACAATGCATTTATAACATGTTGAGCATGCAAGTGAAACATCATAAGGCTATGTGATGTAATGGAAGAAATATCACACCAAATAGTTGGATGACAAGAATAAAACATGTGAGAGTGGGATAACCATGGGAGGTTCACTAAGTAGGCAATATTATATCACGCAAGTTCATATTGCGGGATTTAGTACTCTAAAATATGGGAGCATTATATTGCCTAGTATATAATGGTTAAGGGGTATTTTTAATATATTAAAAATATGTATATATCAGGGTTGTTTATAATTATGTGTCTAGGGGGTTAAATAGAGTATTGGGGGGATTGAGTAGGTACTCTATGTCTAATTTTGTGGAAGTTTGATTGTGTGTGAAGTCCAATTAGTGTTTGAATTTAGTATGATCTGTGTGAAGGTGGCGTGAATCCAATTGTGTTTGGAGTTAGAGTGGTGTTTGAATAGGTATGTTTTGTGATTGAATGTGATGTGAATTTGATTGGAATGATTGTGAATGAAGTTGACTTGTGTTTAAGGGGTTTTTCTCCATATTTAAATATTTTCTCTCACTAAGAGTTCATATTTGACCTTGCAAGGTTTCTAGGGGTTATAAGAGTTGTGTCATGTCACCATAAGGAGGGTAAAAATAAAAATGGGTATTAAAAATGTCATGGAAAAAGTGGATACTTAGGATATCTAGGGAAAATAGGGTTTTTTTAAATTGTAAAGGTGTATTAGGAGGAGGATTCAACAAAATGTTTTTTGGAGGAAATATGTAATATGTAGTGAAATTAGGGGCATTCTTTAGTATCATATGAACAAATGTGTTATGTCATAGGTTCATAGAGTGAATCCCACAATGGGATAACTGCAATTTTCTAGGTCACTAATATTTCCATAGGGGTGATAGAAATCCGATCACATTGGATTTGAGGTACTATGGTTATTCAGAAGACATAATGGATATAGACTTTAAATCCTTCAAAGTGGTTCTCTTTAAGGTCAAGTGGTACAAATTATTGTTGCAAGGTGATGAAAGGATGGTCATTGATCATGACAATGGAATTACCATGATTAATACTAATAGGTATGAGGAAAATATAGATCCCTACGTACTTCCAACTCAATTTGAGAAGGTATTTTATTCACAGCTACTAGGTAAAGCAGGTTGGTCATTTTTTGTTAGATTTGATCCGAGAAGAAGGCATGTAAAGTATACTTTTCCTGAAGAAAATTTTCATGATAAAGAAGAAGAATATGTAGGATAGATGGAGGAACAAGTGTACTTAGATGAAGAGGGGAATCAAGTTGACCACAATCATTTCCTCACATATTGATGATGATTATTATATTGATGATGACTTAGTGCTATATGTCCCAGATGTTGTTATGAACAATCCTTACAATTATTCTGAAGGGTTGGATACAAATTCTAATCTTCGTGACTCAGATGTTGGATTGGATGAAGTTCAATATTAATCTGATATGGAATTGTAGCATATTTGATTCAATGAATTGATCAATGTACTAATTCAAATTGATTACATATGCACACACCATCTAGTTTATATAAATCCCTTACATTGTACACAATTGTTGATATAAACATATAAATCCATTCAACTACGATTACTTGGGTATACAAATCAAATTAGAAATTATGCATTTACATGGAGATCATGGTTGGTAATTAATATTTCATCTAATTTATTTTAGACTACTAGATTCATTCATTTCTACAACCTTGTGGATTTAAGGTGTTACATGTTTCGAAAACAAGTGATGGTCCAAAGAGTTCAATGAATGGATACAAATTCATGTACTAATTTATATGCACCTTGATCAACATAAGGATTTTCCATGACAAAGCTATAAAAGTATTTATAGGACTCAAAATGGGATCTTAAGTAGGAGGGAAAAGGAAATTCGTTGTTATCTACTTACTTGATGCAGTGACACTAAAATAGGCATCTATCATTCCTACACTTTAAACAATGCATGATTTTTTCCTACAATCTTTTATGTATTTTTCTTACCTTTATCTTCACATATATTTTATGTTTATGTGATGTTGTCTATGACATGATGATATTGGAATCTTATACCTATTATATTAGTATGCATAATCAACCCTAAACTCACAATTACAAGCCTTCAACATGGATACACAAAGCTAAATATGATTCGATTGCAGGAGGTAAATGTTGATGCTGATATAGATGTTAAAAATGAAAGATATAGTGGAAGCTAATCTAGAGGTTAATTTTGAAGCTATAATAAAAAACCTAGATCAAGCATTGAGAATTGAACATGAATGACTAGAATCTGCATGGCATGGTTTTTCTTTTTTCCCCCAATGAATTTACTACAACCTTCAAGAGGCACTAAAATGTTTCCATGTAACCCTTTCAATATTATTAGATATCCATAGGAAATAACTAAAGACATTTGGATGTTCCTCTAGGATATTGGTCATGTATGTGGTCCAAGGTAATTTTCAGGGGCGGAATTTCGCCAATTGGCTATTTTTTTCAAAAAGTAAATTCGTTGTTTGGTCATTTTTAGTCTCTAATATCGCTTATATTTACATAAAATATGTTTTGTTATCATAATATTTGCCAAAAAATACAATTTTCAGTAGTAAATTGTATGTTTCATTTCAATATTCGCCTACCTATCTATATATGTTGTTTTTTCAATCCAAAATAATCGCCTAGAATACTACAATTAAGTATTAGAATCCTTAAAAAATACCCTGATATGGTCCTTGTCAAATTAAATTTCATAATTGTTGGTGTTAATGTCAACATGATGTCAACACAATTGAGCAATCCTTCATCAATAAAAAATTTGGAGTCTAGGAGTTTGTGAATTTATATTCTCTCTTCCTAATTTTTTCAAGAAGGATATTTTATTAGAAGAGCACTTAAATATAGAAAATATAAATTGCCATTGGTCACCAAAAAAGTGATCCTTGGCTCATTTCTTTACCTCGGTCATCAACATTTTCATTTTTTATTGGACAACTTTCCATTATATTGGTTCTATTTTTATAAATTACCCTATAGCCATGACCATGAAGAACAAACCTCAACCACCCCAATTTCCTCTCCTTTTGGCTCTACCCAATTAACTATAATTTATTAGTCTATTTAAGTTACATCTACCTTTTCTTCTACCCAATCAACCATAAGTCCTCAATCTATCCATGTTAACTTTTCTACCCTAACCCCAAAGGAAAAATATTCATAGATAGGTTATCTGGAATATGTGTTCCTCACCTATAATATGATCATGCTCATAAGATTAGGTTTTCTACCTATGACCATTTTGTGTGAGGAACAAAGATAAATAAGAACTAGAAATCAAGGCATGCTCAGGATGTCATCTTTAAGGTTTTTCCACTTCTTGAATTAGTGGATCTATGTTCTAATAATCATGCTCAAGTTTGACAAGAAGTCACAAAGGTATTGATATATGCCTTGTTGCATAAGAATATCAAATACCCAGCCATTCATTTTCCTTAAAGTGTTAAGATTTTCCTAAAGTGAGTAAGTGATTCAATTTCTTTGTTATAAATTTTCTCAAATCATGATGAAAGTGTTGAGCCTATAATTCTGGCCTCATTAAGTCTATCCATAGACCTCATAATAGTTCTATGTCAATAAAATGTTGAATTCATTTCCTTAGCTATGTATGACCAATTAGTAAAATGTGAGAAGTTAAAAGTTTTCAAGCACCAATCCTACTTTGTGTATTTGATGCTTTAATACCAATATGCAACTTTTGATATCTTGATGCTTGATAAGGTTAATAAATCTAGGAAAGATAACTATGTGGTTGATTGGATGGTTAAGGTAATTAGAATTCATTCTGATATGGAGGATTTTATGTCATATTAGGTTAAATACCTACTAGGATACATATTAATCTGTTTTCGTCACCCATTGTATAACATTAGCTCAACTTTGTATATTTCCTTCATTGAGGATGAGTTATGTGATTCTGATTTTCCCAACAACCAACCCAAGTTTATTTAAAAGTTATACACATTCTTGAAAGCAACATGTTTTTTTAATGGCCAAAAGTTGACATTAAAAATGCTCAAAATACATACGATTCAAAATCGTTGCAACATAACATACCTATTCAAATTTTCCAAAGTAATTTTGGATCCTCGAGATTCTAATATCACATAATTTACAAATATTTATCTCATGTCACCCATTAGTCTATAGGGCTCCCCCTTATTGTGCACTAAGATAAATTAAAGTCTATTGATGCATTATTTTCTTGATGGTCCTATGATACCTAGACTTTCATGATGGAATTTATGTTTTTTTAATGATTGTTGTTTCACATGTGTTATATATTTATCTAGTTCATGGTTACTTATGTTCATAGATGATTGTGTAAATGGTTGGTTTGCAAAGCTAAAGTATAGTTTTGTATTGGTTGTTTTGATGATAATATGCAACCATGATACTTATAAAGAGATTGCAATGGAAATGTTTATGATGTTGGTTGGTATGGCTTCACGTGTTTGCTCGGTTATGATTAATTACTTCCAAATGACTTAGCATGCTAGTATATTTACAAATGCTTTTGGGCCTAAAAGACTTACTCTCCTATGTAAGTATGATATGAAATATATGGGTAAAGGAACCCATTGCAAACCAATCCTATAAGCATTACACATAAAGAATTATTTTTCAAAACTTATAATTGGTCGATGCAAGGTTGTAAACATTTGTAAGGGTCAAATCGATGGTAATGTGAAGAACCTGCAACAATTAATTGATGAAAATACACAATATATCAGATCACAGAATATTTTTATTGATCGCAGGCCACTTCGAGGGGGCAGCCTCCTTTGAGCAAGCTCAATACAAAATAACTTCACGATGCCTTCATAGGCCTCAACACACACTTATATACTAAGTCTAGGCACCAATACTATGGGTCAAAACCATGGGCCACTACAAACTATGGATCAACAATACTACGGACGACTTAGAAAGCATATGCGCCAACAACAATAACACAAACTATGGATCAACAAATACTACAGAACGAATTACAAAGCATATGCATCCAACAACAATATACTAACAAAGTAAAGACATGGGTTCCTAACATCCCCTCCCCCTTAGAAAAATCTTTGTCGTCAAAGATTTAGATGTGGAAATTGTTGTTGAATCTGAAGGAGTGGTTCCCATGTAGCATCCTTTGGTTGCATGTTGTGCCACTGAATTAAGACCTCTGTGATAGAGAGAGAGCAAAGCTGATGAGTGCGCCGATTGAGGACGGCCTATGGATCCAAAAGGATGGATCCTTCATTATCCAATTCGGGTAAAATAGTTTGTCCACTGATGTTGGTGCCAAGAACTTTCTTCGGACAAGAGACATGAAATACTGGATGAATGCGGGAAGAAGGAGGAAGTTCCAATTTATAAGCAACGGACCCAATCTTCTGAAGAATCTGATATGGCCCATAGAACTTTGGAGCGAGCTTATGATGCCCTTTGAGTTTCAGGGAGGATTGCTTGTATGGCTGGAGACGAAGAAAAACCATATTGCCTGCTTGAAAAATGCACTCAGAACGGTGCTGAACAACTTGTTTCTTCATGCGATTTCTTTCCATGTGAAGATTGTCCCGCAAAATGCGAAGAATCTGATCGCAGTTTAGAAGGATCGTGTCAACGTCCTGAATTGGTGAACTGTTGGGGGTGTATGGAAGAAGAACTGGAGGTGCCTGACAATAGACTGCTTCATATGGGGTCATTTTAGAGGCAGTGTGGTAAGAGGTATTGTACCACCATTCAGCGAGAGGGAGCCACTTTGCCCACTGATGTTGTTGTTCAGAGGTGAAGCAACGAAGATAAGTTTCCAATCATTTATTGATAATTTCAGTCTGAACATCTGTTTGTGGGTGATACCCTGAACTCATCTTCAGTTTGGTGCCAGTGTGGCGAAATAGTTATGTCCAAAAATGACTGGTGAAAGTCGCATCACGATCCGAGACAATGGAAGAAGGGATGCCATGAAGACGAAAAATATGGTCCAAGAAAATTTGAGCGACTGAGGAGGCTGTATAGGGATGGCTGAGAGCACAAAAATGACTATATTTGGAGAGGCGATCAACCACAACGAGAATCACTATCTTCCCGCCAAATTTAGGGAGCCCTTCAATGAAATCCATATAAATATCTATCCAAATCCGTGTAGGTATGGGAAAGGGTTCGAGCAATCCTGGAAGGAGTGTTGTATCACCCTTTTTGCGCTGGCAGGTATCACATTCAGCCACCATCTATTGAATTGTCCTTTTCATGCCCTGCCAAAAGAAGTTACGTCGTGCCCATTCATATGTTTTGAGGAACCCAGAGTGCCCTGCTGATGGAGAAGCATGGAGTTGATAGAAGACAACCTATTGAAGATCTGTGCTCTGGGGAAGCACCAGATGACCCTTGTATCTCAGGGAAGCACCATCCCAAGAGTAATGTGGTACAGCAGAAGGGTTGTTGGTCAAGCGTTGGATGATTTGAGATAAGGAAGAGTCATTGACATAACCCTATTGAACAGATTGCAACCAATTAGGAAGAGGCATAGAAATAGCTGAAAGAGAACCTTGGGCATCAAATGTGCGAGAAAGAGCATCTGCCACAATATTGTCCTTACCCTTCTTGTAAGTGATATCATAGTCATAACCCATTTCTGTTGTGATGGGGAGGAGACACGCTGTTCCAAGAAATATTTCAGACTCTGGTGATCAGTTTTGATGCATAAATGATTCCCTAAGAGGTATGGTCGCCACTTCTGTACTGCATGCAAAATAGCCATCCTTTCCTTCTCATATGTAGAGGTAGATAAATTCTTACATGAAAGGGCTTTGTTGGTGAACGCAATGGGGTGTTCATCTTGAAGGAGAACAACACCAAGTCCATTGCCGCAAGCATCACTCTCAATAGTGAAGGGCTTGGAAAAATCGGGCATAGCTAGAACAAGTGTAGTACACATATCTTGTTTCAGTTTGTCAAATGCACATTAAGTAGCATGTGTCCATGTAAAAGCATCATTTTTCAATAGAGCAGTTAATGGAGCTGCAATATTTCTATAATCCTTGACAAACTTGCGGTAGTAGCCAATCAACCCCAAAAAACCACGAAGGCTCTTGAGTGTCTGAGGATGCGGCCAATTGTTCATGGCAGCGATTTTGGCAGGATCCATGCGAACCCCTTATGCTGAGATAATGTGACCGAGATACTCAACTTCCTTCTGTCCAAAAACACATTTAGATTGTTTGGCGTGGAGATGATGGTCAGAGAAAAGTTGCATGACAGGATCCAGATGCTAGAGATGTTCAACCCATGTTTTACTGTAGATGAGGATATCATCAAAGAATACCAGAATGAATTTCCGCAAGTAGGGCCGAAATATTTTATTCATTAAGGCCTGGAATGTGGAAGGAGCATTAGTGAGGCCAAAGGGCATGACCAAAAACTCATAATGGTCATCATGTGTGCGGAAAGCTGTTTTAGGGATATCATCCTCATGAATATGAATTTGATGATACCCAGAACGAAGATCCAACTTGGAGAAAAATTGAGCCCCATGAAGCTCATCAAGAAGCTCATCAACAAAAGGAATTGGAAACTTATCCTTGATGGTGAGGTGATTAAGTGCTCAGAATTCAATGCAGAGGTGCCATGACCCATATTTTTTGCGGACAAGAAGAACTGGAGAAGAAAAGGAACTAGTGCTTGGGCAAATAATACCTTGCTTCAATAAGTCCCGAACGAGCATTTCAATCTTTGTTTTTTGGTGAAATGGGTAGCGATAGGGCCTGATGTTGGGAGGAACGCTGCCAGGAAGGAGTTGAATACGATGGTCTTCTGGCCTTGAAGGTGGCAATCCCACTGGTTCAGCAAAGACACCTATATATCGATCCATAATTTGTTGTAGATCCAAAGGAGTAGTGGAGACCGTTGATGGTTACATTTGAATGGAATGGATCTGAGCGATGACACCATGTGAATTCTTCTTAAGGAGTTTTTCCATGCGATGTGAACTGATGATGCTGAGAGACCCTGGTTGTAATCCTGTCAATGTGTGTTTTTGTCCATTGGGGGAAAACTGCATCCAAAGCTCAGCAAAATCCCATAAGATAGGGCCAAGTGTGCGTAGCCATTGAGCGCCCAAAACCACATCACATCTGCCTAAGTTCAAGGCAAACATGTTAGAGCGCAGGGTATAATATCCCATAGAGATACGCACATTATGACACTTCTCTTTGCAAGGTAAGGTGCCCCCATTGGCAACCATGACTTCAAAGTTGGAGCAAGGATGGATAAAACAATCAGCTTGTTTGGCGATCCAAGGGTCAATGAAATTATGAGTGCTACCAGAATCAATGAGTATTGTAAGAGGAAGCTTCTTGAAGTAACCCCTGACCCGCATTGTTTGGGGGGTGGTGATTCCAGCTAAAGAATGGAGAGATATCTCTGGCTGGTCATCCTGAGACGGAGGGTCAATATGCGGTTCCTGAATGTCGACCTGAGCATCCATTGTATCTGGATCTTCATCACCAATTTCAGAGGCAGGTGGAGAATCCACATCCAAGAGATAGAGCTTTTCCTGAATACATCTATGTCCCCGAGTGAATTTCTCATCGCAATTATATCAAAGCCCCTTTTCTCTGCGTTCCTGCATCTCTGTTTCAGACAAATGATTGATAGGAGTTGGTCGAGGAGCCGGCGGTATGGGTGGTCGTTGAGAACCCATATTTCAGAAGGGAACAAAAGTGGGCTTGGAGCATTGTTGGGATGCAATCTTGTCTTCTGCCAACTTAGCCAACCCCAGGGATTCCATCATTGTGTTGGGACAGAACATTTTGACCTCAGAGCGGATGGCATCTTTTAGACCACTGATAAAACAACTCTAGTAGAAGTCATCAGACAATCCTTCAGTGTGGTTGGCTAGTTTCTCAAATTCGGATTGATACTCTCTCACAGTGCCAATTTGGGGAAGTTTAGTGAGGGCTCCTGTGAAGTCATCAAAAGCACTAGGACCAAATCGTTGCAAAAGGAGCTAGCAAAAGTCTGGCCATTTTGGCTCTTCATGAGCCTTGATGTACCAACGGTACCATTGAAGAGCTTCCTGTTCCAAATGAAAGGATGTAAGTGGAACTTTGTTGACATCAAAAGTATTATGCAGACTGAAATATTGTTCTGCACGATAGAACCATCCAGTTGGATCAGTACCATTGAAGCGAAAAAAATCAAGCTTTGGACCATGGAAATTACTGGAAGAAGAAAACCCATTGTCTGATGAAGACTCGGACTGTCGTTTGTTGTTCATGGTTGAATGCTCAAGATGGAGGCTGAGAAATTTTTCATCCAGATCCTAGAGTTTGGCTTGGATGGCGACAAGTGCTTCCTCCATAGCTTTTGCTCCGACGCGGGTGACAACCATAACCAGGAGTTTTTTTTTTTTGAGTGGGTAGAAAAACAAAAACAGAGACTGTTTCAGTAAAGGAAAATCTGGATTTGGGAAAAAATCAGAAGGGTAATTTGGGTTTGACTAGGTTTTGGACACTGTCAAAAGGATAGGGAAGCAGAAAAGGAGGATTTTAGAAGCGGGGTGAAAGAATGAGAAAATTTGGGAGAGAGGGACAAAGAAGTAGAATTAGGAAAGGAACTCTGTGGTAAAATTTGAAGGCGATCGGGTGAAAATCGAAGAAGTTATGGCAAACCCTAAAAATAGATAAATGTGAGATTTCAGGTCTTGGAAAATAGAATTTGGGATAGGGTCCTCATGAATGAAAGATGCAGAATGGGATTGCAGGGGTGTCAGAGAAGTTTCAAGCGAAACGGAGTTAAAACAAGGGAGATATGGGAGCTAATTTTTTTTTTTTCCAGAAATGGATTGGCAATGGCGCGGAAGGGATCCGCAACAGATGGATCTGCAATGGCGCGTAAGTGATTGGAAATAGATGGATCTGCAACGGCGTGGAAGTGATCGGCAATAGTTCTGGACAGAGGAAATCTGCGATGTATCAGCTGAAAATAGATATGGACCCCAAGTATGCTTGGCTTCCTAATAGTTCAAGGGATTCACTTGACCACCAATGCTATCTAACGGCTTGCGTATTGGGGAAGTATCCCTCACTCCATGGCTCAGGTAATACTGATAACCGCTTTGCCACAAACGACAGCTCTTGGTTTACCTCACGGGTGGGAACTAGTCAATCAGGTAGGGGTCGTTGCCCTTTTTACTGGCAGGTCCTCTCAATGGGTCAACTACTTCGGGGTTCCTGTGGTACTCCTCACAATGAGTTTTAGGGCTTATGCCCAAGTACTTCCCACAGTTAAGCGGATAGGGATTATTCCCAAATCCGAACCTGCAACAGATGCGAAAAAAAAATTTGGCAGAAATTTCACCTAGTGAGCCCAAGAAAGTGCTCTGATACCAGATGTGATGAACCTGAAACAATTAATTGACGAAAATACACAATATATTAGATCACAGAATACTTTTATTGATCGCAGGACACTTCGAGGGGGCAACCTCCTTTGAGAAAGCTCAATACAAAATAACTTCACGGTGCCTTCATAGGCCTCAACACACACTTATATACTAAGTATAGGCGCCAGTACTATGGGTCAAAACCATGGGCCACTACAAACTATGGATCAACAATACTACGAGCGACTTACAAAGCATATGCGCCAACAACAATAACACAAACTATGGATCAACAAATACTACGGGACGACTTACAAAGCATATGCATCCAACAACAATATACTAACAAAGTAAAGACATGGGTTCCTAACAGGTAACATGACCATTGCAATACATTAGAAAATGAGGTTTTAAATATTAAATTTAGGAAATGGATAATGATCATAGATATACATCCAATGGTAGAGGTGTAAAGGATCTCGACACTTTTCTCCATTCCTCATTTTACAAATTCACTAATACCCTAATACAACATTGCTTAAGTGACTCTAGTTTGACGTTACAATGATGGTATCAATGTCAAAATAAATTTTGATACCATCATTATATTGTTGAAATAGAGTCTCTTAAGTGACGTTATATTTAATTGGCAATAAGGTAATCCCCACTGTCATTTCTAAACAATACAATGAATTTTTTTAACTATAATGACAACTACACTAACAAAGACATTATCACCCATGTAAAGTAGGTTGCTTACTTTTCAAACATTGTGACTGGAGACCAAGTTCACCCCAAAAATGTAATATTTAATAGTTATAACATCCATGATTTAAGATACATGCATGCATTTATGAGGAATCTTGTGGTATCTCACGTACTCTCTCTCAGTTGCATTAGTTGGGTTTCTGCAACTTGGAATCGATCTTCTACATGAATGAGATGCTCAACTAGTGAGCGGTATGGGGATCTACATTAATCTTTGTTCATGTGACTCAACCTCCACAACCTAACCTACATATAACTCACATAACATAACCTGCTATGCCAAAATCTAACAATATCTAATCGACCTAACCTACCTAATTAATTAATCCATTTAACCTACTTACCTCACTAACCTATGTAACTAACCTAACTTACCATTCTAACCCTTAACCTACCTAACCCACCTAACCCACCAACCTAATCCACCTAACCCATGAAATTAACTACACTAACCTACCTAACTTAATCCACTAACCAAACCCATAAAACACACCCTGAATTCCCACCTTACTTACACAATGAATCTCTCTATGCTACTACAACTATGTGTTTATCCTATAATGTACTATCGGCTATCATTAATTGGGTATGCTCTAGGACTAAAGTTTCTCACTCAACTATAAATATAGTGGATTATTCCCTAATGACTTCTTCCATAGTATCATTCTATGAGGTGTTGCAACACCCTAGGAGTTGATCTCATTTATATAGATTAACATAATAAGATTATCCATTTCAATTTGTGATCCAGTATATCCTCACATTATCTTCCTCTATTAAGAACATCATCATTAAATCCTAAGTTCTATCATAGTTGGAGTTTTATGATAGCCAAACAACCTCTCCTATTTTAATTGGCATAGGTGCATTGTGTATCTTGTTCCATGTGGCATTCATAATAAACCCTTAAAATAAGACATAATCCTACTAAAGATGGCAAGATTGTGTTATTTTTTGCATCATTTATTTCTTGTGGTAATTTCCACCATTTACATGTCTATTAAAAGTTAAATTTTATTTTTAATTTTTAATTTTTGGTTATGATGCTTAGCAATACAAAATAACAATCCATATAGGTTTAGTTTTGGTGGTTTGAACCATACAACATGGAGCTCCACCTATGCAATTAACACCCAAAAAAAAATCATTCACAAGCTCCACTTTTGCACCAGCTCCACTTGCATAACCCCACATTTACACCACTACTTGAGAATCAAATATTTTGGTCAAATAAATAATAATTTTCCTTTCGATCAAATAAAAGTTTACATTGTGATCATGCGAAGAAGATAATGCAATTTATGAAGACTAAATAAGTAGGATAACAAACACATTTAAACATTCAAATCCCCATGACTTCCTTCACAAAATATCGAATTGTGTATGCCACAAATGGAGCTATATAAGGGCTAACTAAAACGCCCTTGACTCACTGGAATCCGGCAGAGAAATTCTTGCCCAAATCGTAATTTGGAGTGCTCAGATCGCAATTTCGACAATCTAAATAGTTTTAAAATTGGACAATTAGTCTAGAACAAACAATTCCAATTACTGAAATCCCAAAATATGAAAATAACAAATCAAAATCACCAGAAAAGCAAGGCATTTTGGTTGTCTTTTATCCTACACGACCACAAATACAAAGAACCCCACTCCCTTCACAACATATCAAACTGAATGTGCTACAAATGCAAAGAAGGCAAACTCCCAAATTAAAAGGCAATGGAATGGGATGTAATGCACTACTTATTATTGGTGACGATAGAACAATCCATTTATTAATTAAAAAATGTAAGAGAGCCCATAGTCAACTCGCATGAGCAAGGGCGCCTTGAAAAAAATGAGCAAGGGAAGCTTTATCCGACAGCGTGTGCACTTGTTTGCATAAGTCCACTTTTGGTATACATATCAAAGATATAAGTTTTTTTTAAGGAGATCAAAGTATTTAGTCTATTTCTAGTCATGATGTATGCATTTAATATTTTGAGAGATACAATGTACTTAGTCTATGTTTTGGTCATTGTGTATGCATTTAAATCTTTTAAAGAAGATAAGAACCATGGAACCATGGAGAATGTGAATTTCGTAGAAACTTCATATTTTTGTATTTATGAAATTTGATAAATAAAAAAGTTGGTAATGAAAAATTATTTAGAGACTATAGAATTGAAATTCGATGTTTGAAGTTATAAAATATTTTTGTATTTATAAAATTTGATAAATAAAAAAGTTGGCAAGGAAAAATTATTTAGAGACTATAGAATTGAAATTCGATGTTTGAAGTTATTTTTAATTTATAGCGAAAATCTTGACAAGGTTTTTAAACATATTTGAGCATTTGTATATTGAATAAAAAATTAGGTTAATATATTTTTAAATATTTAGAAGTATTCATAAATATTATATGATTGGGATATCTTCTTATTATCATCATTTAAATTGGGTTATATAATATTTATTTAAATTGTATATTTTATTATTTAAATTATATTATTGAATATATAAATGGATTCAACCATTTTTAATATCTCTATTATATTTGGATCATGTAATTTCAATAATTAATATGTGTAAATCTAATATATCTTTTGAATTTTTGGGTAGTGGACAAAAAAAATCAAATTGTAGTTGTTTAGATTACTCATGTCTTCTTGAAAAAATATTATTCCTCCTAATGCATAAAATTGCTCAAAGTTTGACAAAAATTAGTCAAATTTAACATTTATAGGTTTACCCTCTCTCTCCACTACAGAGGTGTAAATACCCTACCCCCTCTTGATTTGAACCTATGACCTCCTAGGGAGGGAGAACATGTTCTTAACTGTTAGGCCCACTCAGACTCTACACCTAGATATTTTTTTTTAATAATTGTTTATTTCAAATTTAGAAAATAACCATAAAATAAATTTTTAGAGTACATTTGTTTCATCTTCATGCTATCTAGGAAGAAGACCCTTCCGCATCAATTGTCTCATCTTCATGCTATCTACAAAGAAGATCCTTTCTGTCAATTGAAAATTGTAAAATATAAACAATTTTACCTCAAATTGTAAAATATAAACACCTTTAAATATAATTAACAATTTTTAAATTATAATAATTTTACGAACTATCACTCTTCATGGGTCCACGCCACATTTCTTTTATCTTCTTTTAAAAATTGACATACATCAGGACAGAAAATAGACTAAATACACTGCATCGCCTAAAAAATTTAAACTATATATTTGATATGTATACCAGAAGTGGACTTATCCTGTAGGATGTAGGTGCCCTTGCTCTTGCGAGGCGACTATGGGCTCTCTGGATCGTGCAGACTGTCAGCGGACTTTTCTATGTCCGAAAGGAGGATCCATTTTTTCATCCTTGCCATTACATTTCTAGGTCAAATATGCAGAAGATAATCATTACAGTAATCTCGAGGCCAAGGGCCTTGCCTTTACTGTAATGATTCTTCAGCATATTTTGGTAAGGAGCGTCTGGTTTCACCTTCGGTATCATCCCTTTCCTGTCAAGAAGGTTTCTACTCCGACCCATCATCTCTATCTCTATCTGAGTGATATCTTCATTTTGGATTTGGATTCTGAAGCCCATTACCCTCATCTACTATCCCCGATAGAAAGTAGAATGGCACTCACTTCCCCGCCAAAAACCCCTTTACATGCCTGATCCATCCATTTCATTGCAGTACAATGTATATAGAGAATACTGCATGCTTACTTTTTTTTATGTTAATAATATGATTGTTCCATTATCACCATAATAAGCACTGCATTACATCCAAAAGGGCTACCCCACCCAAACTTTCATTCCATTGGCTTTGTGTTTGTAGCATAGTATTTTGTCAAGGGAGTTTGGATGAAGGTAATGTTATCTTTCCATCCAGATTCAGATTCGTTTCTCGCTTCTGACACATTTACTCTTCATAGATTACATCTTCTTCTTCCCATTAAATCTTTCATGACATCTTTTTAATTCAATGTAAACCTACAGAAACTTGACAGAAAGGAGAATGGATTTTGAAGATGGATTGGTCGGTGTAACTGGGTTTTATATTTGTATGAGTATACACACTATGTTAGTGTAGTTCTCAGCAGATCCAGTGTAGTGGATATATTTTGTTCTTTTATTCATGCAGCTTTTTGTGGGTTGCAATAGGATGTAATGATGTAGATAATTGGTCTTTTGTTTGAAATGCTATCTTGAGGATAGTTAAGCTTTCTATTGTTCTTTTAATTCAACCTATGAATAATAAGGAACAGTTTTATCTATTGACAAAATAAAAATGGATAGCACTATAATGCATGCTTACCTATTTCAAAGGCATGTGATTGAAAGGATAGCACTATATTATAATGCATGCTTCCTTTGGAATCCCATCGGTGAATGCAAATGAAAGTGTTCTTTTAATTCAACCTATGAATAATAAGGAACAGTTTTATCTATTGACAAAATAAAAATGGATAGCACTATAATGCATGCTTACCTATTTCAAAGGCATGTGATTGAAAGGATAGCACTATATTATAATGCATGCTTCCTTTGGAATCCCATCGGTGAATGCAAATGAAAGTGAAAAGATTGGGATAAGACGATTGAGAATATAGGAAACATAGATGTTATTTTCCCATGGAGCCTATCAAGAAGAACCATATGTTCATTGAAATTTTAAAAGAAATAGTTCTAACTACCTCTGGGATCCTTGATGCGATATTGACATGAAATGGGATATAAACATGAGAGATAGTTCAAGATGCTCAAAATTACAATGGAAATGTTATTATTCTGCATTACATATCTTGTGTATCTGTTCATTAAATGAAGGTTGTTGAATGAATACAGGTGTGGTTACCAAGTGATGTTTCATTGTGGCCTGGGGCCAGAAAGGAGGCAATGAGAGGTAAATTCAAACTGAACTGCAGAAGTAATAGACTAAACACAATCTGAAGACAGTAAATGGAATTCAATGCTAATGCATTTAAACGCAAACTTTTACTGGACAGAAAAAAGGCAACGAGAGGTATTGTTAGACTGAGACATATCGCTGTTAATTCAGATTGAAGGTTCATTAAATGAAGGTTGTTGAATGAATATAGGTATGGTTACCAAGTGATCTTTCATTATGGATAGGGAGCCAGAAAGCAGACAATGACAGTTAATTTCAGACAAAAGGGCAGAAGTACTATAATAAACACAATCTGAAGATGAGTAAAAGGAAATTCAATGAGGCTAGTGCATTTAAAGTCAAACTTTTACTTGACAGAAAGGAGACAATGAGAGGTATTTTCAGATTGAGACATATAGTTGTAAATTCAAATTGAAGTTTCATTATTTGAAGGTTTAAATAAAGGTTGTTGAATGGATATAGATGTGGTTACCAAGTGATCTCCCATTATGGCCAGGGAGACATAAAGGAGGCAGTGAGAGGTAAATTCAGAGTGAAGGGAACAAGTATAAGTATTATAATAAACATAGTCAGATGACAAGCAGAAGAAGATTCATTGGGAGTGCTTTTTAAAGGCAATCTTTTACTTGACAGAAAGGAGGAGGACTGAAACATATAGTAGTAAATTCAGATTGAAGAGTAGAAGTATTCTAACAAAGATAAGTAAAAGAAAATTCAATGCCAGTGCAATTAATGGCAAACTTCTACTTGAGTATAGAAAGGAGGCAATAAGAGGTAAATTCATACTGAGATATAATCATCTTTAAACCTATAATTGATTAAACATGTTCAAATGGAAAGGGTAACTCCTGAAATAGGGCAAGTCGAAAACTACAAGAATAGAGGTAAGTGACCCATTTAATAATGGACATGTAGAAAAACCTAACACAAACAAGTAGAGAAGGATTCTCTAGTAGAAAGCAAAAGAAGCGTACTAGGTTGTTACTCTAACTACTTAGATTAGATTTGAAGGAGCCCTTTGCTAAAACTGGATAATGAGAAAAGAACAATATTATAAATAGGTGACCAAATGGATGGATTGAAACATACCAGAACGATGTTGAGTAAAACGGGATGTACTCAACTGAGAAATGATCTTTTGTCCGACAAAATTATCTCATTTATTGTTTCTAGAGGCACTAGAGGCACTTTCTATACGTGAAAATTGGATGTAGAAGTACATAAAATATTTGATTCAATTTCATTACTTCATTTAACATGTTTAAATACATATGCATAATTTTTCTAGAAAAACCTATCTAGCAACAAACTATCGAGATGGAATGCACTGATTTTGGTTCTGTCAATCTCATGACTCACAAAGACTTAACAACTTCTTGACTTGTCAACAACTACTAGAGGGAATAATTACCATCCTTTAGCACTCCCCCTTAATTACGATTACTAAACAAACAATTAAACTAATGCTAAAACATATTTCCTACAAGGATTACATCAAAAAATGAAATGTCAATTCAAAACATTATGGCACGATAGTCTAAGTCTCAGCTAGGATTACAATTTGTTCAAACATATTCATCTTCACCTTCTTTGTTTCTGCGTGCTGAAGTGGTTTCTTCTTTCTTGTACTATCTGGTCTAAATTATTTTCTTCTTCTTCATGATCTAGACTTTGAACTCTAGATATCTCTTATTCCTGCTACTACATGTCTTCAACCATTTCTTCTTCTTGAATATGGGAGATGCAAAACTGGATTGCTCTTTTTCAATTTCATAAAGTTGGTTATAAAACTAGTGGTCTACACCTTCTTTAATGACACCTACAAAAAAATTTATTGCAGATTTCTTCCTTCAACACTTCAAATGAGTACATTGCGTATTCTTCTTCTTCAACTGTTATAGGTATAAATATGTTGTCCTGCAGTCTTTCATACTCAAAAAAAATGTCAATATTACTCAAATCCGGTTCAACTTATGCTTTAGAAAGTAGTTTGTAATCTTCAGCTTCTTTGGGATTTGCAAGCCAATCCTCAATAAATGTCGAACTTCATCAAAATTCGTTTCTTCAAATTGTTCATATTCCTCAGCTACTGCTGCTAAGAAGTCATCTTCATGTGCATCTTCCTCTATTCCATTTTCAACAACATTCATGGCTGCCTTCATCTCTTCTTCCACATTTCTTCTAGCATCATCTACAACTAGGTTGCATTCTTCATCTTTTATTCCTATAAAATCAAATAAACCATTTTTAAAATCATTGTGCCCCATGGAACATCTTCCTTATCCTTATGTTCTTCTTCATCTGGTTCTTTTGTGTTTTCATCTTCTTTTGTTTCTTCTACTTCTTTAACTTTAGTTGTTTCATGTGCAACTTCTGTGGTTCCTTTCACCTCAACTATATCAGCCTATGTTTCACCATAAACTTCATTATTATTTTTGTCTTCATCATCCACATCTAAAGTGGGACTTCATCCACATCTACAGTAGGATATACTTTATCATCTTATGGATTCATTTCATCAAGGAATACTACTTCATTGCTAGTTTCTTCATTAGAAAGAAACATTGTTGGATTCACCAAAGAACTAGTTGCTTCATTGGCAGCTTCACCATCATAGGCTGCTATATTGGAAGCTTCAATTGCAACTTCTGTATATTTTTCTTCACCATCCACCTATGCATATGCAAAAGGGGATTCATTGGTTGGTACATTGATAACTTCATCTTCATCATTATGATAGTCATCCACTTGTGACTCGACACAATGGGATTCACCAACATCTATATGCTCTTGCTTTGTTGCATACACATATTTTTCAATTTCTTGAACTTCCTCATGCTTTGCTTCATTCTCCTTCTTTGTTAGCTCTACTTCATACATAGATGCCCCTTCCAATGTGGAAACATTCTGCAATATGCTACTGCCCCATTTGTTGTACTTTGTTTCCATAATTCGCCAAGCTTGATTGGCTCTTGTTGCTTCTTGAATTTTGGGTAAAATGATCTCATCCAAGCCTTGTCGAATGAGAGATAATGCAACAACATCATTCTTTTTCATGACCTCATAGGTGGGTTCTTCAAACCCCTTCAACACAATATTCCATAGGTTTTCTAAATGTAATCTAGTCTTCATTTTAATAACCCACTTATCATAGTTTTTACCAATGAAAATAGGTGGTGGGAAGTAAAAATTGTTTTGTGCTACCTCATGTGCCAGATCTGCTAAGCAATGGAGTTCTATATGCAAATTTCTCTGTCCTCTCAAGCACTTCAAATGGCCCACAATATCTTGGTGACAACTTGGCACAAATTCCAAGCTTCAGGAAACTTTTCATTGGCCCCACTCAAAGGTAAACATGATCCCCAACATTAAGTTCCATGTGCACTTTATTCTTATTTGTACAACCTGGTATGATACAACCTTATCTTAAATCTAGATTTTAAATATGACATGTACATATTTCCATCTTAAATGTTTTAAGTACATTAATAGTCTATATTGTTAAGCATGATAAATTATATTTTTCAGGGCACATATATGGAGTTGTTTCCCCGAAAGGTAATGAATGTGGTGTGGATTATTGGTTATCACGTTGGCTAGAGGGAAAAAAAACCTTTCATATATCCATAACTAACAATGAAACCAATAAGTTCCTAGTTGGCTCGATGGTTGTCAAAGGGGAATACTTGGAATGATAGAATAATGTAAGAAAGAAGGGTGGATATGCTTATACTGATTACAAATATGGTGCAAGCGTCTATCACTTTATGAACTTGATTGTTGATACAAACATCCAGTTACAAACGATGCCTAGATAAACTCATCGAGGGTAGGATACTTCCTACAAGATGATGAGCATGAAAAAACTAATGGATCCCATGAATATTAGAGATCATCCAGAGGGTTTTCCTATATGATAATTTAAAGGTATGTTGACATGTTGGAGTATGTTGATTGGCAAGGTATGTTATTTAAGAGTTATTTTCAATGATTTCTTTCTAATGCAAGTTCAATTATGTTATTTATGCAAGTTGTTATTTTCAATCTAATGTATTATGAGACTAAATATATGGTCCTTCTACAGTCCAAGGTTCTATAAAGAATCTAGAGATACTACACATGAAGGAGAAAACAAGAACCAAGTGTCTTTAGACACCGCCATAATATGCTCATGAATTCAAAAAAAAATTGTTTGAGTATTTATATGGATGATGGATTAAATTATGTTTTTATATTGTGGTTTGTGTAACATATATGAACATTATTGATCTTTCTGGTAAGTCTTGTAGACCCATGCAATTACTAGTTTCATCAATAAGGAGGTTATCAAATTCATTTTGAAGCTACATGACCCAAAATTAATCTCAAGTCAGTGGTTGATGACTTTGTTGAACCTCTAATACAAAATATTAACCAAATATATCATCATGAGGCATAAAAACCTAACATGATTTGTATATGTTTTGTACATGTAACTTTACCAAGGAGTTCCCTTTATAGTTTGATGTTAGGCCTTAAAACCAAATGAAAGCTACGACATACACACTAGCTATCAAAAACACTTTGATCACCATACCTTTAGTGATCCCTTTTAAACACTTATTGTGTAGCAGTAGTAGATATCTTACAACGCACACATCATTCTTGCACCTCTTGAATTTGTTTTACATGCATGGAACACATCATATTTTCATTTTAATTCTAGTTTTAGGATGATCACTTGGATTCAACAAAAAATTTACAACAACAACACTTATAACCACTACCTCCATTTGACAAAGTGTTCCACACTTATGTAGTATTGACATACACAAGTTCCATTCCACTTGCCTGCCTCCCTCCAGCCACTTTCATAAACTAGGAGGCATGGGTTATCTTACTTATCTCTAGAGTTTTTTCTATCATTAATAATCTACCTACATACTATCACCACGTCACAATAACAAGTTCATATGTCTTCATGTCATACATCAAAGATACATGTCATGACAAATCTGTCACTTGTACAATTGTGGGATACCTTCCATAGTGTTCCTCTAGTTCAATTATTGAAAATCCTCGACCTTGGTACAATGGGTAGTGTTCACATGTCAAACATGCACAAACACACATGCAATATCTTACAAAACTCAATTCCAATGCCCAGTTTGGTTTTTATGCCATGGTAACAGATTCATAAAAAGTCCCTAACGGCTTAAGGAAGCAACCTACAACTCGCCATAAAATGATGATCGTGGCTCAAATCGATGAATCGTCAACTTTTTCGGATCATGACAATGAATTCCATCTAGGGACACCCCTCTCCGGTGGTTCCATCGTTAGGTGCTCATCCTATACAGTGATCTCAAGAACTAGAGTTTTGCTCAGTAAGAGACTATGCAATTTTACAAGATTAGGTCAACTACAGAAACTCATTGAACTTGGGACCATGGGTAGTGTTCCCATGTCAAAAATGCTCAAATACACATGAAAGAGCTTATGGAACTCAATTCCAATGCTCAATTGGGTTTTTATGCCCTGATGACAGATTCACCAAGTGCCCCTAAAAAGGTTAAGGAGGCGACCTGCAACTCACCATAAAACAATGATCGTGGCTTGGATCAATGAATTGTCAACTCTGTTGGGACTATTAAAATTCATTCCAACAAGGGTCACATATCTCCCATAGTTCCATTCCCCAGTGCTCGTCTTGTGCAGTGATCTAAGGAACTAGGGATTTTGCTTAGTAAGAGACTATGCAATTTTGCAATATTAGGTCAAACGCTGAAAATCCTCGACCTTGGGACCGTGGGTAGTGTGCCCATGTCAAACATGCCCTAAAAAAATTGTAGGAACTTACAGAACCCAATTCCGATGCCCAGCTGAGTTTTTATGCCCTAATGACATATTCACCAAGTGTCCCTAAAAGGCTTAAGGAGGCAACTTGCAAGTCACCATAAAACGATGATCGTGGCTTAGATTGATGAACCATAAAATTTGATAGGGTCATGAAAATGCATTCCATATAGGGGAACAATTATCCCACGGTTCCATCACCAGTGCTCGTCTTGTGCGATGATCTCAAGAACTAGGGTTCTTCTCAATAAGAGACAACAATTTTGCAAGATTAGTTCAACTATTGAAACTCCTTGGCCTTGGGATTGTGGGTAGTGTGACCATGTCGAACATGCCCAAACACACATGCAGAAGCTTATGGAAACCAATTTGGATGCTCGGATGGTTTTTTATTCCCTGATGACAAATTCACCAAGTGTCCCTGAAAGGCTTAAGGAGGTGACCTGCAACTCGCCAAAAAATGATGATCATGGCTCGAATCAACAAATCATCAACTTCATTGGGATTATGATAATTCATTCCATCTAGGGACACCTCTCTCCCATGATTCCATTGCTTAGTTCTCGTCTTGTGTAGTGATCTCGGGAACTAGGGTTTTTACTCAGTAAGAGACTATGCAATTTTGCAAGATTAGGTCAAATGTTGAAAATCCTAGACCTTGGGACCGTGGGTAGTGTGCCCATGTTAAAAATTCCCTAAAACACATGCAAGATCTTATAAAACTCAATTTGGATGCTTTTTTGGTTTTTACGCCTTGATGACAAATTCACCAAGTGTCCCTAAATGGCTTAAGGAGGCGACCTACAACTTGCCATAAAATGATAACTGTGGCTCGGATTGACGAATCATCAACTTTTGGGGGATCCTGAAAATGTGTTTCATCTAGGGGCACCTCTCTCTTATGGTTCAATTTCTCATTGCTTGTCTTGTGCAATGATATTAGGGACTAGGGTTTTGCTCAGTAAGAGTCTATGCAATTTTGCAAGATTAGGTCAACTGTTGAAACTCCTAGACCTTGGGATCATGTGTAGTGTTCCCATGTAGAACATGCCCAAGAACACATATATGATCTTATGTAACTCAATTATGATACCGAGTTGGGTTTTTATTCCTTGATGAAAAATTCACCAAGTGTCCCTGGAAGGCTTAAGGAGGCGACCTGCAACTTGCTATAAAATGTTGACCATGTCAAATCGATGAACCCTCAACTTCATTGGGATTGTGCAACGAATATTAAATATTAAATACATGTAATAATTAGTAATAGTTAATAATAGTAAATAGGTATTATTGAGAAGTTACGACTCCTCAAGTTAAGCCCAAGCTATATTTAAGCAGGCCAATCCATTGTATATTCATCATTCAATTTATAATCAATTATTTGTGGCTTAATTCGAATACAATGTGGGTTTAGAAGATTTTTTTGCTCCTAGTTTGCTCCAAGTGGTATCAGAGCCATATGGCTCCTCGGCAACTTCCGCAGCTCCATTCACCTCCTCTCTAATTCTCATTTGCTCCATGCCTTCTCCTTGCTTCCCCTCTTGCCACTTCTCCCATCACCCTCAAGCTTCCCTCGCTTTTCACTCTCTCAATTCTCCCTTTACACCTATTGCGTTTTGATCCCGTCCATCCCTCTCTGCACTTCCGCGCCCTCACTCCACCTACGCCCTCTCCTCCTCGCCCCTCCATGCCCCAGTGCCCAACCTGTTTTCCCTATGCCGTCGTCCCCTACACGCGCCTTCCTGCTGCGCGCCCTCCCCGTCCACCTTCCCCTGCACCTCCGACCAAACCCTCCACTGCGTCGTGTCTCCCACTCTTGCTTGCATTCATTGCCTCCACCATTTGCTCTTAACTGCACACATTTACAAATTTAAAATTAATAAATAAATTTATTATTATATAGTAATAATTTTTTTTCAAATTAATATATATTATATATATATATATTGATTTTTACCCCTATATTTAAAAATTCCTCCCTACACAAGGAAAATGTTAGAGATGAATGAGATTAAGAACAAAATGGTGGATTTAGAGAAAAACCAAACTCAAGACTCTAAAAATATCGAAGGGTTACACTCAAGGCTCGACCAAATCAAAGCAGAGCTACACAAAGGCCTATCAGACACCATCAAAAAATAAGTCAACAAAGCTGTAGCATGGGAGATAGAAGGATTAAAAAGAGAGATATCAGTAGAATTCAAAACCGGATTAAGCAAAATCCAGGATTATTTAGACAGAATAACATGCAACATGTCAGGGGAAAATAAACCATCGTTCAGTTCAATAAATACAAACTATCATAATACAATTCCTCCCAAAGGGGAAATCCCACAAGAAGAGGTCGGTCACGATCATTCTCCACATCCTAAGCAACCGCTCTCTCCTCCAAAACCACCACTAGGTGGATATCAAATGAAACCTAAACTAGAATTGCCAATATTCGATGCCGAATCAAAACAGACTGTGGAGTGGATCAACAAGGCAGAAGAATTTTTCTCCATACATAATATCAAATCGGAAGAAGAAATGATAAAATATGCTTCAATACAACTAGAAGGTTGGGCATACAACTGGTATATGTGGTGGAAGGTTACAACACAGATAGATAAGCCTAATTGGAACACATTTAAAAATGACTTCTTTAAGAGGTTTGAAGATTTAAAAGAAAAAAACTTCTTCGCAAAGCTCACCAGACTACAACAGAAAGGTGACGTTGATGAATACACCGACGAATGGGAAGCCCTAGCGACGTGTGTGCCAGAACTCACAGACAGTCAGCGTCTACAAACTTATATGTACAGATTGAAATCATATATCAGGGATGAACTAGAACTACTAAATGTATCAACCTTGGACAAGGCTAGGCGCAAAGCAAAACTTATTGAAGAAAAATTCAAACAATCAAGACAAGGGAACCCTAACAAGGGATATAGCAAGTGACCCAGTGCAGGTATTGCGAAGATACATGGTCACTCGGTCATCAATGTAACAAATATCAGTCATATGGCTATGAAGTTGGAAAAAGCTCAAAAACATCGAGCAGTCGCACCGACAGTGACAGGAAAAACAAGAAGAATACTTGTCATCGTTGTGGAGAAGATTGGTTCCCAGGACATAAATGAAAGACCAATCACATAGTACATTGCAAAATCATTAATGGGAAGCAAGTACAGGTATCAAGAGAGGCAGATACAGTTGATTCAGATACATACACAAGCTCATCTGAAGCATCAGTTGTGACGGTTACGTGTACTCAACAAGTCTACAAGAAAGAAAAGGTAGAGACACCAAAGAAAGATTACACCCAACATAAGGAAAGCCAAGCACTCGCAGGAAAATATCTATCACCTCAGTTGAGAAATCATGACATCCTTAAAACGGAACAATTCATATTCCGAATAACAAAATCTAGGAATTCAGGACCAAAAAGACTACAACTTAATGGGAAAATTAAAGATAGGGATGTCACAATTCTGGTCGATTCTGGAAGTACCCATAATTTGATCGACATCAATAAGGCAAGGGAACTATATCTTTTTGTGTTCCCCGCAAAAGGGCTTAAATCCTCAACCATCGCTAATCAAGACATAGAAGAAGTAAGAAAATCTCATAAGGTATCATTGTACATACAAAACTTACACCTACAACTCAATTGTGTTGCCTTACCTCTCAAAGAATTGGACATGGTATTAGGCGCTGACTCGTTAGCATCGCTGAGGACTTACTCTACCAACATGCAAGAGCAACACATGGAATTTGAATGGAAAGGAAATAAGTACCGACTGAATGGACTAAGACCGAGAGTTTCTCCACCTAAGCAGAAAGAATCACGACACAACAAAGACCCAAGCCATCATCAAGATAGAGGGACCAGTCCAGATCACTTAACTCAAATCAAGCATCAACACAAATCAAGAAAAAAAGGCAATGACTCCAAATACAACTTTGAGGACAAAGCTCCCTTTAAAGGGGGTGGTAATGCAACAGATATTAAATATTAAATACTCGTAATAATTAGTAATAGTTAATAATAGTAAATAGGTATTATTGAGAAGTTACGACTCCTCAAGTTAAGCCCAAGCTATATTTAAGCGGGCCAATCCATTGTATATTCATCATTCAATTTATAATCAATTATTTGTGGCTTAATTCGAATACAATGTAGGTTTAGAAGAGTTTTTCGCTCCTAGTCTGCTCCAGATTGTGATTATGCATTTCATCTAGGGGAATATATCTTATTTGGTTCCATCACTCAGTGCCCATATTTTGTAGTGATCATAGGAACTACAATTTTGCTCAGTAAAAGAGTATGCAATTTTGGCACGAAGAAGCCAGCTATTTTCATGGAAATTGAGTTCAATAAGATTCCATTAGGGATCAACTTTTGGTATAAGGACTCATTTAAACCTCTTTAGTTGAACAATATTCACCAATACCCATGAGGCATTTCCTTTCCTTACTTGACCATGTTCACGACCTTGCTACCCATCATTGATGTGGAAAATTTCCTCATGGCATTCATAGCTAACCTTGATGCTAAACACCCTTTGAGAGGGTTTTTGTGGTTTTTTGTACAATTTGTTCATGGTTATTGACCTCAATAAGGTTCTCCAACAATACTTGTAACCAACAAAGGAAATATACATAAAACCCCCTCAAAGGATTAGTGTGATGGAACAATGAATCATTGAATGCTCTTGAGACAAAAATTTCGCCTTCTCTCTCCTCAACCCCTGCCTCTCTCATCCTCCAACACACTATATCCATGCTAAATACTTACTCTTATTTCACATATTCATCATTAACCCTCTTTACCAACATTTAATTCCCTCCACCCTCTCCCACTCCCACCACTTATTCATACTCAATGCATCTCTTATCTCCCATTCATTGAAACTGAGTTATATCCCTTAATCCTATGAATTATATGCTTAGAAATTAGTTTATTGGTAAATGTAAAATTAATTAAGTGTTCAATTGTAAGTCCTTTAGTTTAATATTTCCCCCTTAGATTCCAAATTTGACAATGCATTGCAAATGGATTTTATTAAAATCTAAATTAAACTAGTAAGGATGCTTTCTAACTAAAGAAAATTCCAGTGTTTAAAATGATGCCATGTTTTGTATTCATGTGATGCAATGTGATTCCTAAGGGTGTACTCAACATATATTTACATTTAATATGTTAAAGCATTAATAAATGATTCAATTGAAGCACATAACTAAACATTTTCCTTGAATTTTTGAGATTTTAGTGTTTATGTGGAACATTATAAGAAAATTTATACAAGTCATATAAATATGCAAATATACAAAGCAATAAAAATTTATAGATACAACCAGGAATTAAACATGTAAACCATTGAAGATGAAAATTTACAAGAGCTAGTCTTTATTCATGAGCTAGTGCTAGAGCTACCATATTGTTATGTATTCATGTGATGCCATGCCATTCATGATGATGTACTTTATGGATTATGCCTTGGATTGATGGATGTATTGCGATATTTTTTATGTTATTTATAATGATTTATTAGTTGTATCGTGATTGACATACTTGAATTCATTGTGTATATAGTGTATGTAGTGAATAAATTTGGGGGCCAATTGTAGTATATATTGTTTATGTAGTGTCTCAGTTTTGGGGTCGTAACAATATGCAAGATGATATGTGTGTCATTGAAATACTCTAAAATACAACATCAAAGTAGTGCTGAAATACAAAATACACAATACTTGCACAAATACTAAACATCAATGTAGTTTTTATATATAATTGAAATACTTTAGTACAATATATACATATGACATGTGGTTGCAATGATAAAATATATACATGATAGGTTATTGTTTTAGAATAATCAACATGCTGAGGAATGTGCCACCCATAAGTACATCTAGCATGTAAAATTAATCTACCTTCCTTTTTTTTCATGATGTAGGTTGAGCATGCCTACATCAAGGATCTGTGTTCATATCTAGATTCTGCAAGTCAAAGAACACTTCTAGTGATCAGCTATGAGCTTGATTTCAACAAGATTAAAGCGATCTAAAAAACACTTACTAATCACTAATTTATAGGAAAAAATCACCCTGCCCATACGAGGCATGGGTGACTATCCCGGCCTCCTCCTCAATGATCTCCTCTCATTGATAATTGTCTGGAAAAATTATAAATAACTAATCATTTTATACACCAATTAACAATAATGGCTAAATTGAATAAAACACTTGAACTCATTAATATGCTAATATATATTAGATGAATATGTCTTATCGTAAAGTCTGACTCTAGACTAGGATATTTTCCTCCTTATGTAGGAGGAGGTAGCGTTGGATGAACATCCATCTTGGCAAAATCAATAGTTGAACTTGAGGGAGCACCCTCCATGTTTTGAGGAGAAGACTGTCTAGTATACACATGGTGAGTCTCCTCTATCAATGGTTTCAAACACCAAGTGCTCAAATAGTCAAATAGTCAAATAGATGTATTTATTACAAAACTAACAACAACTAACAATGTAACATGCTCAAAAATATATCTGATGCTAAGATCCACCTCTAGTCTCAGGAACTGTAGTCTCTATGTTGGGAGGCACCTAACGACTCTCCTCTCTTAGTGGTTGCAAATACTGTGTGCTCAAATAGTCAAATAGATACATTTATTACAAAACTAACATCAACTAACATTGTAACACGTTCAAAAAGATATGTGATGTTGAGATCCACCTCTAGTCTCAGGAACTGTAGTCTCTATGTTGGGAGGCACCTAACGACTTTCCTCTCTTAGTGGTTGTAAATACCGTGTGCTCAAATAGTTAAATAGATGCATTTATTACAAAACTAACATCAACTAACAATGTAACATGTTAAAAAATATACATGCAACTAATATATGTATGTGGTATCAGACATTATAGTCTCTACGTTGGGAGTTTCCAGACGTCTCTCCTCTCTCAATGGATGCAAACAACATGCTCTCAAATAGTCAAATACATGCAATTATTACAAAACTAACATCAACTAACAATGTAACATGTTAAAAAATATACCTACTGATAAGAACTATCTATGGTCTTATGCACTATAGTCTTTATGTTGGAAGGCACTTGACGAATCTCCTCTCTTAGTGGACACAAACATCGTGTGCTCAAATAGTCAAATACATACATTTATTAAAAAACTAGCATCAATTATCAATGTCACACATGTTCAAAAAGATAGTTGCTGCTAAGATATGTCTATCATCTCAGGAACTATAGTCTCTATGTTGGGAGGCACATGATGGCTCTCCTCTCTCAGTGGTTGTAAACACTATGTGCTCAAATAGAAAAATACATGCATTTATTACAAAACTAACGTCAACTAACAATGTAACATGTTCAAAACGATACCTGCTGCTAAGAACTATCTACGGTCTTAATCCGGTTTCGAATTCTACTGATATCTCTCTTTTTAATCCTTCTATCTCCCATGCTACAGCTTTGTTGACTTATTTTTTGATGGTGTCTGATAGGCCTTTGTGTAGCTCTGCTTTGATTTGGTAGAGCCTTGAGTGTAACCCTTCGATATTTTTAGAGTCTTGAGCTTGGTTTTTCTCTAAATCCACCATTTTGTTCTTAATCTCATTCATCTCTAACATTTTCCTTGTGCAGGGAGGAATTTTTAAATATAGGGGTAAAAATCAATATATATATATATAATATATATTAATTTGAAAAAAAATTATTATTATATAATAATAAATTTATTTATTAATTTGAAATTTGTAAATGTGTGCAGTTAGGAGCAAATGGTGGAGGCAATGAATGCAAGCAAGAGTGGGAGACACGACGCAGTGGAGGGTTTGGTCGGAGGTGCAGGGGAAGGTGGACGGGGAGGGCGGGCAGCAGGAAGGCGCGTGTAGGGGACGACGGCATAGGGGAAACAGGTTGGGCACTGGGGCATGGAGGGGCGAGGAGGAGAGGGCGTAGGTGGAGTGAGGGCGTGGAAGTGCAGAGAGGGATGGACGGGAGCAGAACGCAATAGGTGTAAAGGGAGAAGCGAGAGAGTGAAAAGCGAGGGAAGCTTGAGGGTGATGGGAGAAGTGGCAAGAGGGGAAGCAAGGCGAAGGCATGGAACAAATGAGAATTGGAGAGGAGGTGAATGGAGCTGCGGAAGTTGCCGAGGAGCCATATGGCTCTGATACCACTTGGAGCAAACTAGGAGCAAACTAGGAGCAAAAAAATCTTCTAAACCCACATTGTATTGGAATTAAGCCACAAATAATTGATTATAAATTGAATGATGAATATACAATGGATTGGCCTGCTTAAATATAGCTTGGGATTAACTTGAGGAGTCGTAACTTCTCAATAATACCTATTTACTATTATTAACTATTACTAATTATTACATGTATTTAATATTTAATATTCGTTGCACAATCCCAATGAAGTTGAGGGTTCATCGATTTGACATGGTCAACATTTTATAGCAAGTTGCAGGTCGCCTCCTTAAGCCTTCCAAGGACACTTGGTGAATTTTTCATCAAGGAATAAAAACCCAACTCAGTATCATAATTGAGTTACATAAGATCATATATGTGTTCTTGGGCATGTTCTACATGGGAAAACTACACATGATCCCAAGGTCTAGGAGTTTCAACAGTTGACCTAATCTTGCAAAATTGCATAGAATCTTACTGAGCAAAACCCTAGTCCCTAATATCATTGCACAAGACAAGCAATGAGAAATTGAACCATAAGAGAGAGGTGCCCCTAGATGAAACACATTTTCAGGATCCCCCAAAAGTTGATGATGCGTCAATCCGAGCCACAGTTATCGCTTTATGGAAAGTTGTAGGTCGCCTCCTTAAGCCATTTAGGGACACTTGGTGAATTTGTCATCAAGGCATAAAAACCAAAAAAGCATCCAAATTGAGTTTTATAAGATCTTGCATGTGTTTTAGGGAATTTTTAACATGGGCACACTACCCAGGGTCCCAAGGTCTAGGATTTTCAACATTTGTCCTAATCTTGCAAAATTGCATAGTCTCTTACTGAGTAAAAACCCTAGTTCCCGAGATCCAAGATTTGTTTCAAATAATAAATATTGTGGTATTCATGAACCTCAAATGTTGTCTCTTACTCACATAGTCCTATAATTGGAATCCAAACTTTTGATTCTCAAATAATAGGTTCATGACACCAAAATATAGGGCATTCATCATTCCTTGGGGAATTCTATCCACATGAATGTATTGGAAAGAAGAAATTAACATGAGGAAATATGTTTCCAATCGTCCTTATTCAAACAAGAGAATGAGACTTAGGAAAACCCCTCAATTCTTAGGTTTATGTTATTAAGAGAAGAGACAAAGCCCAGTTGCCATGGCAGTTGAAGAGATAGGTTAGGCCAAACTCACAGAGGAGTGCACATGGTGAGCTTGTGATCTAAACTTGAAGGTGAGGAGGAAATATGTTTCCAATAGGCCTTATTCAAACAAGAGAATGAGACTTAGGAAAACCCCTCAATTCTTAGGTTTATGTTATTCAGAGAAGAGACAAATCCCATTTGACATGACAATTGAAGAGATAGTTTAGGCCAAACTCACAGAGGAGCACACATGGTGAGCTTGTGAACTAAACTTGAAGGTGAGAGGACTCCCACCTCTTCCTTTAACGATTTAGACCCCATCCAATCATGGGTTTTGTTTCTTGGGGATTCCTTATGTCATTTGACCTAAACCCAATGAGTGGACGGTTTGGTTTAAAATACACTCTTTTCTTTTTCTTTAGAACTTCATAGGTTGATTACGAGACCTTTAGGTGAATTGGAAACTCGCCCCCACATATATTCCTTGATTTTGACTTCACACAGTTCCAAGTTGTCAAGTCCAAACAATACAAAGAACATGTTCCAAGAACATGAAAGGTTGGAAAATGAGCTCTTATCAAAGATCTTAGAGTGGTTATTTGAGATTTCACCCCCCCTACCCCACCCCTAGGTGGAATACTCTTAGAAATATCAAATGATGCCCTCAAAGTATTCAAGATATTAGTTGGGTGGTGGAATTGTAATGGTATTTTTTTTTCTTCTTTGGCCTCTATTTACTATGCACTATATATACAAAATTCAATTACAAGTATATTGCGCACGCAATATGAACATATCGTGCAAGCGATGTGAAGATAAATATGAACATATCGTGCAAGCGATGTGAAGATATCGCACATGCGATATACAACACGTTACATGGTGCAAACACAAAATTTGAATTTAAACATAACACACACGCGTTATATAACAAGTTAAACACTCCTCCTCACATAACTATGTGCCACCTCCTATCCTAATGTTCTACTATGGATTTAACTTCAAAGTAAACAAGCCTTCCTATGGAACTAGCACAACCATGGCTAATGTGACATTTTTTCACTTTTCTTAATATGTCTACATTTCAAGGCATGTTACAATATGCTACAGACAATCATGGGTGATGAAATTGCAAGCATAAATAGAACCCTTTCTATAGATTACAAATATGTAATTTTTAAGAAAGAAAAAAAATATTTTTTAAATATTTTTCTTGTGATGTAACTACTTTCTAGAAAAAACAGGATGTTAGCATTTCAGCCATAACCTTTTCATTTCTCAACTATTTCATAAAAAAATTATATGTCGCACTACTAGATACCTACCTCTACATGCTATAAAAAATCCAGCCCTTCATCATTACACCAAGACCTTCAAAATTTGCACTAACACTTGGCAAACTAATTTCAAGGTCTCATAACATAGATAATTATATACAATTTGATGTGCTAATTTTATTTTGAAAAAGTAACACTAAACCAATTCTTCTTATTATCTACATGTTTATGTTTACTAGTAGATTGATTCCATCATTTAGACACTATAATTTGACAAAATAAAATAAATTGTCAATAGTAGAAAAAATCATAAATAAGTTAACTGTGAAAATTTTCAATAAATAAAAGTTGTATATTAAAAAAGATGATTCAATTTCCTACCTTTCATCTTTTTTATTGAAACCAAGATTCATTGTATTGTTTTCAATTTTATTACATCTAATGCCCCAAAAATGACCATCATTAATTTGCACTCACCCACCCTTACTCATATTTGATAGCTCATTCCAATGAACTATTAATACACTTGGGTTTATGACTTCCAGTATTATCTCCTTCCTCTAACAATATGTATAACGAAGAAGGAATATGAAGCTTTAGGGTCATTGCCTCTTCCATAAATAGTGAATTAAAATTCGAGTCTATTCCATTAATGTATAATGAATCTATGATCCTGAAGCTGATATTAAATCCATCAATCCTTACCATTTGGACAGCGTATTAAATCCATTAGATGTACTTCTAAAATGATGAATAAAAGAAATACTGCTGTCCGTTCTGTCACAGGCTTTGAAATATGATATCTATTTTCGTTTAGGTCAAGTACAAGTTTATGAACATTGTAAAGTAAAAGAAATAGTGCTATCCATTCAGGGCTTTGAAATAGGTAAGCATAAACATGCATTATAGAGATATCAATTTTCCTTGCGGTGAAGTAAAAGTTTATGAAGTGTAAATGTGTGAGAAGCCAGAAATCGAACTCGGGTAGTAGGATAACAGACACCTTTGAAAGTTAAACACCATTCTCTTCACAAAGTATCAAACTGTGTGTACTACAAATACAAAGCAGGCAATCTCCCAAATTAAAAGGCAATGGAATGGAATACTGGGCAGGGTAGCAGATTCATCAAACGACCTTGGGATATAAATTATGCACTGCTAATTATCAATGGTGACGATGGAACAATCGAATTATTAATAAAAAATTGTCAAAGCATAAGGTGCATTAATATATATGGAAATACAATGGAACGGATCGATCAGGCATGCAGAGGGGTTCCAGGTAGGGAAGTGAGTGTAGTGAATCCAAATCAAAATGAAGATATCATTTGGATAGAGATAGATCTGATGGATCAGATTACAAACCTCCTTGTCAAAATTTGCTGAAGATAACATTGACAGTGATTGCATTGCCAAAATATGCTGAAGATAATCATTACAGGGATCGCAAGGCCCTCGGCCTCGGCCTCGCGATTACTGTAATGATTATCTTCTGCATATTTGACCTAGAACTATAAGCGCAGCTCAAGGATCCAGAGAGCCCACAGTCACCGCCCAAGGGCAGCTATATCCGACAGTAGTCCGCCGCCGTGCGCTTGTTTACACGTCCACTTTTGGTATCCATATCAAATATAGAGTTTAGGGTTTTAAGGAGATACATTGTATTTAGTCAATTTCATGTCATGATGTATGCATTTAAATTTTTTAATGTAGATACACTGTATTTAGTCTATTTTCTGTCGTTATTTTTTATAAGGAGATAAGAACCATGGACCCTAGAAGAATGTGAGTCTGAACGTGTAGAACCCTCGTGAGTCGTACATGTGACATTTGATAAAATGTTGGTAATAAGAAACGCATACTCAACCCTACCTTCTCTAAATATCATTAGATAAACTTTGATTTTAAAGTTGTGTTTAATTTCTTGTGAGAGTTTGTAGAGTTATTATATAACTACAATGATTTTAAAAGTTTATTATAAATTTGTAGAATGAATTACAGTTACATTTCAAAATAGAAGGATAGAAGGCAATTTGGTAACTTCAACATTCCTCATCATAAGTCGACTGTTTTTTTTTTATGGATCAGCTATTAATGGATCATGTGTTGTAGGGGGGTGATATATCTTAGTAAAGACCATTATTTCACACTTATGATAAATTGTGGAAATGGAACCAACTCCAAATCTAAGTTACTTGGGTTGTGGGTGTAATTACAGTGGCTGCTACTATGGGTTTCTGTATTTAGTGATTCCAAAGTGCAATAAAATGGGCTCAAAAAAAATATAAACTAAATATCTTATCATTACATCATTGGTGCAGCATAATTTGAGAAAAATAAAACTTTTCAATGATATCACTTTTGAACATATATATCGTCAATGCAATCAGACAGTTGATGCACTCTCCAAGGATGCACATGAAGGAGCTGAAGGGATTGCCAAATGGGAGGAATTCCAAGAGAATTAGTGCATTGATAGGGGAATGGTCAATTTGTTTGACCAAATTCTGTTTTGAATTGCCAGCTATTTCTATGATTACGCTGTTTGGATGCAAAAAAAATTTGTTGCTGTCTATTTTTTAAGAACTCTTGTATTTTTGTGAGCATAAGCATATATGACTTATGAAGTTTGTACTATTTGACTCGAGTAGTACGGTTTTTTTTTTCACTGAAAATTTTGTAGAATGAATAGGAAAGTTAGAAATATATGAAAAACATTTTATTTTAAAATTGAAATATATGGAAATCCATCTATCATATGATAAAAGGGATAGAAATGTAAGCAATATTTTACTTAATTTTTTACATTTCAAATCCCATTTTTTCTGCCCTCCCCCCCCTCCCTTCCGAGAGTATTTTATACATATAGTTATCAATTCCTAACAATGCATTTATAGCATGATGAGCATGTAGGTGAAACATCATAAGGCTATGTGGTGTAATGGAAGAAATATCACACCAAATAGTTGGATGACAAGAAGAAAACATGTGATAGTGGGATTACTATGGGAGGTTCACCAAGTAGGCAATATTATATCACGCAAGTTCATATTGCGGGATTTAGTACTCTAGAATATGGGAGCATTATATTGCCTAGTATGTAAGGGTCAATGAGTATTTTTAATATATTAAAAATATGTATATATCAGGGAAGTTTATAATTACGTGTCTAGGGGGTTAAATAGAGTATCGAGGGGATTGAGTAGGTACTCTATGTCTAATTTGTGGAAGTTTGATTGTGTGTGAAGTCAAATTAGTGTTTGAATTTAGTATGACTTGTGTGAAGGTGGTGTGAATCCAATTGTGTTTGGGGTTAGAGTGGTGTTTGAATAGGTATGATCTGTGATTGAATGTGATGTGAATTTGATTAGAACGATTGTGAATAAAGTTGACTTGTGTTTAAGGGGTGTTCTCCATCTTTAAATATTTTCTCTCACTAAGTGTTCATATTTGACATTGCAAGGTTTCTAAGGGTTATAAGAGTTGTGTCATGTCACCATAAGGAGGGTAAAAATAAAAATGGGTATTAAAAATGTCATCGAAAAAGTGGATACTTAGGATATCTAGTGAGAATAGGTTTTTTTTAAATTATAAAGGTCTATTAAGAGGAGGATTCAACAAAATGTTTTTTGGAGGAAATATGTAATATGTAGTGAAATTAGGGGCATTCTTTAGTATCCTATGAACGAATGTGTTATGTCATAGGTTCACCGAGTGAATCCCACGATGGGATAACTGCAATTTTCTATGTCACTAATGTTTCCAAGGGGTGATAGACATCCGATCACATCATATTTGAGGTACTATGGTTATTTGGAAGACATAATGGATATATATTTTAAATCCTTCAAAGTGGTTCTCTTTAAGGTCAGGTGGTATAAACTGTTGCTGCAAGGTGATAAAAGGATGGTCATTGATCATGACAATGGATTTACCATGATTAATACTAATAGGTATGAGGCAAATATAGATCCCTACGTACTTCCAACTCAATTGGAGCAGGTATTTTATTCACAGGCCAGGTAAAGCAAGTTGGTCATTTTTTGTTAGATTTGATCCAAGAGGAAGGTATGTAAAGTATACTTTTCCTGAAGAAAATGTTCATGATAAAAAAGAATAATATGTAGGAGAGATGGAGGAACAAGTGTACTTAGATGAAGAATGGAATCAAGTTGACCACACAATCATTTCCTCACATCTTGATTATGATTATTATATTGATGATGACTTAGTTCTATATGTCCCAGATGTTGTTTTGAACAATCCTTACAATTATTCTGAAGGGTTGTATACAAATTCTAATCTTTGTGACTCAGTTGTTGGATTAGATAAAGTTCAAGATCAATCTGATATGAAATTATAACATATCTTATTCAAAGAATTGATCAATGTACTAATTCAAATTGAGTACATATGCACATACCATCTAATTTATATAATCTTTTACATTGTACACAATTGTTGATATAAACATATAAATCCAATCAACTATGATTATTTGGGTATACAAATCCAATTATAAATTATGCATTTACATGGAGATCATAATTGATAATTAATATTTCATCTAATTTATTTTTAGACTACTGGATTCATTCATTTCTACAACCCCTAGAATTAAGGTGTTATATGTTTCGAAAACAAGTGATGGTCCAAATAGATCAATGAATGGATACAAATTCATGTACTAATTTATATGCACGTTATCAACATAAGGATTTTCCATGACAAAGCTATAAAAGTATTTATAGGACTCAAAATAAGATCTTAAATAGGAGTGAAAAGGAAATTCGTTGTTATCTACTTACTTTGTGTAGTGACACTAAAATAGGCATCTATCATTCCTACACTTTGAACAATGCATGATTTTTTCGTATAATATTTTATGTATTTTTGTTACCTTTCACTTTACATATATGTTATTTTTATGTGATGTTGGCTATGACAGGATGATATGATGATATTGGAATCTTATACCTATTATATTAGTAAGCATAATCAACCCTAAACTCACAATTACAAGCCTCTAATATGGATACACAAAGCTAAATATGATTTTAATATGGATACACAAAGCTAAATATGATTCAATTAAAAGAGGTAAATGTGGATGCTAATATAGATGTTAAAAATGAAATATATAGTGGAAGATAATCTAGAGGTTAATTTTGAAGTTATAATGAAAAACCTAGATCAAGTATTGAGAAATGACATTCCAATTACTAGAATCTGTATGGCCAGGTTTTTCTTTTTTCCCAATTAATTTCTTACAATCTTCAAGAGGCACTAAAATGTTTCCATGTAACCCTTTCAATATTATTAGATATTCATAGGAAATAACTAAAGACATGTGGATGTTCCTCTAGGATATTGGTCATGTATGTGGTCCAAGGTAATTTCCAAGGGCAAAATTTCGCCAATTGGCTATTTTTGGGTTTTTGTTTTCAAAAGGTAAATTTGATATTTGATCATTTTTAGTTTCTAATATTGCTTATATTTACATAAATTATGTTTTTTTATTGATAATATTTGACAAAAATTACACTTTTCGGTAATAAATTGTATGTTTCATTTCAATATTTGCCTACTTATCTATATATGTGTTTTTTTTCAATCCAAAATAATTGCCTAAAATACTACAATTAAGTATACTATTAGAATCCTTAAAAATACCCTGATGTGGTCCTTGTCAAATTAAATTTCACAATTCTTGGAGTTAATGTCAACGTGATGTCAACACAATTTAGCACTTCAACAATAAAATTATTGGAGTCTAGGAGTTTGTGAATTTATATTCTCTCTTCCTAATGTTTTCAAGAAGGATATTTTATTAGAAGAGCACTTAAATATAGCAAATATAAATTGACATTGGTCACCAAAAAAGTGATCCTTGGCTCATTTATTTACCTAGGTCATCAACAGTTTCATAAGTTATTGGAAAACTTTCCATTATATTTGGTTCTATTTTTATGAATTACCCTATAGACATGACCATGAAGAAGAAACCTCAACCACCCCGATTTCCTTTCTTTTTGGTTCTACCCAATTAACTATAATTTATTAGTTTATCTAAGTTACTTCTACCTTTTCTTCTACCCAATCAACCATAAGTCCTTAATCTACCCATGTTACCTTTGCTACCATACCCCCAAAGTAAAAATATTCATAGATAGGTTATTTGCAATATGTGTTCCTCACCTATAATATGATCATGCTCATAAGATTAGTTTTTCTACCTACGACCATTTTGTATGAGGAACAAAGATAACTAAGAACTAGAAATCGGGCAATGCTTAGTATGTCATCTTTAAGGTTTTTCCACTTCTTGAATTTGTGGATCTATGTTCTAATAATCATGTTCAAGTTTGTCAAACAACAACAAAGGTATTGATATATGCCTTGTTCCATCAAAATATCAAATACCCAACCACTCATTTTCCTTAAAGTGTTAAGATTTTCCTAAAGTGAGTAAGTGATTCAATCTCTTTGTTATAAAATTTCTCAGATCATGATGAAAGTGTTGAACCTATAATTTTGGCCTCACAAGTCTATCCATCGCCCTCATAATATTTCTATGTCAATAAAATGTTGGATTCATTTTTTAGGTATGTATAACCAATTAGTGAAATGTGAGAAGTTAAAATTTTTCAAGCACCAATCCTACTTTGTGTATTTGATGCTTTAATACCAATATGTAACTTTTGATATCTTGATACTTGATAAGTTTAATAAATATAGAAAATATAATTATGTGGTTGATTGGATCGCTAAGGTAAATAGAATTCATTCTAATATGGAGGATTTTATGTCATATTAGGTTAAATACCTACTAGGATACATATTAATCAATTTTCTTCACCCATTGTATAACATTAGCTCAACTTTGTTCATTTCCTTTTTTATGTCCCCAAAGGGGATCATCTATGGATCGACATAACCCTATTAATCTCAGCCCTACTCTGTTTTAATTTTTTTATTTCTAAGGTTTTACATGGTTACAATTTTATTTATTAAATTAGTTTCTATAAAAACCTATTTATCTTGAATGTAATTGGTTCTGAAACAATGACGTAACTCTTGAAATTAGTGCCCCAGGAGGGGGCGGCCTGATATCGTCATCATTTTACAATACATGTGCATTGTCCAGAGAGCCTCCACTGCATTGTTTCAGTCGATGTGCATTGTGCAGAGAGCATACACTGCATTGTTTCAGTGGATGCACTACATGCAGCGAGTGTGGAAATATGCATGCATACTGTGCTGGGCAAGTGGCGGTTGTACACCAATTCTCACTCATTGCTAATTCAAGGTTTTTTTTTTCTGAGAATCAAGTGGCCACATTAGAAGCGAAACGAGGAGGTAACCCAAGGATTCTGATCCGAAACCTATGTATAAACCAAGAATTGAAGTCTAGTAATCTAATCTGTCCAATATTCTCCATAATTTTAATCTCGATCCGATCCGTTCGCATTCTTTAGGCCTATATCCGTGGTGTAGGTATGTTTTCAGAAGAACTTTGTTTTTCTCCAATTTTCATCCATGGAAGCTGCAGAGGCCTCGGTGATGGCCATGGAACGATTCAAAATGTAAGCGGCGGGCTGGTAGGCGGTTCAAAACAAATACATAACCGTTTGGTTCAAATGCGGTCAGGCACGGTGGCGTGTCGCTCTCTCTCTCCGGTTCTTTTGTAGAGCAGGTGAATTTGCGGTAAACAATCGGGGAAACTTGGCTAAATTCGACATGCCATGGTAATCCTGGCCATCTCTACTCGCAATCTGTATTATTATTTATTTTTTTTGGTTGGCAGGTGGCACTCCTTTCACGCTGTGTTCGTTATGGTGATTACAGCTAAACGTTGTTTTTTATTACATTTGGAACAGTGTTATGGTGATTATAGCAAATCTCATTTGGTTTTCATTCGAGGATACTCGTAATTCAAATTATTGTAAAATTTATTTATGATCATAATCAGATCATCTGAAATGTTAATTTTTGACTTACCTTTTACTGCCTCTGCTTTCTCCAACTCGTAGCTACTCTCTGATTTCCTCCATGATTTTAAGTTCACTCGGAAGAGACTTTGATGGGATTGTTATTGTCTGTGCAAGGTGAGCATGATAATGATCAAGAAGTTTGTGGAGATCATATTGAACTTTGGCGAGCATTAACAACAACACTCTTCCACTATCCTCATCTTGTAGCGACTCTGAAAACCAAAACACACTATAATTAGCAACACGTACCAATGTAAGCATAAGACCTTCGTAACATTCAATCATGTCCTATTTTATTTAGGAAGCTTGAATGAGCTCATCTAGTGGAGCCAGAGGTGCCAGCTGTTGTTATTTCTATTGCATGAAGAATTGAATATGCAGGGTTAAAGAAAATTCGAAATTCGGGATAGGAATGTAATCAGTAATACTAATTCCTAGGCGAAGGTTGTTTCACCATCTATTTGTATTCTTGGCAGGAGAGACGTATTGAATTGACAAACACCTCTACTTTCACCGATCCAGCAAGGTACGACTGACAATTCGAACCAAGCTTCCAATGCCATGAGAAGAGCCACTTCTAAATTCATTTTTTATAAACATCCCTTTTTATTGAGATTATCTTTGATGTATATTGAACCAAATTTATATATACATGGAACCATGTTCCTTCTAATTGGTTGGGAACCCAAAGCCGAGCTGGCTACAGGTCTAACTATTTGGCCTATCCATTAGTGATTCTGATGGTTATCTCCACCGGCCACGCCAGTCAAACTTCACCCTGCCATTAACTTACCGTTATGTTCTAATGTTCCAGGGTGATGTGCACAGTTCGACTTTTGCACGATGGAATTTAATGAAGGAATAAGGATTTAAATTTAAAATCTGAACAACAGAAACGCGCCATCTGCATCTCAATATGAGACTCAAACTTAAATTTGAAATGGCGTGTATTATATTCATTCCAACAAGCTATTAATTTTTGAATGGAAAGAATCCCAGGGCGTCTAGTAGTAGAGTAAGTATCATTCCATTATTTCATGCATTGGATATCTAGTTGGAAAAGCCTTCAATTGTTATTTCTATTTCTTATTTTCTGAAATTTTGACTATTTCTTATTTTTTTCCATTTTGACTATAGGATGATAATGGTCATTACTCCATAAAATTGATTATTGAAATTGAAATTTCCAGAAAAGTGATTAAGAGTTCATCAAAGAACCTGAAAAATCTTGCTTGCGCAGAGGCACTCTACGGCTCTTGTGGTACTTAGGGTAAACCACAGAAATGTTCAACTCTCTGGAGAATTCAAATAATTTTGAATAATGGAAAAGAGTGGGCTTGAATTACCTGCCCCTAAAATCCCTCTCGAGAAGAAATAGTAATTAAACATAATCTTATTACTCCCTGGCCTGGAGTGCTGGCTCTACCTGCTGAGGGCGCTATCAACCATCCTTTTTCCACACTCGTTGACATGGATTGGCTCTCTTGAATTGATCCAATTAGTTTAGTATTTTGCCTCTCTATAGTAGCATTTGGTTCTTAATAATAATAGCCTTTGTTTAACACTATTTTTTCCTAGTTTCTGATAAATCTTTTTGTTTCTGTAAAACTAAACAATCTTGTGGTGTATCAGACTAGATTTTTTGGGGATGTTTCCTTCTTGTAGTTTTTGATATACTTAGGTACACTATTTTTATGGTTGCTATGTGGAAAAAGGAATATGATTTTGGAGATGAAACTCGATCAAAGCAAATCATCCAAACCAATTCGGATGAAATGGTTAAGATCTAACATCATATATATTTTCTACAATTAAATGCCATTGCTATTATGTATTAACAGTATTGGGACAATGCACTTAATTTATATTTCACCGCACCCACCACAGTCCAATTCAACTCATTAATAGAAACAATCCCATTCATTCTTCATTAAAAAAATGGTAATGCATTTTTAGTTGAACTTCTTTGTTATAGCTATAAGAAAATGAAGAATTTTATTATCCACCAACTTCCAAAATCCTTGCTACATATTGTATACATTTCAACTGGATTTCATTACAAATTTTGTGTTTGTGGTTGTTTTTGGAAAAAAAGGAAATCTTATATTAGCCTGTTTACAACATACAAATTTAGATTAAGACAAGTGGATATGAGTGCATCTATATCCCACATTTACAACTAAACATAAATTTCCATTAACATTGTGCATCGTTTGATAAAGTTTCACATTTCCCATCTTGCAACAACATGGGCAATGGCAATGTTGGGGACATTGCCACTATGTGGCTCTTGTTTAAAGGATGAGTTATGTGATCATGATTTTCCCAACAACCAAACCAAGTTTATTTAAAATTTATACACATCCAACCCAAGTTTATTTAAAATCTATACACATTCTTGAAAGCAACATGTTTGTTTAACAGCTAAAAGTTAACATTAAAAATGCTTCAAAATACATACGATTGAAAATCCTTTTAACATAACATACCTATACAAAATTTCCAAGATAATTTTGGATCCCCAAGATACTAATATCACATAAATTACAAATATGTATGTCATATCACCCATTAGACTATAGGGTTCCCCCTTATTGTGCACTAAGATAAATTAGAGCCTATTGATGCATCATTTTCTTGATGGTTCTATGATACCTAGAATTTCATGATGGGATTTATGTTGTTTCTAATGATTGTTGCTTCACATGTGGTATATATTTACCTAGTTCATGGTTACATATGTTTCATAGACGATTATGTAAATGGTTGGTTTGCGAAGCTAAAGTATAGTTTTGTATTGGCTTTTTTTTATGATAACATGCAACCATGATACTTATAAAGAGATTGCAAAGGAAATGTTTATGATATTGGTTGGTATGGCTTCACGTGTTTGCTCAGTTATGATTAATTAATTCCAAATGACTTAGCATGCTAGTATATTTACAAATGTTTTTGGGCCTAAAAGACTTACTCTCCTATGTAAGTATGATATGAAAGATATGGGTAAAGGAACCCATTGCAAACCAATCCTATAAAAATTACACATAAATAATTATTTTTCAAAACTTATAATTGGTCAATATTGCAAGGTTGTAAACATTTACAAGGGTCAACTAGATGGCAACATTACCATTGCAATACATTAGAAAATGAGGTTTTAAATATTAAATTTAAGAAATGGGTAAAGGAACCCATTGCAAACCAATCCTATAAAAATTACACATAAATAATTATTTTTCAAAACTTATAATTGGTCAATGTATTGCAAGGTTGTAAACATTTACAAGGGTCAACTGGATGGCAACATTACCATTGCAATACATTAGAAAATGAGGTTTTAAATATTAAATTTAAGAAATGGATAATGATCATAGATATACATCCAATGGTAGATGTGTAAAGGATCTCAACACTTTTCTCCATTCTTCATTTTACAACTTCACTAATACCCTAATACAACATTGCTTAAGTGACTCTAGTTCAACGTTACAATGATGCTATCTAGGGTAATTTTTTAAGGGCGAAATTTCGCCAATTGGCTATTTTTTGGGCCTTTTTTTCAAAAAATAAATTTGCTATTTGGTCATTTTTAGTCTCCAATATTGCCTATATTTACATAAAATATGTTGTTTTATCATAATATTTGCCAAAATTTACATATTTTGGTAGTGAATTGTATGTTTCATATTTAATATTCGCCTACCTATCTATATACATGTTTTTTTCAATCCAAAATAATCGCCTACGATACTATAATTAAGTATAATATTAGAATCCTTAAAAAATACCTTGAATTGGTATCAATGTCAAAATAAATTTTGATACCATTGTTATATGTCGAACTAGAGTCTCTTAAGTGATGTTATATTTAATTGGCCATATGGTAATCCCCACTGTCATTGCTTAACATAACAATGATTTTTCTTAACTATAATGACAACTACACTAACAAATACATTATCACCCATGTAAAGTAGGTTGCTTACTTTTCAAACATTGTGATTCGAGACCAAGCTCACCTCAAAAATGTAATATTTAATAGTTATAACATCCATGATTCAAGATACATGAATGTATTTATGAGGAATCTTGTGGTGTTATCTTACTTACTCTCTCTCAGTTGCATTAGTTGGGTTTTCCAACTTGGAATCGATCTTCTACATGAATGAGATGCTCCTAGTGAGTGGTATGGGGATACATTGATCTCTTTTCATGTGACTCAACCTCCACAACCTAACCTACACATAACTCACATAACATAACCTACTATGCCAAAAGCTAACGATATCTAATCGGCCTAACCTACCTAATCAATTAATCCATTTAACCTACTTACCTCACTAACCTATGTAACTAACTTAACTTACCATTCTAACCCTTAACCTACCTAACCCACCTATCCCACCAACCTAACCCACCTATCCCATGAACTTAACTATACTAACCTAGACCTAACTTAATCCACCAACCAAACCCATAAAACACACCTTGCATTCCCACCTACCTTACACAATGAATCTCTCTATGCTACTACAAAGTATGTGTTTATCCTACAATGTACTATCGGCTATCATTAATTGGGCATGCTCTATGACTAAAGTTTCTCACTCAACTATAAATATAGTGAATGATTCCCTAACGACTTCTCCATAATATCATTCTATGAGGTGTTGCAACACCCTAGGAGTTGATCTTATTTATATAGATTAACATAATAAGATTATCCATTTCAATTAGTGCTCCAGTATATCCTCACATTAGCTTCCTCTATTAAGAACATCATCATTTAAATCCAAACTTCTATCATAGTTGGAGTATAGATGGAGTTTTATGATAGCCAAACAAACTCTCCTATTTTAATTCGCATAGGTGCATTGTGTATCTTGTTCCATGTGGCATTCATAATAAACCCTTAAAATAAGACATAATCCTACTAAATATGGCAGGATCGTGTTATTTTTTGCATCATTTATTTATTGTGGTAATTTCCACCATTTACATGTATATTAAAAGTTTATTTTTATTTTTATTTTTAAATTTTTGGTTATGATGCTTAGCTCTACAAAATAACAATCCATGTAGGATTAGTTTTGGTGGTTTGAACCATACAACGTGGAGCTCCACCTATGCAATTAATACCAAAAACAAAAGCATCCACAAACTCCACTTTTGCACTAGATCCACTTGCATAACCCCACATTTACACCATTACTTGAGAATCAAATATTTTGATCAAATAAATATCAATTTCCCTTTCAATCAAATAAAAATTTACATTATAATACTGCGAAAAAAAAATGTAATTTATAAACACTAAATGAATAAAATATCAAACACATTTAAACATTCAAATCCCCCTTACTTCTTTCACAAAATATCAAATTATGTATTCTACAAATACAAAGAACCCCACTCCCTTCACAACATATCAAACTGAATGTGCTACAAATGCAAATAAGGCAAACTCCCAAATTAAAAGACAATGGAATGGGATGTAATGCAGTGCTTATTATTGGTGACGATAGAACAATCCATTTATTATTATTAATTAAAAAATGTAAGAGAGCCCATAGTCACCTCGCATGAGCAAGGGAAGCTTTATCCGACAGCGTGTGCACTTGTTTGCATAAGTCCACTTTTGGTATACATGTCAAATATATAATTTTTTTAAGGACATCAAAGTATTTAGTCTATTTCTAGTCATGATGTGTGCATTTAATATTTTGAAAGATACAATGTTTTAGTCTATTTTTTTTGTCACTGTGTATGCCTTTAAATCTCTTAAAGAAGATAAGAACTATGGAACCATGGAGAATGTGAATTTCGTAGACACTTCATATTTTTGTATTTATGAAATTTTATAAAAAAAGAGGTTGGTAATGAAAAATTTAGATTATAAGACTGAAATTTGATGTTTGAAGTTATTTTTAATTTATAATAAAAATCTTCACATGTTTTTTAAACAGATGTGAGCATTTATATATTGAATAAGAAATTTAGATTAATATATTTTTAAATATTTAGAAGTATTCATAAATATTATATGATTTAGATATATTTTTAAATATTTATAAATATTATATGATTTGTATATTTTTTTACTATCATCATTTAAATTAGACTATATAATTTTTATTTAAATTGTCTTTTTTATTACTTAAATTATATTATTGAATATATAAATGGATTCAACTATCTCTATTATATTTGGATTATGTAATTTCAATAAATAATATGTGTAAATCTAATATATTTTTTAAATTTTTGGGTAGATTTTATATGGACAAAAAAAATCAAATTGTAGTATGTTTAGATTATTTATGTCTTCTTGAAAAAATATTATTCTTCCCAATGCATAAAATTGCTCAAAGTTTGACAAAATTTAGTCAAATTTAATTATTTAAAAAAGATCAAGCAGACAATGATGGGAATAGCCTCTACTCACTCCATGTTTGAAAACAAAATGGAGAATGGCCAAATTTGAGGCATTTTTTTAGCATCTAGGGAATTGGTGATGTTGGGAATCACTCCTTGCTAGGGTTCACTGGTAGGTGAGAAGCATTTTTAGGTTTACCTTCTCCCTCCATGCATGAATTTTATCAAAAAAAGTTATTGAATTATATTAAATTAGTGAAAATTATCTTCTTAAATTTTCACTAGAAATTATAAAAAATCTCTTTAATTTTTATAACATAATGGTAAAATTTCCAAAGAAATTAATATGGTAAAAAATAGTTGATGAAAAAGAGTGTAGAGCTACTCCATAATTTCTAAAAAAAATAAAATAATTGGAAAAAGTGATGAAATGAAAATTAACCATTAAAAAAATGGTGATATCAGTATTACTTTACTCAAATATCTTTTTAAACATCCTTACAAAAGCATTTTTAGATAGCATTACTCTCAATAAACTACTCTTTAAAGTTTTAATCCTATCATAAGATTTACTTGGAAATATCGAACATTTTAATTTGTAGTTGGTGAATAATAATAATAATCTATTTTTAAGATCAACGAATTGCTAAAGTCTACAGAAAAAGGTAGCTGGTAAATAATAATAATAATCTATTTTTACTAAGTCTACAGAGGTGTACATGCCCTACCCCCTCTTGATTTGAACCTATGACCTTCTAGGAGGGAGCACATGTTCTTAACATGTAGGCCCACTCAGGCTTAACCTATGACCTTTTAGGAGGGAGCACATGTTCTTAACATGTAGGCCCAGCGAGGCTTACACCTAGATAATTTTTTTAATAATTATTTATTTCGAATTTAGAAAAGGACCATAAAATAAATTTTGAGAATACATTTGTTTTTCATCTTCAAACTATTTAGGAAGAAGACCCTTCTTCATCAATTGTCTCATCTTCATGCTATCTAGGAAGAAGAAGCTTCCTCGTCAATTGAAAATTGTAAAATATAAACACCTTTACCTCAAATTGTAAAATATAAACACCTTTAAATATAATTAACAATTTTTAAATTATAATAATTCCTTTCTTTTAAAAATTTACATACATCAGTACAGAAAATAGACTAAATACACTGCATCGCCTAAAAAATTTAAACTATATATTTGATATATATACAAGAAGTGTTTGATATATATACAAGAAGTGGGCTTATGCTGTAGGATGTAGATGCCCTTGCTCCTGCGAGATGACTATGGGCTCTCAGGATAGTGCAGACTGCCAGCGGACTTTGTGAATCCATTTTTTTCATCCTTGCGACTACATTTCTAGGTCAAATATGCAGAAGATAATCATTACAGTAATCTCGAGGCCGAGGGCCTAGCAATTACTGTAATGATTATCTTCAGCATATTTTGGTAAGGAGCGTCTGGTTTCACTTTCGGTATCATCCCTTTCCTGTCAAGAAGGTTCGTTTTCCAACCCATCATCTCTATCTCTATCTAAGTGATATCTTCATTTTAGATTTGGATTCTGAAGCCCATTACCCTCATCTACTATCCCCGTAGAAAGTATAATGGCACTCACTTCCCCACCAAAAAACCCTCTGCAGGCCTGATCGATCCATTTCATTGCAGTACAATGTATATAGAGAACACTGTATGCTTACATTTTTTTATGTTAATAATCTGATTGTTCCATTATCACCATAATAAGCAGTGCATTACATCCAAAAGGGCTACCCCACCCAAACTTTCATTCCATTGGATTTTAATTTGGGATTTTACCTTCTTTGTGTTTGTTGCAGAGTATTTTGTAAAGGGAGTTTGGATGAAGGTAATGTTATCTTTCCATCCAGATTCAGATTCGTTTCTCGCTTCTGACACATTTACTCTTCATAGATTACATCTTCTTCTTCCCATTAAATCTTTCATGACATTTTTTTAATTCAATGTAAACCTACAGAAACTTGACAGAAAGGAGAATGTATTTTGAAGATGGATTAATCGGTGTAAATGGGTTTTATATTTATATGAGTATACACAGTATGTTAGTGTAGTTCTCAGCAGATCCAGTGTAGTGGATATATTTTGTTTTTTTATTCACACAGCTTTTTGTGGGTTGCGATAGGATGTAATGATGTAGATAATTGGTCTTTTGTTTGAAATGCTATCTTGAGGATAGTTAAGCTTTGTAATGTTCTTTTAATTCAACCTATGAATAATAAGGAACAGTTTTTTCTATTGACAAAAAAAAAAATGGTCTTTTGTTTGAAATGCTATCTTGAGGATAGTTAAGCTTTGTAATGTTCTTTTAATTCAGCCTATGAATAATAAGGAACAGTTTTTTCTATTGACAAAAAAAATGGATAGCACTATAATGCATGCTTACCTATTTCAAAGGCCTGTGACTGAAAGGATAGCACTATACTATATTGCATGCTTCCTTTGGAAGCCCATCGGTGAATGCAAATGAAAGTGAAAAGATTGGGATAAGATGATTGAGAATATAGGAAACATATATTTTATTTTCTCATGGAGCCTATCAGGAACCATATGTTGATTGAAATTTTAATAGAAATTGTTCTAACTACCTCTGGGATCCTTGATGTGATATCGACATGAAATGGGATATAAACATGAGAGAGAGTTCAAGATGCTCAAGCTTACAATGTAAATGTTATTATTCTGCATTACATATCTTGTGTATCTGTTCATTAAATGAAGGTTGTTGAATGAATAAAGGTGTGGTTACCAAGTGATCTTTCATTGTGGCCTAGGGCCATAAAGGAGGCAATGAGAGGTAAATTCAAACTGAACTGCAGAAGTAATAGACTAAACACAATCTGAAGACAGTATATGGAATTCAATGCTAATGCATTTAAACGCAAACTTTTACTGGACAGAAAAAAGGCAACGAGAGGTATTGTTAGACTGAGACATATCGCTGTTAATTCAGATTGAAGGTTCATTAAATGAAGGTTGCTGAATGAATATAGGTATGGTTTCCAAGTGATCTTTCATTATGGCCAGGGAGCCAGAAAGCAGGCAATGACAGTTAAATTCGGACCAAAGGGTAGAAGTACTATAATAAACACAATCTGAAGATGAGTAAAAGGAAATTCAATGAGCCTTGTGCATTTAAAGTCAAACTTTTACTTGACAGAAAGGAGACAATGAGAGGTATTTTCAGATTGAGACATATAGTTGTAAATTCAAATTGAAGGTTCATTATCTGAAGGTTTAAATAAAGGTTGTTGAATGGATATAGATGTGGTTACCAAGTGATCTTTCATTATGGCCAGGGAGACAGAAAGGAGGCGGTGAGAGGTAAATTCGGAATGAAGGGCACAAGTATAAGTATTATAATAAACACAGTCAGATGACAAGCAGAAGAAGATTCATTGGGAGTGCTTTTTAAAGGAAAGCTTTTACTTGACAGAAAGGAGGAGGACTGAAACATATAGTAGTAAATTCAGATTGAAGAGTAGAAGTATTCTAACAAAGATAAGTAAAAGAAAATTCAATGCCAGTGCAATTAATGGCAAACTTCTACTTGAGTATAGAAAGGAGGCAATAAGAGGTAAATTCAGACAGAGATATAATCATATTTAAACCTATAATTGATTAAACATGTTCAAATAGAAAGGGTAACTCCTGAAATAGGGCAAGTCGAAAAGTACAAGAATAGAGGTAAGTGACCCATTTAATAATGGACATGTAGAAAAACCTAACACAAACAAGTAGAGAAGGATTCTTCTCGCAGAAAGCAAAAGAAGCGTACTAGGTTGTTACTCTAACTACTTAGATTAGATTTGAAGGAGCCCTTCGCTAAAACTAAAACTGGATAATGAGAAAAGAACAATATTATAAATAGGTGACCAAATGGATGGATTGAAACATACCAGAACGATGTTGGCTGAAACGGGATGTACTCAACTGAGAAATGATCTTTAGTCCCACAAAATTATCTCATTTATTGTGTCTAGAGGCACTTTCCACACGTGAAAATTGGATGTAGAAGTATATAAAATATTTGATTCAATTTCATTACTTCATTTAACATGTTTAAATAAATATGCATAATTTTTCTAGAAAGACCTATCTAGCAACAAATTATCGAGATGCAATGCACCGATTTTGGTTTGGTTTTGTCAATCTCATGAATCACAAAGACCTAACAACTTCTTGACTTGTCAACAACTACTAGAGGGAGTAATTACCATCCTTTAGCACTCCCCCTTAATTACGATTACTAAACAAACAATTAAACTAATGCTAAAACATATTTCCTACAAGGATTACATCAAAAACTGAAATGTCAATTCAAAACATTATGGCATGATAGTCTAAGTCTCAGCTAGGCTTACAACTTATTCAAACATATTCATCTTCACCTTCTTTGTTTCTACGTGCTAACGTGGTTTCTTCTTTCTTGTACTATCTAGTCTAAATTATTTTCTTCTTCTTCATGATCTAGACTTTGAACTCTGGATATCTCTTATTCCTGCTACTACATGTCTTCAACAATATCTTCTTCTTGAATATGGGAGATGCAAAACTGGACTTCTCTTTTTCAATTTCATAAAGTTGGTTATAAAACTAGTGGTCTACACCTTCTTCAATGACACCTACAAAAAAATTTATTGCAGATTTCTTCCTTCAACACTTTGAATGAGTACATTGTGTATTCTTCTTCTTCAACTGTTATTGGTATAAATATGTTGTCCTGCAGTCTTTCACACTCAAAAAAATTGTCAATATTACTCAAATACGGTTCAACTTATGATTTAGAAAGTAGGTTGTAATCTTCAGCTTCTTTGGGATTTCCAAGCCAATCCTCAATAAATGCCAAAACTTCATCAAAATATGTTTCTTCAAATTGTTCATATTCCTCAGCTACTGCTGCTATGAAGTCATCTTCATGTGCATCTTCCTCTATTCCATTTTCAACAACATTCATGGCTGCCTACATCTCTTCTTCCACATTTCTTCTAGCATCATCTTCAACTAGGTTGCATTCTTCATCTTTTATTCCTATAAAATCAAATAAACCATTTTTAAAATTGTTGTACCCCATGGAACATCTTCCTTATCCTTATGTTCTTCTTCATTTGGTTCTTTTTGTGTTTTCATCTTCTTTTGTTTCTTCTACTTCTATAACTTCAGTTGTTTCATGTGCAACTTCTGTGGTTCCTTTCACCTCAACTATATCAGCCTATGTTTCACCATAAACTTCATTATTATTTTTGTCTTCATCATCCACATCTAAAGTGGGACTTCATCCACATCTACAGTAGGATATACTTCATCATCTTATGGATTCATTTCATCAAGGAATACTACTTCATTGCCAATTTCTTCATTGGCAAGAAACATTGTTGGATTCACCAAAGCACTGGTTGCTTCATTGGCAGCTTCACCGTCATAGGCTGCTATATTGGAAGCTTCAATTGCAACTTCTGTATATTTTTCTTCACCATCCACCTATGCATATTCAAAATGGGATTCATTGGTTTCTACATTGATAACTTCATCTTCATCATTATGATAGTCATCCACTTGTGACTCGACACAATGGGATTCACCAACATCTATATGCTCTTGCTCTATTGCATACACATATTTTTCAATTTCTTGAACTTCCTCATGCTTTGCTTCATTCTCCTTCTTTGGTAGCTCTACTTCATACATAGATGCCCCTTCCAATGTGGAAACATTCTGTAATATGCTACTCCCCCTTTTGTTGTACTTTGTTTCCATAATACGCCAAGCTTGATTGGTTCTTGTTACTTCTTGAATTTTGGGTAAAATGATCTCATCCAAGCCTTGTCGAATGAGAGATAATGCAACAACATCATTCTTTTTCATGACCTCATAGGCGGATTCTTCAAACCCCTTCAACACAATATTCCATAGGTTTTCTAAATGTAATCTAGTCTTCATTTTAATAACCCACTTATCATAGTTTTTACCAATGAAAATAGGTGGTGGGAAGTAAAAATTATTTTGTGCTACCTCATGTGCCATCTCTACTAAGCAATGCAGTTCTATATGAAAATTGCCCTTTCCTCTCAAGCACTTCAAATGGCCCACAATATCTTGGTCACAACTTGGCACAAATTCCAAGCTTCAAGAAACTTTTCATTGGCCCCACTCAAAGGTAAACATGATCCCCAACATTAAGTTCCATGTGCACTTTATTCTTATTTGTACAACCTGGTATGATACAACCTTATCTTAAATCTAGATTTTAAATATGACATGTACATATTTCCATCTTAAATGTTTTAAGTACATTAATAGTCTATATTGCTAAGCATTATAAATTATATTTTTTAGGGCACATATATGCAGTTGTTTCCCCAAAAGGTAATGAATGTGGCGTGGATTATTGGTTATCACATTGGCTAGAGTGAAAAAAAACCTTTCATATATCCATAACTAACAATGAAAACAATAAGTTCCTAGTTGGCTCGATGGTTGTCAAAGGGGAATACTTGGCACGATAGAATAATGTAAGAAAGAAGGGTGGATATGCTTATACTGATTACAAATATGGTGCAAGCGTCTATCACTTTATGAACTTGATTGTTGATACAAACATCCAGTTACAAACAATGCCTAGATAAACTCATCGAGGGTACGATACTTCCTACAAGATGATGAGCATGAAAAAACTAATGGATCCCATGAATATTAGAGATCATCCAGAGGGTTTTCCTATATGATAATTTAAAGGTATGTTGACATGTTGGAGTATGTTGATTGGCAAGGTATGTTATTTAAGAGTTATTTTCAATGATTTCTTTCTAATGCAAGTTCAATTATGTTATTTATGCAAGTTGTTATTTTCAATCTAATGTATTATGAGACTAAATATATGGTCCTTCTACAGTCCAAGGTTCTATAAAGAATCTAGAGATAGTACACATGAAGGAGAAAACAAGAACCAAGTGTCTTTAGACACCGCCATAATATGCTCATGAATTCAAAAAAAAATTGTTTGAGTATTTATATGGATGATGGATTAAATATGTTTTTATATTGTGGTTTGTGTAACATATACGAACATTATTGATCTTTTTGGTAAGTCTTGTAGACCCATGCAATTACTAGTTTCATCAATAAGGAGGTTAGCAAATTCATTTTGAAGCTACATGACCCAAAATTAATCTCAAGTCAGTGGTTGATGACTTTGTTGAACCTCTAATACAAAATATTAACCAAAGATATCATCATGAGGCATAAAAACCTAACATGATTTGTACATGTTTTGTACATGTAGCTTTACCAAGGAGTTCCCTTTATAGTTTGATCTAAGGCCTTAAAACCATATGAAAGCTATGGCATACACACTATCTATCAAAAACACTTTGATCACCATACCTTTAGTGATCCCTTTTAAACACTTATAGTGTAGCAGTAGTAGATATCTTAGAACACACGCATCATTCTTGCACCTCTTGAATTTTTTTTTACATGCATGGAACACATCATATTTTCTTTTTAATTCTAGTTTTAGGATGATCACTTGGATTCAACAAAAAATTTACAACAACAACACTTATAACCACTACCCTCCATCTGACAAAGGATTCCACACTTCTGTAGTATTGACATACACAAGTTCCATTCCACTTTCCTACCTCCCTCTAGCCACTTTCATAAACTAGGAGGCATGGGTTAACTTACTTATCTCTATATTTTTTTCTATGATTAATAATCTACCTACATACTATCACCACATCACAATAACAAGTTCATATGTCTTCATGTCATACATCAAAGATACATCATGACAAATCTCTCACTTGTACAATTGTGGGATACCTTCCATAGTGTTCCTCTAGTTCAATTATTGAAAATCCTCGACCTTGGTACAATGGGTAGTGTTCCCATGTCAAACATGCACAAACACACATGCACGATCTTACAAAACTCAATTCCAATGCCCAGTTTGGTTTTTATGCCATGGTAATAGATTCACAAAATGTCCCTAAAAGGATTAAGGAAGCGACCTACAACTCACCATAAAATGATGATCGTGGCTCAAATCGATGAATCGTCAACTTTTTCGGATCATGACAATGAATTCCATCTAGGGACACCCCTATCTGGCGGTTCCATCGTTAGGCGCTCATCTTGTGCAGTGATCTCAAGAACTAGAGTTTTGCTCAGTAAGAGACTATGCAATTTTACAAGATTAGGTCAACTACTGAAACTCATTGAACTTAGGACCATGGGTAGTGTTCCCATGTCAAAAATGCTCAAATACACATGCAAGATCTTATGGAGCTCAATTCCGATGCTCGATTGGGTTTTTATGCCTTGATGACAGATTCACCAAGTGCCCCTAAAAAGGTTAAGGAGACAACCTGCAACTCACCATAAAACAATGATCGTGGCTTGGATCAATGAATTGTCAACTTTGTTGGGACTATGAAAATTCATTCCAACAAGGGGCACATATCTCCCATAGTTCCATTCCCCAGTGCTCGTCTTGTGCAGTGATCTAAGGAACTAGGGATTTTGCTCAGTAAGAGACTATGCAATTTTGCAAGATTAGGTCAAACGCTGAAAATCCTCGACCCTGGGACTATGGGTAGTGTGCGCATGTCAAACATGCCCTAAAAAACTTGTAGGAACTTACAGAACTCAATTCCGATGCCCAACTGAGTTTTTATGCCCTAATGACATATTCACCAAGTGTCCCTAAAAGGCTTAAGGAGACAACTTGCAACTCACCATAAAATGATGATCGTGGCTCAAATTGATGAACCATCAACTTTGATGGGGTCATGAAAATGCATTCCATATAGGGGCACAATTATCCCATGGTTCCATCACCAGTGCTCGTCTTGTGCAATGATCTCAAGAACTAGGATTTTGCTCAATAAGAGATTGCAATTTTGCAAGATTAGTTCAACTATTGAAACTCCTCGGCCTTGGGATTGTGGGTAGCGTGACCATGTCGACTTGCCCAAACACACATGCAGAAGCTTATGGAAATCAATTTGGATGCTCGGATGTTTTTTTATGCCCTGATGACAAATTCACCAAGTGTCCCTGATATGCTTAAGGAGGTGACCTGCAACTCGCCAAAAAATGATGATCGTGACTCGGATCGACAAATCATCAACTTCATTGGGATTATGATAATTCATTCCATCTAGCGACACCCTCTCTCCCATGATTCCATTGCTTAGTTCTCGTCTTGTGCAGTGATCTCGGGAACTAGGGTTTTTACTCAGTAAAAGACTATGCAATTTTGCAAGATTAGGTCAACTGTTGAAAATCCTAGACCTTGGGACCATGGGTAGTGTGCCCATGTAAAAAATTCCCTAAAACACATGCAAGATCTAACAAAACTCAATTTGGATGCTTTTTTGGTTTTTACGCCTTGATGACAAATTCACCAAGTGTGCCTAAATGGCTTAAGGAGGCAACCTACAACTTGCCATAAAACGATAACCATGGCTCGGATTGACGAATCATCAACTTTTGGGGGATCATGAAAATGTGTTTCATCTAGGGGCACCTCTCTCTTGTGGTTCAATTTCTCATTGCTTGTCTTGTGCAGTGATATTAGGGACTAGGGTGTTGCTCAGTAAGAGACTATGCAATTTTGCAAGATTAGGTCAACTGTTGAAACTCCTAGACCTTGGGATCATGTGTAGTGTTCCCATGTAGAACATGCCCAAGAACACATATATGATCTTATGTAACTCAATTATGATGCCCAGTTGGGTTTTTATTCCTTGATGAAAAATTCACCAAGTGTCCCTGGAGGGCTTAAGGAGGCGACCTGCAACTTGCTATAAAATGTTGACCATGTCAAATCAATGAACTCTCAACTTCATTGGGATTGTGCAACGAATATTAAATATTAAATACACGTAATAATTAATAATAGTTAATAATAGTAAATAGGTATTATTGAGAAATTACGACTCATCAAGTTAAGCTCGAGCTATATTTAAGTGGGCCAATCCATTGTATATTCATCATTCAATTTATAATCAATTATTTGTGACTTAATTCGAATACAATGTGTGTTTATAAGAGTTTTTCGCTCCTGGTCCAAGTGGTATCAGAGCCATACAGCTCCTGGGCAACTTCCGCAGCTCCATTCACCTCCTCTCCAATTCTCATCTACTCCACCACCTAGCTGCTCCATCCCTTCGCCTTCCTTCCCCTCTCGCCACCTCTCCCATCACCCTCAAGATTCCCTCGCTTTTCACTCCCTCGCTTCTCCCTTTACACCTGTTGCGTTCCACTCCTGTCCATCCCTCTCCGCCCTTCCGCGCCCTCACTCTACCTATTCCCTCTCCTTTTTTCCCGACCACGCCCCAATGCCCGACCCTGTTTCCCCTACGTCGTCATCCCCTACACGCGCCTTCCTGCTGCGCGCCCTCCCCGTCCACCTTCCCCTGCACCTCCGCCCAAACCCTCCACTGCGTCATCTCTCCCGATCTTGCTTGCATTCATTGCCTCCGCCATTCGCTCCAACCTGCACACATTTACAAATTTCAATTTAATAAATAAATTTATTATTATATAATAATAATTTATTTTATTAAATTTTTTTCAAATTAATATATATATATATATATATATTGATTTTTACCCCTATATTTCAAAATTCCTCCCCGCACAAGGAAAATGTCAGAGATGAATGAGATTAAGAACAAAATGGTGGATTTAGAGAAAAACCAAGCTCAAGACTCTAAAAATATCGAAGGGTTACAGTCAAGGCTCGACCAAATCAAAGCAGATCTACACAAAGGCCTATTAGACACCGTCAAAAAAGAAGTCAACGAAGCTATAGCATGGGAGATAGAAGGATTAAAAAGAGAGATATCAATAGAATTCGAAACTGATTCAGCAAAATCCAGGATTATTTAGACAGAATAACAGGCAACGTGTCAGGGGAAAATAAACCATCCTTCAGTTCAATAAATACAAACTATCATAATACAATTCCTCCCAAAGGGGAAATCCCACAAGAAGAGGTCGGTCACGATCATTCTCCACATCCTAAGCAACCGCTCTCTCCTCCAAAACCACCACTAGGTGGATATCAAATGAAACCTAAACTAGAATTGCCAAAATTTGATGTCGAATCAAAACAGAGCGTGGCATGGATCAACAAGGGAGAAGAATTTTTCTCCATACATAATATCAAATCGGAAGAAGAAATGATAAAATATGCTTCAATATGGCTATGAAGTTGGAAAAATATCGTCACCCCCACCCCCCGGTCATCAATGTAACAAATATCATTCATATGGCTATGAAGTTGGAAAAATCTCAAAAACATAGAGCAGTCGCACCGACAGTGACAGGAAAAACAAGAAGAATACTTGTCGTCGTTGTGGAGAATATTGGTTCCCAGGACATAAATGCAAGACCAATCACACAGTACATTGCAAAATCATTAATGGGAAGCAAGTACAAGCATCAAGAGAGGCAGATACAGTTGATTCGGATACAGACACAAGCTCATCTGAAGCATCAGTTGCGACGGTTATGTGTACTCAACAAGTTTGTAAGAAAGAAAAGGTAGAGACACCAGAGAAAGATTATACCCAACAAAAGGAAAGCCAAGCACTCGTAGGAAAATATCTACCACCTCAGTTGAGAAATCATGACATCCTTAAAACGGAACAATTCATATTCCGAGTAACAAAATCTAGGAATTCAGGACCAAAAAGACTACAACTTAATGGGAAAATTAAAGATAGGGATGTCACAATTTTGGTCGATTTTGGAAGTACCCATAATTTGATCGCCATCAATAAGGTAAGGGAACTAAATCTTTTTGTGTTCCCCGCAAAAGGGCTTAAAGCCTCAACCATCGCTAATCAAGACATAGAAGAAGTAGGAAGATGTCATAAGGTATCATTGTACATACAGAACTTACACCTACAACTCAATTGTGTTGCCTTGCCTCTCAAAGAAGTGGACATGGTATTAGGCACTGACTGGTTAGCATCGCTGGGGACTTACTCTACCAACCTGCAAGAGCAACACATGGAATTTGAATGGAAAGGAAATAAGTACCGACTGAATGGACTGAGACCAAGAATTTCTCCACCTAAGCAGAAAGAATCATGACACAACAAAGACCCAGAACATCATCAAGATAGAGGGACCAGTCCAGATCACTTAACTCAAATCAAGCATCAACACAAATCAAGAATAAAAGACAATGACTCCAAATACAGCTTTGAGGACAAAGCTCCCTTTAAAGGGGGTGGCAATGCAACGAATATTAAATATTAAATACACGTAATAATTAGTAATAGTTAATAATAGTAAATACGTATTATTGAGATGTTGCGACTCCTCAAGTTAATCCCAAGCTATATTTAAGTGGGCCAATCCATTGTATATTCATCATTCAATTTATAATCAATTATTTGTGGCTTAATTCGAATACAATGTGGGTTTAGAAGAGTTTTTCGCTCCTAGTCTGCTCCAGATTGTGATTATGCATTTCATCTAGGGGAATATATCTTATTTGGTTCCATCACTCGGTGCTTATATTTTGTAGTGATCATAGGAACTATGGTTTTGCTCAGTAAAAGACTATGCAATTTTGGCACGAAGAGGCCAACTATTTTCATGGAAATTGAGTTCAATAAGGTTCCATTAGGGATCAAATTTTGGTATAAGGACTCATTTAAACCTATTTAGTTCAAAAATATTCACCAATACCCATGAGGCATTTCCATTCCTTACTTGACCATGTTCACGACCTTGCTACCCATCATTGATGTGGAAAATTTCCTCATGGCATTCATAGCTAACCTTGATGCTAAACACCCTTTGACAAGGTTTTTGTGGTTTTTTGTACAATTTTTTCATGGTCTCAATAAGGTTCTCCAACATCACTTGTGACCAACAGAGGAAATATACATAAAACCCCCTCAAAGGATTAGTGCAATGGAACAATGAATCATTCAATGCTCTTGAGACAAAAATTTCCCCTTCTCTCTCCTCAACCCCTACCTTTCTCGTCCTCCAACACACTATATCCATGCTAACTACTTACTCTTCTTTCACATATTCATCACTAACCCTCTTTACCAATATTTGATTCCCTCCAACCTCTCCCACTCCCACCACTTATCCATACTCAATGCATCTCTTATCTCCCATTCATTGAAACTGAGTTATATCCCTTAATCCTATGAATTATATGCTTAGAAATTAGTTTATTGGTAAATGTAAAATTAATTAAGTGTTCAATTGTAAGTCCTTTAGTTTAATATTTCCCCCTTAGATTCCAAATTTGGCAATGCATTGCAAATGGATTTTATTAAAATCTAAATTAAACTAGTAAGGATGCTTTCTAACTGAAGAAAATTCCAGTGTTTAAAATGAGGCCATGTTTTGTATTCATGCGATGCAATGTGATTCCTAAGGGTGTACTCAACATATATTTACATTAAATATGTTAAAGCATTAATAAATGATTGAATTGAAGCACATAACTAAACATTTTCCTTGAATTTTTGAGCTTTTAGTGTTTATGTTGGACATTATAAGAAAATTTATACAAGTCATATAAATATGCAAATATACAAAGCAATAAAAATTTATAGATACAAACAGGAATTAAACATGTAAACCATTGAAGATGAAAATTTACAAGAGCTAGTGTTTCTTCATGAGCTAGTGCTAGAGCTACCATATTTTTATGTATTCATGCGATGCCATGCCATTCATGATGATGTACTTTATGGATTATGCCTTGGATTGATGGATGTATTGCGATATTTTTTTTTATGTTATTTATAATGATTGATTAGTTGTATCGTGATTGACATACTTGAATTCATTGTGTATATAGTGTATGTAGTGAATAAATTTGGGGGCCAGTTGTAGTATATATTGTTTATGTAGTGTATGTAGTGAATCAGTTTTGGGGTCGTAACAATATGCAAGATGATATGTGTGTCATTGAAATACTCTAAAATACAACATAAGAGTAGTGCTGAAATACAAAATACACAATACATGCACAAATACTAAACATCAATGTAGTTTTTATATATAATTGAAATACTTTAGCACAATATATACATATGACATGTGGTTGCCATGATAAAATATATACATGATAGGTCATTGTTTTAGAATAATCAACATGTTGAGGAATGTGCCACCCATAAGTACATCTAGGATGTAAAATTAATTTTCCTTCCTTTTTTTTCATGATGTTGAGCATGCCTACATCAAGGATCTGTGTTCATATCTGGATTCTGCAAGTCAAAGAACACTTCTAGTGATCGGCTATGAGCTTGATTTCAACAAGATTAAAGCGATCTCAAAAAAAATTTACTAATCACTAATTTATAGAAAAAAATCACCCTACTCATACAAGGCATGGGTGACTATCCCAGCCTCCTCCTCAATGATCTCCTCTAGTCGATCATTGTCTAGAAAAATTATAAATAACTAATCACTTTATACACCAATTATGAACAATAATGGCTAAATTGAATAAAACACTTGAACTCATTAATATGCTAATATATATTAGATGAATATGTCTTATCGTAAACTATGACTCTAGACTAGGATATTTTCCTCCTTATGTAGGAGGAGGTAGCGTTGGATGAACATCCATCTTGGAAAAATCAATAGTTGAACTTGAGGGAGCACCCTCCATGTTTTGAGGAGAAGATCATCTAGTATACACATGGTGAGTCTCCTCTATCAATGGTTTCAAACACCAAGTGCTCAAATAGTCAAATAGATGTATTTATTACAAAACTAACATCAACTAACAATGTAACATGCTCAAAAATATATGTGAAGTCAAGATCCACCTCTAGTCTTAGGAACTGTAGTCCCTATGTTGGGAGGCACCTAACGACTCTCCTCTCTTAGTGGTTGCAAATATTGTGTTCTCAAATAGTCAAATAGATACATTTATTACAAAACTAACATCAACTAACATTGTAACACGTTCAAAAAGATATGTGATGTTGAGATCCACCTCTAGTCTCAGGAACTGTAGTCTCTATGTTGGGAGGCACCTAACGACTTTCCTCTCTTAGTGGTTGTAAATACCGTGTGCTCAAATAGTTAAATAGATGCATTTATTACAAAACTAACATCAACTAACAATGTAACATGTTAAAAAATATACATGCAACTAATATATGTATGTGGTATCAGACACTATAGTCTCTACATTGGGAGGTTTCTGACGTCTCTCCTCTCTCAGTGGCTGCAAACAACATGTTCTCAAATAGTCAAATACATGCAATTATTACAAAACTAACATCAACTAACAATGTAACATGTTCAAAAATATACCTACTAATAAGAACTATCTATGGTCTTAGGCACTATAGTCTCTACGTTGGGAGGCACTTGATGAATCTCCTCTCTTAGTGGACACAAACATCGTGTGCTCAAATAGTCAAATACATACATTTATTAAAAAACTAGCATCAATTATCAATGTCACACATGTTCAAAAAGATAGTTGCTGCTAAGATATGTCTATCATCTCAGGAACTGTAGTCTCTACGTTTGGAGGCGCATGATGGCTCTCCTCTCTCAGTGGTTGTAAACACTGTGTGCTCAAATAGAAAAATACATGCATTTATTACAAAACTAACATCAACTAACAATGTAACATGTTCAAAACGATACCTGCTGCTAAGAACTATCTACGGTCTTAAGCACTGTAGTCTCTACATTGGAAGGCACTTGAGGGCTCTCTTCTCTCAGAGGCCACAAACATCGTGTGCTCAAATAGTTAAATAAATGCATTTATTAAAAAGCTAGCATTAAATAAAATTGTAACATGTTCAAAAAGATAGTTGTTTCTGAGATATGTCCATCATCTCAAGCACTATATTTTATATTGGGAGGCACCTAATGGCTCTCCTCTCTCATTGGTGCAAACGTTGTTTTCTCAAATAGTCAAATACATGTATTTATTACAAAACTAAAATTACCTAACAATTTAACATGTTCGAAAAAGGTACCTCTTGTGTCACGTCCCCTCCTGTGGACCCAATTCGAGGAAGGGAGCATGATACCAAACTGTGTGCTTTTACACAAACTCAGCCCATTCATTAGATTCATACAAATAAATTCAAAGGTGTGCAGATGCAAATTAAGCAAATATGCACAACGGAATTAAAACATCATCCACACACATTTCATACTCATCCAGCATATCAAAATAATCATTGCAGAAGTAAATACACATAGAGATTACTTATCTCCGTTATGCAATTGTCCCAAGCAACTAGCTATGTCGCTGCAACGTTCCACCCAACCATAGGTCTCTACCCATCCTGTATTATTTCAGCACTTAGAGACCACCCCCAAGCTGGGCATGATTTCTATAAGGAAAAGGAACATTCAAGCTCATACACAGCCAAATAATCATTTCATCTAAGCCAAGCTAGTCCACAACTAGGTTTATCAGGCTAGATCTGAACCCTCTTCATTTATGGATGCTTACACTCAAGCTCAAGCCAAAGCAATAAATACCCATAACCCATACCCCAACATACTCTTGTTGGAATAAACAATTCCGACCTTCAAGGTAAGCCCACGTGACTTGTCATGATGCAGGTAGTGAATTAAATAGGGTAGTTGAAATTAGATTAGTTTCTAGAAGAGGCTTCCCGCCCTCTCTTTAGAATCATCCAGAAGCTGTTTATGTAATATATTTTTTCTCATTTTTAATATATAGAATGTTGAGCTGTAGAGCTCTGTTCCGAGCTTCCTCTGAAACGTTTTTGCCTCCCCCTGATACTCTAACATGGTATCAGAGCGACACGATCCGTCGTCCCTGCAACGCCCTCGAGAATCTTAATGCGCGCCTTGGTCTCCTCGCACATTTTTCTTCACGAACTCCTCTTTTCTCCCAATGATACCGCCTACCTTCTGCACCTGAACAATCAGCCTGAACACTGTCTCGCCCGGCCATCCGGGCCATTTCTTCTCCGCCGGAGCGTCCCCGGGCTCGACCTCCCGACCTCGCTTCTGGCCCACCGTAGTGTTGCCGCTCGGAGCATTGGGGCTGGAACTGAACTGCCCTCCTCCTGAATGTTTCCCTATGCCGTTCTCTCCCTCGTGCGCAGCTAACGCCATTTGTGAATAGAGCGTTGAAAAGCTTCAAATGAGGATAAAAATCGTGCTCAGTAGTAAGTAGTAGGCAAAGATTATTCCAGAAAAGACTGCAATTGCTTGCCAGCTGATGGTATCAGACCGAATTCGTTGGTTTTGACAGGGAAGTAAGAGGGTGTACGCACAAGGAAGAGAGTGACCCTTCAATACTCGGTGGATGTGTGCAGTGAGCTCGGTGGTGCAGAGAAGGAAATTTGTAGAGGGTACTGCGGGTCGATGTTCGACTTTATGCACAGAGAAATCTGGTAAGGTCTTCGTTCCTTCCTCGTTTTGATTGGTTAGGGTTGCCGTCGGGCTTCTGTTGTGGGCTCTGGCTGTGAGGCCGTCTCGGTGGACTCTGTGTCGGGTTAATTCCAATGTGGTTCTGTTATTGCGTTTAAGGGGAATATCAGTGGTTGTGAGACGGTCCTGGTGGCCTATCTGTCTTTTTATGTTTGCTGTGGCTCCTTATTGTGTTAAGGACTTTTCCTTCTGTGATTAAGGAATCAAACCCTCTGCATTTTGTTTGGAGATCTCGCTGTTGAGTCTTACTCCAGCGCCCCCCTTTGTTACGAAGAAAGAGTAGCAGAAGTTCAGTTTATAGGTTGAGCTCTGTGTTGGCAAGAGCTCCCACGCTCTCTCAAATAAAGGTTGAGTCTTAAGTTTCGGGTTAGAAGAACCCATCTACAGAAAAGATAAAGAAAAAAAAGGAACCCTGCCTGTGTGAATACTTGTGTTGGTTGAATGCGTGAATCTTCAGCTCCGCCCTCACCATGATATTATGCATGCAAATGATTTGTTGGTAGGCAAAGCGCTGGTGCCGCAGCTGAGCAAACTGCAGCATTTACGGGGCAGGGAAGGTAGTAGAAGGGCCGCAGAGCTCCACAGTGAAGCATACCCTGTTTTGTTTTTTGTCTTGCTCATACTCTGTTTTTCCCCTGTAATGCTCTGCCTCCTCTGAATCTGTCATTTTTCACCAAATCGAGCTTGCAGGGCAACCCATCTTTTCGTCTTGGGTACAACAGCCTGGGAGCTTTTGCAACTATAAACCATCTGCACTTCCAGGCTTATTACCTTGACCTTCCGTTACCCATCGAAAAAGCACCCACAAAAAGAGTGCCATGGAAGTCTGAGAAAGGCGGGGTCAATATCTTTGAACTTCTCAACTATCCCGTGAGAGGACTGGTTTTTGAAGGGGGTAATACTTTGGAGGATCTCTCCAATGCCGTTGGCAGCGCTTGCATCTGTCTTCAGGATAACAACATACCAAATAATGTTCTCATTGCAGATTGTGGCAAAATAATATTTTTGTTTCCTAAGTGTTATGCAGAAAAACAGGCTTTGGGAGAAGTTGACCAAGAGATATTAGACACTCAAGTTAATCCTGCTGTGTGGGAAATTAGTGGACACATCGTTCTGAAGCAGAAGCAGGGCTGCAGTTTCCGATCATTCTGCAGGGATTCTAAATACAAGGGCAATACGGTGAAGTTAGCAAAGACAGGGGGAGCTAGGACTGTAATTAAAAGAAACAGCATAGTAAAGACATTCAGTCACAGCCACAGAGCAAAAATGGGCAGAAAGTCCAAGTCTAGACAAGCCAAGAAGAAAGAAAATCAGTGGAGCAGAGTGGATCTGCCATCACCTCCACAGTTTAATGGCACGAATTTTGCCATGTGGACAAGTAGAATGAGGGTATATCTACGGTATGTAGATGCACATGTTGAATTAAATGATGAAGCCAAAGATGCTTTGGCATTGCATCTCATCCAACTAGCTGTGGATGACAGATTGATGCAAATGATTACAGCAGCAAAGACTTCTAAGGAAGCATGGTGCATTCTAGAGCAAGAATGCAGCGAAAGGGAGAGCAGCCATAAAGAAACAACTGTAGTTGTTCTTCAAGTTGAAGCTGAGAAGAAGCTTGAAGCCTCTGTCAGTCAAACAGAGCACAAGAAGTTTGAAATGAGTGAATCCCACATTGCAGTCAAGCATGTGGATGTTGTTGAGGTTGAAGAGGAAGCTGCCATAGTAGCAGCAGAGAGTGTGGAAGCAACCCAAGAAGGTACAGGCCAGCCAAGTGAGGTTGAATGTGATGAAGAGAAGCTCATGAAGAGCAAGCCCAAGAGGGTGGAAGTTTGTGAGTTTGCAAGTATAAACAGCAATCAGCGTGCAATTGACAGCCATGAAGAGCGGAAAGCTCAAGAAAAATATGATGAGGAGATTCTCTCAGAGGAAGAATTGCTGTTTTTGAAGGATGAAATCAGCTTGATTGATGAATTATTGAATGGAAAAACAGCTGAGAAAGAGATTTCAGCTGAAAACAACAATGTGTCTGTTGAAAATAAAATTGAAAAAGACAGCAGTATCGCTGCAAACAAGGATGAAGAGGACAGCAGCATGAAAGATGCAAAGATGAGTGAAGAAGGCAGCCATGTACCTGCAAAAGATGAAGAAAAGGGTGACAGTTTTGCTATAGCAGTTGAGCCAGCTGAAAATGAGGAGATGGATGAACAGGATGAAGGATGTGAAGATGACAAGCCAGTTAAAGGGATCTTTGAGAAATGGAGTCCTGAAGAGATAAGGTACTATTATGAGCTTATGTGGCAGCAAGCCATGGATTCACAGGTTGCTGAAAATATGAAACCTGAAGATAGCATGTGGGAACATCATACGATGAAAGCAACCCTGAATTTCATTGAAGGTGAGGATACATGGCAGAATGCCATTGGCAAGTTCGATGACATAGATGGAAGAATGAGACCAAAAGAGCTTGAAGAAATACGGAAGAAGAAGGTGAGAAAGAAGAAGAAAACGAGAAGGATCGTGGAGTACAAGGTCTGGAGCAAACGGAAGAAAAAGGCCGATGAAGGTAAAACAAATTTTGACTTGTTTTGTGACTGTATGTAAGCCTGGCTGAGACTTAGACCAGCAGGCATAAATTTGAACTGTTGTAAGCCCACAAAGTCATTGACTATATGCTTAGCATTTTGTATGTAGATGTTTACGGTCAGAATTGCGGGGGAGTGTTGGAATAAACAATTCCGACCTTCAAGGTAAGCCCACGTGACTTGTCATGATGCAGGTAGTGAATTAAATAGGGTAGTTGAAATTAGATTAGTTTCTAGAAGAGGCTTCCCGCCCTCTCTTTAGAATCATCCAGAAGCTGTTTATGTAATATATTTTTTCTCATTTTTAATATATAGAATGTTGAGCTGTAGAGCTCTGTTCCGAGCTTCCTCTGAAACGTTTTTGCCTCCCCCTGATACTCTAACAACTCTTACACACAACCCACTCAAAAATTGGGAATGGATACACATGTTTAACAATGGGATTTACAAACAGGATGGCCATGGGTTTTCCCCAAATCGTTTCCATCCAAAAACGGATTGTGGGATGGAGAAAAACAATCACAGGGAGGAAAACGATTTCTCCCCCAACTAACTAAGCATTCAATAGCCAAAACGGTCTTTATGGAACCCCCATTTGATTCCTCTTCTTTCCCACTAGTATATAACACAAAAATGCCCTTCTCCCAGCTGAGAATGAAGGAAAACACATGATTTCGATGGGGAAAAACCGCCAGCAAGCTCCCATCTCATGAGAGATCCAAACTGGTTGATGGGTAAGGGCTTGGGGGGTAATTCATGGCTCTTTTCTTTCCCAAGGAGAAAAACACATTTTTCCATGAAGGGTGGCTTGCCCATACTCAAATTTTGGATAGCCATACCTCCCATTCCCCAAGGCATTAACTGCCTCAACCAACTCTTGGGAGAAATGAATGATTGGGTACAAAATCCAACATGGGTAGTTGAGGGTTCATGGGTTCTCTCATTGAGATTTCTTGACTTGATTGGCTCAAGGGTTTGAATGTTTTCCCTCCCAATTCCTTGTAAAATCATGCCCCCATCTCTTGTTGCATTGCATAGCTAGTTGTGGGCATTTATATTAAAATGCATATTTACAATCCCCATGGTTCGCTAGCACATGGGTAGCATAATATCCAATACTTGCCTCTTCAAAGTCGAGCGTTCACTAGCGAGGCCTTGGCCTTGAGCTCCACGCTAGGAATCATACATAATATGCATACAATATTTACATTGAAGCCCAAAATATTACAAGGGTCAAAATGGAGACATGACATCTTGTTGATATCTTCCTAATAAATTGGGCACCAAAGTGTCTACATCAATGTCCTTCCTTGGGGGAATTTGATTGAGAAACTACAAATTAAGAACATAAAAATATGAGAAAACTATATATATATATATATATATATATATATATATATATATAAATATATATATATATATATATGAACCATAAGAAATAAACATTTTGGAACAAAACCTTTAGGTGTCATGCAATTACTTGCTGCTAAAAAACCACATGGGAAAATCCATAACAGGTAGGGCCAATGATGTGCATGGATGTGAAGGATCTCCTAGAGTGGAATTTCCTCCCTTCCTAGTAGCTAAAGGTCAATTTTGACCTACAACTGATGGTCATTCTTGATCAGTGGGAACTACCTCTGTCTAGCCACTACCTGCAACAAAGGCGGCATGGAGTCCCATAGTATGGGGTAAACAAAACAATACATCCTATGTATCTAGAATCAATTGTTGTCCACCAGGAGGGAATTCTTCCCTAGGAAGTGGCTTGCATGGTGGAGGAGATTGGAATTTGGCATCTCTATTCCTCGCACCCTATCTATTTTGGGGCATCCCCAACCCAACACCCTGAAATGGAAAGTAATGGAAATAGTTCACATGCTTCCCCAACATGAACTTGGCATACATGCTCCTAAGGGAGTACAAAGGGACTTCCCTATTATTGTGGGAGGGCACATCGAACATTATGTACCCTCTATCCATTTAGTTATCAAGAATAACTTATAGGTACACCATTCAATGAAAATGTTGGGATGGTTGGTGTTTGGGACTTCACTTGTTTTAGGGTTTCTGAATAGGGAAAATTTATCTTCTTTGCTTATCTTTAGTATTTTGATGGCATAGTGATCCAAGCCATTGGAATACTCTCTCTTTTTCATCTCTCTATAAGATGCAATTCTATAGAGTGCCATGTTTTCCTGATACGTTGTGTAAATGATGGCATCAATGGTATCAACAAGAGAGTGTCGAATAGGGTCTCCACCCCTAAACAAACTGCTAATGCCTCTGAGATATTCCATCTCTCTCAATATCTCAGCATTATGATCCATATCTGCAATCAAAAACACATAGAATATATCATTAGAAACATGTAACAAAGTAAAATTACTAAATTTCAATTCATAATAAAGGTCAAATTAATAAAGATCAAATTTTCATGTAAAATTTTACAATTCATTTGCTTAATTATTCAAAATTCAAATAATTATATAAAATAATGACATTTTTATATATAAAATAATTAAAAAACATTAACATCATGTTACTTATAACTTCATTATTAATAAAAATTCAACTTATGAGGTTGTATGTGGAATTGTAGTCATAAACTACATTTGGAACCCATGAGTTGTAGTCATACATAGGGATGATCTCGAACTCATCACCAATTAGTAATGAATGACAAACAATATGTAAAGTACCAAAGATACATCAAGTATATGACTATCAATATCACAGGATTCAAGAAAAGTCAAGACTAGATATGAAGAGTTCATAAAACTAAGCACACAACAACTACAAATAGGCTCCACTACCTTCAACGAGAAGTCCACCAAAAGGGGACCAAAATAACATATGATAACAACTAAAAATAAAATTAGTGTCAACAAATATAACATATTCATAAGCATCTGTACAAAGATCAAAATAAATAAATAAATAAATGCCTACTAATAGGATTCTCTGCCTACAACAAAAGGATACAAATAGGCTCTTACAAGGGCATAAAGGGATGGGAGAGGCAAAAATTCAAATATTTTCATACACAGGAACAAATATCATCATCACTAGTTGTAGAGACTGGAATACAATTTCATAATGATCGAGTTCACTTGTTAGTTGTGCAGGAAAGCCAAATTGTTATTTATGATGCTTCTAAATTGGAATGTTTATTCTATGTAAGATCTTATTCCTACACATATATTGATCCATAAATTCGTATGCTTAACCTTTTGTATATTGTAGTTTCTAACCTCTCAAATTATGTTGTAGCCAATAAATAAAAAAATAAGTATTTAGCCTTCATAATTCTAGAATGGAGTGTGACTATATGAATAATTGCATTACAGTGGGCACCTTGGAATCCATTGATAGCATGTATTTCTAGTTCCAAATACTCATCTGAAAACCTACTAGTCTATGCCAGTTTTTGTGATGGTTTAGTTGGTGTATTTGATGTTAAAGTCTCCAGCTCATGCTATTGTATTTCCCCTTCTTCATTTATGCCAAGCACAAGCAAGTAAGGAATTCCTTCCTGAAAAGATGAGTACTATAGTATTGTGCATTCTGATAGGAAATAACCCTGGTATTGTACTTCAACCCTACTTAATGAAAACATTGTTTGGTTTGCTTGTGCAGTGGTAATATCTATCATCTTTCAATTGTTGCACATCCACTTAAACATAATCAGTTTTATATAGGACTGACTGATGGAACTGTTCATGTGATTGAGCCTGTGTAATAAGAAGGTAAATGGTGTGATGGATTGTGAGATAATGGATCTAGATCAAATGATGCAATAAAAAAACAAGGTTCTCAATTGTCTCGAAGGTAGCATAGAAATGGAATAAAGAAATGCCAAATAGTTAATTGCCAAATTTTAGTCCCACAAATTTGATTGCAAATATGAGATCAATGATGGTAGTGTCTTTATAGGGGGGTTCCTTCTGTAAATTCAATTATCTTTCAACATAGGTTATGTTTTGTTTTTTTGTAAGGTTATGTTGTGCATTTTGTAAGGCAAAGACTTTGGAAGAAAGTAGGTCAAGACACTAACTTTTTAATCAATCCAGTTAAAAGTTAAGATGCATGGAACCAAAAGTAAATATGGTTGTTAAGATGTGTGGAAGCAATATTCAATGGTATGTAAATAATTAATATGGTTTTCCAATAAAAAATTAACCATATGGTTGTTCAATAAAAAATCGATTTTTTATGGCGATTTCAATGGAGACAAATTATGGGAGAGGCATCTACCTGCACCTATGGATGAATTTTGTTGATGGGATCTCAATAGGTCACTATACAGGAAAACTGAATTGGCAGAGTGAGCACGTAGGGGGCGTTTGCAATTTTAAAAACATTATTTCAAATCAAGTTCACGACATGAACATATCACATACATGAAATGAATATATCATGTCTACGATATGTTAATTTTACGTATGTGAAATGAACGTATCACACAAGTGATATATTAACATAAAACAATTCATAAATTAAGCATAGACAATGCATAAATGTTGATAATTCCATGACATTATTGATCTTGATGATGGTGTGCTATTGGTATGATGATAGTTGTTGATGTAATTTGATTATTCTAAAGATTTTTCTTATATTGATTTGATGGTATTGATGACCTTCTAGTGATATTGATTAATCAATAAAATTGATGTCGATGACGTTGAATGATTTGATTGATGGATTGGTTTTGAGAACGTTATTGATTCTAATTTGATGATATTGATGTTCTTTTGGTGATTTTGAAAATGATGGTTCTCTTAATGACTTAATGTTGTTAATTCTCTTGAAGATATTAATGATTTGATGTAAATTCGCTTAATGATTTAATATTATTAATGCTGTTAATGATATCGGTTCTTTTGATGATACCAAATATTTATAACCTTGATAGTAATGATAATTAGAAAATGTCTATGATTGATAATGATGTTAATTTATTGAGTATTGATAACATCTTTATGTGAAAAAGGTTAGTTAAAATGGGCATAGGGGTTAAGGATATTAGTTTATTAAGCATTTTAGTGTGCTGATGTAGATAATGTGAAGGGGTTATTGATTAAAGTGCTTAAGGGTCATAATGTATAAGGGTGTTAGTGAGACAAAACGTTAGTGGGTTAGAGGGATAAAGTTTAAGTACAATGTTTTTGAGGTCATGATTTCTATGATTCACATTGTTTGATGTGGTTTATGTGTTGAGAGGTTACATTGTGTAAAGTGGTGATTTTATAAAGGGTCATATGGATAGGGGGTATAGAGTGTTTTGGGTGATGGTGTTTGAGGAGGAACATGTGTTAAGGGTTTAGTGTGTTAGTGGTCACAATGTATCTCTAGACAGGGTATACTTTGGCTATTATAGCATATAAGGAGGCTAGTGTACAAAGGCATTGATGTGTAAGGGGTCATTGTGTGTTTATAATAATAGTTTTCTAGGTGAATATACATAAGAAGTTAAGGGTCATAGTGTATTAAGGGGGTTAATGTCATTATGGTAAAAATGTTAGGGAGTTATTGGTCATAGGGTTTGTGTTCAATGCGGTCACTAAATGGTCATTATGTATCAAGTGTTATGGTGTATTTGAGGTTTTTTGTTTTCGAGGTCATAATGTATTAGAGATTGATTGCATAGGGGGGCATAGGGGTTAAATGTCCTAGTTTGTTAAGGAGTTAGTGCATTTGAGTTTATTGTGTGTTAAAGGGTAATTTCTTTAAGGATAATAGGTGTTAAATGTCATAATGTATTAGGGTGCTAGTGGGTCAATATATGGGTGAGTTAAGGGGATATGATTTTGAGGTTAGGATGTAAAATGTCTTAGCATTTGAAGAACATAGGAAAATAACTATCACAACAACTTGTGGAACATATATGTATGTCAAGATGCATTTTTGTATGATGAATGTTGGATAAACCTTCCAAAGATAAACGGAACATGTTTGCAATGATTTTATCGATAATATCATGTTTGCATGTCAAAATAACCTCATAGTTTATTCTAATTTAGGGAGAAACATATTTTACAATATTGGATGCCCATAGGACATTCTTTTTAAGTACACCCATTGCAACATCAGTGCCAAGATGAATGCTCAATTACACACAAAATGTAATTTGGGTTTTTAAAGAAGTTGTTCCCAATATGGGATGGTTTCATTAAATTATTTGTAGTTACCAATAGGAATTGAAAAATAATGAGGGAATTCTACAACAACCCCTCATTCGTCAAGGTGACTAGTAATATCAGGAATTTAAGGAGGATGAGAAATGTGTCAAAATGAAATAAACTTGTCAATGGATAATAGTCCCAAATTAGAGATAAATAGTCAACCACCCTTCATGGACTGAGGACAATGACGATGATGACAATGGAAATGAAGATGATGGTGAAGATGAAAATGAGGATGAACACAATGATGATGATGACAATGAAGATGATGATGATCATCATCATGGTGATGATGATGATGAATATGACAATGAGAATGATAATGATTGTGATGATGATGATGATGATGATGTTGACAACGAATATAAGGATGATGATTATGATGACAATTATGACGATAATAAAAATGACAATGATCATGCTCATGATTATTTTATTGCATTGATACCTAAAAGCAACATGCATGACCTCTTTAGAGGATTTTTGTTACATTCAATTAGAGAAATGCTTTCCATTAAGAGGTTTTTCTCTCTAAGGATGGGTCTTGGGGCCTTGAGCACAATTGAGGGATGAAATTTAGCCCTCGTATAGCATTAGGGAACATTCCAGGGGCCGTGTGCCATGAATCAAGCTTATAACTATAACACAAGATTTCTTAATGAGGTTTATTTTCCTAAAGTGAGGATGGGTGCCATGAGGATATTTTGAACATAATGGATGTGTCTCGAGTTCATTACCATTCTTAATGGAGGAAACCTATGACTTATAACCCAAAGTAAAATTATTTTCCCCCACAGAGAGATGAGAAAGGAATTAAAAAACCACAAGATACCTATATAGGGGATATTTCACCTCTAATTAGGGAGTTGGATTCCACTACAAGGTTTTAAGTACCCACAATGGGTCTAAAGGCCATTATCATGGTAATCAAAGGAAACTTGGGTCTGTTAATAAACAAATTCCACAAAAGAGCATGAAAAGAGAATAAATAGAACAGAAAGAGAAATCCACACCTTAATAATGGAGAAAAGAGATGAATAGAAATCCTATCAAAGGGGGAAACCTCCTTATACAATGTACTAAGTACACAAGACAAAACAAGTTGAGATGATTCAAATGGAAAGGTCTCCTTCCTTTATATAGGAGACAAAGAGGTACAATTACAACTAATGGAATCAAGCCGATAACTAATATAATAATTGCTAATGACAATTACCACTAATAGACCCAAGATGACATCAATAATATGTAACGAGCCACAATATACAGGGTAATGTGCCAACATTTAGGGCGTAACATGCCCCTCCCCTTCAAACAAGTGTTGTACTCGGCGATTGATTAGTTATGGATGATTTTGTATGAAGGACTGATCTTCCCATGTTGAATCTTCAACTAGTAAGTTCTTCCACTTGATGAGTTACTCATTAATAACATGATTGCGTAGTTGTTTGGTCCTTGTTTCCATGATTTTTTCAAGTTCCAATATGACTTTTCCTTCTTCATCTAGTTCCGAAAAGATAGTTTGAATTGGGATATTGTGTCATGTCCCCTCCCATCCATCCAACGCAAGGGAGAAGACATGACACTAAACTGGGTTGTTTCTGCTTCTCAGCACCATGATAAATGTATAAATTAATACAAACAAAATGCATATGTGTGCAGATGCATGATTAAATTTTACACAGCGGAATAAAATTATACTACACATCTAGCATGCATTCAACATATTCATGATAGTCATCAAATAAATACATTGCATAATTAGCACAAGAGAGTACTTATCTTGAAACAATGTAGTCCCGAGCAACTGGCTATGCAACTGCAACGTTCCACCCAACCATAGGCCAATTGTGCTCATCAATCTCTCAACACAATTTCCATCCCTAAGATGGGCATGATTTCTACAAGGAAAAAGGGAACAACAAACTCACACATAGCCAAATATACACCAAAATCAGCCAATCCAATCCAGAGTTGGGTTTATCAGGCTACTAAGGCAATGGAAGGGAATGAATTGCTAAGCTAGTGAGCTCAACCACAGAGCTATGGATACCTCTACAAAATATATCTAGCTTGGTCCCCACAATACCTACACACCCAACTCAAGGAAGTATTCCCTTCACTGCTACACAGCCCCTTAGGCCATACCTCCATTCTAGTGCTCTTCAAGGTGTGCATAGAAGAGTATCCAAGGCCCTTTTGATCTTTTTATGAGGTTACTATCTTCACTAGGTTTATCAAGCAAATTTTGGTCCTCTTCCACTCCTAATTTCTTACTCACAAGTTCAAACCAAAATAGGGATGCACATAACAGCAAAACACAAGTGATGGGTATGAAGAAAAACGTTTTGACTGTGGGATGCCCAAAATGGGGTTCTATGAGTTTCCAAAATCGTGGGCACCCAAAAACAGACGCTTAGAGGGAGAGTAAACCCTTGGAGATAAAAATCGATTTCACCACACATTTTTGGGCATTAAAAGGGCAGAAATGAACTCTATAACTCCCAAATAGTGTCTCTCTTCCTCCCATCCAGTCTGCAACACAAAAGCGAATTTCCAGCTATGGAAAATGAAGGAAAAAGATGGAAAACGTGAAGGCAAACACCCCAGCTAGCTCAGAATGCGTGAGGGAGCAAAGACCATGGGTGAATAATGGCTTGGGCACAATTTCGTGGTTGTTTTCTTGTCATGGAAGCAAAAATAGGATTTCCCAAATTGATGGCTTTCCCATACATGAAATTGGACAGCGATACCTCTCCATTCCCAATGCATTAACTACATCAACCAACTCTTGGAAGAATTAAATGATTGGGTGCATAAGTCAAAATGGGTAGTTGAGGGTTTATGGGTTCTCTCATTGACATTTGGGTTAACACTATTGGCTCAAGGGTTTGAATATTTTCCCTCCCTATCCCTTGTAAAAATCATGCCCCCATCTCTTGTTTCATTGCATAGCTAGTTGTGGGTATTTCATTAAAATTCATATTTACGTGATGTCTTAATTTCTATTGTGCGTGGCTAGCATGAGAACCATATGCATCGATTTTTAATTGTCGATACATAAAACGCTAAATCGATGGCAGGGCCTTGGCCTTGAGATCCTCACCATGATTTAATAACGATATTTACATCATTTACAATTTTAATGCAATAGGGTCAAAATCGGGATATTACATCTTGTCACCTATTACCTTCTTTAAGCAATAAACATGGAAAACTAGGTGTATCGTTGAAGATTAAGGGAGCTCCAATTTGTAAGCCATGCTACCAATCTTCTGCAACACTTTATAAGGACCAAAGTAATTGGGTGCTAATTTATTGTATTTATTTAGTTTCTTGAGGGACATCTATTTGTAAGGTTGCAGCCTTAGAAATACCCAATCCCCTTCTTGAAAACTCATTTTACTACAATTTTGATCTTCTTGTTGTTTCATCCTGTTTTTTGACATAGCCAGGTTGTCCTTCAGTAACTGGAGAACTTATTGTTGGTGCTCTAGGTGATCTTCTACATCTTGAACTTTAGATTTTCCATTTAAGGGAGATGTTATAGATGGAGGATGGTACTCATAAATTTCCATAAATAGAGACATTTTGTATGATGTATGGAAGGAAGTATTGTACCACTATTCTGTCAAATACAACCATTTCACCCATTGTGTTTGTTTGTCAGATGCAAAGTAGCGAAGATATCCTTTCAAACAATTTTTCACTATCTCGGTTTTCCCATCGGATTGAGGAAGATAGGATGAACTATGAGACAAATGGGTACCCAAACAAGAAAATAATTCAGTCCAAAATTTTCTAGTGAAAATTGGATCTCGATCACTGACAATAATCTTCAGGTTTCCATGTAACTTCTGGATTGTTTCCATGAAGGATGTATCAATTGTAATTGCATTAAAATGGTGAGAGAGTGCACAAAAGTGTGCATACTTTATGAGTCTATCAACAAACGCCATAATAAAATTCTTCCCTTCTTCCTTGGGTAGACCTGCGATAAAATCCACTGAGACTTCCTCCTAGCGCCGACAAGGTATTTCTAATGGTTGTAAAAGACCTGGGGTCTTAACTATTTCCACCTTATTTTTTTGGAAAACCAAACATTCTTCCATGAACCTTTGAACATTAGATTCAAGACCTTCCCAAAAAAATTCCTTGTTGACCTTGTGGTATGTTTTTAGGAATCTTGAGTTCCCACCAATAGGAGAGGTGTGTAATTCCAAAAGGATATTTTGTTTGAGTTGGGAGTTCTTACATATATATAAGTGATCCTTATACCATAGTGAATCATTTTTCCACACAAAAGTACATATGATATACTGGTATCCTTCTGTAGCTTTTGAATTATTGTCCATATAGATTGGTCATTCTTCCATACTTCCCTTGCTTCTACTACCCAATCGGGTTGTATAATCAAAATCACACAAAGTAATGCCTCAACATCCTCATCTTTTATGGAGAGTGCATATACCACCACATTCTATTTCCCTTTTTTATAGATGATTTCAAAGTCATATCCCAACATCTTGGTTACCCATTTTTGTTTCTCTTCTAAGGATAGTCTATGTTCCAAGAAGTATTTAAGACTATCATGATCAAGGATAATTTTAGGGGCGAAATTTAGCCTATGGGCTATTTTTCCATTTTTTTTCCAAAAAAAGAGTCGCCAATTTGCATTTTTTGAAGCCCCATTTCGCCCAATTTTGATGGGGTAAACTATTTTCACTCTAAAAATCGCCAAATTATTATATAAACTATATAAAATCCTTAGAAATTGAAATAATTTTAGAAAAATATCGCCAAATATTTTATAGTTGACATTTTAAGAACTAGTATGATTCGCCAAGGTGTATACACTTTTAAATAAGTATAGGTCCTTAAAATTATCCTTGATCATGATCTATTGTGACCTTGGAGTTCCTACTTATTAGGTAAGGAAGCCATTGCTTAATTTCATGTAGTATTGCCATCATTTCCTTCTCATAAATGTGTTTTTGTAAGTTATTTCCCTTGATTGGTCGAATTTCGAAAGCAAGGGGTTGTCCTTCTTGCATTAGAACAACACCAATTCCATTTCCCAAGGAATCACATTCCACAATGAAGTATTTTGTTAAGTCTGATGTGGTCAAAATAGGAGCTTTACACATTGCCTCTTTAAGTTGTTCAAAATCTTGAGTTTCCTCTGGAGTCTAAGAAAATTATTCCTTCTTCAATAATATTGTTAGAGGTGCTGCTATTCTTCCATAGTTCTATACAAACTTGCGGTGGTACCTTTTCAAACCTAAGAATCCTCTCAGATTCTTCAATATTTTTGGATTCGAGTAGTCCATCATAAATTTAATTATGTTAGGGTCTACCTTGACACCTTCATGATATACAATATCACCCAAATACTCTACCTCCTTTACCCCAAAGAAACATGTGGAATGTTTTGCATAAATTTTTTGCTCCTTTAGTAGTTGTAGAACCCTGTCAACATGTTGAACATGTTCTTCCAAAGACTTGATATAGATTAGTATATCATCAAAAAATACTAACATAAATTTTCTGAGGAATGGCTTGAAAATGGAATTCATCAAACTTTGAAATGTGGAAGGTGCATTTGTAAGGCGAAAAGGCATGACTAGAAATTCATAGCAACCTTCACGAGTTCTAAATGTTGTTTCAGGGATGTATTCTTCCTTCATTCTAATATGATTATACCCTAAATGAAGATCCAACTTTGTGTCGAAGTAAGTTTCTCCATGTAGTTCATCTAACAATTCATTAATAACAGGAATGGGAAACTTATCTTTGATGGTGATCTTGTTGAGCTCTCTATAATCTGGACACATATGCCATGATCTCACCTTCTTGTGTACCATTACCACTGGTGCAGAGTAAGAAATTTGGCTAGGCCTAATTATGCCAGCCTCTAACATTTATGCAACCATATGCTCAATTTCACTCTTCTGGCCATATGCATATTTGTAAGGTCTGGTGTTAGGAGGAACAATTCCTAGAATTAAGTGAATAGCATGATCAAAATATCAAGTAGGTGGAATACCTTTTGAAATATATTCAAATACATTGGAGTGCTTATCAATGACCCTTTGGAGGTCCATGGGAATAGGAGGCTTAGATGCTTGATTATCTAGTGAGCTTAATTGCGAATTCTGCCTTCATGTCCCTTTTTCAACAATTTTGTCATACCCTTAGAGCTTATCACCTTGTTTGGATTCCCTGTGATACCCCTTAATTCAAATTATTTTCCTTTCCATGAAAATTAAAATCCATTGTTCTTAATGATTGTAACCATTAAACCCCTGAGACAACATCCACACCACCCATTGGGATAGAAATCATTGGACTATTCAATACATATTCCCCATATTAAGATTGATATTATGGCATTTACTTGAGCAGTTGATAGTTCCTCCATGTGCAATCATTACTTGAAACTCTGATGTTCGATATACAAAGCAATTGAGAGATTTGGCTAGTTTACAGTGAGTGAAATCATAAGTACCACCAGAATCAACCAACATTGTTACCTTTTTCTTTTTGGTATATCCTTCGATCTTGAGAGTTTGGGGAGTGCTAATTCCATCCAATGCATGACAAGATATGGTGGTATTAGTCTCTTCTATTTCTTCATCTTGAGATGGTTCTTGGTATTTTGTTTCCTCCTCTTCACAATTTATGTAGAATAATTTATTCTCACCGCAATTATGTCCCATATTGTAATTGCAGTCACAGTTAAAGAATATACATTTTTCTCTTCTTTCATACAGTTTTTGGGGTGTCATCCTTTGAGGTGGGTTAGAAGAAGGAACTCTATTCTCTCTATAAGTGTTGGAAGTGGTCCTTTTTGTAGCCATCGCCAAATTTTTACTTTCAACCTTCCTTGACACCATCAAATCCTTCTCTAAGTATGTTGGTTCGAAGAGGTGCACCTCATGTTGGATGTTATCCTTCAAGGTTCCAATAAAGAGATCCAACAATTTATCGTCTGGTATGCCATCCACTCTAAGACTCAACTTTTGAAATTGTTGAATGTGCTCGCTTACTAGACCTTTTTTCCTTAGATTTATCAATTGTGTAAAGAAGGAATTTCTATTAACATCATCATGGTATGATATCAACTCTTCTGTAAAAATGGACCCATAGATAATATAGTTTTTTTTGCATTCACAAAGCCATTGGTACCACACAAACTTATCAGGTTTCAAATATAAAGATGCATAAGGTACCTTTTAAAAATTTGGCAATTGGTGTATATAAAAGAATTGCTCCATCTGGAATATCCATGTTACGGGGTCCTTTCCATAGAACTTCCTAATGTCAATATTAGGGATTTGGATACCCCTTGGGGACCATCCCAGGTTACTTCCATTATTATAACCAATTCCTCTTGGAATATTCTTATTTATGGAAGGTTTCTCAACATGGACACTATCTTTATCATAACCTATAGAGATATTTTCCTTTGAATTTTGTAGGTTATTAGCAATCCTTTTCATATTCTCATCAATCTTATTATCAATATGTCCCATAATATTCTCCTCTAAATTAAGTAATCAATCGTTTTCATAGACCCTTTAATCATATCTTCCAACTTGGACATTCAAAAAGATAGGTCTTCACTTCCATCGTAGGTCAGGGATGAATCCTCATGTGGATTGAGTGGAGTATGATTTTTTCCACTATCTTTTCATGGAATTTTGAACAATATAAATGTATATCACACTTTATGTTCACCTCAAATAGATCCTTCTTCTAAAAGTTATTTCAAAATTGAAAATGGAAGACCTTTTTCTAACCCTGATTTGAAGACTAATTTCCAACTAAGGAAATCCTAAAATTTCGGCCCCTCTAAGTTTGAAAATCTTGGTCTGTGGTATCCTGATATGTCCTCTTTCCAATTCCATAGGTTTCATTGAATTTTGATGTGCCAAAAAAAATTGTGACAATTTTCCCAACACTTGTTATTTTTTGCCTTTTTAGAAGAGCGAGAGTGTACAATCTTCCAATTGTCCAATTTTTTGAATATGATTCTAAAACTTCTACCACATATATTATGATCTGTCTTATTTCTTATTCAATTGGTCTTACTCAATTTGGATCTTGCATGCTCCATATATAACAATTTTCCCTAGAAAACCTGTTTGAGACTAGATTTTGGACTAATCATGAACCCTAACTTACCAAGGGTATAACTTGGAACCTGTAATGATTCAGGATCTAAAAACTTTACCACATATATTTCGGCCTTTTTTCTATATGTGTTCCAATTTTCACCATCTGAAACCCTGTATAAAAAAAGATATAGAGAAAATTCCAAGAAGAACTATTTTGGAAGCATCCAAGATCTGATACCAAATGTTAAACAACAAATTCCCCAAAAGAGCATGAAAAGAGCATAAATAGAAAATAAAGATAAATCCATGCCTTAATAATAAATAAAAGAGATGATTAGAATGCCTGTTCGAGAGGGACCCCTCCTTATACAATGTACTAAGTACACAAGACAACACAAGTTGAGATGATTCAAATGAAAAGTTCTCCTTCCTATATATATGAGACAAAAAGGTACAATTAAAACTAATGGAACCAAGCCGACATAACTAATATAATAATACTAATGACAATTACCACTAATAGACACAAGCCAACATCAATAATATGTAATGAGCCACAATATTTGGGGTAATGTGCCAACATTCAGGGCGTAAAAGGGCCTTAGTATCTTAATATTATAGGGCACAAAGACCTTGAAGAGGAATTCAACCACCAAAAAAGACCTCTCTAGGGTATATTTGGTCTATGAATTGGGATATGGATGCCAATTGAAGGTTTTGAGCACTAGAGAAAGTATTCATGGACTATACGAATGTTGGATGAGAAACTGAAGCGCTGATGTTCTAATGTAAGCTTCTACTACTCAAGGTCCCTAAAGGAGGCCTAAAAGAAAGATGCCTGACCTCTTTATAAGATTGTTTTCGGTCCCAATTAGAAATATGCATGCCATTAGGAGGATGCTTTTCTCTAAGGATGGGTTTTGTTGCCTTGATCAAGATTGAGGGATGAAAGTTAGACCATGTATAGTATGAGGGAAGCTTCTATGGACCATGTTCCATGAATCAAGCCTCTAACTATGATGGTACAATGATGATGCTCTAATCCCCATGTTTCCTCGCCCATGTGCTAGATAATGTGATATTACACCACTTCATGTTTTCTTTGTGTATGATCCCTCCATGTTTTCCCTTTTCTGTGGATCCTCCATCCACAACCTATCGACTATATTCCTCCTTTACCATTCCTTCATTGTTACCCCCTCCTAATTTTATGCTATCTACAGATCCCCACATCCCCACATCCCCATCCATGCTTAGTCTCTTTTCACTTTACCTCCACTCCACTTCTCTATTCCTCCTACACTTTAATCATAGTAATTCCCTTCTCTACATCCACTCAACCTCTTACACCCTCTCCTTCCCCTCTCATTGTAGCCCCGATGTGGATAATCATGGTATGTTTTTACCTCTTGCCATATTCTACCTTTCCCTACATTATTTTACCTCCATGTAGGATATGGAACCCTCCTCCCAGCTTGTCAACTCTTTACAAGTCACAACACTCATCTTATAGGCTCCTAGTAGGATATGGCCTATCAACCAACAACTTATGAGTAGTTTAGGGTGGAAGAAAACTTATATGCCTAGTATCCCAGGTCATGGATTGTTTGATCATGTTGATGTATTTGTAACGTTGGAATATATTCACTTGTCTATTACATTTGTACTTTATTATATATCCAACAGAGATGTATTATTCCTCTGATTGGAAGTGTCGTCATTTGTATTTGCAAGTGTCGTAAGTTACATTGTAAGTGTCGTCAATTGTATTGATGGATTATTAGACCACCAGTGTGGGGTCGGCCCTAGTTAGCTCATGTGGTTGGGTTATTAGACTTCCTTAGGAAGTCAACCATGTTAGTTTATTGGCAGGTCAAGTTAATGTATAAATAGAAGGTGTGCCTCTCTCATTCTATTCATTCACTCACTTCTCAAGATCGCATAGCTAAGAGAAAGAGTTGCGCACAAGTGGAGGAGGAGGAGTATCTTCTAAAGACATCTCTTTATGTTTGATCATTGTTATCTTGGTTTTTGGATTATTCTATCTCTGAGGAAGTTGCGGGGTTTTTTCACCTTCTTGGTTTTCCCCGAGGAAACTCTGTGTCTATTGTCTCTTGTGTTTATGATTGATATGCTGTACATGTTATTCTCTTAGTGATCCTAGATAATATTGAATGAAATTATCAAAAAATTAACATGGTATCAGAGCAGACCTAAGAAGAAGGCACTGTGCAGCTGCGGAAACTAGGGATTCTTAATTTTTGGGTTTTCTATCCACAGATCATCAAAGGCAGGAGGCTAGATTGACTATCCTAGAAAGGGCGCATCTTTCTGTCGAGATAGAATTCAATTTCGAGCATTTTTAGTTTTAGACCCATCATTGTTGCGGGAAATTAGGGTTTCGGAAAAAAGTTGGAATTTTTGGAATCTGAATCCACGGCTGGATCCTCCTCAAGAAAATCGAAGTTTAGAGCACTGGATCGAAATTTTTGGTTGGGATTTATCAAACCCTAATTCGGGATCCTATCCAGTAGATCCGGAAGTTTCAAAGGCAATTTTGAGGGGTCAAATTTTGCAGATCTCAAAATAAAAGTATACCAGCTTGACCAGCTCATCAAGGTGCATCTTTCTATCCTTTCATAAGTTTGAATTTTTAGGGTTTCTCTGGAAAACCCTAATCCAGCTCCAGATCCAGTTTTCAGCAAATCAAGTGGTAAGACCTAAAATTTCTATTTCCATTTGAAGTACTCTTTAAGATGTCTCACCACACCAAGCTTGAGGATAAGCTTGAAGGAGATGATAACTTCCGAGCCTGCAAGTATAGGATTGGGTTAATCCTAGAAGAGAATGAGTTGGACACTTACATAAGTGAAGAGGTTCCAGTTCCAGAGGGAGAAGAGGCTAATTCCTTACACAAGAAGAACTTGGTCAAGGCCAAGAGAATCATTGCTGATTCTATAAAGGACCATATCATACCCCATGTGTCTTCCCTAAAGACACCTAAAGAGATGTTTGACTCCTTGACCAAGTTGTTTGAAGGAAAGAACATAAATCGGAAGATGAATCTATGGAACCAATTGAAAGGGGTAAAGATCCAGAATGGAGAGACCATCCAATCCTACTTTTCTAAGGTCTCTCAAATAAAGGAACAACTTGAAGCTGTGGATGAAGTGGTGGAGAATGGAGAAATTGTCATGACCACATTGAATGGCCTACCTAGGTCATGGGGCTCCTTCATCCAAGGAATTTGTGCAAGAAAGAAATTGATCTTTTTCAGTAGACTATGGGAGGAATGTTCACAAGAAGAAGCTAGGCTTGTGGCCCGAGAAGAAAAGATGGGAAGTGAAGACCAAGCCCTCACAGCACACACTAAGGGATGTAAGTTTCAGAGGGAGAAATCTCACAAAAAGAAACATTCTCACTTCCATCAAAAGAAGAAAGATCTCTCTCATGTTCGATGCTTCATTTGTGATGAGAAGGGACACTTTGCTTCAGATTGTCCCAAGAACAAAAAGAACAACCACAACAACAACAAGAAGAGCAACAAGAAAATATATCATGCTCATGTTGCTAAGGATGATGAACCTACCAAGAAGAAGAATAGGGCATAAAGTGAAGACTCCTCAAGTGAGGAAGAATATGTGTTGATCTCTGCTCTCACAGGTACTATCTCACATGGATGTGATGATTGGATTATTGATAGTGGGGCTTCCAAACACATGACGAGATTTAAAGAATCCTTTGTAGAACTATCTGAACATGAGTCACCTCACAAGGTGAAACTTGGGGATGACTATCAATATCCTATAAAAGGAAGTGGTGAATCCTCCTACAAGTTAAACTCTGGGAAGTCTTTGAAGATGAAAGATGTTCTATATGTACCTAGACTCAAGAAGAATCTTCTCTCCATATCATCCTTGGATGCAAAGGGAATGAGAGTTGCATTTATAGATGGACAAGTACTCATGTGGCCAAATGGTAAGACAATAGATGATGCAGTGGTGATTGGAGAGCAAGAGGGAGAATTGTACAAGTTGAAGGGACAACCTGAACATGCCATGGTACATGAGTCCATGGAGACAAGTGAGATTTGGCATAGAAGGCTTGCACACATGCACTATAGAGAAATTCCAATTGCAAGCAAAGCAGTAGAGGGTCTTCCTGAAATCTAGTCAAAGCATGAAGGTATTTGCAAAGGGTGTGCAAAAGGAAATGACACAAAGAAGGCATTTCCAAGCAGTGAAAGCAAAGCAAAAGTAATCTTGGAGATTATCCACTCCGATGTATGCGGTCCAATGTCATCCAGTTCTCTGAGTGGGTATGTATACTATGTTTCCTTCATTGATGATTTCTCTAGGAAGACTTGGGTTTATTTCTTGAAGAATAAAGATGAAGTGTTTGATAAGTTCAAGGAATTCAAAGCCTTGATAGAAAATCAAACTGATAAGAAGATCAAGACCTTCAGATCCGACAATGGCGGATAATTCACTTCAGGAGACTTCAAGAAGTTATGCAATGATTCAGGGATTAAGAGGGAGTTGACTACTCCTTACAATCCACAAACAGAATGGAGTTGCAAAAAGAAAGAATAGAACAATCATGGAAGCAGCATGGGCAATGCTTCATGACCAGGATCTACCTATGCACCTATGGGCAGAAGCAGCTAGGACAGCTGTAAATGTGCAGAACCGAACACCTCACAAGATACTTGACAACAAGACACCAGAAAAAGTTTTCTCTGGTAAGAAACCTGAAGTTAGCCATCTCAGGATATTTGGTTGTCCTGTATACACACACATTCCAAGGGAAAAGAGGACAAATCTATATCCTTCAAGAAAGAAAGGCATCTTTGTGGGTTACAGTGAAAGCTCGAAGGCTTACAAAATCTACTTTCCAGGGTTCAAGAAGATTGACATCAGCAGAGATGTAACATTTGATGAAGACTCAGCATACATCAAATCAAGGAAGACACCTGTTGAAGACAATGAAGAACCAAGGGTAACCAGAATTCAAGACACCACTATGAATGAAGCAATTCCAAAAGAAGATCGTGAAATTGAAGATCCACAAGAACCTGTAGATCCACCCCATGAGAAGAACTCTCACAATAGGAAACCTGGATGGGCTAGAGAGCTTATCCAAGATGCAAAAAGGTATGGTATTCCAAAAGAGGAACACAGAGAAAGGAAAAGGACAAGGTCACATACCAGTTATATTTCCTTGCTCTATGATATTATGAACAAAGAACCTTCCAGTTATGAAGAAGTAGCGGAAAAGAAAGAATGGAAGGATGCCATGGTCGAGGAATACCAATCGATCATGAAGAATGATGTTTGGGATGTGGTCCCAAGACCTGAAGGGAAGTCTGTTGTGGCTTCCAAGTGGATCTATAAGATCAAGCATGCTACAGATGGTAGCATAGAGAAATACAAGGTGAGGTTTGTAGCTTGTGGCTTCTCCTAGAAAGAGGGAATATATTATGAAGAGACTTTTGCTCTTGTAGCCAGATACACTTCCATCAGAACAATACTTGCTCTGGCTATAGTAATGAAGTGGAAGATACACCAGATAGATGTCAAGACAGCTTTCTTGAATGGTGTAGTTGAAGAGGAAGTGTATGTGGAGCAGCCACTCAGTTTTGAGAAACATTACAGGGAGTCATATGTGTGTAGGTTGAAGAAAGACTTGTATGACTTGAAGCAAGCTCCTAGGACTTGGTATGGTAGGATAGACAATTTTCTATCCAGTTTGGGATTTACTAAGAGTAAAGTGGATTCCAACCTTTACTACAAGGTTGAGGAAGGAAATCCAATGATATTACTATTGTATGTGGATGACCTGTTTGTTACAGGTGAGGATGGGTTGATTGCCGACACGAAGAGGAAGCTTGCTACCAAGTTTGAGATGAAGGATTTGGGGATGATGCATTACTTTCTAGGTATGGAGGTGTGGCAGAGTGTAGATGGAATATTCCTTGGACAAGGGAAGTATGCAGTAGAGATGCTGAAGCGGTTCGGGATGATGGACTCCAAGGCCATGGCCACACCTATGGCATCAAACATGAAGCTTCTTTATGATGCTTCATCTGAGCCAGTTGATGTCACGGTGTATCGTCAGATGATTGGTTCCTTGATGTACCTAATGAACACAAGACCAGATATTTGCTTTGCATTGAACACATTGAGCTAGTTCCTGACGGATCCTAGACATGTTCACCTGATTGCTGTGAAGCATATTCTGAGGTACTTGAAGGGTACGGTTGATTATGGGCTCAAGTATGATGCGAATCAAAAGTTTAACCCGGAGGGTTATGTTGATTCAGATTGGGCAGGCAGTGCTGCAGATAGGGAGAGCACTTTGGGGTGCTACTTCAGTATGGGATCAGGTGTGATCTCTTGGTTTAGTAGGAAGCAGTCCTGCATAGCATTGAGTATAGCCGAAGTAGAGTATGTCATAACTTGTTTGGCTAGTTGTGAGGAAGTATGGCTGAGGAAGCTACTGTCTGAGTTATTTGATCTCCCCTTGGATGCTACCTGTATCTTCTGTGACAACCAGAGTTGTGTGAAGTTGTCTGAGAACCCGGCGTTCCATGACAGGTTGAAGCACATCGAGATCAAATATCACTATATCAAGGATATGGTGCAGAGAGGAGCAGTGAAGCTCATGTATGTTGCGATGGATGAGCATATTGCAGATGTGTTGACTAAACCACTAGCCAAAGTGAATTATGAGTAATTCAGAGAGAGGCTTGGTGTTCTTCAGATAGAAGATACTTGGAGGAAGAAGTGACGGGACACATTTGCAGGAGCCATTCCAAGCATGGTGATAGGAGGTTCCTTCCCATGGCTGTGGATGTAAGCATTGTGTGATGAGCATTAGAACTATGCTCTGGATGATGTTTTGCATGATATTGATCAGGATGATTATATGCATCAGGTGGATGCTTTACATGATCAGCTAGATCATGTGTGATGATATGCATCAGGTGGATGCTTTACATGATCAGGTGGATCATGTGTGATGATATGCATCAGGTGGATGATTTACATGATCAGTTGGATCATGTGTGATGATATGCATCAGGACGATGCTATGATGATGATCAGGATGTTCATATGTGATGAGTATCAGGACGATACTCTAGATGAGATGCATCAGGACGATGTTGTGACAATGATTAGGATGATCATGCGATGATGATGTGCATCAGGGTGATGTACTATATGATGATGATCAGTATGATCATGAGTATCAGGTTGATACTCCGTGGACATGGACAGGTTGTGCATGTAGCATAGAAAAGATCCTGGGAGATTCTATAGTCTGAGCTAGGGTGCTCTTTCGAGGTTTTGCTACTAAAGGCATGTAATCAGCCCTGGAGATCCTATAGTCTATGCTAGGATTCTCTTTAGGGTTCTTGTAGGATGCAAGACACTCTTTTAAGGTTTTTCCTAACCACATGTAATCAACCCTGGAGATCCTATAGTCTATGCTAGGATGCTCTTTAGAGTTCTTGTAGATTGCAGGACACTCTTTTAAGGTTTTGTGGTGGGGGTCACATGTAATCATCCCTGGAGATCCTATAGTCTGAGCTAGGATACTCTTTAGAGTTCTTGCAGGTTGCAAGACACTCTTTTAAGGTTTTGTGACAGTCAACATGTAAAAGATCCTAGGAGATGCTATAGTGTGAGCGAGGATTCTCTTTCGAGGTTTTGTTGATGCACGTAATAAGTCCTGAGGATTCCACAGTATGGCCAGAGATGATGAAGACCCCCGGGAGGCTAGGCCTATAACCAACATGAAAAAGGGCTAGATCTGTAGAACTTCCTATGACGAGAAGAATTCAGAGATAGCCCAGTGATCGATATGTCAAGTACAACAGCAGTGATTATGATGATGCTCCGTGATCCAATGATGATGATCCAGCTCCAGAATTGAAGACTTGTGCTGATATATATTGATGACCTGTGTTGAAGGAATACCTTCCTAGTTAAGAGGGAATGTTGATGTATTTGTAACTTCGGAATATATTCACTTGTATATTACATTTGTACTTTATTGAATATCCAACAAAGATGTATTATTCCTCTGATTGGAAGTGTCGTCATTTGTATTTGCAAGTGTCGCAAGTTACATTGTAAGTGTCGTCATTTCTATTGATGGGTTATTAGACCACCAGTGTGGGGTCGACCCTAGTTAGGTCATGTGGTTGGGTTATTAGACTTCCTTAGGAAGTCAGCTTTGTTAGTTTATTGGCAGGTCAAGTCAATGTATAAATAGAGGGTGTGCCTCTCTCATTCTATTCATTCACTCACTTCTCAAGCTCGCACAACTAAGAGAGAGAGTTGCGCACAAGTGCAGGAGGAGGAGTATCTGCTAGAGACATCTCTTTGGGTTTGATCATTGTGATCTTGGTTTGTGGCTTATTCTATCTCTGAGGAAGTTGCGGGGTTTTTTCACCTTCTTGGTTTTCCCTGAGGAAACTTTGTGTCTATTGTCTCTTGTGTTTATGATTGATATGCTGTACATGTTATTCTCTTAGTGATCCTAGATAATATTGAATGAAATTATCGAAAAATTAACAGATCACACAAAAGAAATATATAAACTTGTAGGTTGTGTCAAATATCGTATTGTAGATTGAGATCCAAGATTTGTTTCAAAGAATAAAGAATGTGGAATTCATGAATGTCAAATGTTTAGTCTCTTACCCACATAGTCCTATAATTGGATACCAAACTTTTGATTCTCAAATAATTGGTTCATGACACCAAAATATAGGGCATTCTTCATTCCTTGGGGAATTCTATCCATGTGAATGTATTGGAAAGAAGAAATTAACATGAGGAGATATCTTTCCAATAGGCCTTATTGAAACAAGAGAATGAGACTCAGGAAAACCCCTCAATTCTTAGCTTTTTTTTATTAAGAGAAGAGACAAATCCCATTTGACATGGGAGTTGAAGAGATAGTTTAGGACAAGCTCATGGAGGAACGCACATGGTGAGCTTGTGAACTAAACTTGAAGGTGAGAGGACTTCCACCTCTTTCTTTAACGATTTAGACCCCATGCAAGCTGGGTTTTGTTTCTTGGGGATTCCTTATGTCATTTTGACCTAAACCCAATGAGTGGATGGTTTGGTTTAAAATCCACTCTTTTATTTTTCTTTAGACCTTGATAGGTTGATTACGATACCTTTAGGTGAATTGGAAAATCCCCCCACATATATTCCTTGATTTTGACTTCACAAAGTTCCAAGTTGTCAAGGTTGGAAAATGAGCTCTTATCAAAGATCTTAGAGTGGTTATTTGAGATTTCAACCCCCCTACCCCACCCCTAGTTGAAATACCCTTAGAAATATCAAATGATGCCCTCAAAGTATTCAAGATATTAGTTGGGTGGTGGAATTGTAATGGGGTATTTTTCTTCTTCTTTGGCCTCTATTTACTATGCACTATATACAAAAATCAATTACATGTATATCACGCACACAATATGAACATATCTTGCAAGCGATGTGAAGATATCACATATGTGATATACAACACTTTACATGGCGCAAACACAAAATTTGAATTTAAACATAAGGTGCATTCGTGTTTCAGCCATAACTTTTTCATTTCTCAACTATTTCATAAAAAAATTATATGTTGCACTATTAGACACCTACCTCTACATGCTATAAAAAATCCAACACTTCAAACTAGTATTGCCTATTATCTACATGTTTATTGTTAGATTAATTCCATCATTTAGGCACTATAATTTGTCCCAAAAAAAATGTCAATATTAGGAAAAATCATAATTAAGCTAATTATGAAAATTTTCAATAAATAAAAGTTGTATATATTAAAAAGATGCTTCAATTTCCTACCTTTCATCTTTTTATTGAAACCAAGATTCATTGTACTGCATAACCATGAAAAATGTCAGATGTTGCTTTTTCAATTTTCTTGCATTTAATGCCTCAAAAATGACCGTCAGTAGTTTACACTCACCCACAATGGCTCATATTTGATAACTCATTCCAATGAACTATTAATACACTTAGGTTTATGACTTGCAGTATTATCTCCTATAACAATATGTAGAAAGAAAGAAGGAATATGAAGCTTTAGGCTCATTGCCTCGTCCATTGATGTATAATGAATCTATGATCCTTAAGCTGATATTAAATCCATCAATCCTTACAATTTGGACAGCGTATTAAATCCATTACATGTACTTCTAAAATGACGAACATTGTAAAGTAAAAGAAATACTGCTGTCCGTTCAGTCACAGGCTTTGAAATATGATATCTATTTTCGTTTAGGTCAAGTACAAGTTTATGAACATTGTAAAGTAAAAGAAATAGTGCTATCCATTCAGTCACAGGGCTTTGAAATAGGTAATCAATTTTCCTTGCGGTCAACTAAAAGTTTATGAAGATGCAATTTATGAAGTGTAAATGTGTGAGAAGCCAGAAATCGAACTCGGGTAGTGGGATAACAGACACCTTTGAAAGTTAAACACCATTCTCTTCACAAAGTATCAAACTGTGTTTACTACAAATACAAAGAAGGCAATCTCCCGAATTAAAGGGCAATGGAATGGAATACTGGGCAGGGTAGCAGATTCATCAAAATTATGCATTGATTATCAGTGGTGACGATGGAACAATCGAATTATTAATAAAAAAAATGTCAGCAAGCATACGGTGCTATATATATGGATATACAAGGCAATGGAATGGAATACTGGGTAGGAAGCAGATTCATCAATCGACCTTGGGATATAAATTATGCACTGCTTATCAATGGTGACGATGGAACAATCGAAATATTAATAAAAAGGTGTCAGGAAGCATACGGTGCAATATATATGGATATAGAATGGAACGGATCGATCGGGCATGGAGAGGGGTTCCATGTGTTCAAATATCGACAGAGACCAAACAAACCAGTTACAACCACAAAGAGCTAAACTACAGCTTTAATATTACACAATTATATATATGTTACATGCTTCTGCTTCTGTATATTTACATGATTCTTCTGTTTACAACTTAATCAACTAGATTATTACTTCTAACACTCTCTCTTAATACTCTCTCTTAATCGTTACTGTTACATTTTTGGTGTTACATTCTTGCGAACACCAGTAGCTTTTTGTATATTTACATGATTCTGTTGTTCACAACTTAACCAACTAGATTACTACTTCTAACACTCTCTCTTAATCTCTACCGTTACCCGTTACCCGTAGGGAATTATTGCTAACACCAGTAGGGAAGTGAGTGCCACTCTACTCCCCATTGCTGGAGTGAATCCAAATCAAAATGAAGATATCATTTGGATAGAGATAGAGATGATGGATCAGATTTCAGATTACAAACCTTCTTGATACGAAAGCGATAATTCAGAAGGTGAAACCAGTCGCTCCTTGTCAAAATTTGCTGAAGATAATGTTCACAGTGATTGCGTTGTCAAAATATGCTGAAGATAATCATTACAGGGATCGCTTACAGTTATAGGTAAAATATGCATAACATATCATAATTACAGTAATAGCGAGGCCGATGTTTTCATCCTTGCGATTACATTTTTAGGTCAAATATGCTGAAGATAATCATTACAGGGATCGCCCTGTAATGATTATCTTCAGCATATTTGACCTAAAAATGTAATTGCAAGGATGAAAACATCGGCCTGGCTATTACTGTAATGATTATATGTTATGCATATTTTACCTATAACTGTAAGCGCAAGGATTAAAACATGGATTTTCCTCTGTCCGACGCAGAAAAGCCCACCAGCAGCGTGCACGATCCAGAGAGCCTACAGTCACCTCCTATGAGCAAGGGCAGCTATATCCGACAGTAGTCCGCCGCCGTGAACTTGTTCACACGTCCACTTTTCGTATACATATCAAATATATAGTTTAGGGTTTAGGGTTTTAAGGAGATACATTGTATTTAGTCAATTTCCTGTCATGATGTATGCATTTAAATTTTTTAATGTAGATACAATGTATTTAGTCTATTTTCTGTCTTTACTTTTGTAAGGCAATAAGAACCATGGACCCTTGAAGAATGTGAATCTTAACTTTTAGAACTTGTGACATTTGATAAAATGTTGGTAATAAGAAACGCATACTCAACCCTACCTTCTCTAAATACCTTCTCTAAATATCATTGATTTTAAAGTTGTGTTTAATTTATTGTGAGAATTTGTAGAATTATTATATAACTAAAATAATTTTAAAAGTTTATTATAAATTTGTAGAATGGATAGGAAAGTTAGAAATATATGAAAAACATTTTATTTTAAAATTGAAGTTTAAAATATTTTTAAATTTTGGTAGTAGTTTAAACATTATATGATTGAATATTTTCTCACTATTTTTATTGAAATTTGGTTATATAGATATTGGTTAAATTGCAATTTTTTCTATTTTTTATGAGTGTTTAATGGTAGCGAGGGGATCCCATTGGCAACGAAATAACTCCCACATGAAAATATGATGCCCAACATTATGAACGGAATGGCTGATAATGTTAATAGGATTGACAACTGGGTTCAGTGAAAGTTTTCTCAGAATTTTAACCAACCCGGTTTTAATGTCACGCTTGATAGTTTAATGCCTAACCTAGTTTTTGTTAATGGCTGGAAAATGCATTTTAATTTCAGAAATTTAAAACACGGTTAAAACTCACATTTGCAGACAGAAAATGAAATTTATATGCACACCATAAAAATATTTCAGACTCAAAAAATTTTGGCCAATAGTCGAGGAAAAAACCCACAAGGGGAAAACCTTTCAGAGGGAGAGAGAGAGTATGATTTATTTCTTCAGAAAATTTCAGTACAATAATTTTTAGTCAAAATACACAGTTTATCTCAACCATGAAATTTCACCGAGAAAGTTGCCTCGATTTCTGTGTTGAAGCTGCCTTGATTTCTATGTAGACTCATTCTCGAAATTCGTGCCAGAAATACAGCCCAGTACGACCCTTGAAAACTGTTCCCACCACCTCGGAAATCACGCCTAGTCTGTTGTACGGATTTACAGCAATTTAATGTTGCAGTATGGTCCTTGATAACTATGCCCACAACCTCGGGAAATGTGCCCAGAAAAAAATCTCAAAATTCGTGTTGTACGGACAGTGCATTAAATGCAAAAGTATGGCCTCAATTTCTGTGCCACTATGTATACTTGCTTCCTTGGGAATTGTGTTGGACGAAAGTCTCTTGGGAAATGCGCCTTTAACTCTCTCTTACCAATGTCTCCTCCTAATATCAAGGAAATCGACCTCTCCTTTTCTCAATCTCTTCAAGTGAAGTGAAAATGCCTTTCCCTTGCTTTTTGAGTGAAACCCTAGGTTGAGTGAAAAGCCATTTAATCCAATGGCTCAGATTGGCTTAGATGAGTGGATGAGAATAAATGCACATTTAATTCTCATGAAAATTTATTTCACTCACCTCACTTAAATTTATCAAAAAGTAACTTTAATCCCTAAAGTTAAATTAAATGCTCATCTCAATTCATTTAATGCAAGGGTCACTTTATTTCCCCTTTTAAGTGACTAAGTAAAAATTCACCTAGGGGAACACTTTCCTAGGTACAAAAATTCAACACTACCTCTTACCGAGGAAGGTATTCTGCACCACTCCCAACTTGTCCCTGAAGAAGACAAACTTGCCCCGCCCCAAGGATTTTGTCAGAATGTTTGCAACCTGCTCATCAATGGAAATGTACTGTAACTTCACAGCTCCTCTCTGAACATAGTCTCGGATGAAGTGGTACCTGATCTCTATGTGCTTTGACCTGTAGTGAAAAACTAGATTCTAAGATAGTTGGATGCAACTCTGATTGTCACAATAAATCACCATGGGCCTCAGCTCCTAACCAAATAAGTCTACCAATAACTTGAGAAGCCACAGTGCCTCACAACTAGCCCGACTAGCTGCCATGTACTCAGCCTGAGTAGAACTCAAAGCAACGGAATTTTGCTTCCGACTGAACCACGACACTACTGTCGAGCCCAAACTAAAGCAACAACTGGAAGTGCTCCTCCGATCCATCACACTGTCTTCCCAATCTGAATCCGTGAAGCCAACCAAACTAACTCCACCTGAACTCCTGTAGTCCAAACCAAAATCCAGTGTCCTTGAAAGATACCTCAACACATGTTTCACGGTTGTCTAGTGCACTCTCCTAGGCTCCACCATGAACTAACTAAGAGTGTTCACCACAAAACATAAGTCTGGCCTAGTGTTGACCAGATATATCAATGAACCAATGAGCCGACGATACAATGTAGGATCTACCAACTCTCCCTCAGAAGCATGAAGCTGCTTCCAATTGGTAATCATTGGCATGGACATAGGCTTGCAGTCCTCCATCCGAAATATCCTTAGAATATCTGCAGCATACTTTCCTTGTCTCAGGAAAATATGACCAGGATCCTGCCAAACCTCCATCCCCAAATAATAATGCATCAACCCAATATCTGTCATCTCATACTCTAAAGCAAGATCTCTCTTGCAAGTTGCAATGAGACGCTCCTCCCTTGCGATAAACAAATCATCAATGTACAATAGAAGAATGAGTGGATCCCCATGAACCACAATGAAGTAAATATTGGGATCAGCCTCACTCTTCTAAAATCCCATCGACATCAGATATGCATCAATCCTGGAATACCAAGCTCGAGGAGCTTGCTTCAAACCATACAAGGCCTTCTTCAGCCTGCACACATGAGAATCCCTCCCATGAATCTCAAAGCCCTGAGGCTGCTCCAAATAAACCTCCTCCTGCAGAAGACCATTGAGAAATGCGGTCTTCACATCCATCTAGTGGATCTTCCAACCCATCTCTGCTACCATGGAAATCACTGCTCTAATAGAAGAATATTGAGAAACCGGTGCAAAGGTCTCATCATAATCTACTCCCTTTATCTGTGAAAACCCCTATGCCACAAAGCGAGCCTTGAACTTCTCCACACTGCCATCTACAACATGCTTCACCTTGTAAAGCCACTTGGAAGTCACCACAAACTTCCCCTCTGGTCTCGGTACAATCTCCCATACATCATTCTTGATGATGGAATGGTACTCTTCATCATGGCATCTCTCCAAACCTAATGCTGAGAGGCCTCCTCAAAAGTAGAATACTTTGAATCACGAAGACTAGCAACTAATGCCATACCCAATCTGTCAGGCATCACAACAACCCGAATAGGCTCTTGGGGCCTACCAAATGACTCTGCTTCCTTCAAGGTATCGCGAGTCCATTTAGGCTTCCTCTTCCCTGAAGGTGGATCCCAAACTGGTCTATCCTCATCTAAAGAACTGCTAGAAGTAGATGGCCCAACAACCTTTGAGCTAGTAGCAGGTGAACTCAAAGATCCAAAACCTGTCCCCAAAATACCTACTGGCTGGACCACTGTACTGATAGAACCTGTGCCTGTAACCTGTGGACCAATAACTTCGGAAACCTATGATCCAGTACTCTGAACTGAAGATACCTGTGTCACCTGAGGTGTGGAAGCTCGTGACTCCTCATACTCCAACTCTCTAGACATCCTGGAGGCTCTCTCCTCCTCAAACCTCACTTCCCGCCTCACAACAACTTTCTTGAGTGCAAGAAGATAACTGCGGAAAGCCTTCGAAGTCTCATCATAGCCCACAAATATTCCCTTCTCTGCAATGGGCTCCAACTTTGTCCTCTTCTCAAAAGGGACATGAGAGTAATTCAAACATCCAAATATGCGAAAATGACCAACCTCGGGCTTCTTTGCTGTGAACATCTCCTTAGGAGTCTTCCTCCCCAAGGCACGACGGGGACTCCTGTTCTGGAGGTAAACAACTGTACTACAAGCCTTTGCCCAAATAAAGAAAGGAAGACTCTGATCATGAAGCATAGCTCTCGCTGCTCCCACAATAGCCATGTTATTACTTTTAGCCACTCCATTCTGCTCAGGAGTATATGGAACTATCAACTGTCTCTATATGCCTTCTTGTATACAAAACTCATCGAAATCATTGGAGGTAGACCCGCTCCCATTGTCTGATCTCAGAACTCGAATCCTCCTCCCTGTATGATTCTCCACAAGAGCTTTGAACTCTTGGAAGGTCCACAAGACATCAACTCACTTCTTTCTCCTCAAGAATTCGATCCAGGTTTTTCTAGAATAGTCATCGATGAAAGTCACATAATACTCAAAGCTTGTCAAGGAAACAAATGGCATAGGACCACATAAATTTGAGTGAATCAAATCAAGCACCCTTGTTGACCTACTGTCACTACTCGAAAAAGCAGTCTTGGTGTACTTTCCCAAAGCACACCCTCTGCATACATCATTGTGCTCTGTGTTGAACTCCGCTAGACCTATAACCATACACCTCAACAATCTCAAAGGTGGATGATTCAAATGGGCCATCCTTCGATGCCATAGCTCACAAAGCTCACTACTGCTGCTGTGTGCCAAAGCATGCTAGGGCTGAAATAAGAGCTTGTATAGTTTCCCACATCTAACCCCAATGCCCAAAGAGGTAGACGGTCCTGCAGTCTTGGGGAATATACGCACATGTCCATCCATGAAACAAACCCCAAGACCCCTATCATCAATAGTGGAAACTAATACCAAGTTCTTTTTCAACCCAAGGACAAACAACACATCCCTCAAAATCATCGGACTCATAGACTCCCTCTGAAAGGTAATGGTCCCACGTCCAACAACTCTGACAATCATGTCATCTCCCAGTACAACCTCCACATCTACACCTGTCTGTGAAAGCTCAGAGAACATCTCTGGAGCACCTGTCATGTCACTTGAATCTCCGCTATCAATATACCAAGTGTTGGTCGTAGATGCACCCATCTGATGGCCAGTCAACAAGGAATACTCCCTCTTGATATATAAATTAGTGCTGGTGATAATAGAGTCTCTCTCTCTCTCTCAACATGTCCAGCACAAAGAGAAAACTATCTCTGAAATTTCTCTCCAAAATCATCAATCTTTGCTGAGGATGTTGTCTGCTACTTCTTCTTATTCTTTGGACACCGTGAAGCATAGTGCCCAAATCCCTGACAAGCAAAGCACTTGACTTTGCTTAAGTCTTTCTTCTGTCCACCCTGTTTTTTTTGTTGCTTAGCCCCACCCTGCTTGGGGCCCTTATTGGATTTCTTCTTTCCTTTTACAATCAATGCCACATTCTCCTCATCCTCCCTACCCTGTAAAGAGTTTCCCTGCACAAGACCTCTCTTGGTCTCCTCCTATACAAAATCATCCCACGGCCTATCCCAGGAAGGTAAGTTCTCCCTGCCAACTATAGCTTGCACAAAAACTGCCCATGGCTTGGTCACACCATTTACTATTGTCCGCACTAGCTCAGTGGCTAAAACTACCTCCCCAATTGCTGCAAGCTCATCTCCAACCTGAGATATCCTAGTGAGGTAGGATGTCACTCCTGTTGATGTATATGTAACTTCGGAATGTATTTCACATATATGTATATTGTATTCCTATAGAGATGGTATTATTCCTCTATACGGAAGTGTCGTCATTTATATTGTAAGTGTCGTAACTTATACTTGATGGGTTATTAGACCACCTTGTTGGGGTCGTCCCTATATAAGTCATGTGGGTCAAAGGGTTATTAGACCACCCTATTGGGTGTTGGCCTAGTCAGCATTATGTTATGTGGTTAAGTTCGAGCCTACATGAGTTAGGTAAAAAGGCAAGTCAAGTCAAGTATAAATAGAGTGCGGGAGGCACTCTATTTGTTCATTCACTTCTCACTCATGCACTCAAGGAGGAGTGGCACAATTATGGAGGAGGAGGATCTGCTGCTAGGTTATGTCTATCTCTCATGGTTGTATCATTGCTCTATCTATCTCTGAGGAAGTTATTGGGGTTTTTCACCTTTATGGTTTTCCCCAAGTAAATCTTTGTGTCTCTTGTGTGCTTGCATTATTGTCTCCATGATTGATATGATGTAGATATGCTGTACATGTTATTCTCTCAGTTAAGATCCTAGATCATATTGAAGTAAATTTTAAAAATTTAACATGGTATCAGAGCTAGCCTGAAAGAAGGCATGATATGGCATGTATGACACTTGTTGCAAATACGATGCTAGGGCTTGATATAGAAAAAACCAGTCGTCGTAGGACTTTCACTATAAATCCGTTTTGGCGAAGTTTTCGGATCTGAAATTGTTACAGGACGAAGAATAAATCTCTATGTACCTTGTGTCCAAAGGACAACCTCTAATTCGTTGTACTTTGTGATTTATGATCTGTACCATATAGGGTTTCTGCCTCTTCCAGATCTGAGTCAAAATCAGGTGACCTTGGGAAAAAGGTCATAACCTGGGCTAGGAAGCTCCAAATGAAATTTCGTAAAAAGTATCAGGTAGTAAACAGACTGTACTATCTCAAGAAACTTTTTCAGAGGCCGAAGTTGAACCAGTGACACGTGGAATGCCGTACAAGTTCGCTCTCCTGTATTATCCCATAAACAGGTCATGTTGCGACACTTGGCATAACTCTCTCTCAGAGATTCCAATTGAGTTCATACCTATCGGGATGGAAATATAACAGGCCGAGATATCTCAGGAAAGTTTTTCAGAGGTCGAAGTTTAAACAGTGACACGTGGCAAGCCGTACAAGTTCGCTCTCCTGTTTTATCCCAAAACAGGTCACGTTGCGACATTTGACATAACTCTCTCTCAGAGAATCCAATTGAGGTCATACCTGTCAGGATGGAAATATAACAGGTCAGGCTATCTCAGGAAACTTTTTCAGACCCTGTGGATCAAAAAGTTTAGAGTTACACCAGAAACAATCAGGTACATATTTCTGTCAAAACAGAATTATTTTTTAGTACCTTCATTCATGGCTTCCGGAATTTAGGGCTTCGGAAAAAGTTGAAATTTTTGTAATCGGAGACCACGGCTGAATTCTACTCATCAAAATATAAATTTAGAGACCAAGATCAGAATTTTTGGTTGGGAAGAAGGCCGGGCTTGATCAAACCCTAGTTCGGGACCTTGATTAGAAAAGTGGAAAATTAGGGCTTCTATAAAAATGGGAATTTTTGAAATCTGTGACCACGGCTGGAAGCTCCTCAGAAAAATAGAAGCTTAGAGATTTGGATCGAACCTTTTGATTGGGTAGAAGAGTGGGATTCATCAAACCCCAGTTCAGGGTCACGTCCAGTGAATCCAGAAGTCTCAAAGGCAAAATTGAGGAGTGAAACTTTGCAGTTTTCAAATTCTGAATATACCAGTTTGATCAGCTCATCAAGGCACATATTTCTATCCTTTCGGAAGTTTGAAATTCAAAGTTTGCATTTTTGGGGTTCCTCTGACAAACCCATATCCAGCTCCAGGTCCAGTTCTTGCAAATCAAGTGGATAGGGTTAATCCTAGAAGAAGATGGATTGGTCACCTGCATAAGTGAAGGAGTTCCTGTTTCAGAGGGAGATGAGGCTAAGGCTTTACATAAGGAGATTACAAGCGATCTCGACAGGTATGACTCATCGAGGTATGTTTTGAGATTTGTTCATGATTAATTTTATGGTATGTTTGTCTTCATGTTATTACGGTCAGTACAATCTTGACTTGTCATATCACCTTAATAAAACTATGAATGCACAATAGAAAATATTCATTGATTAGGGTGTTGACACTTATGATTGTACTAATGCATTATGGTGTTGTATGAGGTTTATGTTGTCTACTAACATGAAAGGTACACCAAGAAAGACAAATCATGTTGTGGTCCAAGAACATATGATCATGATAACATGAGGACAAAGATTCATCCATTGTCATGGATCTCATAGAAGATCCATTTACGAGGTATGTATAACTTGGTTTTGTAATAGTTAACCTATGAGATATACAGGTTACTAGCAGAATTCATTGAAGAAGAACAAGAAGACACCATGTGAGTATGTTAGACATAAATAGCTAGCATGCTAATCCAGGTATGTTTTTCCTATATCAAGCTAGAATCCTGCCTTGTGTTAGGATCTTATACTGTTGTTGATAATGATTATTCATGAAGGCATAGGTTTGAATAATCACAGGTTTTATGCATATTATATCTCTTATCTTGATTAATGATTCAACTAACCCGAAGAGTCATAGGTTTGAGTAATTATAGATTTAGACATGTTATGATTTGACTAACCATAAGAATCCTACATAAACCTTGAATGCTAATGCTTATTATTTCTGTTTGAAATGATCATGACTATACATGCTTGAGATTATTGTGTTTTAATAGTATGCTAATGAATGTATGATTTTATATGAGCTCACAAGGATAACACAATCATGATACTAATAAGCATGCATAGGGACCAAGGATGAATATGAGTTCAAGAACAGGTAATTCAGGAAGCAAAGATCAAGAGGGAGCACACTCCAGTTGCTCCTGCAAGAAAGAAAAGGAGCACACTCCAGTTGTTCCTGCAAGAAAGCAAAGGAGCACACTCCAGTTGTTCCTGCAAGAAAGAAAAAGAGCACACTTCAGTAGTTTCTGCAAGGATGCAGATATTCAGAGGGAGTTGATCATCTTTCTACATTCCACAACAGAAAAGTGTAGAAGAAGCTACTTCAGATTAGGACTCCAACAACTCCTACAAGGAAGCAAAGACTCAGAGGGAGTCCACCCAACGAACAAAGAAAGATAAGTATTTTAATCATCATTTCTTGCATATTTGTTTGTTTAAATAATACTGTTCAATAATGTATATACTGATGTTCCTAGAATTAGGTTGTGTATTATGCATATTAGAATAGTTGCATTGATGAACAATATACTACTAATATACATGGGTAAGTGGCCTATGGCACTGTACAACATTCCATTGCTACTTATCTAGAATGAAACCTCTTTGCTGACATGTTGGTAGTTGTGCACACTCTTAACAATGTTCTGGTAGAGATTGGAAGGCATCTAGAAAGTTACAGGATATGGATAAATGTTGTATTGAAGCATTGGCTAAGATAATTGCATGACTGCATGACATATTTCTTTATGTGAAAGAATTTGTTCTGAAAATTATGAGATGTTTCTAATCATGCAATTTAACCTGTTTTGTAGGAAAGACCATATATCTTCACCTACAAAAGCTACAACATTTGTTCCAGCAACAAAGATATCTATTGAAGATATTGAAGTTCCCAGGATCTGGGATGAAGAAATGGAATGCCATGATCCGTCAATCATGAAGAACGATGTTTGGGATGCGGTCCCAAGAGCTGAAGGAAAGTCTGTTGTGACTTCCAAATGGAACTATCAGATCAAGCATGTTGCAGATGGCAGCATTGAGAAATATAAAAGTGATAAAATAGAAAATGCACCAGATGGATTTCAAGACAGCATGGTGTAGTCATATATGTGTGCAGAACTTGGTATAGTAGGATAGACAACTTTCTATCCAGTTTGGGATTTACCAAGAATAAAGCAGATTCCAACCTTTTCTACAAGGTTGAGAAAGGCAATCCAGTGATACTACTTTTGTATGCGGATAACCTGTTTGTATCAGGTGAGGATAGATTGATTACCGACACACAGCGGAAGCTTGCTGCCGAGTTCGAGATGAAGAACTTGGGATGATGCACTATTTGTTTTTGGCATGGAGGTGTGGCAGAGTGATGGAATATTCCTTGGACAACGGAAGTATGCAGTAGAGATCCTAAAGAGGTTCAGGCTGATGGATTGCAAGGATATGGCCACACCTATGGCATCAAATTTGAAGCTTCTATGTGATGCTTCATCTGAGCCGGTTGATGTCTCTTTGTATCTTCAGATGATTGGGTCCTTGATGTACCTGACGAACACGAGACCAGACATTTGCTTTGCTGTGAACAACTTGAGCCAGTTCCTGACGGATCCGAGGAGTGTTCACCTAGTTGCTGTAAAGCATGTTCTGAGGTACCTGAAGGGTACAATGGATTATGGACTCAGGTATGAGGTGGATCAAAAATTTAACCTACAGGGTTATGTTGATTCAGATTGGGCTAGTAGTGCTGCAGATAGGAAGAGCACATCTGGGTGTTGCTTCAGTATGGGATCAGGTGTGATCTATTGGTTTAGCAGGAAGCAGTCCTACGTAGCACTGAGTACAACTAAGGCAGAGTATGTTGCAGCCTGTTCAACTAGTTGTGAGGCAGTATGGCTACGGAAGCTACTGTCTGAGTTATTTGATATCCCGTTAGAGGCTACTGGTATCTTCCGTGATAACCAGAGTTGTGTGAAGCTGTCCGAGAACCCAGTGTTTCATGACAGGTCGAAACACATAGAGATCAAATATCACTATATCAGGGATATGGTGAAAAGAGGAGCTGTGAAGCTTCTGTATGTTGTGACGGACGAGCAGATTGCAGATGTGCTGACGAAGCCACTAGCCAGAGTGAAGTTCGAGTACTTCAGAGAGAGGCTTGGCGTTCTTCAGATCGAGGACACTTCGAGGAAGAAGTGATGGACACATTTGCTGAAGCCATTCCAAGCATGTTGGAAGGAGGATCCTTCACATGGTTGTGGATGTAAGCGCTGGATAATGGGCATCAAGATGATGTTCTGGTTTCTGCTTGGATATGATCAGTTGGATCATTTATGTATGTACGCATCATGTTGGATGCTGGATATGATCAGTTGGATCATTTATGTATGTATGCATCATGTTGGATGCTGGATATGATCAGTTGGATCTTTTATGTATGTATACATCATGTTGGATGTTGGATATGATCAGTTGGATCATTTATGTATGTATGCATCATGTTGGATGCCGGATATGATCAAGTGGATCATGTATGGTGATATGTATCATGTATCAGGTGGATACATTATATGATCAGGAGGATCATGTATGATGATATGTATCAGGTAGATACTTGGTATGCATCAGGTGGATGCATTGATGATCAGGTGGATCATGCAGCAGGATGTTGCAGTGATGATCAGGATGATCATGGATGATGAGCTTCATGATGTTGCTCCAGATGACATGCAACAGGACGTTGCAGTGATGATGATCAGGATGATCATGGATATGAGCTTCAGGATGTTGCTCTAGATGACATGCAGCAGGACATTGCAGTGATGATGATCAGGACGATCATGAGTACATCAGGATGATGTATGGTGAGTATCAGGTTGATACTCTGTGGCCGTGGATCAGGTTGTGCAGATGAGCATGTCTGGGAGATCCTATAGGTCAGAGTTGTGTACCCGTAACAGCCTGGGATGCTCTTTCGAGACATTGCTCTGGGAGGACATGTAATTTGTGCCCTAGGAGATTTCAGGTCGGAGTTGTGTACCCGTAACATCCTGAGATGCTCTTGCGAGGTTTTATCCTATGGCATTTAATTTGGGCCCTGGGAGATTTCAGGTCGGAGTTGTGTACCCGTAACATCCTGAGATGCTCTTTCAAGGTTTTTCCACGACCACATGTAATTTGTGCCCTGGGATATTTCAGGTCGGAGTTGTGTACCCGTAACATCCTGAGATGCTCTTGCTAGGTTTTGTGGTGGACCACATGTAATTTGTGCCCTGGGAGATTTTAGGTCGGAGTTGTGTACCCGTAACATCCTGAGATGCTCTTTCGAGGTTTTGTGGTGGGGTCACATGTAATAGCGCCCTGGGAGATCCTACAGGTCGGAGTTGTGTACCCGTAACATTCTGGGATGCTCTTTCGAGGTTTTGTGATGCACATAATAAGTCCTGAGGATTCAACAGTATGGCCAGTGATGATGAAGACCTGCAGGTGGTGGGCCTACATCCAGTATGAAAAAGGACTGGCTCTGTAGAACTTCCTATGACGAGTAGATTCAGAGATTGATTGAGATAGCAGCAGCAGTGACGATGATGATGACTCGATGACGATTATCCAGTGACGATGATCCAGAGAAGATGACCTGTGCTAGAAGAACTGTGCTGAGAAATACCTTCCTAGTTAAGAGGGAGTGTTGATGTATATGTAACTTCGGAATGTATTTCACATATATGTATATTGTATTCCTATAGAGATGGTATTATTCCTCTATACGGAAGTGTCATCATTTATATTGTAAGTGTCGTAACTTATACTTGATGGGTTGTTAGACCACCTTGTTGGGGTCGGCCCTGTATAAGTCATGTGGGTCAAAGGGTTATTAGACCACCCTATTGGGGGTCGGCCCAGTCAGAATTATGTTATGTGGTTAAGTTCGAGCCTACATGAGTTAGGTAAATAGGCAAGTCAAGTCAAGTATAAATAGAGTGCGGGAGGCACTCTATTTGTTCATTCACTTCTCACTCATGCACTCAAGGAGGAGTGGCGCAATTATGGAGGAGGAGGATCTGCTGCTAGGTTATGTCTATCTCTCATGGTTGTATCATTGCTCTATCTATCTCTGAGGAAGTTATTGGGGTTTTTCACCTTTATGGTTTTCCCCAAGTAAATCTTTGTGTCTCTTGTGTGCTTGCATTATTGTCTCCATGATTGATATGATGTAGATATGATGTACATGTTATTCTCTCAGTTAAGATCCTAGATCAGATTGAAGTAAATTCTGAAAATTTAACAACTCCCTCTGCGTTGTTCATCTTTATACCCTTCAGTTTCTCTCTTAAGACCATCTTCCAGTTCTCATTAGTTCTCTAGTATAAAATGGTCAAAGAATCCCACATTTTATATGCACGGTCTTTACCTGAAATATGTGGAATAATGTGGTCTTTAACTGCATCTAGAACAATTCTCCTAGCCTTACAGTCCTTTTTGTTGAAAGTTGCTAATTCCTGTGCATCTATAGCAGTGAGAATCTGAATAGGTTTAGTTGTAGTATTGTTTACCACTTCATCCCATTGTTCATTTTCCTCCAAGACAAGCATTATCCTAGCCTTCCATGGAACAAAATTCCTTGTCCCATCTAGCTTATCTTCCAACCTAAGTAGTGTAGCCATTGTTAATTTTTCGATAATTTCATTCAAACATTATCTAGGATCCTACTAAGAGAATAACATGCATAGCATAACAATCATAAACACAAGAGACACAAAGTTTCCTTGGGGAAAACCAAGAAGGTGAAAACCCCCACAACTTCCTCAGAGATAGAATAAGCCCCAATACAAAGATCACAAAGATCAATCCCCAAAAGATAGATGACTCTAGCAGCTACTCCTCCTCCACTTGTGCACAGTCCTCTCTCTCAACTATGCAATTTGGATGAGTGAGTGAATGAGAAAATAGAGAAAGACACACTCTCTATTTATACAACAACTTAACCTGCCTTTATCCCTAACTGGGCCGACTTCCTAAGGAATCCTAATAACCCATCCACATGACACATGCAGGGGCAACCCCACCAAGGTGGTCTAATAACCCATCAAATAATACTTGCGACACTTATAATAATACTTACGACACTTGCGACACTTACAAATACAAATGACGACACTTCTGAATGGAGAAATAATACATCTCCAACAGGAAAATAATAAAGTACAAGTGTAATACAAAGAAGAATATCTTTTGAAGTTACAAATACATCAACACTCCCTCTTAACTAGGAAGGTATTCTCTAGACACAGGTCATAAAAGCATATCACCACAAGTCTTCAATTCTGGAGTTGCATCATCGTCACTCGATCATGGAGCATCATCGTCAATGCTGCTGTACTGGTCATCTCGATCACTGGGATATCTCTCAATTATTCTCGTAATAGGAAGTTCTACAGAGCCATCCTTTTTTCATGTTGGATGTAGGCCTAACCTCCTATAGGTCTTCATCATCTCTGCAAACTAGTCATCTTGTGGAATCCTCAGGGTTGATTACGTGCATCAACAAAACCTTGAAAGAGCATCCTGGGACTAATTACGAGCTTACTACTCAACCTATCGGATCTCCCAGGACTTTTACATGTGACCTTCACAAAACCTTAAAAGAGTTTCTTGCAACCTGCAAGATCTCTAAAGAGCATCCAAAGACTTTTACGTGCCTAGCACAACCTATCCGGATCTCTAGTATTGATTACATGTGATATCCACAAAACCTTAAAAGAGTGTCTTGCCCTGCAAGATCTCTAAAGAGCATCCGAGGACTTTTACGTTCCTAGCACAACCTATTTGGATCTCCACATGTGGTCCCCACAAAACCTTAAAAGAGTGTCTTTCCTAGCAAGATCTCTAAAGAGCATCCAAGGAATTTTACATGCCTAGCACAACCTGTCTGGATCTCCAGGACTTATTACATGTGGTCTAGCAAAACCTTAAAAGAGTGTCTTCCCTACAAGATCTCTAAAGAGCATCCGAGGACTTTTACGTGCCTAGCACACCCTGTTTGGATCTCTGAGACTTATTACATGCTACCCTCGCACAACCTGTCCACGGCCATGGAGTACCATCCTGATACTCATGATCATACTGATCATCATCATGCAATACATCATCCTGATGTATATCTTCTGGAGCATCATCCTGATGCTCATCACACATGATCATCCTGATCATCATCATAGCATCATCCTGATGCATATCATCTAGAGCATCGTCCTGATGCTCATCATACATCGCTTACATCCACAGCCATGGGAAGGATCCTCCTACCACCATGCTTGGAATGGCTCTTGCAAATGTGTCCCATCACTTTTTCCTCGAAGTATCTTCTATCTGAAGAACACCAAGCCTCTCTCTGAAGTACTCAAACTTCACTCTAGCTATTGGTTTGGTCAACACATCTGCAATATTCTCATCTGTCGCAACATACTAGAGCTTCACTACTCCTCTCTACACCATATCCCTAATATAGTGATATTTGATATCTATGTGCTTCGACTTGTCATGGAACACTGGGTTCTCTGACAACTTCACACAACTCTGGTTGTCACAATAAATGCAAGTAGCATCCAATTGGAGATAAAATAAATTAGACAGTAGCTTCCTTATCCATACTGCCTCACAACTTGCCGAACAAGCTGCAACATACTCTGCTTCGGCTGTATTCAGTGCTATGCAGGATTGCTTCCTGCTAAACCAAGAGATCACACCTGATCCCATACTAAAGCAACACCCAAAGTGCTCTTCCTATCTGCAGCACTTCCTGCCCAATCTGAATCAACATAACCCTCTAAGTTAAACTTTTGATTCGCATCTTACTTGAGCCCATAATCAACCGCACCCTTCAGGTACCTCAGAATATGCTTTACAACAATTAGGTGAACATGTCTAGGATCCACCAGGAACTGGCTCATGGTGTTCACCACAAAGCAAATATCCTGTCTCGTGTTTGTTAGGTACATCAAGGACCCAATCATCTGGTGATACATCATGGCATCAACCAACTCTAATGAAGTATCACTCAATAGCTTCAGGTTCGATTCCATAAGTGTGGCCATGGCCTTACAGTCCATCATCTCGAACCACTTCAGGATCTCTACTGCATACATCCCTTGTCCAAGGAAGATTCCATCTACACTCTGCCACACCTCCATACTTAGAAAGTAATGCATCATACCCAATTCCTTCATCTCGAACTCAGAAGCAAGTTTCCTCTTTGTGTCGGCAATCAACCTATCCTCACCTGTTACAAACAGGTCATCCATATACAATAGGATTATCACTAGATTTCCCTCCTCAACCTTGTAGTAAAGGTTAGAATCCGCTTTACTCTTGGTAAATCCCAAACTGGACAGGAAGCTGTCTACCCTGTCGCACCATGTCCTGGGTGCTTGCTTCAATCCATACAAGGATTTATTTAACTTGCACACATATGACTCCCTGTCATGTGTCTCATACCCGAGTGGATGCTCCACATACACTTCCTCTTCGACTACACCATTCAAGAAAGTTGTCTTGACATCCATCTGGTGTATCTTCCACTTCATCACTGCAGCCAGGGCAAGTACTATTCTGATGGAAGTGTATCTGGCTATAGGTCCAAAATTCTCTTCATAATCTATCCCTTCTTTCTGGGAGAATCCACGAGCCACAAACCTTGCCTTGTATTTCTCTATGCTACCATCTAAAGCATGCTTGATCTTATAGATCCACTTGGAAGTCACAATAGACTTCCCTTCTGGTCTTGGGACCACATCCCAAACATCATTCTTCATGATCGACTGATATTCCTCGACCATGGCATCCTTCCACTCTGTCTTTTCCCCTGCTTCTTCATAACTGGAAGTTTCTTTGTTCATTATGTCACAGAGTAAGGCAACATAGCTGGTATGTGACCTAGTCCTTTTTCTTTCTCTGTGTTCCTCCTCTGGAATACCTTACCTTTCTGCATCTTGGATGAGCTCTTTATCCCATGTTGGTTTCCCTCTTGCTCTCCAATCACTATTGCATCATCAATGGTCTTACCTTTTGGCCACATAAGTACTTGGCCATCCACAAATGCAACTCTCATCCCTTTTGCATCCAAAGATGATATGGAGAGAAGATTCTTCTTAAGTCCAGGTACATATAAAACATCTTGCATTTTTAAAGACTTCCCAGAGTCTAATTTGTAGGAGGCTTCACCACTTCCTTTTATAGGGTATTGGTAGTCATCCCTAAGTTTCACCTTATGAGGTGACTCATGTTCATATAGGTCCATAAGATATTCTTTAAATCCCGTCATATGTTTGGAAGGCCCACTATCAATAAGCCAATCATTACATCCATGTGTAACAATACATGTGAGATTAGAGATTCGAACATACTCTTCGTCACTTGAAGAGTCTTCACTTTCCACCTTAGTCTTCTTCTTGGGAGGTTCATCATCCTCAACAGCATGAGCATGATAACTCTTCTTGTTTTTGTTGAAGCCCTTTTTGTTCTTGGAACAATCTGTGGCAAAGTGTCCCTTCTCATTACATGTGAAGCATCTCAGATCTTTCTTCTCTCTGTAATGGTGGTGAAAATATTTCTTGTGATGAGGTTGCTCCCTCTTGAACTTACTTCTCTTGGTGTGAGCTGTGGGAGCTTGGTCTTCACTTCCGATCTTTCCTTCTCGAGCTACAAGCCTAGATTCTTCTTGTAAGCATTCCTCCCACAATCTACTAAAAGAGATCAATTTCTTTCTTGCACAGATTCCTTGGATGAAGGAGTCCCATGACCTGGGAAGGCCATTCAATGTGGTCATGACAATTTCTCCATTCTCCACTATTTCATCCACAGCTTCAAGTTGTTCTTTGATTTGATAGAACTTAGTAAAGTAGGGTTGGATGGTCTCTCCATTATGGATCTTTACCCCTTTCAATTGGTTCTGCACAGTCATCTTCCGATTTATATTCTTTCCTTCAAACAACTTGGTCAAGGAGTCAAACATCTCCTTAGGTATCTTTAGGGAAGACACATGGGGTATGAGATGGTCTTTAATAGAATCAACAATGATTCTCTTGGCCTTGACCAAGTTCTTCTTGTGTAAGGCCTTAGCCTCATCTCCCTCTAGAACTGGAACCTCTTCTCTTATGTAGGTGTCCAATTCATTTTCTTCTAGGATTAACCCAATCCTATACTTCCATGCTCGGAAGTTATCAGCCCCTTCAAGCTTATCCTCAAGCTTGGTGTGGTGAGACATCTTAATGAGAAACTCAAATGGAAATAAAAGATTTAGGTCTTACCCCTTGATTTGCTGAAGCGAGATCTGGAGATGGATTAGGGTTTGTCAAAGAAACCCTAAAAATTCAAACTTTGAATTCCAAATTTATGAATGGATGGAAATATGCTCCTTGCTGAGATGATCAAGGTGGTATACTTCAATTTTGAAATCTGCAAAATTTGACCCCTCAAAATTGACTTTGAAACTTTCGGATCTGCAGTTTTTGGTTTTCTGGTCAAAATCCCGAACTAGGGTTCAATAATGCCCGGGGTTCTGCCCAGCCAAAAAGTTTGATCTTGGTCTCTAAACTTTGATTTTTTTGAGAAGCATCCAGCCGTGGTCTCAGATTTCAAAAATTCCAACTTTTGCAGAAACCCTAATTTCCCACCTTTCCCATCAAACTCCCAAACTAGGGTTTGATAGAGCCCAAGGTTCTTCCCAACCAAAAAGTTCAATCTTGGTCTCTAAATTTTGATTCTCTTGAGGAGCATCCAGCCATGGTATCAGATTCCAAAAATTCCAACTTTCTCTAAAACCCTTATTTCCTGCAGCAGTGACAGGAAAAAAACTGAAAGTGCTCAGAATTGAATTATGTCTCAACAAAAAGATGCGCCCTTTCAAGGAGAGTCAGCCTAGCCTCCTACCTTTGATGATCTAAGGAGAGAAACCCAAATATTAAGAATCCCTAGCTTCCACAGCTGCACAGTGCCTTCTTCTTAGTCCCGCTCTGATACCATGTTAATTTTTCGATAATTTCATTCAAACATTATCTAGGATCCTACTAAGAGAATAACATGCACAACATAACAGTCATAAACACAAGCGACATAGAGTCTCCTCGGGGAAAACCAAGAAGGTGAAAAACCCTGCAACTTTCTTAGAGATAGAATAAGCCCCAATACAAAGATCACAAAGATCAATCCCCAAAAGATAGATGACTCCAACAGCTACTTCTCCTCCACTTGTGTGCACTCCTCTCTCTCAACTATGTGAGTTGGATGAGTGAGTGAATGAGCAAATAGAGAGAAACACACTCTCTATTTATACAACAACTTAACCTGCCTTTATCCCTAACTGGACCGACTTCCTAAGGAAGCCTAATAACCCATCCACATGACACATGCAGGGCCGACCCCACCAAGGTGGTCTAATAACCCATCAAATAATACTTGCGACACTTACAAATACAAATGACGACACTTCTGAATGGAGGAATAATACATCTCCAACAGGAATATAATAAAGTACAAGTGTAATACAAAGAAGAATATCTTCCGAAGTTACAAATACATCAACAGCCATCTCACTACCAACTCAACAAGGTGTTTCCCACTGACAAATGAATTTACTGGCAGTCTGAAAATTACTTTTATTTTCTGCCCCCAAGCTCTGATAACATGAAAATTTTTTGAGAATTTCAACCAACCCATTTTTAATGTCACACTTGATAGTTTAATGCCCAACCCAGTTTTTGTTAATCGCTGGAAAATGCATTTTAATTTCATACATTTAAAACACAATTGAAACTCACATTTGCAAACATAAAATGAAATTTAAATGCACACCATAAAAATATTTCAGACTCAAAAAATTTTGGCCAATAGCCCAGGAAAAAACCCACAAGGGGAAAACCTGTCAGAGAGAGAGAGAGTATGATTTATTTCTTCAGAAAATTTTAGTACAATAATTTTCAGTCAAACTACACTTATCTCAACCATGAAATTTCACCCAGAAAGCTGCCTTGATTTCTATGATGAAACTGCCTCGATTTCTGTGCAGACTCTTTCTCGAAATTTGTGCCAAAAATATAGCCCAATATAGCCCTCAATAACTGTGCCCACCACCTCAGAAATCATGCCCAGTCTATTGTATGAATTTATAGCAATTTAATGCTACAATACGGTCCTTGATCACTGTTCCCACAACCTCAGGAAATGTGCCTAGAAAACGGTCTCGAAATTCATGTTGAACAGACAGTGCATTAAATGCAGAAGTACGGCCTCGATTTCTGTGCCACTGTGTATACTTGTTGCCTTGGGAATCGTGTTGTATGGAAGTCTCTTGGGAAATGTGCCTGCAACTCTCTCTTACCAATGTCTGCTCCTAATCTCAAGGAAATTGACCTCTCCTTTTCTCAATCTCTTCAAGTGAAGTGAAAATGCCTTTCCCTTGCTTTTTGAGTGAAACCCTAGGGTGAGTGAAAAGCCATCCAATCCAATGGCTCAGATTGGCTTATATGAGTGGATGAGAATAAATGCACATTTAATTCTCATGAAAATTAATTTCACTCACCTCACTTAAATTTATCAAAAAGTAACTTTAATCCCTAAAGTTAAATTAAATGCTCATCTCAAGTCATTTAATGCAAGGGTCACTTTATTTCCCCTTTTAAGTGACTAAGGAAAAAGTCACCTAGGGGAACACTTTACTAGGTACAAAAATTCAACATTGAGGATCCTCCCGCACACACAGGATCACAGGGGATTGGTTTGGCATGATGGAAGTATGTGGTGAAGAACAAGGGCACATTCGTGGGAGAAGAAAGACAATTTGTTGGAGGGGAATGGCATCATGGCTTCATCCTTGCGACCCGTGGACATCAAGATCCTATGTTATGGGGATGTCTCGCTAATGATAATTAAATATTCCTTATATTTTTGGAGCACTCCTCTGATTGCTACTATGTTTTGCCTGTCCTATGAGAAGATAACATTCCCCTATATTCCTCTCAATTTGCTCAGTTCTGCTACTTCTTTTATGACTAGGAAATGAAGGTGGCAATTCATAACTTTAGAGCCAACTCCTTTGTGTTACTTTTTTTATGACTAGGAAATGAAGGTGGCAATTCATAACTTTAGAGCCAACTTTTTTGTGCTCTCATCCTAGACAGGGGCTCCAGAGTGTCGAGAGATTTGGTGGTTTAGGTGTTGCACAATGGTAAAGGTTAAACAAAATTAGAGCGGTTCTGGTAGAAGGAACCCGTGAACACATATTCCCAGGTTTTTATGGATACCAAAATCACCAAAGAGGCATATAGTAACATGGTTTCATCCTTAGCTGGCCAATAGAGAATAGAAGGAATGGAATCCTGGGTGGAGCAACAATGGGAAGAGCTAACTCCAAAGGACATTCAGGCCAACCTAGGGAAGATTGTTGAAGATGCTAGCACATCCTGAACTTGAGACATGAAATATATGAAAACAATATCTTCATTGGCAAGTGAAAACGCTTATGGGCAAGGGATAGACATTGCAAAGGAGAATCTGATAGAGACTCACATCCAATAGCAAGAAACTCAGGTGTAGCTCAAGCATATGGAAGTGACCCTCAAGCTGCTGGCAAAGGCACATGTTGAGCTAGGAGAAAAGATGAACACATTGGCCAAAGCCACTATATGGTCTTAAATTAAGGAACGTGTCTATCATGGCCATACCAACACAACAAAGGAGAAGCATGAGATGCCCATAGTGATCATCTTTGATGATTCACAACATTAGATTTATACTTTATGTCTAGTTTTCTTTCAGTTTCACAGAACATGCTTGTTTTGATTATGGGTATGGATAGATATTCTAGGATGCTAGATACAATGATACATGTTCTCCTTTCTAGAGCCTTATCTCTAGTTTTTTTACTCGGATTCTAGATGGAAAACAATGGCTAAACTTGGGTTATGTGATTGGTCTTGTTTAATTAATATAATGTTGGAAAGTGCTTAAAACAAATCCTTTTTATTATTATTACAATATCATTTTTAAATTTATAAATGGATTCAACTCCTTCCAATACCTCTATTATTATGCAATCTCAACACCATCTTTACAAATCCATTAAGTCTTTTGAATTATTGTCTATAAAAAAATTATGAAAAAAAAAATCAAATCTTAACATGTTTGGATTAGTATGTACTCTTGAAAATATATCATTACTCTGAATCCATAAAATTGCTCAAAGTTTGGAAAAATTAAATAGTCAAATTTTGTCATTTAAGAAAACTCAAGCATGGACCAAAGGGGATGGTGATGGGCATCACCTTCTCTCCCTTAATGTTTGAATTTTATTTTTAAAATGGAGACATTAGCCAAGTGATATTTGGCCTTTTAAAAAAATGGAGACATTGGCCAAATTTGGGGCAATTTTGCACATGGAGGGAAGTATTGATGTTGGGAGTCACTCCTTGCCCGGGGTCGTTGGTGGGTGGTGTGTGGAGGGATTTGTAAGTTTTCCCTCTCCTTCTATAAATAAATTTGTAAATTTTCTTTTATTTTTGTTAAATTAGTGTCCTCGAAAACCTCATTGGGCACGCAGATTATGGATTCAGCGTCCTCAAACATGAGAGAGAGTTTAAGATGTTCAAACTTGATAAAGGAATGTTATTATTCTTCCTTTCATATCTTGTGTGTCTGTTCATTGAATTAATGTTGTTGAATGAATACAGGTGTGGTTACCAACTGATCTTTCATTATGGCCAGGGAGCCAAAAAGGAGGTAATGAGAGGTAAATCCAGACTGAAGTGCAGGCGTATTAAATAGACTAAACACAATATAAAGACAATAAAAGGAATTCAATGCTAATGCATTTAAACGCAAACTTTTATTTGACAGAAAGAAGGCAACGAGAGGTATGGTCAGACTGAGACATATCGTTGTAAATTCAGATTGAAGCTTCATTAAATGAAGGTTGTTGAATGAATATAGGTATGGTTATCAAGTGATCTTTCATTATGGCCAGGGAGCCAGAAAGCAGGAAATGAGAGTTAATTCAGACCGAAGGGCATAATAAACACAATCTGAACATAAGTAAAAGGAAATTCAATGTTAGTGCATTTGAAGGCAAACTTTTACTTTACAAAAAGGAGGCAATGAGAGGTATTTTCAGAATGAAACATATAGATGTAAATTCAAATTGAAGGTTCATTGGGTCGAAGAGGAGCATTCTATAGCCCAATAGGGAGGAGATGTGTAACTCCTTCCGTGCTCATCCTATAAATGACAAGTGTCTTTTATAAAAAATAACATGTAGACTCAGATCAGATTTAAAATATTTGGAACAACATTTATATAAAACTACATAAATGAGATAAATCAAAACCATAAGCATTGCATTACACACTTCGTCGACATTTCCAATCTAAAAAAGAACTTGCATTTCTTAGAGGGGTCAGTGCAAGCTAATGAGGGTCACTTTTGGCGCGTTAGATGCAATAGAAAACTGAAAAAGAAGGCATCCCTCAACTTACTTAGATTTTTTGAGCTACTTACGCAAAATATCTTGCATTGAGTAAAAAAGATGAAATGTAGGAAATTGAATCACGTTTCCGAATATATAACTTTTATGTATTGAAAATTTGCATAGCTATGTCAAGTTTCATTTTTCCTAGCAGTCACTTTTTATTTTTCAAGCAATGATAAGGTATATGTTTTTGTGGGTAGAGCCTTTGAGGGCCTAAATGATGGAATCAAGTTACAAAAATCGGCATGCATGTAGAGAACACATAGCACTTGTGCGCCATTATTTTTCAAAAATTAAATTAGTAATTTTATAATTTTTTTATAATTGTCTAAGTGATCAAACCTCGAAAATAGTACCTCTTTTGTGGGTGGAGCCTTTGAAGGTCTTAATGCAAAAATCTTGAAATGGGTTTTTCATAGAATGTGGAGGTTTTTTTTTGAAATGATTGAGAATTGAAAAAGTTATGGAAGAAACACTAATAGTGTGTTTCATGAGTTAAGGAGGTACGATAGAAAAGAAATTGAAAGAAAATAGGAAAAATTAATATTTCAAAACAAAAGTTACATATTTGGAATCTGCAGAAAAAATGTTATTTGTGTCTAAGATTTTGTCAAAAATGACTCTGTGTAGCATATTGTAACGAGTGTCTAAGCACAGGCTTCTCCAGAAACTGGAAGAAATACCCAATTAGTTTTTTTTTTTCATTAACATAGCACAGGTTTGGAATTACCAAGGAAAACTCCAAGGCATACACATAGGATTATTGTTGACATGTGAGCATGTGACTCGGCCTGGTTTAGGCTATACAAAACACGAGCGTGTTCTGTTTAAATTCAAAAATATTGCCGCGCTTTTAGATGTACATAACACGCTTGCGTTATATAACTACATAATACGTACGCGTTATATAGTTAAAAAACATGCTCGCGCTATGCAAATCATAAAATACATGTTTAATACTTGAGAAAGAGGGGGTGTGGAAGACTCAAGGGAATTTTTGTTTAATATTTGAGAAGGGGTGGGGAAGGGTCAAGGGAATCTATGGTTAATATTTAATAGGGTTGGGAAAGGGTCAAGGGCTTAGAAGGATGTTGGAAGCTTGAGTGGGGAGAGATGAAGGGAATGAGAACATGATGGGCTACAGGGGGTGAAGGGAAGTGGATCTTGAGAGCACTATTAGGAGTAGAATAGGTTCTAAAGAGGTATAGGGTTAGAAGTTGAAAGTGAGACTTGAGTGACAAGGGGGAATGGATGGAGGCAAGGGGGATGTGAGAGAGAAATAAAGAATACAAGGGGGGGGAGACATAGAGCGAGGGAGGGAGAGGGATAATGGGGAGGAATGGATTTAGAGGGAGTGAGAGATAGATGGGGATAGAACGAAATAAAGAGATAGGAAGGGAGGGATAGAAAGTGTTGGTGGGAGACATGCAGGGAGTGGTGGCTATGGAGAGAGAGAGAGAAAGAGAGAGAGAGAGAGAGAGGAAGGGAGGGACAGAAAGTGTTGGTGGGAGACATGCAGGGAGTGATGGCGATGGAGAGAGAGAGAGAATATGAGAGGAGGGGGAAGGGCCATAAAGTGTGTGAGAGAGAGGGAGTGATGGAGAGATTGGGATAGGTTGAGGGAAAGATAACATGAGGGAGGGATAGAAGGTGAGAGAGAGATAGGCGATGAGAGAGGGAGGGAGAGAAGGTAGGGTGAGGGATGGAGGGAGAAAGGTGGAGATATATATGTATGGAGGGGGGATGGGTTTGAGAATGGAAAGGGACATAATGTGTGTGTATGTGTGTGTGTTTGAGAGAGAGAGAGAGAGAGAGAGAGAGAGAGAGAGATTGATGGTTGGGGAGAGAGAGACTAGAGGGAGTTGTGAGCATCATATTCTTCATCAGCATCATATTCTTCATCATCATCATCTTCATGACCATCATCGTCATCATCAACATTTTCATCATCATCACCATCATCATCACCATCATCATCACCATCATCATCATCATCATCATATTCCTCATCAAATCAACATCTCCATCATCATCATCGTCATCTTCTGAACATCATCATGATCATCATCTAAACATCACCATCACCATCATCATCAACATCTTCATCATCATCACCATCACCATCACCATCATCATCAACATCTTCATCATCATCACCATCACCATCATCATCAAAATCTTCATCGTCATCACCATCACCATCTTCATCATCATTGTCATCTCTAGGTTCCCCATCAACATCAACATCTCCATCATCATCATCTTCTTCATCATCGTCATCTTCATCACCATCATCATCATCATCATCAACATCTTCATCATCATCACCATCATCATCATCTTCTTCCTTGAATCCGATCAACATCTCCATCATGTCACCATCATCTGCTTCATCATCATCATCATCATCTGAACATCGCCATCACCATCACCATCATCATCAACATCTTCATCATCATTACCATCACCATCATCATCAACATCTTCATCGTCATCACCATCATCATCATCATCATTGGCATTTGTAGGTTCCTCATCAACATCTCCATCATCATCATATTCTCCATCATCATCATCTTCATCACCATCATCATCAGCATCAACATCTTCATCATCATCACCATAATCATCATCACCATAATCATCATCTTCATCATCATCAGATCAACATCTCCATCATCATCATCTTCTTCATCATCTTCACCACCACCACCATCATCATCATCATCTTCATCGCCATCTCCATCATCTTCAACATCTCCATCATCATCACCATCACCATCATCATCATCTTCATGACCATAAACATCTCCATCATCATTGTCATCTCCCCCTTCCTCATCAACATCTCCATCATCATCATCATCATCATCATCACCATTTGAACATCACCATCACCATCATCGTCAACATCTTCATCATCATCACCATCAACATCATCATCATCATCATCACCATCATCATCATCATCAAAATATTCATCATCATCACCATCACCATCACCATCACCATCTTCATCATCATTGTCATCTCTAGGTTCCCCATCAACACAACATCTCCATCATCATCATCATCTTCTTCATCATCATCATCTTCATCACCATCATCATCATCATCAACATATTCATCATCATCACCATCATCATCATCATCTTCCTCATCAGATCAACATCTCCATCATGTCACCATCATCTTCATCATCATCATCATCATCATCCGAACATCACCATCACCATCATCATCAACATCTTCATCATCATTACCAGCACCATCATCATCAACATCTTCATCGTCATCACCATCGTCATTGGCAGCTGTAGGTTCCTCATCAACATCTCCATCATCATCATCTTCATCACCATCATCATCATCATCATTGGCATCTATAGGTTCCTCATCAACATATCCATCATCGTCATCTTCTCCATCATCATCACCATCATGATCTTCTGAACATCATCATGATCATCATCTAAACATTACCATCACCATCATCGTCAACATATTCATCATCATCACCACCATCATCATCATCAAAATCTTCATTGTCATCACCATCACCATCTTCATCATCATTTTCATCTCTAGGTTCCCCATCAACACAACATCTCCATCATCATCATCTTCTTCATCATCATCATCTTCATCACCATCATCATCATCATCAACATCTTCATCATCATCACCGTCATCATCATCATCTTCCTCATCAGATCAACATCTCCATCATGTCACCATCATCTTCATCATCATCATCATCATCATCCGAACATGACCATCACCATCACCATCATCATCAACATCTTCATCATCATCGCCATCATCTTCATCAACATCATCATCTTTATCATCTTCATCTGCATCATGATCATCTTCATTGTCATCACCCTCCTCCTCATCATCATCTTTATCATCTCCATCTTCATCATGATCATCTTCATTGTCATCACCCTCCTCCTCATCATCATCTTTATCATCTTCATCTGCATCATGATCATCTTCATTGTCATCACCCTCCTCCTCATCATCATCTTGTGCACTTATGCACTTAGGGATTAATGTTTAGAAGAGGGTCTAAAGGCCTTTATGGGGGAGGGGCTCTAGGAACAAGGTAAGACAGAGAGGGCAAGGGGGAGGGATAAAGGTGTAGAGGGTTAGTGATTAAGGGAGAAGAAAAGAGAGAGTGCTATAGGGAGGGATAATGACGAAGATAAAGAGAAGGTGGAGAGATGGAGAGTGGGGTGGTAGGGACATTGCTGGAGTAAGGGAGAGAAAGAAACATGAAAGAAACATGTAGGGAGGGATGTAGGGAGAATGAGGGACAAATATTTAGAAAGAGATAGGGGGTATCTAGGGATTATTGGGAGAGAGATAGGGGGTATTAAACCATACAATACATTTGTCCCCACACTAAAATCATTTGTTTTGTATGTAACCATATAAATTATTAGTTTTCTTTTGATTTTGTTCATTGCCCTAGCCATGCACCTAACCTATTTATTGTGCTTGAAAATATCGCATACGCATTTTTTCACTACATATCGCGCACGCGTTTTTGCTTTATATAACGCGTGCACATTTTGTAACTCCATAAACAGTGGACTATCCCTGTATGAGATCAACTTCACTCTGTTCGAGCCAAAACAACACTACCGCGATTTTTCGAACAGCACGAGCCCGCCATTGGAAATTCTCACACCCTACACCAACTCCATCATTATTTTTTTTATGTAGGTGCAGCATTGAGGACATCTTTCATCGTTGCTCAGTGTGGTGTTGGGTTATATGGCCATATTTGAAGAAGATAATCAGCAAGCTTGAAGAATCTCCAATTGAATAACACCAAAGATAAGGCCTTTGAAAGATTCATTTTGCCTATATTTGAGGAGCACACAAGATAAGATATCAAGCTTCAAGACCATTTCATGTTGATGGTGGATATACACAAGTGTACAAGAGAATCAAAGAGCCCAAACAATTTATGATTTAAATTCCATTTGCTTATTATTGAAGAGCTTGTAATTGAGGAGGAACAAAAACAAACTATATTGAATTGATCATTGTGGTGATGGGAAATGCAAGTAACCGAGTAAACAAATCAACAAGGAAGAAGAGACCTCAAGAAGTCATTGAAGAAGAGAAAGAAAAGAAAAGAATATACATGATGAATCGGAGGATTTCTTTGGAAACTAATCCAAATCCAATTGTAGAGGATACCACGGTTCATCCTATTAATCCATGACAAGAGGGACCTTCAATTTCCACAATAGTTGTTGAACAAGCACCCCATGGAAGTAATCAAGAAGCAAAACGTAGGTGCTCATTAGGGGATGTTTCAATTCCCACTTCAAGTCAAAGTGATAAGTTACCATATCAAGATGAAGCTCACGAAGAAACACAAAATTTGCTTTCCGGATGTGGTTATACAAGCGATGAAGTCAGAGAGGCGTTGGACATTTTTCCTACTATTGAAGAAGAGAATGTTATCCACACCATTGATGAGGATGTTGGACTTCCACAAACCATCGATGAGGATGTTGGACTTCCACCATCCAACTACCAGGAAGAGAATGAAGGACACCAAGCTACTATTGAAACGCCAGAGCGTCTTGGTGATGCGCTACATGGTACAATTCCAACCCCCTTACCTCCATTAGCAAGCACACATTGAAGAACTCCGAAGCATATACAAGTTGATGAAAGTCTCATCAATTCCATTGAAGGTACGCTATCTAAACGTAGTATTGCTTATAAAACTCAACAGATACTTGATAAATATTTTGTTTCTAAATGTGATGGAGATAAATGTAGATTATTTTTATCATTGTTAAAATCTAGGAGCATGAATGTTGTTAGGAAAAAGTTAGGGATAAAGATGATAAAGAATTATGAACCAAGTTCTCATATAGTTAAAAGCCTAGTAGATGAATTTGGTAAAATTGGTAAGAACACACGTTCAAAAGACCGCAATGCTGCTAGAGGTAATCGCACGCCAGGAGACCAACGGAGTCGACGGTTCGTCGGTCTAACGTCTGGTTTCCGAGTTATGTCGAGTTGCAAGTCGCATGAAAATGCCGTTCAGGGACACTTGGTGAATTTCTGTCTGGGATCCAAAAAGAAAACGGAGCAGGAATATTGCGTGCCATTGGCTCCTACAAGTGTGTGTGGGAAATGCCGACGTGGGAACACTGCAAACACTGGCTCGGGGGAGGTTTTTGCAGAGTTGACCCACCAATGTGAGATTGCATGCAATTAAACTAAGCAAAACCCTATTTTACGAAATGAATGCACAATGAAGCCACTGGGCCATGGGGAGACGAGGGAGAGGGCCCCCTAGAGGTAATCGCATGCCAGGAGACCAACGGAGTCGACGGTTCATCGGTCCGACATTCGATTTCCGAGTTATGTCAAGTTGCAAGTCGCATGAAAATGTCGTTCAAGGACACTTGGTGAATTTCCGTCCGGGAGCCAAAAAGAAAACGGAGCAGGAAGATTGCGTTCCGTTGGCTCCTGCAAGTGTGTGTGGGAAATGCCGATGTGGGAACACTGCCAACACTCGCTCGGGGGAGGTTTTTGCAGAGTTGAACCACCAATGCGAGATTGCATGCAATTAAACTGAGCAAAACCCTAGTTTACGAAATGAATGCACAATGGAGCCATTGGTCCATGGGGAGACAAGGGATAGGGTCCCCTAGAGCTAATCACATGCCAGGAGACCAACGGAGTCGACGGTTCATCAGTCTGATGTCTGGTTTCCAAGTTATGTTGAGTTGCAAGTCGCATGAAAATGTCGTTCAGGGACACTTGGTGAATTTCCGTCTGGGAGCCAAAAGGAAAATGGAGCAACAAGATTGCGTGCCGTTGACTCCTGCAAGTGTGTGTGGGCAATGCTGATGTGGGAACACTGCCAACACTGGCTCAGGGGAGGTTTTTGCAGAGTTGACCCACCAATGCGAGATTGCATGCAATTAAACTGAGCAAAACCCTAGTTTACGAAATGAATGCACAATGAAGCCACTAGGCCATGGGGAGATGAGGGAGAGGGCCCCCTAGAGGTAATTGCATGCCAGGAGACCAACGGAGTCGACGGTTCATCGGTCCGACGTCTGGTTTTCGAGTTATGTCGAGTTGCAAGTCAGATGAAAATGCCGTTCAGGGACACTTGGTGAATTTCCGTCCATGAGCCAAAAAATCAAACGGAGCAGCAAGATTGCGTGTCGTTGGCTCCTGCAAGTGTGTGTGGGTAATACCGATGTGGGAACACTGCCAACACTGGCTCGAGGGAGGTTTTTGCAGATTTGACCCACCAATGCGAGATTGCATGCAATTAAACTTAGCAAAACCCTAGTTTATGAAATGAATGCACAATGAAGCCACTAGGCCATGGGGAGATGAGGGAGAGGCCCCCCTAGAGGTAATCGCACACCAGGAGACCAACGGAGTCGACGGTTCGTCGATCCGACGTCCGGTTTTTGACTTATGTCGAGTTGCAAGTCGCATGAAAATGTCGTTGAGGGACACATGGTGAATTTCCGTCCGGGAGCCAAAAAGCAAACGGAGCAGCAAGATTGCATGTCGTTGGTTCTTGTAAGTGTGTGTGGGAAATTCCGACATGGGAACACTTCCAACACTGGCTCGGGGGAGGGTTTTGCAGAGTTGACCCACCAATACGAGATTGCATGCAATAAAACTGAGCAAAACCCTAGTTTACGAAATGAATGCACAATGAAGCCACTGGGCCATGGGGAGACGAGGGAGAGGGCCCCCTAGAGGTAATCGCACGCCAGGAGACCAACGGAGTCGACGGTTCATCAATCCCACGTCCGGTTTCCGAGTTATGTCGAGCTGCAAGTCGCATGAAAATGTCATTCAGGGACACTTGGTGAATTTCCGCCCGGGAGCCAAAAAGCAAACGGAGCAAGAAGATTGCATGTCGTTGGCTCCTGCAAGTGTGTGTGAGCAATGCCGACGTGGGAACACTGCCAACACTGGCTCGGGGGAATTTTTTGCAGTATTGACCCACCAATGCGAGATTGCATGCAATGAAATTGAGCAAAACCCTAGTTTACGAAATGAATGCACAATGAAGCCACGGGGCCATGGGGAGACGAGGGAGAGGGCCCCCTAGAGGTAATCGCACGCCAGGGGACCAACAAAGTTGACGGTTCATTGGTTCGACATCCGGTTTCTAGGCTATGTCGAGCTGCAAGTCACATGAAAGTGTTGTTCAGGGACAAGAGACACAACATTTTATCCCGGGAAACCCTCATGGGGAAGAAAACCTAGGAACCTTTCTTAGAATAATTATATGTTTAGAAATCAAGTACAATGAAACCATGAACAAACCCTGACCCTGAAGGGTTTTACCACATGAAAAAACCTTAATGACACATGAAAACAAGAGTACTTATCTACATGAAGATGACCTCCAAGCTATAAGGATAACCAAGCATATCCTTCCCAACCAACATTAGAAGGCACTTTATTTCTCGAATCCCTAGGTAACGTTTGTTCCTTTCACCAATGTTGCTTTGAGCACTTGTATGTAGTTACTCGTATGTAGTGTTGAATCTAATTGTACAATCAAATATTGGGCGTTGATGAAATGTGTAGCATGTATTGCACTTAGTTTTATTAAATTACACTTGAACATTGACTTAAATTGTAATTTAATCATCCAAACTCACAAATTTTAATTACACCTATCCAATTAGTGTGCATGAGTGAGTTCGTTGAAACCTTGAAAAACATTGTATTGCATTTTGTTTGATTAAATTACACGAGCAAGAAATTTGACATAAGTTGTAATGATCATCCAAAATCACAAATGTTAATTAGATACCAATTAGTGCACGCATGTAGTGAGTTCGTTGAAACCTTTAAATATAATAGTTTGTTCTTTTGACATAGCACATTCATGAGTAATAGATAATCCACACAAATCAACACATTAGATTGACACAAGAACACGTGGAAACTGAAGAACAAATACAAAGTGAAATGTATCATTCATTTATAAGTGAAATTTCAATGTGCATGTCTCCAAAAGTACATATATCCAAAAGTGTCCAAAAGTGCATGTCTCCAAAAGTACATGTATATCCAAAAGTATTCAAAAGTACATGTATCCAATGAAGTCAATGTACATGTCTCCAAAAGTACATGCACAATAAAGTCAATGTACATGTCTCCAAAAGTGAATGTATCGAAAAGTACATATATATACAAAAGTATCCAAAAGCACATGTGTCCAAAACTATCCAAAACTATCAAAGCCCCATGTACATGTATCCAAATGTACATATATCCTATAAGACACATCAGGGTGCATCTCTGGATCTTGCAAATTAAATATCAATTGTTAAATTCAACTAACTATGTACACTAATACATTAGCTCAACAATTAACTCAACAATTATCAACTGGTGCATGGAAAGTGCATGAAACACTTGGTCACTGAAGGACATCTCACCTCAATTGACAAAGGAGATTGTGTTGCTTGTGTAGCAGATGGAACCGTTGGTTGAACATCCAGGATGGTCGAACCAGGGGGGCCAGGAACTACTCCTGCTGGTGGTGGCTACAATGAAAAAATGTTGAAATAGTTAGAAATGCATGGATAAACAATAGACAACAATAATAAACTATGTAAAGATAATGTTGAAATAGTTACATACCTATGTGTGATCAGTTGACATTACAGATGCGGCACTGACTTCTGTATCAACCATCGATGAGAGGTTTTCAGTAGACAACTCGGGTTCCTGATGCAGTAAACATGCAATTCAAACATTAACAAAAACAATTTATGCACTGGATTTCAAGTTAAACAACAAATATCATTGAAGGATATACATTACCATGGTGTGAATAAGCCCATGGTCATGGGTAGCTGGAGTCTTTCTAGGAGTAGAATGCCTCACATACACATGACCCTTGTTCACGAATGGCCTGGAGGGAGATACAAATCCAGGCAATGGTCCAGATGTCTCGGATGGTGCCTACAGTCAGCAAGTGTTCATGTAGTTAGACATGCATGATTCAACAAACAAACATGTATTTAAAAAATGCCATTTTTAATTGTTTACCTGGAGCCCAGATGTTTCATGGGACGGTACGACCATGGGTGCTACCCACATTACCTTGCCCCAATGAAGGATCTACCATCTGCAAGTTTAATAATTGTAAATATTATACCGTAGATAGCATTAGTGAACTAAAATGTAAAGTATGTGGAAATTAACAAATTAACAAGTATTAAAAAACTGAAATTTTAAAATGTTTACCTCAGTGTGAGATACGACAATAGGTGCTATATAAGATGGGCCTACCAAATGGGTAGCATCATGCCCCCCTATAGAGTCTGGAACATCTAGCTCTGGGGCGTCGCTGCTGGCATAAAGAATCAACTGCAAGTTCACAAAATTAATATATTAGCTCAAATTATATATATGTGTACAAAGACGAAAATAAATGAAGAATTTATTACAATTAACCATCAACATACCTCTCTCAAAAACCCACTGAAGGCAACATCTGAGGCAAGACCATAGCAGGGATGACCACATGATGTGCACTCGTGAGGATCAGTACTAGGATGGGGATGTGTCGATGGTCTTGCACTAGTGGATGGTCCTACACTAGTGGATGGTCCTGATGGTCCTGCACTAGTTGATGGTCCTGCATGGCGACGAGCTGTTGTATGTACCACACTAGGGACAGATGTCCCTTCCTCACCCATATGTTGAACCATAGTGCCATGGCGAACAACCGCCCGTGCCAAAATCAAAAGTGCATCTCGTGTCTGTGGAATAATACGATGTGCAGGTGGGACATCTGGCCCAGGCAACTGCCTGCGAGGTGCAGGGATAGGGCAATCCTGGTCTCGAAGCCTCGCATTGGGTCATTTTTGGGGCATCCCCCCACCGATCCCCTAAAACTACAAGATGTCAAAATAGTTTACGTGTTTATGTAACACAAACTCTGCGTACATCTTTCGAAGGAAATACAAGGGAATTTCCCTGTTGTTGTGTGGTGGCATATCAAAAACCATGTACCATCTGTCCATCCAGTTATCAACAAATGGTTGAAACATGCACCACTCAATGGAGATATGCGGCCTGTTTACATTTGGGATTTCCCCCGTCCGAGGCTCCCTAAACAATGCAAATATGAGCTCTTTGGATATTTTCAACTTTTTTATTGCATTGTAGTCTAGCCCATCAGCATATTGTTGTCTTTTTCTTTCTCTTTATGATGTAATATCATATAGTACATTGCTAGACTGTGAAATGGTGTCAACAATTGCATCCAAGCTTGATGCAAGCGAGCAACGAATCTTGTCACCACCACTAAAAGCTGCACTAATTCCCCTCAGGTGGGAAAGCTCAATCAGTATCTCGACATTGGTGTCCATAGCCGCAACTGCAATAAAGACATCAATACGAAAATCATTAGAAACATATACATGGTATATAATGACATCTCTTTAAAATTAAAAATGTATTAAATCAAACTCAAGTAAGCAATTTAATGGAATTCACTTACATACATTTAAAACTTAAAATTAAACATTTAACAATTAAAAAGTAAGTTTCGTTCAACTTCTTTCTAGAAGTTAAGGCACTTCTTAACCCTCATTGGTGACTTTTCCATGCAAACTTGGGTTTAAAGTTCTTAGAATTTAGGAGTGTTATTTTGACATGTTTTGGCCTTTACGTCCATTGCAGAAAACAATATTTCAATCAACTTCATAAGCTAACATTAAATTTATTGATTTCAACATATTACGCCTTGTGGTTGGAGGGGAGGACAAAGTGGCATGGAATGAAATGGATATGTATGAGTTTGCACACCTTTGCATTGCTTGGTCCACTCATTGAACCCCAGGTTCTATGCTTAGGATTGGCTCAGTGGTGGGTTGGGATCCTCATCCAGAGTCCCTCCTCACATGGATGGAGATATCTCAGAGGGGATGAAGATAGCATTTAGATGGCTACTTCAGGATAGAGACCACCTTGAGGTGGTGGAGGAGGAATTTTATGAGTTTTCTAGTGGCACTAGGAGATTTGGAGGATATGAGGTGATTAGAGACATGGGGGTTAAGAAACCCCTTGTTTGGTGGACAACTCATGGGGAAACATGCCCTCTTCTACAAAAGATAGCCTTGAGGGATGCCTTTCCTGATGAGATGGGTTTGGACAATAGTACTGAGTTGGCATTAGCCAACATGGATCTTAATGATCCAGTGCTAGAGACGGTCACTTTTGATGAGGGTGATCGTATGGAGGGGTCATCCTCCACACCAGTAGATGCAGTTAGTCAGATTGGTAGAGAGGAGGAGGAGGAGGAGGAGGAGGATCATGGCAGTGATGAGTTTGTTGATTCAGGCATGGAGGAGGACTATTGAGTCATTGACAGATGGGATTCTTCCATCTTGATCCACTCCTTTTTTGTATTTACTATTAGACTATTAGACTATTAGTCTATTTGGCATTTGCCAGTGCCTAGTGGCATTCTGACATCTATGTAATACATTTTGATTTTGATGACTTAATGAGAAATATGGTTCCGAGTCTCTGACATGCATCTATGTGTCTCAATGTCTCGTTGTGATTTGTGATTGTGAATGAAAAATGTGTTGTGATTTGTGAATGATCTAATTTCTATTGAATATTTCATATTTGTAATTGTAAATGTAATTTGGATTGAATATTTGTAATTGTAAATGTTAAATTTTATTGGATCTATATGTCTATATTTTTAAATTTTAATATATTTTAAAAAAATATATATATATAGATGTATATAAAACGTGTCCTACGTGTCCTAATTCCAAGGGTCACCGTGTCCCGTGGGGACACTCGTGTCCCGTGTCCTCATGTTAGGTGACTTAGATGGATACATTGTAGAAAGGGGGGAGTTCTATTTTTTTCAATTTTTGGTTAGATTAGGAATTTTTGAGTTTTTGAAAAGGGATTCATTTTAATTATTCACTCATCTTGGTTGAGGGAGATGTGAATTTAATTAGAGATTGGTTTATTCCCAATTTTATCAATATTACAAAACTAGGTTGTTTTAAACAATAAAAAATAGTAATTTAGGTTAAGAAATGACAAAAAAATGGTATGGGTGAATGAATTACCTAATTAGATGACAATCCACCGGTGAATTTTCCTCCCCTCCAGCTAAATCGAGCTCCACCGATACTCCAGTGCACACAAACCATCCTTGTCCAACCTCTATTTCGTGTTTCTGATGCGTGAAGAGCGCCGCGGGTGGTCGGGGGTGGTTGGGACTATGTTTTTAAATTGATTTTAGATTTCAATAATGCGTACGCGTTTTGTAACTACATAACGCGTACACGTTTTGTAGTTCTATAACGCGTACGCGTTATGGTTACCTATTCTACATGTCCAGTGACATGTCAGGCTCGGGTCTTATCATGGCAGGTGCTAAGTATCAGAAACGCATTATGTTTTTATGTATCAGGAACGAGTTTTGAAAAAGTAGGATTGCATCTAAAGTGACCCTCATCTTCTTGCACACACCCAGAGTTGTGATCCCTATCGGCCCTTGGTAGATCCCCTTTTAGATGGATCTATGTTGGTTATCTGTTCATTAAATGAAGGTTATTGAATGAATATAGATGTAGTTACCAAGTGATCTTTCATTATGGACAGGGAAACAGAAAGGAGGCAGTGAGAGGTAAATTCATACTTAAGGGAATAAGTATAAGTATTATAGTAAACACAGTAAGAAGACAAGCAGAAGGAAATTCAATGGGAGTGCTTTTAAAGACAAACTTTTACTTGAGGCAATGAGCAGTATTTTCAAACTTAAACATATAGCCGTAAATTCAGATTGAAGAGTAGGAGTGTTCTAACAAAGATAAGTAAAAGAAAATTCGATGACAATGCAATTAATGCCAAACTTCTACTTGAGTAGATAAAGGAGGCATTAAGAGGTAAATTCAGAAAGAGACATACAGTCATCTTTAAACCTAGTGATAAAAATAGAAAGGGTAATTCCTAAAATAGGGCAAGTTGAAAAGTACAAGAATAGAGATGGATTTTTCTAGCATAAAGCAAAAGAAATGTAGTAGGTTGTTACTAAATAGAGAAGGATTCTTCTAGCGGAAAGAAAAAGAAGCGTAGTAGGTTGTTGACTAGATTGGATTTGAAGGAGCCCTCTGCTAAAAATGGATAATGGGAAAAGAGCAATATTATAAACAGGTGGTTGAATTGAAGGAGTGAAGCATACCAGAAAGATGTTGATTGAAAAAGGGACGTGAATTATCTTAGTTGTTATGTTTAGTGGTATTTTCTACAGTTTAAGTGAGTGAGATGATTACTTTTGTGATATAGACTTCACAAATATGGATAAAGAATTGTCGGTCTCATCCTACTCTTCCAGTATTCGCATGCTGGGCCATTTGGTGTGATCGAAACAAAGTTTTATTTGAGAACCATACCCCCTCGCTGGACCATACATTTAATGTTTTCCTGTCTCAGTATCCCTTATATCCAAATTTGGAATCTATTCCTGGTAAGAGGGATATTGAATATTTTCAGCCAACATACAAGGACCCGGTCTTATTCTTCGATGGGGTAGCAAATATGGGAAATTGTGGTGTTGAGGGGGTTATTTTCCTTAGCTCGGAGCATTTTTACAACCTCCGTTTGAAATGTGGTAGAGGGACAAACATGAAGGCTGAGTTATTATCTCTATGGTGTGTCATCCGTGTGGCAAATATCTTTGGGTTGGCATATGTAAAAAATTTCGGTGATTCAAGAGTCACTATCAAATGGGCGAGGGGTGAATATGAATTGAAGGTATTAGAGCTGGAATATTGGTGCAGCAGAATCCGGGGGGAATTGAATAGCTTCAGGAATTATACTCTGGAACATATCTACAGGGAATTCAACTCACAGGTGGATCAGCTATCCAAGCTTGCATTGGATGGGGAGGAGGGGATTCTACAATGGGAGGAAACTGTGAAAACTGCTTGATCGACTCTGGAAATATGTTTTTTTTCTGCACTAGATAGACTATAAGAATGCCAATCTTTTTGGTCTTCTTGTTTTTTCTGTTGTTTTTTTCTATGGTCGTTTTATGTAAATCAGTTGGAAAATGTGATCATGAACATATAGCAGCTTGCTTCTTGACTATCTTCGACATCATGTACTATTTGATTCAGTAATATGAATATCAATAGTATGCTTTTTTCGCGGGAAAAAAAAAGACTTCACAAATATAATTATAAACAAAAATACTAAAACCAAAGATAAATTTAGCTATATTGTAATACACATTATATAAATATATAACAAATTTTAATTACAAAATCTATTTAATCCAAATCAGCAATTTTCGACTCAAACTATATGTATTTGGATATATGTACAAACAATTTTAAACTATTTGGATATCTGGACAAACATCTCAGTACTATTTGGATATCTGAACAAACATCACTGAGAGATAGTTGTAATGCTTTTGAATTTGTATTTTAAATATCACTTAGAATACCCTGAATTGTTAAAAAATTGTTAGGATTTTCCCTAGTGAAGAATATTTATTTGCACAAAGAATCAATCGCAAAACATTTTTAAAATTATTTTGCCTCAGTCAAGACTTATGATTTCATCCGCAAGAATTTACTGAGCGTCATGTGTCAGCAAGGGTCTGATTTTCACTGTACTTGTTTTCATCAGTTGTAGTCAGTCATGATCATGCAACTTTTCAAAGTATATTTAGTCAATTGAGCAATTGAACATGTCAAGTTGAATATGCCATTGTTTTCAAGCCTGTAGCAATATTGTCTTTAGTATGTTTTAATTTGTATATAATGGAATTGATATTGTTGGTGTTCAAAGTGGAATTGTTTAGAATAATATCATATTCATCCATAAACGAGCATCAATCCATCTTAACTCTAGCTCTATTGAGTATTGGGAATGATCAAATTCTTTGAGGTGCAAACCTTTCTTCTAGTTTAAAACTCTAAAAGGAGTTTATTTCTCAAGGGATTTGATTCCTCTTTGTGCTTGATAAATCTAAATTTAAGATGGATCTATAATGCTAATTAGTCAAAATATCATAAAAACATTTGACAATGCCTTTACATTTGCTGCAGTGAAATGAGACAAGAATGGTTGAAATTATGATGACTTACAATGGTTGAAATTATGATGACTTACACGTGAGAAAAAATATATTCTATGTATATATAAATTCATATGATTACCTGAGTGAACATTAATGATGAGTCTATCTTACACAACTTTTATCACATGCATTTGCTTATGTTCAATGTTTATATGAATGAGCATGTTATAAGTTTCAATGTATATTTAATGTATTCCTACTTACACTTAATGAGCCACTAACATAGATTTGCAAGCTAATTTTTTCTCTTTTTCACCTCCCCACCCCCATCCTCGTGAGTGTGGGGTCTTCCACACACTAACCTAATCTTAAAAGTAGCACACCAACCTAATCTTAAAAGTAACACACAACATTCACGATGTCAAATAATTGACATAATAACAATAAGGGGTTATCTGCTAACACTCCCTCATAACAAATAATATATATATGTTATTTAATCTTCATTAAATTATCTCTTCGTTTGAGCCAATATGGTTTTTTTTGCAACTTTGACTTACAACTACAAAATGTACACATCATTTTTGTTGATGCCCATATAAAAGAATTCTTGAATCCACTAGGTTACATCAAGGTCCACATTTCTGGTACTCGTCAAGTCTTAGAGGAAAAAATATTGTACCTTATTCGTCAACAACTTGCAAATCATTAAAATTTAACCTTTCATTAATCATAACTTGGTATTAAACACCATTTATCTCAAACTCTAAGATTACCTCAATTCAATAGCTCCTCAAACGTGATCAAGCAATCTCTTCATCTTCAATCTATGATTCATGATCAAATTAGAATACAAGTACACCTAATCACCCTTGTGTCTTCCTAAATAACTTTAAGTTACATCCTCTCTTTTATGCTTACCTTACTCGTAGACATAAGACTAATTATGCATCATTATGCTACAACTTGCAAGCTTGAAGAATAGGTTGTTGAGCCCAGAATTGGCCCTTTTTGACCATCATTTATCATCGTCCCTTCCCTTGTCTTACACCAATTACCTTGGCAATTCAACTTATTGTCCTTATCTATTCCCCAAATTACCAAGGTATGGCCGATTATTGTTTTATTGTGTTAATACTTATGATTGTGATGATTAAAGCTGTGCATCTCTTAATCTGTGCTAACATGATGCGATTTATGAAGGTAGTAAGACAATAGACTGCAGGAAGATCGGAGCTGAACAAGTCATGAAGGAACGTTCATCGCTTGTGGAAGGTTCCTTGGGGCTTAAATCGTCAATCAAGGCACAGTCGTGGCAGGGCAGCTGTAACAGAAGAACTATCTTAAGTATGTCGCTGCTCAAATCCAGCTGTGAGCTGGAAGGACCGTCACTCTTGGGACAATTAATACTTCTCTCATATTTGGATATTTTAGTTCTGCCACGCATTGTAACAGCTAGATTATTTAGGGCGCCTGAAGATCAGAGATCTTCATGGCTGCCCAATTATAGGTTTAGATGTTGCAAATTGTATGTATAAATATGGGGAATTGCCTCGACTGAGGGGTTGGACAGCAAACAATTAATTTACCTTGTATTAGCATCCAAGCCAAAACTGTGTACTCATTCTTCTGTTAATATAAGGAGTTACTTCTGAGTTAAAGAAGAGTGTTGTTCAACCAGCGTCTCTGTGTGAAGACTGGGCCCGTCTTCCACAGAGATTGCTGCGTTAATTTAGGATTTCATCTTTCTCGTTGTGTGATGCTTTGTTCTTTCTTCTATACGCAGCAGCAATACTCATTGTGTGGATTTCTCAGTAATTGATTATATTTTTGTGAGATTGGTGAATGGTATCGAATAACAGTCGACTGAGCCAGGTTTGTTTTACATATTTCAATTTCTGTTCACACTGCTGTGTTCATCCTACAGCTGAGACGTAATCCCAGGAGCTCTTACAAATTAGCTTTCCTGTTATGTGTTGATTGATTTATATTTTGCAATCCAGTTTCTTAGAACAGTTGCTTTAATCTCTTTTATCAAATTCTAGAGTAATGTTCAGGTCATGCTTTATGATTCCCAGCTGATTAAATTAGACAGTTGATTATTTTAGAATGCAATTGAGACTTCCTTCCTGCAATTGTTGATTAGATCTGATCTTACTTCTGCTTGATGCATAATAGAAAAGAATTGTAGTATAGCAGTTAGAAGGCAATTGGGATTGCATAGATTCTTGGGGTGAACATGGATGATAGAAGATAAAAAATTCACTTCTAATGGTTTTGTGTTTAAGCATATATTATGCACTTGTCCTTTGAAATAAAAAGACTTTCTCGGGTTGACAATAAATTTCATACGCTCTGTGTGTTGATATTTAAATATCTACAATTAGAGTGCTTGACATTTTGGCGCCGTTGCCGGGGAAGGATGAAAACTAAACACTAGTCATTAGTTGATCTGATAATTGCTTTTAGTCAGTCTTTTGGTTGATTTGAAATGATCTGCTTCACATGAATACGAGGGGGGTAAAACGCGATCACCTCCCGACCCCCAAAACCCCACAAATTACTAACAGTACAGGTGGTTCGGGTCGTGGTCGAGGTCCACCGCTGGGCAGAAGAACATTCATTGACGACCTTGTTGACAAAACTGATTCAGCTGTCAGATCTCGTCAACAGGGGACTCCTATCAAAAGAGGCCCTACTGATCCTGGAGCGTTAGCATCAGGATCTACAGTGGAAGATACAGGAGCAGCTGTGATTCCTGCATATACTCCTGCTAAAGAAGTAACAGCTGATTCAGCTGTTGCAACCGAAGAATACGCAGTTGTTGCAACCGAAGAATACGCAGCTGTTACAACCGAAGAATACGCAGCTGTTACAACTGAGGTAAAGAACAAAGGAACAAACGAAGGAGAAGATACAGAAGAAAAGATGAGTAATAGACATGAGAACGAAGAGGAAGAAGCAGTGGTACAATACCATCATGAAGATAATTCCCCGCCAGAGACTATGGCTACATTGCAATTTCCAATACAGCAGCTAGAGGGGACAGCTCCTATGAAAAACATCTCACCGTCGGTGTTACCCCGCTTCCATGGCAGGGCGGCAGAGGATCCAGATGAATTCCTTTTTGAATTCGATATCCTCTGTCGTAGCTATGATTATGTCACAGATGCTCAAAAGTTAAAGCTTTTTCCTGCCACCCTGAAGGACAATGCATTACGATGGTTCATGAGCCTTGGGGGAGGGACTGTTGCTAATTGGAATAAGATGAAGCAAGTGTTCCTGGAAAAATATCAGGAATATTGCAACACCAGGGACAAAAGGGAGGAGTTATTCAAGATGGTACAAAAGGAGGATGAAAGCTTGGAGGATTTTGTAGAGAGGTTGCTGTACAATGTGCAGAGAGCTGGACAGACGAACATGGGACTAGATGTGCTTAAGATAATCCTGCTTCGAGGGATCAGGGACGATTGTTTAGACATGCTAAATTTATTAGGAAAGGGAGATATCTCTAAAGAACCCTTTGAGACAATTGTTGAATTATGTAAGAGATACTCCAGGGGATCTTCTAGGCATAACAAGCAGAATAAACGAGATAAGCTGGAACGCGATGTCTTTGACAGAACTCAGAGGTCATCCAATGGGGGAGCTACACGGGCAGAGATAGGCAATCTTCTTGAAAATTTTAAAACAGAAATGATGAGCTCTATCTCTTCAGAGATTGACATCTTGAAGGCCAAGCAAAGACAAGCAGTGGAGGATCTCACACTAGGTGTGTTTTGTCCCCGATGTAGAAAGACTCATCCACTGAAAGAATGCCCTCTTGACAAAGTACAAGTGTGTCAGCTGTGCGAGCTGAACCATGATATGAAAGAATGCCCCACGTTGCCCCAAGTGAAGGCTGTTCTACAGGCATCAACTCCAGAGGTGGATTCAGCCTACTTTATTGCACAGAAGAAACCCTGGCAGCCCCGGAATCAAGGTATGTCTCCCGATTCATTTCCATTTTTGAATAATTTGAATAATTGGAATACTAATATGCAAAATGTGAATACACAATTCCCTTCAAATTATGCTCAGTGGAATTCCCCTCAACCTGCGATGCAAGGTTATAGTTCATGGATTCCTTGGACACAGCCACCTCATCAACCGACTTCATGGTCTCCTGGATGGAGGAACTTCCATCCTGGGAACCAGTTTCCTCAACCACCTCCACCTCAACAGTTACCGTATCCTCCATATCCTCAATTTCAGCAATATCCTCAATACCTACCTCAGCAGTCGCAGCTGCAGCTGCAAAATAATCCTGTGCCTAACATACCAATACGGCCTCAGCTGCCTGCCCAACCTAACCCTAACCCAAATAATAAAACAGTCCAGCAGTTGGAAGCTCTCAATATGCCGGCCTACTCTCTCTCCCCTGTGCCTTGTAATGATATTCGCTTACGATCTGGAAAGCTAGTAGAACATGTAACTGCAGGAAATATTCCATCAACTGTGTATGACAAAGGAGAGAGTTCCCAACATCCATTTGATCCGGTTCCTGTCACTGAGGATGCTGAGCATCCCTCAGATGGGAGGGCTGAAACATTAAACGATGAAGTGGATAACACGCAGCCTACCCAGTTGGTAAGACAACCACCTTATCCTGAGAGATTGATGCTGCCACAAAAAGGGGGGCAACCTCAGTTCAATCTCCTAGGAGAATTGAAGAACCTTTATGTTAAGATTCCCCTTTTACAAGCTCTTCAAGATGTACCTATCTATGCTAGAACTGTTCGGGACCTGTGCACTAAAAGACCGGGAAGGAAACCCAGAGATCCTCCTACTGTTCATGTTATAGGGAATTTATCCGCTTTAATGACTGGAAAAACCCCTATAACTAAGTATGAGGATCCCGGCAATCCTACTGTCACTGTACACATAGGACAAACGCAGATACCCAACGTACTAGTATATTTAGGAGCTGCGATTAATGTTATAACAATGGAGACTGTAAAGAAGCTTGGATTCACCAATATTAGACCGACCCCTACTATCTTAGAATTGGCAGACAGATCCACTATCAGACCCGAAGGGATTTTGGACGACCTTGTTATTTCAGTAGACTCATGGGAATACCCTGCCGATTTTCTGGTATTACAACCAAAATCACAGCTGGGGGGACATCCATTGATTTTGGGGAGGCCCTGGTTGGCTACAGCCGATGCTTGTATCAGCTGTCGATCAGGATCTATGACTATATCTGATGGCATGGAAACCAAAAACCTCACCCTGTACCCTCCAGCACGGCCGAGTCTAGAAACTGAAACCTCCCTTTGGATAGAACAGGAAGAAGAGGAAGATGTTCAGCCATTACTAACAATAGGGAAGGCACTAACCTTCAAAAACGAAACAGAAGACGATGCCATTAATAATTTCATTAGCGAACCTGCTTCAGTAGACAAGGAAGTTTATCAACTCCTGAATAGTACCCTCGGTAAAGAAGAACAAGAACAGCTTACGGAGGAAGCACTAGCCAATGACACAAACATAATCCCAGTATTGAAAAACTCGAGAAGTATTCCTATTGAGGTAGAGCCTGGAAGAACTTTGAACATCAATCCTGGTCTCTCCTCAGAAGAACAAAAGCGCCTAACCAATCTCTTGAAGGAACGTAAGAGGGCATTCGCCTGGGAGTATACAGACATGAAGGGTATTCCTTCTAGTCTGTGCACTCATCATATTTATATTAAAAACGACTCCCGGCCTGTATGTCAACCCCAACGACGCATGAACCCCAATCTGAGGGATATAGTGAAGGAAGAAATCCAGAAACTCTTGGAAGCAGGATTCATCTATCCTATCTCAGACAGTGAGTGGGTTTCCCCACTTGTAATTGTACCCAAGAAAAATGGTAAATGGAGAGTCTGTGTCGATTATAGGGAGCTGAACAAGGCTACACAGAAGGATCACTTTCCTCTGCCTTTTATTGACCAGGTACTTGATAACCTATCTGGGAAGAAGTTCTTCTCCTTCTTGGATGGGTTCAGTGGGTACAATCAAATTCAGATTGCTCCAGAGGATCAGGATAAGACCACCTTCACCTGCCCCTGGGAACGTTCGCCTACAGGGTGCTTCCCTTTGGATTGTGCAATGCACCTGCAACGTTCCAAAGAGCTGTGATTGGCATATTTTCTGAATTGGTAAATGATAGCATGGAATTTTTTATGGATGATTTCACTCCTTATGGCAGGGATTTTGAGGAAGCACTGGAAAATTTGAAAAAGGTTTTAATTCACTGTGAACAGGCTCGCCTCTCACTAAGCACTGAAAAATGCCACATGATGATGAGTGAGGGGGTGGTATTAGGACATTTCATCTCTACTGACGGTATTCAAGTGGATCCTTCAAAAATTAAGGTGATAAAGAATATACCAACCCCTTCAACTCAGAAAGAGGTGCGAAGTTTTCTGGGACATGCTGGGTATTACAGGAGATTCATAGAAAACTTCTCCAAACTTGCTTCTCCTTTGTTTTCATTGTTAATGAAGGACGCACAGTTTGTATGGAGTACAGCATGCCAGACAGCATTTGATGAGCTTAAAGAGAAACTGTCCACAGCCCCTATTTTAAGGGGACCTAATTGGACCATACCTTTCCACATTTCTTCAGATGCTTCTGATACCGCCATTGGAGCAGTACTAGGACAGCAGGATGGTCAAGTACCTTATGCTATTTATTATGTTAGTAAAAACTTAGCCCCTGCTGAACTAAATTATACTGTTACTGAAAAAGAATTCCTTGCTATTGTTTATTCTATTAATAAGTTTCGGCATTACATTACTGGGTATCCTACATTTGTGCATACTGATCACTCTGCCATTAAGTATTTAATGAATAAACCTGTCACTAATGCCAGAGTAACCAGGTGGCTTTTATTATTACAGGAATTTGATATTACTATTATAGATAAACCTGGAAAAGAAAATGTTGTTGCTGATTTTTTATCACGATTTACTAACAGTGATGACAGTTCACCTGTTGAGGATGCTTTCCCGGATGAACATTTATTCGCACTCTCAGCTCATTCACCCTGGTATGCAGACGTTGCTAATTATTTGGCTGCAGGGAAGCTCCCGCCACATATGTCTAAACGAGAGAAAAGAAAATTTATTCAGCAAAGTGCCAGGTATTGTTGGCTCAAAGGCCATCTCTTTTACACAGGACCTAATCTTGAAATTAGAAGATGTGTAAGGGAAGATGAGATCTTTCATATACTGAAGGCCTGTCACGATGAACCTTGCGGAGGACACTTTGCAGATAAAAGAACAGGGCATAAGGCGTTGCGGATGGGCTATTATTGGCCGACACTGTTCAGAGATGCTAAAAGATATGTTCAGTCCTGTGACAGCTGCCAAAGGATGGGCCAACCTAATAAGACAGATCAGATGCCTTTACAGCCCCAAGTGATACTAGAACCGTTTGATAGATGGGCATTGGACTTTGTTGGTCCTATCAACCCTCCTTCCAAACAGAAGGTTTACATCTTGGTGTGTACAGATTACATGACTAAGTGGGTAGAAGCTGTAGCTTTGGCTAAGGCAAATGACCAGGCGGTGATTGATTTCATGTACAGTGAAGTTTTTACCCGTTTTGGAGTACCAAAGGAAGTAGTTACCGATGGGGGACCACAATTTATTTCACACCAATTTGAATCCTTGCTCCGGAAGTATCATGTGCAGCACAAGATAGCTTCACCTTATCATCCCCAGGCCAATGGTCAGGTGGAAAGCACTAATAAAGTTATCGAAGCAATCCTTACTAAAATAGTTAAAAGCCATCGTAGGGATTGGGCTGACAGACTTCCAGAAGCACTGTGGGCATATCGCACGACTTGGCGCAACACCACGGGCTTTTCTCCCTATGATCTGGTGTATGGTAAGAGTGCCATCTTTCCAATTGAATTTGAGATCAAGACCCTGAAAACAGCCATTGAAATGAACCTGGATGTAACAGAAGCCCAGAAAAGAAGATTGAATCAATTGAATGAATTGGATGAGAAACGGTTAGCTACGGTAGACCAGACTGTGCTGCTTCAGCAACAGAGATCTAATTGGCATGACCGATTCATCAAAAAGAAAATCTTCCATGAAGGAGACTGGGCACTATTATACGACTCCAGATCCAAAAAAGATTTCAAAGGGAAATTACGCACAAGATGGCTGGGTCCATATTTGGTTGACAGGGTATTTGACAACGGCACTGTTCGCCTGGTCACCATTGATGAAAACCGTATACCATTACTTGCTAATGGCCACAGACTGCGATTGTATCGGAAGCCCATTTCGAAAGATGCATTCATTTCACAGATTGCTGCTGATCCAAACTACCAATTGGCACCAGAGCAGGAACATTTTTCTACCTTTGCCAAATCTTAAAATGAAAATTATATTTGTTGTACATAAATAATTTCTTGCTGTAGCGTATAGTTGTCGTTTTCTTTCTCTTTGCATTTGATCTCTTTGCTTGCTGTTGTCTTTTAAAAAAAAATTTCAGGGAAGCGCCAGGAGAACGATCAGTTTGGGGCCCATAATGAAAATCTCTCTGTGCTGTCCTTGTGTTAAAAAAAAAAAAAAAAAAAAAAAAAAATTTCGGCAGCTGCAACATATTTTCCGGCAGCTGCAACATATTTTCCGGCAGCTGCAACATATTTTTCGGCGGCTGCAACATATTTTCCGGCAGCCGTATATCCTTTTTTCCGGCAACCATATTCTCCATTTCCCGGTAGCCATAATGCCCTTTCCGTCAGCCGTCAATCTTTTGCGGCTGCAACATCGGTGGCTGCAACATTTGCGGCTGCAACATCGGCGGCTGCGACATTTGCGGCTGCAACATCAGCGGCTGCAACATCGGCGGCTGCAACTCCAGTTTCCATGGCTGCCATCTCATTTTCCGCAGCTGCCACTCCATTTACCAGTCACGGCCATTTCACTTCCCGGTAGCCGTAATGTTTTTTTTTTTCCGCCCGCCGTCAAATCTTTTCCGACAGCTGCAACTCCGGCAGTTGCAATTCCGGCAGCTGCAATTTCGGCGGCTGTAACTTCGGCGGCTGCAACATCTTTTTCCCGCAGCCGCCACATCATTTCCCGGCTGCCACCTTATTTCTCGGCGGCTGCCACCTCATTGACCAAGTCACTTCCACATCATTTCCACATAGCTTCCATTTCTTTCCAGCGGCTGCGACATATTTCCCATAGCCGTAAAATCTTTTCCCGCCAGCTGTAAGTTTTTTTCCCACCGCCGTAAAGTTTTCCCGTGACAGCCATAATTTTCCATGATATCGTGAATCTTTTTCCGGCTGCCGCGAATTCTTTTCCGGTGGCTGTAACTTCTTTCCTGCCAGCTGCAACAAGCTTTTTCATCGGCCGTGTGATCATTTCTTTGGCAACTTGCAGTGGTAACTCCCGTGTTAACAGAAGGATTGTTCAACCTGCTAATTATGATGCTGATTCATCCCAGTCCTGCCGGCGAACTCATCATTTTAACCCGGAGGATGCGACGCCTTGTGTTTTACCGGCGAAGGAAATCAGTGCCTTATCCGAGTCATCATGATCCCACGTCTGACTGTGCATGCGTTCGGCTCCGTGACGTCACCAATTCCATGCTCCACCAGTTTCCGCAGCCTTCCGACGTACAGTTTTATGAGGTATGGCTTTCATTTATCACGTGATTAAGTATTGATATCATTTAAACGAGATTGGCCGTACCTTCACTTGCACCACCATTTATATCTGATTAAACCTTTCCCTCATACGACGTAATAATATTAACTGCCACCTTCCCCAATTCGGCATGAAAATTTTAAACTCTTCTCTGCGCTTAACTTTCCGAATTAGTTCATTCGCTCAACGTCTCCGCTCAACGATTCGTGCGTTCTCTGTGCTGCAACTTCCATTCTGGGATCCTGTACTCTGTCGAACAGCAGTTTCATCTTGCAGCCAGGACCATGGGCATTCCAGTTCGCCATGAACCTTTCAATACCCGGGAACTTAGACGGAATTTGCAGGTTCTGGCCATTTTTCAAGCCGCTGGCTGGGTCGAGTTCTTTGAACGACTGGATGGATTCGATCGGGACGCAGCCCTGCAATTCGCATTGAATCTTACTAAAACACACTCCACGGTGTGGGGGCTGTGTATAGATGTTTCGGAGGTCATTATATCCGAGGTTACAGCTATCCCGTTGGTGGGAAAACCTTGGTTTAACCGTCGAGTCCCTACAACGGTTGCACGGGAAGAATTTTTACTTCCAGGGGAGCAAGTTGAAGCATCCAGGCGAGGGATTGCATTGAAGTCACTGCCACAGCCATGGGACCAGGTTGCTATCTTCCTCAAGAAATACATAACTTGTGAAGGTAGATACCAAACTGTGTACAACTCTGAACTTCCTTTGCTTTCTCATCTCCGTCATGGCATTTTGTTAAATATTCCATTTTATCTATTGCATGATTTGCACCATATGGCAACATTTGTTCAATCTGCAAAACACCCATTATCCTCCCTTACTCACCATGGCCTTATTAAGTTAATTATTATAAGAACCCTGGCCCAACATAATATAACATGGGAGCAATTCATTACCCGACCACAGCAACCTGTTCCCTTGAGGGTCATTCCATTACAGCAAATACCGGTTCCGCCACAACAGGAGGACCGGAGTTCCTCCAGTGAAGTTGGGGGGAGGGATGAAACGGAAGAAGAACAACAGGGGGCACAGGCAGGACCATCCGGGAGGGATGAAACGGAAGAAGAACAACAGGGGGCACAGGCAGGACCATCCGGGGTGGATAAAACCACAGAGGAAGAACAAACAGGGGCACAGGCAGAGCCATTTGAAGTATATGAATCCCCAGCACAAGCAGAACCAGTGGGGGATGACACTGCATTTGAAGGAGAGCGAGGGGAAGCTCAAACAGAGCTGTCAGGCGACAATGTAGATGAAACCCTCGCGGAAAACCTAGATAACAGGGCAGCTCCGACAGCAGAAGGTGAAATTGAAGCAGCATCAAATGCTGCGACAATGGAACCTGAAGATGACGGAGCCAGAGCAATGGAAGAAGATATTGAGCTGGTCACAATCGAGTCTTCACCGGAGTGGGTAGGAGGAGGAGCTGTGATTGAAGAAGAACAGCATGGGGGGCAGGGAAATATTCCTTTAACTTCAGTTTTGCCTCCCTATGTTCCATCTCCACGAGAAGAAACACTACAAAAAGGAAAGTCACAAAAGAAAACGCCACAGAAAAGGAAGAGGGCCACCAATGAGTTTGATTTAGTGGCACCAGTCAGAAGGAAACGAACTCGGTCAATCACAGCAGCAGAGGCAGCTAGAACAAAATGGGCAACCTTAGAGACACAGGTTGAACCCCCAATCCTTACACCAAAACCGAGGGATGCTCCACAAAGGCCAGTGGAGGAAGAGCCTGGAGTTGAGGGACTCTTGTATGAGAATGCAATGCTGAAAGAGGACCTTCAAGCACTTAGAAAGGAGCTGGAAACATGGAAGGAAATCTACAGAAAGCAGGGTGGAAGAAAGATGTATACATTAATAGAGGCTGCAGACCAAGTGGAGGAATCAGCTTCTGCTGGAGCTGGAGAAAAGGATGAGCGAATACTCTGCCCCACCTGTGGGGAGATCTTTGAGGAAGCAGGCCATAAAATTTTACTTAGCACCTATTCAGCACAACAACCTGTAGCCACAGAAGGGAAAGCAGTGGAGAAAGAAGGTACTGTTACACAAGAACCAGCACCTTTAAACATCCTGGCTACAGCTGCCACTTCCCATGATGCAAAAGTCATAGAACAGATGGGAGAAGAACAGGGAGTGGAGGATGCCCTGGAAATTTATGAGGAATGTATGGCAATCCCAAAATGCTCCCACAACATAGAAATCATAGAACAGATGGGAGAAGAACGGGAAATGAAGGATGCTCTGGAGCTTATAAAAGAATATGGTGAGACTCCAGAATGTTCCCTTGATACAGAGATCATGGAGCCAAAGGATACCCTGGAGGATAGTGAAGAATTTTGTGCTGTAACCCCAGAACGTTCCCAGGACACAATAATTTTAGAAAAAGAAACGGAAGGGCAGGACAGTGATAAGTTGGAACAGGATGCTGTAACACAAGAACCAGCAACCCTAAATTTGATCGTCCAACCAACTGAGCAGACAGGAGAAGAAGCTGGGACAGAGGATATTCTGGCATTTAACGATGAACTCTGGGTGGTGACCCCAGAAAGCTCTCATGATACAGAACTCATAGAAGAGGAGCTGCAGCAAAGGAAGGATGAAGAGGTTAGCCAGGATGTTGTTACACAAGAACCAACATCTTTGGAGGCTGCGACAAAAACTCCTGAATTGCAGCCGGGAGATAACCTGGGAGTGGATATCATCCCTGACACACAGTGGAGTGACAATGAACAGGTACAGACACCATGCTCAGGTGACACTGAAATCCTGGAGGAGGAGCTGCAAATTGAAAAGGATATTCAGTCTCAGCAGCAGAATGACAAACAAGACACTGTTACACAAGAACCAGTGTCTCCAAAAGCAATGAAGGTAGCTGCTGAGGATGGGTTAAAGGATGTTGCTGTTACACAAGAACCAGCAACTCTCCTGTTAACATTAGATGCGCTGGAAGACACTGTCCCACAAGAACCAGTGCTTCCACCTCCTACAGGTGTCATTGAGTTGGATTCAGATTGAGTGTGTCCTGTCAACTTCCCCAGGCATAGCATAAGAGAACTGCAGAAAGGTCCCCACCACATCAAGTGTATTCTTAGATATCAGCAAGCAGCAGTGGAAGGGGAACAGTGAAGTTGGAAGATGCCGGGTTGCTCACAGAAGCTTTTCAAAAAAAAGATAGAGGGGATGCCTGATTTATCTACATTCTTTCCTCTCTCCTGGACAAAGTTCAGTGCAATATTCAGATGCAGTTTGTTGCATGAGGACATGCAACAGGATAGTTGGGGGGAGATGTTGAGCCCAGAATTGGCCCTTTTTTACCATCATTTATCATCGTCCCTTCCCTTGTCTTACACCAATTACCTTGGCAATTCAACTTATTGTCCTTATCTATTCCCCAAATTACCAAGGTATGGCCGATTATTGTTTTATTGTGTTAATACTTATGATTGTGATGATTAAAGCTGTGCATCTCTTAATCTGTGCTAACATGATGCGATTTATGAAGGTAGTAAGACAATAGACTGCAGGAAGATCGGAGCTGAACAAGTCATGAAGGAACGTTCATCGCTTGTGGAAGGTTCCTTGGGGCTTAAATCGTCAATCAAGGCACAGTCGTGGCAGGGCAGCTGTAACAGAAGAACTATCTTAAGTATGTCGCTGCTCAAATCCAGCTGTGAGCTGGAAGGACCGTCACTCTTGGGACAATTAATACTTCTCTCATATTTGGATATTTTAGTTCTGCCACGCATTGTAATAGCTAGATTATTTAGGGCGCCTGAAGATCAGAGATCTTCATGGCTGCCCAATTATAGGTTTAGATGTTGCAAATTGTATGTATAAATATGGGGAATTGCCTCGACTGAGGGGTTGGACAACAAACAATTAATTTACCTTGTATTAGCAGCCAAGCCAAAACTGTGTACTCATTCTTCTGTTAATATAAGGAGTTACTTCTGAGTTAAAGAAGAGTGTTGTTCAACCAGTGTCTCTGTGTGAAGACTGGGCCCGTCTTCCACAGAGATTGCTGCGTTAATTTAGGATTTCATCTTTCTCGTTGTGTGATGCTTTGTTCTTTCTTCTATACGCAGCAGCAATACTCATTGTGTGGATTTCTCAGTAATTGATTATATTTTTGTGAGATTGGTGAATGGTATCGAATAACAGTCGACTGAGCCAGGTTTGTTTTACATATTTCAATTTCTGTTCACACTGTTGTGTTCATCCTACAGCTGAGACGTAATCCCAGGAGCTCTTACAAATTAGCTTTCCTGTTATGTGTTGATTGATTTATATTTTGCAATCCAGTTTCTTAGAACAGTTGCTTTAATCTCTTTTATCAAATTCTAGAGTAATGTTCAGGTCATGCTTTAGGATTCCCAGCTGATTAAATTAGACAGTTGATTATTTTAGAATGCAATTGAGACTTCCTTCCTGCAATTGTTGATTAGATCTGATCTTACTTCTGCTTGATGCATAATAGAAAAGAATTGTAGTATAGCAGTTAGAAGGCAATTGGGATTGCATAGATTCTTGGGGTGAACATGGATGATAGAAGATAAAATATTCACTTCTAATGGTTTTGTGTTTAAGCATATATTATGCACTTGTCCTTTGAAATAAAAAGACTTTCTCGGGTTGACAATAAATTTCATACGCTCTGTGTGTTGATATTTAAATATCTGCAATTAGAGTGCTTGACATAGGTCTCATTACCTAACCTAACATACCTCCTCACTATGTCTATGCCTTATAGAAATAACTTAATAAGACCAAAAAATGGGGTATGCATGAATATGGAAACTTTTACAGATAGGTTGAGTAACATCATTCAAAAACACATTTTCATATTCTTGACTTGGGTACAAACAACATATTTCCATTTTTTTCAAATATTTGTTTATCTTGACTAATCAATCACATTTGTCCATAGTTCAAGTTCATGGGACCATATGATGTACTCAACCAATCAAGTTAAATAGAAAGTTCTCTTAGAGAATAATTAAGTGCGATTCTTCAAGTGAGATGGTGTGTGTTGTAGGGCCCTAGTCGACTAGTAATTAGAGTCGACCTATCAGTCAAGTTGGTCACGTTGGTCAACAAACTACCTAGGTTAACCAATAGAGGTATTTACAGAAGTTATAACTACTTCCATGAATTGAAAAGTATATAAAGTCCTAAGTATGTAAAGGAATATGTCTTGTCTTATATTTGATGATTTAATATAATAGACTACTTGATGTTGGTTCCACTATTACCTTCTATTCTTCATCTCTTTCTATGTATGCTTAGTGTATGTATGTATATTGTTGTGTTGTATGCTATATTTGTTTCTGTATATTATTGGTAACTACTTCAGTGTAATCCCATAGATTACAACATTGGTTATGTTGTCAGGACCTAGATTTTTTGGATTTGCAAAAGAAAGTAAACATACATAGATGATGAGTGAGGAAGAGATTTAGTTGTCGTGAAGCAGAAAAATTAATAAGTACTTATGCTAGAAGAAACCAACTATCAATTGTGGAAGCATGAACTTTATTCTACATGGAAACTTGAGAAGATTCTTGGAAACATCTCCCACAAAACCAAAAAAATGATGGATAGCCTTGTTGATGAACAAGCCCACCAGAGATAAGGATTTTATATATCGAAACTAAACAATGGAGGAAAAACAAACTTATACGAGTGGTTAGAGCAAATTTATGGTGAGTTTTGCAAAGAGCAAGTCATAGAAGAAAGAACATAAAAAAATATTCCACAACAACCTACACAGGAATTTATTCTTTACTATATTATTACACAAATTTCTTATAGACAAAGGATCCAAACATATAGCCGAAGAAATACCACCAATAAACGCTCCCATCCCAACCAATTGGAAGAAAAAACAAGAAGAATGAGAAAATTTTCTGCGTAAATAAATTCCATGGCCACCCTCTTCAACTAGGAGTAAATTCAAGGCTAGCCATGGGGGGTAGCACACTCGTGAGATGCCTTGAAGAAAGTAAAACCTAGTTGCACTAAGAGGAGCAATGTGCTCCGCATTTCAGTATGTGGGAGATGTTGTCGCATAAATATTGATGTATATGTAACTTCGGAATGTATTTCATCTATGTATTTCATATATATTTATTGTACCCTTATTAGAGATGTGTTATTCCTCTATAAGGAAGTGTCGTCATGTGGATTGACAAGTGTCGCAAGTGTGTGTACTTGCCGATGGGTTATTAGACCACCATGTGTGGGGTCGTCCCTAAAATATATATTATATTGTGGATGTATCTAGATAGACAAGTCGGCCCCATAGTGTAACTGGGCAAACAGGTTAAGTATAAATAAAGATCGGGAGATCTCTATTTGCATCATTCGAAAAGTCACACTTCTCTCACTCAAAAAGTGGCGCACTAGTGAGGAGGAGGATCATCTGCTACTAGGAGACTATCTCAAGTGTATTTTGGTTGTACTTTGGTTGAGCCATTGCTCTCTCTATCTCTGAGGAAGTTGTAGGGTTTTTCACCTTAGGGTTTTCCCCACGGAAACTCTGTGTCTCTTGTCTCTCATGCTTTTGATTCTTGTGATGCTTGTGATGCTTATTGTGATTGTTATGCATTGATGTACTGTATATGTTATTCTCTCAGTAAAGATCCTAGAGTATTGTGAATTAATGCTCAAAATTTAACATGGTATCAGAGCTAACCTAAGAAGAAGACATTTTGCAGTGACAGAAACTTGAGTTTCTTGTTTATTGGATTTCTCTCCACAAATTTTGGAAAAGCAATATAGTAGATTGAATCTACTCATCAAGGCAAATCTATTTGTCCAATCAGAATTCAATTCTGAGCATTTTCAGTTTTGGCCCTAAACATTAGGGTTTCCACAAAAATAGGAATTTCTGAAATCTGAAGACATAGCTGGAATCTCCTTGCAAAAATAAAAGTTTAGAGCTTTGGGTCGAGATTTTTGGCTGAGTAGATCTCTGGGAAACTCAAACCCTAATTCAGGGCTCTCCCTAGTGAACCCAGAAGGACAAAAAGGTAAATCTGAAGGGTAAAGCTTTGATGATATCAAATTCTGAATACACCAGGCTGATCAGCTCATCAAGGCACATCTTTCTATCCTTTCAGAAAGTTGAAATTCACATTTTGAATTTTTAGGGTTTTTTTTACAAACCCTAATTCGAGACCAGATCTAGTTTTCAGCATTTCAAGTGGTAAGAACTAAGTCTTTTCTATTTCCATTTGAATGTCACGTACCCACCCATTCATCCAATGCAAGGCAGGGAACATGATGCCAAATTTAGGGCTTTCACATGATCTCAGCCCATTCGTTAGATTCATATAATTAAAATATGAGTATGCAAATGTAAAACAAATCAATTATGCACAGCAGAATTAAAACAACATCCAAACACAATTCATGCTCATCCATCATATCAAAATAATCATTAATTAAACATTGCAGAAGTAAATACATAGACATAAAAACACTTATCTTCATTTTGCAACTGCCCCAAGCAACTAGCTATGTCGCTGCAACGTTCCACCCAACTATAGGCTCTTTGACAGCTTATACTGAGTCTGTCCGAAGGCCACCCCCGAGCTGGGCATGATTCTCACAAGGAAAGGGAACATTCCAGCTCGTTCACTGCCAATTACTCATTTCATCTCATCCAAGCCAGTCCACAGCTGGGTTTATCAGGCTACATTTGAACCATGGATGCTTATTCTCAAGCTCAAGCCAAAGCAATGGATACCCAAATCCCATACCCCAATATTCTCATTTCTCACACCGCAAGCACAAACATTGGGCATAGATACCATTTACAACAAGGGTATTTTACAAAACAGGGTCCATGGGTTTTTCCCAAATCGTGGCTCACTAAAACAGACCGTGGAAAGAGTAATTCGATTTCAACCCCAGGGAGTAAAACCGTTTCTCCCCACTGGTTATGATCCTTTCCAATGGCCTAAACGACCTCCAGGAAGACCCAAAAACATGTTGTTCTCTTCCCCACTGGTAATCAACACAAAAACACCCCATTCAATCCTATTTCTCCAAGGTCTCTCAGATCAAGGAACAACTTGAAGCTGTAGATGAAATGGTGGAGAATGGTGAAATTGTTATGACCACTTTGAATGGCCTACCTAGGTCATGGGATTCTTTTATCCAGGGGATCTATGCCAGAAAGAAATTAATCTCCTTCAACAGATTGTGGGGGGAATGTTCTCAAGAAGAAGCAAGGCTTGTGGCAAGAGAAGAAAAGATGGAGAATGAAGATCAAGCTCTCACAGAAGGGCAAGTTCAAGAGGGAGCCATCCCATCACAAGAAAAAATCTTCTCATCATTATCACAAAGATAAGAAAGATCTAAGGTGTTTCACTTGGGTCACTTTTCTTCAGAATGTCCCAAGAACAACCACAACAATAGCAAGAAGAAGAAGGGTAGCAAAAGAAGGTACCATGCTCATGCTGTCGAAGATGATGAACCTCCAGAGAAGAAAGCTAGGGAAGAAAGTGATGATGACTCATCAAGTGAAGAAGAATATCTTCTAATCTCTGCTCTCATAGGTACTATCTCCCATGGTTGTAATGATTGGTTAATTGACAGTGGGGCTTCCAAACACATGACTGGGTTTAAGGAATCTTTTGTGAATCTATCTAAACATGAATCACCCCATAAAGTGAAACTTGGGTATGATTATCAATACCCAATCAAAGGAAGTGGTGAAGTCTCCTACAACCTAGATTCTGGAAAATCTTTGAAGATGAAAGAAGTCCTTTATGTACCTGGGCTCAAGAAGAACTTACTCTCCATCTTTGCATTGGATGCAAACGGTATGAGGGTTGCATTTGTGGATGGCCAAGTCCTAATGTGGCCAAAGGGTAAAACAATCGATGATGTAGTAGTGATTGGAGAGCAAGAGGGAGGATTGTACAAATTGAAGGGACAACCTGAACATGCCATGGTGACATAAAGACAAAGATTCATTCATAGTCATGGATCACATAGAGGTATGTATAATTTTTTTTTGCAAAATTTAACTAATGAGTTATGCAGGTCATTGAAGAGAACAAGAACACATTGCTAGACATAACTAGCAAATATGGTGACCAGGTATGTGTTTCTTATATCATAGGATCTATTATATAAGTATGCATGACATGATTGATGATGTTTATTCATGAAGTCATAGGTTTGAATAATCATGGGTATATGCATATTATGTGTCTTACCTTATTTAATGTTATGACTAACTAGAAGAGTCTTCGGTTTAGACATGTTATGTTTCTTATTATATGACTAACCATAAGAGTCCTATATAAACCTTGAATGCTAATGCTTATTATTTCTGTTTAAAATAATCATGACTATACATGCTTGAGATTATTGTGTTTTGATAGTATTGAGAATATACTAATGAATGTATGATTTTGTATAAGATCACAAGGATAACACAATCATGATACTAATAAGCATGCATAGGGACCGAGGATGAATATAAGTTCAAGGATAGGTAATCCAAGAAGCAAAGATCAAGAGGGAGCACACTCCAGAAGCTCCTGCAAGGATGCAGATATTCAGAGAGAGTTGACCATCTTTCTACATTCCACAACAGAAAGGTGTAGAAGAAGCTACTTTAGTAGCTCCTGCAAGGAAGCAAAGACTCAGAGGGAGTCCACCCAACAAACAAACAAAGATAAGTATTTTAACTACCACTTCTTACATATTTGTTTGTTTAAATAAAATTGTTCAATGACACATATGTTCATGTTCCTAGACTTAGGATATGTATTGTGCATATTAGAATGATTGCATTAATGAACATGATACTACTAATATGCATGTGATGGGTAAGTGGCCTATGGCACTGTACAACATTCCATTGCTACTTATCTAGAATGAAACCTCTTTGCTGACATGTTGGGAGTAGTGAAAACTCTTAAATGTTCTGGTAGAGATTGGAAGGCATCTAGAAAGTTACAGGATATGGATGAATGTTGTATTGAAGCATTGGCTAAAATAATTGCATGACTGTATGACATATTTCTTTATGTATAAGAATTTGTTTTGAAAACTATGAGATGTTTCTAATCATGCAATTTAACTTGTCTTGTAGGAAATATCATATGCCATCACCTACAAAAGAAGAACTACAACACTTGTTCCAGCAACAAAAATTATCTATTGAAGATATTGAAGTTCCCAGGATACGGGAAGAATGCCATGATCTGTCGATCATGAAGAACGATGTTTGGGATGCGGCCCCAAGAGATGAAGGGAAGTCTGTTGTGACTTCCAAATGGAACTATCAGATCAAGCATGTTGAAGATGGCAGCATAGAGAAATATAAAAGTGATGAAATAGAAGATACACTAGATGGATTTCAAGACAACTTTCTTGAATGGTGTAGTTGAAGAAAAAGTGTATGTGGAGCAGCCACTTGGTTCTGAGACACATGACAAGAAATCATATATGTGCAGAACTTGGTATGGTAGGATGGACAGTTTCCTATATAGTTTGGGCTTTACCAAGAGTAAAGTGGATTCCAACCTTTACTACAAGGTTGAGGAAGGGAATCCTGTGATTCTACTCCTGTATGTGGATGACTTATTTGTAACAGGAGATGAAAGATTGATTGCAGATACTAAGAGGAAGCTTGCTGCCGAGTTCGATATGAAAGATTTGGGAATGATGCATTATTTCCTAGGTATGGAGGTGTGGTAGAGTGCAGGTGGGATCTTGTTTGGTCGAGGGATGTACACAATAGATATCCTAAAGAGATTCAGGATGATGGATTGCAAGGCCATGGCCACACCTATGGCATCGAATCTGAAGCTTCTATGTAATGGTTCATCTAAGCCGGTTGATGTCTCTATGTATCATCAGATGATTGGATTCTTGATGTACCTGACGAACACGAGACCAGATATTTTCTTTGCGGTGAACACATTGAGCCAGTTCCTGACGGATCCGAGGAGTGTTCACCAGGTTGCTGTAAAGCATGTTCTGAGGTACCTGAAGGGTACAGTGGATTATGGGCTCAAGTATGAAGCGAATCAAAAGTTTAACCTACAGGGTTATGTTGATTCAGATTGGGCTAGCAGTGCTGCATATAGGAAGAGCACATCTGGATGCTGCTTCAGTATGGGATCAGGTGTGATCTCTTGGTTTAGCAGGAAGCAGTCCTGCATAGCACTGAGTACAGCTGAGGCAGAGTATGTTGTAGCCTGTTCAGCTAGTTGTGATGCAGTATGGCTACGGAAGCTACTATCTGAGTTATTTGATCTCCCATTGGATGCTACTGGTATCTTTTGTGATAACCAAAGTTGTGTGAAGCTGTCCGAGAACCCAGTGTTTCATGACAGGTCGAAACACATAGAGATCAAATATCACTATGTCAGGGATATGGTGCAGAGAGGAGCTCTGAAGCTCATGTACGTTGCGACGGATGAGCAGATTGCAGATGTGCTGACGAAGCCACTAGCCAGGGTGAAGTTCGAGTACTTCAGGGAGAGGCTTGGTGTTCTTCAGATTGATGACACTTCGAGGAAGAAGTGATGGACACATTTGCTGAAGCCATTCCAAGCATGTTGGAAGGAGGATCCTTCACATGGCTGTGGATGTAAGCATTGGATGATGAGCATCAGGATGATGTTATGGTTTCTACCTTGTATGATCAGTTGGATCATTTATATATGTATGTATGCATCATGTTGGATGCTGGATATGATCAGTTGGATCATTTATATTTATATGTATGTACGCATCATGTTGGATGCTTGGACCATGTATCTGTATATGTATCAGGTGGATACATTGTATGATCAAGTAGATCATGTATGTTGATATGTATCATGTATTTATATTTGTATCAGGTGGATACACTGTATGATCAGGTGGATCATGTATGATGATATGTATAAGGTAGAGTACTTGGTATGCATCAGGTAGATGCATTGTATGATTAGGATAATCATGGATGACGAGCTTCAGGATGTTGCTCCAAATGACATGCAGCAGGATGTTGCAGTGATGATGATCAGGATGATCATGTGTACATCAGGAGGATGTATGGTGAGTATCAGGTTGATACTCTATGGCTGTGGAACAGGTTGTGCAGATAAGCATGTAATTTGTGCCCTGGGAGATTTGCAGATAGTCTTTTGAGGTTTTGCCTATGGCATGTAATTTGTACCCTGGGATATCTAGCAAATGCTCTTTCGAGGTTTTGCTTGGGAGGACATATAATTTGTGCCCTAGGAGATCTGCAGATAGTCTTTCGAGGTTTTGCCTATGGCATGTAATTTGTGCCCTGGGATATCTGGCAGATGCTCTTTCGAGGTTATGTCCTATGGCATGTAATTTGTGCCCTAGGAGATCCGATAGGTTGAGTCGTGTGCTCGTAATCAGTCCTGGGATGCTCTTTCGAGGTTTTGCCATGACCACATGTAATTTGTGCCCTGGGAGATTCTATAGGGTAGTCTTGTGCTCGTAATCAGTCTTGGGATGCTCTTTCGAGGTTTTGTGGTGACCACATGTAATTTGTGCCCTGGGAGATCCGATAGGTTGAGCCTTGTGCTCGTAATCAATCCTGGGATTCTCTTTCGAGGTTTTGTGGTGGGGTCACATGTAATAAGTCCTGGAGATCTGGACAGGATGAAAAAGGCCTCAGATGCTCTTTAGGGTTCTTGCTAGTCAAGAGACTCTTTTAAGGTTTTGTGACGCACATAATAAGTCCTGAGATTTCCACAGTATGGCCAGTGATGACGAAGACCTGCAGGTGGTGGGCCTACATCCAGTATGAAAAAGGATTGGCTCTGTAGAACTTCCTATGACGAGTAGAGTCAGAGATTGGTTGAGACAGCAGTAGCAGTGACGATGATGATGATGATCCCGAGAAGAAGACTTGTCTAGTAGATCTGTGTCGAGAAATACCTTCCTAGTTAAGAGGGAGTGTTGATGTATATGTAACTTCGGAATGTATTTCATCTATGTATTTCATATATATTTATTGTACCCTTATTAGAGATGTGTTATTCCTCTATAAGGAAGTGTCGTCATGTGGATTGACAAGTGTCGCAAGTGTGTGTACTTGTCGATGGGTTATTAGACCACCATGTGTGGGGTCGGACCTGAAATATATATTATATTGTGGATGTATCTAGATAGACAAGTCGGCCCCATAGTGTAACTGGGCAAATAGGTTAAGTATAAATAGAGATCGGGAGATCTCTATTTGCATCATTCGAAAAGTCACACTTCTCTCATTCAGAAAGTGGCGCACTAGTGAGGAGGAGGATCATCTGCTACTAGGAGACTATCTCAAGTGTATTTTGGTTGTACTTTGGTTGAGCCATTGCTCTCTCTATATTTGAGGAAGTTGTGGGGTTTTTCACCTTAGGGTTTTCCCCATGGAAACTCTATGTCTCTTGTCTCTCATGATTTTGATTCTTGTGATGCTTGTCATGCTTATTGTGATTGTTATGCATTGATATACTGTATATGTTATTCTCTCAGTAAAGATCCTAGAGTATTGTGAATTAATGCTCAAAATTTAACAATAACGTAGTGTTATGTTACCAAAAATACAAAGTAATTTAAAAAAATTCATGCCAGCTTATAAAATAAATAAAAAATTAAAACCAAATGAAAAGTAATTAAAAAAAATCCACGTCGGCTCATAAAATAAAATAAAACCAGCATATATGCATCTTAAACCCGAATCTATCAAGCTCCAAGAGGGATCAAATTTATGGAGGTGTAATTTTTTGGATGCGTAGAAACATTAAGTTAAAAAAAAATTGCACCTCAAGAAATTTGATCTCTCTCGTTGCTTGATAGATCCAATTTTAATAAGGATCTATGTTGGTTGACATACATGCTAATAAAAGAGGAATACCAACATATCAACAATGCCAAAAAAAGGACGATTGCATGAACTAGAATATGTGCTTGACGAACAAATCAAAAAAAGAACATAGAGAAGGATGGAAGGTTACAAAACTTCACCTGACCTACAAAAATTAGAAAGAGATAGAAGGAATCAAAAGAGGTTAGAAATGCAGGAGTATGCTTATGCTTTCCAGAGAAAGTCCCTAGAAAATTTGTGGAGCATTAGGTCAATATTATAGCAACCCTACTTGATTCGATACAAATTTGACCAAGTGTGGAAGAGGAGGTAACTACAACTGATCTGGGAAGTCCTAAGGAGTGACAGGTCGACAGTCAATTAAATCTACCTAAGTCAAGAAATGTTCATCCAAGTTTGAAAGAGGAAGCTAGCGTGATGGTCCCATCTTGGAAAAACAATTGTAAATTATAGAAAGTGCCCTCAAAGTCTTAATTCCCATCTTGGAAAAACAATTGTAAATTATAGAAAGTGCCCTCAAAGTCTTAAACATAGTTGAAATGGAATTTGACAATTCCCCACCTATAACCTCTCTTGTATCAAATTAGCTCATAATCAATTATATCTTAAGGAAATGGTTAAATATGGAACCTAGGTCCTCATCAATATGGTTTTGAATATATGATAATGGAAAAGTAATGGATATCATATGCATACAAAGATTAGGTAGAGAAGGTAATTGGATAACAATCACCCTTGAAAATTGTCATAACAATTTAATTGTTTGGTTCGAGTATTTCACGGAACTACCCTCCCTGCAAAATTTAGTATTTAAGGAAATCCAGTCACCAGTAAGCAAGCAGTGAAATGAATATATGCACCCATTAACAAAGGGTTTCATAGAATATACATACAAATCTTGATAAACGAATGATCTAGAATATGTTAGCAACATGGAAGAAAATTAAGATCAAACTATTGTAGTCGAAGATTCGATTCAGTCGGTGTCTTTAATTCAATCAACCCTTATAATTAAATCGAACCATGTGACTCAACCAACTCCTATGATTTAATCAAATCCATCAGTGCATTTGAACACGTCGACTTAGTCGATTCAAACTAACCTTGGAAATAATAACCAGTCATCGTCTCCACCTCCAATATCTTTTATAAATACGTCTAACAACACCACTTGGGATATTACATTATATGAGGGAGATGAAGATCCCAAGAAGCATTGGTTCGTATGCGAGAATATATGGGACTCTAAATATATATCAGATGAAGGAAAACAAATGGCACAGTTTGTGGGAGTGCTAAGAAAAAGAGAATTGACTAGGTTAATGAATTATACAGAAAATTAAAATAAAACCAAAAATGAAATTAAGTGAGCATTTTGTCAATTATTTAGAACCCGGGATGTTAACCACCTTGAAGCTGGGAGACTCGAATAAATAAAATAAAAGGTAGAGGAATGAGTGAGGGACTACAATAAGAAGTTTAAGGATTTTCTCAGTAAAATCCCATATACCATTGATGTTGAACTACAGGTCCAGTGGTTTGTGGTTGGAATTTTACAAAGTATAAGGGCTCCCTTGAGAATGAATGAGATGAGAATGTACGAAGATTCCCTTTGGAAAGCACAACATATTGAGTCAGACAATGATGGACCAACTATCCTAATAGATAGACAATTAGAACAAAATATGAAGATAATGAAAAGATCCATCATAGAACTTGCACTAAATATATCCGACCTATGGTGCACCATATGAAAAAATGAAAAACATACTAAATATGAGTGTGAGTATAGAGAATCGACCAAGAGACACCAAGATGCATGAGAATTGCATATAGATTATTATTGTGAACCTGTGAAAGTGTGTTGAACCACACCACACATGACTACCCACACAATCTAAAGAATGAAAAACCTAAGTGGTGTTCCATCTGCAAAGAATCTTCTCATAATATACCAGAATGCCAACTTAATGGAAAGCACCTGACAAACTATCAAAATGTCTATAATATTGATTTGAATAGCCACAATAAAAAAAATAATGGATATGGAGGTAGAGGTCAAGGAAGACAAAATGACCATGGTAAATATGCAGAAAAGGAGGCCGGCATGGAGGATGTGGAATATTCAACATAAATTATTACTACATTTGTTATAAAGAATACCACATAAGTCTCGACTATCCCTTCAAAGACCAAATTGACTTGAAATATTGTACCAAATGTGGAGTTGGAGACCATTCATTGGAATATTTTCCCATTATCTTGGAAAAGATAATTAACAAGAAAAACATAGTAGATCTATTACAAAGCTTACCAAAAGAAAAAGTTATGAATTCTAAAATCCTGCATGTAGTCACTAGATCGGGATTGAAAAATAGTGAAAATATTATTCACCAAAGAAGCAAGAAAGGAAAATACAAATACCTTTGATCCCAAGAGAGAAAGGAAAATATACAAAGAAACTATCAATTTTATCGACAAGCTATCTAAACAAGAATACCTTCAGAATAAAAAGGGCACAAGTTGACCAGACACATCCACTCTATTTGATGAATTTCTAATGTTGCTAGGTGAAGAAATATCAATCACACGGTTCCTAGAACTAATGGAGATCCTTAAAAGTTATCAAGGAAAAATAAAATTCATAAAAAATTGTGTCACTCGAATCAAGAAGACAAAGTTGTCAAAAACTTTCACCCATGGGTCGATCTAGAGATACAAGGTTGGTTCACCCCGGAAGTTGTTGTCGACCTAAGATCCTAACTAAAGATACATGGATTGAATTAGGACAACCTAATCTCAGTCACTCAAGGAACTTCTTGAAGCTTACAAACCAAATGTTTATGGAACCTATTGGATTGTTGAGAAGCATCAAAACAAAAATAATGTGGATCACAACAAAATTCAGGTTCAAGATAATCGATGGAACGACTACATATCCTACCCTTATCCATTGGCAATGGGGGAGAAAAATGTAATCCATTATTTCCCTAGAGAAAGAAAGAAATAAAGTAAAAGAGAATGGGAGAAAAATAATCATCCCTTTAGACCCAAAAGAAGGAAAACCTTGGTCAGATCCATGCATTGAAGATGCATATGTTAGAAAGATTTACCAGGTGCTCCAAGGTAATGAAGACCATGTTGAACCAAATACACATGGAGAGTTACACTTGGGCTCTCCTCTATCACTTGGGAAAAAAATTGACACAGAACTATGCAGTTGATAGATGGAGAATTATGAAGCTAGAGAAAGAGATTGACCGACCTTAGAGGATATACTAAAGAACACCTTTAAAACTTGCTTCTATGTCTAGTCAATTCCAAAATTTGAAGAGAAGATAGTTCGATAATATCATAGTTTGATACAAACGGATATCGACACAACTAGCTTACCAAAATTAAGATTCGATCGAGAGAGAGAGAGTCTTGTAGCTCATGTAGATGAAGTATCCAAAAATGTCAAAGCTCAGGGTCAATTGCAAACCCTTTTGTTGATGCTCAAATGTGTCGCGAGCAAAAATAATGGACAAAAAGGAAGATGGAGCTGATGAAAATCCATGTATTGTTTAAAACCCTTGGTGTATTATCACCTACAAAGGTTAGCCTATATATGTATATATATAAAATCAAATAAACTAACCTTATGAAAATGAGATCAAACTAAGTCAACTTACTAAAAAAACTAATGATAAAAGGAAGTGTTAGCCTTTTAAAGTGAAAGCAAACTAATAAAATCAAAATGTAAAGTTGTTTGTTAAAGTAGTGAGCCGAATTGGTAAAAATGAGAACATTATATCATTTAAGCATAGAATTAGCCTTGTTAAGCTACAAAATGTTAGGTCGATTTAGTGTAACAAAATAGAATTGTTAAATTGCAGAATCAGTTATTAACATTATGTGGGGTGCATTAAGTGTTAGGTCTATTTGGTGTAAAAAATAGAATTGTTAAATTACAGAATCAGTTATTAACATTATGTGGGGTGCATTAAGTGTTTGTACAAATGTTTCTATGTAAGATAATAAACTTTTAGTTATGGATACTGGTTGTTGCTGAACGAAGTGAAATCCACCTCCAGAGTTGGTTGTAAAAATAGATCGTTATGACAGATGGAGCTGAATCTGTGGCAAGGCCAATTATTGTTGCTGAAGGATTGATGGTTGCATTTAAGACTACTATTGAAGCTTTTTAGAATATTTTGTTGTTGCTGGTGTTGCAACTGCTATTGATAATGAAACGGATGTTGTTGGGCCTTTGACTATTGAAATTTGACTACTTTCTGGCTTGTGTTGTTGTTGTCTTGATCATAGCTATCAACATTTATGTAAAACAAAATCTTTGGAATTAAATTTCTGTGTTATGTAAAAGAGAGCATAAAATTGATGGATCAGTAATTAGTTTACTTTTGCAAAACAAAAATCATTTGATTAAACTCATGTAATTGGAAGTTTCCGAAAAAAATGTATAAATAAAAAATAAAAATTGATAATCAAAGGAGTTTGACAATAGTCAATATAACAATAGCTATTGGTTTTAGGCTTCTAAGAACAAGAGGTTTTCAAGGACGAACAATATTCAACCTGTTACAGATCATTTAATACAGTTGCAGCAGGCCTCTTGAAGCTTGAGATCTAATGGTCAATAAGCCTGCTGCAACTGCATTAAATGACCTACAACTAGCTGAATATTATTCACCACTTTCAAAACCATAAAAACCGACAATCACACAAACCCTGCAGTTTGCAATAACAATATTATCAGTCTACGTCGTTTTGATGGTTGCGTGTGCGTAGAAAACAAAATAAATAAATCTCAAAGTCCTTTATGAAAAGTTCAAAAGGTTATACGTGCATGTAAAACTCACATGGTGTAAAGCATATACACTTAACGTAACCCTTTCAAAAACTCTCGTTCTTTTATATCAAAATGACAATTCAATGCCTCTTTCTAACTATGGATGGACATAGCTATAATGACCCCTTTTACCTAAAGTGAGAGGAAAATATTTTCTTTATTAGAAAAAATAATGGGTGAGGGAAGGCGTGGTGAAAAGGAGAAATTTTTTTTGAAGGAGTGAAGGTGGGGCTAGTAACAAAATGGAAAAAAAAATATGTTTTGAGAAAATCCCTTTGCTAGTAACAAAATGGAAAAAAAAATATGTTTTGAGAAAATCCCTTTTTTTTAATGTTTTTTTTTATGGAATTTCAGACTTAAAGGAAAGGGATTCTTTTATTTTTCATTTTTTAGGATATTGAAAAAAAAGAACGATAAGGTGAATCCTAGGGAAAAGAGAATTTTTTTTTTTATGGAAATGACAATTGTGAATAGACCTAGGGAGGGGTGTTACAACCAAATTGATAACTGGACTTTGTGAATTTATGTGAAAATACGTATGACAATAAAACTTGACGGGATTTGATTCGCAATATGTATGTGGCGAAAGTTGACGAAATTTCTCGAAGGAGACATGGGGTACAAATGGTGATGTATTTGACTTAACAAAATATGTGTGTGATGAGGGTTTCACCCTTGACTCAATGACATAGAAATGATAGCATGCCGATACTAATGAGAAGAATCATTGAATTCAAATCAAGGATAAAAACTCAATGCAATTTTATCAACAAGATGTACATGATGTAACTTCACATAAAAGGCGTGAAAGACAAATGACAACACATATGAAAAGACTAAGTATAGACAAGAAAAGGACTTCATTTAAGACTCCATGGTAGAGATGGAATGGGTAAATGACATCCTCAAGGGTGTTTTCCTCTGACCTTATGTTATGACACTTTGTAATCATGTCGATGTTGGACATCAACATATAGAAAACAAATGACAAAAGATGAGGCATGAAGACACATGACAACTCAACAACGAATAACAAACATGATGCATAAATGTAAAAGCAACCACAAAGCAAGTACATGTACTCATATTCATCCCTAAAAATGGAAAGGAGTTAATCAAGTAAACCTAGTTTTCCACGGTGGTCGAAGTAGAGGGATAAGAAAAAGTCTTGGGAAAGCAAATAACAAAGAGCAATAATAGTTCAACATACCGAGGTTGATCACTAAGAACTTTCCAATAGTTCTACTTCCTCCACATGACATCCTCTCATGTATATCATGGCTAAATGGCATCATGTCAGAATGGTTAAATTCTAAACAACCTGGAGAAATAACATAGTCGCGTATTGTTCTGAAATACGTCAAACTCCATGAAAACTAATTAGGAAACCTTGTAAGAAATGACATGGAGAACTATACAACAAAAATAATCTAATGAACTATGCAAGAAGCAGACTGAAATAATGAAAAGAAATCTTAAAACAAGAAAAACGAGAAGCAAGCATGATTTTTTATGTTTTGGTTTTTATATTTTTTTTGTATTTTTTTGTATTATTTCACTTTTTGTTTTTATTATATATGTTAGTATTCAGAGGGTTTTGAATAATAGTAGGATTTCGGGACTGATCCATTTACAGAATGGGAAAATAATCTCTCCTAGCTATCCTCCAAGCGAAAATCATTGTTCTCGATATTTTGGGCAACGGCGAAAGGGGCAAGCCATAATTTTTGAAATTTTGTATGCTTTCCCTTGTCCTCATGAGCAGAGTCCCATAAGAGTACTCTCTAACCAACACAAAAGGTTCTTTCCATTGCTTTCTTATTGTGGATTTTCTTAATGATAGCTTGTCACTTCTTCATATTTTCGATCGCAAATTCCATCTGTTCCTATAGAGATAATATGGTGTTAATTCTTTGGATGATGGGGTTGTTTTTCAACTCCTCGGTTTGGAAGGCTAGGAGACAAGTCGCAATCTCAAGCTAAATTGGCATGACAGCTTCTTTCCTGTACCCAAGCATGAAAGGGGTCTCATTGTGAACGACCTTCAAAGTGGTACGGTCTACCCATAAAGCATAATTCAAATGAAGGTTCCACTCCCTAGGATTTTCCCCAATAATTCATTTGATAATATTGATAAGGTTCTCATTCATCGACTCTACTAAGACATTCCCCTAAGGTTAATAAGGTGAAGAGGTAGAACAAATGATATTTTACTTTTGACACAAACCCAGGACCTATTTTGACACAAAGGCACCCCTATTGTCATTTACAATCTCAAGTGGTAATCTGAAATAGGAAAAGATGTCCCCTTGAAGGAACATTACCACCTTCTCAACTTTAGCATTCTTTAATGGCATGGCCTCATCCCATCGGGTAAAGTAATCAATCAAGGTAAGAATAAAGGCATGCTAGTGGATGAAGGTGGAGTGATAAGTCAAATGAAATATAAACCCCACTTTGAGAAGGAAGTAAGGCCAATGACCAGATGTACAGGAAACATAGTGAGTTTCTAGCAACCTGCGGAAAAATGACAATGATTGTTATTTTGTACAAATTCAAATGTCTCACAGAAAATAGTAAGCCAATAGAAACCATAATGCATATTTTGTGCGTAGTTTCCTTAGGGGAAAAATGTCCACCTGAATGAAACTAGAGATGGGATCCATTGTGAAACTTATAAATTATGGTCCAGAATTGGTCTTTTCCAAGGCATCGAAGGAGCATGTCGTTAGCATATCAACAGAAAAGGAAATTGTTCAACATGGCGTACTTGATACTTCCAAGCCATAGCTTCATTCTCTCTTTGGGTTTCATCTTGGCAGCGAAATTCTATCTATCAATATAGTGGATGATATCTTCATAAAAGGAAAGAGAAGCCACATTAGTATCCATGTCATCATACTCAATGACAAATACTTAGAACAAGGACTAGTAGTCCTCCTCAATGTCTAGGCAATTTAGCTCAGCAAGAAGAAGAGCTAAGTCACGACCTTTAATAGTCTTGGAAACAGTGAACTCAAGGTCAAACTCCTAGATCTTGGAAAACCAATTAGATAAATTTCCCTACAGGTATGTTGGGATATAAGGTACTTCACGGTAGAGAGTAACACTTTTACAACCATATTCATTTCAAGAACATAGTGATGAAAGTTCCTTAGGGAGACGACTAAGGCTAATGCATGTTTATCAATCAAATAGAATTAGAACTTCGACTCTTAAAATATTTGACTCATAAATGAAGCAGGCTTCTCGTGATCATCAAAGTCAAGCTGGATAAGGATGGAAAAAATAGCATGTTCGGTCACATTAGTATATATTTGGAAGTCACGATTAAAATCAGGCTTAACTAGGATGGGAGATGAGAGAATCACATCCTTGATGGCATAGAAGGAGGATTGTGCTTCATCGTTTTAATTAAACACCATGTCATTTCACAATAGCACTTGGATAAGCTTGATAATTTGAGTGAAATTGGGCACAATCCATCATACAAAATTGATTTTTCCCCTGAACGATTTGATGGATTTTCTGGATGTAGGAAGAGGGGATTTTGGATGGAAGATATCCTCTCTAGATCAATCCTCACACCCTGCTCAAAGAGAATGTTCCTAAGAAATTCCCCTCAATAGCGCCAAAGATAGACTTGTTGGGATTCAAGGAAATACTAAATTTTATACATCTAAGGAAAAATTGACAAAGGTGGTCGAAATGGTCGACTCTCTTCTTGGAATAAATATCTAGGTCATCTAGGAAGATCTGGATGATAACCCCTATCAAATTGTCAAAATATATATGCATTTCACTTTGGAATGTGGCACCAAAATTTATCAAGCCAAAAGGCATATGGTGGTAAGAAAATGTACACATCGAGTGGTAAAGGTAGTCTTGTAATGATCCTTAGGGTTGATCTTAATCTGGTTGTATCCAAAAAATACATCTAGGAAGGACATAATTTTGGAATTGGAAACTTGTTATAAGATAGCATACATGAAAGGTAAGGGAAAATTGTCCTTGGCAATAAACTTATCGAGGTATTTGAAATTTATGCAAAGGTGAATGTCGACATTATTTTCCTGTATTGGAACAAGATTGATGACCCATTTAGAATAACATATTGGGGTGATTCCATGAAGATGGGTAACTCTTTTTGGCCAAATATGACGGTGAAAAACGGAAATTTTAGCCATGTATTAAATTGAAGCCCTCGAAACTCATACTTGCCACATGAATTTTGACATGCGGTTGAAAAACGAAATGTAGAGAATTATGTTGGCTTTCCAATGATATTTTTTTTTTAAATATACCAATGTCATATATCATGTCGAATTTTCATTTAATGAAACGTGTGTACTTAAAAATTTGAAGAGCAATTAACAAGTAGTTTGTGTGTGTGCACAATAATTTAATGTTAAAGTAAAAAATTTTAAAAATGAAATATGTGAACATTATCTAGACAGAATGCACTAGGGCTTACATATTTTTCTTTTAATTTTTCTTGAAAAAATATATTTATTATTATTTTTCGAAAATGACCAATGAATATTTAAGTCGCATTTTCCACACATGTGTGTGCACGAAATCTTTTGATTTTTTACATAATTTGAAAAACTAAAAATACCTTATTAAAGAGGACGTGTTTATCTAGGGCTTGTGTATTTTTTCAAATTTTTTGGATGTGTATTTTGAATGTTGTGGATTTATCTTTGAGCTCAATCGAAGTTGTCCACAGGGTTTTTTAGGGAAAGTTTTAATAGAAATTTAAAAACAAAAGACATATGAAGATAAAAATTCATAAATTTTATATATCTGGATAGAGGATTCATTGACGAATCCAATGGTATCAAGTCCGCTCCTTAATGAACATTTAATGACATGGTTTAACTCTGTGGAAGACGGACAAAACTTCCATTCTGTAAGGAAAGGGGCTCTCGGCCTATTTTTTAAGCCCTCGATCGAGGTATTTAAGTATTTTAAATACCTCGATTGAGGGTTTAACAATACCTCGATCAAGGGTTTAGAAAGACCTCGATCTAGGTATTGTTAAACCCTCGATCAAGGTATTTGCTCGATCGAGGGTCTGTCAAATAGGCTCGATCGAGGGTTCTTCTATGTAAAAAAAATATATAAACGAACCGAGGCGAAACCGCGAAAGGAGTTGGCAACAATTAATGTTTCCAACTACCCTTCCCTTGTAAAAACATCAACGAACCTGTATATAACTAGCAAACAATTAATCAAAAACAACAATTTAATTCATTGCTAGTTTTTTTTCCATTAGAGCTTTGTCATTTTGATCTTGTTGAATTAGAGCTTTGTCATTTTCATGTTGTTGAACTAGACCTCATTAGACATTTAAGATTTCTTTGTAGGCATATTTCAAAATTTTATACTAACATATTGTTGTTTATTATAACAATTTGAAATTTTCTTTGTTTGTTTTCATTGTAGATTGATAGGGAATAATAAAAAAAAAGACAAAAAAAACATGTTAGACAACAAAATGACAATGAAGAGCATGAGAAGAATAGGGAACGAATGAAACAACAAAGAGCAAGGTTGAGAGAAGAAGAAGATGCACATTTGGTGCAACAAATTCCAATGGAGGACAACCAAGGTAAATTATTGAATTACATACTATCATAATTTAAATATCATGCTACATAATTTACAAAATTAGTAACGATTTTCCAATAAATTTAACTAAATTTCATAATTTAATTTGTTTCATATTTATTTGTAATGATATTCTTATTTATTTCATCCATTTGTTATTTAAATTTCAAAGTTTGCAACCATTTTTATGTTAAATGAACAATTTTAAGGTGACTAACAAATGTTAAATTGGAACAATTTTCAAATGAAACATGTAAATTTAGATTATATTTTCATGTTAATACATGTACATATTTTTAACTAATTTCAAATTACTTCAAAGTTGCTAACAATTTTTGAAATTATGTTTCCAAGTTGCTTAAATAACAATTTACAAATTATTTCGAAGTTTACTAACAATTTTCAATTTTATTGTCCAACAATTTTCAAATGAAATCTACGCTTAGATTCTATTTTCAAGTTAAAATGTATGTACATATTAACTATTTTTCAAATTTCTAAACTTTACTAACAATTTTCAATGTTATTAGAATTATTTTAAAATTAAATGTACACTTGGACACTATTTTCAAGTTAAATTGTACATATTTAACTAATTGCAACTTTTTAAGTTACTAACAATTTCAAGTTAAATGTAATTTCAATTCTTATTTTGTTAGAAAATTCAATTTCAAAACAAATGAATGAATATTTTGAAATGAGCATGTTGTGATAGTTATGTATTAGTTAGAATTTATTCAATTTGAAAACAAATGAATGAATATTTTTATAGTTATGGTGGTTGTCAATATTTTCATAGTAATGAATATTTGAATACAAATAAATGTTCAAAGAGCTATTTAATTATAATGTTTACTTTTAAAAAATTTCATCTATCACATGTACTTTTATTTACATAACATGACATATCACCATGATAAGATTAATGATTAGAAGATCATATATTTTGTTATGACAAATTGGAAATAATTATTTGAAATGTTTGCAACCTTGCATTGATATGTGAAGCATTATTGATAAAAAATCCTTAAATTGCAATTTATGATAAAAATTACAATTTCCATAATTGTCTATTGTTGAAATTGCAAAATCATCAACTAATGAAAATGTTATTTTGCATTAAAAATTATGAATTTCTCCGCAATCATATCACTACAATGTTTTTAATTAAATATCGTATTCATCTCTAAATCAATATTTTTTTCCTCACATTTCGAGTATAATAGGTATGTTATCATGGGTAAAAAACCAATCTTAAATTTTTATTTCACCTATATACAACATGGGATGCATGATGTTGTCCTTGAAATTCTAGGGTAGAAGTGTTGTAATCATTTATTCGTTGTGGTGATTTGCAACTTGTATTTTAAATATTTATTTCTTTATTTTATACCATAAAGTTAAATTAACATTTTTCTTGTAATGTAATTTAGTAAAATGGACATAAATTGCATAAAGAAAATTTGTCCACAATTATATAATGTGATGATTATAAATGATATTAACTTTTATTCCCACAATAATTTTTATCAAGTTATTAATAATTATCTTGACTTAAATATATTTAGTTGATTTTCAAGTTACTAGCAATTTTAAAGTTAAATGTACAAGTTACTACCAATTTCAAGTTACAAGCAATTCCAAATTTTACTAGGAATTTCAAACTTTACTTCTAGAACAATTCTCAAGTTTAATTAAGTTAGCAATTTCAAATTTCAAGTTACTAGCAATTTCAAGCTACTTGAGCAATTTGGTTCTTGGTAACAGGGTGGGGTCTCTGGTGGGGACTCCTTGGAACGCAAGTTAGGAAGGACATGGTTACTGCCATTGATGGGGTGGCCTTGACCTCTGTTGGAAACATGGAAAAAGACAAACAAATAAACCAAGATCCTGTCCCTGGAATAGGGATTGGAGTCATTGAGGCAGGAACTAGTAAGGTGGCCTCCCCGGTGCAAACAACGATAGAGTCAAGAAAGCCAGGGCAATGTTTTCCAAAGGCGCTCAACATTCCTAAACTCTTGATAAAATCAGAAAGGATCAAAACTGATATCCAACACATGAAAGACCATGCGCTCATTGGAATATTTGTTGGCATCTGGCCAGCTGAGAAAGTGTTGGTGTGGTGGATCAATACAATCGGGAAGCCTCAGGGACATTATGATCTCCAATTGGGAGCGAAAGGTTTCTTCACTGTGATTTTTTTCAACGCAGAAGACTGCTCAAGGATCTTCGACAATGGACCTTACTTCTTCAATTCGGCGAGACTGTATCTTCGGCCATGGAAAGAACGTTTCAACCCAGACAAAGAAAATTTAACTATTGCCCCAATCTAGATAAGACTCTATTCCTTGCCTTTGGAATACTGGAAAGAAGAAATACTAACAGAGATTGGTAATGAGCTGGGGGTATTCGTAAAAGTCTCAGAACAAACCAAGAATATGAGGTATACATCTTATGCTCGTATATGTCTTTATCTAGATATCTCCAAAGACCTGCCGGCAGGAATAGACCTCACATGGGAGGATGAAGATTGGTTCTAGGCCATTGATTATGAACAGATCCTGTTTCTATGTAGGCGATGCCATGAACACAAGAATATATTCAGGGATTGTCCGATGAATAAGCAGCCAGCAGGAAAAACCGACCCTGAAGGCAAAGATCAAGAAGGATTCAAGAAAGTCATGAGCAAGAAAAGGCAAGCTAGGAAGGTCGGGGGACCATCTATTCATAAGAAGACCATGACTCATAATAGATATGAGTTCCTTCAATCAAAAAAGGAAGAAAAAGAAGATGAAGTTATTTCTATACAGGAAAAGAGTGAAGCAACAGAAAAAGAACAAAAAGATGACCATAATATTCACTCTGAGGAGACTGATGTTCAGGGCAATGCGGGATCCTCACAAGAGGAAGGAGGAGATGAAATGGAGCTGGAAGATCTGGAACTGGAAGGGATGGAGGAGGCATTTAAAGTGGAAAACCCCATTCCTATAACACCTCATCAGGTCTCTCTTCTTGAGAAAGCGATTATAAAATCCAAGAACCGAAAACCCCTGGGGGTAATTTCTGAATCTCTCAAAGAAAGCAACGGGAAAAAGCTAACCAGAGGGGAGAAAAGAGGCAAGAAAAGTAATATGCAAAGAATTCAGATGATAGGGAAGAACCTGGTGGCCTTGGGTCAATATCCAACCATTGATGTAGCTCTAGCATCCTCCAACCCTAATCGGTTATAAAATGCGGATTACAACGTGGAACATCAGAGGATGCAAGAGTATCCTAAAAATCCGCCTCCTATGACGAAAAATTGAGTTAGAGAAACCTACTATCATTTTACTCCAAGAAACTAAGTGCTCGGAAAGTGAACTCCAAGCCATTGGGCAAAAAGTATGGAAACACTGCAATGTGGTTGCAATAGATGCGATTGGTGCGGCCGGTGGAGTTGGCATCCTCTGGAATCCTAAAGAAGTAAGTATGTCTGAGTGGATGGCTTCAAAGTTTATCTTATCGACTGCTTTTCATATTTTAGGAACCAAAGTCAGAGGTTTTCTTTCCAATGTCTACAGACCTTCATTGGTGAACCAAAAGAGTTCTTTCTTGAATTCCATCAGAAATCTTAAAAAAGAAGTTGGAAACAGATCTTGGATAATAGGGGGAGATTTCAATTTAATAAGAAATCTGGAAGAGAAACACGGAGGTCGACGTTGTCTTCACCCCAGTAATGAGGAATTTTCAGAGGTAATTGAAAATTTGGCGATGATTGACGTCAAAACCTCAAATGGCATGTACACATGGAATAATAAAAGAGGAGGAGACAAAAGTATTTCTTGTAGACTAGATAGGTTTCTGGTCTCTGAATCCATCATGATGGGAGGTGGGGATCTAACTGCGTTAGTGTTACCATCGACAGGCTCGAATCATTGGCCTGTATGCCTGGAATGGCACAGGATAGGAGAAAACCTCCGTTGGCCATTTAGGTTTGAACAATTATGGCTTCTAGACCCTGATTTCTCTGATCAACTGTGTTAGTGGTGGCAGACTTGTGACCCGATTATGGGAACCAAGATGTATCAATTTCAACAAAAATTAAAATACCTCAAAGGAAAAATAAAGAGATGGAATAAAGACATTTTTGGAAATATTTTCCAAGGTAAGAAGCTCCTTGACCTTAAACTTCAAGCTTTACAAAAGGAGGCTATGGAACAGGGGTACACTTCAGAGTTAAAAACTCAGGAGCAAAATCTTTTACAGGAACTCAATCTCAAATACCACTAGGAGGAACATCTTTTGAAGCAAAAATCTCGAAACCGTTGGCTTAAAGATGGTAAGCGTAATACCAAGTTCTTCCACAAAGACACCATCCAACATCGTCATGGGAATAGGGTGGTTAGGCTCAAGAAGGATGATGGTACCATAGTGGAAACGCAACCTGAATTAGAACAAACCCTAAAACATCATTTTCAAGACCTTCTAAATGAACCAAATATTAACAAGAAAGCAGAAAGAGAGAAGGTTCTTTCCCACATCCCGAGATTGGTCACAGAGGATCACAACAAACTCCTTATGGGGACTATAAGAATGGAGGAACTGGATGAAGCCATCAAGCAAATGGTGGATGACAAAGCACCTGGGCCAGATAGATTCACCACAAATTGTTTCCACTCATGTTGGGATTGGTTGAAGCGGGAAATCCTGGCCATTATGGAAGACTCTCGACGCACCAGGAAAATTCTCAAAGCTCTTAATGCTACCTTTCTCATGCTTATCCCCAAGGAAACTGGGACAGAGGATCCTGGAAAGTTTAGACCCATAGCTCTGTACAATGTGATCCACAACATTATCACCAAGGTAATAGCAAATCGGATACGGCCTCTTCTTCCTTTAATTATTTCTCCTGAGCAAGCAGGGTTTGTGGAAGGTCGTCAAACTACTGATGGAATTATTCTAGTTCATGAAGCAATTCACTCTCTCAAAAAAGAGAAAATCCCAGGTATGCTCCTAAAAATTGACTTATCAAAAGCCTATGATAAACTAAATTGGACGTTCTTGGCATAAATGTTAAAAGCCTTTGGATTCAACACTTTATGGATGGAATGGATCATAAGCTTGGTTTCATCCCGTTTCTTCTCCATCCTGGTCAATGGCACCTCTTCACAACCTTTTCCAGCTACCCGAGGAATTCAGCAGGGGGACCTATTATCCCCTTTCCTTTTCATTATCATGGTTGAAGGTTTAGGACAAATGATACGGGCAGCCCAGGAGAACAATGTTATTCAGGGTTTGGATCTGGGGGAAGGACTGACCCCTCAAACCCACCAACAGTTTGTGGACGATACTATGATGATGGGATCCTCCTTGGTTCAAGAGGCCATAAGTATCAAGGAAATTCTTAACACCTTTCTCAAGGGCAGTGGCATAGAAATCAATAAAGAAAAATTGAAAGTGTACTTCTCCAACACCCCCAGAATTCATCGTAGAAACATCCTTCATATCCTGGAATTCTCTGAAGGAGTACTTCCGTCAAATTATATAGGGGCACCCTTGACGGAATCCACTATCCGACAAATCTCCTGGAAAGATCTAATGGATAAATTCAAAAAAAAATTGGAACTATGGACATTCCGGGCCCTGAATTTTCCTAGCCGTCTTATCTTGGTCAAATAAGTGTTACAGGCCTTGCCAGTCTACCTGTTCTCTGTAATGGTGGCACCCAAAGCTGTTTTGAAGAAGATCCGCAATCTGCAGAGGAAATTTTTGTGGGGTGGCACCCCCGATCAGAGAAAATGGGCCTTGGTGAATTGGGACACTCTCTGCACTCTGAAAAGAGTGGGGGCACCGGGTCTTCGAGATCCGGTGTGCATTAACAAAGTATTGGGAGCTAAAATCTAGTGGAGATGGATCACCCATAAAGAAGAACCCTGGGAAAGACTTTGTCACTAGAAATACGCCCCTAGATGGCCCAAACAGGACCTTATCAGATTTAGTGAAGAACATCCCGGATCTAGCATTTGGAAGCTTCCCCAGGAGAATCGTGATTTAGTCAAAAATCACAGCTTCTGGGAGATTAGAGATGGAAACTCTGCGTCTTTCCTACATGATGCCTCGCAGCAATTCCCAAGACTCTCGGTTGGGCAGGACAATCAGGAGCTGATGTTATTCTTACAGAGCATCCCTTGGGAGAAAGTCAGGGACTTCTGGGAAACAGGACTTGAAGAACCACGATTCAGACAATGGAAACCAATTCAATGGTGGAAGACCTTAACCCACGAAGAAAGTATAGACAATTTCTATGAGGAAATTACCAAATGACAAATACCCTGGGCCACTGGACTGGATAAGATCAGATGGGGTTGAACTAATGTGGGAAACTTCAATATTGCTGAAGCGGTAGGCCACCTGAATGCTCATAACAGACTACCCAGGGAAGACAAATGGAAGAAAGTCTGGGAGACGAACCACTGGCCCAAAATTGCCACTTTCAGTTGGTTACTCATTCATAGGTGAATCTTGACTTGGGAAAACCTTCTTAAAAGGGGTTTCTCGGGACCATCTCGTTGCAGTATGTGCACTTATGAGAATGAAACCATTAACCATCTTCTCGACGAATGCCCGCTGGCCTCCTCTTTTTGGAACAAGGGGGAAGAAAGATTCAGAAAAACGACTAGAGTTGTGGCCGTCCAGACCTGACGCTGGCCAAGTGGCAGACTACACCCTTCAAAAATGAACATCTAAATAGAATCTGGGAACTATTTCCAGGCTTTGTGGTCTGGGAAATTTGGAAGGAAAGAAACCAGAGGATTTTTTAGGAGAAACACAGAAACACAGAGACAATATGGAAGGCTATTGAAAAGCACATCAAGGAAATGTTCTATTCCAAAATTCCATCCCTTGAAAAGGGAAACCCAGACCCTGCTGAAAGAATAATCTTGAATGACTGGGGTATTTATAACTTACCAAATGGCAATGTCGATTTGTTGAAATGCAGAGCAATAACCACTAGTCCTAACATTTGGCAACCGCCTCCAGAAAACACCTAGAAGCTAAACTTTGACGAGGCAGCAAAAGGTAACCCAGGACCTGTAGGATATGGCAAAGCCATTAGAGATGCCCAGGTCCTGGTAGTAGGTGTCTTCTAGGAAAACTTGGGGGAAACCACAAACAACGTAGCAGAACTCGAAGGAATGGTAAATGGCATCAAGTGGGCACTGGGAAAAAACTGGGTACCTCTTATGGTGGAGGGGGGACTCCAACATTCTGATCTCTATGGAGAACCGTATTCAAAGAGGTGCGGCAATTTATAAGGTTTATCTAAGCTAGAGATGGGAAGGAAGGCTGATCGAGATCCAGAAAATTCTCAGCACCTCTTCAGCCATCAACTTCACTCATGTTCGAAGAAAAGGAAACAAGCTAGATGACAAATTGGCCAACTTAGGGGTTAAGGTGAGGGAAACTTTCAAAGCTGGCACCTTGCATGAGATGGACGATCACATGGCCAGTCACCGGTGCAAAATGATCGCAGTTGTTGATCTCAACCCTAATCAGTATACCACCTGCCCGGAACATCGTGAATCACATGGCCTAGGGCTCGAAAGGACACATGTTGAAGGTAACACGATGCGTGTCATCTCTGATCTCACATCCTGATGCAACATATCCAGCTTATGTCCTTTCACCTTAAGGAAATAAAGGTGGCAGATCGATGAGCCTTATATAATAGGCTCATCAGGTCTTTCATGGTATTTCTCCCAAGCACCCGAAATATCTGAGTAATTATTCAAGCATGAGTAATGGCGGTCATTGTGTGTATAGTGATGAAGGAATTTATTATTCCAACGATGGAAAAAGGAAGGATAGAAGTAAATTCCGTAGGCTCATCATATTCCGAGGTGGTGAGATCATGGATCAGTACAGAATGGTTAATTCGAACACTCATGAGAATTTATGGAAGAGTAATATCCCCAACCCTTGTCACAATTTCAAAGTTTATAAATTAATCACTGATCACAACAAAAAGAATCACAACTCGCAAAATTGTTGCTTAACTATGCCTCAGAGCATGCGATTTAAGTTTAACGGGGGGATTAATTGGCTCTACTTCATTGGTAGTGTCTCAACTATGTTTGGATCCACATCTCTGAGAATTATGCATCCCCGGATCAGGATGAGAAGTAGTCGAGGGACTGGGAGAAATACCGGGGGGAGGGGAAGACAGAATGACGAAGGCTCTTCATCTCATTCCAATTCTCTTACGAATGCCAATCCCCAGTGTTTCAAATGGGCTCACTTCTATCTCGAGGAAATGTCATTGGCCACTGGAAACTAGATAGCATTCATGGAGGTTGCTTTGATGGAAGAAGTGGAGTCTCGGCTGGGTTACCAGATTCTGGCTAGCACCTTCTGGGCATGTCGGATTCTCCTGACCCATGACTTACAAATTAGGGAGAACATTGCTCAAAAGATGCAAGAGTATATTGCAGGTATGAAGGAGAACCAACAAATTGAGAGGGATAACACCAGCACACTGGAAGCACTGATGGAAGATCTCAACATCCATCCTCTGCAGGATGACAGTCATGAAGCTCCCAAGACTTCGAACCATGAACAGAAGGTTGGTCTAGCTCGAGGCTTTTCGGTTTTATTTTCTAAGTATGGTCATTTTGTTCCAGCCTAGGTTGGATTGTTTAGTCTGTTCTTTCTTGGCTATACAGAGTAGCTTTGTTCAGTATGGCCTGGTTACGTTTGTTGGTCTTTGTGTAGTAGTTTTTTTATGGTGTTAGGAATGGGCTGGCTTATCAACCTTTCGAGGTTTATGGATTTTCGTGAATATTTTTGTAATGTTGGCTTCAGAATTTTGATGAAATGGAAATGATGTGTCTCCATTCTCCCCGCTGGAATGGGTTTTTAGCAGGTCCTGGTCCCTTAATGGGATTTTGTAATATTTTGTACTTCTGTACCTTATTAATAGAATTTTAAACTCTCTCTTACCAACAAAAAAAAAGTTACTTGAGCAATTTCAAATTTCAATTTACTAGCAATTTCAAGTTACTTGAGCAATTTCAAATTTCAAGTTACTAGCAATTCCAATTTTTACTTAGAACAATTCTCAAGCTAAATGTATTAGTTGGAAAATTCAATTCACATGCAATTTTCAATTTTTCAATTTTTCAATTTCCACATCAAATTTCAAGTTACTAGCAATTTTAAAGTTCAATGCACAACTATCAAGTAACCAATTTTCAATTTGTTAATTTACATGTTATGTAGGGAGATATTATGGTCAGACATCACATCATGGTGATCAAGAATCGCACGACCCTGTGCCCCCTCATGATCCTAATCAGCCATCACATGACAATGGCAAGAGATGCACACTAAAGAGGCAATGGTCTCATTAGATCATGATCGAGTTTCTGATATGGTTAGGGAAGGTACAAGAGTCTTCATTAAGTTAATTAGTGCATTATATCTTACACATATATGTAAATGTTGTATAAATTTGCATGTAGTACATTTGAATAATATTTTTAAGGTATCTTGCAGGTGATGTATTCGTTGTCATTGCACCCCCCCACAACCAAGAAAATGTGGCATACTATTTGATGCGGTGCACGCAAATAAAGAGTAGGTTGGTGCGACCCTACCAAGATGGGGACTTCACATACCAGATTGGAGACATGGTTCCAATGGGACACTTTTTTGAAAAAGTGAAACGGAAGGGTGCTCATATTATTTACAGAGATTTTATGCCTAAATATATATCATGTCAATATAGTCATTTGGTGGTTGCAACTCGGATACCTCTAACAGAAATCAAGGTGAAGAGAGGTTAGCCAAAGAAATGGAAGATGACAGAAGCTGACCATGATCGTATTATGGAGACTTGCATTCCTATAACCCATTGGCCAGATGAATGAGTTACATGTATGCATGGGGGATTCACTAGCAAGGTAATATCATATCACGTCCATTCATATTGGGGGTTTGAATACTCCTAAAAAAATCAAAAATATATTTCCCTGTATTAGGGGGTCAAGGGGGTTTTTAATTTGACATAGTAATATAAATATTGGGGGTTATTTTATTTGGGTGGGTCGAGGAATAACCTCCAAATAATGGGATGGATTTATACCTACAAATTGTGGGATGTGTTCATACCTCAAAATCATTGGCTCAAGTAATACCCACCTAAAACTTAAGGACCCTCCATTTTTATTTGATATTGCTTATGATCCTAAGTTTTGAATAAATCCAATAATAATGTACCAATAATAATCTCGAAGGAAGTCTCTTATTTAATAGCTTATTTCGGATTGGTTGGAATTGATGTTATATTGTTTTTCATCTTTAAGTTTGAGCCTCTTATTGGAAAATTTTCTCTTGGTTTGTTACATCTCACTAATTTCTATACCATCAACTTATTTTAAATAACTTTAGTTGCATCTCTAGGATTTCACTTACAATCTTGTTGGCATGCTTTTGAAATTGTTCTTTAGAATTGAGCTGAAAATCTATCATTGTGTTTTCAAACATGTTTTCCCATCTTTTGAATGCCATCAATGGTCCATCAATGACTTTTAAAATATATGTTGTTATATGTTTTAAATTACGTCGATGGTGCTTTCAATTTGAGTCTCAACATTCAAACCCTCTTTTTTTATAATTATCTAAATAATATTTTAAATTAAGAGACGTAAGAGATGTAGCTAATCAAGAGTTCCTGAGTTGAACAATTGGATTGTATTTTTTGTAGGCATTATAGTAAAGGATCTAACTCTTCATTTTTTAGGTTGGGGTTTAGGTGGGTATTGAGATTCAATCAAACCTTACTCCACAACAACCAATAAAATTGAGATCAATATTTTTTGGCTCGCTAGAACCAAGAAAATTTAGATCAATCTTTCTTGAATAATTATTAATTTCAACTTTTTGTATTCTTCTTTAACATTTTCACATTGCCAGTTAGGAATAGTTGTTAGAGTGAGTTATATTTGGCACATTCATAATTGTAATTTCACTTCTTAGATTCAAGGCATTCGTCTTAATATTGTAATGGAATAGACATGAACAATGTGAAGATAAAAATCCTTATTTACATACCCTATGTGTTATCGTTACTATGAAATGGTATTATATAAGTTTCACCATCTGTGTATCTTTATAACTATTGCATGATTGAAACTTAACAATGGAGATTTTTCCTTCTCCTATAAAGATAAAAAAAAATTAGATATAACCCAATAAAAGGTTACTAAATGTTGTTAATTCCTTTGATTGAAAGAATAAATGTATAGGAAGTGGAGGCAAATCATTGCATCTTGTGAATGATCCAAATCCAGGTTATGCACATGATCATATGGTGTTATTGGAAAGTAAGAGGAATTTTTCTATGTTCATTTGGGTTCAAACATCAATCATGTTTTTTTATAGGAAGGTAGGGAAGTCCATCCACAAAAGGGTTTGAATTTTGAATTTTTATTGAGTTCAATTTATTAATCTTATAGAAAACATAAGCTCTCTATGGATATACTTGTATTTACATGATATAAAATTTGTAGATTGGCGGGTTGCGGTGTGAAACATCTACAATTCTCATATTTTCTAAGCATTGCACTGACTATTGGACTATTAACCTTTTACATTCTTTGTTACATTGTTCTCTTGACAGGGTTTCTTTTTACGCATTTTTCCCTCCCCATTACAATTTCATTGGGTCTTCCACTATCCAACGCTACAAAATGATCATTCGCCCCTCCAATCCTGGTGGGATCATTATTAGCATTATACTAGTATTTTATTTAACATCATGTTTGCTTATACTAAGATGCATTAGGGATCTTGTTTGTTGCAAATTGATAGTATGATATAATGGGGGTATTAAAATGAGTTTATAAAAATGGATACCTATAATATCTGGTGAAGCTAGGGATTTTATTAATTGGAAAGGTATATTGGGAGGGGGGTTCAACAATACAATTTTAGGAGGAATTTTCCAATATTTAATGAAATTAGGGATATTCTTTAATATCCTATGAACGATCGTGCTATGTAACAAGTTCACTAAGTGAACCCCCCGTGCATGTATGCCACTTGCATCATTGGCATAGTTTTCATGTTGTCTTGTGTAATATTTTTTTGGAGGTTGTTTTATAAATGTATTTTTGTAGATGCTTTAATGTCAAGAATACAAATACTATATGGGAGGATTTTATAAAATTTTGTTCATGGTGCTCCAATGTGAATACACTTGAACATATACATGTTTTAATTTTAAATTTTGATTTCAAATACAATTGTTATGTAATTGAGAATTTAAAATACATCTATACAATGTGGAATTGTAAAATTTAAATTTTGAATTGTACAATGTATTCTAATTTTAAATTTTGATTTCAAATTTGCAAAATTTTATACATTATAATCCATTCATTGTATTTCCTCATCAATTACATTGTATTTCATTATCAATTATATAAAAATATTATCAAATACCAATGTATTGAAAAAATGTTTCATTCAACAATAATCAATTAGTTTTGTTATCAAGAAGATACCAAATTTAGGACCAATTTTTTTTGCCTCTCCTCATTCCATTTAATAAAAATATTGGCACTTGGTGCTATATGGAATATAACATAGGAGATAGAGGGTACAATTCAACTAAGGGAAAATACACATAATCTTTGAATATATTTTCATGCAAAAAATACCCATTATTGGCACAACTCACAAACATTCACTATAATTTCTAACCATCAAACCTTCTCAATTTTTGGATTACATGCATCAAAAACCATCTTTATCATGCAATTTTTCACACATAGGCATGGAACCTCTTTGAGAGAAATTAGTTAGTATTATATGGCCTTGCTTGCGTAAAAAACCTCAATTATCAAACCAAAACACAACTTGTACATGCCTTTGTTTTTGATAGACATGGATTACATAATAATGAAAGTTGAAACGTAAATGTAATAATAACATGGAAAATATGTACATATCCATAATGAAAAATATCTCATGCGTATCTTATTTGTAGTGTGTTTGTCTTGAACATTGCATGTTCCAATAGTTTTATCGTGTGTTTTGTGGCTAGTGATCCAACATGGAGATTGCATTATTGGCTTTATTTTTAAATTGACTCTAATGTATGTAGGTATTCAAGCAAAAATACAAGAAGCATGGGTGTTGGTGGTAGTGCCCTCCACATCAATCCATGGACATGACATAGTTCTTTCCATTTTTTGGTTCATATGTTGATTTGGTTTCTCTATGGGAAATATAGGGGTGGTTACTCTGTACTTCTTAGATAAATAAAAGATGTGGATAAATGTCAGCTATAAATCCCTATGGTGAAATCTAAATGGGAGGTATCATTGTAACATATAAAAATTGTACATGATATTATAAAAATATATTTTATTGTATGATATTATATAAATATATTTTATGAATATTGGGAAGGTAAATAAGTTTTTATTTTAGTTCAAATGGTTAGTTTAATTCAAGATACTACTCTTATCTCAACCCAGTTATTAGATTTTATTATTAATTTAGGAATTGAGAATGTGATTAAAAAAAATAATTTATTGATGCTTTTACATAATAGTTAGTTATGGGTTCATATTTTGTATACTTTACACAACTCTCTCATATTTAATTGCAGAAATGTCTCTCCTCACTTAAATATTAAAAAACATTATTGAATATATGTGGAGAGGATAATAATATTTCTTCCAATCATCGAAGTTAAACTCAATTCACACATCGGAAAGATCTTGAAGATAATTTTATGTTAAGCATAAATAATTTATTATTATGAAAGAGAATAGAAAATGAATCATTGAACCATGATTGATACCTCAAACCACCACATATATTTGACCTCCATTGCCAATATGGGTGTGCTCAGAATGTTTTGCACATAAGGGGTAGGTCTCGGAGACTTGACCATTATAAGGGAAGGGGAAATGGAATTAAGCGCTCAAGGGGAAAGGGGTCTAGGGATAGAGACAGAGAGAGAGATTGTGAGAAAGAGAGACCGAGATGTAATTAAAATGGTTTTACATTTGAAGATGTGTCACACGAACATTAAGTTCACAATTTATTATTGATCTTGATGCAGGCATTTGATTTTCATGTAATTTAATCAAATACAACCTTTCTTCTCAAAGTGACCCCCAAATAAGCAATAAAATTCGACATTAACCATGCTTTAATTATAATATTAGCGGCATGAAAATATGACGTAGAACCTGGTTAGGGGTTGAGAGAGAGAGGGAGTTTGGGGGTTAGGGGTTGTGTGAGAGACAGAGAGATTGCAGGTTAGGGGTTGAGAGAGATGGAACAAGGGGGTAGGGGTTTAGGGAGAGAGATCGCGGGGGTATGGGTCTAGGGAGAGAGACAGAGAGAGAGATTGTGAGAAAGAGAGAGTGAGAGGTAATTAAAATGGTTGTACATTTGAAGCTGTGTCACATGAACATTAAGTTCACAATTTATTATTGATCTCGATGCAGGCATTTTATATCTATGTAATTTAATCAAATACAACCTTTCTTCTCAAAGTGACCCCCAAATAAGTGATAAAATTCGACATTAACCATGCTTATTTAGAGAGAGAAAGATAGTATCATATGTGAAAGGGTGTGAATTCTTGAAGGGGTTTAGAGAGAGATTGGGGGTTAGGGGTTTAGAGATAGAGAAAAAAGGAGAGATTGGGTTTAGGGGTTTAGACAAAGAGATTGGGATTTATGGGTTTAGAGAGAGAGAGAGAGAAACAAGGAGGTTTAGGGATAGGGGTTTAGAGAGAGAGAGATCAAAAGAGAGATTGAGAAAGAGATAGAGAGAGGGTTAGGGGTTTATAGAGAGAGAGAAAGAAAGAGAGAGATTGGGGGTTAGGGATTTAGAGAGAGATATATATTGGGGGTTAGGGGTTTAGAGAGAGAGAGAGAGAGAGAATACCAGACGTGGAAGAGTGTGAAGTCTTGAAGAAAAAGATACAGAAGATGACCAATATCTACTATGAAGTTTTTTATGCCCTGAATATATATATATATATATATATATATATATATAGAGAGAGAGAGAGAGAGAGAGAGAGAGATTGTGGGTTAGGGGTTGAGGGAGAGCGATATTGAGGTTTACGGGTTTAGAGTGAGTGAGAGAGAGAGAGTATAAGACATGGAAGAGTGTGAAGTCTTGAAGGAAAATATGCAGAAGCTAACCAAGGATAATTTTAAGAACCCCCCCCAAATTTATATGTATAGTAAATGGGTGAATCTCCCTGATATATAGGAAAATTTGAAGGCTATTTAATCAATAATATAATATGTATATATTTTTTTGGCTAATATTTCATTCTCTTATAGAATCTTGTAAAATGTTGGCAACTATTTCACTAAATTATAAGATATTGTAAAATCTTGGTGAATATTTCACTGAATTATAAAATATTGTAAAAACTTGGTGAATGTTTCATCCTATTATATAACCTTGTAACGTCTTGGTGGATATTTTGCCAGGAAAACTCAGCTTTTGATTATGAAAATTACTAAGGTAGTGTAGTAGAAGAGAATATACCATATCTCAAATCTAGACTCTCTCGGTTACTAGAATCTTGAATGAACAAATGCATGAATGACGAGAGGACAAATTTATTTATAGATTTCACAAGTAATATTCGGTCACTCACGACTAAAGGTGTTAATGAAACACAACTGCACTAACTATATTTAGGGAAAGTGGGGACTCCACTTGTTATCTCATCCCCTAATGGTCAAACATACATGTGGAGACCCAAATATTGACATGCCGACAAACTGATATAATTGAATACTTTACACTGTGGGGTGATTATGGAACCCTAGACTCATTATTACAATGTGGATTCTTATTGAGATCCACAACCTTAATTTAGTGTATGAATCCCCAATTAGCTTATTTTCCAAATCTCTCATTTTTAAGCTACCCTCTAAGAAAAAAATAACTTGCTTATCTATTTATAGATATGAATACCACCTTTTCGTTTTTTTGTTCACAATCAAAATCTGAATTATGTCATTTGATTTAGAATTTTTAGAGTTAGTTAGAAGCTTTCAAGGGTTATTAGAAATACGAAGACACGCTAATAGGAATATAAAGCACATCAATGCATCATCACGCATATCATTATAACTACCCCATTACAGACTATTTTTTCTCAGATAAACTGAGGTGGTGTATGTATCCATTTCCTCGAAATTTTCAAAAGCATGCAAAATGTTGTAAAACTGGTTTAGCATCATCATTGAATGCAAAAGACAAGATATCAAATAGAAAAATATCTATATCTCAATTCAAACATGCCTTGTATATATTATATACAATCATGATGGAAATAAAATATCATGTTACGACTAAATCATATATTCATCTTACATAACTAGATCTATTTCTGGATAATGATAGCAATTGCACATCAAAACAAATCACCAAAATACATTTTACTTATGAATGACCCTTACAAAAAACAAATACCAAACCCAAAAAATTTAGGTTACAGATAAAATTGATGAACTTGGAAATATGAATAAAAAAATCTATTGAGTCAAAAATTTCTTAATACAAATAAAAGAATCTACTAGAATGCTTTCGACAACTCTACAGGAAGACAATGCCAAAATAATTACCATTCCACTGTATCGCCGCCATTATAATAAATGTACATTCATTTATATTACAAAAGTACCGAACATCAACAATAAAAAAACAAAAAATATGAACATACACACTCTCATGAATGCCTCGGGTCCAATAATAATTGTAGAGCAAGATCCTAATAAAAGCATATTTTAAACAACTGGGTCAAACTTAGTTTGAATATATAAAAAACATGTGGCATATCTCCATCAAGTGTAGCAGCCATTGACAACGTATAAATGTCAGTTGATGGTTTAAACATGACAAGTGTATTGGAGAAAACTCACTATGGCTTGGGGGACCACTACAGACAGCTGACTACCAGAAATATTAACTCAATTCTCAGAACTATGCTATTATAAATGACAATGATAAGATAATGGAGAATGTAACCAACCTCGATCCAAACGTTTGATGTAGATCCTCATTGGAGCTTTCAATCCGTGCACTTGAATCTGCAAATTAGTCTTGACAGCCAATATACAACAAGTACATATAATATATAAACAATATTAACATCATCAATAGCAATGGTCCATGATATTATAAGTAAATGCAACCCAATGTAGAATAAACAACATTCACAACATTAATGGACGAGAATATGAGTATTTCTATTAATAAACAAGAAGAAGTACAATGTGATACGACCTCTTGCCGGCAACCAATCTGAACCAAGATCTGGATCAATCCACTTGTGCCTCCACCACTTCAATCCTCCATAAATGGAAAACTCAAACTATGAAAGGAGTTTGGAAGGTGAACATAAGGGGTTCACAACTACAAGGATCAATGAGTGTAGACTCAAGATAGGGAAAAAATCCACTAGAGTTCTCTTGCTCTTCTTTCTCCTCCCGTCCATAAGCCATATGTGCTCAATATATAGTCCTCCCAAAGGTAAGTGAAAGGACACATTGAGGCGTTTCTTGGGCAGATGGAGGGTCAAAGGTCACCCAATAACCGCTTTGTGGGAGTAAAAAGTAATAAACTAGTGATTTTTACCATTTTACATGCTACCCGCGGGCTATAGTGATGCAACAAGCGGGTAAGAAGAAAAATGAGGAAAAAGGTATGTCTGAAGGATATAAAGTGGATATGAGTCAGTGAAATGGATCCTATAGGCCAAAGAATGCTGATGCTCACAAGGTGGAAAATTACGTTGTAACAGATACCCCCTAATGTGTGAGGTCAGAGACTGATGCTATGATGGCCGAAATACATTATAAAACTCAGAAGTGGAGTGATAGAAACACAAGTGGAGAGAGCAGCTCACTCATCAAAATACAATAGTATCTCTGAATACATGTCGGTATAGTACAACAATCTGATACAATGGCCATGAATATGCAGTACACAATGGATATATGTCATAAGTGATCATAGCCATGATCCCTCTACAGTAAGATATGGTCTCTTGCTGAAAAGGAAACAACTAGAGGTACAAATTGCTGATATTTGAGAGGTGATATCTCAAATGTAAAGTCAAAGTCATAGGTAGCATACTGAATGCCATTATCTCCTGGGTTCTTCTACACAAGTCTTCGATGGTGCAAGTCCCATCAAGTGAATAAAGGAGTTGGGGTCGAACTTGATGTGACATCGTTTGATTACCGGTCAATGATGTATACCATTAACAGACGTGAGATGACCCACCAATAATGAAAATGGGAATCAAGGCACAGAGCACAATCATCGGAGTGTGAATAAATGAGTTGAAGTTGAACACTAGGATGAATCCATCGATCAGGGGACATTGATGTATTCCCAAAAATGTCGATGGCGAGAGAACCTGCCACTAATGACTGCAAGCCTCAAGGTACTCAATCAAAATCTAAGCCTCAAGTCTCGGAATAAATGGGTTGAAGTCGACAGAAAGAGACTCGTTGGAAGGAGGGAATTAATGCATCCCCCATCAACTAGCACGAGGTACCATCTATGCTGAAAGATTTGGAAGATCTCAAGTGAAACGGACTGACTCAATAAGGATGGCCGACATGCAATAGTCAAGAGATCTGAGGAGTGGCTGGCACTAGTTTCAGAACTTCCTTTGAACAAGAGCATGAGCAGATGGATAGACGTAGGCAACATAAACTCGATATAGACTTTGCGATACAGGAGGCATCACAAAGGGCTCCATAATGACTGGAAGCTTAACCAATCGGTGGAGAAACTGAGAAACAAGTACAACTCCTATGGTCCAACTATAGTCTTTACTCATAGTGTATGGAGTGGAATGAATGCTCTATTCAAAGGCGACACAACAGCTGCCAACAAGAAGTAGTAACCATAATCCTGTCCGGATTTTTGGAATATTTGATTTTTTTGGATTTTTGATTATAGATGAAATGCAAAAATATTTTTGGTGGTAGTATCAAATGCTAATGGTTGACTGTTTGCTCTTAGATAAGGGTCCAGTGAGACCCGCTGGCTTCCCAAGACATGGTTTCCGGGGCAAGGGTGATGAGGCAGGTGATGCGGCAACAGGGCGCACTCTATAGACTTTGCAGTACAACCTATCACGGATGGTTGCCAAGGTTCCACAGATAGAGGTGGCGCGACTACCTGAGGCCATGCAACACCAAGTAGTAGGGGTCTGGGTGACTTGGTGCGGTTACTGCAGCGAGTAGCCAATGCAGTCCACTACTTCTATGAGACACATCCTATCGGGGCAGCTGCTAGGCCTCCTCATAGGGAGTAGATATCCCAGGATCTCATTTTTGTATCGATATGTATATTTTTGAGGGCTACGGCCTCCAATTTTGTATGACACTACCATTTTTTGACATATTTATAAAAAAACTTTGGTTCTTCGGTTCTACTATATGTGTGTATGTACAAATGTATGAATGTCTCTGTTATTTATGTGCTTCATGGTGAATGTGGCAAATGCCAATCTAATACATAGTTAGCATATGCATCAGATATATGATTAACACTTCTTGAAACATGTATGTATGTAATTGAAACAAAATGTCGTTCCAAGAGTCTTACCCTTAGGAATTTCCGAAGTAATGTAGGATCTTGCACATGGTACTGCCCATTCAATTGAGACACAACTAGTTGCGAATCCAGGAGGAATTCTAAAGACTGGATACCATGTGAAATAGCATCCCGAAGCAGCTCAAGCATGACACTATACTCGGCCACATTGTTAGATGTAGGACCGAGACAAGCACCTCCTGAAGACACAACTAGGTGGTCAGGTGAGAAAATAACCCAAGCAGTAGAAGCAAGCTATTGCGTATGACGGCTAGCACCATCCGTGAATCCTAAGAACATAGGAGATTCTGCTGACATCTGTCAATCAAACGGAAGCTAATCAGCAGACCTGAAAAACAAAAGATAAGATAAACTATGTACAGAAACAACTATACAATAGTATACAAAAGTACTAGCTTGAACCAGATGTTCAAGCGTAATACCACTTGAGATAGAGCCCATTTCTAGGCTCCTTCATGACAGTCCCCTCATAGTCTTCTAATTCATAGGCTCCTTTTTCCAGAACACGCCTCACGATGTAAGGACCGTGCCACATGGGGTTGAACTTGCCTGCCCCCAAGGGTTCTTTAGCTTGGTCATATAAGAGGACTAAGTCACCTTCAGCATACTTCCGGGGATGGACAAACCTATCATACTGAACCTTGAAATGACGTTTGTTGGCATTTATGGCCACAGCGGCATCTCGACGTTTCTCGTCAAGTTGCTCAAGGTGGATTAAATGTTTCTCAATATTTGTCGTATCAGGGAGGAGCTCTATGGCCAGTTTAAGCGAAGGGATTTCGCATTCAATCGGTAAAAGTGAATCCACATCGTGAACTAGCTGGAATGGTGAGAATCCGGCGGCAGTCTTGACTACAGTTCGATATGCTCACATAGCAGGATATAACATGATGTGCCAATTATTCTTTCTTTGTTGGATGGTACGTTGGAGAATGGTCTTCAAAGATTTATTAACTGCTTCAACTTGACCATTCGCTTGGGGATAGTAGGAAGATGAGTGTTCTTGATGAAACCCAAGCTTGAGAGACAAATCCTCCATCATCTTGTTTTGAAAGTGACTGCCATGGTTAGTGACAATCTCTTTTAGGATACCGAAACGAGTGATAATCTGATTGAACACGAAATGGGATGCAGTAGCACTGTCGGCTTTTACAGTAGGCATGGCCTCATCCCATTTGGAAAAATAATCCACGGCCACTATGATATGGTGATGCCCCCTAGCCGAAGCTGGTTTGCAATCAATGAAATCCACCCCCCACTTAATGAAGGGACCGACGGTGATGACTAGATGAAGGGGCACTGGATGCAAGCGTATGTTCCAAGAAAACACCTGGAAAGGGCGACATCTCTTCACAGCATTAAAACAATCCTTAAAGATGGTAGGCCAAAAATAACCAACTCGCATAATACGCTGGGCTGTAGTGAGCCCATATAAGTGACCACCACATGCACCTGCATGGCAATCATTAAGCACCCACTTCGCTTCTTCGTGAGTTAAGAAACGATGGAGAATAGAATCCTTGCCTCGGCGATACAAAGTTTCACCGACGATAGTATAATCTTTAGCATGATGTTTCGCACGCCATCGCTCATCTTGTGAATAATGTGGAGGAAAATTCAAAGTTTGGAGATATACAATGACATCCCCATACCAAGGGTCTTTGGACGAGATAAGAAATAAGTGTTCATCCACAAAGGAATATTCATGAATGACATCCTCATCAAGTCTCAGAAGGTCCGACATAAGCTCAGCAAACACCAACGATTTAACCGATTTTGGTGAAACAAAGTCGAGATCGAACTCCTGAAGGATCACAATCCACTTATTATACTTCCCCCCTATAAGGCGTCGTGATAGCACGAACTGAAATGGATTGATGTGAGCTACAACTGTGGTTGTTCTAAGCAAGATTTAATGTTGTAACCGCTGGATTGCATGGATAGTCGCAAGCGCCAGCTTTTCTACGTGAGTATATCTTAGCTCAGTGTCTACTAGATTTTGACTGAGGTAATAGATAACATGCTCGATGAGTGCATCATCAACCTGAACCAATACCATGCCAATTGTCTCTTGAGACGCGACCACATAAAGGATAAAGTCTCGTGCAAATTCTGGTGGACTAAGCACAGCACCGATACCAAAGCTTTCTTAAGGGTGTCGAAAGACTGCTGGGCTCGCTCATCCCAGATAAAAGGTGTGTCTTTCTTCAATAAGCACGTGAAAACTTTGGTAATATTAGCATAATTGACTACAAATCGATGCAGAAATGTGGCTCTCCCTTGGAGGCTCTGAAGTTGTAACAAATTGCGCGGAGGAGGCAACTGAAGTATTGCCTCAACTTTGAGAGGATCGACTCTAATACCCTCTTTTGAAGTTATGAATCCTAGAAGGCGACCAGTGCTTACAGCGAAGATGCATTTATTGGGATTCAATCGAATTTTGTAGTGTATACATTGTTCAAGAATCATACGGAGTTGCTCGGGGTGGTCCTCTCTCTTGCGAGAATGGCCAGCAAGATCATCCAAGAAAACCTCCGTAATCTTCTTAAGATCGTGAAAGGCGTAGGTCGGCTCACTGAAACGTAGCTCCAATGTTTTTAAGGCCAGAGGGAATTTTTAGATATGCAAACGTTCCCCATGGACAAATGGATGTCGTCTCATGTTGGTCCATGGGTTTGATTTGAATTTTATTATAGCCTGAGAAGCCGTCCATGATTTGAAAAATCTCACTTCCTGCACAGGCATCCAAGATCTGATCAATGAATGGCATGGGGAAGTTGTCTTTCAGACATGCATGGTTCAAATATCTAAAATCAGTGCATACACGGATTGTTCCTTGCTTCTTATCCACAGTAACGGGGTTTGACACCCATTTGGTAAGGGGAATCGGGTAGATGAAACTAGCTTTGAGCAGTTTCTCCACTTCTGCCTTGATAGCAGCTGCCTTCCTAGGGTTCACAACACGTAAGCATTGTCGAACTGATTTAGCATTAGGATACATTCTAATATCATGTTCAACAATGCAGGGGTCTATTCCTGGCATCTCCTCATATGACCAGGCGAAAGCTTCCCAGAGTTCTGTAAACAAATCAGTGTAAATAGAAATCTCCTTAGGAGTGCAATCGACACCGATGTAGACATTCTCCACCTTTCCAGGAGTACAAGAGATGTTGATCGACATGGTTGGGGAAATATTGGCCATATTCCCCTCCACAAAAACATCATGTGACTCCAAAAGAGCCACAGGGTGACCAACCATCTCTGCTAGAGTCATCCTAAACTCTTCTTGCTTAGCGAGCTCAAGGTTGGGAAGGAAATAAGAGCGATGATGCATATCTTCCCAAGGCCTCTCACTACCACACATGGCCTCCATAATAGCTTCATCATATGGTAAAGTATCATCAAGGAAGTAGTGTGAACAAGATGAGTCGGCTGCCCAAACTGGCAGCGTAACAGGATCTTCTTCGACTGTCTGGGAAGAAGAGAGATCTGGTTCTGCAGTGGCTTGTTGAATATGCTTGTAAGCAAGCTCAGCTACAGACAATGGCACAGACATCCCGACATACGTAATGTTTCCAGAAGTAGGACTCGTGGACGGTAAAGTCCATGGATTAGTACAATAGGAAGTCCGGAATGGCATACTATGCAAAGGAGGAGACGCGTCATCGGAAATGGTTCCGATGAAGTTCACAGGTGCCGAAAGACTATAAGTTACCATCAATGAAGGGTACATACCAACATATATGTTCCCAGTTTCCGGCTGAGAATCAGTAACTTGCGGGACTATGGATCCCGTAGATGCTGTGGAAGGAGTGTTAACGAAATCTAGCTGATTGATGGTCACAATCTTTCCTTCATGGGGAAAGCAGATAACTCTAAATATAGTGGATGCGACAGCCTTCATAGCATACATCCAATTCCGACCTAGTAAAAGGTTGTATTCAATGGGCGCATCAAACACCTCGACTTCAATAGGCACAAACTTACCTCCCAATGAGACAACAAGGGAAGGGATAATTCCATGCAACTTAAATGATCGATCGTCGAATGCAGTGAGTGTGGTTCTAGACGCGAGTAGAGGAGGAGAGCTAAGATCTTTGCAACAAGTTAACGACATTACTGACGTGGAAGCACCTTCGTTAACCATAGTACGTTTGACAAAACTCTGAAGGCACACCACCTGGATTTGAAAAGCCACGTGGTATGGTAAGCGAGGTTGTACATCAGTAGTATCGAACTTGATAACACTGGGAATTCCCCCATCCTGAACTCCTAACGCACTCAAAATGGCATGCTTCTGAGAAGGATAGGCCTGCAAAAATTCAAGAGCTGACATGGCACATAGAGTTTGGCCCAAATCTTCTACAATGGAGTAGTTCTGGGCGGCTTGAGCATTGGTATTATGCGTAGAGCGCTTGAGAACACCTTTCGGTATCCGTAGCATATTAGAGGGATTCTCAATATGCAAGGAATTGTCAAGAGCAGGGGGAGGCTCACTCCCCATATTAGGTTGTGGTGCACCATAATTGCGTTGACGAGTAGCAACACTAACCTCCGATTGAACCATATTCACACATCCATAACCACTAGTATTGGAAGCAGACATTGCCGTCTCAGTAGGTCCATAACCAGTGGTGGGAGCATGCGAAGACATGTTTTGATGATGAGGAAGGGGATCCTTTAACACAGTTGGGCTCTGTGCCAAATGCTTCGATGCTTCTTCAATTCAAGGACATAAGTGAGTAAGATGATCTTCCCCACAGAGCTTGCAAGGAAACTTCACCTTACGCCTAGGTTTACGATCCTCACCAGCATTTTCGCCTTCCCGAGGAGGGTTGGCATTCTCTTTACGAGGGGTATTACGATTTCTATTATTGTTACTTCCATTGTTTCCACCCCTACGGTTGTTTCTCCCCTTTTTCTTACCACCAGGTTGCTGGTTACCTGACGGTTTCGTTGATTGCACATTGTGTACATCAGACGACGGAGTGGAAGTGGACAAGGTGTGAACCTGTCCGGGAGTAGACTGGTTTAGCGATAGATTTTGCATTTGATTAGCTACCAAGTCTATAAGGCGAGTGCTTGTGGATCCCACGATGCCATCGGCATGTGGTCCAGGAACTGATGTAGGCTCATGTCGTGTTCTCGATGCGTCAGGAATAATGTCATATAAAATGCCAGACTGAGAGTATAGTAGATCTAACTGCTGGACTTTCAAGATGGTTTGTTCCTCAGTCACAATGCCAGACATCAAAACATCCTTAGCAATGTATGGGAGTAAGGACTTGAGGAACCATTCCAACAAAAACTCTGGAGGAATGTTGGCTTTCACTAATCTCTTCCACCGACTCTTGAACGTGGTCAGAAATATGTGTGGCCTTATTCTGACGGAAGGTAGACAACAGTTCAGTACCAGTATCATAATGAACTGGCAACTGGAAATGGTCCAAGAAAACCAAAGCAATCTCGTTGAATCCCCTATAGGTGTTCCCAGGAAACTCCACATGCCACTTTGCAGCTGCCCCCATGAGGGTGCATTGAAATAGTCGTAATCTAATGGAATCATGATTCAATGAGTTGGAGGATTGTTGGCCTGGTTTTGCAGCCAGGCTTAGTGATATGGGCACCTGCTAACTAGTAGCAGCAGTTTCAATAGAATTAAACAAGAAACTAATCTAAACTAAACTAATCATGGCTCTATGCAAGAATATAAGCAAATAGTGTAAACATTTAAAAAACAAGAACAAGAAAATATTAAAGAATGAATTTGTATTAAAAAATGGGGGGCAAGCAAGTGCTTGCGATAATACCTTCAATGGTGAAGGTTGATGTTGAGAAACTTCCAAGATGAGTAGCTCCAAGCTCCAAGAGGTCTCCTTCTCCAAGGTTGCTTACAATGGCCAAAATGCTCAAAGAAGATTTCGGCAGCATGAGGATGAGATAATGGATGGATATGAAATGAGGAGCCCCTACCACCTTTTTATAGGTTTTGGTGGTGGGGAATACCATTTGTGGTTTTGTGGAAACCAAATGGTATTGACCAACATGGTTTAGGTACTTTTCCCTCCTTTTTCCTTTTTTGAATAAAAATAATATTTTAATTCCCTTTTTAATATTTTTGAGAATTTGGACCCTTTTTTAGGGTTTTTTATGCTTTTCAGGAAAAATAATCTTTTTTAATGGAAAAAGGGGTGTACTCAGGTCTTTTGGTGACCTTTTGTTGGTTTTAGAGGCTCCGATGGTGAAAAAGTGGACAAATGGGTCATGTGAATAGGGAAATGAGCTAGTGAGCACTTTTTAGGTGTTAACAGATTGCCCCCTGATGTGTGAGGGCAGGAGCTCATCGTATGGCCGATAGACATCATAGTTCTTTTGTCCCTTTTCAGGGGTTTGGGAAGGAGAAGAGACCGATTGGAGACTGGAGCCACGGCCCTTGGAAGCTGCAAGAAACAAAAAAAAATATTACATGGCCTCAATATGAATGAGGTATAATCTCTGATAATGGACGAGGCGGGCATTCCCATGCTCGTATCAAGACATATACATAACAATTAGTCCCAAGAAGGGGGATTTAATACATAAAGAATCTACTGGTACACCATAACGGTCCAGGGGGGACATTATTTTGGGATGTACTCCTGATCATAACGGATCTCAATAACTGATACACTAGAATAACTGAGGAACTACTGAAACTGAAGGTGTCCAACATCTGTAGGGACTCAAAGACTATGAGTCATCTCTGAGAAATAATGTAACTGTATACTCAAGGGAGTATGAAACTAGGGTACATCTGAATACTGTCGCCATGCGCAACCCGGATATCTGTAGAAAAAGTGTAACTGGTGTTATCCATAGGAAGACTCTCAAATGTGGAGGAATCAGGAGGTATCCGGGGTCTTCGACTAATAAGTGAAACGGACGAATACCCTGTGCGGGTCTCAATGATGCGATCAAGGTGTTGAAGTCGAGGATGTGAGAAACAACCATTTGGAGAGGCACTGAAGATTCCTCTTGAAATGATTCGTAGGCACTCATAGTAAATGGTGATGAGTCCAAGACACAGGGACCTCTAGGTCTATCCTCTGGAATCAATGTGGTTGTCGTCGACAGAGGGAGACCAGCAACTAACAAGGCAATGATGTTTCCTTGATAGGAGCGCGAGGTGTAAAACTGAAGTGTTGTAGTACTGATGGTAGGACTGACATACTTGTGGGAATGGGAAATAACTGGGTCCAAAAATGGGTAGACTCAAACTTCCTTTGTTCAGAGCATGATGACATGGTTGACCTGGCAGCGTGGGGAACTGACTTGTAGGTGTGGGGATCATTGCTTTGACTGAATGGTATATATTGACTCTGGGGGGGAGGACGAGCTGATAGGTGCCGTCGAGGGATTATCAAGGTGACATACTGCAGAATACTCTGAACAAAGGCGACCAAAATGGGGAAGCTGCCTGATGAGTAGATTTGATCTGTCGTGGCGCCAAGAGGCACCATTGATTCCTTCTTCGTAGTTTTAATGAGCTCCAAGAAGGGATAAAAAGTGTGCTCTGAATTGGTACGGTCCTGTGGATTTTGTGAGCCCAGGACGGCTCATGCTCATGGTTGATTTCATATTTAGAGAGTCTAAAAACAGTAAATGGACTCTATTGGTGTTTCTTTTTCGTAAGTTTAGTCTCCCAGGCCCGAAAAAGCATAAAATGATGCGGATGGAGAACTCTTCTAGCCGATGTGACTAGAGTATACCTTTTTCGTAATTAGTCTACAAGGTCCGGAAAAGGGGTAAACTTATACCAGGTAGACGCCCTTTCAGATACGTTTAACGATCATGAAAGGAAACAAGGTTTCTCGGCAATCTTTTCATTGTTTGTAGGAGTCAGAAAAGAGCTTAACAGAAACTCCCTAAGTGCCTTTTTCGTAAGAGGGGTTGCTCGGCCCGAAAAAGGGGTAAAATTATACCGAACAAACATGGATTGATGGCGAGAAAAGTTCTCAAGCATCATTATCAATTCGAAAAACTGGTTCCGGTGACATAAGGATTGTCGAAAATGGAGAACGGCCGATGTGGCACACAAACCGAGGTTATGTGAGGGGCATGGAAAAAATGCCTGAAAAATCTAAAGGTGAGAGCGAGAAATGATCTCAAGCATCATCACGAGCACGGAAAACTGAATCCGGTGATATATGTCACGTCTAAAACAGAGAACGGCCGATGTGTCACGCAAACCGAGGTGATGAGGGGGCATGGAAGAAATGCCCTGAAAATCGGGACGTAACAGCGAGAAATGATCTCAAGCATCATCACGAGCATGGAAAATTGAATCCGGTGATATATGGCACGTCCAAAACGGAGAACGGCCGATGTGGCATGCAAACCGAGGCCACGAGAGAGGCCAAAAAATGGTCAAAAAATGGACCCCGTGAAACCGGGAAAAGGAAGGAACCTGCATGAAGTTCTCGCTGTGCTGATTCCAATGGTACCAACGGTTTGAGAAATGGACTTCGTATGATACCGCAATGGTTGTTGGAAAATTGGTGGAATTTCTATAAATAGGGCGTGGGGCCCAAATGACTTGTCATTGTTTCGTGCGAGTTTGATAGAGCTGTCAGAGCTATTTCTCGATTTCTGGGAGATTTCACCGTTGGTTTTTGATTCAGCGAGTTGCAGGTAACTCTATTTTCCTTAGCCTTGTCAATTATGTCTTTTTTGTTTGGCGGCGGGCCCCCGAACGCTGCGAAATTCCATGTTGACTCCCCAACGTGGAATATTGCGGGTTTCGGGGCTGTTCCCGCGATGAACCGCATGGGTTTTAGGCTGACAGTCGCGATGTTCATCGCGACTGCGAGGTTGGAACCCGCGATGTTCATCGCGAGTTCATGGGGGATAGTCGCGATGTTCATCGCGACTGTCCGGCCAAAACCCGCGATGTTCATCGCGGGTTTTTGCATGGATCCCGCGATGGTCATCGCGGCTTTTGGTGGAAAAGTCGTGATGGGCATCGCGGATTTTTGTGTAAAAGCTGCGATGGGATTTTTTCAAAAATTTTTATGCTGGGGCTAAAAATTTCTTCTGTTTTCTGGCAGGATGTTGAGGAGACCACTGTCCTCATGGCGAGAGCGAGAGATCGATGATGATCTTATGGTGAAGATTGAGACTGATCTGGGGGTGAGACAGACTCTGGCTATGAGCAGACTTTTGAAGTTCGCTCAGATCCCACCTATTCGTTCAGTGAGACGGCTCCTGAACAAGCTTGTGAGTTGGTGGGTGCCGGCGGAGGGTGCATTTATCATTGGGGGTGAGAGGTTAGAGATTACTCTCACGGACGTCTATTTTTTGACTGGGTTGCCTCGTTTGGGTGAGGTGGGCGATCTCTTACCGAGGATCCCTCCAGGTGTAGATATGGAGGACCTGTTACAGACTTTCTATGTTGATGATGCTGGTTTGCAGAATAGCTCTATTAGTCTGCGATCCCTACGTGAGTGGGATATGCGAGCTGTTGGGGCATGTGTTCTACGGATATTGGGTGCGGCTGCGCCACATCGTATGTCTGGGGGACAGACGATGATGGTGGACTCCGTTCTTTGGGGGACATATTATTCCTGGGGACAGATGTATCTGGCGGGTGTCCGGAGAGATCTGGACAAGGCCATTCGAGAGGGAGGTGAGTTTTGTTATGCTTCATTTTTATGTTGTTTTTTCTTCGAGCGGGTGCCGACCTTGCGGCCACGGGTACCCATTCATGCTAGTCTCGTGAGTGAGCCTCGTATGATGAGATAGGGGCAGATGATGCCTCGTGGTGGCGGTGGTGTCCGCGGCTTCTTCACGGAGGATTTTTATCAACAGTGGGAGCAGATGCCCCTGGTTATTGAGGACTACCCTTATGCCAGCATGGACTATCGAGGTGACCCAGAGATGCATCTTGCCCCAGGACAGGCCTGGAGTGTAGACGGTATGTTTTGTGTTTTATTTGATATTATATCATATGTTGTTTGGTTTATCATTGATGATTATAGTTGTATAGTATGTGATGGTTTACTTGCTTTGTGCAGATGTGGGTCCAGTGCCACCGCCTGACTACGTGGCTCGTCAGGGGCGGGCGATGGTGGTCGCCCATCCACCTGTAGCGGTACCCCCTCCGCGTGGTGGAGGATTTGCGGCTCGTGGGCGAGGGGTTGGCCCTCGCGATGACGCCATAGAGGGTGTCAGACAGACCTTTGCCAGGATCCTAGTTGGACTCCCTGAGGATGGTTGGAGAGACCTGGATCGGGATATTTTGGAGGGTTTCTTCGGTGCACCGCCTGAGTGGCGGTCGCTCTTGTTGAGGACGGCGGTGTTTGTGGCAGGGCACAGGGGTGGTGCTCAGGATGTCCCTGCAGAGCCGGCTCAGATGAGGATCCGTCTACGGGATGACCCAGCGGGGCCGTCAGAGCGGAGAGTTCAGGCTCGTCCTGACCCGGCGGAGCCAGTAGAGGAGGATCCGGAGGAGCCTAGGGATCCTGCTGAGTAGATGTTATTGTATCTGCCCCCAAATGCTGATGAGCATATGGGGAAGCATTTTTGTATGACAGATGTATTTTTGTATATCGGGTGTTGAGGGCACCTATGACATATTGACTATCATGGTTTATATATATGTGTGTATATATTTTGGATATATTGTCGTGTATGCACGTGGATGCACATTTGTCTTTTGTATATGCCCGTGGAGGCACATGTTATGCACGTGGATGCAGTATGTTTGTTTATTTATGTATGCTCGTGGAGGCACATGTTATGCACGTGGATGCATTATTTGGTCATTCATTTTATGCCCGTGGAGGCACATGTTATGCACGTGGATGCATTTTTTGGTTATTCGTTTTATGCCCGTGGAGGCAGATGTTATGCACGTGGATGCATTTTGTTTTATGGATATGCCCGTGGAGGCACATGTTATGCACGTGGATGCATTTTGTTTATGGATATGACATGATGTGATTGGTGTGCCAGTCGAGGACATTGTTGGCCATATTGTCTGCTACACTGTTGAGGTGTCTTGGGACATGTGTGAATGAAATGGATTCAAACTGTCTAACCATTTGTTTAGTGCAGAGGAATTTTTTGAAAAGATAGGGATCGCGTACCTGGTAATCATTGTTGAGCTGGGAAACTAGGAGCTGTGAGTCCAAGAAAACGTTGAGGTGACGGATGCTCATTTGGAGAGCTGCGGCCAGGAGACCGGTCACGGCATCGTATTCAGCTTGATTATTGGTGGCGGCACCTAAACATACTCCGTCAATGTGAATTAACTCATGTGAAGGGGAGTATATTACCCAAGCTACGGAGGCGAGATTGGGAGACCAACGGCTTGCACCATCAGCGAAACCGACATGGCAGAGTGGAAGAGGCTCCATCTGTGGTCATGCAGAGAAAAACAAATATTTAGGTTTTTTCGAATTTTTTGTGAACAAAGAAAGTATGCCTATACTAAAATGGACGATGGTGTCCATCAGATTTTCTATGGGTAAAATCGTTTAAGGTACAACCCGTTGCGTGGGTTGCGTAGGGAATTGCCTTCTGAATCGGTCAGAATGTATGCCCCCTGCCCGAGGCAGGTGTGTATGATGTAGGGGCCTTGCCACATAGACACGAACTTTCCTTTTCCGGTTTTATCATGAGCTTGATCGTAAGCGAGGACAAGGTCTCCTTCAGAAAAGGTTCTTGGGTGGATGTGTTTGTCGTAACTTAGTTTCGATCGTTGTTTAGCTGCTTCCATGTTTTGAATGGCTGTGCGCCGATCTTCATCAGCCTGCTCTAGGAGTAGTAAACGTTGCTCAATCAGGGAAGTGTCCGGCAGGAGTTCAACGGCGATATGTAAGGCTGGGATCTGGCACTCAATAGGGAGGACGGATTCGACACCGTGAACTAAATGGAAAGGGGTAAAATCGGTGGCGGTTTTGGTTGAGGTGCGGTAGGCCCATAGTGCCGGGAAAAGCATGTGGTGCCAATTGGATTTGTGCTTGTCTACAGTACGTTGGAGAATGGTCTTCAAAATTTTATTGATCGCTTCGACTTGGCCGTTTACTTGGGGATAGTAAGCGGAAGAGAAATGGTGTTCAAATTTCAACATGGTTGATAATTCTTTCCAGGCGGTATCTTCGAAGTGAGAGCCATGGTCAGAGACTAGTTGCTTCGACACTCCGAAACGAGCGATAACATGGTTGAAGAAAAACCGCGCTGCAGTGTCGGCTTTGCAATTATAGGTCGGCATGGCTTATGCCCACTTGGTGAAATAATCTACGGCCACAACGATGTGTTTGTGACCGCTGGCTGACGTGGGGTTGCAGTCGAGGAAGTCGATGGCCCATTTGCAGAATGGTCCAATAGTGATGACTGGATGAAGGGGGGCGGGGGGGGGTTCTTGCTTTGGGGGCAAAGAGTTGGCAGTTCTGGCAATGTTTGACTGCGGTGATGCAATCGGTAAACAATGATGGCCAAAAATAACCTGCCCGAATGATCTTCTGGGCGGTGGCCATGCCGGAGAAATGGCCTCCACAAGCACCGCTATGACAATCATTGAGGACTTGTTCTGCCTCACTATGGGATAGGCATCGGCGTAGGATGGTATCAACGCCGCGTCGGTAAAGTACATCCCCTAACAAGAGGTATCGGGGGGCGTGATGTCGTATGCGACGACGTCCGTCACAATCGATGTGTGGTCGAAATTTTTGTGTACGAAGGTAAGTCAAAATGTCTCCGTACCAAGGGTCGTCAGACAAAATGATGAAGATCTGCTCGTCAATCAGGTCCGTTTGGATAACGGGTGATGTCGAAGAGGATGGGAGGTCAGTGATGAGGTGAGCAAGCGCGAGGGCTTTAGTGCTTTTGGGAGTTTTGAAAGTGAGGTCATATTCCTGGAGGATGATGACCCATTTAGCAACACGACCTTGTAGGAGTCGCCGGGTTAGGAGATAGACCATAGGGTTGGAGTCAGCCACGACCGTGGTATGACTGAGTAGAATGTAGTGTCGCAATTTTTGTACGAAAAAGACTACAGCTAGGGCTAATCTTTCCTCGTATGGGTAACACAGAGGTGGGCCAGACAAGGTCTGGCTGACGTAATAAATCACATGCTCTTGGTGAGAGGCATCTTCTTGGACCAAAACTCTGGATACAGCATATTCAGATGCTGAGATATAAAGGGTGAAGTCTTGAGAGAAATCCGGTGGGGATATCAAGGGGGCTTGTGTGGGAGCTTTCTTGAGGGCTTCGAATGCCGTGTCTGCTTGCTCATCCCAAACAAAGGGTATGTGGGTACGAAGTAAGCATAAGAACCCGTGGACTTTGGTGGCATAATCAGGAACGAAGCGCCTGAGGAAATTGGACTGCCCTTGTAGACTTTGGAGCTGCCGAAGCGTGCGAGGAGGTGGAAGTTCTAAGATGGCTTTGACTTTCAGAGGATCGACAGTGATTCCGTCTTGGGAAACAATGAAACCCAACAATTGGCCTGCCGGGACGCAAAAGACACACTTGTGTGGGTTCAAGCGGATTTTATATTTGTGACAACGCAGGAAAACTTGTCGGAGGTCATTAAGGTGGTCTGATCGTTTTCGGGAACGAGGTGTGAGGTCATCAAGGTAGAATCGCAGGATATGGACCAAGTCGTGAAAGCAATAGGTCATGGCCCGCTGGAAAGTGGCACCAGCATTTTTAAGGCCAAATGGCATGACGCGGTAGGCAAAGGTGCCCCATGGGGTGGTGAAGGCAGTCTTGTACTGATCCTCCTTACGAATGTGAATCTGGTTGTATCCAGAAAACCCGTCCATGAAAGATAGGACCTAATGGCTGGCACACTCATCAATGAGTTGGTCAATGAATGGCGTGGGGAAATTGTCTTTTGGACAAGCGTGGTTTAAGTCACGGAAATCAGTGCATACTCTAAGGGTGCCTTGCTTTTTGTTGACGGGAACAGGGTTTGACACCCAGGTGGTGTACGGAATAGGTTAAATGAATCCTGCTTTGCGAAGTTTCTCGACCTCAGCTTTAACGGCGGGGAGTTTGGAAGGATGAATTGGTCGCTGTTTCTGGCGAACAGGGGGTACCTCAGGCCATGTATCAATGTGGTGTTCTATGATGGCGGGGTCGAGACCAGGCATCTCGGTATAGGACCAGGCAAAGACATCACAGAACTCTTGAAAGAGCTTTTTGTACGCCTGAGCTTCTGCTTGAGTGCAAGATGCGTCCAGCGAGATGAGTTCAGGTTTCCCAGGTGTTGCGGAAATGTCTATCTGTATAGTGGGGGAAATGTTCGACATGTTCCCTTCTTCAAAGGCATCTGGTGCTGGGATGGGGTCCTTTAACCAATCAACCTTAGTGGGTATAAAATATTTCGATTCGACCGATAGCTGGTTGGATGCGGTGGATGTAGATGCTTCCGGGAGGAAGTATGAGCGATGATGCATATCATCCCAAGGGTAGTCGGGTGCAGTGAGTGTCTCCAAAATTTGCTCATCAGTATTGAAGTAGTCAGACCATAAATCAAGGGGTTCTGGTTTGAAAGTTGTTGAAATCATATATATTGTATTGACTTCTTCCGACGAGGATGATGGCGGGGGGTAGATCTCCTCGATGAGGGGAGGATATATCTCCAAATCGACATTGTTTAACTCGTACAATGCTGCTCTATAGTCAGGGAGATCGGGACAATGGTGAGAGTAGTGGCCGTAAACACTGCATATGGCACAAGGATGGTTGGTGTGCAGTGATCTGTCGTGAGGCTGAGGAGGTGGCTCAAGTATAACGACTGGGATGCCGGTGTCATCATCCAACATATTCATATGCTCTTGGAGTGCTGGTAACTGTGGGCATTGATGATTTGGATGGCCTATCTCATCGCACAACGAGCATTTAGGGGGAGCTCGAAACACCGGTGGGGGTTTAACTGCCTTAGGAGGTGGTATAGCAGTGTATGGTTGTGGACCTCTGCCCCCAGTGGGCTTGATAAGAAGGGTGGGATTCGTTGACGACGAAGGGATTGCGACACCAGGAGGAGGTTGATTTGTGGTAACAATAGGTTGTACTGGTTGGAGGATGACGTTTGGTGTCAGCGGTGGAACGGGAGGCGAAATATACCACACGGGTAATCCCAATGTTAACCCGGGTAGACTAAGGGTAGCCATAACCGGGGTGCTTACTACACCCGAAGGAGGAAATAGAAAGGGGATGGTGTGGATGGGTGTAACACCGATGTGACTAGGGACCAATGGTGGTTGACTACCGGGTGTTTGTGTATTCTGTGAAAGAGTACAGAGGTTTGCGACATAGGTCTCCGGTGACGGTGGTGGAATGGCCTGGAATGTAGAGGTCATTGGTGTATCTGAGTAAAGTCCGGGTCCTACAGAAGACACAAAGGAGGTATTTGCACTAGAAGCAGGTTGTTCAATCATGTGAAGAACATTTTCAGGTGCTGCAAGGGCATTGGGATCATAGTAGGTGAGTTGGTCAATTTTGACCATGTGTCCCTCGTGGGGGAACATCATGGTGCGAAAAATAGATGACGCGACCGCTTTCATGGCGTACATGTAACTGCGGCCAAGTAAAAGGTTATAATCGAGCTGGGCATTAATGACCTCTATGTCAATGAGCACAGTTTTCCCACCTAATTGGATGGGGACCTTGGGTAGTAAACCTTGAGGTTGAGCTGACCGGCCGTCGTAGGCCCGCAATGCAGTGGTGGATTGCTGGAGAGTAGGGGATCCCAACTTATGCCAAACAAATGTGGACATGACACATGTGGAGGAACCCTCGTCGATGATACATCGATGGATGACAAGATTCCGAATAGAAATAGAAACTTGGACTGCTATGGTGGAAGGCAGACGTGGTTCAGACTGGTCCAAATCAAACGTCATCAATTTTGAATCATTTGGGTCAATCGCCCCAATGGCGGAAAGTAAAGTCTTGCGCTGCATAGGATAGTTTTTCAATACTTCTAACGCAGACATGGCTGCGGGAGATTGAGCTAGGTCATCTACGATGTTGTAATTTGACGCAGCCCGTGCATTGGGGTTGTTGTTGATACGGCGGAGTGGGAAACGAGGTGCTTTAGATGCGCCATCGAGTGGAAGAGGTGGTATCCGTAACGTCTGATCGGTGGGATGAGCGTTAGTATCCTTATCGGCGAGGGGGGATTCGGAGGTAGGGCCATACTGGTTCCGACGGGTTTGGATATTGACGTCGACAGTGGACATCATCAATAAGTGGTGAGTGCCTGAATCAAACATGGGTTGATCAGGAGCGGCGTAAGTGATTTGTTGTGGTTGCACGTTGCCCTGTGGGGGAGCTAACGACTGAGTGTTCACCACTCCTTGTGTTGGAAAAGGGTTTTGTAGCACCAAAGGTTGTTGTTGAGGTGGTGGAGGGTTGGGTGGTGGCTGAGGAGCCGCCTGCCCTTGACGATGGGCATCATCTGTCCATAGTTGTCGAGCTCGCTCCAAATGTGGGCAAGCGTGGGTATAGTGGCCATAGAAACCGCAAATAGAACAAGGATGGTTTGTTCGTAAATTAGCATTTTTGGCTTGCTTAGGTGGCCGATCAAGATTCTGATGTGTAGGCGCCGCGTTATTGTTTTGCGGAGGATGGGTAGGTTGTGGAGCTTGGTTATGGTTTTGGTTGTTTCCACGGTTACGTCCTCTTCCGCGGTTTGGTTGCCCACCCTGGTTGCGTTGGTTATTTTGGTATTGGGGCTGATGTTGTTGTGCGTACACATGCCCTTGAGCATTGGGGGGATTCTGGGGAGCCGCAAGTGTAGGAGCAGGTTGCGGTGGATAGTATGTTGGTGGAGCAGGAGGTGGTCCAGCTGCCTGTTGGGGTTGTTGGTACCCCTGAGCTATTGGATGTGGTGGATTAGCTCGTGCAGCTTGCTGTGGGTACTGCATCTGCTGTGGCGAGAACTGAATGGGGTTCTGTGTCACAGGTTGGATATGGTATGTAGAAGGTAGATATGCTGATGGCGCTTGCCCATAGCAATGTTGCGGACAAGAGGGTCCATGAATGTGATGGGTCTGGTTTGTTGGAGCGTAAGAAGTTGTCGCTCCGGAACTGGATGTAGCCCTAGAGAGGTCTGGGACGGGCGTGGTGCTCACCATGCTGAAAGTTTTAGGTTGCGGTGTGATTTGGCCAATGATGCCATCAGCGGCATGTGATGCCTTCGGTGCGTCACCACGTGAAGAGTCGCCTCGTGGGGCGTCATGTATGATTGTGTATAGATAACCCGACTGGGCGTAAATGAGATCAAACTGTTGGGCTTTAAGGATGGCCTCTTCTTCAGACTGGGGTCTTTCAGATGCCACATCCTTCGCAATGAGAGGGAGGAGGGATTTTAGGAACCAATCTAAGAAGATACAGTCGTCTAACTTAATTTTGCAGAGGCTTCGGCGCCGACGCCACTCATGAATGTGGTCAGTGATGTGGGTGGCCGTGGTTTGTCTGCAAGACAGTAAGATCTTGACTCCCGCATCATAACGGACAGGTAACTGGAAGAGCTGCAGGAAGGTTGAGGCAAGGGAAGTAAAGGTGGCATGCGTCCCATGAGGCTGCTCGATATACCACTTAGCTACAGAGCCAGTGAAGGTGCGCTGTAAAAGCCGGAGGCGGATTGAGTTGTCCACTATGGAGTTGGAGGAACAACATAAATGGAAGGACATGATATGGTTCTGGGGGTCTTCACCTGCCTTGCCCTCAAACTTAGGGATGTCAGAGGGGAGTTTGGTGGGCATGTGAGGCCACGCAAGATCATGTCTGATGGGGTCATTGGTGAGCCTAGCTAAGTCTGGCAGGTTCAGACTCGCCATGTATTGTAAGCTAGCATATGTGGAGACTGGAACTGGGACCTGCCTAGTCATTGTGGTATGATGTAGGGGTCCAGTAGCGCCTAAAGCTATGCTAGGTATGGAGGGTGTGTGCCCTCCAATAGGTGTAGTCTGGTATGGGCCAGCGCCTCCAAGTGCAACATGGGTTACACTTGGGTTAGGAATAGCAGTAGGGATTCCTGGGATAGGGTTTGTGGAAACCAGAGGGGGTGTGACCCGTATGTTGGGCATACCCATAACCGGTGGTGGCCCCGTGTTGGGCATTCCTAAATGTGGAGTGTTTCCCATGTTGGGCATACCCAGGGGGGTGGTTGTTGCCATGGATGGCACGGCCACAGAAGGGTTTGTGGATGTCTCGCCTATGGTGCTAGTAAATAGTGGGTCAAATGGTGTTCCAGCCATAATGGTGGGTGGTGGTAATATAACGTAGTTTTCGGATTCTGCCTCAGAATCAGAGGTGAAGTGAGGCAGGTCAGAATCGGATGACCGTCTGGTTGACCGACGATGTGTCGAATCAAGGGATAAGGCTCTGCGTCGGTGACGTGGAGAGCCAAGGAGGCTAAACTCTGGGAGTTCACCCTGTAGACGACGAGAGCGTCTAAAATTCTCAATGGTGAGAAAATAAGTTTTTGTGAGAAAATAAGTTTTTGTGAAAAAATCTGTTTAAGTATCAGGTGGTGATATATATAAAAAAGCTCAAAACCCTAATGCAACCAAGGGTGCAAGAAGGTGAGTGAAAAAGAAGGCTCTCAGGCCAAAAAAATCAACCTCTAAAAAGGGACTTATTCTAGCAGCTGTGCTACAATAAGTGGAGGAATGCAACAAATGGTCAGAGTACCAACATGCAAACGGCTTCTAGAAAAAATAGGTGTAACTAGACCAAAGGTGGGTTGAAGCATGCAAACACCTAACTAAAAGTATTGTGACTCAAACAAACGATATCCTCTGCAAGGTGATGAAATCCAAGTCAGACAATATGAATGTTGAGACAACGGCTAGATATCCCCCTACGAGGAGGGACACCGGGTAATCAATCCTAAAGAAAGGCTACTAGGATACTCCGTTCATGACGCGTCGAGAAAAGGTAAATTTTCCGTTTGGTCCTTTGATCGCAATATCCCAATACAGGGATATCCCGAGAACTGCGAATGGTAGCCCTTTGGTTACTGAATGGATTTCGGTATTCCACTCAGGCTTCCGGAACCATCCTCGCGACTTCAACCCTCCTAGGGGAGAGGCCTTCCCACAAACCGGTTGTGACCGCGCCAAAAAGTACTAAGAGATTTTATCTCCCTAATTGGACAACTTCTATGTCTCGGATGTAATAACTGATGGGTGTTATTGGAACACCTATCCCCCCAATACTACCTAGCTACAAAATTCTTTTAGTGTTCCGCAAGTGAGGTTAAAAGTGTGTTGAAATTAGGGTAAGTTTTAAGGCTCAGTTCAATTAAGTGATCGAGTGGGTGCACATGTGGTATTGTAAACTGAACTTGAATGAAGTAAATGCTTTACTGAAAATTTTCAAAAAATAAAGGATCTTTCGAAAATAACAAAGCAAATTTTTTACTTTTTTCAATAAATGGAAATTAAATGCTTTTCACAATCAACTTAAAAAAGAAAGGATCTTTTGAATCATGAAAGCAAATAATAGACTTCTTTAAAAGAAATAAATGGTTTTCTTTTCAAGGAAATTGCTAAGGGCAAGATTTTTTAAAGAAGTAAACAGGAAAAGATTTTAACCTAGATAAACTGCAAAATAAGTCTTTCTTTCACTTTCTTGAAAATTTTTAAAAAGACTTCTACATGTGCATTTAAATAGTGAAATTTTTTCTATAGCTGTAAAGTATGCAGAATTTAATACTGTAAAAATGTGCTAGATGGGCAAAAAGTACAGTAAGAAATTAATTTTTTGAATCGGAATGGCCGAATGAAAAAATTAGCAGCGTGGCTTTTGACAGAAAAGTCGCGATGGACCGCGCGGGTTTCTGTTGCACAGTCGCGATGGACCACGCGGGATTTAGGCGCACTGTCGCGATGTGCAGCGCGGAAAATGTCCGCGAAGCCGCGGGGAACCGCGCGGAAAAGGGGCGCGCAGTCGCGATGTACAGCGCGGTAAATGACCGCGAAGCCGCGATGTGCAGCGTGGAAACAGGCCGCGAAGCCGCCGTGAACCGCGCGGAAAAAAATCCGAAAAGTCGCGGTGAACCGCGCGAAAAAAAGATAAAAAGTCGCGATGGACCGCGCAACTGTCTGGCTAAAAACCGCGAGGCGAAAGCCATTCGCGGAAGCCGAAAAACGAACCCGAAAATTGAGAATTCCAGGCTGTTAATGGGGCCAAATCTTAGAGCAGCAATGGATCTGCTGTCTAAGATGGCAGATCTATGGATCAAAAGGTTAAAAACTAATAAAAAACTAAGATTAAAAGCAAAACTAGAGATCTATTGTTCAAACCCAGCGGAGTCGCCAAAAACTGTTGGCCCGGTTTTGCAACCAGGCTTAGTGCTATGGGAACCTGCTAACTAGTAGCAGCAGTTTCAATAGAATTAAACAAGAAACTAATCTAAACTAAACTAATCATGGATCTATGCAAGAATATAAGCAAATAGTGTAAACATTTAAAAAACAAGAACAAGAAAATATTAAAGAATGAATTTGTATTAAAAAATGGGGGGCAAGCAAGTGCTTGCGATAATACCTTCAATGGTGAAGGTTGATGTTGAGCAACTCCCAAGATGAGTAGCTCCAAGCTCCAAGAGGTCTCCTTCTCCAAGGTTGCTTACAATGGCCAAAATGCTCAAGGAAGATTTCGGCAGCATGAGGATGAGATAATGGATGGATGTGAAATGAGGAGCCCCTACCACCTTTTTATAGGTTTTGGTGGTGGGGAATACCATTTGTGGTTTTGTGGAAACCAAATGGTATTGACCAACATGGTTTAGGTACTTTTCCCTCCTTTTTCCTTTTTTGAATAAAAATAATATTTTAATTCCCTTTTTAATATTTTTGAGAATTTAGACCCTTTTTTAGGGTTTTTTATGCTTTTCAGGAAAAATAATCTTTTTTAATGGAAAAAGGGGTGTACTCAGGTCTTTTGGTGACCTTTTGTTGGTTTCAGAGGCTCCGATGGTGAAAAAGTGGACAAATGGGTCATGTGAATAGGGAAATGAGCTAGTGAGCACTTTTTAGGTGTTAACAAGGATCACCAAAGGTGAAACATTGTGACATGATCACTCGGGTCCTCACCACCTTTCCCCTCAAACTTAGGAATGTCCAAAGGGAGCTTGGTAGGGACAGGGGGCCAATTGGGGTTGTGACACACCGGATCATTCATGAGCTTCGAAAGATCTAGAAGATTCAAACGTGCAAGGAACGGGAGCTGCGGCTGGAAAGCTTGATTATAAGCTCCCATAAAAGGTTGGTTGAACGAAACCGAATTATAAGGTGGACCAAAAGCTTGACCATGAGCACTAAACGAATGATAATGAGGACCTGACAGACCATAACCTTGACCATGTCCATAAGGTGGATAACCTCCTCCAACCTGACTAGAATGAGAGTAAGTAGGTATATGTGTGTTTTGGGCACCGTATTGAGGTGGGTTGAACTGGTGGTCAGCACTGGCTGTGTTGTAGTAAGGGTTTCCACCATAAGTATGGGCATATACGTACTATTCATAGTAGGAACCGAGTTGTAATGACCATAATGGTGAGGTATGTTCCCACCCCCAGCATTAGGATTAGCATGAGCAGTCACGTGGTGACCTAAAGTATGAGAAGTATTCCCAACCACAACGTTGGTGTTACTAGTAGTAGGAATGGTGGCGTTATGATCATGAAGATAAGGTATATTCCCACCTCCTACATTAGCATTACTAGTCGTGGTAGTGGACGCAAAATTGTGCAGTACATGTCCACCCCCATGGTTAGGAGGAGCATTAACATCTGCGAAAGTGATCCTGGGTTGACAAGTAGCAATATGTGTGTTAGGTGGTGGATGGCGAGTCGTGTTTCGAACAATGTTCCTATTAGGCGTTGTTAGGAGGATTATGACCAGTCTCCATACTACGTGTGTGAGTGGTCAACAGGGTGCCCCCAGGGAGGGTATTTCCCCCAATGGGTGCAGTGTTGCTAACACCATGACTAGTGCCAGCATGACTACCAAAAGCAGTGGGAGGATCAACTGTGCTGAAACCAGGCATACTATATGAGAACGGGTTAAAGTTGATCGCAGGATCTTCGTCTTCAGGTAAGGTAGGCATCCCATAAAGATAATTATCCGGATTCGAAGGATCAAACGGATCGTTATCAAGTGGATTCGGCCAAATAGAACCAGGTTGAGTCTCAAGTGGATCACCCCCCAATCCTCACGAGGTGTGGGGGTGTCTGAAGTGTGTTTGACTCCGCCCGATGGAATAGTGGAGATGTCTTCCGTGTCAGAATGTGTAGCCATCATAATGTCGTCTACGTATGTCTCGTAAGAATCTGAAGACTCAGAGGGAGCTCGCCGGCATCCTCGAGCAACACGGTGTGAAAAATCAGCTAGTTTTAAACCAGCTAACCGACGGGAACGGGAGAGAGTAGGACTCTGCGCCACGATATCAAATCACAATGTCTCCTATGACCAACTCTCAATCAAAAAACAATAAATCAAAAGCACACACCTAGAGAAACTACAGCCAAGAGCAGACAAACAGAGTGGCTAAATGAGCTCCCGACACTAGAGCCGGTATGTCTCTCCTAGGAGAGGCTTGAGACTCCCAAACTATAGCCGAAGGTAACAAAATCAGTTATAGAGACACCCAGGCTTCACTGCATGCACATGGTCAAGTCCACTGTACAAACACAACTGTGCTGTCCAATCCCTATCTGACTCAATACACAAACAACATAACCACTACAAGTACCCTATGCGATACCTAGGTAAGGCAACTATGGTCACCGCAATATAACCAATGCTAAGGGGGACAGTTGCAGGTGGGATTCATTGTATGGGAAGGGTAGCTAAGCCCGAAGCACAAGAGGACGAACCTCCAGTACCCCTAGATACGAACAAATCCTGGAAATATCTCCCACGTTCAGTCGGTATCAGAGGAATATCCATTCAACCAACCTCCCATGACCTCGTGCTTAACTCTTGTTTGAGTAGAGCTTCCTGAGAACAGTGATATATACCATGGATTCCTCCACTCCCTGGTCAGACACCTAATGTTTCGTCTAGTAGTCTTGGATTGTTAACTCACAATGATCTATTCCAAGACTCTAAACCTATGCTAGGTTGTGTACCCTATAAATAAAATCTGTCTAATCAATTTTAAGATTAATCCTTAATTTTAGTGGCTGTGGTTACTCAAAGGATATGGTCGTGAAACTAGTGATGTGTATGACTCAATAGTATGCAAAATCGTCCAATCCTAGACTCATCTATCCAATAAAACAATTCACTAGCATGCAAAATCAACCCAACGATTTTGAAATAAAAATGCAATCCTTTTATATTTTCGATGCACAATCAGAACCTAAATTAAGGCAACAAGCACTCAATGTAAGATGCAGTACATGAAAGTAATATTTTTTTTTGTATTTTCTCTTATCAACAAAAGGAAAATGCAAAACTATATGTATTTTTTTTGTTGTATTTTTCAATATAAAGAAATGAAAAATGCAAGCAAAATCCTACTATTTAGTCATTGAAGTGCCGAGAAGATCACCAAGACCACCCAACAGATTCCAAACAGTAAGACTTAGCCAAATGAATGAGCTCAAAAGGAAAAAAAGAAACAAGTCTAAATCCAAAAATGAGTAAAAAACCAATAAGGCTCAACCAAGAGAAACGAAGAATTTTGGTCACAACCAAGGCATGGAACAATCAAGAAATAGGCCAACAAAGACTCAGGATCATCCAAAGCCAACCCAGCAACAACCAATAGTCATAAACCAACAAAATCCAGAGTTGTACGCTACTGTCAAAGGAATACCTGCAGGTACCTGCGAGTAGTAGAGTAAACAAATGTGGGTATACGCGGGCAGAGCTAAGCTAGCCCACGGGTGAGGAAAGGAAAATGGGAAAACAAAGAGTCCAATGGCTCAGAAAAAAGCAAGTTTTCTATAGTGCATCTTAACGGCCAATCAGTGACACAGAGATTCGACAAACAACAACTCTAATTATGGACTAATGCTCAAAAATCCCCAAAAATGGATGTTTTCCCCAGCGGAGTCGCCATTTCTGTATTGGAGAAAACTCATTATGGCTTGGGGGACCACTAAAGACAGTTGACTACTAGAAATATGAACTCAATTCTCAGAACTATGCTATTATAAATGACAATGCTAAGATAATGGAGAATGTAACCAACCTCGATCCAAACGTTTGATGTAGATCTCCGTTGGAGCTTTCAATCCATGCACTTGAATCTACAAATTAGTCTTGACAACCAATATACAACAAGTACATATAATACATAAAAAATATTAACATCATCAATAGCAATGGTCCATGATATTATAAGTAAATGCAACCCAATGTAGAATAAACAACATTCACAACATTAATGGATGAGAATATGAGTATTTCTATTAATAAACAAGAAGAAGTACAATGTGATACAACCTCTTGCCGGCAACCAATTTGAACCAAGATCTGGATCAATCCACTTGTGCCTCCACCATTTCAATCCTCCATAAATGGAAAACTCAAACTATGAAAGGAGTTTGGAAGGTGAACATAAGGGGTTCACAACCACAAGGATCAATGAGTGTAGACTCAAGATAGGGCAAAAATCCACTAGAGTTCTCTTGCTCTTCTTTCTCCTCCCATCCATAAGCCATATGTGCTCAATATATAGTCCTCCCAAAGGTAAGTGAAAGGACACATCGAAGCGTTTCTTGGGCAGATGGAGGGTCAAAGGTCACCTAATAACCGCTTTGTGGGAGTAAAATGTAATAAACTAGTGATTTTTACCATTTTACATGCTACCTGCGGGCTATAGTGATGCAACTCGCGGGTATGCCTGCTATAGTGATGCAACAAGCGGGTAAGAAGAAAAATGAGGAAAAAGTATGTCTGAAGGATAAAAAGTGGATCTGAGTCAGTGAAATGGATCCTATAGGCCAAAGAATGTTGATGCTCACAAGGTGGAAAATTACGTTGTAACAACAAGGAGTAAAATAAATAATATCTTTTGAGCTCTATAACGCTTCCACGAAACCAATACTCCTAGGATAGATAAAAACCCTAACAATGCGGAATGAGCTTTACTAATCAAGCATTCCCTAGAATTCAACAGGCCTTAAAAAACATCCGTGATAAAAAACATGATAAAAGGTAAATTTATAGTATAATAATATATTGTAGTTACAGATAAAAAGCATAAAAAAGCATGATAAAAATCATACCACGTTAATTATTGGATAAAAATACTGATGCAAGTTTGTATTCTCTGATAAATTGCATGTGCGGTATGCCCCTTCAAGGCCTGAGCTTTCAACAATGGACATGTTGCGCAAAGATTAAAATGTTGAGAAAACTAAGAATGGAAAGTGGAATCACATAAACCAGAACCATCACCCTGCAAGTGCCATCCGATGTGGGTGAACCATGAATCACTACAATCGTTATATAGGACAAAATTGCCCCTAATTTGCCCTCTAATACTAGAAATTGAGGACTCGAAGATGGTATAAACATGAAATTGACTAAAAATCCAGGCAAATGAAACCATATGCCTGAATTACAAGGAAAATGGAGGGATAAATAACCCTTCTGAGCCTCCATTAAAGAAAATTGGGGTCAAATAAATGATTCCACTAGAATCTCATTAGAAATTAGGGGTGGAAGATAGATTGGAGGGGGATTTTGCTAGGGCGAAAATAATTTTTTCCATTTTCCTCATTAATATTTCAGAGGTTATTAATTTTGGATTTATCTATTTTCTAATAAATATTGGGCGAATATATTTCTTTTGAAAAAACCATTTCCATATAAGAAAATAGCCCATTTATGTAACCCCCTTAATTTATCCCATAGGCTAAATTTAGCCACTAAAATTATCCATGAAGCTAACCAATATCCACTATGAAGTTTTGGATGCCTCAAATACAAGGACAGAGAGATTGTAGGTTAGGGGTTGAGGGAGAGTGGTATTGGGGTTTACGGGTTTAGAGTGAGAGAGAGGGAGAGTATTGGATGTGAAAGAGTGTGAAGTCTTGAAGGAAAAGATGCAGAAGCTGACCAATGTCTACTATGAAGTTTTGGATGCCCCGAAGAGAGAGAGAGACAGAGAGACAGAGAGACAGAGATTGTGGGTTAGGGGTTGAGGGAGATTGATATTGGGGTTTACGGGTTTAGAGTGTGTGTGTGAGAGAGAGAGAGAATATCAGATGTGAAAGAGTGTGTAGTCTTGAAGGAAAAGATGCAGAAGTTGACCAATATCTACTATGAAGTTTTGGATGCCCTGAATATATATATATATATAGAGAGAGAGAGAGAGAGAGAGAAAGAGAGAGAGAGAGAGGGGTTGAGGGAGAGTGATATTGGGGTTTACAGGTTTAGAGTGTGTGAGAGAGAGAGTATCTGATGTGAAAGAGTGTGAAGTATTGAAGGAAAAGATGCATAAGCTAACCAATATCTACTATGAAGTTTTGGATGCCCCGAGAGAGAGAGAGAGAGAGAGAGAGAGAGAGAGAGAGATTGTGGGTTAGGGTTTGTGGGAGAGCGATATTGGGATTTATGAGTTTAGAGTGAGAGAGAGAGAGAGAGAGTATCAGATGTGAAAGAGTGTGAAGTCTTGAAGGAAAAGATGCATAAGCTGACCGATATCTACTATGAAGTTTTGGATGCCTCGAATATAGATAGATAGATAGATAGATAGAGTATCGAATTTGAAAGAGTGTGAAGTCTTGAAGGAAAAGATGCAGAAGCTGACCAATATCTATTATTAAGTTTTAGATGCCCTGAAGAGAGAGAGAGAGAGAGAGAGAGTATCAAACATGGAAGGGTGTTAGGGATTTAGAGAGATAGAGAGATATTGGGGGTTAGGGGTTTAGAGAGAGATAGAGAACTAGACGTGAAAGGGTTTGAATTATTGAAGGGGTTGAGAGAGAGAGGGGTTAGGGGTTTAGAGAGAGAGAGAGAGAGAGATATTGGGGGTTAGGGCTTTAGAGAGAGAGAGAGAGAGATATTGGGGGTTAGGGCTTTAGAGAGAGAGAGAGAGATATTGTGTCTTAGAGAGAGAGGGTTAAGGGTTTATAGAGAGAGAGAGAAAGAGAGAGACAGATTGGAGGCTAGGGATATATATATATAGAGAGAGAGAGAGAGAGAGAGATTGACGGTTAGAGGTTTAGAGAGAGAGATATTGGGGGTTAGGGGTTTAGAGAGAAAGAGAGAGATTGAGGGTTAGTAGTTTAGGGCAGAGAGAGAGAGAGAGAGAGAGAGAGAGAGAGAGGGTGGCTAAGGGTAGGGGTGAGTAAGGGTAGAGGCATACATATATAGAGAGAGATGGATGGGGAGGTGGTTAGTGGTTTAAAGAGAGAAATTAGGATTTATGGGTTTGGAGAGAGATATTGGGGGTTAGGGGTTTAGAGAGAGAGAGACATTGGGGGTTAGGGGTTTAGAGAGAGAGATCGATTTGGGGTTGGGGGTTTATAGAGAGGGAGAGAGATTGGGGGAGGGGTTTAGAGAGATAGTTAGATAGATAGATATATTTTAGTGGCAGGAGTAGGTGATATCCCAATAGAAAGAGATAGAGTGGGTGGTTAAGGGTAGGGGGAGTAGGGGAGGTGGGATATAGAGAGAGTGAGAGGGATGGATAGATGGTTAGTGGTAGGGGAGAGAGAGAGAAAGAGAGAGGGGAGCGGGGTATGAGGGTGAATAGTGGGGGTTTGGGGAGAGAGGGAGAGAGATTAGGGGTTGGGGGTTCAGAGAGAGAGAGAGAGAGTGTTAGGGGTTTAGAGATACACACACACACACACACACACACACACACACATATAGAGAGAGAGAGATTGGGGGTGGGGGTGGGGGGGGGGGTGTGTGATGGTTAGTGGTAGGACTAAGTGAGAGATCGAAAGAGAGAGAGTGAGTGGGTGGCTAAGGGTAGGGGGAGTAAGGCAGAGTGGTATATAGTGAGTGGGTGGTTAAGGGTAGGGGGAAAAGGGATATATATATATATATATACATAGAGAGAGAGAGAGAGAGAGAGAGGGTGGGAAAGGTTAGTGGTAAGGGGGAGGGGGATTAGGAGAAAGAGGGGGGGTATTTTAGAGATATAGGGCATGTAGGGTGATGGGTCAGGGGGACAAAGAGATAGATAGGCAAGGGGAAGAGGAGAGAGGGAGGGTTAGAGAAATAAAGAAAGAAGGGGTTATGGTTAGGGTAATAAAGAGATAGGGGGCTTGGTATTTATGGTATATGTTTTTGATGGGGGGCTTATGATTTATGGTAAAGGGATAGATGGGGGGTTGAGAGAGAGAGAAGGGATGGGTTTATAAAGAGAGAGGGGGCGTGGGATTATATTGAGAAATGGAGATATAGCTAAAAGGAGGGAGAAACAAATATATAGCATTAGCACGCACTGTTAGTGCGTGCACGTGTGCACGCGTTAATATATAGTGTGAGAACGCTATTAGTGTGCATGAGTTACTAACGTGCACATGCTCCAATTTTTTTATTATTTTTGGCATGCTTTCCTTTTTCCATACCGTGTGTAATAACTTGGTAGGTTTGGTTCTACGTTCGGATTGCCAAACCTTGTGCCTTGGATTGCATTATATCAAAACACATCATGTTCTGTAAATTCATGTTATTCAACCTCAAATCTATATATGCTCCACTTGTTCACTGCTAATGGAACTGCACACACTTATAGAACTCTCTGTGCAGATTCCAAATATCTATTTTTTGAATATATTTGTTAGTATTTTCTATTTTTTATTCATTTTTTTTTGCAATCATGTCATATTTACATAAAACATAGGTCATGTATTTGAGCTATAGCTTTTGACTAACTCACCTATTTCAAAAACAGAAAAGAACCCGCGCAAGTATACTGGAAGACCTACGCACTAAAAAAAATTAAATTGACTGTGTTAAGACCATGATAGCGGGGCATAACGCTCAACCTTGTATTTTTATGGCTTTGCTGACTTCCTTAATTTAAAAAATATATATAAAATTAGCTTGGAAAATTTTGGAAAAATAGCGTTGCACTAGAACCCCCTGTTATCTACAACTCTACATAATTTTTTTTACAAATTTGGATAGTTTACATTCCAAACCCGGGGCCTAATGCGAGCATATGCATTATGTTTTAGAAAAAAAGTAACATACAAATATTAGAAGAACGCTATTTTCTGGGATTTATACCTATTTTCCATAAATAAAAGTTATATATTCCGGATGATGATCCGATTGTCTACGTTTCATCTCTTTACACCATGTTCTAAAAAAATTTGTAGGTACCTCTAAAAATTCATTTTAATGGTCCGATTTCCGTTTTTTAGGAATTTCGTTGCAACTAACACGTTATAAGTGCGTATCATTACCTTGCACCAGCCCATATATTTTTTACTAACCTTTGCAGGTGATAATAAATCAAGGGCTCAAAACAATACCCGAGTTTCCATCCCCATATTTCCCTTGACCAACCCTCCAAGAGTGACCTTCACTGTTTTTTCCCGAGGCACATTTGAACATCAAAAAAATTTGTCGACCATATTGGGGAATTAATTCATCATTTCCTTTATACCTTGGTGTAAGTCCTTATCACCCATAAAATCATGTAAAATTTGAGGTGAGTCTCTTGAGTTTGAACCTTTTACAACTATATGAAATAGGATATAAGTCCTTGAGTATTTTAGTAATCATATTATTAATCCTGTCGGAAAAATCCTCGACCCTTGTCTATCTCTGCCTTCCATCACCATGACTTCTCCAAACAACTCTAGTTTTATGAGTAGTCCTATTGCGGTTAGTTCTACATCAATATGAAGCATGTTTATCCATTTCCAACTGGTCACAACCCCTAATAACCCTCAAAAGGTCAAAAAAAAGTATAACATTTTTCAATATGAGATTGATGTTGATTCCACGCCATGGTGCGCAGTTTCACCATTGAATTTGGATCTGGCCACTGATCCTCTCCTTGAATTCAAAGACCATATTCCTAAGTTTTTTGGAAATGAAACTACGTCTATTAATGAGAATCAATATTCCTTTTCCAATGCATATGAAAATATTGATGCACATGACATTGATACCTACATGCACCTATTTGTCAATTCGTTAGAAGGAAGAGCGTCCATCAATTTTTTTGATTTGCATGACAAGATATTTACCACCTAGTATGAGATCATGTACTGGTACAAATACAAATTTGAGAGCATCGAGAACCTGTGTAAATACCTGAGGAGTTTTAATTTCCTATTTTTCAAAGAAAATGAGACAGTCAAAGCCTTCAACCTTAGGTTTATGAATCTCTATAATAAGATTTCTGAATTTATCCAACCATCCCAACAAGCTACCTTAGTCCAATATTATAACATCCTTCCTCCTCCTTATCAACACTAATTAGAAGAGAGGAATGTATGTTGTATTGGTTTCTCCCTAAAGACCTATATTGAATTCGAAGAGCAGAACCAAAGGACAGGTTTTCCCTTGGATCAATCTAGTTCTAGAACCGACATGTCTGCCATGCTCCAAATGATGTAGGGTATGCAAAATCAAATGATTTCGTTTGAGCACATGATTATGACTAAGTATCAACTAGATTTTTCTTAGCAACCTCACCTTTTGACCTGGCCCGAGATGACACAAGCCACCAAATCTTCCATGTGCCATTGGTGTAATTTCTACGACAAATCCCACAGCCATTTTACTTGCAAGCCTTTCCCTATAGTAAAAGAACGATAAAAAGGGAATATGGGTATGTATTCGATAGCCATAATTGAAGAAGAACCTATCAACAAAGTCTATGCTACTGTAACCAGGTCTCAATATGAGCTTAGACCGAAATCCTTATCTAACCCTAAATATTTGACCAATAAGGCGAATTCTAATGACAAGATCGTTATTTCTTCTATCCCTTAGACGATACCTCCACCAATCAATCAAGCTAATCATTCTAGCATTGCATCCCAATATGCACCTCTCTTTCTCAACAAGTATGCGCCTTATAACATGGCTATTGATCTAGAAATATTGAAGGATAATATTAGCTTCTTAGATGTCCTTACAGTACCCTAGCAATAAAAAAACTTGAATAGAGATCTTGCTACTCCTCTTGCGCCCATGAGTTCTTCAGGATCAATCAAAAAATATAATACCGATATGGTCAATCTTGACAATCAATTCGAAAAAGAATTCTTTGCGACAGTGAATGAAAAACCGAACTTAAATATCTAGCCTCTTATGTCTTGATGAAAATCGTGGGTAGGATCAGTCATTCATGCCTTACAAATGGGAGTTCTTGTCCCAATATCATGCCCAAAGTGATCATGGAGAAACTTGGCCTACCTTGCACAAGGGAAGCCAAGAATGTGCCTATGTTCAACAAGAAATTCCAACCCACTATCAACCAAATTAAAGACCTCACCCTTACCATGTGTGCTCATCGCGAGGTGAAAACCACTTGCAATTTCTTAGTCGTCGATATGGAGGTTGGAAATTTTCCCATGATCCTAGGATGTGAATAATATGAGTTAACTGATGGTTATTTTAGCCTTGATAAAACCCAGATTCGTGTATAGTACAATACGAGAATTATGATTGAAATGAGAGAACCCCAAACTATGCCTTATATTGAAAATGCCCCCGATCTATAGGTCGAATATTGATACCATCATCAACAATTTCTTTGTCTTTATAGAGGAAGAGTAAGATGCATTTACCCATCCCGAAATTGTAGATGATCAAGTATGGCGTGTGCAGTTTGATGGATCTTCCTCCGATGAAGGAAATGGTGCCTATGCCATCTTCTTTTAACCTTCCGGAAATCCTTATCAGTTCTCCTTCTGCTTGAAATTTCAATGCATGAATAAAGTTGCATAATTCAAAGTCCTTACATTAGGTCTCCAAAAGGTCCCAGAATTAGGATGTCAGCATTTACATGTTTTTGGAGACTCTGAGTTGGTCATTAACATGATTAAGAAGATTTATCAACCATCCAAAAACGTTTTCCAAAGGTATATCCAGGTCATCGATCACCTCATGGAGGGATTCCTTTCACTTAACTTGACTTATATCCATTGTGAGCTAAATATGGTGGCTGACAAACTAGCTATGTTCACTTCTATCCCTTCTTGTATAACATTCAAATGACAAGCCTAGTTGTGATGTGATCTCTCTATACCGCCCTTTTGTACCATAGAATGATGTGTCGTGGCAACTTTTTGAGGACAAAGATGATATTTGTTACTTTATGACCGATCAAGGAGATGAAATGCATCCTCCTCCTAGAATTATTAACACGAAGAATAACTTCCATCCTAAAGGTTTAGTGCCACTTGAGGGCATGTTTTCATTAGATGACGTTCCCAATAATCCAATTCCAAATCTTGAACCTCCCAAGTGTAATACCGGGCCTATCATTCCCGTCAATGTTGGTTCTAAAGAAGAGCCAAAATTATTATACATAAGAGCCCAATGCTCCTAAGAGGAGAAAGATACATTTCTCATCCTTTTCCTCAAATTCAAGGATATCTTTGTGTGGTCATACAAGTACCTTAGAGGTTTCTATCCGGGTATTTTACATCATTCTATTCCTTAATTAGGGGGAGCCACTCTCGTATAGAAAAAAAATTACAAGTATAAAATCCAAAGCTTGATTCCATATTCAGAAAAGAACTTGATAAGATGCTTGAGGGAAAAATTATGTTTCCAATGGGTGAATCCACGAATGTGGTTCACCATTTTTGGCGGATCGAATGGGAAAAAATTGTTTTTCGGACCCTCGATCGAGGTATTTTAAAGCCCTCGATCGAGGTTTAAAATGCTCGATCGAGGGTTTAAAAATACCTCAATCGAGGGCTTCAACGGACCTCGATCAAGGGTTTGCTCGATCAAGGGTATGCGACAGGAAAAAAAACAAAATAGGGCCCAGCCGGGCCGACCAGCCCTGTTTCTGCAGGTAATTGACAGCGACGACCACAGCGACGCATCCAGACTCCCTCGACCGAGCTCACGCCCATGCCACCTCATCACAGCGATGCCACCTCACCATAGGGCCTCCACCATGTCTTCTATTCCACCAGGTGGGTCGAATTCATCCAATGTTTTGTTATTTAAAAAAAATTATATTTTGTTTGTGTTGTATAAAATTGGGTTTTTGATAAAATCTAGTTTTTATTTGGTTTTTATGGATTGGTTAGGATGTAACCATTGAAACTAAACAAAGATTGAAACCGAAAACCACCATTGAAACCAAATTAATTGAAAAAAAATACCATTTGAAACTAAAACAAAAACCCCTTTCAAAAAAAAACAAAAACCAAAACCATTTGAAATTTGAAATAGATTTAGGGTTTTGAATTTATTTTGCAGTTAGTTGTTTAAATTATTTGATTTATTTTTGTTTATATCAACCGGTAGCATTTCACCGCATAAATGCTACCGGTTTTATTTTAAAATGTGTTTTTACAAGCATAAATGTTGCCCATTTTTTTCAATCCTCTGAGAACGCCAAGAGGATTGGAAAAAAAAATCATATATTACATTACTTAACCTATAACTCTAAACCTACCAATATAACATCACAAAAAATTAATATTAATAATATAATATAAAAAATTAAAAAATGAATATTAATAATATATATAATCATATAATCATATATTATTTATTAATTTTTACTTAATTTATTTTTTAAAAATAATATTTAATATTAATAATATAATATAAAAAATTAAAAAATGAATATTAATAATATATATAATCATATATTATTTATTAATTTTTAATTAAGTTATTTTAAAAAAATAATATTTAATATTAATAATATAATATAAAAAATTAAAAAATTAATATTAATAATATATTATTAATCATAACCATAACCTAACAACTTGCCACTATAACCAGTTCATGTAGCATCATCCAATCACCTAATATTGTAACCAGTTTAGATTTTGCAAAATAAAAAATGTCGGATTCCAGTGAAAATCCCTCGTCCAAGCCAAATCGTCAAGTTTTTAGACAACGCCTTATCAAAGTGCCATTCCTAATCAATGTGAGGCAAAAATGGAAGTTGTATATTATTACATTGATTTCATGGCATAGTTAACATTTTTCAATAATCATCAAATATGATTATTAGTTAAAAGTTTTAAAAGTATAATAGTTATTTTATTGTGTATAATACTTGGGAGTGAGGATCCCCAAGGGAACAAGATCCATTGATTGCTACATAAAGTCCAGTAGATGGGGCATCATGTCGCCTAGATGTAAGGGTGTTATCTCATAGCAATTACACACACCAAATACAAATACAGTTACAAATACTTTAAATTCATGTATACTAAATATCAAATGCAACAATAAATATATAAGCAAAGAAAGTATAAAAATTATGGCATACTAACCTCATCCAAGAAATTGTCCTAAATAGGATCCTCTCTTAGGCCATGAAAAGTATGTCCACAATGTGAGCATCAATGAAGATAAATTGGCCTAGAACCATAATGGATAGCTTGGAAAAATTCCCAACATCAGGTGGCCTAACATCATTAGATGATGTCTCTGAATGATAAGGCACTACAAATGCATTTTGCTGGACTAGACTACAGGTGTTTGGATTAGATTTTTCCACCATCTTTGTGGAATACAAACTACAATTCAAGAATAAAAACACCTTTTTAAAAATATGGACATTTCTAAAATGTAAAAATTATAAAAATGGCTAGACAAATAAAACTTACGGAAATGCTCCTTGGAAATTGGCAATGGATGACTATAGGGTCTCCTAGAACAAGCTCATATTACCTCCTTATACAAAATTTGTTATTGGTATGGGAGGGTTAAATAAAAATAGTAATCAACCTTATTTTGTTTCTTTGTATATACACAAAGTAACATGCACGTGTTCCTACTATTTATATGCTTAGAATCATGTAGCACTTTCAAGAATGCACATGTGTTCCTAATGCATGCATGCTCTTTTAATTATAAAATATGATGTGGAATTTATATTGAATGTGACATATGGTTGCATGCATAAGTTTGTATTTATATTTATGGGTTCATAAATGGAGTGCATTGTTAAATTAACTTTGCATAATCTCCATTAACGTACATATGTATTTTGTAATTAGTTTATTATAAGAATGTTGAGGTTACATATTGGTACCATAGTGAAGAAATTCAATGTGGTGATGGTGGATTATGGAGTGCCCCATGGAATCAATAGTGAAAAGAGGCTACTAGGTATGTTATGGTTTGATGACCAAAAACCATCCCAATGGAGATGTGGAAAATGGAAAGAAAGGATTAGGTTGACACGAGTGCCATGTAACCCTAACTTCACAAGAACTAATTGATTGAAAATTTGGAAAGAAATTATTGGATATAAATTGAAGATTTAAAGGATTCAATAAGATTTGAGGAAGACAAAGCTCGATTACTAGAAACATAATAAGGGTTCACATTTTGCTGAGGAAACAACATAAAAGTGAGGATGGGACGAACAACCTCATTGTTGTGCCCATTCTTATTTGTAGAGTTAGGAAATGGTTTCTTAAGAAAAAAATTGCTTCTTAGACCTATTGCTTCTTTAAATCCTTTACTTTCTAAGCCCTCTCTAAGCCATTGATGTAGTAGCAGTTTTTTTGCAAACATTGGTGATTGTAAGATGCCTCCATAAACCTCCATTTCTATATTTGCAGTGGAGAAAATCATGATAGAATAGAAGAAATCCCTATTCCATAGTTACCAAGTTTATCCAAATCACGTCAAAAGATTTGAAAATTTGACAATGGTTTGATGTGAACTGATCTAGCCAAAAAACACCTCAATTTTGTTTAGTCAAATAGAATCTCAAGTTGGTTTAGTCAAACAACTTTTAAAGCCACCAAATGACCCCAATTTTCTTCTTCTTAGTTCTTTCCCAATCCCAGTGGGACTCATGCTTGTGCATGAAGAGTCGAGACTTTGATTGAAATTTCTACTAAATGTATTCTATGTAATAATGTTTATTTGATACTTTCACAAATCCAAAACATAACATTGAACTCCTTTGATACTTTCACAAATACAAGACATAATCTATAAACATAGATGCATATGATTCCAAACACCAACACACAAGACTAAACTAAGAAGTAAATAACTAATTATTAACTAGAAAATAATTAGATATTTCCTTTTTTTACAAGTATATGAGTTCATCGCCATTCTCTTATGTTTTAAAGATTATTTAAAAAAACCACAATTCATGTATGCCTATGATCCCTGAGAAATAATGCTAAACTAAGAAACATTGTCATCATCTAAAACAATGATTGTAGGAACCTTCCTCTCACTCGATGGTTAAGGATCAATAGGAGCAAACTCTAGTCCAGTGGTGGCCTTGAATTTGAATTGGAATTGAAATTGAATTTGGAATTGAATTTGAAAATTAAATTTGAAATTTGAAATTTAAATTGAAATTTGAATTTGAATTTGAATTTGAATTGAATTTGAATTTGAATTTGAAATGTGAAATTTGGAATAGAATTTGAAAATTGAATTTGAAATTGAATTTGAAATTGAAATGTGAAATTTAGAATAGAATTTGAAAATTGAATTTGAATTTTAAATGTGAAATTTGAAAGAAAATTAGAATTAGAAATTGAAATGTGATGCAGAGAGTCCTAAAGAGAGAGATTCATTGCTTCATGCTCCGCGAAGCACGAGAGGATCTTACGTCGCCCAATAGGGTGGCCATTGACAATGATCCCATTCATCGAGGAGTGATGCCAAGACGGGGTCCGCTGCCACTCGTGGCGGTAGTAGGAGAGGTAGTTTGTCGGTTCATCCCAACGACATACATGTGGATCCCCAAGTGGAGGATGTGCAATAAGACACGAGTACATCAGGTGCATCAGGTGCGTATTTTTTGCTAGCACATTTTCAGTAAATTTTTAGTATATAATGCATTGAATTTCAGTTGCAAGTTATAATATGTATTTTTAGTAACATTTGTGTTTTGGTTTGGATCGCAGGTGCCCCATCAGGGGGATTGTATGACAATGAGGTCGCACAGATCACTCTCACTGATATCACTTCCCAGTGAGAGTGGGTGACCTCATGTATCTGCACATTGAGGGAGGATTCTCCCACACGGAGATCTTTGTCCATGATGTTATCGGTAGTTGATGAGATGTTGGCCATCTACAAGAGGGTAGGACCTCCCAGTGACATTTGGCGTCATTCATGCCAGAGGAGGAGACAGGATGTCATTGGGATCCACAAATGGGAGGATGTCAAAGTCGCCATAAGAGGGCATGACATCAAGGGTGCTTTATTCGACATCCCTCCTGACCGCGCTACCGGTCAACCGCTTAGATTCAAGGAGTTTAAGTTGGAGGTCATTGCACCACATCTATATGATAGATTTGTCGGAGCGTGGGGCATGTTCCCCCACCATGACTAGGTCCCATTGTACTTTGCAAAACATGTTTATGCATAGTTTGTTTTGGACATGCACCCGGATTACACCAACACAGGGTCCCCATTCTATGGGGCTGGTATGGGACGCTCCTACCAATGTCCCAGAGCTCGGAGAGACCCTGCCTTCGTGCCACCCGCTCTGAGGTTGGTACCATTTCCAGACAGGATGGTTATTAGGTCGAGGGATGTGGCACAATCATCACAGCTTGCTGTAGAGGATAGAAAGGACCTTGCAGAGTCATTGTTCACTGCCATGGGCAGTGCTATTGTTGCTCCGCATGGAGAGGCATCTAGACCACCCCCTACACCTGCAGAGCCAGAGATAGAGTATGTCCCTAGTGACATGCTCAGGAGTTTCAATGGCGAGGCCCTGCTAAGGTATGCTGAGTCATCCCGAGATGCATACTTTCAGTTGTATCGTAGATGCGTCGCTACGGGACAGGTATACTTTTGTACAATTATGTATATATGTTCTTCATGTTACATCATATTAATGTTACAAATTGAATGGTCAATAATAGTTAAGGGAGTTGTATTCTATTGATCCATGCAAGGGACCCCATTCATGGATCAACTCTTTGGTAGCGAGCCATTGGTTGGTCCATCCACTCATCCCCACCCGCAGATGACAGTAGTTGAGGTAAGTTATAATTTATGTTCCAATTTAATTTCTATTTGAATATTATTTCTCAGTTTAAATAATTTGTGTTTTATTTCTTAATTTTTGAGATTTTATGTTTTAGATCTTAACTTCAAATGAATTTCAAATTGTACAGGGCAAAGGAAAGGGGGTAGATCCTAATTATGGACATGAGGACCGCGAAAGTCCTCACGAGTCAGGTCCAGACACAGATGTGAGTTTTAATTTATGTTCTAATTCATGTTATTTAGTCACATTTAGTAATTGATTTTTGTACTTTATGTTTCAATTTTTGACGGATAACTTTTAAATTATGTTAAATAGTTTTAATTTTTAATAAATCTAACTTTTTACATGTAATGTCATATTACACAGGCATCGCTATGGGTGGGTGTCAATGCTGCAATGAATTTCACATATGGTTGGGATGCATCTCGAGTACATGATCTTGATGAAGGGCGATCTACCCGTATTCCTACCCATATCCCGGATATCACCTTTGACATGATGGATATGGAGGAATTCCTTGAGGGTTTAGCGTCTCAGAGACATCAGCAGGCTACTGCACACGAGGGAAGTCAGAGGGACAATAACATGCCTTGTGGTGGTAGTGGCCAATGAGTTGATGATATATACATTTCCATGTTTTGGATATTTTCATATTTTATATATTTTCATGTGTTTGGATGATCTATGTATATGTTTTCATGTTTTGGATATGGATTTCTATCATTTATACATGGAATTTTATCATATATGGACTTTTGGATATTTTGTATATTTTATCATATTGATGTCTTCATGTGTATTTTGTATCTGATTTGAAATCGATTGTTTTTTATATTAGATCTAGATATAGTTATTACAGTTTCAAATTTATGTTTTGTCGTTTCAAATGCAAATTTAATGTGTAGTTACAATTTAGTTCAATTTAAAATGAAAATTTCGACTATATTACAGAACATCTTCCAAAATTTAGAATTGAATACATACATTACGTTTTAAGATTGAAATTACAATTCCAATTCAATTACAATGTAAAATTTCAAATTTAATGTGTAATTTCAATTCCAAATCAATTACAATTTAAAAGCTCGTTTTCAACTACATTACAATTGCATAAATGAAATCAAAATGTAAAATTAGAATACATTTGAAATTAAAAATTGAAATTGCAATTACATTATGTTGTCTACACATTACAAATCAATTACAATTTACACATTCCATTTCAATTACAATTTAAAATTAAAATCTCAAATTTAATGTGTAATTTCAATTCAAAATTCAATGTGTTGTTCCAATTTACAAGTTCAATTTCAATTACAGTACAATTGCATTTGAAATAAAAAATTTAAATTAGAATACATTGTACAATCTAAAATTTAAATTTTACAATTTTACATTGTATAGATGTATTTTAAATGAACTCAATTGTATTTGAAATCAAAATTGAAAATTAGAATACATTTGAAATTGAAAATTGAAATTAACATTTTGCATTATGTTGTCTACACATTACTATTCACTTACAATTTACACATTCCAATTCAATTACATGGAAAATTTAATGTGTAATTTCAATTGAAAATTCAATTTGTTGTTGTATACAAGTTATATGGTATGTAGGTAATCTTTGTGTTCTTTTCTTTTAAGTGTGTGCTCTAATCTAAAGTCATAAAAGTATGGTTTGTTTTCTTGGAAATGAGCATAACCACCTAGTCAATTTGTATCTTATGGCCCTTGTTTTCCTTTGTTGACCATGGTTAATACCCCATGACCCATTCCTACTACATAGAATCTCTTAACGATGCATGTGTCCCATTGAGAGGCCAGTGATTTGGGTATGTGTGGTGGCCTAAGGTTTGGTTTAGAGGATTGAGCCCCTATTAGCATCATTTTGGACCAAAGGCCCAAAGCCCATTTCTCATGTGCAAAAATTTCTAATGTTACCCATATCCCACTTAAGGACAAATGTAATTTCTAAAGGGTTTTTGTGGTGGCTAGAAGAATATTTAATGTCCCATAAAAATTCTAAGATTCATTTATGGGTTAATGAATTTATTTTCCTTCTCTAATCATGGTCAAGGACCTAAGACCCATCCTTACTACACAAAAACTCCTATTGGTACCCCTATCCAACTCGCATGTAAAATATCACTTTTAGAGGGTCTACGTCACAATTCAAGGCCTTGATCATCACAATTAGCCCAATAATATTCATTTAGGGTCTAATTCCATCGATTTATCCCCAAATCATGGTTAAGGCTTTGAGATTGATCCTAATGCACACAATGTTGTAATATTACCCATATCTTACTTGAAGGATACATGTTATGTGGCTTATGACATTATTTTTGGCCCCCACATAGAACATGTTATGTGGCTTCTGACATTATTTGTGGCCCTTGATATTTAAAAGATTCATATAGGGACCAAGGCATTATTTTCCTCCCTCGACCATGGCTCATTCCTAATTCCTTATTATGTTCAAGGTCTTAAGACCCATCTCTATCATGCAAAAAATTCTGATCATGAACTTATATCCCATTTCTATGCCAAAAATTCACTTTAAAGGGTCTATATGTTGTGTTTCAAGGCCTTGATCATGACCCTTTAGCTCAAGAATTATAATTTAGGGTCTAATTTCTCCTCCAACTATTGTTCAACACCCATCCCTACTACATAAAACCTTTTATTGGCACCCTTATTCCACTCTAAGGAAAATGATCTCCTCTAGAGGGCATGTTTTGTGGTTTGTGGCCTTGTTCATGACCCTAGGTCCATAGAATCTTCATCGCCCTTATTTTCCTCTCCCATCGATTGAAAAGGATTTAAGACCAATCCTTATTATCCAAGGCATTATTATAGAAACCATTCTCCACTTGGAGGTTGAATATACCTTTTAGAGGCCCCACAGGGTGGGTTGAATCCTTGTTCATGGCTTGTGATCCCTAAAATCTTCATTCTGATATATCTCCCTAAACACCTACCCCCCTTGTTCCATCTCTCTCAACCCCTAACCCCCAATATATCTCTCTCTCAACCCATAACCCCCAATCTCCCTCTCTCTCTCTCAACCCCTAACCAAGTTCTATGTAAGCTTTTCATGTCCCTAATCTTAGAATTAAAGCATGGTTAATGTTGAATTTTATCGCTTATTTGGGGTTCACTTCAAGAATAAAGGTTGTATTTGATTAAATTGCATGGATATAAAATGCTTGCATCGAGATCAGTAATAAATTGTGAACTTAATGTTCATGCGACACAGATTCAAATGTAAAACCATTTTAATTACCTCTCGCTCTCTCTTTCTCAGAATCTATCTCTCTCTCTATATCACTCACTATACCTCTATCTCTCTCCATATAAACCTACCCCCCTTGTTCAATATCTCTCCACCCATAACCCCAAATCTCTCTCTCTCACTCTAAGCCCCTAACCCACAATATCATTCCCTCTCTCCCTCTAAACCCCTAATTCCTCCTCTCTCTCTCACCCTCTCTCTCTCACCAAATCCTTAACCCAAAAATTTCTCTCTCCCTAAACCCTTAACCCACAATATCCATCTCTCTCTCACAACCCCTAACCCACAATCTCCCTCTCTCTCTCTCAACCCATAACCACTCTCTTTCTCTCTCTCAACCCATAACCCACAATCTCCCCTCTCTCTCTCCCCCCAAACCAATAACCCACACTATCCCCCCCTCTCTCTCTCCCTAAACTCATAACCCACAATATCCCCCCTCTCTCTCTCTCCCTAAACCCATAACCCACAATATCCCCCTATATCTCTCTAATTACATTAATTGAGTACTAACATGTCATTAGAAATTAGTTAAAAAGAAAAGAGTTTACATGAAATACATTACATAGTGAACGTTTACACACCATATTAATGCTATAGGAGTGCATGCACGTTAATAGCGTGTGCATGCTCCTAATGCAGTTAATTTAGAAAAGGTATTCCACAATCATATGTAGGACGTTTGTGGTGAATATTTATTAGTTAATCCACATAGGAGCATACGCGTGCTAATAACACGCACACACTCGTAGTTAATTTAGCAAAGATTCACCAAAACCGTTCATTGAACGTTTGTGGTGAACGTTTATTAGTTAATGCACATAGGAGCACGCGCATGCTAATAACACACATGCACTCATAGTATGTGTGCATTATTAGCATGCGCATTCTCCTTTGTGCATTAACTGATAAACGTTCACCACAAACGTTCAATGTATGATTGTGGTGAACCTTTGCTAAATTAATTGTGTTAGAATGTGTGTGTGTTATTAGCAGTCATGCGCTCCTCTATCTGGAAAATACAACAAAATATTTCATGCGCATCATCTAATTCAATTTCCATTGTTATGCCATAAACTCAAGTCTGGTTCGTGCGATTTCAGTTATCTTATTCTTGCACTCACATTCAACTTGCATTCTTTGGTAGATTGGAACCCTCTCAACCATCTTGCACACAACATCTACACTTGACAATTCTCAAAGATCAATTTGGAAAATTGGACCATTATAGTATAACTGTTGGACACATTGGATGTAATATCCCCAATCAGATTTATGGATATATTAACTCAATTACAAAGACCAAGTCAGAAAAATTCAAAAACTAGTAGCTAGGATTAAACTAGAATTGACAAAACTAGTATTAAGCACAATTAGACATCCCAAATTCTTCCCAAGATGGACTTTAGGATATGATAAGATTGAAATTAAGATGATAAACATGCCAATACTTTGACATTGGAACATTTATGGGTGCTTCACGCCTAGGAATATTTCCTTGGCAGAGCCAAGGCTATCAATGCACATTCCCCGAGGACTTCTATGGAAACCCAAGGCTTCTGGTGCTCACTAGAAGTAATCATACCTGAGGTAGGATGAATGGATTGTCCCCAACATTCTAGAGCAATAAAACCAGTTTTAGAATCAAATTGATAAGGTTTTGGAGTCCAAGAATATAAGTGTGCTACCTAGGAATGCTCATCTAGTCAACTTCCAGACAATTCCAAATGAACCAAAAGGGTCACAAATTTCATAATTAAGGCTTGGGATGGATTCAAAAGGGTCTTAATAACCTGCAAAAAAATTACAGACTGAGGGATGGACTCACATAAATCATTCTATTACAAGTTATGTAAAACTAGTCAATTTTCTATGCATAGGGAGCAAGCCTTGAAACACTAAATTACGAACAACCTCAGGGGCTCATGAATTCATTCTTCGAACTGATGCATGAGCTCAAATACATGTAAATGAACATAATAAACCTCATATCATAGTTTTATATAAACAATCAATGATCTATTGAAGCAAAATCACCAAGAAGTCCAGAATTCTTAGGATTTTACAATATAGAAGCAAGAATGTTAAATTTGAGAGTGAAAGGAAGGACTTGAACCATTGGATTAGAAACATGGGAAGGAGAACATCATAATATATCTCACTATATGTAAATTAATAGTATGGTTCTCTTGCACAATTCAAAAATCCATAAATACAAATGTAGAGTTGCACAGGTGTGCTCCTCAACACTTAAACCTTAGCTCTGGTGAAAATGGTTGTATCTTGGTCATCCACACACCTTTTTCGACGAGAAAAAAGGTTTTCCTTACCGGAAACAACCCTTCAAACACAATGGCGTAGGTATCATAGCTCAGGAATTCTCAGAAATGTAGAAACCAGAACCTCCATTTCGGACTTTCAATACTATTTCCACTTAATGAAGGGATTGAACTGCACAACAAGAACACCAATCACTATATCATATCTGCAATTCAGACTCTAATGGATGCACTAACATTGTGAAGATGAATGGAACAATGATTTCTATGGGGCACATCACACACATGTAATACCCCCATTTTGACCCTTCGCGTTATTGGCTTAATTTGTAAATATTGTGCATATGCGATGTATAAATTCCTAGCGTGGATCTCAAGGCCAAGGCCTCGCTAGTGAATTCTTGGCTTTAAAATGCAAGTATTTTATATTTTGTGAACCATGTGTTAGTAAACCATGGGAATTGTAAAATCATGTAAATATTGAGGATGTAAAAAAAAATCAAGAACTTGCTATGGAAGCAACTAAAAATGAGGGGGGGAATGTATCCACTAGGGAGAGGTGAGGGATTAGGGGATTCAATCCTTTATTTTCAAGTGTCATTTTAAGAACCCATATTGACTATCCTGCTGACATTTAATTATGTTAGGAAGAGGCAGCTGAGAAGTCATCCCATGAATTTAATAGAGTATGGGAAAGCTCAGAAATTCATATTGCAGGTTATAGGCTCAATTTACTTGGCCGAGAAGTTAAATTCCTCATTGCAATTCGTTTTTCCTTCATCCCCACTCCATTTTTTACTAACCATACATCATTTCTCAACCATTATGCATGCCCAGCAGGGAAGAATTGCATAAATCGCAACCAAAGAAGAAGCCACGATTTTAAGTTCCAAAAATGCCCAAAATTTGATGTGAGAAACAAAATCCAATGGGGGATCCATAGACATAAACCCTAGGGCTAATTTGAGAGTGCCAAATTCCCAAAAATCCATAGGGAAACTCATATTTGGAAGCTGGGAAATTCAATTCCGTTTTTTGGACTCACTTGACCAGAATTGGGGAAAATCCAAGAGTGGATCGAATTGGATGAGAGATCAGAGGTTGTATTTGTTTGATAAACCCAGTGAAGGCACGAATATATTTGGATCTAGCATCTTGGACCTTTCTATGCCCACCCTAAAGAGCACTGGAGGGAAGGTGCACCTGAGGGATTGTGTAGCAGAGAAGGGGACCTTCCTTGTGTTGGGTGTGGTAGATATTGTGGGTGCCAAGGCTTTCTATTTATTTGAGATGCATGTAGCCTTGTGGTTGGGCTCATTGGCTTTAGAAATATCCTTCCCCATATACCTGCATGCTTTACAAACCCAGTTGTAGGTTGGCTTTGCATGAATGTTGTGATTGTGGTTGTGAGTGAGCCTGATTAGTTCCTCCTTAGTAGATACATAACCCAACTTGGGGGTGGTCTCTCAACTGAAATAATATAGGCTGGAAAAAGACCTATGGTTGGGTGGAATGTTGTTCTCCCATATCCAATTGCTTGGACAATTTCCATTAAAAGATAAGTGTTCAACGTTGTTTCTGATTATGCAAATTTCATGTATTATGAGTGATTGTTTACTTATGCTAAATTGAATGAATGATGTAATTGAATGCCTTTGAATAACATAAGATGATTATATTTATGTGCATGAGTTTATTTTTATGCATGTGTTGAATATGTTGATACATGCATGATGTGTGTGTGCAGTTGATTTTAATTCCACTGTGTTTGTTATCATACACCTGCACACACATGTAGATTTAAATGAAATTGAAAATATGACCCCAGTGGGGAATTGTATCACCCCGTAGATCTATCATGTTCCCTACGTCGGTCGATTCTGTAGGAGGGGACGTGACAACACGACTGGCTAGAGGCACATCTCTCAATCCTTTGAGATGCAGAGCTCTCAAGACAATTATCAAAGTGAACAAAAAATGTGAGAGTAGTGCACTCATATTATTTTATAAGCATGAGTTGACATATAGATTCATTGAATTTGGTCACCTCCATCAGTAATGCACCCTCCTTGACTGTTTTTAGTATCTAAGCTTTTTTCTGCTTTTATCCATGCTTTGTTGTCTTTCTGCTTTGTGTTGCTTTTATGCTTTTGGCAACATCCTACTTTTCTTGGATTGTCTCTGCTTTTCCTATGCTTTATCCTTCTTTTATGATTCTTCCTTCTTTATGGACTTTCCTTCCTTTTCTGTCAGCTTTATGCTTTTCTATGTTTGTTGATTTTGTGTTGCTTTTCATCTTTTTGTGGCTTTGTGTATTTTTCTTGATTTTCTTCTAGTTGCCATTTTGAATGAAAAATCATTGTGTCCACTAGACCTCATGCGCCCTCCTTGGCCACCTAGCACATCCACTTAATTACAAAATTTAAATATTATAAAAAATATTCACATATTAACATAGCATTTGAATCCTAAGTCTAAAAATAAAATGTCTCACAAAACCTTCAGTTTGCAAGTCTTCAACCTCGGTGGTGTGTGGAACCGATGAAGTTTGAGTAATAAGGTGAAGTTCTCTAGGTGGTTCAGTCATTCCTGCTAGATCAAAAGATCCACTTGATTTTATCCTTCGCCGTTGAAGTCACGATGGAGGCTCCATAATGAGTGGAGGAAGGTTTTGTAACCTTCTTGACCTATGGAGAGGTTGGTCCTCCACAGTTAAAAAAATTCTAAGTAAATAAAATCTAGGGCCAATGAGTGTAGGAATATGCAATGATCTGGCAGCTGCAGCAACTCACAATCAAACTCACAAATATGTTGCAAAGAAGAAGAGAAGGAGACACTCAATGATTACTCATAAACACAGTAGAATAGAACAATATCTCAGTATTATACAATGAATAAGAATGTAAGTGAATGAGTACAATAGAACAATAAGGTGCATAATATAGGATTCGAATAGGCCAAGTAGGGCATTCGAATTCCTAACTCAGAGTGTGGCTTGGATGATAGTGGAGTCATCATCCAGTCAATGTATCAGTCATCAATGGTAACAGTCAGTCAACTGAGTCTAACTGAGTGAGGTAGGCACTAACTAAATGAAGGAGGCTCATTGGAGGGCGCATGAGGAGTCTAACTGAGTGAGGTAGGCACTAACTGAATGAAGGAGGCCCAGTAGAGGGCGCATGAGGAGATAACTAGAGTCATAATGGGTAGACTAGTCTCACTGTAGGTCCATCGGAGTGAAACATTCAGTGGGGGAGTCAATCTAGCCTTAAATCAAGGAAGGACTGAGTGATAACTGACTGGTAGGTGAGAAAGGCGCCTAACTGGCTGTGGTAGGTGAGAAAGGCGCACTAGTCATGCAAAAAACTATATAAGGGCTCCTCTGGTAGGTGGGAGGCCCCCTGGGGGCTGTAGAGAAGATTTGGAGAGCTAGAACCAAGCTCCAGGGGCTGGGAGGTCCACCATGATGATGACTGGATGCATGCAGCATGCAGTTTTGAATGCAGGCAAAGAAGAGCTAGAAACAAGCTCTAGGTGCTAGGGAGATCACCATGATGATGACTGGATGCATGCATGCAAACTAAAAGATGATGGGGAGAATATTCCAACAATGAGAACAATAATAAACAATCAGCACACTACTAAAAATGTCCTACAGTGATCCAAACCAAGTAGTCAAATAAGCTTCCAAAGGATATTATGGGATCATGAGGTCCCATAACAGACCAATGAAGGGACGAAGAATAGTTATTCGGGGTCCATAATACAGACACGATGGGGCCAAGCGCTGGAATCACCCAACCGCCTTCCCAAAGAGCTGTAAGGGATTTCCTCCTGAATCTATCCTAGGTGCAATGGAAATATCCTTCCACTAACACCCGTGTAGTGGCATAAGAGTCTCAATACTAAGGCTACCAACACTATAAAGAGGGTCCAGGGGGATAGTCGCATGTTGAATAAATGCGCATGGGCAGGGTAACTAAGCCTGAAATCCAAAAGCACCAGAAGGTACTAGTGAATCCCCATACGTGCACTGACTCTAGTAGATGCTTAATTGAATAGTGAAGGGGTATCTCCAACTACTCAACCTCACATAATATCATGATTAACTTTAGTGTGAGTGGAGCTTCACGGTTCAACTTCTACAGAGGTGGATTTACCTAACGAATATCCACTATGATTTGAGTGTTATTTCTTTGGATAGTTAATGACAACCTAATCCAAAGCACTAACCTAAGCTAGTTGGTGTAAGAACCTAAAAAGAAAAAATTACTACTTGATTTTAAATTAAAGATTCCTTTTAAGGATGTTATTACTCAAAGGGCAGTGTATGTGTGCAAAGTGTTATTACAACTTAAACGGAAAAGCATAGTAAATGTGTAAAAAGATGTAAAAATGCTTCTACTTCTCTTATTTTTTCGCTTTTATCTTTCTAAATCAAAGTACTGATGAAGTAAACCTAAATGAAATCAATTTTTTTCTTTTTAAAAATTAAAGGCATGCAACTACTACTATTTATGAAAAGAAACTAATGTACTTGTTAACGAAAATACTTGCTCTTTTGAATTTTTCTTTTAAACAAGAAAATAAAAACTAAGTACAGACAAGCAAAAAACACTCCAAATACTTAAGTGTATACAAATCTGTACTCCTAAGATTAAAATAACATAATGCTAACCCTCATAGAATTCTGAAGACAACAAGTTCGACTAGTTAACTCAAGCAAGAAATGGAATTAACTAACTTGGTAAAAAAACACTTTGAAACTCAAAGATAAGAAAAATAATCCAAGGAAACTTCTTCAAGATATCATACCATTCTCAGTTAGACCAACAATCAAGAAAGGTCACTCAAATTTTCCACAAACCAACTACTCCAACTTGAAATACCCAGGTACAACCCTAACAAGACTTAAAGATTGAAAAAGATCCAAAATAAGAGCAAATACCTAACTACAGACTGTAAACAGGATGAAATGGTTCTTTAAAGAGCAGTAGAATTCAAAAATAATCAAAGAAGAAGCCAAGAAATTCAACCCTAGGAGGAAAATTAAACCCTACAGTAGCACCCGCTATTGGAAATACAACAACTAGTGGGTCACTCGCAGGTGTAGAACAAACAACTCGCGGGTAATAGGAAAAATTCGCAACTGTATATATCAAAAAAGTCGTGGTTCTGCTTGAAAAAAAAATTAAAAAAGAAGAAAAACTCAAAAAAGACCAAATCTAAGTCTAAAGCAGGGGTATCTACCCTCTGCAAACCCTTCCAAAAACTTTGAAATTGACTCAAATTGAAGAAATTCTACACAAAGGACCCCTAGAGCAACATGGCACTCCCCAACGGAGTCGACGGTTCTGTTTTTCGGAAATTAATCCTATGACTAGGAAGTTACTGAGGTCACCATCGTGCTATCTAAGACTTATAGAATCTAAGGCAACCAACAAGCATACAAAAAGATCTTTGTTAATGGAAAATAACTAAGGTTAATATGTTAAGCAAAGAGTACCTTGAAGATTTGAAGGTCGATGCAAGCTTGAAACCCTCTGTTCTTTATCTGCAATCTTGAGTAAAGAACCTGCAAAATAGAGATACCCTCCTCAAAACATTTGGATAAATAAACATGAATAATAAGATATGAAACTCATACATAAGCAAAGCATGAAAGATTCACCAAACTCAATTCATACAATAGACACAATTGTTTATGGGAAAGGAAAGTCTCCTTTCTTGATCATATAAATGATAACAAATAGCTATACCTGATTTTGTAGCAGCATTGATGAAACCAAGTTTTGGGCTCTTGCTCCTCTCCTTCAATATAAATTCCTCCAGCATTTCAATACACTAAGAGTTATCCCCCTCTCTTATGGCCTTCCCCTTGTATTTATAGCAAGCTTAGAAATATAGCTTCGAGAGGAAAGTGGTTGGGGGAGGTATGGAAGTTAAAGAAAATCCCCTAACTACCCCAAATTCGATTTTAGTTTTAATTTTCATGATTTTAAGAGGAACCCGCAAGTATAGACCTAACAACAAGCGGGTGACCTGCGAGTAAGCTACAAACAAATAGCGGGTGCAACATTTTTAGGGAAAACTGTAGGTGGTAAGTGGAGCACCAACGGGTGACCCGCAAGATGTCAGTTAGGGAGTCATGGTTAGGTCCTAAAGGTGTATCACAAAAATATAATGAACTGGATAAAAAATGAATGATCAAGGTCACAAGAATCTATATAAAATTAGGGCTCTTCAACCCATAATGTCCTTTTGTGTGAGAGACATTTCAGTGTCATCACGAACGAAGAAGTTGCAATTTGATTGATAACAGAGTGGTCCCTATTGCACCATGAATGAGAATGATTTGATTTTTTTTAGCAAGAAGTCTATCTATTCATGCATTACTAGCATGGTTTGTCTTTGTAAAGACTCACTAAAGTGAACACAACAGGCTATTACACAACATGAATCCTGTAGTGAGGTTGTCTTTGCATCTTACCGCCTTCACTCCCCCAAAGTTATATTGTTAGCAATAAAAGAAATCAATTGATATACTACAAATTTTCCAACTCCTTTAGCATTTCCCCGACAACGACAGTAAAAATGTCAATCGATTTATATGTAGAAATACTGTTACATTTAATTATCAATCCATTAGTTCGTAAACTTGTGAAATGCAAGTACAATATGTGCAAAATTAGATTATTTACAGTATGAGTTACCTAAGATGCTTATGGAATATAAATGAATTTAACTATGGAAATAAATTACTTTGAAACAAAAATAAACAAAGGAAAATCCATCACTAAATTATGTCTTACTATATCCACAAGTGTTGCAAATCAGGTTGTAGTTAAGTATTCAACTCTTAAGATATGAATCTTTCTACAACAATGATCCTCTTTGATATATCTAACACAATTCAATGAATGGAGATAAATGAAATCAAATGCAGAAATAAAGCACACCACACTTCATCAATTGAAAGTAAACTTAATCAACTATAGAAATGACCATGTACTTGAACACCATCATGCCACTAGGACCTTGCGGTCACCAATTTATCTCTCGACATGTGTAACTAGGCACCTCTTCTTTCTATGAATCAATGCTTTAATAAAAGAAAAACAAACTTGCATAAAATAAACATACTTGCATAAAATAAAATACTCCATGATCCATTTGGAGTGAGATCAATTATCCAAAACCTACAAGGTATCAAACTAAACTATAACATCCTAAATGTTAAATCAAAGTGTACTATTTATAGAATCAAAACATGCTATTTATAGAACTAAAGAATGACAATCTATATAAGGAAATACCATGAAATTTTATTCACTCCACGCTAAGTTGGACATTTGTTGCAAGAGTTCTCCATTGAAATGGAGAAGGTAATCTTATTTATACATGTGTTTTCTTAGTAAATAAAATAATAAACAATAAATGTACATCCACAAATTTTTCATATGGTTCAACAACTCTCTAAAAACTAGTAACTAAAAATCAACACATAATATGTCCAAGATATTTGCTAACTAATCTTTCCCAAAGCTCCATGATTATTCTCCATCCAATATTCTTAAATAAACAACCCAAATCTAAAGCAAATATTCCATGGTTGAATGAATAAATTTGAATTTCATCAATGAGTTGCATATTTCTTGTTCCCGTAATTACTGGTTATGTTCCTGTAACCACTAGCAAGTTTCGGTAACCACTAGTTTAGTTTCTGTAATCACTCATGTTATAACTTAAAATGACAGTTCTCCGTCCGTGACGACACTTGCATCGCTTGGTCGCATGATGACATTTCTTGAGATCAAGTTTAGTCACACAACAGGACACTTGTGGATTGAAGGGTCATTAGGGACACTGAATATGGTTGAAATTACCTCACTCTTGGCCCATTTGATGGTTATAACCTTTAGGAACACTTTTCTAGACCAAACCATCTCTTGAAAATCATCAGAAAATGCTATTTTTGGCCATTTTTCCACAAAAACGCTGGTATCCTATGCATAGAGTAGGGCATACTAGGATGTGTGCGCTACTCTTATGCCTATGGATTAGGGCATGTGCGCAAATATCATGCCTGTAGGGTAGCGCACACCTTGAGAAATGCGCTGGTTTGCAGTAGGAAGAGTAGGGCACTTTCCTGAATCAGTCAAAATCTCGAATTTTGGTCGAATTGAGTAAGTTTGGGAACTTCTTAATCGGTTATAACTGCTTTTCCTCTCCTTCATTGACTATATAAGGAAGGAAGAAGGGCCATGTGAGGTAACCAAGCCCATAACACTGTTATGCTGGAGGAATGGAGACCCTTATCCCCCTCTTTTATGCCTCAGTTTCTGATAAACCCTAGCACAGCTGATTAGAGGCTGGGATCCTTGGAGAACAGAAGCAGGAGACCTTGAATCTAGGTTTTGTGAAGTTCCAAGCTTGAAGGAAGGTATAAATTTATGTACTTTCTTCATTCGTTAATAAAGATCATACGTTCTTCCATTTCCAAATATGACCTATTCATGTGTGTCTTAGATTTTATTATAGATTGCTTATAGTTTGATGTTTTTTACTGTCATGAATATCAGTCTTATATATGTAGTCAAATGTATTTGAGAAAGGTATGAAGTTGTTTTTTTGGTGTGGGCATTGCGACACTGAATAACATTGAAGAGCAAGGAAGAGGAAGGCTAGGATCAACCTTCTTAATAAGGTACACATCCTCTTTAACCTTTATCTCTTTTCTTACTAGTTGTACTTGCAGAACATTTGTAAGTCTATCTTTCATAGCTGTAAGTTGGTAGTTTCTCCCCCGAACTATAGGTGTATTTTCCTCACAACAAAATGGCGACCATACTGGGGATAGCCTATCTTCTTAGGGGTATCCAAGGTCATTTATTCATTTTTTTTTATGGTCTTTGTTCAATTTCTTGATTAGAATTAGTTCATTAGGCTCTGTTTGACCCTCCTTGGCTCTTACAAACCCTTCCCAACCCTTACAGACCCTTACTGGCTCAGGTGTGGGGGGTTTTAACCCTATTTTTTCAACTTTTCCCACATGTGCGCTACTATTGTGAAGTACAGTAGTGCATTCCCCTATTTGTGTGCTGGTATTCCTCATACACAATAGCGCACACATCCTGAATTTAAGTTTTTTGAGTTTTGACCTGTTTGGGGGGGTTGTGGCTGCAATTGTTTGGGGTCCAGGATCACCCTAGGTCTAATTTAAACCACTATAAGTGGTCTCCTATCCTTTTATTACTCCTATATTCATGATTTGGACCTTCTTTGATCAATTTGGGCTTGTTTGGAAAGTTTTGGGGCTTGTTGACCCGAGTTGGGGGGTTGTGGACCAGTTTGGTGTTTTGTACCCTGATTTGAGTCTAACTGAATCTATTTGCTCCATTTCCATTGGATTTGGAACCTACTGAGTCTACTTGACCCTGTTTGTATCTATTTGAGTGAAATTTCTCTTTAGATTGGTTTCTTATCCTCCCTTATGCTTTTAGTTTTCTTTTTGTAGTGAAAGCTCAAGTGTCTTTGCTGCTGTTCAGGACCTTGACTACACTTTTTATGTGGAGACCTGACTTTACCAAACCATACTTCTTTGTTGTTCATTTTATTTTTTTGGGACTAAAAGTAGGTTTCGTACACTTTTCCCAATGGTTGGCATGCTTACATCAATAAGAATCTGAAAGTCATACTGGTAGCTTTTACTGTTTCAATAAGGAAACCTGAAAGTTCTTTGCTTTTTATTTGATAATAGGTTACCTTCAATTTCATTTTTGTTTCTCACCTTTGAAAAGCATAAATAAATAAAAATTGATTTATTTTCTGAGTAGAGTACCTTGCAATTGGCTTAAAGGATTTAAGAGTGCTTTGCATCAAAAGAAGAAATTTTCTTTTGCATACTTTATTTTGTTTGAGTAGCTGCATTCTTAGGTTTTTAGTTTAATTTTGTACATTTAGGCTTTATTTTTATCTTTTTGCATTCAAAAAGACTAAAACTTGCATTTGTACATGCATTCTAGATCATATCTTTAGGACTTGCATTGAAAAGAAAAGTTTTGTTTAGTGGTAAACATTTCATTTCAATATTCTATTTTTGTTATAATCACTCTCACACACCCACTACCTTTTTGAGTAAGCAAGTAACCTTTAAAATGAACCCTAATAAAATGTACTAGTAACATTTTATTTTCTAGGTTACATTATTCACCAACTAGATTTGGTTAGGATCTTGGGTTTAAAACACCTTAAACCACCCAAGATCATACATTACGCAAAAATCATAGTTCGACTATCACAGGTAAACCCGCCTCATTCAAAACTTGCCTGGGATCTATGCAATAGGTCTTGTGAGATCAGATTGTTGGGAATAAACCTCCTACTTTTTTTTTCGAGCATATACCAGGATTGGATCGTGTTTGGGGACTCTTTTGAGTTTCGAGCTCAGTTACCCTGCCCATGCCTTCTGATTTGACCAGAGACTGTTCCCCCAGGAGTTTTCAGTGTGGTGGTATCCTTAGTATCTGACCATAGGATCATAGACAGGTGATGACGGAGGGTTATATCTGTTGTACCTAAGACAAACGTGGGAGGAAATCCCTTGCAGGTCTTTGGGAGGGAGTTTGGGTGATTCCAGCACTTTCACCCTTAGTCATTGTATTGTGGACCCCGGGTAACTGTCCTTCTTCCTTCATTGATCTGTTATGGGCCCTCATCATCCCAGACTCTTCTCCGGAAGGCATCTGTTTGCCTGGTTTGATTTACCTAGGACCTTTTTTAGTGGTCTGCTCTTTGTGCTACTTGTCTTAGTTTGCCTTAGAGAACTTCTTACTCATTTGAGCAGGAAACTATGTCTAGCATTCCTGTGAGCGCCAATCAAGGTACCCCTGTTCCAGGGGATCCTTATGTTGTTCCATTCATTGGAAACATTGGTACTCCCTTTATGGCTACTCTGAATATTCCTGGATTCACTATAGGGATGTCGGTTTGGTTTTTCTCCACTCTGAATGCCTTACATTCTCCTGATGCTTCTTCTGTAAGCACCTCAAATCAAGACCATCAAAACCCTGGGCCTTCTTTGCCAATAACATCTTCTCCTCCTCCTTCTACCTCATGTGGAAAAAGTATCAATTCTAGTAACCAGCAATCTAAAAGGAGTAGACGGAGGAAGAATAGGAAGAAGATGCCAAAACAAAGGGGCAGCAACCCAGCCTCTGTAAGTCATACTGGGGGCAAGCACCCTGCCTCTGCAAATCATGCAGGGGGCACCTACCCAGCCTCTAGAGGTCATGCTGGGAGAAAACTTTTAGTCACTCAAAATCAAACTGAAAGTTTTTCTTCAACCATTGTCACTCATGTTGAGGACACGTCACCGATCACTGCTAGTCATATTAATGACAAGTCACCAGTTCCTGTGAATCATACTAGAGACACCAGATCATCCACTGCAAGTCATGTTGAGGGAGTTGACATTGTCGACAAACCCAATAAATAGAAGTATAAGTTCCCTTACAAGTTTTGTGAGAAAGACCACCTTACTTGCTTGTGCGTTGTACTTCCAGAAGTGCAAAAAGTGTGGTCCTTAGTTCAAAATCCTTTTGCTTCTGAGCAACCAACCACTGCAAGTCATGTTGGGGGCAAGCTGTCAGCCAATTCTAGTCATGCTGAGAGTACTGACATTGTAAAGGAGTCTCAACCTATAGGATGGAAACCAAAGTTCCCTAGTAAACTTTGTAAGGGAGATCACCTTACTCACAGATGCCTTTCCATTCCAGAGGCACGAAGAGTGTGGTCCATGTCCGAAGGAATCTCTGCCCCTTAGTTGTCTATAGATTCCCTATAGTCAGATCAACCTTTGGTTGATAAAGTGGTTGAACCAAAAGAGTTCTTGGTCAACCCCACTCTTCCTTCAGAAAGTGAAGTGATCGAATCGATGCAATCTTCGACCGATCCCATCGGTCCTGCAAAGATTGATGCACCTATTGCGAAAGTCTTCTGCATTACCAGTTTGGATGTTTCTGAAAAAGGGGACACTTCATCTATGCCATGTGAACCCCTACCAAGCCCTAGGATCGTTTCCTTTGATTGGAATAGTCTAGCCGAACCTCGTCTTCCTTCTTCGACACCTTTCCAGAGAAAGGTTGATATCGGGAACCATACAGTTGATCGATGCATTGTAGATGAAGGAGCTTCTGTTAGTATCTTATCCGCTTATTCTTGGAGAGATTTGGGTTTCCCTAATGTTATTCCAGCTATTAATTGGTCATGGACCTTTGATAGAAGACCTAGTGAACCGATCAGATTCCTCTGTCAGGTACCTGTTACTTTGGGTGGAAAAACAATCTTAGTTGATTTTATGGTTTTAAAGGACCCTGTGGACTTTGATATGATCCTCGGGAATGATTACGTTTATGCTATGCATGCTGTGGTGTCTACACTCTTTCGTGTGATGCATTTTCCTCATAACGAAAGCATCGTCACTATCGACCATCTTACATTCATTAATCCTCCTTATTACCCAACTGCAGACCAGTCAGATCCCTCGTCATTAGGAACTACTATGTCACATGGAATTTATGTGGCATATTGTTCCTTGAGTTCAACTACTACTGAGAAGAAGTCTCTGAGTTCATGCTTACCTTCTCGGGACTTAGTCCCATATTTTGACCAAGTGACACCTCCATCTGAATGTTTAGATATGTGTTCTATCTAGGACGATATACTTCCTTTTGATGAAGTTATCCTAGAGTCCATAGTACAGTCTGCCATTCAGTTGGATGTTCATCCAGTCGCAGTTATGTCCAGCCCCAGTTTGACCTTAAAGTCTAATATTCCTACTGTTAAGTCTTTGAACTCTCCTATAGATCCGTAAATTGGTGTTCCTACTGAGTTTGATTCTGCTTCTAGAATTTTCAACTCCCGTGATGATGAATTTGTTTCTGCAGATTCCATCATGTCCTTCAACTTTGACCTTCATCCTGAAGTCAATCTTGTTGATTGTAAGTCCTCGGGCTTGGGTACCATAGAGTCTTCATTTGAAAACTCTCCCTTGTTTATGCATGTTGTTGATGATAGTGAAATTGAAAGTATTTCTACCACAGTGAGTTGTATCGGGTCTTTCTTTACATATGTTTTAGATATGATCTTGGTACTAATGTTTCTTGGAGGCAGGATTCTTAGCTGGATTTATACCTGCTTACTGGTCCTTTTCAACATCTTGTACGACCATGTTAGGTATATTCGGAACCTTGCATATAGGTTTAGGCTTCCCTGCTATTATGTTGAATTTGAACCTTTTTCCATCCGAATTCGCCATAGGGTTGAACCTGTTGGATATTAGTGTGTTAGCCATCTCTTTATGCATTGTGCACCAGTCCGACAGCAAATCCTACCTAACATGGGTCACCCTAGTCAGCACCCTTATTCCATTTTGGTGCCCATGCTGAGTTTTTCTCATAGGCTCAGGAGCCTTTTTAGATTTACCATGACTTTGAGAAGAATCCTCATATCTTTCTTTCTCATATATTTTTGGCCATCCCTGATAAGGCTCCCATCTTTGTGTTCAAGTTGCATATGCATCTGTTATGATCCCGCTTGTGCTAATGAGCCTGATTCCATCTTCCACACTTTTAGCTCGTTGTATAAGCCTCCATCTCTGATCTCATTTCCGCTAAGACCTGTATCATTTTGCCTTCGCAATTTGACACCTTTTACCTAGAGGAGACATATCCTGAGTGTCCTTATCTTGCTCATGTTCCTTGCATTAGGCATATATTTGTTCCATGTGCTTGGAGCTAGTTTCGCATGTCCCTGACACTCGTCTCCTCCTATTTCGAGCATTCTTCTACCTTTACTCCGAGCTCATTAAAAATAGTAAGTAGGTTTCGAGCATTCTTCCACCTTTACTTCAAGCTCGTTAAAAACAGTAAGTAGGTTACGAGCATTCTTCCACCTTTACTTCGAGCTCGTTAAAAACAGTAAGTAGGTTATGAGCATTCTTCCACCTTTACTTCGAGCTCGTTAAAAACAGTAAGTAGGTTTTGAGCATTTCTTCCATCTTCACTTCGAGCTCATTAAAAATAGTAAGGAAGTTATGAGCATTTTTCTGTATCTCCTTTGAGCTCGTTAAAAACAGTAAGGTGGTCACGAGTTTACTTTTTCGGGCTCGTTAAACCTTTACGGAAAAGATCCCTATGGAGTTCTTTTAAGCCCTTTTCAGACTCCTTAAATAGGAAAAGTTTGTCGAGCATAGTTGTCTTTTCAGGCTCATTAAAATAAATGAACCGACATCCACTTAGGTATAGAATTATCCCTTTTCCGGGCCTTGGTGGATAATTTACGGAAAAGGTATACTCTAGGTAAACTTTGGTATGCGCTAGAAGAGTTCTTCTTCCATTATTTTACACTTTTTCGGGGAAGGATACTAAATTTACGAAAAATGACCTTTGGAGTCGTCTTTAGGGTTTTCAGACTCTCGAAATGTGAAAACACCAAGCAAGCATTCACCTCCTCGAGCTCGATGTGAAATCCATGAGATGGTTGATAGAGGACTGTTTAAGTTTTTCAACTCTATAAACAAGAAAACATCGTCGAGCACAGACCAATCCGGGCTCGATATAAAATTTACGAATAGGTGTATGGAGTTTTCTTCTAGGTTTTTCAGACTCCTTAAATATGAAAATACCATCGAGCATGCTTTAGTTCTTTGTCAAGCTCGTTAAAAAATGAAAAAGGAAAGGGAAGGGAAGAATGTTAAAATATCTTTCAATATGATGGCAACAAGTCAACTACCTCCTTGAACAAAGCACCTGTTTTGAGTCTATCAAACAAGTTGGGTTCTAGTGTTGGTCTTAGGATAAACTTGATCTCAGAGTTCTTACTCCTCCGGTTAGTCTTCCAATCATGTGGAGAATCTGTTAATGTCTCCTACATTGTAGATTTGTATCGTGGTCTCTTTGTGTTAAACGCTACCTAAGTCATTCTTGTGTCGTGATCACTATTCAAGGATATAACCTGTGTTGCCCATTCTGTAGTTGCCTTGACCTCATGCATCGGCCATTCCTTGGTGTCAGTATGTTTCATCATGTGTTCAGTCCTACTCCAAATCAGCTCATACCTGTTTAGTGTCCCTGGTGTTGGATGAGGGAGGATGCCTTAAGGCCTCCCTTCCAATGGACTTCTTCCCATTGACTTCAACTCATTGTGTTCTGGGAATGAAGTTTAAAGTTTTGGTTAGTACCTTGGGGATTGCAGTCATTAGCGGCAGTTTCCCTCGCTATTGGATAGATGGGAATACATCAATGTCTCCTATCCGATGGATTCTTCAAGTGTTTGATAGCAAGACCATTTATTCGCACTTGCTTGAATGTACTAGGTACCTTGGGTTCCATTTTCATTATTGGTGGACACCCTTACGTTTGTTAAAGGTATACATCATTGACCGCTAATCAAATGATACCTCCCATGTTCGACATCAACTCATTTATTTGCATGGATAGGTTTGTACCTTGGGTTGTTTTTGGATGAAGACCTTGGGATATTCGATAGCATCACCTCATTTATGTTATCACCCAAGTTGCGCAAGATTGAGCCACACTTTTTTTGGCTCTTGATGAGACATAGATCCAGCTTGTTCTCTATGGCTATGTTCTCCAATTTTAACATAGATCCACCTTGTATTTATGTGGCTATGTTTACATTTATGTTCCTCATGGATCCACGCTTGTATTCTAGTGGCCATGATATATGCATCAGTGTTGACCAACACGACCTCGGTCGATAGGGGTTCGCCTCACTGTCGACACATACCGCAGTCTCCCTAGGCACCAGTCTGGGCAGGTTTGAGCCCACCCAACAACACCCGCAGAGCGGATGAGGTCTCACCCGAGGCGTCTAGGAAGAGCAGATAGAACCATGTTTCCACCGAGGGAGGAGGAGATTTGTGGATGCACGGGCTAACTCTATTGCAGTACTTAAATAGAAACTTTAAACATTCGGCAAGGAGTTATAACAAGTTACTTCATCGCAACATTTATCATCACATTCAACATAGAACACATTACTTAATCACAACATTTATCATCATAGCAACAGTAAACAGATATTGCATCAAACAACATTCGTACATCGCAACATTGCACAAAGATCGTACCAAAACATCATCATTATATTACTGTCGCGATCATATACCAGAAGCAAAACATAGATCTTCGTACACAATCCTTCTCGTTTCTCTATTCTCCTATTCCTTCACTTCTTCTCCTCTAATGCTTACAACTCTTATCTATTTATAGGCTTCCGCCATTACAATACTTGTCCACTTACAAATGACTTCCTAACCGACATTGTGGAAAATTGACCCAATATCTAACTGACTCGGTCCAATCGACCCCAAAAACCCGCATACCGCGGTACAACTGACTCACTATTACATAATATATGGTCCAAGTGACCCAAAACCCGCCAACTGCGGTATTCTTTAACACAAAATACTTCTTTCACACCCTCATCCATTGTGTCACAGCGTCGGCGGGTACCGCAACATTTCCCCATCAAACCTCCTGCCAACAGACCCCCAACATAATATTGTGGCTCGCCCTCGAGCCACGTCAACTGCTGGACATAGTGCACGTCGTGCTGAACTAAGTTCCGGTAACTGTTCTTGCTGTCTGGATCATGCGGTGTTGTCCCACTCCTTCTGCCACACTGATCACCGTCTGTATGTTTAACCCAAAATGGTCATCGCCCAACTTGCTGTCATGTACTTTTCAAACTCATCCTCGAGTCTCTTGGAGCTAGTTTCGATTCTGCCAATGTTCTAATGCGTCGTCAGAGTCGGAAGACGTAGAAATCTCACTGCGCCACTCCTACTCACCGTAGGCGGTAGGATGAATATAATCTTCAGAAATATTGAATGCATGGTCCCATCTAGCGGGATGATCATCTTTTACAGGCTCCACGTAGTGGTGTCCTTCAGCTGGATCCAACAGGGCTATGACTCTGAAATCACGATTCTCAAAGGTCATCATGCGCTTCTTGAAGTTGATTACAGCTCCACTATCATTAGCCCATATGATCCCCAAGAGCATCGGATAAGAGCTTCCTCCCTCAACCACTTCAATAACATCAAAGACAACATAAGTCTTCGTGCCCTCAATATCAATCGTGAGCTGCAGAACTCGTCCAATAGGTGTTACCTTCGCATGGTTAGCTAACGGGAGCTACACAGGAGACCAGCTCAATGGGGGACTCCCCATCTTCTGCCATGCCTGCTTGGTTAAGATGTTAACATTTGAACCAAGGTCAAGAAGCACAGAGTCAACATCATATTCACCAATCTGAATATTCATTCGCATCTCCTTGCCAGTCTTCCGTCGCTGTAGGGAGTTTACTGCCGACCTTTCAGAAATTGCTGCAACCATCCCTCAATCTCAACCAAGGAAGTAGGGTCTCGGGTTAATAACAGCAAGCTTTCAAGGAATTTTTGCAATGTCCCTGGTGGTGGCGGTCGATCAGCGTCTGATGTATTATCAAAGATAGGCAGCATATCACAAACAACAGCCTTAACACGGTCTTTCTCCAAGGTGCGACGTGCTTCCAGGAATGTCTCTCGCTCCGTATCAATGTCGAAGGGTACCATCTTCTGACCAGCCAACTGAATCAGTGGTCGTGAACCATCTTCCCCAATCGTCTTTCCTCCATGAGTGACAACAGCCACTGAAGCATCTTAGGGTCACGGTTCGGCATAAATGGTCACAATATTTTCACCCTGCGTCTGGTTCTGCTACAGATTCCCCGGTTGATTGACATTGTAATTGGCGTTCGATGGTAGTCGCAGGGGCTGGTTCAGTACGGGTTGCTGCACTGGGTTCTGTACTAGTTACTATGGCTGGGACTAATTCTGTAGCTACAGAGCGTTCCCAGCCTGCCATCGTGCAATCAACTGTGGACAATTTTCAACCGTATGATCATTACCAAAACAAAATGTACACTGATTTGGTAGCAGTGGGAAGTTGCACTGATAATGCCCCCATACCGCACATTGGTAACATTGCATAGGTCCACGACCTCCTCGCCCTCCTCCTCCACGACCAAATCCGCCACCGCATCCACCCCTGTATCCTCCTCGGTAGCCGCCCTGCTGTTGGTACAGAGGTTGGTTAAACTATTGTTGCATTGGTGCTGGTGGTATCCCTTGCCCTTGTGGTGCATACTGCGGTTGTTGTACGTACTGTGGCTGTGGGGGGGTCATCTGCATCGCAGTGTATTGCGGCATGAACTATTGTGGTTGTTGTTGTCGTGGTGCAAACTGCATCTACGGTTGTGGTAGCAACTGGGCTACCTGCGGTTGGAGTTTTGGTTGTTGTACAATGCGCTGATCGTCCTTGATGTAGAATGCATCACACATCCTCTCCTGTAGCAACCCATATGCATGACAATCTTTGTCGTCGTGACCCACCGACTTGCAGAATGTGCAGTAAATATTTTGCGGGGTTGTGACCATTTTCTGCATATATGGGCAATTATCATGACTATGCCCAAACACGTGACAAATGCGACACCACGGCATACTGCCGCCATTCAACGGGTGTGGCGCACATGACACCAAATAATTACGGAAATATGGGCAATTATCCTTTCTATGCCCTTCTCATCAGCATCGCGTACACCATACTTCATCGCGTTGTTCCTTGTTCTTCTTCAAATCTTGCAACTGTATAGTCAGGTTAGCGAGTTGTGTCTATATCTGCGACATCTCGGAAGCATTATCTCCAATCGGTGACGCCTCCAATCGCATTGCAATCTCTAGAGCTTCACTAGGCGTCGATATGTTTTGCTGCATCAGCAGTAGCCGAATGTGGGGTAGTAGTGCCGCAATGAACCATTCTTTATGTTGGACAGCGCTCATATCAAAACTAAATTTTTCCATTAGCGTCTTGAATCGCTAGTCGAAATCCCATACCGTCTCATTGGGATACTGCTTAATTTCCTTCAATTCAGTAATGTATTGAGCCTCCGACTTAGGCCATCTAAATTCAGCAATCATCCCATCCCGAATATCATCCAATGACTTCTCTGGGGCCCCCGTAGGGACTAAAATAAACTTCATGAACCAATCTAATGCACGACCTCGCAGAGTTGTGGCTAACTGTCCTTTCTTAGCATTGGCATCAGTGATCTGTTTCATGGTCTAGACCGCTTCACACAAAAACCAATATTGTTCTGGGTTGTCTGTCGCACTTCCATGGAACAACGGTAACTTAGCATCATTGCCCGCTATTATGGGCTTCCTTCCTCCTGCCGCACTTACAACTCTTATCTATTTATAGGCTTCCACCATTACCATACTTGTCCACTTACAAACGACTTCCTAACCGACATTGTGGACAGTTGACCCAATATCTAACTGACTCAGTCCAAATGACCCCAAAAACCCGTATACCACAGTACAACTAACTCACTATTACATAATATATGGTCCAAGTGACCCAAAACCCACCAACTACGGTATTCTTTAACACAAAATACTCCTTTCACGCCCTCCTCCATCGTGTCGTAGCATCGGCGGTACCACAACATTTCCCCATCAAACCACCTACCAACAATCAGTATTTGGATCATTAGTGTATCCACTTGGAGGTCATGTTCTACTATTTGAACATGGACAGTTACCTCAAGGATGAGATTGTCTGACATTGCCTTTGCTTTCAGGTACTTCATTTGAGCCTATGATTCTTGGTTTCTCCAGTTCCTCTGCTTCCATGATTCAACTCTTTATTATTTATAATGTATATTGGCCATCGTTTCCCTCACTCCCTCTGACCTCATACATTAGGGGGCATCTGTTATAACTTAAAATGACACTTCTCCGTCCGTGATGACACCTGCATCGATTGGTCGCATGACGACATTTCTTGAGATCAAGTTTAGTCACACAGCAGGACACTTGTGGATTGAAGGGTCATTAGGGACACTGAATATGGTTGAAATTACCTCACTCTTAGCCCATTTGATGGTTATAACCCTTAGGAACACTTTTCTAGACCAAACCATCTCTTGAAAATCATCAGCAAACCCTGTTTTTGGTCATTTTTCCACAAAAACGCTGGTATCATATGCATACAGTAGGGCATACTAGGATGTGTGCGCTATTCTTATGCCTATGGAGTAGGGAATGTGTGCAACTATCATGCCTGTAGGGTAGCACACACCTAGATAAATCCGCTCGTTTGCAGTAGGTGTTGGTTGTGGAGCTAGATCTTCTAGTCTCATAGATGATATTGTATCAGCTGTGTTTGTACCCCAGTTCTATATGATATGTAGGTGGACTGTACACTCACCACAGCGGGGGGGTGTGGGGGGGTGTGGGGGGGGTGTGGGGGGGTGTGGACGGGCATCGCCCCCCCACGGGGTTCCAGGGGGGACCATCCCCCGTGGCTGGGGGGTCTGGGGGCCAGCGGTCCCCCGGCGGGGGTTCAAGAGCAATGCCCCCAAAGAAAAAATTTGGGGTTGTTTTCGCCAGCTGTTTTGCGAGCCCATGGTTTTGGGTATCCCGTGGTATTTTCCCATTGTATTTCCCCTATAAAATAAAGACATTGTAATACAGCTAGGGTTTTTGATGTATTAGGTTTTATGCATTGTAAAGATCTCTGAGATCAGGAGAGAGACTGTGAAACAGTGAAGAGGAAGTGTAGCGGTTGTGCTGCAGGTTGTATCCCTTCATCTTGCTGGACGGTAATAATAATAAGGACTGGAAAATTCAGTGTGGACATAGCCCAAGTTGGGTGAACCACGATATATCTGTGTCTCTCTTGTAATGTGTATGTGTGATTATATTTGCATTTCTATTTATTGTTATTGCTCTGCGATCCTGTTTTTCTAACAATTGGTATCAGAGCCAAAGGTCTATTTGGCAGTTAAACCCATAGGAAGCTAGGGTTTCTGGTTCGAGTGGGAGCAATGGTAGAAGAAGGAAAGTTTAAGGTCAAGAAGTTTAACGGCCAAAACTTCGGGTTATGGAAGATGCAAATGGAGGACTATCTGTACCAGAAGGATCTATTCCTACCGTTGGGAGGAAAAGCAAAGAAGCCGATGGCTATGAAGGACGAAGAATGGGAGGTTCTTGACAGAAAGGCTCTGGGAACAATACGGTTGAGCCTGGCTTCGTCGGTGGCTTTCAATATCTCAAAAGAAACGACAACAGAGGGTTTGATGAAAGCATTGGGTAAGCTGTATGAAAAACCCTCGGCCTCCAACAAGGTATTTCTAATGAAGCGTTTATTTAATATGAAGATGTCTAAAGGTGGATCTGTTACTGATCATTTAAATGAGTTTAATACGGTTACAAATCAGCTAAGTTCTGTAACTGTGAACTTTGATGATTAGGTTAGGGCTCTTCTAATCTTGTGTTCATTGCCAGAAAGCTGGAATAGCTTGTTCATGGCTGTAAGTAACTCTGTCTCTAGTTCAAACACCTTGAAATTTGATGATGTTATTGGTGTTATTCTTAGCGAGGAAATGCGAAGAAAAAGAACAGGTGAGACATCAGGTAATGCGTTGAACATGGAGAGCAGGGGAAGACAAAAGGAGAGAGGAAAGAGCCAAGGTAATCGTGGAAAGTCTAAAACGGGAAGATCCAAGTCCAGACTGGGAAAGATAGAGTGCTGGAACTGTGGAAAGAAAGGACATCTGAAGAAAGACTGCAAATCTCTAAAGAAGAAAGGAGATGCACAAAAGGAAACTACCCAAGAAGCAAATGTAGCAGGTGATGTGTTACAAGATGCTTTGATTCTTGCATTAGATAATACTAGTGATTATTGGGTAGTAGATTTAGGAGCTTCATGTCATGCTACACCCCATAGGAAATACTTTCATGAGTATGTTCCTGGCGACTTTAGACATGTTTTATTGGGTGATGATGAGCCATGTAAAATTGTTGGAATGGGTAAGGTATGGATAAAAGTTAAGAATGGAACTGATTGGTTGTTGAAAGAAGTTAGGCATATTCCTGCTATGAAAAGGAATCTGATCTCAACAGGGCAGTTGGGAGATGGCGGCTGTATATCTACGTTCGGAGAAAAGTGGTGGAAGATCACTAAAGGATTAATGGTGATAGCAAAAGGAGACAGAGTAGGTACGTTGTATTTATGTCCTCATAATACTGACCATTCTATCTCTTTAGCTTCCACAGGAACAGATACAGCATTGTGGCATCATAGGCTTGGCCACATGAGTGAGAAGGGGATGCAGATTCTCCACTCAAGGAAATTGCTACCGGATTTGAAGCAGGTAAGTTTGGAATTCTGTGAAAACTGTGTTTATGGAAAACAGAAGAGAGTCAGATTTCTCAGGGTTGGGTAACAGAAGAAGAATGAAAAATTAGAGCTTGTGCATACAGATGTATGGGGACCGGCTCAGGTACAATCTCTTGGTGGCTCTCATTATTATTTTACATTTATTGATGATGCAACTATAAAAACTTGGGTTTATTGCATTAGACAGAAATCTGATGTGTTTGCTACTTTTAAGAAGTGGAAAGCTTTGGTTGAGAATGAGACAGGAAAAATATTGAAGTGTCTCAGATATGATAATGGAGGTGAGTTCTGCGGCAAGGAGTTTGATAGTTACTGTTCATACCATGGGATTCGTAGAGAGAAGACAGTCCGAAGAACACCACAGGAAAATGGTGTGTCAAAAAGGATGAACATAACGATCATGGAGCATGCAAGGTGTATGAGACTGCATGCAGGGTTGCCCTTACAGTTTTGGGCGGATGCTGTAAATACTGTTGTTTATTTAATAAATAGAGGACCTTCAAGTGCTTTGGATGGTGGTATTCCAGAGGAAGCATGGACAGATAAAAAGGTAAACTACTCATTTCTGAGAACATTTGGTTGTGAAGCATTTGTCCATATTGATAAAGAAAATAGAACAAAGCTTGAAGCTAAATCCAAGAAATGTACCTTTATTGGATATAGGGTTGATGAATTTGGTTATCGTTTATGGGATTATGAAAATAACAAAATCATTAGGAGTAAAGATGTGATATTCAATGAAAAGGTCATGTATAAAGATCAGTTGCAGGGAAAGAAACAGGAAAAGGAAAACACAGAGTACATAGTGCTTGATGAAATTAAAGAAAATGAAGTTCCGAAGGTGCCAGAAAATCAAGAGCAGCAGCAAGTAGCTGAAACTCCTGCAACTGTAAGAAGATCTACCAGGTTAAGTAGACTCCCTGAACTATACTCTCCTTCAATGTATTATTTATTGATGACTGATTCTGGCGAACCAGAATGTTATGAAGAAGCAATGCAGGTGGAAACTAGAAAGAAGTGGGAGCAAGGCATGAATGAGGAGATGGACTCATTGGTAGGAAACCAGACTTGGGATTTGGTTCAGTTGCCTGCTGGTAAAAGAGCATTGCAAAACAAATGGATTTACAGGTTGAAGGAAGAAGAAGGAGGTAAGAAGTGGTACAAGGCCAGACTTGTTGTAAAGGGGTTTGCACAAAAGAAAGGTATAGATTTTGATGAAATATTTTCTCCTGTTGTTAAGATGACTTCAATTAGGACTATCTTAAGTCTAGTGGCGGTAGAAGATTTGCATCTTGAACAGTTAGATGTAAAAACAGCCTTCCTCCATGGGGATTTGGAGGAAGAAATATATATGCAGCAACCACAAGGGTATGAGGTCAAAGGTAAGGAGGATCTGGTATGCAGGTTGAAAAAGAGCTTGTATGGCTTGAAACAAGCTCCAAGGCAGTGGTATCTAAAGTTTGACAGGTTTATGACAGAACAAGGTTATCGTAGATGTCATTCTGACCACTGTGTTTTTTTCAAGAAGCTAGACAATGGAAGATATATTATCTTGTTATTGTATGTGGATGACATGCTTGTTGCAGGGTCTGACATGCAGGATATAAATGTACTCAAAAGGAAGCTAGCTAATTCATTTGCGATGAAGGATTTGGGTGCTGCAAAGCAAATCCTTGGTATGAGAATAACAAGAGACAGGAAAAATCGCAAATTGACATTGTCTCAAAGTGAGTACATACAAAAGGTGTTGGAGAGGTTCAGAATGCAGAATGCAAAACCTGTAAGTACACCTTTGGCTAGCCATTTCAGTCTAAGTAAGGAAATGTGTCCCAAGACACAAGAAGAGACAGATTACATGTCCAAGATTCCCTATCAATCAGCATTTGGCAGCTTGATGTATGCCATGGTGTGCACAAGACCAGATATTGCACATGCAGTGGGAGTTGTGAGCAGACATATGAACAATCCAGGTAAAGAACATTGGAAGGCAGTACAGTGGATTCTCAGGTATTTGAGAGGTACTACCACTGAGGCATTATGTTTTGGAGGTTCAGACACTGTTCTACAGGGATATGTTGATGTAGATATGGCAGGTGACAAGGATAGCAGGAGGAGAACCACAGGGTATGTGTTTACTGTAGGTGGAACAGCAGTAAGCTGGATTTCGAAACTACAGAAGGTTGTTGCACTTTCAACAACAGAAGCAGAGTATGTTGCCATTACAGAGGCTAGTAAAGAGATGATTTGGTTGCAGAGGTTTATGGAGGAAGTGGGTAAGAAGCAAAAGGATAGCAGATTGTATAGTGACAGCCAGAGTGCCATTCACCTTTCAAAGAACTCAACATTCCATTCCAGGACTAAACATATACAGCTCAAGTACCATTTCATACGCTCTGTTCTAGAAAATGAACTGTTAAAGCTGAAAAAGATACATACCAGTCAGAATCCTGCAGACATGTTCACAAAGGTAGTGACCAGAGAGAAACTAAGTTCGTGCTCGGTTTCAGTTGGCCTTCTAGCATGAAGGTGAAGAGGAGAAATTTGCCAAGTCCAAGTCCAGCAAGTGCAGCAGCGGTGGAGTTGCTGTGGTCAGTCGGGCCAAGTGGGAGATTGTTGGTTGTGGAGCTAGATCTTCTAGTCTCATAGATGATATTGTATTAGCCGTGTTTGTACCCCAGTTCTATATGATATGTAGGTGGACTGTACACTCACCCCAGCAGGGGGGTGTGGGGGGGCATCGCCCCCCCATGAGGTTCTAGGGGGGACCATCCCCCTGGCTGGGGGTTTCGGGGGCCAGCGGTCCCCCGATGGGGGTTCGGGGGCAGTGCCCCCGAGAAATGGGGATTCAGGGGCAATGCCCCCGAAGAAAAATTTTGGGGCTGTTTTCGCCAGCTGTTTTGCGGGCCCATGGTTTTGGATATCCCGTGGTATTTTCCCATTGTATTTCCCCTATAAAATAAAGACATTATAATACGGCTAGGGTTGTTGATGTATTAGGTTTTATGCATTGTAAAGATCTCTGAGATCGGGAGAGAGACTGTGAAAGAGTGAAGAGGAAGTGCAGCGGTTGTGCTGCAGGTTGTATACTTTCATCTTGCTAGACGGTAATACTAATAAGGACTGGCAAATTCAGTGTGGACGTAGCCCAAGTTGGGTGAACCACGATATATCTGTGTCTCTCTTTTAATGTGTATGTGTGATTATATTTGCATTTCTGTTTATTGTTATTGCTCTGCGATCCTATTTTTCTAACAATTGGTATCAGAGCCAAAGGTCTATTTGGCAGTTAAACCCGCAGGAAGCTAGGGTTTCTGGTTCGAGTGGGAGCAATGGCAGAAGAAGGAAAGTTTAAGGTCGAGAAGTTTAACGGCCAAAACTTCGGGTTATGGAAGATGCAAATGGAGGACTATCTGTACCAGAAGGATCTATTCCTACCGTTGGGAGGAAAAGCAAAGAATTCAACGGCTATGAAGGACGAAGAATGGGAGGTTCTTGACAGAAAGGATCTGGGAACAATACGGTTGAGCCTGGCTTCGTCGGTGGCTTTCAATATCTCAAAAGAAATGACAACAGAGGGTTTGATGAAAGCATTGGGTAAGCTGTATGAAAAACCCTCGGCCTCCAACAAGGTATTTCTAATGAAGCGTTTATTTAATATGAAGATGTATGAAGGTGGATCTGTTACTGATCATTTAAATGAGTTTAATACGGTTACAAATCAGCTAAGTTTTGTAACTGTGAACTTTGATGATTAGGTTAGGTCTCTTCTAATCTTGTGTTCATTTCCAGAAAGCTGGAATAGCTTGGTCATGGCTGTAAGTAACTCTGTCTCTGGTTCAAACACCTTGAAATTTGATGATGTTATTGGTGTTATTCTTAGCGAGGAAATGCGAAGAAAAAGCACAGGTGAGACATCAGGTAATGCGTTGACCATGGAGAGCAAGGGAAGACAAAAGGAGAGAGGAAAGAGCCAAGGTAATCGTGGAAAGTCTAAAATGGGCAGATCCAAGTCCAGACTGGGAAATATAGAGTGTTGGAACTATGGAAAGAAAGGACATATGAAGAAAGACTGCAAATCTCTAAAGAAGAAAGGAAATGCATAGAAGGAAACTACCCAAGAAGCAAATGTAGCAGGTGATGTGTTACAAGATGCTTTGATTCTTGCATTAGATAATACTAGTGATTATTGGGTAGTAGATTCAGGAGCTTCATGTCATGCTACAGCCCATAGGAAATACTTTCATGAGTATGTTCCTGGCGACTTTGGACATGTTTTATTGGGTGATGATGAGCCATGTAAAATTGTTGGAATGGGTAAGGTATGGATAAAAGTTAAGAATGGAACTGATTGGTTGTTGAAAGAAGTTAGGCATATTCCTGCTATGAAAAGGAATCTGATCTCAACAAGGTAGTTGGGAGATGGCGGCTGTATATCTACGTTCGGAGAAAAGTGGTGGAAGGTCACTAAAGGATCAATGGTTATGGTAAAAGGAGACAGAGTAGGTACGTTGTATTTATGTCCTCATAATACTGACCATTCTATCTCTTTAGCTTCCACAGGAACAGATACAGCATTGTGGCATCATAGGCTTGGCCACATGAGTGAGAAGGGGATGCAGATTCTCCACTCAAGGAAGTTGCTACCGGATTTGAAGCAGGTAAGTTTGGAATTCTGTGAAAACTGTATTTATGGAAAACAGAAGAGAGTCATATTTCTCAGGGTTGGGAAACATAAGAAGAATGAAAAATTAGAGCTTGTGCATACAGATGTATGGGGACCGGCTCAGGTACAATCTCTTGGTGGCTCTCATTATTATGTTACATTTATTGATGATGCAACTAGAAAAACTTGGGTTTATTGCATTAGACAGAAATCTGATGTGTTTGCTACTTTTAAGAAGTGGAAAGCTTTGGTTGAGAATGAGACAGGAAAAAGATTGAAGTGTCTCAGATCTGATAATGGAGGTGAGTACTGCGGCAAGGAGTTTGATAGTTACTGTTCATACCATGGGATTCGTAGAGAGAAGACAGTCCTAGGAACACCACAGAAAAATGGTGTGTCAGAGAGGATGAACAGAACGATCATGGAGCGTGCAAGGTGTATGAGACTGCATGCAGGGTTTCCCTTACAGTTTTGGGCGGATGCTGTAAATACTGATGTTTATTTAATAAACAGAGGACCTTCAAGTGCTTTGGATGGTGGTATTCCAAAGGAAGCATGGACAGATAAAAAGGTAAACTACTCATTTTTTAGAACATTTGGTTGTGAAGCATTTGTCCATATTGATAAAGAAAATAGAACAAAGCTTGAAGCTAAATCCAAGAAATGTACCTTTATTGGATATGGGGTTGATGAATTTGGTTATCGTTTATGGGATTATGAAAATAACAAAATCATTAGGAGTAGAGATGTGATATTCAATGAAAAGGTCATGTATAAAGATCAGTTGCAGGGAAAGAAACAGGAAAAAGAAAACACAGAGTACATAGTGCTTGATGAAATTAAAGAAAATGAAGTTCCGAAGGTGCTAGAAAATCAAGAGCAGCAGCAAGTAGCTGAAACTCCTGCAACTGTAAGAAGATCTACCAGGTTAAGTAGACTCCCTGAACTATACTCTCCTTCATTGTATTATTTATTGATGACTGATTCTGGCGAACCAGAATGTTATGAAGAAGCAATGCAGGTGGAAACTAGAAAGAAGTGGGAGCAAGGCATGAATGAGGAGATGGACTCATTGGTAGGAAACCAAACTTGGGATTTGGTTCAGTTGCCTGCTGGTAAAAGAGCATTGCAAAACAAATGGATTTACAGGTTGAAGGAAGAAGAAGGAGGTAAGAAGCGGTACAAGGCCATACTTGTTGTAAAGGGGTTTGCACAGAAGAAAGGTATAGATTTTGATGAAATATTTTCTCATGTTGTTAAGATGACTTCAATTAGGACTATCTTAAGTCTAGTGGCGGTAGAAGATTTGCATCTTGAACAGCTAGATGTAAAAACAGCCTTCCTCCATGGGGATTTTGAGGAAGAAATATATATGCAGCAGCCACAAGGGTATGAGGTCAAAGGTAAGGAGGATCTGGTATGCAGGTTGAAAAAGAGCTTGTATGGTTTGAAACAAGCTCCAAGGCAGTGGTATCTAAAGTTTGACAGGTTTATGACAGAACAAGGTTATAGTAGATGTCATTCTAACCACTGTGTTTATTTCAAGAAGCTAGACAATGGAAGATATATTATCTTGTTATTGTATGTGGATGACATGCTTGTTGCAGGTTCTGACATGCAGGATATAAATGTACTCAAAAGGAAGCTAGCTAATTCATTTGCGATGAAGGATTTGGGTGCTGCAAAGCAAATCCTTGGTATGAGAATAACAAGAGACAGGAAAAATCGCAAATTGACATTGTCTCAAAGTGAGTACATACAAAAGGTGTTGGAGAGGTTCAGAATGCAGAATGCAAAACCTGTAAGTACACCTTTGGCTAGCCATTTCAGTCTAAGTAAGGAAATGTGTCCCAAGACACAAGAAGAGACAGATTACATGTCCAAGATTCCCTATCAATCAGCATTTGGCAGCTTGATGTATGCCATGGTGTGCACAAGACCAGATATTGCACATGCAGTGGGAGTTGTGAGCAGACATATGAACAATCCAGGTAAAGAACATTGGAAGGCAGTACAGTGGATTCTCAGGTATTTGAGAGGTACTACCACTAAGGCATTATGTTTTGGAGGTTCAGACACTGTTCTACAGGGATATGTTGATGTAGATATGGCAGGCGACAAGGATAGCAGGAGGAGCACCACAGGGTATGTGTTTACTATAGGTGGAACAGCAGTAAGCTGGATTTCAAAACTACAGAAGGTTGTTGCACTTTCAACAACAGAAGCAGAGTATGTTGCCATTACAGAGGCTAGTAAAGAGATGATTTGGTTGCAGAGGTTTATGGAGGAAGTGGGTAAGAAGCAGAAGGATAGCAGATTGTATAGTGACAGCCAAAGTGCCATTCACCTTGCAAAGAACTCAGCATTCCATTCCAGGACTAAACATATACAGCTCAAGTACCATTTCATACGCTCTGTTCTAGAAGATGAACTGTTAAAGCTGGAAAAGATACATACCAACCAGAATCCTGCAGACATGTTCACAAAGGTAGTGACCAGAGAGAAACTAAGTTCGTGCTCGGTTTCAGTTGGCCTTCTAGCATGAAGGTGAAGAGGAGAAATTTGCCAAGTCCAAGTCCAGCAAGTGCAGCAGCGGTGGAGTTGCTGTGATCAGTCTCCAAGTGGGAGATTGTTGGTTGTGGAGCCAGATCTTCTAGTCTCATAGATGATATTGTATCAGTCGTGTTTGTACCCCAGTTCTATATGATATGTAGGTGGACTGTACACTCACCCCAGCGGGGGGGGTGTGGGGGGGCATCGCCCCCCCACGAGGTTCTAGGGGGACCATCCCCCCTAGCTGGGGGGTCCGGGGGCAGCGCCCCCGAGAAATGGGGATTCAGGGGCAATGCCCCCGAAGAAAATTTTTGGGGCTGTTTTCACCAGCTGTTTTGCAGGCCCATGGTTTTGGGTATCCCGTGGTATTTTCCCATTGTATTTCCCCTATAAAATAAAGACATTGTAATACGGCTAGGGTTGTTGATGTATTAGGTTTTATTCATTGTAAAGATCTCTGAGATCAGGAGAGAGACTGTGAAACAGTGAAGAGGAAGTGCAGCGGTTGTGCTGCAGGTTGTATCCCTTCATCTTGCTGGACGGTAATACTAATAAGGACTGGCAAATTCAGTGGGGACGTAGCCCAAGTTGGGTGAACCACGATATATCTATGTCTCTCTTGTAATGTGTATGTGTGATTATATTTGCATTTCTGTTTATTGTTATTGCTCTGCGATCCTGTTTTTCTAACAATTGGTATCAGAGCCAAAGGTCTATTTGGCAGTTAAACCCGCAGGAAGCTAGGGTTTCTGGTTTGAGTGGGAGCAATGGCAGAAGAAAGAAAGTTTAAGGTGGAGAAGTTTAACGGCCAAAACTTCGGGTTATGGAAGATGCAAATGGAGGACTATCTGTACCAAAAGGATCTATTCCTAGCGTTGGGAGGAAAAGCAAAGAAGCCGACGGCTATGAAGGACGAAGAATGGGAGGTTCTTGACAGAAAGGCTCTGGGAACAATACGGTTGAGCCTGGCTTCATCGGTGGCTTTCAATATCTCAAAAGAAACGACAACAGAGGGTTTGATGAAAACATTGGGTAAGTTGTATGAAAAACCCTCGACCTCCAACAAGGTATTTCTAATGAAGCGTTTATTTAATATGAAGATGTCTGAAGGTGGATCTGTTACTGGTCATTTGAATGAATTTAATACGGTTACAAATCAGCTAAGTTCTGTAAGTGTGAACTTTGATGATTAGGTTAGGGCTATTCTAATCTTGTGTTCATTTCCAGAAAGCTGGAATAGCTTGGTCATGGCTGTAAGTAACTCTGTCTCTGGTTCAAACACCTTGAAATTTGATGATGTTATTGGTGTTATTCTTAGCGAGGAAATGCGAAGAAAAAGCACAGGTGAGACATCAGGTAATGCGTTGACCATGGAGAGCAGGGGAAGACAAAAGGAGAGAGGAAAGAGCCAAGGTAATCGTGAAAAGTCTAAAACGGGAAAATCCAAGTCCAGACTGGGAAAGATAGAGTGCTGGAACTGTGGAAAGAAAGGACATCTAAAGAAAGACTGCAAATCTCTAAAGAAGAAAGGAGATTCACAGAAGGAAACTACCCAAGAAGCAAATGTAGCAGGTGATGTGTTACAAGATGCTTTGATTCTTGCATTAGATAATACTAGTGATTATTGGGTAGTAGATTCAGGAGCTTCATGTCATGCTACACCCCATAGGAAATACTTTCATGAGTATGTTCCTGGCAACTTTGGACATGTTTTATTGGGTGATGATGAGCCATGTAAAATTGTTGGAATGGTTAAGGTATGGATAAAAGTTAAGAATGGAACTGATTGGTTGTTGAAAGAAGTTAGGCATATTCCTGCTATGAAAAGGAATCTGATCTCAACAGGGCAGTTGGGAGATGGCGGTTGTATATCTACGTTCGGAGAAAAGTGGTGGAAGATCACTAAAGGATCAATGGTGATATCAAAAGGAGACAGAGTAGGTACGTTGTATTTATGTCCTCATAATACTGACCATTCTATCTCTTTAGCTTCCACAGGAACAGATTTAGCATTGTGGCATCATAAGCTTGGCCACATGAGTGAGAAGGGGATGCAGATTCTCCACTCAAGGAAGTTGCTACCTGATTTGAAGCAGGTAAGTTTGGAATTCTGTGAAAATTGTGTTTATGGAAAACAGAATAGAGTCAGATTTCTCAGGGTTGGGAAACAGAAGAAGAATGAAAAATTAGAGCTTGTGCATACAGATGTATGGGGATCGGCTCAGGTACAATCTCTTGGTGGCTCTCGTTATTATGTTACATTTATTGATGATGCAACTAGAAAAACTTGGGTTTATTGCATTAGACAGAAATCTGATGTGTTTGCTACTTTTAAGAAGTGAAAAGCTTTGGTTGAGAATGAGACAGGAAAAAGATTGAAGTGTCTCAGATCTGATAATGGAGGTGAGTACTGCGGCAAGGAGTTTGATAGTTACTGTTCATACCATGGTATTCGTAGAGAGAAGAAAGTCCCAGTAACACCACAGGAAAATGGTGTGTCAGAAAGGATGAACAGAACGATCATGGAGTGTGCAAGGTGTATGAGACTGCATGCAGGGTTTCCCTTACAGTTTTGGGCGGATGCTGTAAATACTGCTGTTTATTTAATAAACAGAGGACCTTCAAGTGCTTTGGATGGTGGTATTCCAGAGGAAGCATGGACAGATAAAAAGGTAAACTACTCATTTCTGAGAACATTTGGTTGTGAAGCATTTGTCCATATTGATAAAGAAAATAGAACAAAGCTTGAAGCTAAATCCAAGAAATGTACCTTTATTGGATATGGGGTTGATGAATTTTGTTATCGTTTATGGGATTATGAAAATAACAAAATCATCAGGAGTAGAGATGTGATATTCAATGAAAAGGTCATGTATAAAGATCAGTTGCAGGGAAAGAAACAGGAAAAGGAAAACACAGAGTACATAGTGCTTGATGAAATTAAAGAAAATGAAGTTCCGAAGGTGCCAGAAAATCAAGAGCAGCAGCAAGTAGTTGAAACTCCTGCAACTGTAAGAAGATCTACCAGGTTAAGTAGACTCCCTGAACGATACTCTCCTTCAATGTATTATTTATTGATGACTGATTCTAGTGAACCAGAATGTTATGAAGAAGCAATGCAGGTGGAAACTAGAAAGAAGTGGGAGCAAAGCATGAATGAGGAGATGGACTCATTGGTAGGAAACCAGACTTGGGATTTTGTTCAGTTTCCTGTTGGTAAAAGAGCATTGCAAAACAAATGGATTTACACGTTGAAGGAAGAAGAAGGAGGTAAGAAGTGGTACAAGGCCAGACTTGTTGTAAAGGGGTTTGCACAGAAGAAAGGTATAGATTTTAATGAAATATTTTCTCCTGTTGTTAAGATGACTTCAATTAGGACTATCTTAAGTCTAGTGGCGGTAGAAGATTTGCATCTTGAACAGTTAGATGTAAAAACAACCTTCCTCCATGGGGATTTGGAGGAAGAAATATATATGCAGCAGCCACAAGGGTATGAGGTCAAAGGTAAGGAGGATCTGGTATGCAGGTTGAAAAAGAGCTTGTATGGCTTGAAACAAGCTCCAAGGCAGTGGTATCTAAAGTTTGACAGGTTTATGACAGAACAAGTGTATGGTTGTAGGATTTAAAAATTGAGTTAGTTGCAATTGTCATATTTTATGTGAGAAATCAATATTAATGTTGTTGTGTTTCCACAAGTGCATGCAAAGTAGATTGAGCATAGGTCTCCACCTATGCTGAGAAGATCACCTGTCATGTAGGTAACTTGTGTGAAATTAATTATATATTTGACATGAAATTCATTGTGTTTGTATGGTTAATTTACATGTTTTTTTCTTCTAATGAAATGTATTTCATATGTTTATGTAGGTTCCATCTCCCACCATACGATCATGATACGCACACATCCCTGCATATATTCCACATAGTTTAGTTTTTCTACATTTCATGTCGAGTCATGTGACTGGGCACTCTACCCCTATGATCGGATTTCTCGTATCCCCTCGTAGGCCGCTCCAACCCATTGTACAACCACTAGGGCTATATCACTGCACACACCCATCCACTCATGTGTTTCCCCCACTTGTCCAACATTTGAATCCATTTTCTCAATCCACATCAACTCCATCCACATCAGCTCCATCCATTTCCCATACATCAGCCCCCGCCCCATACCTGCATCACCCCCCTCCACCACCATTTCCTCGGAGCAAGTTGTTCATCCCAGTGCTCCAGTTCCTAGCCAATAAGGGAAATATCCCACATCGCCTTCAATATTCACGGTGAGATTTATACATTCTTTAAAATATTTTAAAGCATGAATGAATTTCATAAAATAATGCATTTTGGTATTATGTATTAATGATTTTTCTAATTCTTGCAAGGAGGCATTGTTGAAAGACTTGGATTGAGGAGACAGACAACCGAGACAAACAACCCCATCACAAAATGTTGTCTCGTCTCATGTGAGTACTCAAGATTTGAATTCTAATTGTATTTTTTTAAGTGTACTAATTGATATAATTATGGGAAAACTAGCCCATCATTACCTTTCCCAAGCCCACCAACCTTCTTAAATCAACCTTACCTTCTAGCCTAAACCACTCCACTATCTAACTTACCCTACCAAAACCTAGATCATATTTAGCTTATCCATCCATAGCTTAGCCTACCATAATTGAACCTTCACTACCCTCCACCATCTAACGTAGCCTACCATGCATACAGTAACCACATAACCTACATTAACCAACCATACCTTCACCTAAACCACTCTAATCTAATACTTGCTTACACTAAAATTAAACTACCATAACCTAGCCTATTCTACCTTAACCATAATCTAGCCTATATAGTGCCATATACTACCTTAAAGAACTCCATAATCCCTAGAGTCACCTTAAATACTTCAAATGCAATTTCACCATTGATCAAAATCTAGTAGCAAACATTCATACCTTTATAACTTAATCTAGCCCTAGAAATCTAACTTATAAACCTAACCTAGCAATAGACACCTAATTTAGAAACCTAATCTAGGCCTACAACCCTAATATAGAAACCTTGAAACCAAATTTACAAATATAGAAACCCAATCTAGCCCTAGAAACCCTAGAAACCTAATCTAGCCCTAGAAACCCTAGAAACCTAATCTAGCCCTAGAAACACTAATCCAACCCTAGACCTTCGTTGATAATAATCCCTTGGGAGATTTAAAGTCTACCATAGTTCCATTAGATGGTGGCACTTTTAACCATGTACTTTGCTACAATCTTCCCTAGATTTGTCAAAAATTCATTATGGGGCAAGTAAAACCAATTTTCCCCTCACATTGTTGTAAACAAAATCTCAAGGACCTTCAATGTGTAATAAATCTAAGGAATGTCAATGATTATTTTCAAGGTGCACAAGATTGACTACTTTTGGTAATTGTCACTGTTATATTTCAGTCTTCACATGGATTATTTTAGTAGACCCTAACACAAGTAATTTAGACATTTAAATTGCTTCTCACTTCATCAATAATGAAAGCACATGGTGATTCTCAACCTTCCTCTCAGTCCTTGTTAACATGGTGTTTATCCAAAGGGTATTCTCGAAAAGCACCATCATTATATTTTGCAAAGGTGCATATTTCTATGTAACACTGCCTTTGCAGCATGTGCATGGTGATCTATGTGGTAATCAACCCACCAATTCCTTTATGGTGACAAGTGTTTCCTAATTGTTATTGAAAAAAGGTATTTGTTGGACCTTAATGGGAGAGAAGGAGACATTGATCAACATGTAATTTGTGCAAATTGGTTGTACATGGTGTGCATTGATTTTTGTTATGCTTCATCAATAACAAACCCCAGAGAGGTATGATTAAGATTGGTGTTAATAGCTTTGTAATCCTCGTATCCTAACCTTGTCTAAATGAGTGTTAAACCATGGTTTCCATTTTTAACATAATTTGGTCCATCATAAAGAACACTAAGGTTATTTGGTAGAATATAAGGTCATACATCAAGTTACAATTGAGGTTTAAATATCAATTGTACTAATGAAAACATTTGCTACAAAACCACTAATATGGATTTAATGCCTAAATTTGATGGAAAACTGAGGTGTAGGGATAACCGAGGGGTACACCTGAGAAGCTAAAGACACTATATACAATATCTAAACAAACATGAATAAATATCACATAGTTACTTAAGAGAGTTTGAAGAGGACAAGGTCACATGAAACAACAAATTTGATCACTAAAATGATAGAATGCATAAGACTTTTTGAAGTTTGTAGGATAGAATTTAAATGTTGGAGCTATTCATTCTCTAAGTTAGAATAATCTAAGAGTGGAATGAGGCAACATGAAACAACTCGAACAACATTTTATCTAAAAATATGTGGATGTGACAAATATTATAGAAATATACTAGAGCATTTCTTTCCATGGTAAGGTTGATTATGAAAACAAAAATGCTCTTAGTTAGATTGGAGTGGATTGGATTTGTTAGGATATTTAGACACTTAGGAGTTAGTTAAGATCAACTTGTGTAATATATCCGTTAGGGATAGTGTGTTTCTTTAGTATGCATTAGTATGCATTTGTAAATACTTAATCCGACGGTCACGATATGTTTCCGACATAGAGTGATCCGACGGCTCAACTTCTCTTAGATCAAACCTAACCTTGATCCGTGGCTTAACACCCGATTGGTCCATGATCTCTATTTAAAGAGCATGGAGGTTCATTGTTTAGTTGATCGATTATGAGAAACTCATTTGTAACTTTCTTTCTTTGCATAATAAGTTGTCCCGTAGAAGCTATTTGGCCGGGGCCGTGGAGTGTTTCCCTCAAGAGGGTTTAAACCACGTCAAAACATCGGTGTGTTGATCTGTGATCTGTTTGTGTGAAGTGGCTGCTCTTGGTGTTCGGTCTTTTGGTAGTACTCTGTGTACCCGAACATGGTATCAGAGCTTTTATGAAGTGCCGCTTCCGGTTATGATCTAGATCTTAAACTGCTGTTGCCGAAACTCGTAAGGGTTTCTAGTTCTGGTATTTCTATGCATTTTTGGGCTGTGGGAGGTGTTCCATTGCGTCCGGAGCATCGTTTCCATTGGGAAATAGTTTTCGTTTGATCGAAAACGGTTCCCGGTTGCTCTAGAAACGCGTATTTCATCAGATCTGAAGGTATAATGTTACAGTGACGCATTTTTTTTATTTCGTTTTTTAAAAGAAAAATCTCATATTTCATTTTTTTTACTGTTAGATTTTTTATTTGGGTTTGGATTGTTGCTTTCCCGTCTGCGTATGCTCTTTGCCGTGCACCTTGAGCAATCTCGGCAAATCAGAAACAGAAAGGGAAAGGGTTTTTTCGGCTGCGTATGCTCTTTGCCGTGCACCTTGCGCGATCTCGGCAAATCAGAAACAGAGAGAAAACGTAGACTTTCCGGGTAAGCTAACAAGATCTAACTCCACAAGTGTGGAAAAGTTTTTTTGTTTCGATTTGTGCTCTGTTTTGCAGGAAAAAGGGCAAGCACGCAAACCGAGCAAGAAGAGTAAAAAAAAAAAAAAAAAAACCCCTTCCTCATTCCCATATTTTACATACTTTTTAATCTAGCTCACTTGGTTCAAAGTTGCTTTATTCCTTCATAGGTCTTGAGTTCAAGTCTTAGGAAGTTTATTTTAAAAGAAAAAGTGCATGCAACTTCTATTTTCAAGTTACTTTATTGTAAAAGTGCATCTCACTTAAATAATAATAAAAAAAATAAAAATACAAGTGAGTCACTTAAGTTGTTTATTTATTGTTGCACTATTGTAAAAGTGAAATCACTTATTTTACAAAAGTGGCTCACTTGAAGCAACTTTCTTGTAAAGTGATTGTCAAAAGGTTTATCTTGGGAAGAGGGGGGTTCTTTCTTTTGCTGGACATTCTCTAGCTGCCACGTCACTATTGGGGACATTTTCAACAGTTTCTTTGTTCAAGCATAACTTCATCATACAGAGTCAGTTTTCAGTACCGTTTTTTTTTAAACCGTCTATTTTTTCGAGCTCTTCACATCCAAACTATTGGTTTCTGTTTTTACAGCCATTAATTTACAAATATGGCCGCCCATTGTGATATTCTACTTAACAGTTCCAACTATTTCTCATGGAAATCTCGTATGGAGGATGTTCTACGAAGTAGGGGACTTTTCAGAATTACCACAGGGAAAGAAAAAGAACCCACGGATGCTGATAAGAAAATAAAATGGGCAAATAGATGTGATGAAGCTCGTGGATTGATTGGGATGTCAATCTCTACTGATTTGCGATTCCACATATCTGGAATTGATGAACCTAATACTGCTTGGGACAAGTTGGAAACTGTGTTTGGTAAACACAATGAAATTCGAGGTCACCAACTCGAAAATGAGTTGATTTCTTTAAATCCAAGTGACTTTTCATGCATTCAAGATTATTTATCTAAGTACAAAACTCTCAAGCTTTTATGTGCAGAATGTAAGATTGAGAGGGAAGACAAACAGTGCATTTATCATATTCTTTCCAAACTTGGACCTGCATATTCTATTTTTGTATCTACATTTTACTCCATGAAAGCATCATTGAATGCAGCTAGCTATCAAGAGCCTAGTCTTGAATCCTTTTGTGATTCTTTGATTAGGGAACAAGATAAACTCATTCATCTTGGAATAATCAACAATGCAGATACATCTGGGAAAGCCTTATTGTCCCAACAGAAAGAAAAGTCCAAGCCTCCCAAGAAACAAAATTTTCGCAATAATAAGTCAAACAAGAGTCCAAAACCCTCTCAGTCAGCTCCTTCTTTAAAAAATGACAAATGATCCAAGCCAAAAGGCAAGAAGACTGAGCGGCATTGCAACTATTGCGGGAAAGATAATCATGATGAATCAAAGTGTTTCAAGAAGATGGCAGCCTTGGAAGCAGCAATGAAGAAGCACCACATCAACCTAGATTCGCCATCAGAATCTACCTCTCATGGACATGCACTTTGTGCTTCTGGTTATTCTTATAATGCATCTTCTTCTTCTACTTCAAATGAATGGCTCATTGATTCTGGAGCATCTTATCATATGGCTAAGGATCAAGCCATCTTTTCTACTATGCATGAATGTAACACCAAACAAATATTTGTTGGTGATGATAGATCTCTAAGTGTTGTAGGAGCTGGAACAGTTCCAGTAGATAATGGTCATTTTAGTGATGTACTATGTGTTCCAAGAATTTCCTGCAATTTGTTATCAGTCTATCAGATCACTCATTCTGGTGAAGGTAAAACTGTGACCTTTACACCTCACCAAGTTGTAATCAAGGATTTTAAAGATCCTCAACAGGTTCTAGCTACCGGAATTGTTGATGATATTACCAGGTTGTACAAGTTTAACAACTTTGGGTCATCATCTTTCCCTTCAGTTTTTGTTGCTCATAGTGATAACTTGAGCAAACTTTGGCATGAGCGATTTTGTCACTTAAATTATCGCTCATTGCAAAAACTATGTAAAGAAAATATGGTGACAGGTCTTCCGATGGTATCTTGCAGAGATGGTGTTTGCTCCGGTTGTGTACTCGGAAAACATCATCGGGACAGTTTTGACAAACGTGCCTCTTGGCATGCCTCGGTTCCCTTGGAGCTTGTGCATAGTGACTTGTGTGGCCCTCTTCCATCTGCTTCCTTTCCTGGTTTCAAATATTTCTTAACTTTCATTGATGATTACACCAGACGCACTTGGGTTTATTTCCTAAAACTTAAGAGCGAAGTATTTAACATGTTCTTGGCCTACAAGGCCCTTGTTGAAAAACAATCTGGTCATCAAATTATTAAGTTAAGATCTGACAATGGAGGAGAATATGTTAACAAACAGTTCACTACTTTCTGCACTGAACAAGGCATCCAACAACAGCACACTGTTCCATATACACCACAACAAAATGGTGTAGCTGAGCGGAAGAACCGCACTTTAAAAGAAATGGCTAATTGTATGATCCAATCTAAGGGACTAAGTCTTCAATTTTGGGTTGAAGCCATAAATTGTGCAAATTACATAGTTAATCGCACCCCCACAAAAGCATTACAAGGTATAACACCGGAAGAAGCATGGAGTAAAATTAAACCTGATGTAAGTCACTTTCGTGTGTTTGGTAGTGAAGCATGGGCTCACATTCCGGATGAAAAACGGAAAGCATTGCAACCTAAAAGTGAAAAATGCATATTTGTTGGATATTCTGAAGATGTAAAAGGTTATAGACTTCTCCAACCACATTCTCATGCTATAATCATTAGAAGAGATGTTAAATTTGATGAAAATCTCTTGGCCTGCGAGCCTAACTCGGCGAGTGTGCCATCTTTGGCCTGCGAGCCTGATTCGGCGTTTGTGCCTTCTTCTTCTTCTTCCAACTTCCTTGACAGGTTTCCAACACCAGTTTCTGATGATGACAGTGAGGATGAAAATCCACCTCCGCCTGCTCATGTTCCTCCAGTTGCACCAACACAAGTGCTTCCTCGATGGGTCCGTTCAACATGTGAAGCAGCTGGTGATCTTGCCGGTGATCCTAGAGATCAATGACGAACACGTTCTCAGTTTCATCGAGCCTCTTCTCTTTTGGCTCAAGTTTTCGAGAATCATGATCCAGAAACTTTTGCAGAAGCTTCAGGGAATCCAGATTGGGATGCAGCCATGGATGAAGAATATCGTTCCTTAATGGCGAACGATACTTGGGATCTTGTACCTCTTCCAAAAGGAAGAAAACTTGTCAGATGTAAATGGGTCTACAGAACTAAGTATGCATCAGATGGAAGTGTTGAAAGACTTAAGGCAAGGTTAGTTGCCAAAGGTTTTTCCCAAGTTGAAGGGATTGACTACAATGAAACCTTTGCTCCCGTCGCCAAAATGAACTCCATCCGCCTTGTTCTTTCCCTTGCAGCCTTACATAATTGGGAATTCCATCAAATGGATGTCAAGTCTGCCTTCTTACATGGTGATTTACAGGAGGAAATTTACATGGAACAACCTCCTGGATATGTTCAGAATAACTCTAGCCTTTTCTGTCGCCTTAAGAAATCCTTATATGGCCTTAAGCAAGCTCCTAGAGCTTGGTATGCCAAAATGGATAACTTTCTCCTTGACACTGGTTTTTCTAGATGTCATTCTGACCCCAATGTCTATACCAAGAAAGTAGGAAACCATCTCATCATACTTGTTCTATATGTTGATGACCTTATTCTTACTGGTAGTGACCCTAATCTTATAACCCATGTGAAATCCAGTCTTAAACAAACTTTTGAAATGTCAGACTTAGGACATTTGCATTATTTTCTTGGCCTCCAAGTTCTGCAAACCAAAGAAGGAATCTTTCTTTCTCAGTCTAAGTATGCTTGTGACCTTCTTCGTCACTTTCACATGGAAGATTGTACACCAGCCCCTTCTCCCTTCCAGTCTGGAGTCAAACTTTCTGCCACTTGTACTTCACCTGAAGTAGATGCCACCTTGTATCGTCAGCTTGTTGGTAGTCTTTTATACTTGACTCATTCCCGTCCTAACCTTTCCTTTGCCGTTGGTTGAGTTGCCCCTTATATGCAGACACCTCATGAAAGTCACTGGAAAGCAACTAAAAGAATACTTCGATATATTCGAGGTACAGTTCAGTTTGGGATTCATTACAGTACAGGGGGGAAACCTTTGTTGGTTGGTTTCACTGATTCAGATTGGGCCGGCGATCCTGATGATCGAAAGTCTACTGCAGGTTATGTTTTCAGTCTGGGATCTGGACCTATTACTTGGGCTTGTAAGAAACAACAAGCTCTTGCTCTTTCTTCAGTAGAGGCAGAATATCAAGTAGCAGTTAATGCCAGTCAGGAAGCTTTATGGCTTCGACAGATCCTTTCAGAGTTTGGATTCGAGCAGCAGTAGCCTACTCCACTTTGGTGCGACAATCAAAGTGCCATCAAGCTTGCCAAAGATCCAGTTCTACATCAACGCAGCAAACACATTGAGCTACATATGCACTTCATCAGAAATCTTGTTCATGATCGTGTTCTTGAAGTGCTCTTTTGCCCTACAGATGATCAAGTTGCAGACATCTTCACCAAGTCTCTTACAGAAGCGAAGTTTTCTAAACTTCGATCTATGTTAGGAGTTCGGGAACTTGTCATTAAGGGGGGATAGGCTCTAATGCCTCCTTCCTTCTCCTAATAGTGTCACTTTTGTAAATCCTTCAATCCTATCCCAAGTTGTTCTTAAGGGGGGATGTTAGGATATTTAGACACTTAGGAGTTAGTTAAGATCAACTTGTGTAATATATCCGTTAGGGATAGTGTGTTTCTTTAGTATGCATTAGTATGCATTTGTAAATACTTAATCCGACGGTCACGATATGTTTTCGACATAGAGTGATCCGACGGCTCAACTTCTCTTAGAACAAACCTAACCTTGATCCGTGGCTTAACACCCGATTGGTCCATGATCTCTATTTAAAGAGCATGGAGGGTCATTGTTTAGTTGATCGATTATGAGAAGCTCATTTGTAACTTTCTTTCTTTGCATAATAAATTGTCCCGTAGAATCTATTTGGCCGGGGCCGTGGAGTGTTTCCCTCAAGAGGGTTTAAACCACGTCAAAACATCGGTGTGTTGATCTGTGATCTGTTTGTGTGAAGTGGCTGCTCTTGGTGTTCGGTCCTTTGGTAGTACCCTGTGTACCCGAACAGGATTGCATCTAATGTGTGTCAATAATTAGTTGAATTTACCTTTGCATGTTGGTTAGTTTTTATTTATTTCCCTTTACATGAATATGGAGCGATAACACTAACTCCTTTTTAGTGGAAGGCTAAGTTGCCTCTCACGCCTCATGTGAATGCTAGTTTAAACTGATGATTAGTTGGCAATGTATTGTACATTAATCATACTCAGTTACATCTTTCTTTTTTTGTTTGTGTAGTCTCTCACTTTATGAAAGTTTTGCATAAATAAATAGAAATAAACAAAGGGGTTTAAAAAAATCTAATTATCTTCGTAACTCTAATGATCAATAGGGAACTAATAGTTATTTACACAATCTTGGTTTGGAACTTGTTACTTGGGCATGCAGAAAACATACCATTTTGTTTTTTCCATTAGTGTGGGGTATAGATCAATTATTTTTTCGTCTCAACAACCAATTTTCCCTCATTCTCATTCTCCTCAACAACAACAACCAAGTGTAATCATCACTCTCTCAATTCCCTACTCCTAATCTAGCCCTAGAAACCTAATATAGACCTAGAAACACTGGAAACCTAATCTAGACCTACTCCATACAAACCTAATATATCCCTAGAAACAATAATCTAACCCTAGAAACCAAGAAACCTAATCTAGAAACTTAGAAGATTGGAAACCCAATCTAGGGTTTCTATCAATGAGATTGCAATTTATGCAAAAAGAGGTAAAATTTGGAAATGACTCAATCATGAACTCGTGGCATATTTTCACACGTCGAAATTTCCCAAACACACTTACAACATCTCACAGAACTCAATTTTTCTACCCAGATCAAATCCCATGCCCCCAGGACAAATTCAACACGTGTCCTTAAAAGCCTTGAGGAGGTGAGTTGCAACTGGCCATAGAATTATGATCGTGGCTTGGATCGATAAAAATTTAACTCCACTGGAATTAGGATGTCAGAATAATGTTAGGGGTGCCTCTTTCCCATGGGTCGATGGCTCATATCCTCTCCATTTCAGTAATTTTGGAATCTAGGGTTTCTTTGAGTAAGAGACAGTGCAATTCCTGCACAAAGGGGTCAAATTTAGAAATGAATCGACCATGAACTCATGGGAAACATTCACACATAGAACCTACCAAAACACACTTGCGGCATCTCGTGGAGCTCAATTCTGCTGCCTGGATCAAATCCTATGCCCACGAGACCAATTCAACATGTGTCCCTCAAAGCCTCTAAGAGGTGAGTTGCAATTGGCTATAGAACGATGATCATGGCTCAGATCAATGTACCTTTGATTCCATTAGAATCAAGACGTTAGAATATCTATAGGGGTTCCTCTCTCCCCTGGTTCCATGTCCAGAGCCCCTCCATTTTGGTGATTTTGGCTCTAGGGTTTCTCTCAGTAAGAGATAGTGCAATTCTTGTACAAGAGGGTCAACTATGGAAATGACAAGACCATGAACTCGTGGCCAATGTTCACACATAGAACCTACCAAAACACACTTGCAACATCTCACCGAACTCGATTATGTTTCTTGGATCAAATCCTATGCCCCAGGGACCAATTCAACATGTGTCCCTAAAATCCTCCAGGAGACGAGTTGTAATTGGCCATAGAACAATGAACGTTGCTCGGGTCGATGAACCATCAACTCTGTTAGAATTAGGACATCAAAATAATTCTAGGTATGTCTCTCTCCCTTGGTTCCATGGCCCATAGCCCCTCCATTTTGGTGATTTTGGAATCTAGGGTTTCTCTCAGTAAGAGATAGTGCAATTCCTGCACAAGGGGGGCAACTTTGGAAATGACTCGACTGTGAACTCATGGCCAACGTTCACATGTCAAAATTTCCCAAACACACTTGCATCATCTCACGGAATTCAATTCTACTACCGAGATCAAATCCTATGCCCTAGGGACCAATTCAACATGTGTCCTTGAAATCCTCCCTGGGGTGAGTTGCAACTAGACATAGAACGATGACTGTGGATAAAATCGATAAACCATCGAATCCATTGGAATCAGGACATCATAATAATTCTAGGTGTGCCTCTCTCCCCTTGTTCCATGGCCTAGAGCCCCTCCATTTCAGCAATTTTGGAGTCTAGGGTTTCTCTTAGTAAGAGACAGTGCAATTTCTACACAAGGGGTCAACTTTGGAAATGAATCGACCGTGAACTCATGGCCAACATTCACATGTAAAAATTTACCATACACACTTGCATCTTCTCATGGATCTCAATTATGCTTCCCAAATCAAATACCCTCGGGACAAATTCAACATGTGTCCCTGAAAGCCTCCACGGGGCAAGCTGCAACTAGACATAGAACGATGACTGTGGCTCAGATCGATGAACCATCGAATCCGTTGGAATCAGGACATCGGAATAATTCTAGGGGTGCCTCTCTCCACTGGGTCCATGGCCTAGATACACTCAATTTCAGTGATTTTGGAATCTAGGGTTTCTCTTAGTAAGAGACAATGCAATTTTTGCACAAGGGGGTCAAATTTGGAAATGACTCGGCCGTGAAATCGTGGCCAATGTTCACACATTGAAACTTCCCAAAAACACTTGCATCATCTCATGGAACTCAATTCGATGGCCTGGATCAAATCCTATGCCCCCAAGACCAATTCAGCATGTGTCCCTGAAAGCCTCGAGGAGGCGATTTGCAACTAGCCATAGAACGATGACCTTGGATCGGATCGATGAATTATCAACTTCGTTGGACTAAGGACATCAGAATAATGCTATGGGTTCCTCTCTCCACTGGGTCCATCGCCCAGAGCCCCCCATTTTGGCGATTTTGGAATCCAGGGTTTCTCTCAGTAAGAGACAGTGCAATTTATGCATAAGGGGTCAACTTTGAAAATGACTTGACTGTGAACTCGTGGCCAACTTTCACATGTCGAACCTACCCAAACAAACTTGAAACATCTCATGGAACTCAATTGCGCTGCCCGGATCAAATCCTATTCCCCTGGGACCAATTCAACATGTGTCCCTGAAATCCTCCAGGAGGCGAGTTGCAACTGGCCATAGAACGATAACTATGGCTTAGATCGATAACTTTAGTCACGCAGAGAGATAGTCACATAGGTTTTGTGGATTTATCATGCACGAAAATGAATGGAATTTAACACTACAGTGAGAATGTCGAAGAGAAATTTGTGTGGAATAACGTAGAACAGATGCTAAGATCCACACTGCCCAAAAAATTGACAGAAATGAACCTTGAGCCTACAAATCCTGAGTGTTGAGAGGATGAACATCAAGTGTATGAACTTACAAGACACCCCAAATTGGTTCTTAAGTAAATGCAACCTATAAATGATAAAATAAGCAAAAATGAGTAATAGCATCGCAAAATACTGTTGAGGGGAAAATGTCACAAGAGTGAGCAGTCTTCCCTATTTTATCCTTATAGGCTGTAGCAAGGAAACAATGTTGGATGTGGGATAGTGGTCCATACATCAAATAGACAGGAAAATATCAAATAAACACATAAAAGGAAATATTGGAAAGTGCTAAATAAAATAAAACAAAGAGGGATAATTTGCTTAAACCAAATGATATTTTCCCAATGGTAAAGCTTGTTACAATGATGTCACCTGGGAGAATGAGGCTCAATGGAAGCCAACAAAATCCCTTACGGAGGGTCCCTTTTGTCCTCTCAAGTGATTGATAATTGACTTGGAACAATGAAGAAAAAACTCTTGCTTCTTAAGGAATAAGACTAGGGAGATTTCTCTCTAAAGAATTCATGCCCATGGCTTCCTTTTATAGGCCAAATGGAGGTCTTGAAAAATATAATTCCCAATGTGAATTATCCAACTTCCCAATGTGAATTATCCAAATCATGAAGTGATCCTCTGGGTACAAGAAGGGGTTTATTGAATGCCCCCAATTGTGTGAAGAGTCCAATCCGAATTTTCGAGCCAAGACTTTTTTTGTGATCCTTGAATTCACTATGGAAGGTTGGTCATCCCGCTTTTGGTACAACCATGAAATTTTGAAAAATAAGTCGCGCTGATCTGCATGCATTTCGAAACAAAATTCATGTGGTTTCCCAAAATTAATGACTATAGCATTCTCATTGGGAATTTTAATGAGTGTTGAATATAAGAATCTCAGTTGATCTTCAAATATGCAAAATTTCACGTTATTCAATTGATTTTATTACATTATAGAAACTCTAATTTTAAATTGCATTTAAAGAATCCAAAGTTGAGATAGCTTGCAGATTTCTTTCTATGTAGTAAAAGGTAATTCTAAAATCTACTTAGTCGTCAAAGAAATACAAATTATTAATGCATTTTCATACTCCCAACTAAAGCACTAAGTTACTGCTTTATTTAGCATAAATTAATGAATTAATTGAACTTAGACTTTAGCATGCATGTACAAATTCCAAAATTCAATGCAATTAAATACTTTCTTTTACGCATTAGAAGTAACTACTTTCATTTACACATGCGACGAGAATTTATTAATTATTGATGCATTTTCATACTAGCGACTAAAGTTTATTCTTTTAGAAAATTATTTTCATAACACATTTTCTTATTTGTAAATATTTTTTGCATTAATTTATTCTTATCAATTAATTAGTTAAACGATTTCATTCTCGGAAATTAATGCATGCATGCTTAGATAGGATGCACTTAGTTTTATTCATGGACTAACACTTCTATTTTAAAATGATTTGTGCATTTAATAGTAGATACAATATCATGCTTTTAATCATTTATGTGCTTGACACTATGGATCAATCCTTTGAATCCTATCTATCCAAGGACTACAAACGCAACTCGGGATTCCATTCCCTTCCTCCCCTCGAATAACCCTCTAAGGATGTTTATAGTGTTGTTGCCCGAATCATGTCATTTTGAGAATCAACACAGTCCAAAATAGTAATCCAAAATAATGCTTGACATAGCAGATGTTCTGGATGTTCTATGTTTCAGAAAGAGATCATTTGTTCATATCACATTTACTGAAGGATCTGAATTCATTATTTTTTACATAGTCATTACTAGATTTTTGAAGCACGAGCTATATATGGATTTTTTTATACTTTTTCCTGTAGATAGGACTCCATATGAATGTAGTGTTTTTAGAATGAAACTGATCTTAACCCCTAATTTTCCAAACTCTCCTCCAAAAGGTAATTGTTGATCCTTATAATGATGCTTTATCCAACTTATCTATATTACATTATATTAATGTATATTTTATTTAGATGTTGTGTTTTCTGAAGAAATTATTTTTGTTTTTCTTCTTACTATTTTTCTAAATCATCAAGTATACCAGAAGGATGAAACTAAGAAATAAACTTGTGTATTGGAATACAGGGTATTTTGTGACAAAAGTCTTCCGCCCTAATATTGAAAATAATGGAGAGATCTGTATCAATACTCTAAAGAAGGGTTGGAATCCAACCCTTGGATTGAGAAATTTTCTTCTGGTATGTCTTCATTCCCTTGATAGTACATTCCTTTTTGGTTCTAAGTATTGACTATTCTACACATTGGATTGATGGATGATAAGTCATTTGAGACCTGAGTTGTAAATGTTCTCTTAATGTCGTCTGGATTAATAGATTGGAAACCACTTGTTAAATTGTGATTATTTATCATATTTTTTTCTAAGAATTTTAGTTGTAATGTACTAACCAATATTAGTGACACAAAAATTTACTTCTTTAGAGATTCAATTAAAAGAATGGTTTCAGGTAGATAGTTTGACTGTGGATGGACAAGATCAAACACTCTAGATGGAAGAAGGACTATGATATATGATGATACCTCTAAAAAAAGTATTGGGAGCATCAATGGTTCTAAATCATCAAGGATGAAATCTACTACAATGCTCCTGAGCACCACAGCATATGCAGACTAGTACTTCACTATTCACTGACCGGAAGCTATTGGTGAAGGATTATGACTTTAGGAGGATAAATAAAATCAATTTAAATTAAATATACAGTTGGTTTTCATTTCATAAATTTATAGAAGGTTCTAATAAATTCTCACAAAGGTACACTAAAAATTGCCTACTAGGATTGCACAACTAGTTAGAATTTAGGACTTCCAAACAGTCAATGAAGGTTCACGAAATTCTGATATGAGACTTGGAATAATTAACATAACATATTAAACAAATCCAGGAACAATAATAACTTCATCTAGATCAAGACTCATTCAATTATCAAGTGCATTCTGAAAACTAGTCAAATTCTATGCAAATCTAGAAGGGGTGTAGAAAACTCAAAATATTTCAGAGTTCTGCAATATTAAAGTGTATGAATGATATAATAGGATAATAATTACAGTAAATACATATTATTTAATCAAATGTGATTCTAAAAGTATCACAAGAACTCCTCTCCTCTCAACACAACAAACTAGCACTGGAAATCAACTGGAAGCTTCGCGATTCAAACCACAGACTTCATGACACTTCTCCTGAACTTCAAACCAGACTTGAACCAGCTACATGACCTGCAATAAAATCATTTAAAATGACAGAATTCCATCATCCTCTCACAGGAATCAAGGGCACATCACCCAGCTTGGACTAGGGGAAACTCCCAAGTCTCTGAGGCACAATTGCACTCACACCAATACTCAAACTGACAAAAGATGTGGAAGGGGTGCACACTCCTTTATTTATAGATGGAGGATGAATTGAGGAGAGAGTATCCTTGACTAATGTGCCCTCATGAGTGGATAAGGAAAGCTAGTTTTCCTTCCTTTTCCTTTTTGCTTTGCTTTCCTCCTTTTTCCTTTTCTGCTTTAGCTTTTTCTACTTTTTCTGGATTTTCCAACTTATCCTGCTTTTCTGAAATTTCCCACTTTTCTGATTTGATCCTTCTTTCTGCTTTTGTGTTGCTTTCTGCTTTATGCTACTTTTATAATTTGCACCATCTTTCTTTCATTTTTTCCTGATTTTCTACATTTCGATGCTTTCTTCTAACTTCTTATGCAAGCCATCTCTAAATTCAACCTCATCCACTAAGGCGCACTTGTGGATCATTATCCTCTTTTATTTATGATAAAATTATTTAATGGATGGAAAATAATTATTTCAAGTGCATAATAAAATTTAGGCAAAAATAATTCACACTCCTAATTAATTAAATGCCTAGAATTCAAAATTAACCCCATAGTAACTGAATTTGTCTCCTCAACCCAAGGGATTGGTTGGGTTAGCAACTTGATCCAGTGATCACTATTGAGGGGACATGACATTCCTCCCTTCCCAAGATTGTTTTTCCTCAAGCAATTTCAAACTGGGATGTTGTAAGATGCATTCTCCTTCCCAAGTAGCATCCTCACTAGGAAGTCCTTCCCATTACACCAAAAATTCCTTAATGATTCTGCTCCTTAGCTTCTTCTCTCGGACCTCCAAAATATTATCAGGGTTCAGCATCAAATGTCCTTCATCATCAAGGGGTGGAAAGTCTTTTGAAACCTTGACTTGCTTCCCTATTGACTTCTTCAAATAGGACACATGGAAAACATTGTGAATCTGGATGCCTAGAGGAAATTCTAGCTCATAAGCCACTTCCTCGATCCTCCTTAGGACTTGGTAGGTACCATAGAACCTTGGCTGCAACTTCTCAACCCCCTTATACTTCAATGAGGACTTTCTATAGGGATTCAACCTCAAATAAACTAGATCTCCTACTTGGAAAGCTCGCTCAATTCTATGCTTGTCTGCATGCACCTTTTTCTTGTTATGTGCTACCCGTAAGTTGTCTTGAGAGTTCTGAGTATGTCTTGGCTCTCTTGGAGCCAATAATTTTTCTTCTGTGTCTTACAGTCACAAAATATCATATCAGAAAAAGTGAGTGCATCATATCCATATAGATATTTGAAGGGAGACATACCAATCGAGAGATGAAAAGTAGTATTGTAACAAAAGTCTCCCAAATGGAGCCAAGTAGTCCATGAATTTTGATGGCCTGTAACATAGTTTCTTAAGTACCCTTTCAGCCATTGGTTCACTCTTTCTGTTTGGCCATCAATATGTGGATGGTAGCTGGTACTCATATCCAAACTTTTTCCCGCTAACTTTAACAACTCTTGCCAAAAAATGCTAGTGAACTTGCTATCTTTGTCATTGATGATGGACTTGTGTATGCCATGATGTTTGAAGACTTATTTGATGTAAAGTTCAACCACTTGGATGGCTGCAATATTATTTGTGACAAAAAAAAAATGTGCATATTTAGTCAATCTATCAACCACAACAAAAATATTGTCTTTACCTTGGCTTTTTGGGAGCCCGATGATGAAATCCATTGATACACTTTCCCATTTTTGTTCAGGAATAGGAAGTGGTTGTAATATTCCTACTGGATGAGTATGCTCTACTTTATTTTTCTGGCATGCCACACATGATCTAACATACTCCATCACCTCCTTCTTCAACCCCTTCCAATTGAACCTTTCCTTCACTTTCTTGTAAGTCTTCACAAACCCTGGATGTCCTGTTAGAGGCACATCATGGGAAGCCTCAAGGATCTTCTTCTTTAATGTGGATTCTGGAACTAAAAAAATCCTATCCTTATGATATGTAATATCATTGAGAATTTTGTAAGTATCATGATGAATTAGTCCATCAAACAAATCACAAGCAAACTGATTCTTTGTGTATTCTACTCGAAGTTGTACTTTCCAATCATCATAAAATTTGAGCAATGCAAATGTTGGTTTTCTAGAAAGAGCATCCGCTACAATGTTCATTTTACCCTTCTTATATTCAATGTCAGATTCAAATGCTTGGACCTTGCTTACCCACTTTTTTTTCCTATCATTCAACTCTCTTTGGGTCACAAAGTGTCTCAAAATGTTGTGGTTATTATTGATAATGAACTTACCACCTACCAAATATTGTCTGAACTTGACTAGCGCATGCATGATGGATAGAATCTCCTTGTCATAGATTGAATATAATATTTCATGGGGCTGCAATTTTCTGCTCTCAAAATCCAAGGGGTGTTTGTTTTGCATCAAGACTGCTCCAATTCCATTCCCTAAAGCATCACACTCAAGAACAAAAGGTTGAGAAAAATATGGAAGTGCAAGAAAATGACAAATGCTCATTACCTCCTTCATCTTATTGAATGCTTGATTAGCTTCTTATGACCAATGGAAAGCTCCTTTCTTATTAGGGTCTGCCAAAGGAGATGTCAACTTTGAAAATCCTTTGAAAAACTTCTGGTAGTAAGTGCATAACCCAATAAAACCTCTCAATTCAGTGAGATTTTTTGGACTTGGCCAATCTACAATATTTTGGATCTTCTCTACGTGGACCTTAACTCCCCCTTTCCCAATCACATGACCAAGATATAGAATCTCAATCATTCTGAACTCACACTTGGATAAATTTGCATAGAAATATTGATCTGCCAAGATTGTTAGTACAATATTCAAATGGTGCAAATACTCCTCCCAAGTTCTACTATAGATTAAAATATCATCAAAGAAAACAAGTACAAACTTACAGAGCTTCTTGTTGAACACTCTGTTCATGCAAGATTGAAAAGTTGTAGGTGCATTGGTTAGGCCAAAAGGCATAACCAAAAACTCAAAGTTCCCATGGTGACACCGGAAAGTTGTCTTCTAGATGTCTTCTTCCCGCATGTTGATTTGATGGTAACCAGATCGAAGATCAATATTTGAAAATTACTTGGCCCCGTGGAGTTCATCCATGAGCTCATCAATCCTTGGAATAGGATATGTGTTCTTGATAGTCTTCTTGTTGATATCTCGGTAGTCTATGCACATTCGCATGGTCCCATCCTTCTTCTTCACAAGGACTACAGATGAGGCAAAAGTACTTGATCTTGGTCTAATAAATCCCAAGTCAAGCAGTTCCTTGATGGTTCGTTCTATATCATCCTTGGATCTTTTTGGGTGCTTGTAAGGATGGACTTTGATAGGTGAGGTGCCTATCTCCAACTCAATTATGTGCTCCAATCCTCTATCAGGTGACCTACCATGAGGAAGGTCCCCAAACACTCTCTTATGATTTTGGAGCAATTTTTGAATGTCTTTTGGATATTGGGATACTTTCAAGAAAGTACCATTTCTAGTGATTAGGCATTCTGCAACCCACTCAATGTCTCGATACCTTAGTCATTAGAGAAATTTTGAGGTCAAAAAAGGGCCTCAAAACAAAGAAAATGTACTATAAAATACAACCAATCACATTCTAGTAGATGACATCATCCCCCTTGGTGAGGTGGCATTGCATGAGTTAAGAATGCTTATTTGTCAAATTTTCTATGGTGGATGAAAACACATAGTTAACCAAGGTAGTGGTGTAAGTACTTTTAAGTCATAAAGTAAAGTACTCATAATGATAGTATTTTCATAAAATAATATTATTGTCATTTTCAAGTAAAGTACTCATAATGAATGTCTTTTCACACTTTCACATAAAATAATATTATTGTCATTTTCAAGTGAAGTACTTTTAATTCATAAAGAAAGCCCTTTCACATTTTTTTATAAAATAATATATTATCATTTTTATGTTTTTAATTTTAAATTATATATTCACTCCATTCTATTTAATAACATAATGTCAAACTAATAAATAATAATAATAATAATAATGCAATGTGGATTATAATAATATTGTTGACATTTTACATGTAAATAAATTCTCAATTAAATTATATTATTAAATTCATGAGAAAAGTACTAAATATAAAAAGTCAACATAAAATTTTAAAAAAAACTCTTAAAAATGTTTTATATTATTTATATTCATTTGCAAGTTCAAGACAAATAAATGTTAAAGGACAATACATTTTTGGGAATTTACAATGAATCTTAGTCATATCAATGTAGACTTATTTTATTAATTTTATTTCTAGTGAATTTTGAAAAGTAACTCAACCATGGTTATTTATATTGTGCATAGAAAATAGTGTGGGAGGTGACTTGTCATATATACCTACCCCATAAAACCCCCAATTCATAATATTTTAATATATCTCATATTTTTGTAGTACATCTCTTAGGAGGCCCTTTTTTGACCTCAAAATCTCTCTAATGATCGAGACATTGAGATATTGGGATACTTCCAAGAAAGTACCATTTCTAGTGATTAGGCATTCTGCAACCCACTCAATGTCTCGATACCTTAGTATGGATCTCATACTGTGTGCACTTACCACTTGTTTTGGGTAGGTGTTGATCCCTCTCAACAATACCTCTTTCCCATCTTCTCCCTTGAAGTTCATCTCAGGAATTTGGTAGTCTATTGAATTCTTCCCAATGGAATACAACAATTGTACTCCCAAAACCATGTTAGTATCAGCCACATTCACGACATAAAATCTATATGTAATGGTATGTTCTCCTATAGTAATCTGCAATTTGGGAATCAATCTAGAACAATCCATAGAATGATTACCTGGAATGATAATAGTGAATCTTCCAAAATTTTCAGTAGGTTTCTTCCTCCTTTCAACCAGAGTTGAATCAATGAATTTATGTGTTGCTCCTCCATCTACTAACACAGTGATTGATTGTCCTTGAACCACTCCTTTGAATCTGAGTGTATGGAAGTGAGGAACTCCTGACAGTACTGTAATCTTGCTCACCTAGGGGGTAGGTTCTTCTTCTGCAGTCTCATAGAACACTTTTGCATCTACTGGGGCCTCTTCTTCTTCCTCCTCGTCTTCTCTCTCTGATTAAACTTCAATTTAGCGTGCTTTTCCTTTAGCACATCAGTGTCCTAGAACCCATGGCTCCTGACAGGTGAAGCACAACTTCCTTCTTCTCAATTCATCTTGATCTTGGGAATAGTTATCCTTCTTAAAGTTTCCAGAAGGACCTTTCAAGGGTGGCCTTTGATTCTTGAATTGAGTAGGACGTAGTCCTAGGAGGAAAATATAGTCCTTGGAATAGATTCTTGCAAGTCTCTGGTTCTACTTAATGCATCTTGCAAGGTAGAGGGTCTTTAATCCTTCACCAAACCTTCCAAAGGTTCTAATAACTCTTCAATGAACAAGAGGATCAATCTAGCTTCTGAGATATCAGAGACCATTACAATTAATTTTTTAAAATCATAGATGTAGGATTCAGGAGTTCTAGTCTGCTTCACATGCGCTAGTTCCCTGAAGGTGATCTCAGGATCTCTTCTTTCAAATATTTCAGACAATCTTCTTTTGAACTCTTCATCAGTGGTCACTTGATCATGCCCAAGTGTTTTTAGTACATGAAACCACCAATCATTGGCTTCCCCATCTAATTTTAGAGTGGCCATATTGATGGAATCTCTCTCAGCCATTGGATTCAACTGAAAATATGTATCAAGCTTTTGAATCCAAGAGTTAGCAATGCATTTTTGTGAACCATCAAAGTAAGGTAAAGAAATATTACCAATAGCATTTCTTAGCTTATAGTTATGATTTGGCACTTGGAAGCCTCCTCTTGGGTTGGTATTGTATTGTAGATCACAAAATTATTTGAATGGTAAATCCCTTTTGCACTCTTCGTTCAATGTAAGGTACTCAACATATTTGTCCTCCCATGAAGCAGGACCTCCATTTTGAACCTCAGGTTCCTCTCTTTTTTCTTCAGTAAACTTCGGCATAGTAGGCCTAGAGTGAGGGTGAGATTCCATATTGAATTCATCAGGGCAATTTTGAGGCCCGCTTCTTGAGAAAATAGAGCCACCACTGATATTTTTTTCGCCATGTGGGGTACCATTATTGCTCCCTTATCCATTCTTGCTTCCTAGCTGCTGAGCTAAGAACTCTCTGGTCTCTGTTCCAGATTGAAAAATATTGTGAGAGATGTATTGTAATCCCTTCATCATCATTTGAACAAAAAATTTGAACTCATCTTTGTCTTCATTGTGAGACATGTCTGACTCTCCTTGTAGTTTTCCTTCAGTAGAATTTATTTATTCTCCCTCTTCTTCCTCTGACAGAGGATCCTTCTTATTAAAATATGTGTATCTTCTTGGAATCATATAAATATTTCAAGAGAATTTTCATAGTACTATGCTCTAATACCACTTTAATGTACCAACCAGGATTAGTGATACAAAAATTTACTTCTTTGGAGATTCAATTAAAACAATGGTTTCAGGGAGCTAGTTTGATTGTGGGTGGACAAGATCAAACACTTTGGATGGAAGGAGGACTATGATAGATGATAATACCTATGAAAAAATTATTGGGACCATTTATGGGTCTAAATAAGCAAGGCTGAAATCTACTACAATGCTCCTGGGCACCCCAACATATGCAAACTAGTATTTCACTACTAATTGATTGGAAGCTATTGGTGAAGGATATGACTTTAGGAGGATAAATAAAATAAATTTAAATTCAATATAAATTCATTTTTCATTTCAGAAGGTTATATAAGGTTCTGATAAGTTCTCACAAAGATACACTGAAAATTGCCTATTAGGATTGCACAACTAGTTAGAATTCAGGACTTCCAAATAGTCAATAAAGGATCGCGAAATTATTGTATGAGACTTGGAATAATTCATATGAAATATTAAAAAAATCCAGGAACAAGAATTACTTTATTTGGATCAAGACTCATTCATTTATCAAGTGCATTATGAAAACTAGTCAAATTATATGCAAATCTAGAAGGGGTGTATAAAACTCATAATGTTTTAGAATTCTGAAATATTAAAGTGTATGAATGATATCATAGTATAATAATAAAATTAAATACATATTATGGAATCCAATAGGCTTCTCAAAATAGCACAATAAATCCTCTCCTCTCAACACAACAAACTAGCACTAGAAATCAACAGGAAGCTTGGAGATTCGAACCATAGAATTCATGACACTTCTTCTGAACTTCAAACCAGACTTGAACCAGCTATAGGACCTGAAATAAAATAAAAAATTACAATGGCTGAATTCCATCATTCTCTCACAGGAAGCAGGGGCACATCAGCCAACTTGGACTAGGGGCACATCTCCCAAGTCTCTAAGGCACAATTACACTCACACCAATAATCAAACTGACAAAATATGTGAAAGGGGTGCGCACTCCTTTATTTATATATAGAGGATGACTTGAGGATCAAGTATCCTTGACTAATGCTCCCTCATGAGTCGATAAGGAAAGCAAGCTTTCCTTCCTTTTCCTTTTTGCTTTGGTTTCCTCATTTTTCCTTTTCCGCTTTGCTTTCTGCTTTCTACTTTAGCTTTTTCTGTTTTTTCTGGATTTTCTAACTTATCTTGATTTTTCGATTTGATAATGCTTTTTGCTTTTGTGTTGCTTTCTTCTTTAAGCTTATTTTTCTTGAGTTTTTGTTGCTTTTCTTATTTGCACCATCTTTCTTTCAATTTTCCTGATTTTCTAGATTTGGATGCTTTCTTCTAACTACTTCTGCAAGTCATCTCCAAAGTAGACCTCATCCACTAAGGTGCACTTGTGGAGCATTATCCTCCTTTATTTATGATAAATTTATTTAATGGATGGAAAATAATTATTTCAAGTGCATAATAAACTTTAGGCAAAAGGATAACATCATCATCATCTATGAGCGATGGAGAATGATTGCGTAAGGTTTTTCATAGGCTCGGGGGGCTACTCCTGTAGCCCCTAAGAACCTCATTTTCTTTACCTTTCTTTGTTACATTTTTTCTTTCTACTCAGCTTCAGTGGCTCTGGGCTTCTTTGGCTAGACACGTAGGCTCTACAGCTTTGTGGGGACATATGGATTTTGACGGAGAGGAAGAAGTAGATTACTCGGAATACTCATGGAAAGGTCAACAAGTCTTTGTTAACTCGGTTCCTCAGAATGTTTTTTTTTCGTCGATCCCTCTTCGGATTATCCCTCTTGGCATCTTCAAGTCATGACATTTGGGTTTCCTTTTCTCACCACCGGTCTTATGGCGACTCCTGTCAGCATCCCCTGCCAGACCACCCGATTGAGTGGACTGCAGAAGTTTCACTATTCCCGCTGGAAGTTAAACCCCTATACCCTGCGTTAGTGGGAAACCATTATTCCATGTTTACTCTGCAGCTTCAATCTGACCTAGGGTTTGTTCTTCAAATTGATTCCTTCATTCTCCACACCGACCCCTCTGCGGAACCTTTTCTACAACCCTCCTTCCCCTCGGAATCAGCTCAACTTAATGGATTTGAAATCTTGGAAGTTGGGTGGCCTTGCCCTCTCTCTAAATATTTAGATATGCAGACTCCTTTCCCTGTTGAAGAAGTCTCTCATAAAATCCCCGAGGGATTCATTGCCTCCTTTCTTCGGCTTGTCGATCAGCAAGGGAACCCGATTGCATCTAACTCTCTAAAAAGTAGCAATGGGAAAAAAGAGGGCTCCAAGAGCAGCAACATTGTGTCAAAAGACTCATCGAGAAAACGAGGAAGGAATAAGTGTATAAGAATTACAAAAACTCCACTCAACCTGATGTGTGGGGTAAATGTATCGATAGGTCAAGCGGCGGAGATGGCAGGAACGACACTTGTGGGAAAAATTAGGGGAAGGTACGCCAACCTTGAGGGTTTGGAGGATTGGGTCATAAGCAACTGGATGGATTTTCTACAGTATGCTCTAGAAACTAGTGCTTTGGAAAAAGGATGGTTTGTCTTCAAACTCAACAGTACTGAAGATGTCAATAAGGTCCTCCAGAAACACTGGAGTTTTGGATCCATTCCCATCCTCTTCAAAAAATAGACGCCCTTGTTTGATGCATACTGTGAAAGAATGGATACGCAACCAGTCTGAGTTCATTTACTTGTCCTTTCGTGGAAATTTTGGAACCTGGACTCTTTTAGGGACATCGAAAATGATCTGGGAGCATTTATTGATGCATATTTATCATTCCAAACTACAAGAGGACGATTTGTAGCTCGCATCCTTGTATCCCTAAACATCAAGACTGGATTGCAAGAAGACTTAAATTTAATCTAGGGAAATGAAATCTGAAAACAGACTCTCGATTATGAAGGAATCCATTTTCGTTGCCATGGATGTCACATGACGGATGTCACATGATGGATGTCACATGATTGGCCACTTAGCAAAAAATTGCATTATGCTTTTCTCAAACAATCCTGCAAGGAAAATATGGGTTTTAAGAGATGGGATGGATCAGGAGGATTTCAAAACCAAACTCTGGCACAAGGAGGAAAGACCCTACATGCCTAGAGATGGACCAACTTCTTCTCCTGATTCTGTTCCTAATCGTCCTCTAGAAGAACCACCCTCTGATCTGTACAAGGAAGAATCAGTACATCTTGCTCGACAAGTATTGGAACCCTCTATGGGTAAGACTGTTTATCCTTCTACTAGCATTCTTTCATTAGAACACTCTTTGAATGCTTTACACTTTGAGAATGGAAATTTTGAGTTCCAACCACCTTCTACTCACTCTTCATTCATTCCTTCCCCCACAACCTCTTTGCTCCCTCTTCAACCCATGGAATTTCCTCCACCACTCACTCTTCCCGTACCCTCCACTTCCCCTGTTCCCTCATATTTGGACTCCTCCATTCACTCAACAACCTTAGTCATCCACTTTCACCTTAGATCTAGAGATATTCCGGAGAAGAAAAAATACCCACAACTACAGACATGTTTAGGAAAAGATCCCAAATTTTCTTCAAAGGTAAAAGGAAGGGGAAGACCCATACTTCTATCCTCAACTCAGACGAAATCTTTGAAAGAGCAAGAAAATGGAAAACAAAAAACAATTATTGGGGCACTTAGAGAATTGCAAGACCTGGAGGAGGTTACCAAATGAAGGTTCTCTCCTTAAATTGCAGGGGTATGGCAAGTAACTTGCCATCAAAAGGTTGATTTATGTTCATCAGTCGGATGTTGTTCTTCTTCAAGAAACTTTGGGACCAGAATCAACAGTCACGAGTCTGTTAAAAAACACCATAAAAAACTTTGAATTCATTGCTCAAGATGCCAGGGGACACTCTGGAGATCTGGCTATCGGTTGGATTCCAAATTTAATAAACTACATCTCCTCTTGGGGTTTGTTCTTAGGTCTTGTTCTACAATTTCACTGGGTCCAAGAAAATCAAATCTTCACCATTATTAATATCTATGGGCCTTATGAAGACAAGGTATCCTTTTAGGATAGGTTCACAATTTCCTCTCTTTTCAAAGAGGGAAATGTAATCATAGGTGGATACTTAAACTTTACATTGGGACCACATGATGAAGTTTGGGGTCCATGAGCAAGGGTGGATCCTTTGGCGACCTATTTTGTTCATCTCCTTCATGAATCTCAGTTTTTGGATCTGGACCCCATCAAAATGAAACCCACATGGACCAAAAAAAGGTCAGGAGAAAACAAAATTGCAAAAAGATTAGATTGATTTTTAGTTGCAGAAGGTCTCATGAACCAAAATATTATGCTCAAGAAATGGGTGGACTCTGGAGGGGTCTTTGATCACCATCCAATTTGTCTAGAAATTCAAAACAATCTAAGAAAACCTGCCAGTCCTTTTAAATTGTGTGCAGCATGGTTAAAAAATGAGGAAGTTATGCAACTCATTCAATCGAATTGGATTCCTTACTCTCAAGAGGAAAGTACCCATGCAACTTCACATTTTGCTCAGAATCTCTCCAGAATAAAGACTCTTATTAAAGTTTGGGATAAAAACAACAAGGAAAAAGAGGATCAATATTTAAAACAGGTAGAAATTGAAATTGTTGAGATTCAGAGTTCTGAAGGTGGGGTTATGTCAATCAGGAAACAAAAGATCAACTGAGATCCCTAGTATCCAGAAAGAGGAAAATATTGAAAGAACAAGAGGAATTATGGAGGCTTAAAATCCGAGCCATATATCTTGAATGTGGATATGACATTACAAATTTCTTTCAGTCTTTTGCAAAATGAAGGAAGTTGCATAACACCATCTGGAAATTAAGAAATAACAACAATGATGTGGTTTCTTCTTTCGAAGATCTCACAAACTTGAGAAAATCTCATTATGAATCTCTTTTCAAAGCGGAAAATCGGGAAACCATTGCAGAGGTCATTTAGTTATCCCAACTCTTCCCTGGGATATTAAATGAGGAAGAAAATATTGAGCTGATGGAAGAAATTACAGAAGATGAATTCAAGGAAACCCTGCACAGTTTTCAGAAAGATAAAAGTCCAGGACCAGATGGATGGACAATTGAATTTTTCCTCGCCCTCTATGACACTATTGGAATGGATCTCCTTCAATTGGTTGAAGAATCTCGTCTCAAGGGTCACATGCACCCCCCTCTCAACTCCACATTCACATCTCTTATTCCAAAATCAGATCATCCGGACACCCTTGAAGACTATAGACCAATCTCTCTTTGTAACATCACCTACAAAGAGGTTTCCAAAGTCATTGCAAGAATATTAAAGAAGGTACTTTCAACTATAATCTCCCATGAACAGTTTGGTGTCTTGGAAAATAGACAAATTCATGAATCTATTGGGGTCTCCCAAGAAGGTATCCATTGTATAAAAACCAGAAAGTTAAAGGGAACAATAATAAAAATTGACCTCTCAAAATATTTTGACAAAGTAAACTGGTTATACATAAGGCTTCTCATGACTCATATAGGCTTCACTTATCCGTTCATAAAATTGGTTTTTAGTTGTATCTCTTCGGCATCCTTTGCAGTTTTGCCTCCCCATTTTTCACCTCTGAAAGAGGACTTCACCAAGGATGCCCCCTCTCCCCATTACTCTTTCTTCTGGTGGCAGAAGGTCTCAGCCGAGCAATTTTAGACGCAAAGAGGAGTGGCTCTTTTTCTAGGATCAAGATTGGAAATAACCTCAACATCACTCATCTTCTCTTTGTGGATGAAATTCTCATTTTTTGTGACGGGTCAATCAAAGATGCTGAAAAACTCTCAGATATTCTGAATCTATTTGGTCGAGCTACATGTATGATTCTAAATGAGCAAAAATCCACTCTTACTCCCATCAATCTGGAGGATATGGAATTACAAAGATACTATGTTATGTTCCCTTTCAGCATTATCTCTCTTGATGATGGTCTAAAGTATCTGGGATTTAGACTAAAACCAAACAATTACACAAAGGAAGATTGGAATTGGCTCCTCGAAAATCTAGAAAAGAGAATAAAGATATGGAGTCATCGCTGGCTCTCTAGAGATGGTAGATTGGTTTTGGTCAAATATGTCTTAGAATCCATCCCATTTTACTGGATTTCATTGGATTGGATCTCGAAATACACTCTAGAAAAATACCGCAAGCTTTGTTTTCGGTTTCTCTCGTCAAGAAAGAGTGAATTTTTTGTTCTTCCTTGGGTCAAATGGGAACAAATTGATCAACCAAAACTCCTGAGAGGTTGGGGCCTCAAAAACATTCATATTTTTTCCAAAGATTTGGCCACAAAAGCTGGTTGGAGACTCCTCACTACCCAAAGGCTCTCGACCGATGTGATTTGTAAAAAATATATTGCTCCAGACTTAGTTGTTGACTGGATCAGAAATTTCCCAAATGTAAATCCACATCCTGGATCTATCATCTGAAAGCCATCCTAAAAAATATGCATGTCATTAGAGATGGTTTAGCATGGAAAATTGGTAATGGCTCTCAGTTGCACATTGATTTCGACCCCTATCTCGGTTGTCAAAATCATCACATTCTTCCCCTGCTGCTCATTCATCATTTTCACCAGCATGGATTTTTCCATCTAAATCAGATTGCAAACTCGCTGGATTCCAACTTATGGAAACAAGGGTGGAGAGATGCAAAAAGTCTGGAAGTTCCAGAAAATCTTGTGGTATCCTGGAATGTCTTCCTAAATAGCCTCAGAGCATCCCATATATGTTTAACCAATTCACCGGATGAGCTCATCTAGGCAGTGGCAGCACATGGACAGTACACTCCTAAGCTTCGTTATCAAAATCTCAGCTCTATTGCTCAACAAGGTGCTCCTTTTTGGTGGTGGAAAAGTATATGGAGGTCAAAATCCCCTCAGAAATCCAAGATACTTATGTGGTGTGCTCTCACAAATAATATTCCGACATGGGATAAAATGAAGAATAGAGTCATTGAGGGTCCGGGATGGTGTAGCCTCTGCGAAAATGCTGATGAAAGCATCCATCATCTTTTCCTACAATTTCCTTTCACCTCCCACACCTAGAAAGCCTCCAAACTGTTGCTTAAGATCAACTTCAATTGGAAAGGCCTTAGTATTGAGGATGCCTGGCGGATCTAGACAAACTCAAATAATACTGCAACCATAAGGGATCTTCCCCTTATTCACATTTGGGGTATTTGGTTAACAAGAAACATAGCCATCTTTCAAGACAAGCCTTCTATCCCGAAACTCTTTACAAAACAAGGCTTGGACATTCTTTCGTTCTTTCCACAAATTAAAGACACCCCCTCAGTTAGAATCATCACTACGGAACAAATTAACCATTCCTTTCCTTGGGAATTTTTTGACGAGGCCTCTCAAGATCTTGTTTGTGGAGGTGGAGCTTCTCTATATCTTACAAACCAACAATATTTTCAAATGCAACTGGGTCTTGGAAGGGGCACAAATAATCTTGTGGAACTTCTTACTCTAAAGCTTCTCCTCTGTATTTCCCTTGAGAAAAATTGCATAAACATACAGATTTTCGGGGACTCAATGCTTGTGATAAATTGGGTTAATAAAATTCAAATTTGCAGAAATCTCAATATTTTCCCTTTATATGAGGAGGTCTGCAGACTTATGGAAAATTTTGACTCCATAATCTGTCGTCATGTCTATAGGGAACGAAATGCAAAGGCGGATAGACTCTCAAAGGAAGGAATGGCGCTGCCTCCGGGATCATGGAAAATTTTGGAATAAAATCATGGAAAACATCATGAATACTACCATAGGCCCTTCATAGAAAATCTGCAGTTATAGTTGTATTATAATCTCTTTGTGAGGCATTTTTTGGCATATGAACCATCTATTCATCGATGAATGTGGGACTTTATTCCTCTAGGTTATACTCTTTATGGTTTACATAGCAGCATTACAAGTCATGATTTTTGCTTGATCTTCTAAACAGTATGTCACTATTCTGAAAAGCACGGGGTGTACAATATTTTGATACTTTGAAGTTGAAAAGCTTTTTTTTGAAAATGCATGGAAACATACATTCTTCGGATGTAATTTCATTAATACTAATCAAATTACGTTTTTTCCTCTGGAAAAAAAAAAATTAGGCAAAAATAATTAAATTCCTAGAATTCAAAATTAACCCCATAGTAACTGAAGTTGTCTCCTCAGCCCAAGGGATCAATTGGGTTAGGAACTTGATCCAGTGATCACTATTGAGGAGACATGACAGTAGTGCATTTCCATATGGCTGGACACAACATGAGTTACAAGAATTGTGCTTGTTGCATAATGCTTAAAATATATTTGAAAACTAAAGATAAAAGGGAAGGCTAAGCAAATATGCGGCAGTATAAATTTGTTTGTTGGTTTGAATTCTTATATATCCAAGAGTTTTCTATAGCCAGATTTCCCACTTGACAACATCACTTCCACCTAACTCCCTTATTATTGTGATGTATGCATCCTCTTGACATGTTTACTAAACACTGATTGAACATGTTATTGTGGTGTGGTTTGTTTGCAAGATGTTGGTCAATCCATTCTAGAAAGATACTCAAGGGTTTTGGAGAGTTTGGCTTTCAACATTATTGCTCACATTGATTATTTTTTGTATGTGGATGACTTGACAACATTCTGATCCCCATCAATATTCACTGATTCCTCCATTTGTCAATTTTAGAGGGTCGCTACCAAGATAGTTACTTCCCCATTTTCGGTTCCTCCCTCATCAAATACCACATACATTGTATCCTTCACAACACCAATTTTATCTCCAAGGCCACTAATAGGTCCTAGTAGGGTAGCCCAATCACCTATTGTTTCTTGTAAGGGAAATCCTTACAACTTTGCTCCTATAAAGGTTTTGTCTAATTTTCTTGGTACTAAGAATTTATCTTAGTAGTGAGACTCAAACTTCAGATGAGAATACTAAAGAGTTTTCCACCTTAGGTACACCCATTTAGAAATAAACATGTAAGCATTGGTTATACATTGAACATAGTTAAGTATTGGTCATACATTGAAAACCAAGGGAGCTGGAGATATTGAGTTAGTCCCCCTGCTGATCCGGATTTATGTGGGAATGAAACAAAATATAGCATATACAGAATCATATACAGAGATATATTGCAATAAACACATATTCTATTAAATAGAGGAAATAGAACAGACTGTAAAATACAATAGATAGAATGGTGGTAGCTATCTCTGAGAAGAGATGTGGTTGTTATGCTCATTCGTGACAAGATGAATACAAAGAGAGGCCGAAAGGGCCTATTTATGATAAGCATGAGGGAAAGAATCCTCAACATCCAAAAACCTAACCCTAGAAGATGAACCGTCATAAAGTTTGTGTCCCCAAGGTGGTTAGTTGAACAGTCAACTTCCTGAGGTCATAACTTTTGCATACGATCTTCGTTTGGGGTGCTCGGTATCCCATTGGAAAGATCTATCCGAGGAATACGCTGGGGACCATTAAATAGAAGGGATTTGGCAGACCAAGATTTCCCAAAAAACGTCGTTTAGGGCCTCAAAACAGCCCCAGAAGTTTGGGACTCGAAAAACTGTAGAAAAATTACTAGAAAATTGGAAAAATGGGAAAGTGTTTTGAGCCAGTGGAATTGGTGGGTGGCCACCGATATCCATCTGGATCAATCCTACCCCCTTAGAAAGCAATGGTCTCCATTGCGTAAAAACCCCTATCATATGTTGAACTATGTGTTGAGTTGAGCTCCTGGTGCGGCATTTGCGAAAGCAAAAAGGTTGCCTTTCTTTGAAATCTTCAGAGGGTTGTAATTGTTGTTGTTGGATGCGCTAGAGTTGTTCAACAGTTTTAGTTGTTGTGGTATCCTTGGTCTGCATTGGTGTGGATGGTTTCTTTTTGTAGGAGCACCTTGAATGCATGGCATTGCACCGCAGAGGTACTCGAATAGGCGATGCTGCACTGAATTTTTGTTTTTCTTCTTTCTGCTAAGTAGAGGGATAATGGGTAGAGGTTGTGGATGTCTTTGCGATCTGATGTTCTCCTTTAGTGGAAAATGCGAATAGGGAAAATTTACCAGTGTGGGAGATTATCTTCCTGCCCTGCTTGTTCGGGGTAGGTGAAACTGTCTCTGGTATCCGATAGAGTTGTCCTCCCATGGTGACAATGACACTAAGAGGTCTTGATTCATATAAAGCATGACGTTTCCACATATATGGTTGTCCTAAAAGAACATCGCATACTTCAAGTGGGGCCACGTCACACAATACCTCATCTTTGAAGGGCTTGATGACGTATGGTAGGCAACATTGATGACTGATGTGGATCCCTCGTCCTTGGCTCAGCCAACCAATGGTGTATGGTTGCGGGTGTGGTGTTATTGGTAGCTCCAATTTCTTGATGACTCCTATTGAGATAAGGTTCTTTTGGATGCCACTGTCCACAACAAAGTGTAGAGGACTTCCCTTCAACCACATCTGTGAGTGGAAAAGGCGCTCCTCTGCCTCCGACTCTTCAGGTTCCTCTGGTTGAATCTGCATGGTGGCAAAAACGGCACTAGGTTTTGCATCAATGATCTGCTTCCCTTTTTTTGCGGCTGTGAAATTAGGTTCTGAGTCAGAATCAGAACTGCAATCTGATTCTAAAGCTTTGATCTCAGCCACCAATGACTGTTTTGAGCGGCATTCATCAGTGTTGTGCTAGGGGCTTTTATGGAACTCGCACCACTTCCCAATGTCCTTCTTTGTCTTTTTGTTACCCTTCTTCGCTTGTGGTTAGGACTGATTTTCCTTTCCCTGCCCCGTGTTCTGGGAGCCATAATTTCCCTTGCCCTGCTTCTGCGCAGGTCCGAAGTCATGCTTGTTCTTTTGATGAAATTTCTGCTCAATTTTAACAGTATATCGATAGGCAGATCCTAGTGAAGATATTTCCAGGAAATCCATCTATGTTCATATGTACCTGTGTAGGCCACTGCGATATTTCAGTACTAGGTGCGCTCGGAGTCCTTGATACCTATCTTTGTGCGCAAGGTATGAAATTTGTTGGTGTACTCCGACACCGATTGGTCCTTCTCTTGATGCAGAATGGTCCATTTTGTGTACTGGTCATCATAGTTTCTGTTGGGCCCAAGTTGAGTTAAACTTTTGGGAAGCACCTTTTTGAAGCAGGCAGGAAAGGCTGAGCTGAGCGCAGCTCAGAAACATAATTTTGGCTAAGTATTGAGGATGCTGTGAAGTTGCGCACAGAATCCAACTTTTGATGAGACTACGGAGTTGCGTGCAGCGTCGAAGTTTTGGCCATGATGCGAAGACCAGTACTGCACAGAAGCAGTGCTGCGGAGTTAGGAGGCCACGTGGAGCCAGCAAAGCGGTGTGCTGGACAAGTATTAAGTGTAGTTACCGACTCGACCAGTAGCATCCATTTTTGGAAAGATACTTTAGGATTGTCGAGCGACGGACGTAGGAAAAACAGGAAGGTGGCCACGCATGGGTTGTTAAGGAAAGCGACGTTTGGCACGCGCAGAAGGTAAAACCGTTAGAGAGAAACGGTTCGGCAGAAGCAGCCTGTAGGCACACATGCAACAGGAAGGCCGATAGCGACAGAATGAGGACATGGAGATCCACCATGATCAAGCAAACGCTACCAGGAGCCAGCAATCCAGTTTGGAAAATCGACGCAGTTTTGGAAACCCTCAGGGTTTTGGGTTTTTAGTTCTTTGGAATTGTACAGACATGACCTTCGGGCATGATCTATTTAAGAAGACATTTTGTATGGGATGGGGGTTCGCTTTGTGGGTTGTTCTCTCTCTGTATTATTTTTATGCTGTTGTTGTTGCTGAGAACTTAAGGAGACATCCTTTTTGTATTGTAAAATCTCTATGAGCTAAGAATATTGTAAAGGCTCTACAGCTGTGTGCGTAGAGACCTAGCCGAGAGAAGGAGAGTCTGCAGCTGAGTGCGCAGACTAAGAACGGTTGCCCCATCCCTTTTGAAAGAAATATATTACCAACCGTTCTTGTGGACGTAGCTTTCCATCCGGGGAAGTGAACCACATTAAATCCTATGTTATGAAATGATGTGTATGAATGAATGACTGTCTATATTTTCTGTAGAATGAATGCTTGAATGTTTCCTTGCATGTTGTAAAATGAGAACTTTGATATGCATTTACCAATAGAAGAAGTTTTGGAATGATATGCTAGGTTCCATGGAAGCAGATGAATGGTGAACACTTCAATTCTATTTTAAGGCCGTGAATCAGTCATTTAAAGTATAATTACTTCCTTAAACACAGTGAAGGAACGCAGTACCGTTAATCATGTTTATCATTTTAGTCCATGTTGTAATAATTCAAGTTCTTGATGAATGCTAGGAAGGTAGCTAGTAAGTTCCTGAATGAATGGATGAGTGATATTCATTTCAGTGCCTTAACGCCTCCAAGATGTTCCAAGTAGAGGATAATTGTGGGTGATTTGCAGTTCCAGTAGAAGATCCGCCGTAGTAAGAAACCCTTGGTGCAGCCCACGGTGTTGCCTCCACCACGCAGTACTGCTCACAGCATAGATCCTACTGCGCACCGCATCACTTTGCCCCGTAGCGCACTCCTTCTATCCTGCGCTGAGCAGCTTGTCCAGATAAACAACTCATCATTTACTGTGGAAACCTGATTCTGCGGTACCCCATAAAGATACACCTCGGGTGAGACCTCAACCTGCTCACAGGTTGTTGCCGAAAGGGCCTGTGCGAAGGGGTTTTGTTGGTCAAAGGGAGAACCGCAAAGAACCTAGGTCTATTTGAAAAAACCTCTGGGTCAATTTAAGCCAATAAATGGTTCCGTTGCCGCACTAGAATCCATGATGAGTTGAAATGGTTTCGTTGAGTTGCAATTAAGATGTGTGAAGAAGAATATCAGTTCCCGGAAGGATTTGACTATTGGCATCCTAAAAAGATAGAAATCCAAGCTTGGTGGGATAAGACCATAAGAAATTTTAACAGACAAGAAAATAGACATCCGCGTCTAAGCGACACACAGTGGTCAGATAGATATCTGTTAGACGACATTCACGAGATAGTTTGGGCATCATTTCCAAACGAGCTGCATGCGTGGATCTCTCGGCTCACAGAGAAGAAAAACTGTTTCCAAGGAGGAGTTCCTATGGAGTGGACTCCCGAGCTCACAGTGCAGCTTAAAGCGTTAGACAGCCCTTTGTCATGCGCAGTTGATTATTGGGTCGATCATATGCTAGAAGGCTTTGTAACAGAATTTGCTGTAGACACACTCAAATCCTACAGCCAAGCAGAAGCAAATTTTTTCGAAGGATTCCACGGTAATTTTCTGAATAACCTCAGTCTATACATTAAGATGTTGTTAGCTGAGAAAGGTGTTCTAAGGATGCAGTAATATGCTTGAAGTTTGTCATCATAAACAGTACATATATTGATTCTGACGAAGAGACACATACTCTTAGAAGTGGTAAGAGATATAAAATTAATAAAGATCCGGAAGGCCCTAAACTTCATATAGATACTGAGATCCCCTGTGATCTTGATAGTGAAGTTACAAAACCATTTACCCCTGAGAATCCGCCGGCTGCACAAACTGCGCCACCCTTATCGCAGAACCCACTCGCCACGCAACCCACCTAGCAGGAGGATCAGCCTAGTCCATCTCTCTTGATAGTCCCATTTGTATTTACTGCACAGATCCCTTTACAGCAGCCGCGCATTAATACCGGTGCTCCACCACCTAGTAGCACAATGGCGAACACTGATATGAAACTACCAATATTCATAGGAACTGGCCTAGAAGACCCTGATCTGCATTGGTTCCTTTACGAAGCCGTATGGAGTGTAAGACAAATCCAAGATGATGCTGTGAAGCAAGCACAGCTCATCACCACTTTCAAGGATATAGCGCTACATTGGTTTATGAAATACTCTACCGTACAGCCGAGAACCCTCATAGAAATTAAAGTTGCGCTGGTGACAGAGTTCAAGAAACCTAAGTCTGAGTCTCAGTGTATAACTGAGCTGAAGGAAATAAAGCAGAGACCAATTGAAACGGTCTGGGAATTTGATCAGAAATTTAAGACCTTACTAGACCAAGTAAGTTTTGTTATACCACCAGAACAACATAAGGAATGGTTCATTGCTGCGCTGTTACCTCATATCAGATTACCATTGATGCAGCAGAAGGTTCTATCCCAGGCAGAGGCCTTGGAAATTGCAATGAAGATGGAAGCTTCGCTGATTGGTGATACTAGTTATGGGATGTCTCAGATCCAGAACCAGCTGACCACCCTGACACTTGAACTGCAAAGTATGAAAAATGGTAAAGAACAAAGATATGAACCTAGACGGGAGGTATGGTGTACAAGTTGTAAAGGAGAAGGTCATGACCGTGAGCATTGCCCTCTATTCCACGACTATATTAACAGTGGTGCACCTAACCCATTAAATCAGAATCAGGCCCCATGGTGTGAAATTTGTAGAACCATAGGACATAGACCTGAAGACTGTTACCTAATCCACAAATATGTGAAAACTTCTAAGAATTTATACTGCAATTTCTGTAAATCAGTTGGACATGATGAATCCAACTGCCGCGCATATGAATTAATGAAAGAAAGAAAAAGGGATATGGACTCAATTGAAGGCACTGACTTGTAAAGGAGAAGGAGAAGGTCATGACCGCGAGCATTTCCCTCTATTCCACGACTATATTAATAATGGTGCGCCTAACCCATTAAATCAGAATCAGGCCCCATGGTGTGAAATTTGTAGAACCATAGGACATAGACCTGAAGACTGTTACCTAATCCACAAATATGTGAAAACTTCTAAGAATTTATACTGCAATTTCTGTAAATCAGTTGGACATGATGAATCCAACTGCCGCGCATATGAATTAATGAAAGAAAGAAAAAGGTATATGGACTCAATTGAAGGCACTGACTTGTACCGCGTACAAGAAGATACCCAGCCAAAACAAGAAAATGCACAATATGACCAAGGAGGATACAGAGGTCATGGTGGTGGATACCGCGGCAGAGGAAGAAATGTTGGTTCAACACAAGGAAGAGGTCGCAGCCAAGTCATTTGTTATAACTGTGGCCAACCCTGGCATGTGTCTAGAGATTGTGTTAACCCATGCACTACATGCAATTATTGTAAATCATTTGAGCATGTCATTGAAGATTGCCCAGTATTAGAGGTGGAAATGCAGAAGAGAAGACGAACAGAGGCTCCTATTCCAAACGTCCAGTGGATCGCAGTAGAGAATAGACCAGTGGATCCAAGAATTAACGTGATCACGCGCAATGGCGCTGAGACAGGTCGCGGCAGAGGAGCGGAAGCTTCAACATCAGGGGAAGCACATACGAAGAAGGATCCCCTTGAAACAGTATGGATAAGGAAAGCTCCAGGTAAAGCACCCCCTCTTAACCTACAAAAGAACAAGGAGATCTTCATTGACACGCGGGATACCTTTAGAGAACAAGCAGATAAGTCATCAAGGATCCCGCTGCGCAGTGAAACACCGCATGTTGAAGACATGCCGGCTCCATATGACAAAACAAGTACTGCGACAGATGTCCGTACTTCTGTTGCGCAGTTCTTGCGAAGCTGCATGAAGTTACTAAAAAGTGAAAAAGCCATAGTAGAGCTCCAGAAGCTTATCAGCCAGTATGAACCTCAGATTGCAACAGAGACTCCAGATAGCACTGCACATCATATAAGGAAGCACAAAAGAATAGGCCGAGAGATGAGGCTTACTGCGTAGATAGGAGATTTTGAAATGGATGAAGTCATCCTTGATCTGGGATCAGAAGTGAATGTCTTAACTAAGCAGACATGGCAGCAGATGGGTCGACCAAAGTTGCTCTGGTCACCTATCCATTTACGAATGGCTAATCAGGAGAAGGTCATACCTTTTGGCCGCTTAGCTAATGTAGTAGTTGAAATTGACGGAGTATAGAGTCATGCAGACTTTGAGGTTATTGAAATTGTGGATGATAGTCAACCTTTTCCAACAATATTGGGAATTGATTGGGTTATGGATAACTTGGCTATCATAAACTTGAAGACAAAGAAGATGATATTTGAAGGGAAGCATCTTAGGGTCATCTCACCATTGGATCCTAAAGATGGGGATAGATACAGTGAGCCGATTCAGGAGGAATCCCAAGCTCAATATTTAGACCGACTATACCAGCTGACTGCGAACAAGGAAGACTACATTAATCCTACTGCGGACGGTACGCTCAACTGGCGATGTGACACTTCTTGTATCTCTGACTCGGATACAAGACTGGAGAATTGGCAAAGCCGCATGCATGAAGTATCAGCAAGAAGATGTGCACAGGTTACAAAATCACTGCGCTGGATCGGAAAAGAGGTGACTCCTATTCCCACATATGATGGTTCTGTTAATGTTTACAGTTTCATAAGGGAATATACTGCAGCTATACCAGATGAGCATAGACTGATAGCTTTAGATATAGCATTTCACGATACACCTTCCAGATGGTGGAATGCACATAAGAAAACATTGACCACTTGGGATCAATGCAGAACTAAGATGCAGATCCGATTCGCCAAAAAGGTTACTTTACCCTTTGAAAAGTATAATGGACAGACAGACCCTAGTCAGCACATTGAAATCTGTTCAAAGGCATGGGTGGAAAGACCACTTATAGAATGGGTACATTTATTTGTACATACATTGGATGCGGATATCCCAGAGAAATGGTACCTCAACCTAGAGTTGCACAGTGAACTCACTGATTGGGAGCTGCTCGCTGCGAACTTTCGGAAGGACTTCAGTTTTGAAGATGAGAATCCATTAATCCATGAAGCATTACAGCTAATCAAGAAGTGCATATTCCAGGATGACTGTCATCATCAAAACATAACATTGCAGGAGTTTTTTGGGACAGAGTGTGTTCCCGCGCACCTACAGTCAGAATGGAAGGAACATGAAGAGCACTTGATCGAGTGTTACAACTTAGCCGAAGATACCAATGATACAAATGAAGACGATGAGGACGACTCGTGCAACATAGATATACCAGAATCAGAAGACACACGTGAGGTAGAAGGACCTCCTTTGGAAATCCTAGATATGACTGGACCAGTAAAAACACAAAAAGTGAACATTGGCACAGACAAAGAGTCGAAGTTCGCATCAATAGGAGATTATTGGGACGATCAGACTATTGCAGAGATCGCAGATACCTTACATGAGTATCAGGAACTATTTCCAACAAAATTTACAGAAATGAAAGGAATTTTGGGAGACCTAGGGGTCATGAAAATACCTTTAAAACCAGGTGCTAAGCCTGTCAAGCAAAGTCCATATAGATTGAATCTACGCCAGAAGGAAAAAGTCCGCGCAGAGCTAGATAAGATGCTAGAAGCGGGAATCATTGAACCAGTTGAAGAATCCGAATGGATTAGCCCCATGGTTGTTCAAGACAAGAAAGCAAAAGGTGAGATCAGGATTTGTGTGGATCTCAGAAAGCTAAACGATGCTTCCATGCATGACCCATTTTCTACTCCATTCACAAACGAAGTGCTTGATAACGTTGGAGGAAATGAGGCATATTCTTTCACTGATGGTTTCTCTGGTTATCATCAGATCAGGATTGATCCTGCGGACAGGCACAAGACAACATTTTCTACAGAATGGGGGTCATTCCAGTACACCGTCATGCCTTTTGGGTTGAAGAACGCACCTGCCATATTCTCTAGAGTCGTCGTCGCGGCATTTAAAGATTTTATGCACAAGTTTTTAGAAGCATATTTTGATGATTGGACTGTATTTGGTATATTGAAAAATCATTGCGCTAATCTCCACATGATGCTCGAGAAGTGTCAACAGCATCAAATATCCTTGAATTTGAAAAAGTGTATTTTCTGTGTGCCTTATGGAATTTTACTTGGCCACATTGTTTGTAAGCAAGGACTGATGATAGATCCTGCGAAGATTGCAGTTAATGCAAACTTACCAACACCAAATTCAGTCAAGATGTTGCGATCTACATTAGGCCATACTAGATATTACAGGAAATTTATAAAGGGTTATGCACAGATAACCGTAGCAATGGAAAAGCTGCTGAAAAAAGACGCACCATTCATTTGGAACGCAGGATGCGAACAGGGTTTTGACACATTAAAAGAAAAGATGGTCACTGGGCCTATTCTAGTATTTCCAGACTGGACAAATCCATTCCATGTCCATGTTGACGCATCATGTATTTCCCTGGGGATCGTGTTAGCTCAGCCAGGAGAGGGAGGTATTGACCACCCTATTGCATTTTCTAGCAGAAATATTTCAACAGTAGAAAAGAACTATACTACTACTGAGAGGGAAGGCCTTGCGATGGTATACGCCCTACAGAAAATTTAGACACTACTTGCTGGGATCGCACTTCCTTATGTTTACTGACCATTCTGCGTTGAAATATTTGGTCAACAAGCCAGTGTTAAGGGGACGCATATGCCTATGGCTACTGCTGTTCCAGGAATATGACTTTGAAATTATTGTCAAGCCAGGTAGACTGAACTTGGGACCTGATCATCTGTTAAGGATCGAGTCAGGAGAGGAGCCAAGGAATATTGAAGATAGTCTTCCTTATGCGCATTTATTTAGTATACAGGTTGCTGATGATTATTACAAGGATATCATTGACTTCCTAACCATAGGTTGCCGCGGACTTCACTATAATTGCAGGACAGTTATACAAACTTGGGCAGGATGAAATCCTGCACAGGTGCGTACTCGATCATGAGAAGCCATTTATTCTAGTCGTCGCACACTCAGGAATCGTGGGAGGTCACTATGCAGGAAGGGATACTGCGTAGAAGATATTGCGTGCAGGGCTATGGTGGCCTACGATCCATAAAGATGCCAAAGAACATTGCAGGAACTGTGATGTCTGTCAGAGGACAGGAAAACCACACGCCGAGATGATATTCCATTGAATCCACAGTCAACATTGCAGTCATTTGAAAAATGGGAAATAAACTTTGTGGGTCCTATAAACCCACCAGGAAAAAGAACGGGTGCAAGGTATATTATTACTACTACAGATTACCTCACCAAATGGGCAGAAGCAAAACCAGTTAAGGACTGCTACGCAGTTTATTTTTGAAGAAATACTCACCAGATTTGGCTGTTCGAAGATTTTGATGAGTGACCAAGGTACTCACTTTTTGAACAAGATGATTGAGGCACTTACAGAGGAATTCCACATTCATCATTAGCGCAGTACTCCATATCATCCACAGGCGAATGGTACTATAGAGGCTTTCAATAAAATATTGGAGAACGCACTCACTAAGGTGTGCAATGTAAATAGAGACGATTGGGACCTATGCGTCTCATCTGTGCTATGGGCATACAGGACAACATGCAAGAAATTGACAGGACAGACACCCTTTCGGTTGGTTTATGGTCAGGAGGCTATAATTCCTATGGAATATATTGTCCCTAGTCTGAGAATCATTGCATTTACAGGGATGGCGGACTGCAAAGCTCTAGAAGAAATATTACTACATTTACTGGGCTTGGAGGAAGATCGCTTCATCGCAGGCTTCCACCAGCAAGCTCAGAAGGACCGTGAGAAAGCATGGCATGATCACTATATAAAGAACAAGTGTTTTTAGGTAGGTGATCTAGTCCTCCTCCTGTATGATAGAAAATTCATGAAATTCCCTGGTAAATTTAAGATGCATTGGCTTGGCCCATATACTGTGATACATGTTACTAACACTAGTGCAGTCCAGTTAGCCAACTTAGCTGGTGATACTTTTCCAACTTTGATAAATGGAAGCAGGCTAAAGCTATACCATGATAGCACTGCTTCGCAGAACCCTGAATAATGAACCAAGGAAGCAAGTTCTAAGTGTCAAGTACAGTTGAAAGTGGACACTAAAAATGTAAAGAAGTCTGTACATGTATGATAAAAGGAAAAAGATATGATAAGAAGAATGATCTATCCACCGCGCAACACTGTTGAAGCTGTGTGAAAGGGAAAAAAAAATAAGAGAAAGAAAAAGAAGAAGAAAAATATATATATAAAGTGGAAGCCACACAGTTGGAAATTTTTGGCACTGCGAAGTAACCGTGCACTTGGAAATTTTCAGCACTGCGAAGTATCCGCGCAGGGTTGCAGATGGCTTGCCGCGCAGTTCGATGCAGCACCCAAAGAAAAATAGCCATTGCATGGCTTTTCAGAAAAATAGCCGTTAGATTACCGTTGCAGCAACCGCTTTAGCATTTAAAGAAAAGACAGTTGTTTTGAGCACGCTGACAACAGAAAGGACCGAAGGATCTGCTCAAATTCACCAACAGACACCACATTAAATGCTTATCTAGCCATTGAAGGGCACGAGAGAGGGTCTGCTGTGCCTATAAATAACACCGTTGGGAGACTCGTGAGCGTTACCAAGCACTCAGAATTTTCTTGCGATTAACCTCTCTAAGCTAGTAGCCATCTGCATTCTGTCTGCCTTAGACGCTACCTCAATTGTGAATGTCCGAACCTCCCTTTAGAGAAGAAGAACTGACCCTTGAAGAAGCCCTGGGGATCTTTCAGCAAGGAGGGATTCAACAGTTAATGAAAACCCCAATTAAGAAGGTCATCGTAGAACAAGGAGAAGGATCTCGTAGATCACCAAGAATTAATCCCACGATGCAGGAAAAACCAAAAGATAAGGGAAAAGTGGTAACTGCACCTCGATCCAATATCATAAAGTTGGGATCCTCAGCACAGAAAGCACCAGCCTTTCAAACGAAACCTTTAAAGATGACACCTGAATATATCTCCCTGCAGGCACTGAATGCCCTTGTGTTTAAATTGCTCAAGAATGCAAGATACGACATCCTATTGTCGCCCATGTCAAAACATGTACACATTGGTAAGAATCTGTTGGGAAAGATAGCAGATTGTAAATGGGAGGATTATGACCTCCTGGGAATGAAGAAAGACGAGCCAGATGTTCCCAAATACCCGAATTTTCAACTAGACCAGTATATGTGTTGGAAAAAGGATTCCAAGGGAACTCTAAACTTGGTAGCTGACAGTTGGTTAGCACCTGTCGTTCAATCAGGGCTACTGAACTTGTTAAGATTACCACATTTTGACCGTTCCCCAAAACTGAATATCGTGGTTCGCACACTCATGGTGCGAATCCATCAAGGTTATATGTGGATGGAAAAAAACGTGGATATTAATATTGATTTGATCCACCGCATTACCAGGTTAAGCAAGCGCGGTAAGGATCCGAAGCATTTCTTCCAAGGGAAGAGCAAAGAAAAAGAGGTTGTGGAGAAGATGAAGAAGACCCACTCCGTGGTAAAGGGAAAAAGAGGATTCCCGACAGAATACATCGAGGACCAAGCAACAAGATTTGTAACGCAATTGCTCACAGGAAAAATGCTCAAAACAGCTAGGCCTTTGGAGGTGCCTGCGGGCGCAATACTCCTTGGTGCCACAGCGGCTGAAGGCCACAGCTTCAATTGGTGTCAATTTCTGCTGAATGAGTTCCTTGAAGAACTCAACGACACCCAGGTGAATGGCGGCCAGTTCCATTTCACCTGTCTCATTGTCCTAATTGCTTTGTGCGGATGGAAGGAGCCATGAGATTATCCGGGTGTCATTATGGATCCCAAGGATCCTATAGGGTTTAAATTGTCAACCTCTGGGAAAACACAAATCCAGAGCGCCAACATGCAACTACAGAATTCTTTTACCAATACTATATGCAGCTGCGCGACACAATCACGAAGACACCCCGCATTACAAAGTAGGTCATGGCGAAGTATATCCGCATCATCGACTTTGAGGCGGATATGAAATGTATATTCATATCGCCGAAAGCACAAACGAGGAAACCGAAGTGATTCCCAGGAAAGTACAACATGTACGAGCAGGATATTGAGGACCTCATGAAAGATTGGCCATCAGAATTTTGCGTAGAGGTCATGGACGTGGAGATAGATTCAGAAGAAGATGAGTTGATCCTGCTCTCATGCCCAATCATTGAAGAAACAGGGAAGAGAAAAGAAGTTGAGACTTCGCAGAAGCCAAAGTCGAGGAAAAAGGTGAAGGCTACAAAGATTCAATCGGAGGTAGTCCTTAATGATGATGACTATGAGATGATAGCTGAAACAATCTCAGAGCAGATGAAGGAGCTGATGGCGGCTAAAGAAAAGAAGGATAAGGTCATCCACGATGACCTGCACTAGACGAGGCTCGCAATGCAAGGCCTAATGAAGAAAATGGACGATGTCCAAAAAAGCCTTATTGTGCCGCAGGAAGCAGGGGCTGAAAGGAGGTCGATAGGAACCTCGCAGCAAGGAAGCCAACAGCTAGCAATAACGCTGCCGTCGAAGACTAGGATTGTCCATGTGGACCCATTGGCTGTTGCGTTGCCAATAGCAGAGCAAGTGGCCTTGGACACAACGGGAGTCAAGAGGGTAGAGCTCGACTTAGCCAAAATCCCGTTACCAGGATTGCACTTCATCCACACGCAAATCGTGGAGGAGATGCATGAACGGAAGGTTGAAGTGATGAAGTTGCAAGTAGAGCTCACCGCAGCAAACAGACAAATTCAGCATAAGGCAGAAGTACAGCTACGCAACGAACAGGACCGCCGACAAAATTTGGAGACCACCATATCCAATGTGGCGAAGGATATTAAAGACATAGACATCCAGGATGATCCTGCAGACACAGTTCTGAGGATCGGAGATAAGGTGAGATCTTTGCAGTCGGAGATGCGGGACAAAGAAATTTATTATGAGGTCGATATTGCTACATTGAAGGAGAAGCTAAATAAGCAAGCGCCATTAAACGAACAGCAGGTCAGAGAGCAAGCAGTCAGTGCCGCCTCGAAAAGCATCACAAGTGAGATGGCTAAGTGCAATTCTCTCCTGGATAAGGTTTCGCAGGCAATCACGACCCTTGAAGAGGATCAAGGGTTGCTGCAGGTCAAGACCGCGGTACAAGAAAAACAGACCGCGTTGGACAAGTTGAACGCAGAGGTGAAAGCTCTGCCACCTAGAGAAAGGCTGCCGAGATATAAGGAGATATCCATCTTAAAGAAAGAAGTACAGGACTTACGACAAAAAGAGACTGAGATGGATAATCAGTCGCAGCAGCTCCTAGAGAATGCCATGGCGGTATCGCAGCAAATTGAAGATAAGTTAATAGAACTGCGCGATAACCAAGAGCAGGTACAAGATCAAATTGGACAAGAAATAACTCCAACATTGCTTGAGACAATTAAACAGGTTGAGGAAGATACAAGAGAAGCAGTGGTGCAGTTGTGTGGTACATATGACGAGCTCACGGCCAAGTTCATCCCACCAGTCGCGACGCAGAGTGAGACAACTGAAACAATCAGTGGCTCAAGGACGAGCCACATGTAAGTGTTAGGGGCATGTTGGGCCCAGGTTGAGTTAAATTTTTGGGAAGCACCTTTTTGAAGCACGCAGGAAAGGCTGATCTGAGCACAGCTCAGAAACACAATTTTGGCTAAGTATTGAGGATGCTGCGAAGTTGCGCGCAGCATCAAAATTTTGACGAGACTGCGGAGTTGCACGCAGCGTCGAAGTTTTGGTCGTGATGCGAAGACCAGAACTGCGCAGAAGCAGTGCTGCGGAGTTAGGAGGCCACGTGGAGCCAGCAAAGCGGTGTGATGGACAAGTATCAAGTGTAGTTATCGACTCGACCAGTAGCAGCCATTTTTGGAAATATACTGCAGGATTGCCGAGCGACGGACGTAGGCAAAACAGGAAGGCGGCCACACATGGGTTGTTAAGGAAAGCGACGTTTGGCACGCGCAGAAGGTAAAACCATTAGAGAGAAACGGTTCGGCAAAAGCAGCCTGTAGGCACGCGTGCGACAGGAAGGCCGATAGTGACAGAATGAGGACGTGGAGATCCACCATGATCAAGCAGATGCTACCAAGAGCCAGCAAGCCAGTTTGGTGAAAACTGGCGTAGTTTTGGAAACCCTTAGGGTTTTGGGTTTTTAGGTCTTTAGCATTGTACAAACATGACCTTCGGGCATGATCTATTTAAGAAGACATTTTGTATGGGATGGGGGTTCGCTTTGTGGGTTGTTCTCTCTCTATATTATTGTTATGTTGTTGTTGTTGTTGCTGAGAACTTAAGGAGACATCCTTTTTGTATTGTAAAATCTCTCTGAGCTAAGAAGATTGTAAAGGCTCTGCAGCTGTGTGCGCAGAGACCTATCCCAGAGAAGGAGAGTCTGCAGCTGAGTGTGCAGACTAAGAACGGTTGCCCCATCCCTTTTGAAAGAAATATATTACCAACCATTCTTGTGGACGTAGGTTTCCATCCAGGGAAGTGAACCACGTTAAATCCTGTGTTATGCGATGATATGTATGAATGAATGACTGTTTGTATTTTCTGTAGAATGAATGCTTGAATGTTTCCTTGCATGTTGTAAAATGAGAAATTTGATATGCATTTACCAATAGAATAAGTTTGGGAATGATATGCTAGGTTCTGTGGAAACAAATGAATGGTGAACACTTCAATTCTATGTTAAGGTCATGAATCAGTGATTTAAAGTATAATTACTTCCTTAAACACAGTGAAGGAACGTAGTACCATTAATCATGTTTATCATTTTAGTCCATGTTGTAATAATCCAAGTTCTTGACGAATGTTAGGAAGGTAGCTAGTAAGTGCCTGAATGAATGGATGAGTGATATTCATTTCAGTGCCTTAACGCTTCCGAGATGTTCCAAGTAGAGGATAATTATGGGTGATTCGCAGTTCCAGTAGAAGATCCACCGCAGTAAGAAACCCTTGGTGCGGCCCGCGGTGTTGCCTCCACCGCGCAGTACTGCTCACAGCATAGATCCTACTGCACACCGCATCACTTTTCCCCGCAGCACACTCCTTATGTCCTGCGCTGCATAGCTTGTCCAGATAAACAACTCATCATTTACTGTGGAAACCTGATTCCGCAGTACCCCATAAAGATACACCTCGGGTGAGACCTCAACCTGCTTGCAGGTTGTTGCCGAAAGGGCTGGTGCGAAGGGGTTTTGTTGGTCAAAGGGAGAACCACAAAGAACCTGTGTCTATTTGAAAAAACCTCTGGGTCAGTTTAAGCCAACAGTTTCCCACAGGGTAATATTGTTCCTTAATAGCATCTATAAAAGAGGACCAAGTGGGATTGGCATCAAACAATATAGACTCGTCTGATGAGTTTTGCTCACAATAAGTTTCCCACCAATTTTTTACATTGGGGACAGCCTTGAGGTGCGTAAAGACGATCTTTTCCCTGTCAAAAAAATTGTGGATAGAGAAATACCCTTCTAGTAGATTCAACCATTTATCTATGGCATCGGCATCGATCTGGCCTTCAAATAAAGGGATATCAAATTTAACTTGTACCTTGAAGGGAGTCGCATCTCCGAAACGGCTGCTTGTCGAAGGTGTATATGTCATCGTCAGCATGCGTCGAAGGATCTAGGCAAAATGATCCATCATCTCGTTCCTCTATTGCGCGAGGCCTTCCTCGAGCAACAACTTGATAGGATCTCCGGCTCCTTCGTCTCTCTTTTCTCCGCCATGGGAGGTCGTTTGGGGCGGCGAGAGTGGTCTTCCTCAAGTGAAACTAGTTCGAGACCCAACTCTCAGTATCCTGACCTCGTCGGGGACATGCACCGAGAAACAATCAAAGAGCAGACCGCACTGATACCACTGATCCGGATTTATGTGGCAACGAAACAAAATATAGCATATACAGAATCATATACAGAGATATATTGCAAATAACACAGTGATACAGTAAAAATAGAACAGACTGTAAAAATATAATAGCTAGAATGGTGGTAGCTATCTCTGAGAAGAGATGTGGCCACTATGCTCATTCGTGTCAAGATGAATACAAAGAGAGGCCGAAAGGGCCTATTTATCATAATCCTAAGGGAAAGAATCCCCAACATCCAAAAACCTAACCCTAGAAGATGAACCGTCATAAAGTTTGTGGCCCCAAGGTGGTTAGTTGAACAGTCAACTTCTAGGGATCATAACTTTTGCATACGATCTATGTTTGGGGCGCTCGGTAGCCCGTTGGAAAGATCCATCCAAGGAATACATTGGAGACAATTAAATAGCTAAGCTACGTTGGACCAAGATTTCCCAAAAAACGTCGTTTAGGGCCTCAAAACGGCCCCGTAAGTTTGGGACTCAAAAAGCTGTAGAGAAATTACTAGAAAATTGGAAAAATGGGAAACTGTTTTGAGCCAGTGGAATAGGTGGGTGGCCACCGATATCCATCTGGATTTAAGTATTGGTCATACATTGAAAACCAAGGGAGTTGGAGAGATTGAGTTAGTCCCCCTGCAACCTACACATGATTGATGGTAGGTTTGGGTCTTGTGTTGATGAGTTATTTTAAGCCTAACTTCTTATTAATGCCTAAAATAAATATCATTGTTAGCCAGCCAACACCGTGGAGGAATCTAATTTTTCATTTTGTTGAAAATGTGAATCTTGGTGTGGAGGTAAACAAACACGTTGCTAATGACTTCTTCATGTAGAAATCATGTGAATTTCATAAGTGTCACCACGATTACACTTGGAGGACCAAATTGACAATATCACTCTCGATGTCAGTGGTCAAAATTGAACCTGTCCCGGACCTTCCCGAGGATTTTAACCCATCGCAGAAGTGTTTAGAAAAAAATACCCGTCAAAAAAAAATTTAAATCTTCAATTTACCCGTCCATGAAAAAGGTCTAACGAAATTTCAATATTTCGAAAGAAGGGTAAGTTGGGTTTTAGACCATCAATATCAAATTTCGATTTGCACTTGCATGCATCGAGTGACCCAATGAATGGGTCACATCATACCCTGTTCCTGGTTCCTTTATATAAACTCATTCCCCCACGGAAACAAAAAATTGGCGTCTAATGCTTTGACAGCGGTGGTCATCCCTTGTCTAGTTCTCATTCAACTAATCCGTCCAGGGATAAATTGCTAATAAATGTTAGACAACCTGTCGACGAGACTCCTTCCCAGGAGTCTTGACTCTTAATCAAACATTAAATATCATAATAAATGTTTGATCAAGCGAGAGGAGATTCATAAATGTTTACTTGAACTTTCATAATGTAGTTCCTCCAATTTGTGGCAGAAGCCGTTCACGTAATCACGTCGTCACTGATAAGTGATAAGCCCAATGCCTAGAGCCCTGCGTTAATTAATTTTAACTTCCTGCCATTGTTAATTTGCTTCAACCTCTAGATTCTACAGACTATAGATACAAATCTATGATTTTGAAAATCTCTTTAAATATATCTCTCATACGTTTTCTTTCCAGATTCAACGTAGAGACTCGAGACTCCAGAGTCTAGTGTCCAGGCCAATTCGTGAGCTCATTTACAGTTGGCTCAGGTATTTTTGTCAAGACTATTTACTGTTTTTTTCTATCTTAATCATGAAATGGAAAAAAAAAAATTGTTTTTTCTTAATCATATTTTATGTAAGAAATTATGTTGTAGCCTGTAATCCGTGTCTTAAAGAGTCAGTTTTCATTGCTTCATATCTCATCATAATGAGCATATTATTATTTTTTCCATGCTGGTTTATATTGCATATTTTAAATCTTTAATCCCATTTATATCAATCGACGGTTCAGTCCACCCACCCTGTGTTGTAGCCCTCCCGTCACTGGTTAGTTCCTTCGATTGAGGTCTATTTCGAGACCCAAAAACTTATGCATGACCCATGCAAAGGCCTGCGATAATAGTATCCATGGATAAATGATCCACACTCAAATAGTCTCTGAAAATGGTCCTTAGTCATTGCTTTTGAGATTGGTCTTCACTTTGGATTAAAAAATGAAAATATTTAGTGCATGAATTAACTCGGTCAAAATTAACCTACAGCGAGTTAGTGCTTTTGTTTAAGATAAGTGTACCAAGACTCTTAATTGTTCATTGTATTTCTATTTCACTACTAATTAGTTATGTTTTTTTATTATGAATCCATGAAAATTATGATTAAGCATACTTGTATTAAATTGTTTTTTATGCATACAAACATAAGAATTTTATTGGTTTCATAAGAAACAATGGAATGGAATTATGGGTCTTGCCCGAGCCGAATGACTGGAAGAATAGAACGAAGAGCTAACTTTTATTTTCGGTAATTAGGGAATGACATAACTCCATCACAATCTACTTTAGCTGCCCATTACTTTAAGTAAATGATTGCCTACCTTCATTATAGGATTTTATATACACAAGAGGTAACTTACGGATCCAACCATGAAAATATTCTTGAATCCAGGACCAAAGTTAACGGCCAAATAAATATTATATATCCGTAAAGGCCAAAGTTAAAGTAAAGGATGTTATATATTGAATTATAAACCACTTCAAATCTTGGTGAGGGGTAATCAAACTCCGTAGATATATATCACAACTTGGATCGCATATAGATATTCTATTTAGGGAACCATAAACAACTCAATGGGTAGTTTGTTTCGGAAATGTTCTGATCTTTCCATTTTTGTACCCAAGCGAAGTATCTCTTAGATATTATCAAATTTATTGGTTACATGTAGCTTCCTTCTTATTCCTCAATAATGATCCAAGAATATTTATTTATTTATTTATAGATTAGATAGATCGATATTTATTATAGAATTAGCTTCAAATTTGAGAGAAACATTTATTAGGTTTTAATGAAATTTTACAATGTTTTGATGTAGCTGCTATTTGATTTTTTTTAATTATAAATATTTGGAAAGACACTATTTTATTTTAACATTTTTTTATTGAAGGGTACACTTAGTTTATGAAGTGCAATTATTTTTATAACATTTCATCTTGGAAGGGTTACATGGTTACATACCCTTCCAAAAAAAATAAGACGAGCCCTTCAAATTTGACCACTGCTCGGTGTATGGTCATTGGGATAAGAGGGAAAGTATAGTAGACAGGTGGCGATTATGAATAGTTCAATAGATAACATGATAATCAAAGGAGTAACGTTGAGTTGACTTGCCATCATAGAAAATAAAGAAAACTTGCTACTATGTTGTGTAACAATGGAACAACTAAAAAGTAAGGAGTAACGGACAAATTCTAGCATGTATGCATGATTAAACAACGATATATATCTTAAACAAAAGAACTAGCACACAAAAGAATTGGAAATGTAGTGTTTGTGTGGGGTTTAGTTTTTATCAGATTATTAGTTCAAACCTCGTCGTGGTGAGAGTTGATGATGGGTGATGTGACTTTCCCACACACAGACTAATTAGTCCAAATTTAAATTGACCCAAACCCAAATTATATACCATTCTTCTGGCATGAGGATTCCTAGATTTAAAAAAAAACTATATTTCTCGTACAAAATAACTAATAACTAGCAGTGTAGGGCTAACAATATTCAGCCTGCTGCAAGCCATTTAATGCAGCTTCAGTAGGCTTGTTAGGCTTGTTGACTACAACAGGCCTGTTGCAGCTACATTAAATGGCCTGCAGTAGGCTTGTTAGGATTGTTGACTGTTGGATCTCAAGCTGCTTGAGATCCAACGGTCAACAGGCCTGCTGCAGCTACATTAAATGGTCTGCAGTAGGCTGAATAGGCAGTAATGGTAGGCATCGCGCGTAGGAATGGTCACATGAGAGGAGGTTCAATTATTAACCGAATGCAGGCACATTTGGAAGGTGGCGAGAGATTCATTTCCACATGAAACAACGTATAATACAAAACCCTAAACTCCATCATGGAAGGGAGAGGTGGCCGCAAAGTCTAGTTGGAGGAATAGATAATAGTTTCCTTGGAGTGCACCGCCCAGAATAACCAATGGTCTGGAACTCTAAATGAAGTAGGAAACCGAACGAATATGCATCATTAGAACAATTCTCATTACATAAACAACATAGGGAATAGGAGTAGGTTCGAAATGTTGGACTCGGGCCTTCTACATTCTAGCCTTGGCCTCCCCCCTCCCTTTAGTACATCGATCAAAGCATGATTAAGTTTTAATTTTTATATTCATGGGCATTTAGGATGGTTCTTATCTTCTTACAATCTTGATGACAAATGTGATGACAACATCAAATAGGTGGATATATTTTTCTTCCATTGAATGTCATGTCCCCATTTTCAGCCTTATAATATTTTGGGCTATAATGTAAATATTGTATGCATATTATGTATGATTCCTAGCATGGAGCTCAAGGCCAAGGCCCCGCTAGTGAACGCTCGATCTTGAAGAAGAAATTATTTGATATTTTGCTACCCATGTGCTAGTGAGCCATGGAAATTGTAAATATGCATTTTAATATAAATGCCCACAACTAGCTATGCAATGCAACAGGAGATGGGGGCATGATGTTTACAAGGATTTGGGAGGGAAATATTCAAACCCTTGAGCCAATCAAGTCAAGCCAAGTGTCAATGAGAAAACCCATCAACCCTCAACTACCCATGCTGACTTGTGTACCCAATCATTTACTCTCCCAAGAGTTGGTTGAGGTAGTTAATGCCTTGGGGAATGGAGAGGTATGGATGTCCAAATTTTGGTATGGGCAAGAAAGGATCCACGAAATTTCCCTCAAGACATTCCTCACCCATCAGTTTTTCTCTCTCACAAGTTTGGAGCTACCTGGGCATTTTACTCCATGGATTTCCTGTGTTTTCCTTCATTGTCCTAGCTGGAAAGGGCATTTTTATGTTGTATAACAGTGGGGTAGAAAGGGAAACGATTTGGAGTTTTATTGAGGCCGTTTTGGCCCACTGAATGCTCATACATCTCTAGGAGAAATCGGTTTTCTTCCCTGGGGTTGATTCCCTCTTCCCACAATCCGTGTTGGGTGTGCAACAATTTGGGGAAAACCCATAGACCCTATTCTGTGAATCCCATTGTTGAAATGTGTATCCATGCTCAGTTTTGAGTTGTTGTGTGTAAAAGAACGTTGGGGTTGAGATGGGTATCCATTGATTTGGGTTGTGCTGAGCTTGAGAGTCCCCTTTTCCTTGTAGATATCATGCCCAGCTTGGGGATGGTCTCTGAGTGCTAAAAGAATATATGTTGGGCAGAGACCTATGGTTGGGTGGAACGTTGCAGTGACATAGCTAGTTGCTTGGGATAGCATTACAGTGAGATAAGTATATTCTCTTATGTGTATTTACTTCTACATTGTTTTAATTAATTGATGGATGTTATTGATATGTTGAACGCATGTGGAAGGTGTGTGGATGACTTTTTATTCCACTGTGCACTTTTGATTTGATTTGCATCTGCACACATGTGCATTTTATTGTAATACCATATGTTTTATTCATGATGAACGAGGCTAAGATATGTAAAAGCCCAGATTTTGGTGCCATGTTCCCTTACTTGTGTTAATATGTGGGAGGGGATGTGACAATGAAGTTGGCCCTGACTTAGATTATAGACTCATCCTTAAGGATTCCTAAATGTTAAAAAATTATATTTTTTGCAATCACAACCATCGAAATGACCTAGATTGATAACACTTTTATGTTTGGTCTCTTGCATACTGTGGGGTTTGTGTAATAGCAGTTCTTTACAGTGCTTATGACAAGTAACCCAATTTCTCAACAAATATTTTTCAATGATGGATATTGGTGGAGCGTTGAGGAAGCAAACAACATAAGTATTTGCAGGCTAGTATCGATCCTCTATTGGAAGTTTCATAGACAATATAAATTATAAGATATGGTTGGCTCCCATTCGCAGGCTACACAGATCTTGACCTCATCAACCTGGTATGACAATGTACATATCTGCGTGAACGGTCTCACAAAAAGAAATCTTTGGGTGTGAACACATGTAACAACAAATGGCAGTGTCTCATTGTCGAGGATGGCAATATTTAGTGGTGTATAGTTTCACCATTAATCAGTCTTCAAAGGAATAACTATGTAAGGTCTGTGCACATGCGCCCACTTGCAAAAATTAAAACTTTTTGAAGGATTTCAAGTTTTGAGGAAGCATGTGACGCCACAGTTTCATGCTACAAAACCACGAGCAGCGATGAAACCATACAGACATATACAAACAAAAAATATGTACAAGTACTGAAAACATGCTACTTGGAAATGAAGGCTTTATGAGCATATGCAGACACAAAGATATTCACCCCTACATTATGGATGACAGGGACAATTTCAATGGACTTCAACTTATTCCTTAAGTCACTAATTTGAGTTTGATGTTGCTCTTTAAGTACCCTCTTTTGTTCTTTCAACTTAGCCACAGGTTCTTGTAACTCATGGACATTCTCCAGTAATGAATCTGCTTTGGTTGTGTAATGTTTCATCATATACGAGCAGCGTGGACAACATCACTTAACATGTTGGTTGCATTGGGTTTGAGGCATCTCAGCCTTGGCAACCTGATCTCCAATGAATATTAATTTCTCGAGAGCCAGAGCTATACCAGGAAATTGTGAATCTGATCTCAAAAAGGGAGGTAAAATATTATTTACCAAATCATATTTTTGTTATCATGGGATTCAGTGTTCTGCCCATGAGTTTCTTTCACAAGCTTCGATTCATCGAGCTCGTCAACATCAATCACCTCATTGGAATCTTGGGCCGAAATTTTTACCCCTTGCCATCTTGGAAAGCACCCTATCCATACGTTTACATGTTACGTCGGGATCATTAGATTTATCCCTTTTACTAAATCTCTTGTCATTTTTGGCCGTGATATAAGGCTCGACCTTAGGCTTAACTACTTTATCCACCAGAGGAGCCGAGATGGAAATTTCATGAGTTGGGGCTTGAACTTGACAAGGTGTTCCATCAAAAGATTGGTCTTTATCATTAATATTAGTACTGGTTGGTTTAGGGTGGAACAGACCTTTATCTTGTAATTGATCCACAGAAATATTGCCAATAGATGAATTATAAATGTAAATAGATTTTGTTCAGTATTGGCCATATCACCATCCTCAAGACTTCTCATAGATGGAACAAAATTTCCCCCAAATTCACCAATTTTCATGTTTCGGCTAAAGGAAAAATATCTTGATTACCTTCCCCTAGTGATTTCCAAGTATGAGGATTTTGGCCAGAAAACTTATCATTAACATCACAAGAGGGAGACAGCTAACAACATTTTTGGGCAGAAAACTTATCATTAACATCACAAGAGGGAGACAGCTAACAACATTCACAAATAGTTTACACATCGGAAAAATGTTGAGCTCTGCAACCTCGGCTCCTGGATCTGACCGCCAATAGGGCTTGCTGCCTGTAATTCCTGTCCTGCCCCTGGCGATCGGGCCCCTCTTCAACGGCGCCCCAATGGAAACCCCCCTAGATCAGATTCAAGAAGAGAAAAGGCGCGGACTCGATGACGCCTTTCGAGCATTGATAGCCGCAACCCCTCCGCCGTCGGCGACCCCTGCCATCATAGAATCCTTTGTCAAACGCATGAATGCTCCTCGGATCAAGATCAAGTTGAAAGCTTCACACCTGAAAGCCCTAGATCTTAGCGAGCGAGGTCTGATAGGTCAGTTCACTGGGATTTGGCCCTCACCCAAAACCATGGATTCCTGGATCAACAAAAATTGGATGCCCTTAATCTCCGGGGGCCTGCAACACTATTTTTGTGGTAAGGGATTCTTCACCTTTCTCTTTGAGCACAAGATAGATAGAGATATTATTTTTAGAAGTGGGCATACTTCCTGGGCACCCGTGGACTTTATTTAAATCGATGGAGCCTCTCTTTTGACCTGGAAAAAGATGTGCCATCAGCTGTACCTGTATGGGTTCACCTTCCACATCTTCCACTCCATTGCTGGAATGATGAAACCCTGCAGGATATTGGCAATGCCCTTGGTACTTTTATCGACAAAGTTGAACCTAAAGGGCCATTATTCTCCTGTGCCCACATCTGTGTGGAATTCAACTTAGAAAAAGGTCTTCCCGAGGTAGTAAACTTGCATATGGATGGTTGGGAACACATGCAGACAGTCGACTATGAGCAACTCCCCTTTAAATGCAAGAAATGCCATAAGTATGGCCACTTCGTCAAGAATTGCCCAAAAGCTGCACTTGAAACTCAAGATCAGACACAAGAAGAAGGTTGGAATCAATATAAGAGGGGAAGGAAAAATATACATCCAAATCCCGCAACTTTGGATCCACTTTTAGAGAAAAATAAAGAAAAAGAGTAGGGTGAAAAAACAAAGAAAAGGAGCAGGTCGACGCCAACACCAGCAACCAATTTCAATGTTTAGATATGGAAGATGGTGAAATCCCCTCACAAGTTAATATAGAGTTAGAAAGAGAGACAGATGCTGAGAACATACCCTCAGAGCCCTCCCCACACAAGGAAACAACTAAGGAATTCATGGAAGGGGAGTCGACCCCAGGTGGCACTTAGGCAGACAGGGTTAAAAAAGCACTGTCATGCTGCAAATATTCTCCTCAGAGAAATCATCCTCCCAAGAGGCTCTGGATCCACAGAACGGTCTTGTAATTCCAAATATGAGGGGAAGAAGATCGCAGAGGTATCTTCGGGAACATGAAGTGGAAAGGGAATTAGATCTGGGAAGAGAAAAAATCCTAGAAGAAACTTATCTGCTCCAACAACAAAAAAATCAAGGAGGGGAAAAACCGGATGGCAGACCTCGAGCGGGGTCACAACCCAGTAAGAAATGATGAAACTTGTCTCCTGGAATTGCAGAGGTCTAGGCGGTGCTAGAAAAGTTGAAGCATTAAGGGACTTGGTAAAACTAAGAAGCCAAACTTACTACTGCTCCAGGAGACAAAATTACAGGACGTGGAGGCAATAGAGCTCTTACGTCATTTTTGGAGGGACTGCCAAGGAGAAGCACAAAGCTCTAAAGGAGCCTCTAGGAGTATCACTACATTTATATCTAGCAATTTACTGATCAATTCTGTTAAAAAAATCCATCATTGGCTCTTACTTGAAATTCACAAAAAATATAATCAACATTATACTTACATTTGCGATGTATATGGCCCTACTCATTATAGGGATAAAGATTTGTTCTGGGAGGATCTCTCTAAGCTTAAAGATGACCTGCAAGGCAAGGATGTGATCCTCGTTGGAGACTTCAATGTCACAAGAAATCAGCAGGAAAAGCGTGCTGGTTCTAGGGTCATAGATCCATATGGGGAAAAGATGGAGGATCTTATTTCAAATGTAGATCTGATGGACATTGAGATGAAAAACGAAAAATTCACCTGGAGTAATAGAAGAGAAGGAATTGGTCATATCACTTCCAGGATGGATCGATTCCTGGTCAGTTCCACTTATCTCTTGAAAAACCTTCTTTTGGATGTGCTTTTCCTCCCGTCATCCACCTCTGACCACAAGCCTATTTTCCTGAATATCTCCACTCCTGAAACCCTCGGGCCAATCCCGTTTCACTTCAGTCACCTTTGGCTGCATGATGGAGATCTATTACAAATTATTCATAGCACTTGGAATTCCAATTTTCAGGGGTCGCCTAGTTACATCTGGGAATGCAAGCTTTGAGCGGTACATGTTGTCTTACAAACCTGGGCCAAATCATGGTATGTGTTGTCTTACAAACTTGGGCCAAATCAAAGTTCAAGAATCCCAACTTTACCAAGAAAAAGCTCTAAACTGACCTCTCTTCTCTCCAGCACAGATGGAGGAGAGTGAAATCACTGCTTCCATTCTAAATCAGGAGAAGGACCTTAATCTCGAAATCCTCAGCGCAGCTCGACAAGAAGAGGAGGTTTGGAGAATCAAATCCAGGCAGACTTGGCTTAAAGGGGGGGATAGTAACACCGAGTATTTCCACAATCATACCAAAGCACGTCTGAGCTACAATTCGATCAAAGAGTTAAAAGATACCAATGGAAATAGAGTCACCGGTCAGGAGGAACTTAAAGCACATGCCTTGGAGCATTTCCAAAGGCTCTACACAAACACCAATGAGGTTGAAGCTGAAGCACAGGCATATCTGCTATCAAGTATTCATTTTCTTATTTTTGAAACCGATAATAGAGAACTTGATAATCCAATTATCGAGTGTGAAATCAGAGAGGATATTTGGTCTCTTCATCTGGACAAAGCTCCAGGGCCAGATGGATTTACAATAAATTTTTTCAGAGCAGCCTAGGATATTATTAAGGAAGACTTGAAGAAAATGATTAATTGGATCAGGAAGAAAGATAAAATCGGGGGAGCCACAAATTCCTCCTTCCTGGCTCTTATCCCGAAAGACAACAATACCACTTCTATTGAAATATTCAGACCCATCTCTCTATGTAACACTTCCTACAAGATCCTCTCGAAGATCATAGCAACCCGAATGAAAAAAATCATGGGTAAGCTCATTTCTAACTCCCAAGGTGGGTTTATTGTCGTTCGTCAAATACTTGATAATATCATTGTAGTCCAGGAGGCTATCCACTCCAGTATGGAAAGAAAACAGCAAGGAATGGCTATCAAGTTGGACATGGTGAGTGCTTTTGATAGAGTGAACCACTTTTTCTTATTTGAAATTATGAATAGATTTGGCTTCTCTGACAGATTTGTCCGTTGGGTGAAAGCTTGCATAAGCAAACCTTGGATCACCCCGTTGGTTAATGGCAGGCCCACTTCCTTCTCTCAAGCCACTAGAGGCCTAAGACAGGGCTGCCCAATGTCTCCCTTCCTATATCTCTTGGTGGCCGAATCCGTGAGCAAGAAGCTTCATCATCTTCAACGTCAGGGGGAGCTGAAAGGTCCTAAGATAGTGAGAGGGGTCAGAGCAGTCAATCATGCTCAGTTCGCGGATGATACAATTTTGCTCAGAGGAGCTTCCACAATCATAGTTGAAAGGTTCAACAGTGCATTAACTACCTTCCTCAAAGCCTGTGATGGGAAAGTCAACTCCATTGAATCAAAAATTTATGATTGGAATTGCTCCAAAGAGACCATTTCCAGAATTTCTAGAATTTTAGGATTCGATGGTTGCCCTTCCTGGAACTCCTTTAAATACCCCTGAATCCCAATTTTCAAAGGGACTCAGATTGGCAGGATCTGGTGGATAAAATCAAAGCCAAAATCTCATCATGGGGATTCAGGTGGCTCAACTTGGCTGGAAAAATAGTTTTGATAAAATCTGTTCCCTCAACCTATCCTATTTACTCCAACTCCATCTCTTTATCCCCCAAGAGTGTCATTCAGAAGATCACGAAGGAGATCTGTGGATTTCTGTGGCAAGGTGGAAAGACTAACGGAAACAAAAAGTTCCATTTGATGAGTTGGGATAAAGTTTGTAGGCCAAAATGTGTTGGCGGTGTCGGAATAAGAGACCCCTCGCTTATGAATCTGGCCCTTGGTGCCAAAATACTTTGAAGAGTCATCACTGGCAAAAATGCATGCTGGAAAGAGATATTGTGCAAACAATATATGAACGGAAGTAGACAACGATGTGTAGAGATGATTGACCAGTCTAAAACTAGTACTCCTATATGGAACCTTTGTAAAAAGGCAGCAGTCATCTTACAAAATCAGTTATACTGGATCCCTGGGAATGGAAAGAAGATCAAAATTTGGGTTGACAATCTAGGGTTGGATCAGCGATCCCCTGTTAACCTCCTTCAAAACTTCAACGAGCTAAAAGAATGGATGGATCAAGCTCACATAACTACCTTGTATGACCTGTCGTTTTGGTTTGAAAAGGGTGATGGATGGATTGGATTAGTATAGAGGTTCTGACCCAGTTACAAGCGAACTTCGACACCCTCCTCGAATTTCTACATGGCGCAACCCCTGTTCATCAGCATTTGATTGACAAAAGAGGATGGAGCAAGATGGTAGTTTATTCAATCAAAGCCAGCTACCGAGCGATGGACAGCAACAGCGTCAAAGACAAAAAAATGGGCCAAAGTTTGGAGCAACGGCAGTCTTCCAAAGATAAATGCTTTCACCTGGATTCTAGCCCACCAAAAAATTCTCACTTCTGAAAATATTAAAAAAAGAGGGATCGAGGGGCTAGCCAGATGCATACTCTATAAATCCTCGGAAGAAACAGTAGAGCACTTGTTTTTGGAGTGCCACTATGCTCAGGAATTCTGGCACAGGGATTTCCTAGATTTAAAGATTATGGTGACTCTGCCAACTAATTGGAACGATCTCTTCGCCTACTGGAAGGACTACTACACGGGCTCCTTTCACAACAATCTTGACTTCAAGAAAGCTTGGGAATTTTTCCCAAAGTTTATCTGTTGGAAACTATGGATAGCTAGGAACAAAGAGATTTTTGAAGGGATAAGATCCACCCCAGCCCGAGTCCTAGCCTCAGCCAAAGCATTGTGGATCGAAGCTTTATTAGTACAGGGAATGAAAAACATCAATAAGGAGTCGTTGAACATGGAAGAGAAAACCTGGGCTTCAGATTTATTATTTCCAAATCCCTCCATTCGTCTGGGTCCCCCAAATAAGCATCCCAACACTCATAATTGGCAGCTCAGATTGAGCGTTGAGGAGATGCAAAACTGGAAAAACAATATTGGGTGCAATATTCTCTTCTTTGACAGATCCTCGAAAGGAAATCCAGCGTTGGCAGGCGCGGTTGGAGTGCTCTTCGACTCCGACAGAAAAAAGAGTAAAGACTATGCTTGGGGAATTGGCAGACGAACAAACAATAGCGTTGAATGGCTAGCTCTCACCAAAGGTCTGGAGATTGCAAGGGAGGAAGGCATCAATGAATTAGTAGTTTGTGGGGACTCTATGTTGGTCATCAGGGAGGCTCAGAGTCTGAGCAAAAATAGAAAGAGCCCTGTTTCAAAAGAACACAGTCTTCTTAAATATTTGGTTAGCGAATTAAAAAGTATTAGTTTTCTCCACATCTTGAGAAACAATAACCAAGACGCAGATGAGATGGCTAACATCGGTGCTAAACTCGACCGTGGCATCATAGTTAGCAACCAAGTGAGGAAACAAAAAGTATGGATCCATTGCCTTTGATTTTTAGTCTCTCCATGCTCAAATCTTCATGTGTTCGGTCCTACAAGGGGTGGTTTTCAGGAAATAACACCGTGTAAAAATCGAGAGCCTTAGCCAAAGTTGTAAACCCACATTGGGGCCTTTTTTGGAGCAACTTCCACACGCACTTGTCACATGGCTTCCACAAGGGAAGCATGCGAGCCCTCAACTCAAGCGTCATGCTTAGAACAGGTTATCAGTGCAGGCTGGATGAGCAAGTTGGCGGTGAATATATATTTAACCCAAAGCGCAGAGCAGGTTGGCAGAGTATTTGCTTTGTGAGTATGATCATGGCAGACCCTGGAATGAATTCCCGTGGCAAGCAGACTATGCCCCGTCTAGGTAGTGACTCTCTTCCAGATTTCAGGAAACGGATCCCTTCATGGCCAGGAGGGTACGACTGCATGGCTTGTGAGCAACACCATGCAAAGGTTCAAGTATGTAGTGGCTCGGATGAGCACCAGGGCATTGCGGCTTCCCTCACAGTGGTGGACGACCATATGACCATCCTCGATGCACAAATTCATGTATTAAAGAATGAGAATTTCGACATCAAACAGGATCTGCAACGCCTGAATTCAATGGAACAGGTTGGTCGTCTGGAGGCACACAACAATATTGGCATTCTCAGTACAAAGGTGGACAATATCTCGACGAAGGTGAACGACAGGTGCACCTATCAAATTAGGACGATTCATGTCATATCAAAGAGAATTGAGAGCAAGGTGGACAGTTTGTGAAAGGAGCTTGAGGACCTGAAGCTGGATTTGTTGAACCTAGAAGCTGCGCCCCAGAAATAGCTGGGTCCTGGGTTAATTAGGTTTTTTGTATGGTCTTGGTCACACGGCTTTTTCTAGAAACTTTGTATTTGGGTCTTTTTTATTATATGATCTGTGTTCTTGTATGGTCTGTGGACAAAGTATTTGGATCCCTTTTGGGCCACTCTACTTACTGGAATTTTGAGTAACCATCTTTGAACTACGTACTGTCGACGAAAGTTTAATCGACAAAGGTTTATAGCATTCTCTGGAAGTTCTATCACTCCTTTAGGTTCCTTTCAGTAGTTTTTTTTATGAAGATATGTAAAAGATGATGGCTAAGATATGCCAGCTCTCCACCGATGGGATGTCGCATGTTCTTACACTATGTATTTCGGCTTTTTCCACCTTTTTTATCAATACAAAAAAAAACTCTTAACCGTTTTCGTAAAAAAAAAACATCACAAGAGGGTGATTCAAATGCAGAGACTTCAATTGAATCAATTGAAATTTCTTGGGCTTGATTGACCAAGGCATCATTTTGTCCTTTGGATGAGCTACGGGTTACCCTAGGAGTAATGTAATTCAATTCCTTATTCAGGTTTACCTAAGGAAAGCTTACCAAACAACCCAACTAACGAAGAGCTTCGATAAACACCATGCTTTCTAGGGCCTGGTCGGAAACAAATTCGACAGTTTCATGTCTTACCTATGAGGAACCCCTTTCATGGTTGTAATTAAGATTAAAATCAAAATAAGGCCTTTTATTCAATAATTTATGACCTTGTTGTTCTTGTCCGAGAGGGGTATGCTCAAGATTAATCAAATGTTCAACTTCATAATGGGGAAGCTAATCAAAACGGTCAATTTCCCTCTCAATAATCAATAGCATTAAGTTTAGAAATAGAAACTGTCTCTAAGGGTTCACTGGGTACCCCCTTAACTTTCTAGATAGTTTCTTAGAAACATCAATAGCTCCTTGACCACTTTGGAGTTCATCATGTACTTTCTCAAATATAGAATTATCATTAAGAGAGGTTTAGATTCAACAAGGGTTCTTTGATCAATATGAAGAGAACTTTCATTAACCTCACTAGAAGATTCTAACAACTGATTTCTGAAAAGAAAATCATGCAAAGTTTGACCCAACTGTGACAGCCTAAATTCAACAAGCATACAAATTAAACCTAAGTGACACAGGCTATGGTCAGAATTGTTCTTTTGCAATTGAGTGGCCATGGTTTTCAGTCTCATTAGTAAAAAATAAGGCAGGTTCATCTCATTACCTAGAAATGCCATAAACAAAAGTAAATGATATCTGAAAACCAGGCTATAACAGCCTTCACAAGTTACATATTGAGACAAAGCAACAAACAAATCATGCCATTCCTTTTTAAACAAACTTCAGGAAATACCTTTGGTATTGTTAATGGCAGATGTGGGTTTAACCAAGAGTTTCTTCCATGGAACACTCGAAAGTTTGGAATGCTTAAACCACCTTTCACCAGAGAGAGGTAACTCTGTAGCTTCTACGATGAAACCTTTATCAATTTCAAACTCAACATCCCCAACTCTAACCCTTCTACCATTGAACGAATGCGAAAATTCCTAGGCTACAGTTCTGTTGTGTTCATTAAATGTTTTGATAAACTTTAGCCATCCAAATTTCTCAAACCATCGAGCCAACTCTTAATTGGCTTCAACCAACTCAAGGTTTGGAGGCTCGGCTCAATTAATCAACCCCATGAGTGTTTGCAGGAGGTTAATAAAATGAGTTCCAATAGCTTGACCATGCGAGCAGGAGTTAATAGAAGAGAGAGGAATGATAAAGGATATAGAAAGAATCGACAGGAAATGGCATTAAACCCTAAGCCATGAGAGAACAGGGTAACCAAGACTCTACACAACATTCTAAATGACCTTTTGGGGAGTTGAACCAGCTTGATACACCGATGGATGCATGCATTGAGTGGTTGGTATAACTCACAGGCTAAATGTAGGTTACTACCATCCAGTTGGTATCGGATATTCATAATGGAAACTGCCAGTTCATCACTAAGTATTGTATGCCAAGCCCAACACACCGCCACCAGTAAGTAGAATTACATCAACAAGTTGGCCATCTTTGGGGTGACAAATGTCAAGACAGGTGATGTAGATCAAAGGGACAAGCCACAAACAAAGTTATTATGGGCATATGTACCCACAAGATATGCTCGATTGGGAATATAATATGATAGTCAGGGTGGCAGATATAAGCTTAGGCTTGGATAATGTCATGGATCCATGTTAAATGATAAGGTTGTTCATATAATATTATATGAGACTAGGTATCTAATAAAAGTGCCCTTTGAGGATAACATAACCAAGGTACATTTAATTGCATAGGGATTAATATAGGTAAACTTATAAATTGTGTTCCCATACAAATATAAATATAATCAAATTAACGATTCAAATAACCTTAGTAAACAATAAGAACGTTACATTTGAACAAATATGAATTCAACCCTGTCATAATTAAAGCCTTATGTATATCCCTTAACTATAAATTTCCCTTAGCAATAAATTAAGCTCTTCTCAAAATTCAACTAATGCAATGGCATATAAAAATAGTCATAGTTTCAGTCAACTACAGAATTAAACCAAATTGATAAAATCAAAGCTAACCATAAATTATGAAATAATCATGACATTAATAATGCAACTTGACATTTTAATCCATGTTACTTATATAAAACAACTTAGGTTCAAGTGATAGTTTTCCCATAAAATACATAAAAAGTATGTTCACTCTCAAAAGTGAAAGAATTGGGCAACATCAAAATTGTTTTAGAATTTCAATCAGGCAAGTAATTTGAACCAGATACAGAATTGGCAGTTAACGTTATAAAAATATATGGACCATCACAATGTCAAGTGCAACATTTATAGAACAGATTTTGAGGGAACCAATTTTAATTCCATGCTTACAATCATGGAATTAGAAATGAATTATGATCATGTTTATGATATCAATGTCCAATGACTCTTCATACAAGAGATTGAACTCGGAAAAACAGTCAAATAATGATCTGAAGAAATGGTAAGAAACAAACCAAACTATCAACCCATTCATGTTATATACATTCAATAAATTAACTGAAATACCTAATTCTGAGATCCGCCTTTAGCAAGAAGACATATACTTGATCGTACAATCAACCATGCAGTTGGAAGGTAATCGATATCTGGCAATTTAAATCGTAGATCAAAGTTTACTAAACCCTTTTATTTTAATCAAATGAAAGGGTTTAGGGTGGGGGCAGGAAACAGAGTTTCAAACTCTTCATCTTGGTAGATTTATTCTCATACACAAGGCTTCCATGACTTCCTTCTTTGCAATCATGACCTGCATTCCTTCATTAATTTCCTACCTTTCCTTACCTTCGAAGGTTAAGGAATTAAATCCTCCTTTTTTCCTTGATATTAATGTCATTCTATGTTTGTTTGTTTTTCCATGTTCATTATCCTTGTCACTGCTACTTAGATGTACACAATAACCATCTGCAATGACTAAAATACCCATACCTCTTCTATACCAATGAACTTGCATGTGTTTCTCTTATTCAATGCATTGCATGCATTATTTCTCTAGACAGCAATAGCCATTATTGGTTGAATCATTTAGTTGCTAGTTGATAAGTTACCCCACCCTATTTTGTTCATCAAATCGTGCTTAACACCATTATGCAAGCACCATCATGAAGTATCTTCAATAATTTTTAGTCAATTCAACGTTTGGATAAAAAAAACTCCCAATTTTTTGATACTTTGGAAGTGACCCACATTGATAATTGCCTTGTCCAATTAATCCTAGAGGCTTTGTTCTACTCACTTTTTGAAGCAACTAGAAACATATTTCAAAAATTAGATCTATTTTTTGTATTCTCCTATGCATTACCTTTCCAAGGACTATACCTAGGCTTTATTATGGGTTCTAAACTAAAAGTTATACCACTCAGAATTTTTCATTTCTACCAAATTTGTGCAGTGTTTCATTGGTGACATCTGTTAGGATATCTCATCATTCAGTTTGTACTTTTGCATGCATGCATGCATTGCATGCATCCGCATGCTACCCAGTCATCAGTTTAGTACCTCCAGCACTTAGTCCCTAGTCTCCCAGCACTCGGGAGCTACTGTCCACTCAAATTTATCCCTCCTAGCCAGTCATGCGCCCACTTCTCACCTTCCACTATAGAAGGGTGCCTTTACTCACCTACTAGTCTAGTTTACTTCAGTTAGCCACCAGTCTTTCCTTGATTTGAGGCTAGACTGACTCCTCATTGATATTATCACTCTGATTGACCTCCAATGAGACATGAATACCTATTCTGAGTGCAGTTAACTCCTCATGTACCCTCCATTGAGCCTCCATCCCTACATTAGTGCCACTTACCATCAGTTACACTTATTACACTCAGTTAGACTTAGTTTGACACCTGTCTGACAGTGACTTGTGCATTGATGACCACCACTAATTGATGATGAGGACTCCTAGTTGGAGCCAAGCTATGCCATGTAGTATATTTGAATGACCTCCTTGTCTAATTAGAATTGCTCACTCATTGTGACAATATTGTATTGGAATTCTACCATTCTGGATTATAGAGCACTCATGCATCTCTCTTGCACAGTTTTTACTCCAAATTGTTTTACATCTTTGTGATTGATATTCTTGTTCAATAGATCTGTTGTGACTAATTTTACAATATCAAGCTCAGAGATCAACTTCTTCCACCTGTAGAGGAATATATAGAAAGAGCTGGAAAAACTTTTGTATAGGTTGTTGATAATACTTTCAATTATGAGTACTCAGAAAATTTAATATCACTCCATCCATTTTCGACATAAATCTAGAATTGCCTACTTTTCCATTTCTACACTTCTTCCATATTTGGAAGTTTTGGCAGAAATGGCCATCTCACCATGGAAAATTTTAAGAACCCCCCTAAATTTATATGTATAATAAATGGGTGAATCCTGATGATACATGGGAAAATTTGAAGGATATATATATATATACCGAATCATATAATCTTGTAAAATATTGGCGAATCTTTTATTGAATTATAAAACCTTGTAAAAACTTGGCGAATCTTTCACTAAATTATGAAACCTTGTAAATTCTTGGTGATCTTTTACTAAATTATAAAACATTATGAAGACTTGGCGAATTTTTTGATAATGTATAAAACCATATATAATAAAAAAAACAAATTCATTAAACTGTAATATCTATAGAAAAAGCCATTATCCAGTGCTTGTTGAATTAAGAAAAGTTTTATTTCACTTGTTTCCTATTCACACAGGATTTCTTCAAGCAATTCCATTAAGATACAATTACATGAAACTAAATTTGACTAAAATCCATGCTTTTCCATTCTCCTAACTAAAACATCAGCCACTTGAAAATTTTCATAGATGGTATTGGTTCATCTAATTTGTTGTATCAAAAATTATCCATGGAAATTTATTTGAAGATATAGTCTATGCAAGAAACTCAAACCCCAATTCATATTGATCCATGCAATTCAAGAACATAAGGTCAATTTACAAGTTGCAAAATCATCTAACTCATTACAAAAATTGGTAGAACAACTCATGACATATGAATTCAAATAGTAATCTTGACAGTCTCGAAAATTCCCAATTATCTAGAATTGACTAGAATTGCAAAATTAAGAATAAAGAGAGAGAACAAAAGCAAACACCACAAAATTTACGAAACACATCACAGATGGAGATACTTCAAAGTTCATAGTAAAAAAACATAAAAAGGATGTACCATTTACATATTATACCCCATAAATTTAATCACAATATTATCAACTTACCTCTTTAAAATGTCCAATTGGCATTGAAATGGATTACTTCCTAGTCACCAATGTTGAATGAATGGTGGCCTATGAATCTCTGCAAGCTCTACAAAATCATATGAATATCCTTCAAAAATGTTATGTTGGTAGGAAATATATCCATCACTAATTGGGTTTTGGAAGATCAAATATCAATAAGGGTGATGTTGCAACGCAGATGATCCATGTGAGTGTTATAAAGTTTTGTTATCTTAACAAAAACCCTATCTTTAAAAGTTCCATGCAAATATTAAATTGAGCTATGGATTCCTTGGCGTAGTTCCCTGGCTAGGAACAACATCTACAAAGCCACCATCAAACAAGAAATCCATTCCTATTGGATTTATACTAGAGAAGAACATGACAATTATACCAACTTCGATGTCAATAGGAAATTGTGAAATGGTTAAATGCTCTAATAAGCACAAAGCATTTACAAAATATCATTTCAACATCATGGGAATCTTGTAAAAGTTGCATCCCAGGCATAATTGCTTCATAAAGAGGCCCCCACCCTCCATGGACTAAGGCCCTCTATTAGCAATGTGTGCCCTATCCATCCAAGTGGTGAAATCCATGATGAATAAACCTTTTGCAATGGATGGATAACCATGGTACCTTGTAGGAAAGAACCGCAAGTTTCCTCGATTCAAGTATGAATATTTTCAGTGAATCCCATAGACCATTGACCTTGCCAATTCTGACATGTGAATCCACCTCAAATCTACATATTCCCACCATTTAAAAAGACAAATAAAAGAAATGTTTCTCAATATGAAGTCATTTCTCAACTACTTGAAGAAATCATCACTTGGAAACCACTGATTGGGAATTTTCCAACCGAGGGATTATTCACCGAAAAAAGGAATCATCTCCTAAATTCACTCACATAAAAACCATTTTATCCTCCAACCCCATGGCTTATTCATGCATTTCCCACATCACATCCAATAGAAGTGGAGAATTACAGTTTTAGTGCCAAACTCGTAGGCCCTATCTACTAGTATGGGTCTTGTTGCTTCAATCATGAGTGATAAGGGACTAATTGGGTCCCAAATTTCATATAATGATCTTAAAATACTATATGGTGCATGTGGGACCAATTTATGTCTAGAAGGTCTCCAAAATGTCTTGAAGTATTTAGTTGATACGCATTCATCCTAGATGCTTTTACAGTTGCTTTCCCAATATGAAAGAAATTTCTCATAACCACCATATCTGCAAGAGATGCATATGGTGTGAACTCACCAATAAAGAATACATGTTGAAACCAATCTCTTTCTACTTCTTGGAATCTCCAAAATTTACTTATTTTCATCGATGAAATAGATTGCTTCACTAGAGTTCATCAACATAAGTGTGTAACAATGGGTTTAACAACATCCATTTCTTTTAGCATGTTCCTAGTCCAAACAAACTTATCTATGACAAAGTGAGTACAAAATGCAAGTGAAGAAGCTCTGACCTGACCTCCAATCCTTGTCAATATCTACCAACCAATCACCCTTTGTAAGAAAGAAGAGACTAGTATCTCTAAAATTATAGAAGTGAGGGATTTAAAATGAATATCATGAACATGAATCTAGAATGTACAGGGAGACCCAACATCTACATAAGTACCATTAACTTGCAACTTATATTTACCGATACGTGTTAAAATAACACCATCTGTGATTTTTTCCCTATTTGGATCAGCAAAAGTTGCCTTTCTTGTCATAGATTTTACCACCTATGAAACCTTGATTCTGTAATTGTCTGATTAAGGGTAGAGGTATTTCTCCCAATGTTAGTTGATACACAAATAGCAGAATCCATATTTGCTCCAAATTTGTGCATAGATTTCATGGTACTACATATTGTTGCTTCTTGTACTTGATCTTGCATGACTTCTTCACTCGTTCCAATAAAAAACCTCTCCAACTAATATTAGATTGCTTGCTTTTCAACAAATCCCATATTTTTTTGTTTGGCTTATTTTACTCCTGAAAGTGCTTGCAATGCCCCAAAAGGTATCTTTGTTCTCGTCTTGGATTGCAAGGTCCTCAAAGCTATTTTTTTATCAAGTAGATTCCTTGTTTGTCTGATTGAGTGAATTGTTGATTCTCTTACCTTCCGGCATGTCCCTTCCGCATCTACTCTAGATGAGTCAACTTCTATAGCCATTTTTTATTTTAATGGTAGATATGTACTCCAATAATTGCTTTCCTTTTATTATTTATGCCTTTATTATCCCCCAAAGTTAGTATTTATGCCTTTGTATTTTATTATGTCCATTGTTTGCAAGGAAATGTTTTTCCGTGCATATATATGTAACTAAAACACACATAAGACTAACGTTTCAGTATGAAATTAACTATGCTCTAAAAATTACTTTATTTCGGTTCTTCCAAAAACATCTATTCCAGTGTTCTTTTCCAGCTACATCCAGTGTTTTTTTTTAATTTTAATTAGTAATGCTTAAAGAAAGATAGGAGAATAGGCAAAGCAGGAAGATTAGAGGTTGTTGGTATTAGGTCTCAACTATTTAAGAGCATATGAAAGTAATAACTTCATAAGGAGACTTTTCATGAAGTATGGAAATATGTGTGGAGACATGGTTGCAATAGTTGTTTGGATATCTAATTTGATTGTTTCACAGAGATTCCTACATTTGATATTTGTGTTGTGGTTGTTTCTTTATCTCTTGGAGTTCAAAGGACTACTCGAGACAAGGGAAGCTATAGGAAATTAATGATGATGCATACAAACCCATGTTTTGGTGGCATTGATTTTGACAGAATTTAGAGGGGAATATGATCAGCATGACCATTAGCCTCAACATAATCACCCACATAACATTGGATTTCCTTTGCAGGAACATAGTGTTGTTACCTACAAAATTAAAGACTTGTTTTGTGCTGATAGATTTTCTAAATGATTTGTACTTCAGGGCCTACTTGATATTTCATGATTGGTATACTTGAATTTAATGTATTAGCTATACTGAAAATATGATGGGTCTTTACCACTATCCCGAAAACTGCATCAATGTTTCAAGTTGTAAACATAAAAACAATCTATTGGATCCCTAGTTATACATCAAAGAGAGAAGGGGGGGAACCTATACAGCATGAGATGGATATTATGAGAACTAGAAACAGATTTCTAGTTGTTGTTTCAAGACCTTTATCACTTTGTCTTTGAGCCTTATCTTGGACTGCAAGAGAAGATAGTAGAGATAATTTTTGTGGCTAGCCTTTGAGTTCAATGTTCATGTGCCAACCCAACTATCTATAGAGAATACAGCGAACAGATGGGATGTTTTCATATTGCTACTATTTTGGGATAAGTCTTTTATTCATAGCTATTTTTTATCATGAGTATTCTTAGCTCATGTTGTAAATGCTTGTTTTGAGTAGAAAAGGGGCTCCTTTTTCATCTCATTTAGTGACTTTTTACCCATGTGTATACCACCTATCTTTGATGTGCTGGAGTGGTTTGCATGAGACATGGATATTTTTCATTCATTAATGGAGAGGAATTCCCATCAATAAGGTTGTCATGAGGATTTTCCATGGTATGTTTTATTGAAAATATATAGTTTGGAAGAGGAGCACTCTCCCCCTTGCACACATTCCAATGACATAATATTTGAGGTGCATGGATCAAGCACATATTTAGAGTAGGGATAATTTTAAGGACCCATACTTATTTAAAAGTGAATAAAACTTGACGAATATTACCAATTCCTAAAATGTCAACTATAAAATATTTGACAATATTTTTCTAAAATTATTTCAATTTCTAAGGATTTTGTATAGTTTATAAAATAATTTGGTGATTTTTAGAGTGAAAAAATTTTACCCCATCAAAATTGGGCGAAATGGGGCTTCAAAAAATGCAAATTGGAGAATCTTTTTTGGAAAAAACCATGGAAAAATAGCCCATGGGCTAAATTTCGCCCCTAAAATTATCCTTGATGTAGAGGGTTCCCTAGCTTTTGGGATTTGTTCTAACAACCGCTGCACATATTGTTGGAGATCCATATTGTAGGGGTGCATGCACCTATGAGATCCACTTTATGAGGAGTTGATTAACCTCCTTGTCGAGCATCCCCTTTGATTTGGAAATTAGATCCACTTTTTGAGGATTACTAGAGAATCACTCCACGGAGAATGGGACATGTTAGTAATATTATCCACAAGCGGCTTGGTTGCACCGAAGGGAGAATCACTGTCTCTAGGACAGGGAAATCGAGGGGCACACTCATTGCATGAAGTTTGGAAAAGACGGCAGCGTTTCAAGAGTTCGAAGGGTATTCCATCAACGGACGAGATCTAGTCAGGGGGCGGAAGGAGCCCGGGTTTTAATCCCCAAGAACGCCCCTAATGAAAAACTGCCAAAGACAAGTGTTGCCCACAAAGCATTCAGGGGTCGAAAGATGGTTTTCCCAAACCATTTTTTCGATCCCTTGAAACCACTTGGGGAAATCATGGCGATTTCCGTAGGCTAGATCCATTAGGCAGTTAGTTGACAACGAAGGTGGGCCACACGCGGGAAAGGTATACTGACAAGCACTCATCCCAGGAAGATTAACTCGTGAGATCGATGGAAGCCAGTATTTTAGGGCATCCAAGCTATTCGATATTTAACCCTATGAAGCCTCCCCTGAATAGAAACCACCAGTTCCACGTGGCATTTTTCCCTAAAGTCAGGACCTTGAAAGCGGTTTCATCAAACCCCTCTAGTGGATCCCTGAAACCACCTTCATCCACCACTTACCGTTTCCCAAGGCTTCACATCCCTGTCTCCTCGAATTAATTTCAAGCATGCTTAAACGGTCATTCCTGCCTCCATCTACGTAATTAAGCGCCTGAACATTTAAGAGGCCATCTACCCCTTAGTCCTAAAGCTAATCCAAACACTCCAGATATTGCCTGCATTTATGTATGCCTCTCCTGAGTCTATACTTATAAATACTCACCTTGAGCAACCATTTCGTTAACTGTTTCCCTAACTCCAAGGCTCTCAAATCTTTATCCATCGTCTTCAAAGCATCCAAGATTCTGTAGCCTGCGTATTCCCCTACACCAGCATGACCTATGAACTCATCCCTGAGGGTGACTCCACGCCCTCGACCAGCAATCCAGACGACCATATCGGCGACGAATTCTTCGACGTCCACGACCCTGTCCCCTCCTTCCACAACCTGCACCCATTAGCTCTTGAGGCCCAAGAGCAAGCAAGGAACGGAAATGACCTGTTTAACACGTCAACTTCCGGATTATCTAAGATGATCCTCCCAATGACCAAACATTTTCCTAAAATAATATAGTGGTGTGCGGCTTGCTACGTACCTGAAAAGAGAGCTATTATGTCTAGAAAGGGAAATGTAGTATGTTCCATAAGCAAAGAGCTCATTATGGAGCTAACAAGTACCCACGAGGAGTCGGATTTTCAGTTTGATGAGGAGGTGATGAGCAATAAGATGCAGGAGCTCCCAACAGAAGGAAGAGACGTCTTTGTTCGATTATTGTTACCGCCCGGAGGGAGCCTGCCAAACAATAGCTCCCTGTGCATCTTGGAGCTGTTTTCAGACTCGGCTAAACCCATTTTTTCGATGATCTGTGTTCTCCTCGGATACAAAAAATGACAGGGTGATAGATGACGCGGTGTTCGGTCTATTAATCATGATGAACCTTTCACAGCAGGAGAACCCGGTAAAACTAGATTGGGATAGCTTCTTGGCTCAATCAATTCATCTCTAGCTAAAAGCTTTCTCATCTAAAAAGTTGTTTCGTTTCTGCTATTTTCTTTTATACATGATCATCTTCAGCAACAAGACCCATTTTAGCAAAAACGATCTGGAAAGGGTGATATTGACATCCTCCCCGCAGGAGGATTTTTCCTTGTTCATGGATATAGTAGTGGCCGCTTTTTATACTCTACTCTTTGATGCGCCTCTGCCAAGAGTCTTTCCAGAAAGCAAGCAGTTACTCCAGCTGAATCTGAACGAGCCGATGGGCGATTGGTTTCGATTTGAGAAACATACAGAAATTTGAGGATACGGGGCAGAGTTGGCTCCATATAAGTTACCCTTGTTTCTGACCCCTCAGTTGTTCATGTTAGAGTATATTCGTCAGAGGTTTAACTGTGACGATGTGCACTTCATGAAGGGAAACAGTGCCAGGACCTTTAAGGTCCCTAATGAAGCAGGACCATTTAAAGTAAAGAGCCAAGCTACTCAAAGGGAGGTCAAGGAGTTGTTGGTTGATTACAACTTTCTGGAAAGCATGAAGTATAATTATGACCCCAAAGGTATCAATTTTCAGAAAATGCATTCAGCTCGTTCCGCTGCTTATCTCCACATACCGCATCCTTTGTTGGACAAGATGCCCAACTTGAACAGTTGGGAGGAATGCCTGGCTGCACTGAACCCTGGTAAGACCACGGACGCAGAGGTTATTCCGACACCCCTCAAGCTGGAGGCATCCGAGAAGAGAGAAAGGTCAAAACCTTCATCCTCAACCCAAAGTGAAAAATCAGGAAGTAAGGAGATTGGTACAAAGAAGTTAAAGCTGGAGGGTGTTTCTAGCTCGACCTCAAAAGGTATGTCAGCATCTACTCATGTAACACCTGTCATTTTGGAGAGTTTTACCTCTGCTACGTGGCCACAGGATCAGAAGAACCAGCCTATGGAAGGTGCTTTATTCCCTACTTCGCCTTTTAAGGCCAGCTTGTTCGAGCATTACGCTCAAATTAATGAAGATAGCACAGGCCTAAAGAAGTCCCTCTTTCCGAAGCAGGAGTTAGACGCAGGAAGACAGTCCAGGATGTTGTCTGCTCTTACTCTTAAGGAGGGAGCCTTGAAGATGGTTGTCTTAGAACAAATTGTGTCGGGGGGAAAGAAAAGTCCCTCTAATTTTAAGGCCACCCAGATAACCATAAAGCTGGATGAGATTCCATCTAGAGATACCATGGAACTGCTTGTTCGGGCATTACGCTCAAATTAATGAAGATAGCACAGGCCTGGAGAAGTCCGTCTTTCCGAAGCAGGAGTTAGATGCAGGAAGACAGTCCAGGATGTTTTCTACTCTTACTCTTAAGGAGGGAGCCTTGAAGATGGTTGTCTTAGAACAAATTGTGCTGGGGGGAAAGAAAAGTCCCTCTAATTTTAAGGCCACCCAGATAACCATAAAGCTGGATGAGATTCCATCTAGAGATACCATGGAACTGCATCGACAAACAGGAGAAGTAGTATACAGGGATTTGCGCAAATTCACCATGAGTGCTCACAGGTTGCAAGCTGCGGTGCTTAAGCTCGACAAACAATTGAAGAATGAGAAAACTTCAAATAAATCCAAACAGTTGAAAATAGCTGAACTAGAGCAGCAGGTCGTAAAAGCGGTGCAAGACCCCAGCGACCGGACTCCCCTAGAAGCTGTATTAAAGGAGAAAGATAAAGAGTTTGCAACTCTAGGAAAGAGGCTAAATATTCCTGCTACCGAACACTCGTAGACCACAGAGGTGGTTGTGATATAGACAGACCTGGAAAAATCAGTAGCCGATAGTCAAACACTCAGAGAAAGGATTATCTCATTAGAAGGCAACTTGGAAGTCGCCAGAAGGAAAAATCAAGAGATTCTTCAGCAGAAAGCAGCGTCCCTCCAGGTCTCCGTAGTCTCAGACCCCGTCGACAAATTAGTTCAAGCAATATCTGAAATGAGTCTCAAGGACGCCAAGCTCAACCAGCTGCAAGATCAGCTAAAGGCCAAGTGTGACGAGCTTTTCACTGCTAATTAGAAGCTAGCCAAGAGGGATCAACTCATCTCGCAAATACAGAAGGCTGGGGATGAGCTCCGTGCCGATATTCAGGATTTAACTAGGAGACTCACTGGAAAACCATTAATTAGAGATGACAAGACTGCAATATGGGACGAAATGGCATGGCTGGTACGTTCGCGATGGATTCATTTCAGTATAGTTCAAGAGGAATTTGAGATTTCAAGGATTACCGCACAAGATGCTCAGGCCGTAGAAAGCAGCATAGACAAGAAGGATGAGGTTTCCCGAGAAGTAATTGAGTTCCTTAATGAGAAAACATTCGAAGAAATACAAGCTTATTCCATCAAAGATCGTACTAATATAGTAATGGATGCTAACAAGGTAATTACTAAGGTGTCACTGGCCTAGAACGTGGCAGATATGGCCGCTCAGCTGAAGCATGATGTGCATATTTTTAAAGAGCAGTTCCAAACAGTTTTCACGCTGGGCCTCCCATCTCTCTAGGACGAAAATGGTGATCTGTACCCAGAAAGGGATTACCTTTCCCAAATGGCAGAAGCACGAAATTCTAAAATCCATCTGACAAATACTCTTCAGGAACTCAGTGGAAAGGAAGTGGTTGATAGACTACACTCTAATTTCGAGATACTAAATTTCCTTCATGTTATTTACAAATGCTTACATAAAGCTTCTTTCGAACACTGCACTGATTTAGATTCAGCCATAAGGGAACTCAAGTACTACACCTTCCCAGTGGATAAGCAGTGGAAGGCCATCTCCAAGTTTATCATGGTCAAGAAGTCAGAGCGGTTTACTAAGGATCAAGAAAAATCCGCAGCTTCAACTAAACAGCCCACGGCCGAAACATCCTCTAGTCAGCACGACATACCTCTACTGCAAGCAAGAGGGTCCCAGACTCACTGATCAGTCGTAGTCCTTAAGGTTGTTTAGTTTTTGTAACAGATTTTGGTTGAGAATCATGAATAGACTTTATTAAGCCGTTGGCCTGCAACAACTTTTGTAATATCTTATATTTTTATTTTCTTAAGCCGTTGGGACGGAACAATTTTGAAGACGTGTCTCGTTTTAGTATAGAATAGAAATAATATATAAGGCCAAAAAGGAATTGGCCAAAATTTCGACTCTCTTGTGTAAGAAGTATTACTTCTATATTGCATAGTTTGATCAATACAGAAAGAAACATATTATTGCCCTATCTTGGAGCTTGATGGATTCAAAGTTTTGATGTGCACAGTTAGTAACTTCTATTGTTTTTCAGCTCTTCCATTTATGTATGACTGCAGAGCTGTTCTGAATGTTATATGAGTGCTTATGCTTAAATGTATTTCTTCTAAGAGGATTAGTAATTGAAGTATTCATATTGATTTGTCTTAAAGTGATATTCTTGTATTACTCAGTGGCGTTCTGTGTTCATTTTGTTAAGGCTGTTGAATTTTTCTCCCAGGCTCAACACATCATGTTGTAAATGTAGGATAAAGCTTTACTTTCACAATACCTTTATCTTGCATCATTTCATTTTCTATTTACCACTCAAAGTCTGATTTCTTGGCACATTGAAACACTACCCATTCATATTTCAAGATTGGAATTCTACATTTTTTTCTGTTAGCTATGTTTTGATTCAGTAAATTTTTCAGAAGTGATTGTTGATGCCCAGGCACGGTTCGAAAGACGGCCTTAGAACGTCTCTGGGACTAACATATTTTTTGGCGTCGTTGTCGGGGACACACAAGAAGATAGATCTTCCCTGGGTATAACGACAAAATTATATGCTCTCAGTTTCATGGTGGATGAAATTGAGTTGCAGGCTGTTATCCACCTGGCGACTCCACGATATCAAACCTGGTATCTGAACGAAGACACACTCACCAGAACCCAAGCCACGAGGAATTTGTGGCCCTTGAAGACACAATTTCTTGGAGACATAGACGTGACAGAAACCAGTCTACTTCACCAAGTTATCTGTGAAGCTTCTCCTCCCCTTTGTTCGACCCCCAATTCCTTCAATCTGAATTTGTTGTCCCAACCCCAGCAAATGAACCTTTTTCCCAAAATTCCCGCATTCCCTGTGATTTTCCTAGCTTCCGAAGGATCCCCACTGCAAACGAAGAAGTTGTAGCTCATACCAATCTGCTCCATTCCCTCGTTACCTCACAAGCCATAACTACAAGTACCAGCTATCTCATGTCGATAGAAAGAGGCGAAGGGCCACCATCACCACCCAAAACCTCAATATGGGTGGCAAGCTGACATGGGCCTCTACAATTGTCCACTCCCCTGAATGATATGCCTACCCACTGCCTGAAGTTGCTCCCAAAGTATGATGGAAGCAAAGGGATATCTACTAAGGACCATGTAGACCGATTTCTGGATTTTACGGATAACATCCTGATCAAGCATGATGATGTACTTATGTGGATGTTTGCTCAAACACTAGAAGAAGAGGCCAAAAATTGGTTCAAGACTTTGCCCAATAGCTCCATCAACACAATGGAAGTCTTGGAAAACACCTTTACCAAGAAGTGGGAGATTAAACGAGACGGTCTCTATCACTTAACAGATTTTTTCGCCGTGAGGAAGAACAATTCAGAAGACATAGTTGATTTCACTGCGAGGTTTAAGAAACTCTACTCCAGAATTTGTGAGGACATTCACCCTACCGAAGCGGCAGCTCAAGTCGCTTATGCAGCTGCATTTCCCTCTAATTTCGCTATAGCATTGAGAAAGAGAATACCTCTCTCGCTTAGCGATATGCAAGAATATGCCATTGACATCGAAGGAAGTTGGAGAGCTGTTGGAGAAATTTCTCCCTACGGATAGGTAGAAACTCTCTTAGGATGAAGCAAGATGCACTGACTCTATGCTAAGACAAAAAGGAAACAAATGCTACCTTGAGTTCATGAACTAATCTTCACAACAAGATTAAATTCATTCAGAAGAGATGAAAGACGTAACTCACCTTCCAATTCGACGTTTGTCCCGCTTCTAGCTCTTGATCCCGAAGCTCCAATATAGAACCTGTTGAAATCAAAGAAAGGACAAGCGTGCAAGCTTCCAAATACCTTGAAGCAAAGATTAAGTTCAAATCTAAACTAGATACATTTCATATCAAATATCTATACAATACACATGAAATGGGAAAAACAAGACAAGTTATCTTTTATTACAAACTTGAAGAGTGCTTACAAAGGTTGCTTGATATCCAAGCCAATCCTCTAGCTCCAAGTGCTTCCTCTAGCGATCTCTGCAGAATTCTGAAGATCATAGGTTTGATGCCCCAAAAGTACTCTCTTTGGCCCATGGAAAGATTCTCTCTTATAGCACATGGGAAGGTTAACCAACAAGAGAGAAGTGTGGATCTATGGAGGGTTTAGTGGATCAGGCCAGCTAAACAAAAAAGGATTTAGGATCGAACCAAAGATGGTAATCCCAATAAAATCTCCTCGACGGTTGAGATCCCAAAATCCAAGGCAAAAAGGCTAATTTCAAACTACCACGCCCCTATAACTGAGCATAACACGGTAGTACCGCGCCCCAGAGAAGGAGCAATGCGCGGTAGTGATGACTACCGCACCCCTGTAGATGTGCAGGGAGCGGTAGTGCTTGCAAACAGGGCTAAGTTGGGTTGACAGATGGCAGAAAAAAGGTTTTGCTTTCAGTGTTCATTCAATGGTTTTCACTCTGGATGTTCAGATGATCTTTAAGGGAAACTGTCATTTAGGTCGGTAATGCAAGGATGCGACACTAATACGTAATGTGTAAATTTGAGGTATAACAGATGCCCCCTAAAGTGTGAGGTCAGAAGCGACTGATGGCCGAAAGACTTTACAAATATGGTTCGGAGATAGCATCGAGGGGAGCAACAAGGAACTGAAACAGAAACAAAATGTCAGATATACCACCGAGGCAGGCATTCCCATGCTTAGAAATAAATGACTCAAAGCATGGCTGCCAACCAATACATTGTAGATCCATGAGTACTGAGATGATATAGACTGTAGACAAATCATGGCTACTGTGAACAAGCGTAGATCCATGAGACAATAATGGCACAGCCACGACCAATACATAAGTGGATCTGTGTGACAATATAGAAAAATATCCATTGCAACCTGGACGTAATCAAAATACAAAAGGGTGTCCAAGGTCTTCTACCTGATCGCAAACGATACGAATCTAGCCATGTGATTACAAGGTGTTGAAGTCGAACATGGTAGAAACCATTTGATCACCAGTCAATGATGTGAACCGTTAACAAATGCGAGGGAAATCACCAATAATGATAATGATCCCCAAGGTATCTATAGTACATCTCAACGAAATGCAAATAAAGGAGTTGATGTCGAGCATCCGAGAGATCATTCAATCAGAGGTCAATGATGAAAACCTACTGTCAAACACGAGGAAACCTGCCATTGAGGCATGCAGGTACCAAGGTACTAGTGGTTGACTCCTAAGCCTAATTCCTGGATAGTGATTTGGTGTCGACAGGAATAGACTCGTCGAAGGTGGGCCATAATGATTCCCACATCATCGACACGAAATCAGAACAAAAGATAGTATGGACCGATGAAACAATAGAATATGTACTGACACAAAGGGAAGGTTTGACATGAAGTGGAGGTGGACTCAAGGTAATAACCCTTTGAACATATAACGGCATGAAACAGAGCTTGGAAGCAGGGACTACTTGAATAGACAGAACCACAGGAAGTGTGAACTCATAGCAATAATGAGGACGCATGATCATAATGATGACACTATCAGCAAGACTGACTACCCGAAACAAGCAAGGTGAGGATGCATGCCATGTTTAAAGGTGACGACTCACAAGCTGCCAACAAGGTAAACTTGACTCATTTTCCCATTTTCCCCCGACATGATGGACGAGTACCTCTTTGTTATTTTACGAGCTTGAGGAGGATAACAGATGCTCGGTATAGCTCATCTCATAGATAAGTCCAATATCGCATGTTTTTCGAACCTGAGAAAGGAGGGGTTCATCCCAAAGTGGGCCCTTCGATGTTGACTTTTAACGAGTCCAAGGAAGGAAAACTCGGTTGTCATTTCATGTTTAGAGAGTCTGAAAGAACTAAAGAAGACTCCAACGGTCCTTTTTCGTAAGGTTAGCCTCATCGCCCGAAAAAGGGTAAAACAACGCGGGAGATGACTCTTCTAGTCATGATTGGCTGGAGTATTCCTTTTTTGTAAGTAGTGCCCCCTAGTCCGAAAAAGGGGTAAACTATCACTAGGGAGATGATCATTCAAATCCTTTTACAAGCATGAACGAATCAATTTTGCTTGGCCATCTTTTCCTATTTTAGGATTCTGAAAAGAGCTTAAAGAGGACTCCATGTATAACTTTGTCATGGTTGATGACTGAGTACGACAAAGGAAAAGTAAACTCGGCACAGTTCCTTTTCCGTAAATAGTCTAGCGAGGCCAGATAAAGTGATAAACCTATACTCGTTAGACACACCTTTTTACTCCAATTGTTTAATGAGCACGATAATGGTATCAAAATCACTCGGAATCTTTTTCATGTTTGGATCCAGAGCACGAAAAAGGAAAAAGTAAGCTCAAGCCACTTTTCATGTTTTTAACCAGAAAACGAAAAAGTGAAAATTAAGCTCAAACACCATCTTACTGTTTTTAACAAGCTCGAAGATAGGTTGGAAGAATTCTCATGATGTCTGCTTCATTTTATAACGAGCTTGTAACAGAAAATGAACTATGCTCAGGATAATATTCATGGTTTAATGAGCTCGAAACCTAAAAAGGAAAGTATGCTCGAAAATGTTCCCAATGGCGAACTTCTTCCCGTCATGAAATCCAAAGGTTGGTACATGCCCCCAACATGATTGCTAGAAGTAAGTGACTTAGCTCCAACGTGGTGTGGAGAGGCGATTGAGTTGACTTCAACGTAACTTCCAGAGGTTGAATACATGCCCCCAAGCTTCATTTCATTCTCCTGAGATGTAGGCGGGTGAAAAGAAGGTTTAGGTACTAAGTCTACAAGGAGACTCGACTCAAAGGGAAAGTATGTGTTTCATTTTTTAATGAGCTTAACATAGGAGTAGAACTTTGCTTAGATTACTGGTTTCATTTTTTAATGAGCTTGAAGCCAATGGTAAACTCTGCTCACGGTTAAGGCCCATTGACAGGTTCCTTCCCAACATGATGACCAGAGGTTGGTAAATGCCCCCAGCATGATTGTTAACGGCTAAACATGCCCCCCAAGCTTCGTTTCGTCTGACTACTCTTCTTCCTTACCCAAAAATCCTGGCTACTAATCCGAATGTGTTCACCAGGGGGGGTAGGGAGAACCAGGACCAAGCGACCCAGGCAGATGGAATGAAGGTTCAAATCCTAACTCTAGCGAGAGACTCGAACAAATGGAAGGGAGATCTATTTCATTTTTACACAAGCTTGAAATAGATAATAACAATGCTTGAAAGGGTCCTTTTTATTTTTTAATGAGCTTAAAACAGAAAGAAATTATGCTCGAAGGTAGTTTCATTTTTACGCAAGCTTGAAACTGAACATAAACTATGCTTGGGATTGGTTTCGTTTTTACACAAGCTTAAAACCAAAAGTAAATTGTGCTTGAGGGTCGGTTTCATTTTTTAATGAGCTTGAAACAGAGAATAAACTATGCTCATGGGTAGTTTCATTTTTACGCAAGCTTGAAACCGAACGTAAACTATGCTTGGGATTGGTTTCATTTTTACACAAGCTTAAAACCAAAAGTAAACTATGCTCGAAGGTAGTTTCATTTTTACGCAAGCTTGAAACTGAACGTAAACTATGCTTGGGATTGGTTTCATTTTTACACAAGCTTAAAACCAAAAGTAAACTGTGCTTGAGGGTCGGTTTCATTTTTTAATGAACTTGAAACAGAGAATAAACTATGCTCGTGGGAACCTATTTCATTTTTTAACGAGCTTGACATAGAAAGAGAACTATGCTCATAGGAACCTATTTCATTTTTTAACGAGCTTGACATAGAAAAGGAACTATGCTCATAATGATGGTTGGTTTCATTTTTACACAAGCTTAAAACCAAAAGTAAACTATGCTTGAAAGGATGGTTGGTTTCATTTTTACACAAGCTTAAAACCAACAGTAAACTAGGCTTGAAATGATGGTTGGTTTCATTTTTACACAAGCTTAAAACCAAAAGTAAACTATGCTTGCGAAAATGGTTTCATTTTTTAACGAGCTTGACACCGAAATAGAACTTTGCTCCAATGCCCCCCCCTTAGGGGGAAGAAACCACTAAAACATGTGGAACATTTAGGGAAGTCTGGTGACTAGGAGTCATGCGATGAGTGGGCGTCACAAAGGAAAGCTGATCGATGGTCACAACATTCCCATGATGGGGAAAATACATCACTCGAAAGAGTGAGGACACTACATCCTTCATGGCATGGACGTAATCGCGTCCAAGGAGTAGATTAAAATTTAAGGGACCTTGGACGACCATAACATCAATACAGACAGTTTTCCCTCCCAAAGTGATAGGTAACTGGGGAAGGGACCCTAAAGGTCCAGTAGGCCTTCTATTGAAAGCCAGTATCTGGTCAGTGACAGGCACAAGCCGAGGAGAACCTAAGGCTTGCCAAGCAGTTGAGGATAGAATACTAACAAAAGCTCCTTCATCAACTATCGTACGAAAAATTTCTTTATCGAAAACTCCTACAGATATTTGAAAAGGAACACTCGAAGGAAGACGAGATTCTGTTAGACCATTCCAATCAAAGAAAATGACCTCAGTACTTGGAGGGGGTCTCGCAGAAAGGGACAGGGTTTCCCCTTGCCGAGGACATTCTGAACCGATAAGGAAAACATCAGCGGTTTCCAATTCACTCTCGCTTGGAAGATAAGAATGAGATGAAGATTGTGTCAAGATGACTGCTTCAGTCTGGACTTTCTTCAATGAAAGGGCGGGATCGAGTGGAGATGACAGTGACTCGATCACTTCACTCTCGGAAGGGAGAGTGGGATCAATTGCAGATGAAACTAAATTGATCACTTGGCCAACCAGCGGGGGGTCGAGGGACAACTTACTATCGTTTGTTGGAAGCACCGGTTGAGAACTAGTAATATCTTCCAACCACCGCGAGGCTTCGCCCATGCTCGGACAAAGGAAAGTACAGTGCATACCCTTGCATATAAAACAGGGATATAGGACTTTATCCTTCTGACCCTTCACCAAGGGGTCACTGGTTGAGGAAGTGTTATCAACATGATGGTCAGAGGTTGACGATACAATTGGTTTGGGGTTTTTAGACCACACTTTTGACACACGGGAAAAACCAGGGAAATCCTTGAGAAGGTGATCACCCTTGCAGAGTTTGCAGGGGAACTTGGGCTGACGAGGTGTTTTCGTAGAATGAGTGCCATTAAGGGAAACCGGTTTACGCTTGGTCTCTTCCTTATCCTTCTTCATCTTAACTTTCCTTTTCTTCTTCTTCTTATCCTCACGATTACTAGCACTATTGCTTTGATCAGGCGAGGAAGAAGGAACGGAAGAAGATTCATCCGACGAAGAAGGGGAAGGATTAGTTTGGGATTGACTCTCTCGTGGTGGAGAATTAACATTCGAAACATTGGGTGCAATCGGAATTACCGGATTGAATAACCATACCGGTAATCCTATGGTTAATCCAGGAATATTTAACGTGGCAATAAAGGGAGGACCAATATCTCCAACGGGAGGAAAAGTAAAAGGTACCCCTTGAAAAGGGGTCTCCGGATTGGTAGTCCCAAAAGGAGCATGGGTGCATGGAGGTGGATTCTCCATGGAACAAAACTAAGTGATGTGGACGAAGTCTTGTTAAAAAGAACTCAAAAACCCTCAGGAAACCGAGCATGCGAAAGGGGAGATAGGAAAAGACAAGGCTCACAGGCCAAAAGAGTAAGCTCAAAAAACTATACTGAGGCCGCTGCCATAGTAAGTGAGCTGTACAACAAAATGGCCAGAATGCCAACAAGCAGCCCTACAAAGAAAAAAACCCTCTACAATATAGCAAGCAAAACCTCCTAACTAAGAGCTGGAGACCTCAACAAATTGTATCCTTCGCAAGGTGATGAAATCCAAGTCGAACAATACAAGATGAGAGACCAATAATGGAAGGATATCCCTCTACCGAAAGGGATCCCGGGTAAAGAGCCCTAGAAGAAAAGTCACTAAGCTACCTCGTTCATGACACATTGGAAAAGGTTTTCGGTGCTTCTGCCTTATCACCCTTGTATTACTATGAATACAAGGAAGACAATGATCGATGTTGCCTTAGGGCTAAGTAGAGTGCGGCATTCCACAGAGTTCATCCAGTTCTCAATCTCGCGGCGGTTTAACCCCTAAAAGTGTGAAACAGTCAGGAGGCCCCTCCACAAACTGGTGTATGACCGTGTCAACAAATACTACAGGATTTTAGTTCCCTAAAGACAACAACTATGTCTCAGATGAAAAATGACAAGGGGGAATTATTTTGATGCCTATCCCCGGTGTCCTACCTAACTACCAAATTCTTTTATTTCCTCAAGTGAGGTTAATGTTGGTTTAGTTAGGGAGATTAATTTTAGAGGCTATCTTACACAATCGGGTTATGGAAGTGCAACTTGATAGTGTTGTGACGAATCAAACCATGCAAATGAAGATGAATCAAAATGAGCCTGTCTCTTCGATGAACACTAGCTAAAGTAAGAAAGAATTCTTTCCGTTCCCAATATGTGCAAACCAATGCACATGAAATTTTATTTCTTTTCAAAATGATAGAAAGAAGTAAAATATGTACCCAAGACTAACCCAAAGTAATGAAAAAGTTCTTCATATGAACACCAAACGTAATGATTCTAATCCATTTCCTATCTTTTTACACTTGAAAAAGACACATCCAAGCTACGGAAAGAAAGATTCTACAAATGCTTCCAATCAAATGCAAGACAAAGAGAAGAACCTAATAATATCGTCTAACTCAAATGCACATATGATATGAAACAAGCATTTCTTCTTCTTATGAATTTGAGACCAAGAATTGCAAATGATCAAATTAAAGCAAGAAGAACATATATTTTTTCCAATTTCGTGAATATAGCAAAAGAGTGACAAGACCAAGCTTCTCTTTGGACTAAAGCGGAGACAAGGAATCAATATTTCCAAACAATCATTAGATAGGATGTAAAGGAAATAAGATGCCAAGCAATCCAAACACACTAAACCAAAAAATGATCTCAAAACCTTAATATGGGTCAAAACGACTATAGGATGCACGATTCATGGCCCCCTCGGCCATGAGGGGGAATTTTTTTTTCAAAAATAGAACCCATTTCGCTTAAAAATGCAAGAAAAACACTAATGTTTACTCAAAGGGCCAACATGGATCCAAATCTCGAAAAGACCCAAAAAATAACCAAACAAACCAAATAAACACACTTTCCAGGAACTACCGCAGGCTTGCAGGCAAACTGGGAGCGGTACTGATAGACTACCGCGCTCTAAATAATGCTTAAGGCGCGGTACTGCTAGACTATCGTGCTCTAGACAGTGGTTAAGGCGCAGTACTACCTCTCTGTAGGCAGTTACGGGGGTGCGGTAGTGTGTGAACAGGGGGAAAGAGGCGGAATTTTGAGAAAAGATTTTGACTTTTCAAGGGTTCGTCAACCCAGAGGACTTACTGATTTGTAATAGAAGTCTAATGCAGAGAACAGGGAAGTGAATGAGAGTGAAAGAACCCAATTCTTACAATCAATGAGTGAAATTGAAAGCAAACTTCACAAGCAAAGAAAATGGTTTCAAGTCCCCAGCGGAGTCGCCAGTTTTTGTTGGAGAAATTTCTCCCTACGGATACATAGAACTCTCTTAGGATAAAGCAGGATGCACTGACTCTATGCTAAAACAAAAAGGAAACAAATGCTACCTTGAGTTCCTGAACTAATCTTCACAACAAGATTAAATGCATTCAGAAGAGATGAAAGACGTAACTCACCTTCCAATTCAACGTTTGTCCCGCTTCTAGCTCTTGATCCCGAAGCTCCAATATAGAACCTGTTGAAATAAAACAAAGGACAAGCGTGCAAGCTTCCAAATACCTTGAAGCAAATATTAAGTTCAAATCTAAACTAGATACATTTCATACCAAAGATCTATACAATACACATAAAATGGAAAAAACAAGACAAGTTATCTTTTATTACAAACTTGAAGAGTGCTTACAAAGGTTGCTTGATATCCAAGCCAATCCTCCAGCTCCAAGTGCTTCCTCTAGCTATCAATGCAGAAGTCTGAAGATCATAGGTTTGATGCCCCAAAAGTCCTCTCTTTGGCCCATGGAAAGCTTCTCTCTTATAGCACATGGGAAGGTTAACCAACAAGAGAGAAGTGTGGATCTATGGAGGGTTTAGTGGATCAGGCCATCTAAACAAAGAAGGAGTTAGGATCGAACCAAATATGGTAATGCCAATAAAATCTCCTCGAAGGTTGAGATCCCAAAATCCAAGGCAAAAAGGCTAATTTCATACTACCGCGCCCGTATAACTGAGCATAATGCGGTATTACTGTGCCCCAGAGAAGGAGCGACGAGCTGTAGTGATGACTACCGCACCCCTGTAGATGTGTAGGGAGCGGTAGTGCTTGCAAACAGGGCTAAGTTGGGTTGATAGATGGCAGAAAAAAGGTTTTGCTTTCAGTGTTCAATCAATGGTTTTCACTCTGGATGTTCAAATGATCTTTAAGGGAAATTGTCATTTAGGTCGATAATGCAAGGATGCAACACCAATACGTAATGTGTAAATTTGAGGTATAACAAGAGCGGGAGGAAAAAAGGAAATGATTAGAAAGAACGAACCTAAAGTTAAGAGAAGGCCCAAGGAAAAATACGTTGCTTCATAAATAAGAGACTCTTGGGGCGCAAAGATCGACGAGATGACCCAGGTTATCAAGAGTCTGGAAAATAAAATTTCTAAGATGGAATTAGGTAAAAGAAGTCTTAACAAGCAGTCATTGACCTGACCTATTATATGTTACGAGCGCCCTCCTAATCCTCGAATGGTATACAAAAAGAAAGAAAATGAAGAACAACCATTAAAGCCACCTATTCTCAGGAAAAAGAATGGGCCGAAAGTCCGGCAGAAGTACTTCAGGAAGGGTTCAATGAACACATAAACTGGATGGAAAAAAATCCTTCCCCTATGCACCTCACTAAAGAGGATTATGAATCTTCATACACATATAAACAGAATGCCTCAGAGATTATGAACTCATGAGAAAGGGATAAAATCCTGGGTCATAGATTCTTGCATAATGATTTGTCAAGAGACCCAGAAAAGAGATGCGACGAGAGGTCAACACCCAATTTGACATATGAATCAAATATAGCTCCACCCAAGAATCCACCTCAGAGAGTGGCTCAGGTTGACACTTGTCAAGGAAACTCTGTCGCTTTTGATCTAGAACATGAATTTAGTAAGCTAAAAGTAGCTATTCCCCTCACTGAATTGATGAAGAATCCATTATATCGAAAAAGTATTAAAGGTCTGTTGCTCAAGGCTAGGAAGGGTGAGGAGCATGATCCTATAATTCTAGTGATCAAGCCCCATTTTTTCAGTGTAATCCTCACATTGAGGATCAGGAAACATCCATTGCTCCCTTTTTTATCACCCTGAGAGTACACAAAAAGTTGCTTCACAATTGCATGCTGGACTCTGGAGCGTCTCATAATCTGATGCCTAGAGTAATCATGGAACAACTAGGACTGAAAGTTAACAGACCGTGTCACGACCTCTATAGTTTTGATTCGATAGAAGTAAAATGTATAGGCACGATAGCGGGATTAACAGACATTCTTGCTCATCTGCCAGATAGAAGTGTGAAAATGGATGTTGTAGTAGCAGATGTTCCTGCAAAGTACGGCATGATGTTATCAAGTGATTATTGATTCCCAGGAAGAGTTCTAAAGACATCCTTAGAACGTCTCTGGGACTAACAGGACACATTGCAACAAAGGATCCCTAAGAAAAATTTACAAGGTCACTGAAGAGCCCTATATTAAGGAACATCCAGCCCTTGAAGAGACTTATATTGATTAAAGTTGGATCCTCCCTTGTTGAATAAGACAAGATTGAACTTGATATGGCCCTCATGCAGAAAGCTAAAGAGAAGGGCATTTCTCTTTTATTGTCAATAGATGTAATAATTGCAGACAAATTTGTTGTTGATGCAAATAGCAAGGTTTGTTTTCTTTCATTGAAATTATAAACAATTGCGACTTAAAAGCAACAAATAACTGAGCTATTTTTTGGATTTTCAAGTGAACTTAATTTTAATTAAAGGCTTCAATTTACTTGCGTGAATCTCGACTAAATTGTAGTAGCGGGTTTATCCTTTCCTTATTCCTTGTATATGGTTTTTAGTTGGTAGCAATGCAAAATCCCTAAAAAAATCTCAAATTCGGTGTGTCCCAGATGTTCATGGTAGGATTGCTAGTGGATTGTCAGTGCCTCCCTTATAAGAGTGTTTGTTGGTAGTGGTTAACTTTGTCCATCATTAAGAGTCTAAGTGCGGCATTTAACAGCTCTGGATTTACCTATTTTTATTCATTGGCAGAGTGTAAGAAATTAAATGGGCATGGTATATGTACTAGCATAGATCCATATTAAACCTATATCTATCAAGCATCAACAAGGATCCAATTTCTTGATGTGTAATTTTTTTATCTTAAATTTTGTACACATCCAGAAAATAATAATAATCATAATAACCAAAATATATATAGATAGATAGATAGATATAGATATATATGTGTGTGTGTGTGTGTGTGTGTGTGTGTGTGTGTGTGTGTGTGTGTGTGTGTTATTTTATGAGTGGACATGGATTTTTTAATTGCTTTTCATTACTTTTCATTTGGTTTTATTTTTTTATTTTATGATCCAACATGAATTTTTTAATTACTTTTTTTTTTTTTTTGGTAAGTAACGTACATTACGTTACGTTACGTTACATGACAACATCTCCCCCATACTAGGTTGTAGAGAACCTCCCTCTCGGTGAAATAATGTATCTTTTAAAAGCATGCCTAAGAATGTCAAGGGCCAAGGTAACATGATACCATGATTTCTCCTTATTTCCTTTGATATTACATGCTCTGTCTTAGAACTATTGGGCCATTGAATCAATGTCTACATGTGATTTGGGCCTTTGCAACCTAGACAATTGAAATGGCCCTTAGGAGCAGTTGTCAATAGGGTGTTGACACGAGCCATGGGGCAATGGCCCTTCCCTTCTTATTTTTTGAGGACATTATTTGGCTTGGCATTGGCATATTAATCGTGGTGGACAATGATGGCTACTCTTCTATTTTGAATGGTGGCCAGGATGTTACTCTTCCTTGGCCTTCATAGTCTTGGTTGATTTGTAGAGGACCTATCATAGTGTAACATCGTCACTGAGATGTGTTTTTTTCATAGATTATTATCCATTTAATCTTACGGTTTACCCTTTTGGGTTCTCTAACTTTTTCTCTATTTTATTCTCTACTCTTTCTTTCTTTCTCGTGCGAATTCCATAAACAGTGAGATTTTTCTCATTTTTCCCTCAGAAGTGAGATTTTTCTCATGTTTCTCTATTTTTTTGGATTTCCATGTGTGTTTGAAGTTTATGAGTGTGTTGGACTTCTCTTTGGTCCCTTAGAAATTTTATGGGTGGTGTTCGAATAGTTTAGCTTGCATTTTGAGTTAAAATAAAGTGAAAAGTTTGAAAAGTGTCCTTGTTTCATTTTTCTTTCATTTTTTTATGGATTTGGTAGACCTTGAAACTGAAAGCCTAGAGCGTAGACTTACAGTTTATGTCTCTGATTGCACTATTTGGATGCAATAATTTGGCTTCACCAAACTTTGTTGCCTAGTAAACGTGGTTGCTTGTTTGAATCTAAATAACTTGTGTTTACGTGTTTCTTCTCGAACTTGATTGATTTAAGACTCTAGTGATTGAATCTCCTTTCATTTGAAGTGATAGGAATATTGTTAGTTTTTCAACCCTTAAACAAATGTGATTAGAAATCTTCAGTTTAATTATTCACTTTCAAATTTTAACCAGCAAACATAAATATTGCAAGTCTGAAACATTAAACAACTGTAATACACTATATAAGCTCATTGAAAATACACAATGGAATAAATCACATAACCACATAGTACACAAAATACACCCTGGAAACCCCAATCCCTGGGGAAAACCAACAAATATTGTCTTCTTTTATTATGTGAATCACATAATGCTTTAGCACTTACAGTCTTCGAAAAAACATTGATAACTTAGTTGGATACCAAAAAAATCTCTTCGGACCACTTGCAACATGTCCCTAAGACCCTATCACACCCAAGATAGTTGAACACTCAACTAGCATCCTCTTCCTTCAGGTTGTACATCCAGTCATACATATCCACACATAAATGTATGGACTCTTCTATGGTTGCTTCAAACCCTTGGTGACCACGTGCAACTGGGAAAAGGAATTATACGCCCTCTCTTGCTGACAGGGAGACTCAAAATCATCACAGACTAATTGTGCTTAAAACCTTCAACCACTCTCAGACAATCTCATCTTGAGACAATCCCTCTCTCCAAATCCTCTAATAAAATACCTCTCTTAGATATGATCAGTACTCATTGATCAAACTCCCTCAATATGTCTCACTAACTCTCCCTCTGAGTCTTTTATAATATTCACTTTATCCAAATACCACGGGCCCTCAAATACCATGGGCCCTCCAATACCATGGGATAATTGACCTTTTACATAAAGTATTATAAAGGTCACTTTTACAAAGAGAGTTACAATTTGAGGATATTTCCACGTGCCAGACACAAGACAATGTAGAAGCACCTATCCTCAATACAAACTTCAACAAATTCCATGTGCTAGACACAAGCCAATGTAGAACCACCTATCCTCACTACAAATTTCAACACTCCCTCTTAATGAGGAAGGTGTTCTGCACCACCCCCAACTTGTCCCTAAAGAACTCAAACATGCCCTTAGGAAATCCTTTGGTGAGGATGTCTACAACCTTCTCATATGTGGAAATGTACTGGAGCTTCATAAATCCTCTCTGAACTCTATCCCTTATGAAATGATACTTGATCTCGATGTGCTTTGAATGATCATGAAACAATGGATTCTCATAAGCTTGATGCAACTCTGATTATCACAGCAAATGAGTCTGAGGTCCAATTCTAAACTAAATAAACCTTTGAGCATCTTGTGAATCCATATGGACTCACAAATTGCCAAACTGAATTCCATGTACTCGTCGTATGTAGAAATAAGTGCCACTGAATTCTACTCCCTACTGATCCAAGAAACAACTCCTGACCCTGAGCTAAAACAACACCCTAAGGTTCTTTTCTTGTCCATTTCACTACCTTCCCAGTTGGAATCTATGCAACCCACTAACTGCACTCCATCACCTTGAACATTCCTGATTCCATACTCCATTGTACCTCTCAAATACCTAAGCACATGCTTTGCTACTATACAGTACACCCTCCTGAGCTCCACCATGTACTTGATGAGGGTGTTCACAGCAAAACAAATATCTAGTCGGGTGTTGACCAGATACACCAAAGAACCAATCAATTGTTTGTACATCGTGGAATCCACCAACTCTGGATTAGAAGCATTCATCTTCTTCAAGTTGGTGATCATGGGCATAGTCATGGGCTTGCAGTCCTCCATCATGAATCTCCTCAGAATTTCAACTGCATAGTTTCCTTGACCAAATAAAATCTCACCTTCATGTTGCCACACATCCAATCCCAGAAAATAGTGCATCAGTCCCAAGTCCTTCATCTCGGACTCCTTCGCAAGGTCCCTCTTGCATCTTGTTATGAGCTTCTTAGATCCTATTAGAAATAGGTCATCCACATATAGTACAAGAATGAGTGGATCATCACCAACCAACAAGAAGGATAGGTTGGAATCCACCTCTCTATTGATGAAGCCCATACTCAACGGATAATTGTCGATCCTTGAATACCAAGCTCTAGGTGCCTACTTGAACCCATACAGAGCCTTCTTCAACCTGCACACATGAGAATCCCTCCCGTGTACCTCAAAACCTTGATGCTACTCTATATACACTTCCTCCTCAATCACCCCATTGAGGAACGTTGTCTTCACATCCATTTGATGTATCCTCCACCCCATATTTGAGGCAATAGACATGAAATATCTAATGGAAGTATATATGGAAAGAGGAGAAAAGGTCTCCTCATAATCAACTCCCTCTTTCTAGGAGAACCCCCTTGCCACAAACCTTGCCTTGAACTTCTCCACGCTGCCATTTGCAGCATGCTTGATCTTATAAATTTACTTGGAGCTCACCATTGACTTTCCCTCTGATATAGGAACTATATCCCATACATCATTCTTCATGATGGAATAATACTCCTCCACCATGTTATCTTTCCACACTTGCTGGTATGGAGCCTCCTCAAAGCTGGAAGGCTCAAAATCAATAATGTTGCTTACTAGTGCCATATAGCTGGAAAATCTATGCGGTGATCTTCTCATCCTGATTGAAGTCCTTGGATCATCCACTAGCTCCTATGCCTCCATCAAGATTCGCTTTTCCCACTTTGGCTTCTTCTTCCTAGAAGATTCGACTGAGGTGAATTGATCATCCTTCTCCTCCTCATGATCATGCTTCTCACCTTGCACACTCGTCGAGGTACCTATAACTTGTGATGGTGGTCTAACCTCTACCTTTGGTGCTACCTACTCCTGAGTTTCTGGTTTAACTTGCATGGATCCACAAGACTTCCTCAAATCCATTTCCTCCTCAAATATCACATCCCTCCGCAGCAATGTCTTTTTTAGTGTTGTACCCAACGAAAATTCTCTTCTCAGCTGCTACCTCAAGCTTTGTCACATTCTCAACTGGAACATGACAGTATACTAAACACCCAAAGATGCAAAGATGTCCAATCTATGGTTTCTCCCTATGAATGCCTCTTCAATATTCATATTTCCCAATACTTTGTGTGGGCTCCTATTCTACAGATAAACTACAGTGTTGCAAGTTTCTACCCATATAAACATAAGCAAATCCTTATCATATAGCATACCCTTTATTTCCCCAATGATCCCTATGTTCTTCCTCTTAGAGACTCCATTTTTTTATTGGTTATACGATACTGTTAGCCCCCTCTTGATCCCAATATCTACATGGAACTTCTTGAAGGCATTCGAGGTGTACTCACCTCCATTATTTGTTCTGAGCACCTTGATCCTCTTCCCAGTTGGATTCTCCACAAGATATTTGAACTCTCAGAACCATGTGAAGACTTCTCCAGATTCCTTTCTCTTCAAGAAATAGATCCAGGTATTCATGGAATGGTCATCTATGAATCTCACATAATACCTGAACACTCCAATACACACAGCTGACATGGTCCCATAAATATCTAAATGGATCAAATCCAATATCCCCTTAGACCTATTATCACTCCTAGGAAAGGAAGTCTTGGCGTACTTTCTCGTGGAATGCCCTTTGCATACACTGTTATGGTTTGTATTGAAAGAGGGAAAACCAGTTGCTAATTCCCTGAGTACTTTGAGTGCTCCATGATGTAAATGTGCCATCCATCTATGTCATAGCTCACCATCATGACTATTGTTGTTCCTACTCACCAACGCACAAGCTGGTTGGAATTGGAGTCTCTAAAACTTGTTGCTCCTAACTCCAATCACCTTTGTTGAGTTGAAGCTAGATCCCTTAGGATGGATATCAACTTTCCCATCCCGAAAAAGTTAACTCAAACCCTTTTTCCTCCAAGAATGAAACTGAAATCGGATTCTTATGCAACCCTAGTACATATAGTACGTAGTTCACCAGTAATGCCTTCATAGACTCCCTCTGAAACTTTACAGTCTTTGTGCCTGCTGGACTATACTTGGATTTGTCCCCAAGCTCAATGTGGAAGTTAGAGCTATGCTCCTCTAGAATGGTGAAAAATCCACGTACTCTAGTCATGTGACATTAAGCACCACTGTCAATGTACCACATACCAGTGGACATTGAGCTAGAAAGACATGCGACGAGTGATGACTCATCCTCAAATGTAGTTGTATGATCTTGTGAGGTATCCCTACCACTGGTGGATGCCCCATCCAACTAGTCCTATCTCCTTAACCTGGTAGACATCCTGTCCAGATCTGAAAAACCACAACAACATAATCTTATGCAATCCCTATAGAATCTGTAACTCAGTCTTAAGGAAAAAATTTTGTAACTCAGACGTTATTTCTCCAAATTTGTTCCAACAGATTCATAAGATCCTGGCACTATTAAATCATCCCTATGCTATCCGTTCGTATGGCACTGTACGGATCTAGTATGGCTTCTGTACCTACAGATATTCGTGCTAAAACAAAGGGTTAATCCCTTCACTCTTATCTTGAGATTACATTGTAGTTATTTCAGAGAACGCACTCTAATATCATGTTAGTTTTTAAACCCTTAAACATATCTTATTAGCAGTCTTCAGTTTAATTATTCACTTTCAAATTTTAACCAGCAAACATAAATATTGCATGTCTAAAATATTAAACAACTGTAACAAACTATCTAAACTAACTGAAATTGCATAACAGAAGAGATCACATAACCACACAATACACCCTGGAAACCCCAATCCATGGGGAAAACCAACAAATAATTGTCTTCTTTTATTATGTGAATTACAGAATGTTTCAGCACTTACAGTCTTCAAAGAAAACGGTGATAACTTAGTTGGATACCAATAGAATCTCTCCGGAACACTTGCAACAGGTCCCTGACACCCTAGCACATCCAAGATAGTTGAACGTTCAGCTAGTTCCCTCCACCTTTGGAGTCGTATAGAGCCGTATGAAAATGTAGAGACTCTTATGTGGCTCCTTCAAACCCTTGGTGACCATGTGTAGCTGGGAAAAGGACTTATACGCACGCTCTTGCTGACAAGGAGACTCAAATTCCTCACGGACTAATTGTGCTCAAAACCCTCAACCACTCAGACAATCTCAGCTTAAGAGAATCCCTCTCCAAATCCTCTAAGAGAATCCCTCTCTTAGATCTAATCAATCATTGATCAAAATCCCTCAATATGTCTCACTAACTCTCCCTCATACTCTTTTACAATATTCACTTTATGCAAATACCATGGGCTCAATACCATGGGCTAATTGACCTTTTACATAAAGTATTATAAAGGTAATTTGTACAAAGAGAGTTACAATTTGACAATACTTCCACATGCTAGACACAAGCCAACGTAGAAGCACATATCATCACTACAAACTTCAACAACTTCCACATGCTAGACACAAGCCAACATAGAAGCACCTATCCTCACTACAAACTTCAAAAAATATCAAATCTCTTTTAAATTGTTTGAAAGACTTTAATAGGTGTCTCGGGGTCCATTCTTAACTAATCTCTTTCAAAAGAAGCCCCTGAAAACTTACTACCTTTTTGAGTTTTTTACTTGTTTAAGCTTGATTAAGTCTCCATTTGCACCTTGTCTTAGTCAAGAGCATGAACATTCGCACTTTTGAAGAGGACCCAAGTGTGAATGCACATTACCATTTGCACCTCTCTTGAATATTGGGCGCAAATCCCTGGTTAGGCTCAAAAAATAAAAATAAAAATAATTATTGGTTTTTTAGGTTTTATCAGGTCTAGTGGGGATCTGGGTCTTTCTTAGATTTTCCACATTATGAATTTTAAGCCTTCAAAATCATCATTTTGTGTGTTTTTCGATTAGGCCTCGAAAGAAAATGAAAATTGGATTTTACATGGAATCATTGTTTTCTTTCGGTTCATTTAGGAATTGTTTGGGCATTTTGATTTTTTGGGGAATGTTTTTAGAAAAGAAAAGTTTATATTGCTTTCATTGACATTATCTCATGATAATCATAAAGAATTGGTTGCTTTGGTTATAGTAATTTCCTTAAAAATTTGTATCTTGCTTATAATTTTGAAAGGTTGTGCTTGGTTTTTCTTTCTTTTTGAAAGTTGTTTATAGTCAAATAACTATTTCAAAAGCTTAAATGGTATTTTTTGTTTGCAAGTAGTATTTTTTTATTTTATTTTCAATTGAGAACATATGTAAGTTTTAAACATGTGCAGAGAAGCAAAGCATACATATTATTTTAAGCAAAATAGAAATTACACCATAGCATTCACAGATAATACACAGATATTTACCCTGGAAACCCTTAACCAGGAAAACCAACAAAACATAGGGTTGCACATCTTATTTTCTATTTTTCATTATTAACCACTCACAATACAAATATAGGTATTCTGCAATATCCAAAACCCTAATTCATTAACCCGGATTAGAAATAGACCATAATCCCTTAACCAGAATTAAATTAGGTATTTTTAGAAAAAACCCAAAAATTTTCGCACTCACTTCGCAGAAGGGAGAGCGCTTGGTTTTTCTTTCTTTTTGAAAGTTGTTTATAGTCAAGTAACTATTTCAAAAGCTTAAGTGGTATTTTCTATTTGCAAGTAGTATATATATATATATATATATATATATATATATTTTTTTTTCAGTTGAGAATATATGCAAGTTTTAAACATGTGCAGAGAAGCAAAGCATACAAATTCTTTTAAGCAAAATATAAATTACACCACAGCATTCACACATAATACACAGAGATTTACCCTGGAAACCTTTAACCGAGAAAACCAACAAAACATAGGGTTGCACCTCTTATTTTCTCTTTTTAATTATTAACCACTCACAATGCAAATATAGGTACTCTACAACATCCAAAACCCTAATTCATTAACTCGGATTAGAAATATACCATAATCCCTTAACCGGAATTAAATTACATATTTTTAGAAGAAAAAAAAATAGCCCAAAAAAATTCGCACTCACTTCGTAGAAGGGTGAGGGCATCGGCACGCCCCCCCTATAACCCCTCCTGAGCCAGTGCTACACACAGCGCCCGGCGCATACGGTAGAGCACTAGATGGTGGGGATCATCATGTGCATGGTCAAAGATGCACCCCCCCCACACACACATGCAAAGAATATATCACCTAGCCAACAACATCATCTTTTTCACACTTCCGCATCTTTTTGAGTCACAACAACCATTAAAATAACACTTAATCTAAAATTTTCTAGATTTTTTTTATTTATAGGGTTCACCAACTAGCTTATGAATAGAGCCTTAGACTAGGGTGGAAGCAAACTCTCTGAGGCTATTTCAAACTTTGAAACTTAGGTGTTTATCATAAGGATAGGAAAATCCAATAAAGTAACGGTGTGGTCGGGAAAATCCTCTCAAATAGGTGTCATGCACGAGGTTGTGTGAGGTTAAGTTGAGGATATTACCCCTCTCGTTCCTAATTAAGCATTTGTGGGATTTTGCGTGTACGAATATTTTATCAGTACCACCTTGAGCCCCTTGTGGTGCCAATACTTTTGAGGTTTCGGGCTTAGTTACCCTTCCCATATGTACTATCTCGACCGTCGATTGTTCCCTCGGATGTCAACTGCAATTTGGTAGCCTTAGTATATTTTCTTAGGTGCCCCCTAGGTGACTATAGGGGCCTTCCTGCTGTTAGGGTTAACCTTGACTCGGGAATGAGTCAAAGTTGGTTAGGTCCAGCACATGTTTTGGGCACATGGTTTGTTGTAGCCCATGGTATTGGCCCAAGGTATTGCATGTAATAAAGCCTATAAAAGGCTTGAGGAGGCTCCATTGTAAAGTGGCCTGGAGGTGAGTGGTGGCTAGCTCACTTGGCCCAGATGGCCAGTTTGGCCATGTAATGAAGATCTTCATTGGGTGCTAGTTTTTCCCCACATGGGATTTCCAGGGTAAATTATGTGTCTATTATATGCTTGTTATTTTTTTATTTCTCTCGTAAGTTATTATGTGTATGCTCGTATAAACCTAACAAGTGGTATCAGAGCCTAGTTGTACTCGTTGAGAATGCTCTAGGTGTAAGTGTGTAGAAAAAGATCATCGTAGATCTGGTGCAGATCTGGTTGGATATGTAGATCTGTTGGTGCCACAGTTGTAGCTTGAACAATTTGCATTCGGTGAAAGGCATGAACGAGTGGATCTGAATACATAAGTGATGCCTGCATGAAGTTTGATTGTTGAATGTAGATCGGAGGAAGAAAAATGTAGATCTGTTTTGGCTAGATCTGCATGTTGAAAAATAAAATAAAAGATGGAGCGACCAATACCAAAGTAACACTGCCCAGATTTGTTGAAGAAGTTGTTGTCGTCTGTCAGAGAAAGAGCCTGTGAGTTGCATTGTTGTCCCTGTTGTTGGGTGAGGAAGATGTGATCCAATGATTACCTATGTGGGGGAAGAGATCCGTGAAGGCCGAAGAGGAAGGAGCCACCTATCTGTTGTATGCCGAACATGTTAAGCAAGGTGCCCCGGTGTACTTTGTTGTTTTTTTGGAATGGCGGATGTTTTTTTTGCAAACACTAAACCTGCTCGATATTTGGTCCATTTGTAGGACGATGGCATAGTAGAGGCACATCGCATGAAGAAAATCCCACCAAAATATTGGCACGGGAATGTTATGCAGAGCGCTTGGAAATCAATTTTTTTTTAAGTTCACGATATCACTTTGAAGTGTGAGATGAGCTTTGGTATATAAGCTTGGTTAATGGCTTTGGAATCCACATATATTCACTTTGGTGTAATCAAAGTTCTTTCAAAATGGCATTCTTTATGAAATATTTCAAAAATAAATTATGAAAAAAGTGGACGTCATATTAAAAGGGGAGTATTTTTTATAAAATTCCTTTTGAGAAAAAAAAGGTGGCTTCATTTATACATTTAGAAAAGGTCATAATGTTCCAACTAAAAATAGTCTTTTGGTTGACAAGTCTATGGAGGGTCGTAGCAAATATTTCAAAGGTGTTTGGAATGGTTATGGGACATCATGGTGAATTGAAGTTAAATTTGAGAACCTAAGAGATGTAAAAAAAAATATTGTACCTAAGTTAAAAGTGTGTGGGGTGCATGTTCGGTGGTACCCGACACCATAGCAGTTTTTTGTCCTTATGAAACTTAGCCATAGGTAAGTTTGTTTTCCTCAAGTGCTAGAAGCACAAGGTATCCTTCTTATGCATAGAGAATGGATGTTGCATCAAGCGTGGAATGAACCACTAGGTATGTACGAGGGTGGTAGGTGTACTCGTACGCTAACTTGATGTGGAATCGGAGAAGGTGAATCTTCGAGTGTAAAGAGAAGGGATGTTGCATCAAGTGTGGAATGAACTACTGGGTATGTACGAGGGTGGTAGGTGTACTCGTATGCTAACTTGATGTGGAATCAGAGAAGGTGAATCTTCGAGTGTAAAGGGGGGAATATGAGATGGTTTGATCTTAGTGTTGGGACCAAGTTTGATGAACCATGTATGCAAAGAGGATTCCTGGAGAACTGGCGGTTACAACGGCTGAGGACCCATGTAATCCGGTAGATGGATTCTTCTTTAGATGGACATCAATGACATGATTGGATGCAAGTACAAAAGGAGCATGGAAGAATATGAGCAAGAAAACGAGCATGGAATAGCAAGAGAATGAAGCAATAGATGGTGATCGTGTAGTCACCATGAAGACACATGAAAAAAAAAATTAATGGAGCAGTTTGCATGTAAAAGGGCATATGGCTGTAAGACCTGGTAAGACATGCATACCCCTAGTAACTCACTGGTAAAGTCGGGAGAAATACCTAGGTGATAGGGGGTGTATGTGAGATTCCTCTATTAAAACTTTGAGGGGGGTTGGTGATTACTCTAAGTCAAGTTTAAAGGGGGAATTGTTAGGGTTAACCTTGACTCGGGAATGAGTCAAAGTTGGTCAGGTCCAACACATGTTTTGGGCACATGGTTTGTTGTAGCCCATGGTATTGGCCCAAGGTATTGCATGTAATAAAGCCTATATAAGGCTTGAGGAGGCTCCATTGTAAAGTGGCCTGGAGGTGAGTGGTGGCTAGCTCACTTGGCTCGGATGGCCGGTTTGGCCATGTAATGAAGATCTTCATTGGGTGTTGGTTTTTCCCCGCATGGGATTTCCAGGGTAATTATGTGTCTATTATATGCTTGTTATTTTTTTTATTTCTCTCGCAAGTTATTATGTGTATGCTCATATAAACCTAACACCTGCGGTACCTTGAGAAAACATTGAGTCAAACTATCAGTAACCTTGGAGGGTGTCCCATACCTTTTTGGGAGACTTGCACCAATAAGGGTTGTTAGCGGAGGCCTTGATAACTGCTTTCGCACCTTTGTTGTTTGGTTGTGGGACTTAATCAACCCACACTGAACTTTGAAAGGCCCTTTGTTTGCTTGTTTGATATCTCTAAGATCTTTTCTAGTGGTGTGATGTTTGTGCTTAATCGACCTTTAGAGATTTCTTACTTGTTGAGTCGGAACTTATGGCTAAGGTTCTTGTGGACACCAACCAAGGGACCCCTATTCAAGGGGCTCCTTATGCTTTTCCATTTGTTGGGAACGTTGATGCTCCCTTGATGGCCACTTTGAATCTTCATGGATTCACCCCAAGGTTGTCGGTTTGGTAATTTTCCACTCTAAATGTCCTGAATGCTCTTGATGCTTCTCAAGCAAGCACTTTATGTCAAGGGCACCAAAACCTTGTGCCTTCTTCTCCAGTAACATCTTTTCCTCCTCCTTATACCTCATGCAGTGAAAGTTTTGATACTTGTAACCAACAATCTGAAAGGAATAAAAGGAGGAAGAATAGGAAGAATATGCAAAGGCAAGGGGGTAGTTCCCTAGCCTTTGGAGGTCATGTTGGGGGAAATTCCTCATCTTTGGAAGTCATGCTGAGGGTAGCTCCCTAGGCTTTGGAGTTCATGTTGTGGGAACTCATCCAGTCACTACAAGTCATACTGGTAACCTACAACCAACCTATAGAGGTCATGTTGGGAGTAAAATTTTATTCAATGCAATTCATACTAAAAGTATGTCATAAACCACTATTAGCCACATTGAAGACACATCATTGACCACTACAATTCATGTTAATGGTAAGTTACTATTCAATTCAGGTCATACTGGAGACAAGTCATCAGTCATTACAAGTCATACTGAAGACAGGAAACCAGCCGCTGCAAGTCATGTTGGGGCAAACTGCCAGTCAAAGCTAGTCATGTTGATAGTATTAATAATGTTGAGAAACCTAAATGAATAGGATGCAAACCTAAGTTTCCTTGTAAGCTTTGCAAGGGAAATCACATTATTCACTTATGCCCTGTTATTCCATAGGTACGAAGAGTGTGATCCATGTATGAAGGATCTTTTGCTCCTGAATTGTCTATAGATTCCCCACAGCCTATTCAACCTTCGGTTGATCAAGTGGTTGAACCGATGCAATAGTCATCGGTCGACCCCACTCTTCCTTTGGAGAGTGATGTGGTTGTCGTGGAAGTATTCTTCACTACCCGTTCAAAATTTTCTGGACAAGGGGGGACTCCATTCACTTTAAACGAACCCCCACCCAGTTCTATGATCATTTCCTCTGTTTGGAATAAGCTAATTGAGCCTCGCTTTCCTTCTATTGCACCTTTCTAGATGAAGGTTGGAGCCAGAGATAAGAATATTCACAATTGCGTTGTAGATGAAGGATCCTCTGTTAGTATTTTATCCGCACATGCTTGGAAAGGTGTGGGTTCTCCCAACCTTGTGTCGGTTGTTAGTCACCCGCTAGCTTTTAATAGAAGACCTAGTGAACCTTTGGTATTTCTCCCTCAATTACCTATTACATTGGGTGGAAAAACTGTCTTAGTTGATTTTATGGTTATAGAGAGCCCATTGGATTTCAAAATGCTCGTTGGGAGTGATTATTTATATGCTATGAATGTTGTGGTGTCTACTCTCTTTTGTGTGATTCATTTTCCTAACAATGGAAGCATTGTCACTATTTATCAGCTTGCATTTGTTAATCCTCCCTGTGTCTCTATTTTAGACCATATATCCCATTTGTATGTTCCCAGTGTTTCGGTAGACACTACCCCGTTACAAGTGAATTATGTGGCTTCATACCCCTCGTGTCCAACTATTACTGAGAAGAGGCCTCTACATTCATGCTTAACTTCTTGGGACATGGCTCCGGCAGTTGACCAAGTGATGAATTTGATGGGGGCATTTGAGCCTACTCTCCACCATGTTGACCCAAGTGAATGTTATGACATTTGTCCTATCTAGGATGACATATTTCCTTCAAATGAAGCTCTCCTAAAGGCTATGATTGAGTCTATAATTCCTTAGGATATTTAAGTCATTTCCAAAAATCCTCTCCCTAGATTGGACCCAGTTGCAATCAATCCAACCTTGATTTGTCTTTTGAGTCTGATCTCACTATTTATAGATCCTCAAACATTGGCATTTTTTAGTCTTTGGACTTTGCCCTTGGGATATAAGTCGATGTTCCTAATGAGTTTGATTCTATTAATACATTTTTCCACTCTTGCAATGGTGATTTTGTTCCTGTAGACTCTATTATTCATGTTATCTTTCATCTTCCTCATGAATCTAATCTTATTGATTGTAGATCCTTAAGCCTTGGAACTCTAGAGTCTTCATTGGTATCCTATGCCTTGGTTATGTCTATTGTGGAAGATGTTGCAATTGCAAATACTTCTACCAAAGTGACCTGTATCAAATCTTTCTTTTTATATTTTTTGGATATGATCTTGGTATTGTTGTTTCTTAGAGACGGGAATTTTAGTTGGATTCATGGTTGCTTAGGGATCATTTTTTGGATGTTCCTCAATCCAGTCAAATATATTCGGAAACTTGCATATAGGTTTAGACCCCCCCTCTGTTATGATGCATTTGAATCTTTTGCCACCTGAATTCGCTATAGAATCGAACATGTTGGATATTGGTGCATTAGCCATCTCTATATGCATTTTACATTAGTCCGGCAGCAGAGCCTACCTAACATGGACCACGGTAGTCAGCACCCTTTTACCATTTTGGTGCCCATGCTTAGTTTTTCTCATAGGCTTGGGAGCCTTTTTAGTTTTACCATGACTTTGAAAAGAAGCCACATGCATTTATTTCTCATATATTTATGGCCATTCCCTATAAGGCTCTCATTTTCATGTTTAAGTTGTAAATGCATTTGTATATATCCTGCTTGCGCTTCTAAGCCTACTATCAGCTTCCATCTTTCAGCTTTTTATAAGCCATCATTTATTATCTCATTACCGTTAATCCTTGTATCATTTTTCCTTTGCAACTTGACACATGTTTATCAGGAGGAAACACACCCCGAGTGTCCTTATCCTGCTCATGCTTCTTACATTATGCATATGTTTTGTTCCTTGCGCTTGGAACTAGTTCACTTGTCCCTAACACTCATTTCATTCCATGTATTATAGCATTCTTTTATTCTTTTTCAAGCTTTTTAATATGAAAAAGACAAAAAAAAAATCAAATATTAAAAAAAGAAAGGGAATGGAAAGATCTCCAATGTCTGTTTAATAGTGGCAGGTAATCAATTCATACTTGAACATATCACAACGTTTGATCCTATCAACAATTTGGATTATAGTACTTGGCCTTAGGATCTGAACCTTGATCGTAGAGTTAGTACTCCTCTGATTGGTTACTCTTCTTATCATATGGAGAATCTGGTAATGTCTCTTACATTACAGATTTATATATCATTGGTCCCTTTGTGTCAAAAGATGCCCAAGTCAATTTTTGTGCCATGCTCAATGTTCAAGGATATAGTATGTGTCGATCATTCTACAGTTTCCTTGACCTCATGTGTCGGCCATTCCTTGGTGTCAGTGGTTCTCATCATGTATCGTTGCACTCAATGTTCAGACTTGTGCTTGTGCGAAAGGTCCCAATTGACTTCTCATAGACAGGTTGTGCCTAATCATCGACGACTCATCTACTCTGAGGCATTAACCTAAAGTCATAGCACCCTGGCCATGTTTACATCATTGATAGGTAACCTTGCACTCAACAAAGGAAATTCATCATTGGTCACTGATTGAGTGGTTTCCATTAGTGTTCGACATCAAAAAATCTATTCAAATTATGGGATTCATGTCATACCTTGAATTCCATTTTCATCATTGGTGGAATTCCTCACCCTCGTCAATAGATTTCATTATCAGTTGTTGTTGAGGAGGTCTCTTTCGTGCGCAATTTTCATCTAGTGCATACAGGAGATGTACTCGGTGAATTGTTCTAGAAAAATTTGTCCCAGTCCTTTCCCAAATCAAATCAATCCTTGATACTTCCTCGTGTTGGATGATGGGGGATCCCTTAATGCCTCCCTTCCAACAGGTCTCTTCCCATCAACTTCAACTCATCTTGCTCTAGGAATGATGTCTAGAGTTTCGGTAGTACCTTGGAGCTTGCAGTCATCAGTGGTAGGTTCCCTCGCTACTGGGTAGTGTGAATACATCAATGTCTCATACTCAAGAGATTCTATAGGTGTTCGACTCCAAAGCATCTACTCACACTTGTTAGAATGTACTAGGTACATTGGTGCTCATAATCATCATCGGTGGGTTACCTCATGTTTGTTAAGGGTATACATCAATGACTGGTAATCAAACATTGTCCTCCATGTTCGACTTCAGCTCATCTATCCGCATGGGAAGGATTCATACCTTTTAGGAGGTTTGGATGGAATACTTTGGGCCAACAGTAGCATCCTCACACTTTCGTTATTGCTAGAGTTGCACAAGATTGTACCACACCTCATATGACACTAGTACCATTGGTAAAACCATCACTCAGCTAAGTTGTATATTTTTCTCATGATGCATGATGAGACATAGATCCAATGTGTATTCATTCTTGGCTATGATCTCCAGATTGACATAGATCCACTTTGTATCTATTTTTGGCTATGATCTTCTGATGGGCATGGATCCACTATGTATCCTCTTCGTGGCCATGACCCACTTATATGTCACATGGATCCACTGTGTATGTCTTTGTGGCCATGATTGTTACATCATTTACATATATGTCATAGATATGCAGTGTATATGTGTGGCATCCATGTTCTATCATCTCGAGCATGGACATATTCACACTAGCGAAAAGATTGCCTAACATACTTTTTTTGTTTCAAACACTTTGTCAAGGATGGGACTCTTGGAATCTTCGGCCATGTGTACTCTGCATCCCATTCCATTGGTTATTATAATGTATTTCATACATCATGTTCCCTTCTGACCTCTCACATTAGGGGGCATCTATTATATCTCAAATAGGCACTTATCCATATGTGACAACAATCCAAAAGATGACACTTCAAGTGTCACCGTTTGTTCACAAAAAAGGACATTTATGGATTGAAGAGTCTTGATTTAACCTCTTTTATTATGGCCCTGAACATTCAAGCAAACCTCAGCTATTCCCAAGCATCTTGAAAAGTTGTAATCCTTCATATGAGCATATCCGCACCCAATGATCATGCAGGATGCGAATCATTCGCTCCTTGTCTTTGATTTTCCAGCGAATGCAAGAAATTATTGAATTCGCACGTTGCACATTTTTTTCAACGAACCATTCGCTTGTTGCTACTGTTTTAGGTGCAAATACCTTAAAAATATGAAAAATATATTAAAAAAATCAAAAAATAAGGAATTTAGGGTGGTTTCGGGAACCACCTGCTCGATTACAACTTCCCTAACCATATGGTAGCTATCATCATTAACTATAAAAAGAAGTGAGATAGACCAAATTGGGGGACCCTGGTCATAGTAATGTTATGTTGGAGAATTTAATTACCTATTATTCCCTTTTCCCTTCCTATTGTTGATCATCATCACTGATCTTATATCCCTATGTTGAAACTATTGCCCTAAAGTGGTTTCTACCCCTATGCATGTGGAGTTTTGGAATGGGATTCATGGAGAACATGAGCAGAAGTGACGTGGACCTCTAGTTTTGATGAGGTGCCGAGCGGAACATGGTATGATTTGTATTGTTTCTGTCATTTAATAAATATTGAACATCTTTCCCTTCCCTATATGTTGTGTTTATCATTGCATCAAATTTGGTCATATTTGACTTATGTTTTGATGTGGATTTGATTAACTAGTTTCATTTCCATATCTTATGTTGATTTCAATAATCTCTTTATGTAGCCAAATTTGTTTGAGGAAGGTATTTTGTTTGTGTTACAGGTTCTTGGATTGAGAGCAAGGAGCAGATTTGAAGGAGTAAAAGAAAAGCTAGGACCGGCCTTCATAAATAAGGTACATTAAGTTATTTTCCTTCAATCCTTAATCTAGATTGGTTTGATCTCAATTCATAATTAGAAGTTTGAATTGCTTGCAATCAAACCCTTAGATCTCTATCTTGTGTAACCCCAATACGTTGGTGACATAGCCCAGTCATTGGAAATTTTCCTTAACAATAATGGCAACCACCTAGAGAGCATAAACTGAAAGTAAACTTTGATGGCATGGAAAAGGGTGACCTGAGACAACCAAGTAGTGGAGGAGTTCTAAGATATGACAACAACCATATGAATGTTATTTTAATGGAGATCATAAGCATGGATTCAAACAAGTAACCTAAAATTAATGCAATGACCTTATTTTGGAGTAAATAAGGTTGAAGTCAAAAGGAATTTCAAAGATCATCAATCTGATGCAAGGATTCAAAATCAACAATCTAATGCAAGAATCATCTTCCATAACCGTGGAAGTTGGAAAGGCAACATAATTGGATAAATTTACCTCAAGCTTCATTGATACAATATGTTACCATGTGAGACAACTAATAAGGTGGTATATTGTCTTACAAAGTGTGCACTATCATTAAAGGATTCAAATTTAGTACCATCTAAAACACATATTTCCAAAGAAGAACTAAATTGGAATAAAGATTTAGATTAAATAAATAGATGAAATTTGGAACTCTAGCATTTATGACAATAACTTCAAAGTTTATACTTATTGTCACAAGTATTTAATCATTTCTATAATACAAGTCACATCATTTCTATTGGAAGAAATAATGAAACAAGATGCCACAAACTTGCAACCCCCAACATTTATTTCTCTAGGTTGGTGTTTGGAATGCATTGCCCCATAATAATCACATTGATGTCTTTCTCTTTGGTTTTATCTATGCCATACTTGCCTAGATGGAGTTCGGTACTTTTGCTTTCCTTTAATGAAAATGTATATTGTGCTTTGAATGCATATTGCAGACACAAGATAAGGCTCCTTCCTAGAAAGATTATCCCTTGAGAGTCTTCTCATACTAAGTAATGTTTTGATACTACCATCGCATTAGCTCAATGCTCTTGAACACCAACTACTTTATTGTCAGATGTTATTCTATGAGGTCTTAAGATGTTAATTCCCTACGTATAATTTTTTTATTTTAAGTGGTGTAAAACTATTATTGAATACCATCACCTAGAGTTTTAAACAATGCAATTAGATAAAGCTTTGGGATCTAGTGTCATAACACAACAAACAAATTAATGCATACTCCAAGTTTGTCTTCTATATTTCATAGGGATGTGTTCTTCCATTTCCTCATCCTTGGGGATGGCACCATGTTTAGACAATCAAGGAATGTTTGGTGTTCCCTTCCCAAACACAATGTCAAAAGTATATGTATGAGAAATAATGACTATCCTAAACTAAAACAAATACTAACCTTCACCAATCCACCTTTTTTGAAATTTTCCCTTCATATCAGTTGTCCAACAATTTCAAACATAAAATTAGAATAGAAAGTTGTGAGCATACTCAAGAGTGATATATGAGATTGTTGATGCCTTTAAGAATGATTATTCAATTAGGTTGATATTTCATGTGGATGCAATGAAAATTCAAGAATTAATTCATCAAAGCTAAACAAGAAATCAAAATTTTATATTGTATGAATCTGAAGTTCAAATCTTCTTGGGCATGCTCCATGTTCAAAGATCACAAGTGCAAGTCTTCTCCAATGTTATATATGTTATATGTGGAATTGTTCAATTCGCACATGACCATGAATTTATTGTATATAAACAAATTTATTATTTTAAACAATTACATGCATATTATCTACATTGCCTATATTCTTTTAATGTTCCATGAGTGTAATCCCCTCAAATTTGGCTCTTTTCCCATCCATCAAACTTGTCCCCTAAACCATGTCACCCATTATCAAATAAGGAAAAATGCAAGACGTGGTAGACAACCAATTTTAACTCGAACTTATATATATATATATATATAAGTTCGAGTTAAAGTTGGCAAAGAATGTATCATGATGACACCCAAGTTCAAATTTGGTTAAGAATGCTTCATGTTTAAAGGTGCAAGTGCAAGTCTTATACAAAGCTATGTATGCTAAATGTGGAATTGTTCAATTTCAATATGATTATAAATTTATTGTGTATAATCAAATTTATTTCATATCCATCAAACTTGTCCCGCATCTCAAATAAGTAAAACACACACACACATATATTGTCTCAAAATATCAAGTAGGTAAGAAAAAACACAAGACATAACAACTATATATATATATATATATATATATATACCTTGTGGGTAAACTCCCAAGCACTTTCCACATTTGCAGATGGTATTCAATGCAAACTCGTCAATGTTAATTACACCCTGGCAAGGTAGGATATCAACCCCAAGACCTCCTACATGAAGTTCAAAGCAATCAACCACTTCCAAGCTACTTCACACACACACACAAATGTGTGTGTGTGTGAGAAATTAGCCCAAGGGTTAGCTCAACCATTTGTCACCAATGTTGTCAAGCATGTGGATAGTTTCTTCATGCCAATAGATGCTTAGTTTAAACCCTTGGGTTAAGTATAATAGTTTATAATAATAACTAATATCATAACCAACAAATTATATATATATATATATATATGGAATAGACATCATAGAAAACCCTTCGAGCACTTTCCTTCATTTCGAGGATGGTACCCGAAATAAACCTTTCGGTTGCAATTAAAGGACATCAAGTGAGACCCTCAACATTCATATAGATAGTCAGCCCAAAAACTTGACCACTTGACCTACTTACAACTTAAAGCTCTTAACCACCTAAGATAGCCCACAAAGCTACGTATAAAACATAGGCAACAATAATCACAAATATTCTTAATATTGATTTTTTCAACTAAATCAAGTTCTATATAAATAAAATCATTAACACTAAAAACAATAACAACATATATTACTATTTATAAATAACAATTATAATACCAAAACAATAATAATATAAAAATAATAATAAATAATATCATAAAAATAAATAACAATTATAATACCAAAACAATATTAATATAAAAATAATAAATAATATCATAAAAATAAATAAATATTAATGTTAATATTAAAATGAGTATTACTAATAATAAATTTACAAATTTCTTCACACATAAATCTTTTGACAATAAAAATACAATTTTTATTATTAAATCTTTTGACAATAAAAATATAATTTTTATTATTATTAAAATATTAATATTTTATTATTAAATCTTTTGACAATAAAAATACAATTTTTATTATTATTAAAATATTAATATTTATATGGTTAAAAGATTTTTATATATAAATCTGAATGTAAAAAAAAAATTTACACAATTAGTTCTTTTTATTATATTAAATGTACATATCAAATCTCTTCTTTTTTAAATGTATAGATAATTTTATAAATATAGAGATATTTTTATATCATACTACGCATAGATACCTTAACAATATCCATAGATGATAACTTTAAACATAATAATTTTATAGTACTAGCTTGACATATGCATACTTGAATTTAAACCCATAATTAATGTTTTTTTAATATATATATAAAAAGCTATTTCCATAGATTGTGGATGGTAGGTCGAGTAAACCATCAGCTGATCATCCAAACCAAAAGAAAATCCTAGTAGATAGAACGAAATCCATCTATCCCCACCAACGGACCACAGTATCCTTGACCAAAAACTTTAACTCTATCAAACACATAATTAATGTTTTTTCATATATATATATATATAGAGCCATCTAACGTATTGTGTTTTTCTTAGATATCGATGACTCAAAACTTTGGACTCTGACGTAGAGTTAGCCCAAAGCATTGACACCATGTAATTTAAAACCTGTTGAAATCTTAATTAATCTGTGTAACATGGTTTACCTTGTACTAAGTTATAGGTTTCGAAGCAAAGCATTTCGAGACCCTTCGCAACGCAGTAACATTGCAGTTAGAAGCACAAGTGGTGGAATTATATATGTGGAAAATGAAAAACAGCAAGCAGGTTATGTTTGACATCGAATGTCTGCAAGTGTACGTCTAAAATTAGCCTTTCGTTTGACATCTAAAATAAGTGCGCTGTTCAAAACTTGTCTGTCTACACTGCTCTATCGCAATTAGTCCATATGACACCCTATTGTGTCTCATGATAGTATTGCTACTTAATCATCTGATCACCAATATAACCGTTAAGGATGCATGCTAGTTGCACACCTATATGCCTAACAGAGATTTCAATTTTCTGCTGTGTTTCCTTCTCTTCAAATAATGTTCTTTGGGAAATGAGATCTCCCCAAACCAGATCTGATTTAGCAGCTCCAGTGCTTGTTTTATCAGTGTCATCCTAAAATCCATGAAAACAGATGCAGGTTTGAATGAGCAATACAATGGAGATCAAGATTTAAAACAAGATCCTCATTGATCCTGTCAATTGTGCTAGCATGTTTGCTAAAACATTCAAGGAACTCATAATAGAGGAACAAACTGGATTTTAATGTCTTGGATAGCATTTTAGAAATCTTCAGAAGTGAGGATAGTGGCGTGTTAGGCCACCCACAAAGGTTTAATTCCCCTCAAGAAACGAATAAGCAGATGGGGCCAGGTGCAAGTCTTGGGTGACTTTGATGGAATAGTACCCACTAGCATGGCAGCTTAGCTGAACAAAAGTGATTGTGTTTAATTGTTAACCCCTTCAGAAACATTTTTCCTACACAAGTGGGTCATTTGTGCCAGACCTCTACAGGCCAGTTGTAATATTTCTATTGAGTTCAAAAACACTCAAAAGAATTCACATCCATCCATGCCTGTAATGTTCCATAAATGAGTCACTTTATGCTCAAAAGACTCTTGAATGGCTTTGAACGACATCAAATCCTTTTAAGACTAATTCAAGCTCTCACACCAGGCCAATGTAAAATGCAAAAATAACACTTAACTACATTGGATAAGCAATTTCTTCTATAAAGTCTCAATAACAAATGCGTATTCAAGGATGACTTTTATCTTTCCTCTGAATTCAGGAGAAATGTTTCTCTTAATTGAAATGAATTTTGTTTTGTCATTTTGAGTTGGAAGACTTGGGATTTAACTACAAGCCCATCATTTGTTAAGTGCCCATGTTTTAGCGTGTCTTGGGGATATGCATTAACTGAGAAGACCCCATAGGTCAAATCTTATTGCTGCGATGAAAAATCAGGGACATTCTCCAAACGACCTCCTAACACTCTCGTTTGTGGGACGAACCTTAATAGTGCCTTGCAAATACTAAAATCCCATTAGTCAAACTTATCCACTCTTTGATAGACTGTAGACACGGGTCCTGCTTGTCTAAGCAGCTCAGCAATGGGATGGATCTCGCAAAGGCCCACGTGCATGATCCCACTGAGGCTTTCTATCCTGCACGTGCCAGACAACCAGGGATTGTCAATATCCAGGGAGTATCTCAGGTAGGTCAGCCACAAGCCTAAAGCTCTACAACTCCCTCCCTTGCATTGGGTAGCCAATAAGTTGCTGTTGGACAATCTAATGCCACAATCCTTACAAAGCAGTAACACAAACTTACATCCATTATCAAGAAACGCATAAGCACACCTACACTCTGTGAACAGCTTGTAAGAATTGGCCTTTCCCCAACAAAAAAAGCAAGCTGGGACAGTTGAGAGGGTTGAGTGAGAATGCATTTTGTATTATAGAGCAGACATTTTTGCTGTATCTCAGGAATATACGACCCAAACTAACTTCTCCCTTTTCCAGCAGACACCCCTCCGCTTCACAAACATTCAACAGACTGATCTCTGGATAAAGTCTCTAGTCGCGACTCTCAACGAATCATACTCATTGTAGACAATAGAACATGACAGCTGCAAGCGATCTTTAGCGTACGATCTATCTCGAAACTCTGCTATTGATCTGCTTGATTGTTCTAACTTCTAATAACCCACCTGCCCCTCTCTTCAGATCTGCATAGAATATGCTTATTGACCATGTATGCAATTCAAGTTTTCAAGGACTTGTAGTAGTCACTTTCTATCTAACCCTGCGTTAGAGAGATTCTCTGTGCATGACTAATGACCAGGGTTTTGTTGGGAGAGTGTATTTACTTCACCTATACAACTGTTTGGGGCTTCCACAGTCCAACATTATGATATATCACTTTATGGGGATTAACTGCATAGAGTATTGTCATTCAAGCATGACCATCTCCCATGAGTAAGAGTTATAATGACCAATTTCTCATATGGCTAATATTCATGAGAAACTGATCATGCTTGAATGAACTAATAGTCTATGCAGTTAATCCTTAAAAAATGATATATCATAATGTGCTATGGAAGCCCCACACATGCTTAACAAAAAAGTAGGGAGCAAATGATGTAGAAAGCTAAGTGGGCTTGAGTATGGGGAAAAATCCATGGTAAGCATGCTTGAGCCAAAGGATTCTTGGGATGGGTTACCTTCCAAGGAAACCTTCATTATCGGGTGCAAGTCCCAAAGGTGACAATTGCCACTAGTGATCGATTTTGTTACACTTCTTCAACCCTGTGAGTATCACCTAATGCAATAAGTGCTAACTTGCTAAGTCAACTATTCAAGCTCATCAGAAATTGGTCATTATGACTAATACTCATAGGAGACAAGTCGCGCTTGAATGACAACTAATCCCAAAAAAACTAATATATCATAATGTTGGACTACAAAGCCCAACAAATGCTTCAATAAAGAGTAGGGATCTTTGAATGAACAGTTCATAAGGCACAATACTTGTTAAATTTTTGCAAATGGGGAAGTAGACTAAGTAGACTTGACAATGGAGAAAACTCCATGGTTAAGTGCACTTAAGCCAAAAGAGTCGCGGATAGGTGACCTTCCTAAGAAGTCCTAGTTACCAAGCGCAAGTCCCAAAAGTAATGGTTGATGCTGTGCAAATCATTTCACTAGTTTCAATCCCACTTTTACCCTTTGTGAGCATCACACAATGCAATGAGAGCTAAGTGGACTAGTCAAGTTCATGAAAAAATGATCATAATACTAATACTCATGGGAGACATGTCATGCTTGAATGACTTAATAACTCTATGCAATTAATCCCGAAGAAAATGAAATATAATAATGTTGGACCATGGAAGCCCCACACATGTTTAAATAAAGAGTAGGGAGTAGGGAGCTCTAAATGAACAGTTCATCATAAGGCACACTGCTTACTAAGGTTTTGCAAATGGGGTAGTAAGCTAAATGAGCTTGACTATGGGGAAAACTTCATTGTTAAGTGCACTTGAGCCAGAAGAAAATGATTATCATGATGTTGGACTAAGGAAGCCCCGCACATACTTAAATAAAGAGTAGGGAGCTCTGAATGAATAGTTCATAAGGAAAAATACTTGTCAAGGTTTTGAAAATGGGGGTAGCAAGCTAAGTGGGCTTGACTATGGAAAAACTTCATGGTTAATCACACTTGAGCTAAAGAAGTCTTCAAATGGGTGACCTTCTTAGGAGGTCCTAGTTATCACATGCAAGTCCCAAAGGTGATGCTTGATGTTGAGTGATTTATTTCACTAGTTTCAAAACTACTTATTCACCCCTGTGAGCATTACATAATGCTACGAGTGTTAAGAGGACTATTCAAACTAATAAGAAATCGGTCATTATGACTAAATGGGAGAAAGGTCATGTTTGAATAACTTAATACTCTACTTGGTGAATCCCAAAAAATGATATATCATAATGCTGGACTTGCTCCGATTTTGCAAATGTGGTAGCAAGCTAAGTGGGTTTGACTATGGGGAAAACTCCATGGTTTTGCACACTGGAGCTAGAGGAGTCATTGGATGGGTGCCCACTGCCCATGGGACGGGAGGAGTCATGATTTCTTGGGAAATCATGGTTACTAGGTGCAAACCTTGCAGGTGACTATTGATGTTGTGGGGTTCTTTTCACTAGTTTCAATTGCACTTCTTCACCTTTGTGAGCATCGCTTGATGCAATGAGAGCTAATTTGCTAAGTAGGCTATTCAAGCTCATGAGAAACTGGTCATTATGACCAAAACTCATGGGAAATGGGTCATGATTGAATGACTTCATTCTCTATGCCAAAAAAAATGAGATGTCATAATGAATTTATTAGATTAACCCCATCCAAGTTTGATAGTTAACTGGACAACAGTGAATACACAATAAAAAGTAAAACAACGATTTCCAACTGGGCGACAAAAGAGGAATATGACAGCAAAGTAATGGATTTTATTTCAGACACAATGAACTACTAAGTTTGCATCATGGATAATCATGCAGATATGAAAGGGAAAAGGAAGCAAAAGAATTTTGATCTGTGTAGGTGACAGAGCAATCCTTCACTGCTGCTTGGAAAATTTATTTCTACTTCTTCATCTTTTCTTTCCATTTATGTTGAAGTGCATGTTCAAGAGTCTGGCAAAGTGTCCATAGCAGCTATGCTCTGCAATAAATGGGTTGAGACAATGGCCCATCCCATGGGTGGTTGGAAAAATGCCAACTCCTTTAATTACCTTCAAGACTCTCCTACCAAACTGGCATAATGATTAGGCTGCTCCTGCAGCTGTTCTTTAATTCATATAGTGTTGATTGTCAATGATTATCAAAAGCTAAAATGTCCCACACCTGATCTCTCCACTTTCGTAGATCATGATTCACAGTAATAGGTGGCAAATAATTGCAAATACAGGAATGCGGGCCAGTGAATAAAGGACTTTGAAAAGACATTAATTTAAAGACAGCATCGGAAAAGCATGCTGATCAATGATTTCAAATACAGAGGAAATGAGTGAGACTGTCTGCACTGGTGCAGTCAGACCATTGTGTAAAACAGGTAAACTGGGCAGAAGTAAAAGGAAGCAGATGTGAATGCATGAGAAAAGCCGAAGAAAGCTAGGTGTTGCTTGGAATAGAATCAGCCATGAAAGGCAAAGTACATGATTGATCAGTTGTATAATTGATCACTGAGTGAGAAAAAAAAAGTTTTTGGGCATGTGATTGGGAGAATATTGCAAAAATAAGCATTAGCATGACAGCTTTGGCTCCAATCTCCAGATACTCAATATCTTTCCCGAAAACCAGTCTTAGCTGAAATCTGCACAGCTAACTCTGATCTCAAAGTTGTAACTTCTCTAATATGAAATGGAATAGATCCTCCATTCATTGCCTTTTAAGTTTTCCATAAAAGGGAAAATGCCTGTCAATCTAGTGACATCCCAAATACTTCTTGTCTTTATGAGGAAGAGGATGGGGGTGAAAAGAAAAGAAAGAAGGCAATAAGAATAAGAAATGGTTAGAGATGAAATGGTTGAGTCCATTGAGCTGAAGCCAAGAAAATCTAGCCAATCAAGGAAAAGAAACCTGGTATTTGCCTTCAGGAAACAAGATTATTTCTATAAGGCATGCTTGATGTAGGTAAGAAGTTCGGAACAAGGCTGGTTGTATAAAAATAAGGGCTAATGCCCAATCAAGAAGGGTAGTGATTCTTTGTAAAAACGACTCAATGCAACGAGAATCCTCATTTGCGTGTGTATGATGGATAAGTACTTGATTCAAAAGCAGGGTCTTGAATTTGTATTTGCCAATTTCAAACATATCTAGTCCAAATGAATTAGAGGCAAAACAAAGCTATGTTGGGATTCAATGGGATCTCTTGGCAGGGAAACTATAGACAAACACTAAATAATAGGAGACAAATTAAATGTTAGGTTCGAGGGAAGAAAAGGGAGATACAATTTTGCAGACAAGGCTGGCACTTTACTATCTGACTTTATCAAAAAAATAGACTTGATAGACATACAACAGAAGGAAGGCTGGTATATTTGGAAGATAAGAAGTGTGTAACCTCTTTAAAGGAAAAACAAAAATTTATCATGAGTCCCTCCTAGTGAAGGGACAAAATCAAATGGGAACCCTTTACCCTTTTTCTGACGAGAAATTGAGTCCAGGCCAACAAGATTAGATAATACAAAGAATTGCTCTCTTGAAATCCATTTAGGCTTGAGACAAAGTGATTCAGAGTCTGAGACACCTCGATCTAGAGAAAATCATTTGAAAAACAATCAGGAGAGGGACAACACAAGTATGGGACTAAAATATGCATCCTGGCGAACAACTTAAAATACATCAAATCCCAACTATAAGTCTAGAATGAGAGGATATTTTGGCACTTTTTGAAGGAAATGAAAGAGCTGGAGGATATGAAGAACTCCAAAGGAAGACATGAGTTTAGAGAATCTTTTAGAGGAGAGTGATATTTTGAAACAATTAAAAGTATTGGAAAGGAAGGAAAAAATCTTTTGGAAACAGAATTCTTGGATGAAAAAGCTTGAAGAAGAAGACGGGAATACCACTTTCTTCCATACAACCACAGAAAACATAAAGGAATATCAACAAAACTACCCAACCTAAAACTATAGGTGGGAGGTTGGATACATGGGATTATATCAAGGAGGCTAGAAGATACTGCTAGTATCTACTCACAGGAACAGTCATTGACTGAAGTCAGGCGCAAGGAAAACTTTTAGTGAATATAACGATGTTTGTCAAAGAGGAGTAAATACAAATTTTTTATGGGATTCATAACAGAGGGGAAACTACTTGAGGTTAATTTTTTATAATAAAGGAGAAACTACCAAGCCTGGATGGCTTCCAGAAAGAATTATTTTAGTAACTTTTGGCCGATAGTTGAAGTTGATATTTGGAGGAGTGGAAGAATCAAGGAATTCTCAACAGGTCCTTGTTGCCTTTAAAGCTACAATTTGAAGTGATCCTAAAAAGGCAAAGGCAATTTCTCAAGATAGATACTGACCAATAGTACTTTGTGATAGTGTGTATAGCATAATTTTCAACAATGATCATAAAAAATTTCTGATGACATCAACTGAAGACAATTGACTTTATACCAAGGTCAACATTGACTCAACTTGGTGAGTCAACAATTCTATCCAAGTTGGCAACCAAATTCAATTGACTCAAGACCGAGGTTGACTTCAACTCGGCTTGGTAACTCAACAAACCTACTTATGATCTGTAAATTACATATTCCATTGGACAGTTTCTCACAACATATCTTAACTATCTACTCCTATGAAGAGTGAGATTGAAAATACAGTGAGCTTATACTCTACTCCGTGGAAATTACTTATGTTTATATGCTTTTTAAACAGTATAATCAGCCACAAAACTACAGTAAATGAAATTCTATAGGACACATGGGCACGACATTTTTCCCTAGAGAAACCCATTTTCGGAAAATTCCACCAATAAGGACTTTGCTTTCAATAAAATACTCAAGTTACATATAATACAAAGTTATGGCTCTCATGGAGCTATAGACGCAATCATTCCTCAACTTTTGAAGATATTACACCTCTCTCTACAATTCTGCTCTTCTGGCTTCAAGGTCTGATACTACTCAACTATGGAAACGTTTTGTGTGTATGTGCAAGATAGTCCATGAGGGGAAAAACATGTCTCTAGGAGATCTGAACCTTGACGGGGAATAGCACCACCCTGGCTTAACCTCAAACAAAGACCCCATTGACTTGATCATTGTTTTTGGTATTATTACAAGTTACAAAAACCATGGACTTGACCATGTTGAAGCCAGTACTTTGGAACTGAAGAACATGTCTCTAGGAGATTTGAACCTTTGAAGAGGGGAATATCACCACCCTCGCTTAACCATTTAATGGAGACCCTATTGACTTTATCATTATTTTTGGTATTATCACGAGTTACAAAATCCATAGAATCAATAATCTTTTCAATTAAATAGTCTAGTCAAGAAGCCATTACTTTGCAACTGAAGAGCAACCCCTAGTAGAAGGAGACAACCAAAGAACGTAGATCCAAAAATCATGGTTTCAGGTGAAGAAATGACTCCTAGAGGAAGTAAAACTATTGAAGACCAAGTCTAAAGACTAAACCAAAATTGTTTGGACTTGCAATCCTTTTAAAGAAGATGTATTAATATGGGAATAGTCTATTATTCTACATTTTGGACCCTCTTATGTTTTGGAGAACCCTATTGTTGGACAATTTGCAAAAACCGTACCCAAGAATCTAAGAATGTCTTCTTACCAATATTATCTTGCATTGGTGAAGAGGTTGCATTTGTAGATTGTTCTATGTTGCATGATTCCTTCGAAAGCTTGGCTTCTTCTTTCCATGTCGCCCTTTGTACCGCTGGTGCACTTTCTGTTTCTTTCCCCTTGACCTTGGCCATCGATCTCTTCCTTGTTTTGTCTTTCTGATTCATTAGGTGAAGCTCAAGATAAAGTATCCAACTATGTTACAGTTCTCATCACCATAATCAACGATCTTGCGATGGTTGCAATAATTCTTGCCACTGCTATCATGGGATGCAATAGCTTTCAGCCTGATTTTCTTCCTCCATTCTCTTTGTTGGTATAGAGAATGGTTCTAACACCCTCCCTTCTTCTTAGCATACCTTGGCTCCTTGGTAAGAGATTTCTTCCTCCAACATATGGCCATAAAATGGTTATTCATGACACAAAATGAACACAGATAGAAATACCAGCACTGGTATGCTTATGTCCTCATCTTTGACAAAGAAAACAGATAGAAGACTTTCTCTTTACATACCTTCGCTGGTTGCACCTAAATTTACACGGCTTTCCTCTCTTTACAGTTGCTTCTTTCATTGTATGAAGTTGTTATTATTCCTCTTTTCAACGTTGCTCTCTTTGGAGTTGTCTTACATTCCCCTTCAAGTATTTGCTCAAGGTTTTGATAAACCTCCGAATGTTGCACTCTGTTTGGAGTTGCAATACAATCTTCCTATCATGCCTTCTTGGTTTCCAAGCAGGTGGTTTTGATAGTGTTGTTGCCTGCTTTAAGCTCACTGTGATGTGATAGAGGTGGAGTCTTCTTCTCTTCAGAAAATGTGCTCACTATCATAGAGCATTCTCTTACTTCCACAATGCCTTCAAGATAACCAAGGCATGCGATGCTTCTTTTGTTGTATAAAGATGTTCCTTTTTCTCTTCTGAATGTTGTTCTCTATTTGGAGTTGTTTTACATTCTCCTTTAAGTCTTTTCTCAAGGTTCTCATAACCCTCAGAATGTTGCACTCTCTTTGGGGTTGTAATACATTCTTCTTATTGTGCCTTCTTGGTTTCCAAGCAAGTGGTTTTGATAGTGCTGTTGCCTGCTTTAAACTCACTGTAATGTGATAGAGGTGGAGTCGTCTTTCTTTAGAAGACGTGCTCACTATCATGAAGCATTATCCTCCTTCCATGGTGCCTCCACAATAACCAAGGCGTGCCTATGGTGGTCTTGTTTCAACCACTATGGGGTTTTATTATACCTTGTCCATCCTTTCCACAGCCTAGGTCTAGCCCATTTCCCTCACTAAATTGGAGCCAATACCTTTAACATGCAAGTCAAAGCTACTGAAGGTATTACTAGTTTGCTCAAAGGAAGTAGTATCGAGTTCTAGATTGCTTATATACGCCCACCGGGCTTCAAAAGTGCTTCTCATGTAGAGATGGAAGGTTGTGCTTCTCTCTTCACTTCATCAACAATCTCTTGTAGCTTGATCAAATAGTTTTGCAGTGTCTCTATAGCTTTGTTATTTTCTACCTTAAGGCAGTGCTCTGATGTATGTGTACATATTTTGTCAGGGGTAATGACTACTTGTGTGGGCCTATGGGTTCTTTTAGTGTTGATCAGTCTTGCTAACTGCTATGCGATCTATCTTCCAAGTTGACAGCTCCATTGTGGGCCTACTTTTTATGTTTTTGGCTTATTAGTGTCGCTAAGGGTCACCAAGCTCTACTATTGGTTTGGGACTTTTGCTACAAGCTCACGAATCCTGTTGGAATTCCTCATATTTTGAGAAGCACAACAATATATTACTTATGGTTTCACACTAGAAAACATGCAACTTTTCTTAAGAATTTTACATACTGTGTAGTGTGTAGATAACAATGTAGATAACAAATGTGAGAAGCATCTAATCCAAACGGTGTGTTAGTATCAAGTAAAGAGCAACATGTTTTAACCGTTATAATTGAAACTTGAAAGCTGGGCAGAGTTTGGTTAATACAAAATCTTCTTAACTATCAAAACAAGCAATGAGTTCTTTGCAATAAGACATCTACATTGGGATTATTTATTCATGAACCCCAGTGGATATTGATCTTTAATACATTACCATTGTGCTAGGAAACAAGCCAACTTAGATAAATCATAAATGTAAAGATGATCTCGTTTTACCATTAGGGGCATTTCACATTTACCAATATATCTGGGTAAAAGACCTTCAATAATTTTGTTTAAAGCAGCTCTAACAAGTTTTTATAAATTCCTTAAAAGTAGTTCAAGGGCTACTTTAAGAAGGGCAAAGATTTTCATTCCAATCAAATTTGTTATGACTTGACATAAAGCTTAACAAGTTGTGAAAAGTCGCAATTTCAAAGACAAAATGCTATTTCATGTCTAACTTCATACATCTTTATGTGCAGAGTAGCATTTAGACAAGCTATGCAAAATCTCAATTTAGCTCCTTTGCTGAATTGTGCTGAATAATGTCTGTCTGCAACTACAAATATGTAACTCTAACTCTCCAAAGAAGGCTGCAGGCATAGGTTCAGTAGCCTGCATATATTCCCAAGCGTAGGTTTGTCTATTGATTGTATTGAAGCAAGCATTCAATAATGACCTAATGGCATAAAATGTTCAATCACAATCTAGAGGTATAAATAGGACTAGAGATACAAACATTTGGATAGATTTATTACTGATTATGAACGCTCAAAGCTTGTCCTTTATCTGAACAATACACAAGCCATCTGAGAGACTAGATCATAATAACATTGAAAACGAACTTCCATTGAGGTTGTATCGACATGAGAATATGCAAGTCTAAAAGCCATGATTACTGGTCCATTTCCATTCCAATAACTCCACTTACCAGCATTTCTTCAAGTCACCATAAAGTCCGTTAGCATACATTCCACTAGCATAACTTACTCACGTATGCAGAGTTTTGAGTCTCGTGAGGCACATTCAATTTGATAGAATTATGTCTTCACAGTGTTCAATACACCTATTACACAAAATTCTACCACATAATTATCTCCCAGCTGAACCTGCTGGGAAAAAATAGACTGCATAAGCTTTCTGTGTGCATAAAAATAGAATCAGAACTGACCTCGTCAATCTTGACGACAAGCATCATAAATGCCCTACATCAACAAATATTTATACAAAAACTGAAAATCCCTTACAGCCAAAGAAGAAAAACAGGACATCTCAATACATGAGAACTTCATGCCCAAAAGTTCCACATAAATTATAATCTTGATTGGAAACATGATAATCTAGTTTTATCATAATACACCTATCATTATGCTACTGCCATACCAGTTCAGAATATATTCAGTACACATACCTCCGAACTGGAATTCACCAAATATCCATATGTATGCTGCAAAACCCACTCAACTGTTCCGAGGCACCAATGAATGTCTGCTCCCATGGGACTCCATTCTCCAGTCCTGCCTCCTCCGCCGGAATCTGTGATGCACCCTCTGTTCTTGTGAAGCACTTTTACCAGCTAGCTGCATGTGATCTGCAAATTCAAACTTATGAAATGATTAACTATGCCCAAGACTAGCATTAGCCCATATAAGACAGAAAGTAGCAGCAGTTGTTACTTAGCAGTACCCATTTCGTAGGAAGGAGAAGTATAATAAGCAAGTTTGGCCTGATACTCCAAAGGCAGTCATAACCGACATGAAAGACAGGCATTACACAATATAGTTCCCAATATCAACATCAGCCAGAAAGCTGGATGTATGAGAATTCTCTCAACAGACCCTCTGCAGGTTATGGTGATTCAAAGATAAAATTTGAACGCATGTGCCTGCTGGAGGGCGTTTTCCTTACCACATAAGGGATACAACATGCAGAGCATAGTTCTATAAAAGGATGGAACATTGGAATGTGAATAAGCCTGTAAATTTAGTACTTGTTCATCCAGTTCTCGCAAATTCAAAGATTACTCTTGGTTTGTCAAAGACAAAATGTAGATTGAGAAGCCCTTTGCACAAAAGTCCTGCCCATCGAAATTTATCTGTGCTTAAGTGTCTGAATTTACGGAAACAGAGTGATCAGGATCCGTTTCCACCAAGAGATGGACTTAACGTGAATGCCTATCAGAGGACACTTTTGACATGCAGAGAAGGGGTCGTTCAAATGGAAGGACGATCTGTTCTTCTACCATGAATGAAGGGCAATAGTTTGTATAATCCCAACAAATGATAACATATATGCCTACTTATAGCAACAATTGTTCCAATTTGGCAAATAGTAGCTCGTCAAACTTAATCTTCACAAGGGACAAATTCCAAATGACCTATAATTGTTTTAAGTGGGCCTTATCTTTGCTCCTCTGAAACTTTCGCTCATTGCAAATAATGAAAGAAGGTAAACGGATTAAAACATACATACCTGTAACGAGGAGTTGATAATCGTCCTCGGACATGTCCAATCTTGATTGTCCATCATTTCCCAAGGCCGAATTATATACAAATAATTTACCCCAACGTGTGATGTCAACATCGTCTTCCTCCTCGTCCAGTTCGTCACCAACCCCATCCTCACCATACCCAAGCTCTTCATCACCTCTATACCCAGGCTCACTCCCATAACCTGATTCATTGCTTTGAATATCAATCCCCTGCCAAGGGCAAATGGGCTCTCCTCCAATATCCTTTCCTTCCCTCTTAAAAGCACCCGGGGTATTCTTCACTTCATTTATTGGAACAACCAACTCAGACGCCCAATTGCCATCACCATAGTAAAAGAGCTCCCCACTTGAATCAGTTCCAGCAATGGGGAAATCTGAACAAGTAGCATAGGTTGCAGAAACACCTCTTGTGGGTGGATCAGAGCCATGAATCCTAGTTCGGCTTTTATCGCTACTTCTACCGGACCCAGAACAGGATCCTCTCCTCCTTCGTTTTCCAGCGATATGAGCAGATGAAATGGGGGGTATCGATCGGTGGTAAAGCCTATCAAAACTATTGATTTTCTCGATGTCTCCTTCTCTTCTCAGGGCTTTGCCCATAGGCCTTTTTCCATCATCCTCCAATAAGCTTAATTTGCTCATATCAATAAAATCGCAGGGATTTTTATGAGATCCTCTATCAGATAAGCATTGTTTCTTTACAGAGCCAGTACCCCTTTGCATTTGGGATTCTGACATGGCACCTAATATTTCCATCAGCCCATTAAGATCAATAGACTTCTGCTTTGACGACGAATCAGGGGAGACAGCTGTTGATGCTGATGCCTGTGGTGTTAGATTAGGAATTTCAGAGGATGGTAAAAATGGCCTCCAATTGTTGAGCTGCATAGTACAAGATTCCAAAGTATGGCGAGAAAGGCCTTTCTTGGTCATCTCTTTTGGACTCAAAATACCATCCTACAAGAAGATTTCAACAACCTACTTTAATCAAACTCATGGAAACCTAAATTAACCCCGGAATACCAATGGGCTTCCCCAGATTCTTATGTTTTCAAGAAAAACACCCATAATGATAAACAAACACCATCTCAGAAGCTTCAACCTCTAGTCCTATTGGGCCAAAATACAATCCATAATTATGCATTTGGGCAAATCCCCAGATCATTTTTTATCTGAAGAAAAACGCACCCCATCTCAAGAAAAAAGTACAAAAAAAGCACATTTCTGCTAAGGCTGCATATTAAATTCAAGCATCCACTGTTACAGCCCCATTTGTGTACAAATGCTTATTGGTTTTTGCATACAACAGTGTTTCAGGCGCGAGAAAAATCTACCACCTGAATACTCTCACATATCAAATACCTAGAGACTCGTAGTTTTGGTTTTGCCCAAAACAAGTGGCCTTCATCCATCCCTTTTAGTGCCATCCACCATTACTGCAACTCTTCCTCTGCTGCTACAGATTTATCAAAACCGTGGACTATTTGATGACTGCTAGTTATCGATATTGTATATATCGAGGACGGTATCTTTTAAAAACTCCAGTAAAATTATTCAACCGAAGTATCACACTGAAAATGGAAAGGCGGGATCTACCAACCGTAAATTTGACTTTTTGATTGGATGGGAGAGATTAAGCCTTGGTACCTTACTTGACACGTAACGCCGCCATTATCAATATGGGTAAAGCCATTATGCACTCCACTACTAACAATAAGTTCTTATCCAAGGACAGACCGCACTCAACTTTCCATAATTTGAGTCAAAATTCTTCAAATTCTATAATTATACGCGTGACATGTTATTTATTTGCCTCTGGATTTGGAAGGAGAGAACAAAATTGGAATCAGGAAAACAATAATCATCTCGTGTTCTATTTAATGGTATTTATTTATTGTATTGAATGATACGGAGTTAAGGTATATGTGGCATCAATCATTGAGTAGTGGTGTATTTAATGGTTATCCTTCAAGGGATAAAGGTACATTTTATCTTGAGTAAGCTAAACAATGGGATTTTATTTTATTTTATTTTATTTTATTTTATTTTGTCATTTTTGTTGGAATTTGGAAATATTTTTTTTGTTGGAATTGTGATTTTTAGTGTTTAAATTGTAATTTTGATTGTAGAAATGGAAGCATTATCGATTATTTATGGGGCATCTCAATTATGTAATTCCAACAACTACAATTTCAATAGGATTTTGACTTACAAAACCGTCGAAATGTGGATGCAAATCGTGAACCATTTATAGTTTACACCCTTGTGTATAGTTGGAATTCTTTTAAAGAAGATGTATTAATATGTATGTGTAAATTTACTAGAATGACATTCATAAATGTGGGAAGCATTCAATGACTTTCTTCAAAAGTTTTTTTTTAATAAAATAATAATAAGAAATATAGTTGTGCTAATGTTATGTTGAGAAGAGTTTATTTCCAAATGGTTTATTTTTGTGAAGTAGATTAAAAATGGAGTAAGAATATTGTTATTGAAATCTCCACATATGGGGTATAAACGTAAGAATATTGGTATTGATACAAATGTTGGAAAATAATTATAGATAGGAGAATAAGTTCCATGTTGAGTATAGATATTGATCAAGTAAAGAGGAAATCATGTCAATTAGGTCTAGTTCCAGTGGTTGTGGGATGAATGTTATCATCTCCACCCAAGTTCTATTCATAATAATACAAAATGTTAGGTGTGGGATGGAATGTTATCATCTCCAACCAAGTTCTATTCATAATAATACAAATGTTAGGTAGAACACTTTTTGCATGTGTTCAAAATTGTTAATAGAACTTGGAACTACCAAATGGTTAGACAGTGGAGATGGCACCAAATGCTCCCCAGAAGTTTGTCCCAAAGGTGTATCACAAGGTAATGACCCTCCCCATAATATTGAATTTTATGATTCAAAATATTATAGTTTATGCAATTGGTTTAAGGTAGGATCCATTCATGGTTACTTTGTTGGGAGGGAACTTCCTAAGGAAATCATCTGAAATATATTCAACTGGCATGGGAGCCACATGGATGAGATTGCACCCATGCATGTGGTCTAACCAAGGGTTTATTTCTATTCCAATGCCCTGGTATAGCCCCTATGCATAAACCATGCTTAGAGGCTCTTGGACCTATAAGAATGCCTCGATGGTTTTATCCCATTGGACCCATGATTTTTCAACTGACGAAGACACCCACAAGGATTTCCAAATTTGGGTGGATTTCCCCAACCTTCCTATGCAACCTTTACTAGCCCTAAAGAAAATTATAACCCCTCTCAGGGAGTTTAAATATGATAGGCTTGTGAAGTTTTATCATCATCAACCTCAACATAGGGTTTGCACTAGGGTTCACCTTTCTAAAGATGTTAAGGACTGTGTGCTTGTCCAGATTGGTAACCGGGTGTATCACCAACTAATTCGATGCATCAATTTTCCTTACACTTGCTTCTATTATCAAAGCTCAAAGCATGAATCTATGATTGCTCACTTATGACCCAAGTTGACCTAGAAGTGCCCCCCTCCCTCAACCCACCCAAGTGCCCCTTACACCCAAAGCTCCCGAAGAAATGAATGTGGGTGAAGTGTATGGATGAAAGTTGCTCATAGAACAAAGGTAATGTTGTAGCCAAGGTTCCTTCCCTAAAGACCTTGTCTCCCAAGGATACAATTGTGCCAACCTTACTCAATCGTTGGTTGAGGTAGCCAATAAACTCCTTATGCTGCCATGTAGTGGGGGGTGGAAGTCAAAGATCATCTATCCTCCACCACCATTGCACTCAAAGGAGAAGACATTGGTTTATGATGTCAATGACCAACCAAAGAGGCTAAGGCAATATACTCTCAGTGAATTTCCATTGAACTCGTCTCTTGCAACCAATTCCTTTCATGCTATATGGGACCTTAAGAATAATAAGACCCTCCAATATAAATGACCCTAAAAGAAAATTAATGTCCACTAGTTATTGACTTCTCTTAATGGCACATATATTATATGTTTACAAGAATTCAAAATTGTAGGGTTTATGCTTCATATTGCCCTATCAATAATTTGGGTGTGGGATAAATAATTATATCTATTTATTCAAATGGGAAAGTTTGCATTGCTATATTGGTCTCTCCATGGTTTGCAAATAATGTTATGATTGGGATTTTGACCCATGGCAAAGACAGATTTTGCTTAATTTGGATGGTCAACGGTAGGCTTGGCCAACATCTATGCTTCTAATGACTATGTAGATCATGCAACATTTTAACACCATTTCCCTAATGAACTTCCTAATGCCCCTTGGCTTGTCTATGTGGATTTCGACATGGTTGAGTCATGAGTATCAAGGGTGATAAAGATGGGGTAATGTTGATACATGCACTAGTTGGGGAGAAACAATATTTCCTATATCTAAAGGCCCACAATGAGTCGTATGACCCTAGTTGATGTCATCTAATGGATTATGTTGAGGCTTGGTTCATTTGGACTAATTTCATAGAATAACTTCATAGGGATATTCCCTTAGGACCATAACACCTTACACTTTGACTCATTTAGAGTCTGACCAGTCCATGTTGTTGCAACAACCACTTTATGGAACCACCAACCCATCTAGTTTACAATCTCCTGTGAATTTCAGCACATGTAGATGCCCTGGACCTAATATATAATGAATGTTTCCCACCTCCATATCCTTAGCTACCTAGTTTGTATCCATATTGTGTGGAAATTGATTACTCATCCATATAGGGATACTCATTGCATACTCTAGTGGGAAGATTCCATATCTATAATGGTCGCCTTTCTATGTAGGTATCACAAGAAAACCTTTAAGGTTCGTTATAATCACAACAATAACATGCTCAATAAGTTGGAGGATCTCATGAAAGAGTTTCAATGTGCCCCCTTTGATGAATAAAATCATTCTTGTGTGGAAAATATATGACATATGCTTCATGTGGATGATGTCCCTCGAGTGAGAGGCATTAGTTGTGGGCATGTTTGCATTGGCTCAAATATGGGGACTGACCTATGAAAGATTTTTTTAAGGTCATTTCCACTAAGGATGCTAGTGATTTTACTTATGCTTTAAATACCTCTCTAGAGTGAACTTATACTCAAGAGGAAATTGATAGAGATTATGTGGAGAAACTCAAGGCCTCTTTGTGAGAGGCAAAAAAATACCCAAAAATCTCTTGATCTCATTCTATGAAAATTTGTAAAAGAGCAAAGGTGAACACGTGGCCTGGCCTTGATGGTTTCCCTTATGAATTTTGCAAGGTTATCTAGGAATTACTTAGATCATATATGTTGTGTGGTTAGAATGAATCCCTTCACAAGCAATTCTTGGTTTTTGGGATTAATCGAGGCCTTAAGAAATTCATGGCAACGAAAGGAAACACAAAGACTATTTCCGACTAGAGGCCTATCACTCTACTTAACACATCATGCAAATTTCTATGGAAATCTCAAACTTTTCTTATCAAACACGTTATTCCCAAGCTCACTCACCCTAAGTGGACTTGATTAATTAAGGGGAGACATGTACGGATAATATCATAGTTCAAAAGGCACGTTGTGGACAAGTTCAACTAACCTCAAATGTGGCATTCCTTACCCCTATAACTTGGGAATCACATAGTATATAGCAAGATTAGCATACAATAAACCATAAATAAGCAACATAGAATCAGAAATATGAGACAATAATAGCATAATATGGCAGGAAAAGAGCTTTGATATTATGGGAACAATGTTTACAGGCCTCTTATGGTAGGGTGACCATTCACTTGAGCAAAGCTCTGTTACAATATTCTTTGCAAAACACTTCAAATCCTTGAAGCTTCTTTAAATAGGATTCAAATGTCTAAAACCCTAACTACTTAACATGGTCAAAATACAACTTCCTAATGGGTCTTAATTAATAAAGAGACCCTTTTTACATCAATTTTTGAACACTAACTTATTCGACCTTATTACAAAGTTATGGCCTTATACTATTTATGATTAATTCTTAGAGTAAGGCAATTTAGGATAGGACCCTAACATGCCCTCTCCCTTCAAAAGTAGTGTTGCCTTCAATGTTGAAGGTGCAAAATTGCTATAAAATGTTGGCTAGTTCCAAAGTGGCATCTTCTCGTGACATGTCTGGCCACTGAATCAAAACTTCCTTGATGGGGCACCCTCACAATTGTCTTTCCCTGGAAGCCAATATTGCAACCAATTGAAGCCAAATGGATCCTTCCTCATCCAATTCTATTAAATTGGTATGTCCTTTGCAATTTGATCCCACCACTTTTTGAGGCAAGAGACATGGAAGACAAGGTGAATCTTAGAGTGGTTTGGCATAGCAATATTATAAGTGACCTATCTAATGCATTGTAGAATAGTGTAAGTTCCATAGAACTTCAAATTGAGCTTCTAATGGAGATGGTCCTTGAGAAATGCTTGTTTATATGGTTATAGTCAAAGAAACACTTGATCCCCAACTTCAAAGGAGTGCTCGGAGCGATGTTGATTGGCCTAGTGCTTCATTGTATTTTTGGACAGAATCATATTGTCTTTAAGGATGCAAAGAATTCATCCCTATTGTGGAGTGCATCATCCACTGCCTAAACCCGTGAGGTACTTGGTATATAGGAAATCCTTGATAAGGGTTTTGGGTCATACACTACTTCATATGGTGTTATCTTTGTGGAATCATGATAAGTGATATTATACCACCATTCAACTAGAGGGAGCTAGTGTTCCCATCGGTGTGGCTTATCTAATGCAAAGCAACATAAGTAGTTTTCTAGGAACTTATTGACCGTGTTGATTTGATCGTCTGTTTGGGGGTTGTATGTTGTGCTAAGATTCAATTGTGTGCCTTGAATTTTGAATATCTCTTGCAAAAACTTGCTCGTAAAAGTGGGGTCACGATCATAGACAATAGAAGTGAGCATGCCATGGAGTTTGAAAATTTGATCCAGGAAAACTTGGGCCACCAAAGAGGGTGTAAAAGTGAGTGATAAGGCACAGAAATGGGCATATTTGGTCAGACGATATATGACCACCATGATGATTGTTTTATTTCATGCCTTAGGAAACCCCGCAATGAAATCCATAGAGATGTATATCCATATATGATTAGGAATTGGGAGTGGTTTCAAAGCCCTTGGTGACTTCATTGTTTCACCCATATGCCATTGGAAAATGTAGTAGGAAACAATGAAGTTATGGATACCTTTTTTCATGCCTTCTTAGAAGAAAGAGAACTTAATTCGTTCATAAGTTTTATGAAATCCTAAGTGAACTACTATGGGTGATGAATGTAATTCAACCAAGATTCTTGGTTTCAATGTGGAATATGATGTGAGAAAGATGTGCTCCTTATACCTCTTAATAGTTTGGTTCCATGTATACCTGGGTGGAGGATTTAAGTCTTCTTGAATCCATTTGATGAGGTGCAAAACTGTGTCTTGGGCCAAACATTCTATACACTTTATCTAGCCATATTGGGACTAGCAAGGATAAGGTGAAGAATAACTCCTCTTTAAATTTCCTAGACAAGGCATCAACCGCCACATAGCTGCGAGCCTTCTTATATATGATTTCATAACCATAACCCAACATCTTAGTGATCCATTTATGTTTCCTGGTGAGGAAATATGATTGTTGACACCAGGTCTAAAGAAAATTGACATTTTTGATAAAAGGTCCTAAGAAAAAGAATCATCTCTAAAAGGGTTGAAATAAAGATTTTTATATAAAAATACATTATAAAAACCCATGTTTATAAAGTCCGCCAACAAATTTATGGATAGGTTAAGCCCCGGTCAGGTTTCGTCGGCGGAGATATCATAGATCCAAACCAACGGTCTATATTAACCCCGCGTCGCCAAAGTGATCGTCAACAAACGGTGGAGGGTGGTAGCGGACATAATACCACCAAGGCACGTGTCCCACATTCATTCATCCGCGCTTGGAGAGAGCGGTATCGGAAACCACCATAACACCACGCGGAACCACCCATTACAGAAAGATGGGAAAGATCTCTTACGTGGCAAGGTGGGACCTAACAGGTGGCAAACAAGGAATGGATTGATAAGACCGTGGCACGTGGCACTATACTTTGCATGGATCGGAAGGCCAATACATGTTTCAATCAAATCAAAGGCCAGCATTTCATCCGCGGCCAGGAACATGCGCACGGAATATAAAGGAGAGCGGTCGCGGAGAATAAACCGCCTTGACAGGTGTCAGCAGATGGTGCATCCGCGCGGGTAGCAAACCGGAGAAGGAAACCACCTTTTCGATCGCGGATACCGCCGGTGCAATAAAGATGGACAAGATCTGACGTTTCAAAATGATGGTTCAAAGATCAATGGTTGAAAATGACCCACGTTCGTAAAAGTGCAAGAAGGTTAAGTTTAAAAGGCTTATATAAAAAGAAAGGGCTCCACACAACGGCATTTTATATGTGTCGTTATCCTGGAGAGCTCCGAAGACTGGTGGAAGCCGGCGATTGCGACAGAAGGCGAAAAGCAAGCACTTACAGGATGGATCACCGAAAATTCCAGCAGATAGATCACATGCTCACAGGAAAAATCCTAATGGAGAAAATGTCAGGGGAATTTGAAATTTTAAATATGCTGATTTCAACTTGCGCAAACCTTCTTCCTATTTCTTATGCAGGTCATATCGAGATGCGAGTCTTGGTGAAAGAAATGACCAGTTATGACCTACCCACGGTTGACCAGTGGAATTATGTAGAGAAGTACGGAAAGACCAGATATTCTGTTCATACTTAAATGCATTTGAAAATCTTGCCAAGTGGCAAAAAGACTTTTTATTTTAAATTTGTAATATTATTTGAAAGACAGTTATGGGTTACTCGAAGACAGTTATCTTTAGTTAAATATTTTTAATTATTAGTTAGAAGAAGCAGTTATGTGGAGCTTCTTCTAAAAATTTTGTATAAAAGACAATGGAGGTCATTGTTGAAGGGGTTGGATTTTCTGGGAGGAGAGACCCATTTCGGGTGTTTTGCAGGGTTTTCAGAACTTAATACAGATCTCAGAAATGAGCAGATTTTTCATAAAAGATTCAAGCGTTGTTTAAAAATTGCAGTCTGTTACTTTCCTTATCCTTATATGTGCATGTTTATCTTCTTCGTTATATCTCCCATGGTGTTTTTCTTCTATATTTAAATGAACATTTGAAAATAACTTGAGATTCATACTGGTTATGCCTCATTTTATTCGCATTTAAATATCCATTTTATTCTCCAAAGTTGACAATAGATTTATCCTGGATAGATACCTGTTGTTGATGGAATGTCTTTATTTCTTTCTATGTCGCCTGAAAAATCTTATTGACTGTAATAAGACAGCTATCTTGCCTTTGTATGAAAATATTTGTTTAACTGCTGGTCCATATTTTTCTGTTTTCTCGACTCCATTGCCCAATGGTATCCTGTTCATGTTGATCTAGCCACCTCATTAAAAATCCTTAAATTTTTATTTATTTTACAAATTGGCCCTTGAGTTTCATTGTCAAACTGCTGTCGTGGTGACATTGGATGGCAGATTTGCTGAGAGAGCCCTCTCTGGCTGAAGGAGGCCAACTTTCAGTCTAAAGATTGGTTTGAAATAGGTTACCTCGGGTTTCTTTGATACAGCCCAAGGAAAATCCGAGTGCTAACATTTTGGCGCCGTTGCCGGGGACGAGGGTTTCATTTTCCCTGGGTATGAACGACAAAGTTTTCAGTTTTGATTGTTGATGGTGAACAACGATCAAACATCAGTAAGGTTGTACATCTTTCATCTGGCGACTCCATCTTCAAAGAATCCAGTTTTCAAAAATTTCATGGCGACTCCACATTAAAGAAATCCAGTTTTGCATTGGTTCACAGGCTAAGTCTCCTCAGTTTTCAAATTAGAATCTACAGTTCCAATATTTCGAGATGGCCTCGTTATTAAGAAGGTATGCTCCTATGAGCAGGTCTCATATTCCCGGTTTTCCGAATCAAATTCCTAAAATAGATTGGCAGTCTTATTTGCCTAAATTCAGAGATGAAAATAGTGATAATGCTGCTTTACATTTAATCAAATTTCATGCGCATATACACAAGCTGAAGATTAGGTTTCATGAGGACTGTCTGATGAAGATGTTCATGGCTTCTTTAGAAGGAAAAGCAAGGGATTGGTATGAAAGTTTAAGACCTGGTAGCTTGTTTTCTTTAAAAGATTTTCACATAGCATTTTATGAGCATTATACAGTAGATTTTCCAGCTTTATCTTTAGTGGAAAACTGTTGTGATCAGTTTGAGGGTTTCATACAATATCTTGAAAATATTGACGAAGATCTGGAAGGTATGAATGATGAAGACATGTCTGAAATATTTTATCATTTTTCTTCGCAAGTCCATAGCCATGATGATCAAGAGAAGCTAGCTGTAGATAAAGTCAATGGAGAAATAAAAGTAGATTCCCATGAGCTCTATTCAGAAACAAATAATGATTCATCTACTTCTTTATATACAAATGAAGAATGCACTCAGCATCAATCTGCAGAAGAGAAGGAAAATGATAGTTGTTTGATTCAGAAAATGCACAAGCCACCTCCTCTTTTAACAGAAGAAGAAATAGATCAGCTCTTGCAGAGTCATGCTACGACACCTGCTTATACAGATTTGCAGTGTTCACATATTCCGGAATATGTAAGTCAATCTTCTTCCATTTTTGGGCATGTGAATCTGAAATTAAACGGTGACAGTAATGAATATCTTTTGAAAGAATCCATTAGTGATGATGATTCTCCGCAAGAAAATCATCTATTAGACACCAGTTTCTTTCATAAAAAAGATAGAGCTGTCATATTTAATGACCTTGCAGAGTGTTTGCTATTTGAGGAGGCATTAGATTATGAGGATAATCATTCATTTGTGGAAAAGAATGTTAAGAAAGAAAAAATATTCCAACTCTCCCGTCAAGTTGCAAAAAATCCAAAGGTACTTCAAATAAAATGTATCTTTTTTGATCCTATACTTGAGTATATGAAGAAATTTCTCAGTTTCGATTTGCAGCTGGGTTTTTATTTTGAGAATAAAGATTATCAGTGGTTGCCTATATTGTCATATTTTCTGTTATTGGCTTATTTTGAACACGGCAAAGGAGTTAGATTGTTTGGAAACCTAATGGATTGGCTTTATTGGTGTTTCCGAATTACTTGAGTGATGGAAATTCTTTGACATTCTAAAGGTAGGGTAGGTAGGAGAAATAATTTTTCCAGGCAAGCAGTCTTCAGTATGTACAGTATTGTCTTCAGTTCAGTTTCAGCATGTGAGTTTTCAGTTTTCTATAGTTAAGAGGTTTTCGGTTACAGTTTTGGATGGAGGACTGGATACAGGATACAGGTTACAGGTTGCAGTTTTCAGGATTGGGAGCCGCCCAATGGATCAGGCACTTGGTCTACGATGTTCTTTGCTACCTCGCAGGGAGGATAGCATCCCCAGTTGGAGCCAGTTGTTGACACCAGGTCTAAAGAAAATTGACATTTTTGATAAAAGGTCCTAAGAAAAAGAATCATCTCTAAAAGGGTTGAAATAAAGATTTTTATATAAAAATACATTATAAAAACCCATGTTTATAAAGTCCGCCAACAAATTTATGGATAGGTTAAGCCCCGGTCAGGTTTCGTCGGCGGAGATATCATAGATCCAAATCAACGGTCTATATTAACCCCGCGTCGCCAAAGTGATCGTCAACAAACGGTGGAGGGTGGTAGCGGACATAATACCACCAAGGCACGTGTCCCACATTCATTCATCCGCGCTTGGAGAGAGCGGTATCGGAAACCACCATAACACCACGCGGAACCACCCATTACAGAAAGATGGGAAAGATCTCTTACGTGGCAAGGTGGGACCTAACAGGTGGCGAACAAGGAATGGATTGATAAGACCGTGGCACGTGGCACTATACTTTGCATGGATCGGAAGGCCAATACATGTTTCAATCAAATCAAAGGCCAGCATTTCATCCGCGGCCAGGAACATGCGCACGGAATATAAAGGAGAGCGGTCGCGGAGAATAAACCGCCTTGACAGGTGTCAGCAGATGGTGCATCCGCGCGGGTAGCAAACCGGAGAAGGAAACCACCTTTTCGATCGCGGATACCGCCGGTGCAATAAAGATGGACAAGATCTGACGTTTCAAAATGATGGTTCAAAGATCAATGGTTGAAAATGACCCACGTTCGTAAAAGTGCAAGAAGGTTAAGTTTAAAAGGCTTATATAAAAAGAAAGGGCTCCACACAACGGCATTTTATATGTGTCGTTATCCTGGAGAGCTCCGAAGACTGGTGGAAGCCGGCGATTGCGACAGAAGGCGAAAAGCAAGCACTTACAGGATGGATCACCGAAAATTCCAGCAGATAGATCACATGCTCACAGGAAAAATCCTAATGGAGAAAATGTCAGGGGAATTTGAAATTTTAAATATGCTGATTTCAACTTGCGCAAACCTTCTTCCTATTTCTTATGCAGGTCATATCGAGATGCGAGTCTTGGTGAAAGAAATGACCAGTTATGACCTACCCACGGCTGACCAGTGGAATTATGTAGAGAAGTACGGAAAGACCAGATATTCTGTTCATACTTAAATGCATTTGAAAATCTTGCCAAGTGGCAAAAAGACTTTTTATTTTAAATTTGTAATATTATTTGAAAGACAGTTATGGGTTACTCGAAGACAGTTATCTTTAGTTAAATATTTTTAATTATTAGTTAGAAGAAGCAGTTATGTGGAGCTTCTTCTAAAAATTTTGTATAAAAGACAATGGAGGTCATTGTTGAAGGGGTTGGATTTTCTGGGAGGAGAGACCCATTTCGGGTGTTTTGCAGGGTTTTCAGAACTTAATACAGATCTCAGAAATGAGCAGATTTTTCATAAAAGATTCAAGCGTTGTTTAAAAATTGCAGTCTGTTACTTTCCTTATCCTTATATGTGCATGTTTATCTTCTTCGTTATATCTCCCATGGTGTTTTTCTTCTATATTTAAATGAACATTTGAAAATAACTTGAGATTCATACTGGTTATGCCTCATTTTATTCGCATTTAAATATCCATTTTATTCTCCAAAGTTGACAATAGATTTATCCTGGATAGATACCTGTTGTTGATGGAATGTCTTTATTTCTTTCTATGTCGCCTGAAAAATCTTATTGACTGTAATAAGACAGCTATCTTGCCTTTGTATGAAAATATTTGTTTAACTGCTGGTCCATATTTTTCTGTTTTCTCGACTCCATTGCCCAATGGTATCCTGTTCATGTTGATCTAGCCACCTCATTAAAAATCCTTAAATTTTTATTTATTTTACAAATTGGCCCTTGAGTTTCATTGTCAAACTGCTGTCGTGGTGACATTGGATGGCAGATTTGCCGAGAGAGCCCTCTCTGGCTGAAGGAGGCCAACTTTCAGTCTAAAGATTGGTTTGAAATAGGTTACCTCGGGTTTCTTTGATACAGCCCAAGGAAAATCCGAGTGCTAACATTTTGGCGCCGTTGCCGGGGACGAGGGTTTCATTTTCCCTGGGTATGAACGACAAAGTTTTCAGTTTTGATTGTTGATGGTGAACAACGATCAAACATCAGTAAGGTTGTACATCTTTCATCTGGCGACTCCATCTTCAAAGAATCCAGTTTTCAAAAATTTCATGGCGACTCCACATTAAAGAAATCCAGTTTTGCATTGGTTCACATGCTAAGTCTCCTCAGTTTTCAAATTAGAATCTACAGTTCCAGTATTTCGAGATGGCCTCGTTATTAAGAAGGTATGCTCCTATGAGCAGGTCTCATATTCCCGGTTTTCCGAATCAAATTCCTAAAATAGATTGGCAGTCTTATTTGCCTAAATTCAGAGATGAAAATAGTGATAATGCTGCTTTACATTTAATCAAATTTCATGCGCATATACACAAGCTGAAGATTAGGTTTCATGAGGATTGTCTGATGAAGATGTTCATGGCTTCTTTAGAAGGAAAAGCAAGGGATTGGTATGAAAGTTTAAGACCTGGTAGCTTGTTTTCTTTAAAAGATTTTCACATAGCATTTTATGAGCATTATACAGTAGATTTTCCAGCTTTATCTTTAGTGGAAAACTGTTGTGATCAGTTTGAGGGTTTCATACAATATCTTGAAAATATTGACGAAGATCTGGAAGGTATGAATGATGAAGACATGTCTGAAATATTTTATCATTTTTCTTCGCAAGTCCATAGCCATGATGATCAAGAGAAGCTAGCTGTAGATAAAGTCAATGGAGAAATAAAAGTAGATTCCCATGAGCTCTATTCAGAAACAAATAATGATTCATCTACTTCTTTATATACAAATGAAGAATGCACTCAGCATCAATCTGCAGAAGAGAAGGAAAATGATAGTTGTTTGATTCAGAAAATGCACAAGCCACCTCCTCTTTTAACAGAAGAAGAAATAGATCAGCTCTTGCAGAGTCATGCTACGACACCTGCTTATACAGATTTGCAGTGTTCACATATTCCGGAATATGTAAGTCAATCTTCTTCCATTTTTGGGCATGTGAATCTGAAATTAAACGGTGACAGTAATGAATATCTTTTGAAAGAATCCATTAGTGATGATGATTCTCCGCAAGAAAATCATCTATTAGACACCAGTTTCTTTCATCAAAAAGATAGAGCTGTCATATTTAATGACCTTGCAGAGTGTTTGCTATTTGAGGAGGCATTAGATTATGAGGATAATCATTCATTTGTGGAAAAGAATGTTAAGAAAGAAAAAATATTCCAACTCTCCCGTCAAGTTGCAAAAAATCCAAAGGTACTTCAAATAAAATGTATCTTTTTTGATCCTATACTTGAGTATATGAAGAAATTTCTCAGTTTCGATTTGCAGCTGGGTTTTTATTTTGAGAATAAAGATTATCAGTGGTTGCCTATATTGTCATATTTTCTGTTATTGGCTTATTTTGAACACGGCAAAGGAGTTAGATTGTTTGGAAACCTAATGGATTGGCTTTATTGGTGTTTCCGAATTACTTGAGTGATGGAAATTCTTTGACATTCTAAAGGTAGGGTAGGTAGGACAAATAAGTTTTCCAGGCAAGCAGTCTTCAGTATGTACAGTATTGTCTTCAGTTCAGTTTCAGCATGTGAGTTTTCAGTTTTCTATAGTTAAGAGGTTTTCGGTTACAGTTTTGGATGGAGGACTGGATACGGGATACAGGTTACAGGTTGCAGTTTTCAGGATTGGGAGCCGCCCAATGGATTAGGCACTTGGTCTACGATGTTCTTTGCTACCTCGCAGGGAGGATAGCATCCCCAGTTGGAGCCAGTTGTTGACACCAGGTCTAAAGAAAATTGACATTTTTGATAAAAGGTCCTAAGAAAAAGAATCATCTCTAAAAGGGTTGAAATAAAGATTTTTATATAAAAATACATTATAAAAACCCATGTTTATAAAGTCCGCCAACAAATTTATGGATAGGTTAAGCCCCGGTCAGGTTTCGTCGGCGGAGATATCATAGATCCAAATCAACGGTCTATATTAACCCCGCGTCGCCAAAGTGATCGTCAACAAACGGTGGAGGGTGGTAGCGGACATAATACCACCAAGGCACGTGTCCCACATTCATTCATCCGCGCTTGGAGAGAGCGGTATCGGAAACCACCATAACACCACGCGGAACCACCCATTACAGAAAGATGGGAAAGATCTCTTACGTGGCAAGGTGGGACCTAACAGGTGGCGAACAAGGAATGGATTGATAAGACCGTGGCACGTGGCACTATACTTTGCATGGATCGGAAGGCCAATACATGTTTCAATCAAATCAAAGGCCAGCATTTCATCCGCGGCCAGGAACATGCGCACGGAATATAAAGGAGAGCGGTCGCGGAGAATAAACCGCCTTGACAGGTGTCAGCAGATGGTGCATCCGCACAGGTAGCAAACCGGAGAAGGAAACCACCTTTTCGATCGCGGATACCGCCGGTGCAATAAAGATGGACAAGATCTGACGTTTCAAAATGATGGTTCAAAGATCAATGGTTGAAAATGACCCACGTTCGTAAAAGTGCAAGAAGGTTAAGTTTAAAAGGCTTATATAAAAAGAAAGGGCTCCACACAACGGCATTTTATATGTGTCGTTATCCTGGAGAGCTCCGAAGACTGGTGGAAGCCGGCGATTGCGACAGAAGGCGAAAAGCAAGCACTTACAGGATGGATCACCGAAAATTCCAGCAGATAGATCACATGCTCACAGGAAAAATCCTAATGGAGAAAATGTCAGGGGAATTTGAAATTTTAAATATGCTGATTTCAACTTGCGCAAACCTTCTTCCTATTTCTTATGCAGGTCATATCGAGATGCGAGTCTTGGTGAAAGAAATGACCAGTTATGACCTACCCACGGCTGACCAGTGGAATTATGTAGAGAAGTACGGAAAGACCAGATATTCTGTTCATACTTAAATGCATTTGAAAATCTTGCCAAGTGGCAAAAAGACTTTTTATTTTAAATTTGTAATATTATTTGAAAGACAGTTATGGGTTACTCGAAGACAGTTATCTTTAGTTAAATATTTTTAATTATTAGTTAGAAGAAGCAGTTATGTGGAGCTTCTTCTAAAAATTTTGTATAAAAGACAATGGAGGTCATTGTTGAAGGGGTTGGATTTTCTGGGAGGAGAGACCCATTTCGGGTGTTTTGCAGGGTTTTCAGAACTTAATACAGATCTCAGAAATGAGCAGATTTTTCATAAAAGATTCAAGCGTTGTTTAAAAATTGCAGTCTGTTACTTTCCTTATCCTTATATGTGCATGTTTATCTTCTTCGTTATATCTCCCATGGTGTTTTTCTTCTATATTTAAATGAACATTTGAAAATAACTTGAGATTCATACTGGTTATGCCTCATTTTATTCGCATTTAAATATCCATTTTATTCTCTAAAGTTGACAATAGATTTATCCTGGATAGATACCTGTTGTTGATGGAATGTCTTTATTTCTTTCTATGTCGCCTGAAAAATCTTATTGACTGTAATAAGACAGCTATCTTGCCTTTGTATGAAAATATTTGTTTAACTGCTGGTCCATATTTTTCTGTTTTCTCGACTCCATTGCCTAATGGTATCCTGTTCATGTTGATCTAGCCACCTCATTAAAAATCCTTAAATTTTTATTTATTTTACAAATTGGCCCTTGAGTTTCATTGTCAAACTGCTGTCGTGGTGACATTGGATGGCAGATTTGCCGAGAGAGCCCTCTCTGGCTGAAGGAGGCCAACTTTCAGTCTAAAGATTGGTTTGAAATAGGTTACCTCGGGTTTCTTTGATACAGCCCAAGGAAAATCCGAGTGCTAACATTTTGGCGCCGTTGCCGGGGACGAGGGTTTCATTTTCCCTGGGTATGAACGACAAAGTTTTCAGTTTTGATTGTTGATGGTGAACAACGATCAAACATCAGTAAGGTTGTACATCTTTCATCTGGCGACTCCATCTTCAAAGAATCCAGTTTTCAAAAATTTCATGGCGACTCCACATTAAAGTAATCCAGTTTTGCATTGGTTCACAGGCTAAGTCTCCTCAGTTTTCAAATTAGAATCTACAGTTCCAGTATTTCGAGATGGCCTCGTTATTAAGAAGGTATGCTCCTATGAGCAGGTCTCATATTCCCGGTTTTCCGAATCAAATTCCTAAAATAGATTGGCAGTCTTATTTGCCTAAATTCAGAGATGAAAATAGTGATAATGCTGCTTTACATTTAATCAAATTTCATGCGCATATACACAAGCTGAAGATTAGGTTTCATGAGGACTGTCTGATGAAGATGTTCATGGCTTCTTTAGAAGGAAAAGCAAGGGATTGGTATGAAAGTTTAAGACCTGGTAGCTTGTTTTCTTTAAAAGATTTTCAGATAGCATTTTATGAGCATTATACAGTAGATTTTCCAGCTTTATCTTTAGTGGAAAACTGTTGTGATCAGTTTGAGGGTTTCATACAATATCTTGAAAATATTGACGAAGATCTGGAAGGTATGAATGATGAAGACATGTCTGAAATATTTTATCATTTTTCTTCGCAAGTCCATAGCCATGATGATCAAGAGAAGCTAGCTGTAGATAAAGTCAATGGAGAAATAAAAGTAGATTCCCATGAGCTCTATTCAGAAACAAATAATGATTCATCTACTTCTTTATATACAAATGAAGAATGCACTCAGCATCAATCTGCAGAAGAGAAGGAAAATGATAGTTGTTTGATTCAGAAAATGCACAAGCCACCTCCTCTTTTAACAGAAGAAGAAATAGATCAGCTCTTGCAGAGTCATGCTACGACACCTGCTTATACAGATTTGCAGTGTTCACATATTCCGGAATATGTAAGTCAATCTTCTTCCATTTTTGGGCATGTGAATCTGAAATTAAACGGTGACAGTAATGAATATCTTTTGAAAGAATCCATTAGTGATGATGATTCTCCGCAAGAAAATCATCTATTAGACACCAGTTTCTTTCATAAAAAAGATAGAGCTGTCATATTTAATGACCTTGCAGAGTGTTTGCTATTTGAGGAGGCATTAGATTATGAGGATAATCATTCATTTGTGGAAAAGAATGTTAAGAAAGAAAAAATATTCCAACTCTCCCGTCAAGTTGCAAAAAATCCAAAGGTACTTCAAATAAAATGTATCTTTTTTGATCCTATACTTGAGTATATGAAGAAATTTCTCAGTTTCGATTTGCAGCTGGGTTTTTATTTTGAGAATAAAGATTATCAGTGGTTGCCTATATTGTCATATTTTCTGTTATTGGCTTATTTTGAACACGGCAAAGGAGTTAGATTGTTTGGAAACCTAATGGATTGGCTTTATTGGTGTTTCCGAATTACTTGAGTGATGGAAATTCTTTGACATTCTAAAGGTAGGGTAGGTAGGACAAATAAGTTTTCCAGGCAAGCAGTCTTCAGTATGTACAGTATTGTCTTCAGTTCAGTTTCAGCATGTGAGTTTTCAGTTTTCTATAGTTAAGAGGTTTTCGGTTACAGTTTTGGATGGAGGACTGGATACAGGATACAGGTTACAGGTTGCAGTTTTCAGGATTGGGAGCCGCCCAATGGATCAGGCACTTGGTCTACGATGTTCTTTGCTACCTCGCAGGGAGGATAGCATCCCCAGTTGGAGCCAGTTGTTGACACCAGGTCTAAAGAAAATTGACATTTTTGATAAAAGGTCCTAAGAAAAAGAATCATCTCTAAAAGGGTTGAAATAAAGATTTTTATATAAAAATACATTATAAAAACCCATGTTTATAAAGTCCGCCAACAAATTTATGGATAGGTTAAGCCCCGGTCAGGTTTCGTCGGCGGAGATATCATAGATCCAAATCAACGGTCTATATTAACCCCGCGTCGCCAAAGTGATCGTCAACAAACGGTGGAGGGTGGTAGCGGACATAATACCACCAAGGCACGTGTCCCACATTCATTCATCCGCGCTTGGAGAGAGCGGTATCGGAAACCACCATAACACCACGCGGAACCACCCATTACAGAAAGATGGGAAAGATCTCTTACGTGGCAAGGTGGGACCTAACAGGTGGCGAACAAGGAATGGATTGATAAGACCGTGGCACGTGGCACTATACTTTGCATGGATCGGAAGGCCAATACATGTTTCAATCAAATCAAAGGCCAGCATTTCATCCGCGGCCAGGAACATGCGCACGGAATATAAAGGAGAGCGGTCGCGGAGAATAAACCGCCTTGACAGGTGTCAGCAGATGGTGCATCCGCGCGGGTAGCAAACCGGAGAAGGAAACCACCTTTTTGATCGCGGATACCGCCGGTGCAATAAAGATGGACAAGATCTGACGTTTCAAAATGATGGTTCAAAGATCAATGGTTGAAAATGACCCACGTTCGTAAAAGTGCAAGAAGGTTAAGTTTAAAAGGCTTATATAAAAAGAAAGGGCTCCACACAACGGCATTTTATATGTGTCGTTATCCTGGAGAGCTCCGAAGACTGGTGGAAGCCGGCGATTGCGACAGAAGGTGAAAAGCAAGCACTTACAGGATGGATCACCGAAAATTCCAGCAGATAGATCACATGCTCACAGGAAAAATCCTAATGGAGAAAATGTCAGGGGAATTTGAAATTTTAAATATGCTGATTTCAACTTGCGCAAACCTTCTTCCTATTTCTTATGCAGGTCATATCGAGATGCGAGTCTTGGTGAAAGAAATGACCAGTTATGACCTACCCACGGCTGACCAGTGGAATTATGTAGAGAAGTACGGAAAGACCAGATATTCTGTTCATACTTAAATGCATTTGAAAATCTTGCCAAGTGGCAAAAAGACTTTTTATTTTAAATTTGTAATATTATTTGAAAGACAGTTATGGGTTACTCGAAGACAGTTATCTTTAGTTAAATATTTTTAATTATTAGTTAGAAGAAGCAGTTATGTGGAGCTTCTTCTAAAAATTTTGTATAAAAGACAATGGAGGTCATTGTTGAAGGGGTTGGATTTTCTGGGAGGAGAGCCCATTTCGGGTGTTTTGCAGGGTTTTCAGAACTTAATACAGATCTCAGAAATGAGCAGATTTTTCATAAAAGATTCAAGCGTTGTTTAAAAATTGCAGTCTGTTACTTTCCTTATCCTTATATGTGCATGTTTATCTTCTTCGTTATATCTCCCATGGTGTTTTTCTTCTATATTTAAATGAACATTTGAAAATAACTTGAGATTCATACTGGTTATGCCTCATTTTATTCGCATTTAAATATCCATTTTATTCTCCAAAGTTGACAATAGATTTATCCTGGATAGATACCTGTTGTTGATGGAATGTCTTTATTTCTTTCTATGTCGCCTGAAAAATCTTATTGACTGTAATAAGACAGCTATCTTGCCTTTGTATGAAAATATTTGTTTAACTGCTGGTCCATATTTTTCTGTTTTCTCGACTCCATTGCCCAATGGTATCCTGTTCATGTTGATCTAGCCACCTCATTAAAAATCCTTAAATTTTTATTTATTTTACAAATTGGCCCTTGAGTTTCATTGTCAAACTGCTGTCGTGGTGACATTGGATGGCAGATTTGCCGAGAGAGCCCTCTCTGGCTGAAGGAGGCCAACTTTCAGTCTAAAGATTGGTTTGAAATAGGTTACCTCGGGTTTCTTTGATACAGCCCAAGGAAAATCCGAGTGCTAACAATGATGTTACAAGAAATACTTGAGACTGTGATGGTCTGTCTTGATCTAGAAATGTTTTTAGATTAGATAGGGGTGCCATGTCTCAACTACATGAAGGGTAGACATCATTTCTTTTTCATAGGTGGATTTGCCCAAGTTTTTATCATAGAGCTTCTTACTAGTGAAGGCCAAGGGACATCTTTCCTGGAATAAGACGAATCCTAGTTTATGCCCAGAGGCATCGCATTCTAAAAAAAATGTCTTAGTGAAATCCTAGTCACCCAACCTGAGGGGATGAAACCATCAAATACACTCAAGGGTACATGGAAGTGATTCCGTGTGTAGGTGGCCTATGATGTGATACTACTAGAAGGGGTACCAACATGAGTTACATTGGTGTCCAATAATTTCACCAAATGAGGGTACAACATGACTAAGTACCAATTGTATTCGCTACATGTATAGCTCCCTAGCCCCAGGTTTATCCGTTGAATGATAGATCCTTGTGGTTATTTTCAAATGCCAGAACATGTTTCTAGCCTTTAAAAAATTATCTCAATTCTCGGAGGCATGTTTTCTCAAGATTGTGGCTCTGATACCACTTGTGGTGTTCCTTACCCATGTAACTTGAGAATCACAAAATATATAGCAAGATCAACATGCACTAAAACATAAATAAGGAACACAGAATTAGAAATATGAGACAATAATAACATAATATTGCAAAAAACGAGCTTTGATATTATGGGAACAATGTTCATGGGCCCCTTACAGTAGGGAGGCCATTCACTTGAGCATAGCTCTGTTAGAATATTCTTCACAAAACACTTCATAGCCTTGAAGCTTCTTTAAATAGGCTTAAAATGTACAAAACCATAACTACCTAACATGGTCCAAATACAACTTCCTAATGGGTCTTAATAAAAAAAGAGACCATTTTTACATTGATTGTTGAACACTGACTTATTTGTCCTTATTACAAAGTTATGGCCTTATATTATGTATGATTAATTATTAGAGTAAGGCAAGTTAGGGTAGGAACCTAACATCAAATCCCTTCATAAAAAATATTTGAGAAGGCTTACAAGTGAGTAAGTGGCCCTTCATTTTGGTAATGCTTCAAGCTCTTAGGTTTGGTTCATCCTTTATCAATAGATTTGAAACCCTATTTGTAGATGCATTAACATGTCTTTCTATTAATAGATGCAAACCAAGGAGGCTGGGCTCTTCAATTCCATCATATAGGAGTGCCCCTTATACCAACCCTCTATGTTTTGGTAGTTGAACCTATTGGCCATCTAATTGACTCTAGGATGAATTTGGATGTAATTTAAGGGATTCCTCTCCTCAAAACAAACACTTGGAAATTGGTTAATGTTCACTTTGTTGATGACTTTGCCTTAACAATATTTGAGGACCATGCTTCCTAGGATCAAACTATGGAATGTTTGGACACCATATGTATAGCATTGGTGTTAAGTATTTGATTGGATAAAAAAAAATGTAGGAAACAAAACCAATGACCTATGTCTCACTAGTTGGATCTCTAAAATTGGTCATGGGTCTAGTTGGGCCAAGTCTTCAAATTGTTAGGCATCCCTTAGGGACCTTAGAAGGTGCTTGTGCATGGAACATTGAAGAAGATACAAAAGTGGATTGCTAAGCTAACCTTAAAATGGTCAGGTTTCATATATGCACCAAAATCTTGGTCATAATTCATGTATACTATTCATATTATTGGGTTCCCTAAAAAAGAAACATATTTGTGTTTAGAAAAGGCCCTCGGGAACATTCTATGGGCCAAAGTTGACAAAGGGAAAGGGATTCACAAAGATAATTGGAATTTTTGTTGCACTGCATAAGATTTTGTTGTCCTATTTGTTATTCAAACCATGGTTCAGGCATAAGCAGTTTGTGCCAAGAAGGTGGTTCGAGTTGTTGATGGTAAGGAATCCCATAATGTCCTTCTAAGGTATCAAATTCAATTTGTTTATTGCTTGGACAACATGTATGGTAAGGAATCTATTTACAAAACTTTATGTTCCCTCCTTCTCATGTTAAGATCTCTAGTACTTTGGTTTAGAGAATTTGAAAGACCTAGGAAGCTATTAAATCCTTTCTCTCTTGGAAGGAGTTGTCCCTCCATTCTAACCCATATTTTAATGGATAATGCCTTTGGTTCTATATGATGGGAAGCCCTTGGATGAGTCCTCATTGTTCTCAAAATTATGACTCTTGTTCTCAAAAGTATGACTCTCTGGGCATGGCACTCATTCTACTTATGATATTTTGGATGACCCATCTAGATCTTGGCTACCCCAGGCTAAGGTTGAGATGAATTTTACTCTAGATGGTGCTAATAAATTCATATTGCATTGCATTCAAGGGATCATTCCATAAAATATTGTGGTAAATCTTGTCCTTCCAGTGCCTCGAGTTGGGTGGTGTGACTAGAAATGGACAATAGCCATGACTTTCTTGAAGTATAATTCAATTTACAAGTGGATTTTCTCCAAGCCCTTCCTTGAATGCTCACCTTCTACTCTATATATTCACGCAATTGACTTAATCATTATGCACTCCTCACATCGTGTTACTAATTTATTTTCTCTATAGTCTAGCACTCATTATGTAAAATTAGTCATAGCAGATCTAATGAACAAGTAAATCAATCACAACAGATGAACATAGAAAATATGGTGCAAAACCGTGCAAAACATGCAGCAGTGCTCAATATCCCAATAAGGGTGAATAATTACAATACAATCTGACCTTGTGAGTGAGCAATTCGAATTGACTAAGTAGGCCATTCGAATCACTGAATGGAGTAGCTTGACTCCAACTAGGAGTCCTCAACATCAATCGGTGGTGCTCATCAATGCACACGAACCAGTCATCCAGGTGTCAATCTGAGTCTAACTGAGTGTAACAAGTGTAACTGAAGTGTGTAGCACTGATTAAGGGAAGGACGCTCATTGGGGGGCGCATGGGAGGCTAATTGAAGTCAGAACAAGTCATCTAGTCAATCTGGAGGTCCAACGGAAGTGAAACAGTCAGTCGGGAGTGAAACTAGCCTCAAATCAGGGAGAATCGGAGCTAACTGAATGTAACTGAAGTGGAACTGCAGTGGTAGGTGAGAAAGTGCACCCTTCTCTGGCAGTAGGTGAGAAGTGGGCACCTTTCAGACTAGGAGGGCTAAAGAACTGAAGTAAGTGGCTCTGGGGTGCTAGAAAGAGGTGGCTAAGGTGTTGGAGGCATCAACCTGGTGACTGGGATGCATGCAAAGTGCATGCAAACCCTAGAATTTGCATGCAAACCCTAATTGCATGCAAGATCCTGAAAAAGATGATGTGGATATCCGAACACCCCCCCTCAAGCTAGACTATGATGTGCAAAAAATAATGTGGGGCCCTGGTAACTAAGACCAAAGGTCACCCCAATACAATAATCCAAAAAATGCTGAAAATAAACTAAGTGAGGAAAGAGGGAAAACCCAGTGGGAAGAAAGCCCCCCCTCAAGCTAAAGCATAATAATGGATCAATCTGTCTCCACCATGATGGAACTCACCCCCAACAGTGAACGGAGGTAAGAGAACTTCTTCTCAGTGAAGCTCTTGGTGAAGATGTCTGCAATTTGCTCATCAGTAGGGCAATATTGCAGAATGATGGTGTGGTCATGCACCAACTGTCGAATGTAATGCATATGAATCTCAATGTGTTTGGTCCTCTGCCGCTGAACTGGATCTGTGGAGATCTTGATATCACTTTGATTGTCACAAAATAGGACAGTCGAAGTAGTGCCACCAAAACCAAACTCGGAAAGAATACCCTGCAACCAAACTGCCTGAATGCAGGCATTGACTGCCCCTCGATACTCTGCCTCTGCTAAAGAAAGTGCAATGGCTGCTTGCTTTTTGCTGGACCAGCAAATAGCACCATGACCAATCATGAAAACATAACAGGAAGTGGACTTCCGATCAATGCTATCACCTGCCCAATCTGAATCAGTAAAACCAATGAAATCAAGCTCAGAATTTGCAGCATAATGTATGCCAAACTGTCTCGTACCTTGCACATACTGCCAGATCCGCTTGGCTGCTCGCCAATGAAGCTCATGTGGCTGCTACATATATATTGACACGGCGCTCACGGCATATGAAATATCAGGCCTTGAGTGTGTTAAATAAAGCAGTGAACCAATCAACTATCGATACATATTACAATCTGCAAGCGGTGTAGAATCTCCCTCCTCAAGACTGATTCCTGTGAGGAATGGGAATGGGGCTGCCTTACATTCAGCCATATTAAACTTCAATAACAGGTCGGAAGCATATTTTTACTGAGATATAGTGATCCCATCAAAATTTTGAGCTATCTCCAAGCCCAAAAAATGACTCAGCAAGCACAAATCGCTCATGTCAAAAGCTAGATTGAAGGCAGTTTTTAGCTTGTTTATTGAAGTAAGAGTGCTACCAGTAATGAGAAGATCATCAACATAAAGTACAATAACCAACAAATTACCTTTAACTTGCTGAATATACACATTCGGATTAGATTTGCATCTTTGGAAATTCTGAGAAAGAAGGAAGGAGTCCATCTTTGTGTACCAAGCTCTTGGGGCCTGTTTTAACCCGTACAAAGATTTCTTCAATCTGCAAACTAATGATGGATTTGATGTGTAGCCCTCTGGCTGCTGCATATATACCTCTTCAGCAAGGTCTCCATGTAGAAATGCACTCTTCACACCCATGTGGTGCACTTCCCAGTGCTTGGATGCGGAAATAGCCAAAACAAGGCGGATGGAATCCATCTTTGCAACCGGTGCAAAAGTCTTAGTGTAGTCCACTCCTTGGACTTGGGAGAAACCTTTTGCCACCAACCTTGCTTTGTATTTGCTGATAGAGCCATCAGAAGCAACTTTCGTGCGGTAGACCCATTTACACTTCACTAATTTTCTTCTAGGTGGAAGAGAAACTAGCTCCCATGTGTTGTTCTTTTGAAGAGAACTATACTCTTCATCCATGGCACTTTGCCATCTCGGATCTCGGTGGGCAGAATAGTATGATGTGGGATCTGAACCAGCCATCAAATAAAAAATCTCAGGAAGTAATGGATCAGCAATAGAAAGTGCCATACCTGCTCTTTGAAAGTCTGCTCTTGTTCGTCTCAGATCAGCAGGATTTCCAAGGTTCGAACCAGCAGATTGGAGAGTGTTTTGGGCCCACTTTGGTAACTGAGGAGGATCATAATGGTCGGATTCCGAACCTGATATGTCATGATCATCATATGATGCTAAAATATCAGAAATATCAGAACTCATACCTTCATTATCGTTGCACGGATCTTCTTCTGGTGAAGGCAGTGAATCGACAGTCTTTTCCTTGACTAGTTGCAATTCTTGAAGCGGTTCTTCAAATTGCACACTGCGCTCTATGAATATCTTTTTAGATCTGATATCCATGAGTTTATATGCTTTTGATTATTCCCCATATCTTATCAGTATGCACTCGGTACTTTGTGGATCCAAAGCTCGTCTCTTCTCAGAAGGAATTCTAGCCCATGTAGTAGAGCCAAAAATTCTCAAATTTGATACATCCGGTTTGTGACCAAAGAATGCTTCGAAAAGAGTCATACCTTTCACGGATGAATGTGGAACATGGTTCTGTATGTATGCAGCAACATTGATTGCTTCAGCCCAAAGATTTGCATCCAAACCTTTTGATTCAATCATGCATGTAGCCATCTCTTTCAGTGACCGATTTTTCCTTTCCGCTACACCGTTCTGCTGGGGTGTGTAGGGAACTGTATGTTGGATCTGAATTCCGCTTTGGGCACAAAGTTGCAGCAACTCGGACTTAATATATTCTCCACCATTATCAGATCTAAGAGCTTTGATCTTGCTCTCAGTGGCGGTCTCAACAGAAGCCTTAAAATCCTTGAATTTTCCAAGCACTTCTGACTTGTTTTTGAGAAAGAATACCCATGTAAAGCGGGAAAAATCATCAATAAATGTCAAAACATACCTTGAACCATTTAATGACTGTCACGTCCCCTCCCATTCTACCAGCTAGGTGGAGAGGATCGTGACGTTATGCCGAGCAATTATCCCCATATCCATTAAATTAAACTCATTGATACAAAATACATGTATAAGGGCATGTAATAGAAACACAACAGAAATTAAGTAAATGTTGTTGATATCTAATCATACACTCAAGATTTCTGTGACAGCCAAATAAAGACCTTTGCAGAATTATAAAAGATCATATGGACATGCATAAACTTGTAAAAGCTCAGCGGAAGTAAATTCAATAGCACATCCATCATTCATTCTAATATTTATCAAAGGAACAATTGCAAATTTACACACACACAAGAGAATACTTATCTTATACAAAAGTAGTCCCACGCAACTGGCTATGCAACTGCAACGTTCCACCCAACCGTAGGCCAGTGTGCTCCTCAATCTCTCAGCACCACTGCCACCCCCGAGCTGGGCATGATCTCTACAAGGAACCAGGGAACAACAGACTCACACATAGCCAAGCGTACACCAAGATGAGCCAAGCCAATCTGCAATTGGGTTTATCAGGCTGCTAGGAGGTGGAAAGGAAGAGTTGCTAAGCTAGTGAGCTCCAGCACAGAGCTAGGGATAACCTTGCAAGATCTATCTAGCTTGGCACCCACAATACCTACACACCCAGCACAAGGAAGTATTCTTTTCACTGCTGTACAGTCCCTCAAGCCATACCTTCCCTATCTAGTGCTCTCAGGGTATGCATAGAAGAGTAACCAAAGCCCTCTTGATCTTCTTGAGAGGTTGCCTCCCCCACTAGGTTTATCAAGCCACTTCTATCCACTACCACTCCAAACTTCAATTCACAGGTTCAAACCAAAAATGAGGATGCACATAACAGCAGAACCCCACTGGCTGGGCATGAGAAAAACGTTTTCCACAGTGGGATGCATGAGATGGGGTTTCAACTAACCCAGAAAAACGTGGGAACCCACAAAAACGAAATGGGAAGTTGGTGAACAACCCAGGAAGCCAAATCCGTTTTTTAGTAAAACGTCCAGGGTCAATTCGGGGCAAAAACGACCTCCCTCCTAGTCCCCAATTCGTGGCCTTCCTCTCCCAACTGTTATACCAGGCAAAAACGACTCCCAGGCATGGAAAAATGCAATATTTAGATGAGAAACGTAAATGGAAAGGACCCAGCTAACTCCAACTGCGTGAGTGAATGAAGACTGTCCATTCCCCATGGCTTTGGGCACCATTTCGTGGGTGGTTTCTTGCCCCACAAGCAAAAACACGATTTTCCAAGTTGATGGCTTGCCCATGCACGAAAATGGCTTGCCCATACTCTTTCATTCCCAAGGAATTAACTGCCTTAACCAATTTCTTGGAAAAATTAAATGATTGGGTACATGAGACAAAATGGGTAGTTGGTGGTTTATGGGTTTCCCCATTGACACATGGATTAATACCATTGGCTCAAGGGTTTGAATAATTTCCCTCCCTATTCCTTGTAGAACCATGCCCCATCTCTTTTGTTGCATTGCATAGCTAGTTGTGGGTATTTTTCATTAAAATTCGTATTTACATGATGTCTTATATACATTGTGCCCATCTCGCACAAGAACCATAGGCATCTATTTTAATTGCCGATACATAAACGCTAAATCAATGGCGGGGCCTTGGCCTTGAGCTCCTCACCATGATTAAATATCAGTATTTACATCATTTACAAAGGGGGTCAAAAATGGGGACGTGACATACCCCTCCCCTTACATTAGCATTGTCCTCAGTGCTCATCAAAATTGAACAAAAAAGGATATGCCACCCTCATGGCATCCTCCAGCTCCCATGTAGCCTCATCGGGACCGTAGTGCTTCCATTGCACCTTTACCTGTCCGATGGCTCGGTTCCGGAGCAATGTTACTTTCTTGTCTAGGATGCGCAATGGATCGGTTTGGAATTCTCCCTCGGGTTCCACCTGGATCACATCCCAATTAATCACATGGTTAGGATCATGTACATATTTCTTAAGCAAAGAGACATGAAAAACATTATGAGCTTTAGTGCTAGCAGGCAAGGCAAGTCTATATGCAACTGGCCCTATTCTTTCAAGCACTTCAAATGGTCCGCAATATCTAGGTGATAGCTTGGCACAACTCCCAAGCTTCAAGGAACTCTTCCTTGATCTCACTCTAAGATATACATGATCCCCAACATTGAATTCCCTATGCATTCTGTGTTTATCTGCATAGCTTTTGTGTCTATCCTGGGCTGCTTTTAAATTTTTCCGGATCTTTGCAACCTCTTGTTCCATTTCCGTAAGCAATTCTGGCCCAAGTACAATTCTGTTCACTGGATTGTCCCAAGTCACTGGTGTCCTACACCTTCTTCCGTACAAAGCCTCATATGGACTCATTCCCAATGATTCTTGCTGCCCATTATTATATGCAAACTCTACCAGGTGTAGATAATCCTCCCACTTGGATGGCTTGTCCATTACATACATGCGGAGCATGTCTTCAAGCACCTGATTTACTCTTTCTGTTTTCCCGTCTGTTTGAGGATGGTACGCGGTGCTAAAGTTCAACTGTGTACCCAAATCTGCAAAGAGAGCTTTCCAAAAATTGGAAGTGAACTTGGTATCCCTGTCAGAAATTATCGCCTTAGGCAACCCATGTAATCTGAAAATTTCCTTCATGAAAATATCTGCAATGGCATCGGCTTTATGTGTGGACTTAACCGGTATAAAATGTGCTGCCTTTGTTAACTTGTCCACCACAACCATGATAGAATCATGTTGTCTCTTAGTCATTGGCAATCCTGTAATAAAATCCATGGAAATTATCTCCCATTTCCATTCTGGGATCGGCACTGGGTGCAATAAACCTGCTGGGTGTTGGTGTTCAACCTTCACCTGCTGACATTCCATGCACTTAGAGATGTATTCAGCGATGTCCTTCTTCATACCTGGCCAGAAATAATATTTTCTTGCTGTAGCAATTGTTTTCTGATATCCTGGGTGACCAAAGTATGGAGCTTTATGGATCTCATCCATAACCATTTTCCTTAAATCTGCCGCATTTGGAATATAGACTCTATCCTTATAAGTAAGAAGTCCGCCTTCTTCCAAGTGATAGCCTTCATTCTTCTTGCCAAGGTCTTGCTGCTGCAATTTGCCCTTTATCTGCTCATACACTTCATCCTCAACCATATGGTTAACAATCTGCTGCTTCAAATCTGGTTGGCAAGTACTAAGCGCTGCCACATACATTTCATGTACCTTCCTGCTGAGTGCATCAGCCACCTTGTTTTCTTTCCCTTTTATGTGTTTGATTTCAAAATCAAATTCACACAAAAATTCCAACCATCTGGCTTGCCTAGCATTTAACATTGGTTGATCAAACAAGTACTTCAGACCACAATGGTCTGTCCTTAACTCGAATTTTCTTCCCATTAAGTAGTGCCTCCACATCTTCAAGGCATGTACTATGGCTGCAAGTTCTATATCATGAGTAGCATAGTTCTTCTCATGCTCCTTCAACTTTCTTGACTCATAGCATATCACGTGGTTGTCTTGCATAAGAACTCCTCCAAGTCCTTGATTGCATGCATCGGTACACACCACAAAGTCTTTTTCCGGATCTGCAATCTTCAAAATAGGTGCACTTGTAAGAAGATTCTTCAACCGTTGAAAACTTTCCTCACATCTTGGTGACCATTCAAACTTTATCCCCTTCTTTTGCAAAGAAGTGATCGGGTTAGCAACCTTGGAGAATCCTTCGATAAACCTCCTGTAGTAACCAGCAAGGCCCATAAAAGATCTCACATCAGTCACATTCCTTGGAGTTGGCCAATTCATAATGGCTTCAATCTTCTCAGGGTCTACAGATATACCTTCGTTGGAGATGATGTGACCCAAATAATGAATTCTATCTTTATAGAAGTCACATTTACTCAACTTTGCATACAGCTTATGCTCCCTTAGTAATTGCATTGTCATTCTCAAATGTTCTTCATGCTCTTCTTCATTCTTGGAATAGATGAGAATATCATCTAGGAATACAAGAACAAACTTGTCCAAATACTTGCTAAAAACATTATTCATGAGACACATGAATGTAGCTGGTGCATTTGTGAGACCGAATGGTACCACTACAAATTCATAGTGTCCATACCTCGTTCTAAAGGTTGTCTTATGAATATCTTCTTCTTTGATTCTTACCTGATGGTAACCAGACCTCAAGTCAATCTTTGAAAATACCTTTGCTCCTCTCATTTGATCAAAAAGGTCATCAATTCGGGGCAATGGGTATTTGTTCTTCACAATGACTTTGTTCAACTGCCTGTAGTCAATACATAACCTGAGTGTTCCATCTTTCTTTTTCACAAATAGAACGGGCGCTCCCCACGGGGATACACTTGGCCTAATATATTTCTTTTCCAGCAACTCTTGCAATTGCATTTTCAATTCTAGCAATTCCGGTGTACTCATCCTGTAGGGTGTCTTAGACACTGGTGCTGCTCCTGGCACAAGTTCAATTGTAAAGTCAATGTCTCTCTTTGGAGGAAGTCCTGGGATCTCATCAGGAAAAACATCCCTGAATTCTTGCAATACATGATAGTCCTCCAATCTAAGAGTTTCACTCTCTGCTGCCTCTAAAACGTGAGCTGCATACAGTTGACATCCCTTCCTACAGAACTTCTTTAGTTGCATGGCTGAAACCTGTCTAACAGAAGTCACCTTTGGAATGCCTTTTACAACCCTCGGGTTTCCTTCCTCGTCCATGCATTCAAATGTCTTATTGTAGCAGTCAAGTTTAACCCTGTGTGCTTCTAACCAATCCATTCCAATGAGAATATCATAGGAACCAAGTGGCAAAATATTCAGATCTGCATAAGTGGATAGCCCATCCATCTCTAATGGACATTTCTCTACTATTTCACTAACTTTTCTCTTGGTTCCAGTGGCTAGTTGAACTAACCATGATTTACTATGCTTTAATTTCTTGAAGGCACAAATCTCAACAATCCTAGGAGTGACATAACTGTGAGTAGATCCAGGATCAATCAAAATAGAAACAGATTGCTTAGCAATCTTACCTTCAACTTCAACCACGGTTGATTGATGATCTGCCTGGCGGTCTTCTACTGCTGCATAGATTCTAGGGATTGTCCTCGCCACTTGACCCACAGTTCCAGCTCCTTGGATGTTGTGAACTTGATTTGCATTCCCATTCCGATGTGGACAGTTCCTAAGCATGTGGTCTCCTCCACAACCCCAACATTGGAGTTGTTCTCTTGGCTCCTTTGGATCTCTTGGCTTGTCTCCCATCATCCTAGTTGGCTTAGTCACAACCTGTGATGGCTGCCTTTGCTGATTCCTGAATTGAGGAGGCTTGAACCCCTTCTTCCTTTGATCAAACTTTTCATTTTTCTTATCCTTCCATGCCTTGTGGAACTCTGGTTTGCTTCTGTTTTGATCAAAGCAATACTTGGCCTTTCTTATGGCCTCCTCTAGAGTTCGAGGTTCATCAAACTCAATTCTATCTTTATATGACTGGGGTAGTCCACTTAGGAAACGATGAATTTTTACCTTATCATCTCGAATATACTTAACATACCTCAGCAGCTCCAAGAACTTGTTTGCATATTCTTCCATGGTCGATTGTCCCAATCTCAGCTCATGGAACTCTTTGATCTTATCATCATAGTACCTATCAGAGAGGTACTTTTGCTTGAAGTATTTCTTGAACTGCTTCCAAACGATCTTCCTTTCGTTGATCTTCCTCACTTGCCTGGTGTGTTCCCACCATATGGATGCTCTTCCATTCAAGTTGAAGATGGCTACCCTTGCCTTCATATTTCCCGAGTAATCTTGGACTTGGAAATATTTTCTCATCCCAAGAAGCCAAGCTTCAGCTTCTTGACCAGATTTTACCTCTCCGTCAAATGTAGGAGGTTTTTCCTTCTTAAATTCCCCATGTGAATTGTTCTTGTAGTGCTTCTTCCTCTTGCTCCTGTGAGATGAAGAACTTGAACCCTCATTGGAATCTTCAGAGTCAGATGATTCATTAGAAGATATTCCTGGAGTATATGTGCTGTCTGTGGAGACTCTTCTTGGGCTACTGGCCCTCTTACGGGAATTCCTTCTAGAGCTACTTCCACCCCTTTCTGGATTTGATATCTGATGCCCAGAGTTTATTTTCCTTTGGATGTCTTTCAAACTCTGTAGCATGGCTGCATTCAGCTGATTTTGTTCTTCCTGAGCTTTAATCATCCTTTCATTATCTTCCCTACAGCTTTGTAACTCCACCCTTAGGCTTCTCATGGTGGCTGCAACATCTGGAGGGGTCTCTTGATTTCTTCTCCCATTAGATTCTGTCTCAGCATTCTCAACCTGTATGTTTTCTCCCATGGCATCTGTCTCAGGTTCATAGGGATCCTGTGCATCATTCATGATGTTCATTTTCTTGGCCCAACCAAGATCCAAAATTTTTTTCCACTGTATTAACTAGAGTGTTACCCTGCTGTAACTGTGGCTCTCTGAAATGTGTTCATCAGCACAATTGTTAGTTGCATTACATTCTTAGGATTCACAATTACTTCATGCATGTGGGAAAAAAATTCCATACTGAAAATTCGTCAAATCACAACAACGAAATATGAGGGGAAAAAGAAAAAGGGGGTCAAGGGGGCTTGCCCCCTTGCCACAGCAGGGCGGGTCGAGGGCAGGGCCCTCGTTTTTTTTTTTTTTTTTTTTTAATAAATAATGCCCTTGTCGCGGGGCGGTTCGTTGAATCCTGCCGCAATAGGCGGGGCGATAGGCTGAAGGCTTCCGCAATGGGCGGGCCGGTTGACTGTAGGCTTCCGCAATGGCGGGGCAGCTGGCGAAATGCTTCCGCTGCGGACGGTTCACTGTATGTTCCCGCGACTGCGGAGAGGTTGGCTGAATGCTGCCGCAACTGCGGGGTGGTTCGGCGACGGCTTCCGCAATTGCGGAGCAGTTCGCCGAACGCTTCCGCAATGGCGGGGTGATTTTCCGAACGCTTGCGCAATTGCGGAGCCATTCGACGAAGGCTTCCGCAGTTGCGGAGCCATTCGGCGAATGCTCCCGCAATTGCGGAGCCGTTCGGTGAAGGCTTCCGCAACTTCGGAGCCGTTCGCGGAATGCTTCCGCCGTTGCGCGGAATGCTTCCGGGGGGTTTCGGGCGGTTTTCGGAAAGACTTGCGGAATGCTTCCACAGTTGCGGAACGATTCGCCGAAGTCTTCCGCAGTTGCGGAACGGTTCGGCGAAGTCTTCCGCAGTTGCGGAATGATTCGCCGAAGTCTTCCGCAGTTGCGGAACGATTCGGCGAAGTCTTCCGCAGTTGCGGAACGATTCACCGAAGTCTTCCGCAACTTCGGAACGGCTTGCCGAACTTTTCCGCGTTGCGGAACGACTCGCGGAATCCTTCCGCAATTTCGGAAGAGAATTCCTTCCGCAAATTTCGGAAGAGAAATCCTTCCGCAATTTCGGAAGAGAATTCCTTCCGAAAAACTTCCCTTCGCAAATTTTCGGAAAATTCTCGGAACGCTTCCGAAATTTCGGAACGATTCGCCGAATGCTTCCGCAGTTGCGGAAGGCATTAGGGAATTCTTTCCGAAACCGTCTTTAAACAATCTTAAACAAAATTTTCAAAAACAGACTTAAAACAAAATTTCCAAAAACTCATAAGACAACAATTTTCTTGCAATTGCTTATCAGATTTGGCCCATAGAGGCCCAATGCTGCAACGCAGCTCTGATACCATTTTGTCACGTCCCCTCCCATTCTACCAGCTAGGTGGAGAGGATCGTGATGTTATGCCGGGCAATTAGCCCCATATCCATTAAATTAAACTCATTGATACAAAATACATGTATAAGGGCATGCAATAGAAACACAACAGAAATTAAGTAAATGTTGTTGATATCTAATCATACACTCAAGATTTCTGTGACAGCCAAATAAAGACCTTTGCAGAATTATAAAAGATCATATGGACATGCATAAACTTGTAAAAGCTCAGCGGAAGTAAATTCAATAGCACATCCATCATTCATTCTAATATTTATCAAAGGAACAATTGCAAATTTACACACACACAAGAGAATACTTATCTTATACAAAAGTAGTCCCACGCAACTGGCTATGCAACTGCAACGTTCCACCCAACCGTAGGTCAGTGTGCTCCTCAATCTCTCAGCACCACTGCCACCCCCGAGCTGGGCATGATCTCTACAAGGAACCAGGGAACAACAGACTCACACATAGCCAAGCGTAGACCAAGATGAGCCAAGCCAATCTGCAATTGGGTTTATCAGGCTGCTAGGAGGTGGAAAGGAAGAGTTGCTAAGCTAGTGAGCTCCAGCACAGAGCTAGGGATAACCTTGCAAAATCTATCTAGCTTGGCACCCACAATACCTACACACCCAACACAAGGAAGTATTCTTTTCACTGCTGTACAGTCCCTCAAGCCATACCTTCCCTATCTAGTGCTCTCAGGGTATGCATAGAAGAGTAACCAAAGCCCTCTTGATCTTCTTGAGAGGTTGCCTCCCCCACTAGGTTTATCAAGCCACTTCTATCCACTACCACTCCAAACTTCAATTCACAGGTTCAAACCAAAAACGAGGATGCACATAACAGCAGAACCCCACTGGCTGGGCATGAGAAAAACGTTTTCCACAGTGGGATGCATGAGATGGGGTTTCAACTAACCCAGAAAAACGTGGGAACCCACAAAAACGAAATGGGAAGTTGGTGAACAACCCAGGAAGCCAAATCCGTTTTTTAGTAAAACGTCCAGGGTCAATTCGGGGCAAAAACGACCTCCCTCCTAGTCCCCAATTCGTGGCCTTCCTCTCCCAACTGTTATACCAGGCAAAAACGACTCCCAGGCATGGAAAAATGCAGTATTTAGATGAGAAACGTAAATGGAAAGGACCCAGCTAACTCCAACTGTGTGAGTGAATGAAGACTGCCCATTCCCCATGGCTTTGGGCACCATTTCGTGGGTGGTTTCTTGCCCCACAAGCAAAAACACAATTTTCCAAGTTGATGGCTTGCCCATGCACGAAAATGGCTTTCCCATACTCTTTCATTCCCAAGGCATTAACTGCCTTAACCAATTTCTTGGAAAAATTAAATGATTGGGTACATGAGACAAAATGGGTAGTTGGTGGTTTATGGGTTTCCCCATTGACACATGGATTAATACCATTGGCTCAAGGGTTTGAATAATTTCCCTCCATATTCCTTGTAGAACCATGCCCCATCTCTTTTGTTGCATTGCATAGCTAGTTGTGGGTATTTTTCATTAAAATTCGTATTTACATGATGTCTTATATACATTGTGCCCATCTCGCACAAGAACCATAGGCATCTATTTTAATTGCCGATACATAAACGCTAAATCAATGGTGGGGCCTTGGCCTTGAGCTCCTCACCATGATTAAATATCAGTATTTACATCATTTACAAAGGGGGTCAAAAATGGGGACGTGACAATGACATATGGGGCAGTGGACCACTGATATCAGAATGGATCAACCCCAAAATACTAGAAGCTCTGCTAGCTTTGCCGCGGTCGAATCTGTGCTCGGGGTGCTTCCCAATGATGCAACCAATGCATATTCCCTTCGAGGAACGGAGTTGTGGAAGACCATCTACCATGGATTTGTTTGATAACAGCAGCAAATACTTATAATTAAGATGTCCAAATCTTTCATGCCAAAGCCTACTAACCTCATTACCATGTGTGCGAAGAGCAATGGGCTTTGCAAGCAGAATAAAGTGTGAAAACTCATAGCATTTTGTAGTGTGGTTTGCCTTTTCGACTGCAACAAGTCTTCCACTTTTGATATCAGAAATTTCAACTGTATTAGGGCTGAATGTAACTTGCTTCGGTTCACCCGTGTGTGTCATTTGATATACAGAAAGAATATTTGAAGCCAAGGAAGGCACATAGAGAACATTCTGAAAGCTTCCATGATCTACATGAATCGTACCTTTGCCCTTTGAAGAAATTTTTGAGTCATCTCCCAAATGGATGGGGATGGAGCTGTTTTGATCGAATGAAGAAAAAGAATCAATATTTGCAGCCATATGATTCGATGCACCCGAATCTATCAAGAGAGTAGTGGGCTTCGAAACAGTTGCCTTGAGTGCTTGTCCTCTTTCATGATCATCATTCCTATCCTTCTTCCTTGCACCGCCAGGAAGGGTTATGTTGTTCTTTTCCAAAAGGAGGGCCATTTGATCTATAGTCTTCTTCATACATGAACTTTCGGGATGAAAGCCACGGTTACAATAAGTACATTTAGATTTTTGGTTACCTTCTTTGCCCTTTTGCTTGAACTTCGAACTGGATGGTGCATCCATTTGTTTGCCTTTCTCTCTTTGCTTGTGAGGCTCGAATTTGGGCTTCTCCTTCTTTTGCTTTCCTTTACCATTTGGGATATTGGGTCCTTGAACATATAGGGCTGAATCTTTGGAGCTTATGGACCCCATTTGAATAAACTTGTCATGCTCTTTTGTGACGGACTCAATGAAGGCATTCAAGGTAGGCATCTTCCAATTCGGGGTAGTTAGCCGACCGGAATTGAAATTAGAGACAAATACCGAATAATCTTTACCAAGCTTGCTTAGAATGGAGAGGATCAATTGTTTATCCTCTTTGATAACTCCACTGTTCTTCAACTGCAAGTTCAAGTTCTTGAATTTTGTGAAGAATTCATTGATGGTCTCGAAATTCTCAGGACTAAGGGCAATCAATTCATTCTCTAATTGAAAAGCCCTAAGCTCATCCTGCTTGCCAAATAGTGTTTCAAGTTGCTCCCATATAGATTTTGGAGTCTTCAATCCACTGAGATGGAAGTGAAGATCTTTGGAGATGGAGAGACAAAGAAGACCATAAGCTTCATCAAGCTTGTTGTAGTGTTTGGTTCGATCTGACACATTGTTTGGCTCCAATTCAAGACCAAGAGTGACTCGGTAGTAACCTTTTGAACGTAATATGATCTCCATATCATCTTTCCAATCAAAATAATTGAATGGGGTGAGGATAGGCTTTGAAGAAGAGTATTCCATTGCTAGGAGTGAGTCAAACTGATGTAGAAGGAGCTTGCATGCACAGTGTAGCGAATGCAATTGCTGTAGAGGAGCTTGCATGCACAATGTAGCGAATGCAATTGATGGAGACAATAAACCTACAAATCACAATAAACCAAGAACAATAAGGTCGAACAATCCACCCTTTTAGAGTTGCATCACACCTAGGATTGGAGATCAAACAATGTTGAATGGGTCCAATGTATCAGATCCAGGAATTATGTGGAAACTCAAGCTTCTGGAGTGGTATTGGAAGTATTTTTAAGCTTTGCATGCACAGGAGCAAATGCCCTTGAGATATCTCATGCCAAATTTTTTTGCAATTTGAGCAATTCAGTCAAATCTTCTTGTAAAAACACCTGTAGAAAGGAGATCTTGTCCCTGCAATGGCTCTGATACCATGTAAAATTAGTCACAGCAGATCTAATGAACAAGTAAATCAATCACAACAGATGAACATAGAAAATATGGTGCAAAACTGTGCAAAACATGCAGCAGTGCTCAATATCCCAATAAGGGTGAATAATTACAATACAATCTGACCTTGTGAGTGAGCAATTCGAATTGACTAAGTAGGCCATTCGAATCACTGAATGGAGTAGCTTGACTCCAACTAGGAGTCCTCAACATCAATCGGTGGTGCTCATCAATGCACAAGAACCAGTCATCCAGGTGTCAATCTGAGTCTAACTGAGTGTAACAAGTGTAACTGAAGTATGTAGCACTGATTAAGGGAAGGAGGCTCAGTGGGGGGCGCATGGGAGGCTAACTGAAGTCAGAACAAGTCATCTAGTCAATCTGGAGGTCCAACGGAAGTGAAACAGTCAGTCGGGAGTGAAACTAGCCTCAAATCAGGGAGAATCGGAGCTAATTGAATGTAACTGAAGTGGAACTGCAGTGGTAGGTGAGAAAGTGCGCCCTTCTCTGGCAGTAGGTGAGAAGTGGGCGCCTTTCAGACTAGGAGGGCTAAAGAACTGAAGTAAGTGGCTCCCGGGTGCTATAAAGAGGTGGCTAAGGTGCTGGAGGCATCAACCTGGTGACTGGGATGCATGCAAAGTGCATGCAAACCCTAGAATTTGCATGCAAACCCTAATTGCATGCAAGATCCTGAAAAAGATGATGTGGATATCCGAACACATTATACCAATAATGTTAGTGGCATTATTCACTCAATCTAACAACACTCTCAGGTGAAAAACAACACAACCAAAATTAATAGATATAACTTGAATGATTATGGAGAGCAACATAATTGCGCTCTTGTGGAACAATGCAATCAAGGAAATGGATCAGGGTATATTGGTTCAAATATTATTCATTAGATAAAACTATACAGTGAGAAATAGGAGCTCTTATTGGATGCAACCCTCATATTTTTCACACACACACACACACACAACATTGAATCCTACTCCCCTAAATACCCTTCCCATTATAGTTTATCTAGGGTGGGGCAAGTGAGTGACAATTTGAGGTTGACCAACACGCACCACACTACCTACATTTTCTCATTGATGGTCAACCAATCGAATTACAAATCATTGCAGAAATAACAAGCAAGCCAACAAATTCCTCAATATTTCTTCGATTGTAAAAGGAAACAAAACACTTATAATATGACTAAACAAGCTCTAACATTAGAAAGAAAAGAAGAAAGCACGGTTATTTAAAGCTTTTGTAGTACCTAAAAGTTGGTTTTGGAACCTAGAATTCCTTCCTTTCTTGGTGTCTAACTATGGGAGGTCTCCCATCAGATAAGATAATGAATTATTGAAACTGTGTTGTCCATAGCGAGTGCAACCTAAAACCCTTAAGCATATTTTCTTATTCAAGTCTCTTGCTAAGGTTTCGTAGGCCCAAGCTGAATCTTTATGCCATCAATATCTCCTTACTTCCCTTTCAACAAGTTATACAACTTGACGAGAACCTGAGATTGTTCTCATTTTTTTGGAAGTTAATTTTAGTATTTGCTTTTACCTCCATTTCAAAAAGTGTGTATACTGGTAGCACCATTTTTCATTTTGAGCCATTATTTTGTGATTTTGAATCATCTTGGTCATAAACAAATATAATATTTATTTACAAAAGCATTTTTTTCAAATTTAACAAAAAATATTTATTTAGTAGCTAGTTATAATGAAAAAATATGTACGTGCGGGGGAAGTAATCTTCGACTCCAAAGGGAACAAGCAGAAGGAATTTTCCTGGGGCTTAGGAAGGAAAACCAATAATGGAGTGGATTGGCTTGACCTCATCAAAGGGCTGGAGATCGCCAAATCCCTGGGGATAACAAGACTCACAGTCTCAGGGGATTCCCTAATCATTATCAGAGAGCTAGAAGTATCGTTGGCAAAAGAAGAAAACCCACCTCTAAAATGCATCATCTTCTCCTCTGTATCAGCAGGGATTTTCATGAGATAATCTTTATGCATATTCTCCGGGGACATAACGGACAAGCTGATGAAATGGCCAATCGGGGTGTCAGGCTCCCCTATGGTGTGTTAAGTTATAGCAATGAGAGTTTGGAAAATGCATGGCTCCCATAGACCTTGGCAATTCTGTAACATCCCAATATTTTAATAAAATTTATAATAAAAAAATTAATCGCCAAAAAGGGGCTAATATTGTAAAATGCGGAAATGATAATAATCAATATTCATTAATTAATAAAAGTGTCGCTTGGTAGGACCAATTTAACAATTGTGTCCTTTGTCTTTTAATGATGTCATGAAAATCAATTGTTGATTATGTATTTTGTTCGTACGCTGGAATGATTGAAAATTTATGATGTAATGGAAAATAGAATTCTTTGACAAATGCTGACAGTTTAACTTTTCTGGATGATGATGAAAGGGGTCCCACGAGGTCCCCGAGGCTTACTTAGCGACTTTGCTAAAGCATTGCATTCGTCCTTCCTGTGCAGATTCACAGGTAAGAAAAATAGCGACAAGAGTCAAAAGTTTAAATAACCGGGATAGAAATCGAAACTGCTTATGAATTTGATGCTACAGGTATGATCTCTTCTCAATGCTTGTAAGATGAACCTGTCTCTCTCACGTCTGCAGATAATGTCTATTTTAGGGTGTGATTGTTGTGAATGTGTCCGTCAAATGTTGATGAATTTATGTCAGGTCATTCCATGAATGCCTTGCAGCTGTTAAGTAATTCTTTTTATAATAATGACGGTGACAGGTTGACGACAAGGTCGCAAGGTCTTAAGTCATACTATGGAGAGATTTGACAAAATGGTTCTACACTCTATTTCCTGGGCAATTAAAATGGTGATGCTCTAAGTATTAACACCCAACCATGCAATGAATGCGATGGGTCTTTGGGTGGCACCATACCCTAATGATGTGTTTAAATGACTTATGGTGTGGACAAGCTTTATGAGCTTACAACGAGCCCTATAGCGAACTATATAAAAGTGTTAATGTGAAGGGCGGAGTCAAACCATATCCTATGGTTGCTCGCGACCTTAGTGGATATTCAAATGCTATGATTAAGTTTCGAATTGGTTATATGGATCGTATGAGACCTTGGTTATATGCTATCGGTTGATCAATATACATTGCTAAAGTTTACATGTTGAAACTTTAACGTAGATTCGTATGGGTTGGCAGGTGGAATGATGGCCCTGCAAAAAGCCTGTAAACGAATCGCTGGTGTAATAAATGGTGTGGGGTTTCGAAAGGAATCCCAGCAAAGATAGTGGCGACCGTAGGGTGTAACTATTGTTGTTTTAAATGGAAACGATAACGTTCAGGGTTTAATGGTTATGTTTAGTAAATGGGTCTTCTCGTTTTTGTATCTGTGTCTAATTGCCGGTTAATATAATTTGGGTTTTATGTCTGCGTAAGTGTTGTTCGATTTCTTCAGTCTTGAACTTAGATCCAAGGATCGAAAAGCATGTTTTCAGTTGTTTGAATAAAAAGTGGCTATAAGCCGAGAAATAGAAAGAAAGATATGGTTTGTTTTGAAGGCATGAGTGATATCGTTTAAACCCTAGCTGTTGATGTGAATGAAATCTATATGTCTATAATGATGTTTAAAGGAATAAGAACAACGACTCTTGATTCTGCAATTTAATTGTTTATGGTGATGAGACCTTCATTTTGGAAACTGTTAAATGTTTATAAATAAAAATGTATTGAAACCCTGTTGATCCCGGCTAGGGTGTAGAGATATTACAATTTAACCTGTTAATTTAAATAAGCTGTGTTTTCCCTAGCTGTTAATAACTTGGTATTTTTGTGATGTAAGTTTTTATCATATGCAATTGATGGTTCAAGAAACAAAGATAATGATAGTGCAATCGTCCAATAATTTGATTGCTTATGAAATGCAGTTTTTCTATACTATCTATTTATTCCTGTATTCGTCCATTTTGGACCTCAGATGAAAGAATAAAATACACAGTAGTTTTCTTTCTGTCTGTGCAATATAATACAGTGGAGACAATATTCATATAAGATCAATCAGATTCTAAAGCAATAAGAAGATAGAAGAATAATGGGAATATGGTTAAACATAATGCATACTATTGTTTTCTTTCGAATAACTAATAAAGATCGGAACTCTAGTTGTTAACATCGTGATCACCTTCAGGAAAAAGAATCTACTGCCATACTTAGTTTCAGTTACGTTGCTTCAGCATGCAAGATTAAATGGTAAAACAATACATGCATAGATCTAATCTACTGCTGCTAAAAATACAAGATGCATGATAAACATAGTCTGTGCATGGGTGGTCCTTGGTTTAGATGTTTAGATGCATGCAAGGTTTCATTTTTAACTGGGCAGATTTAATGCTACCTCTCTGTATTGGAGTACGATGCAGCTCCACGCATGGGGAAAAATGCAGAGGAGTCATTTTATCGGTTCAGCAAATCTATAATAACTAGGATCTGCCATTTTCTACTATGGATCATTAAATAATAACACTAAACCATTTCCTGAGAGCATTCATGTGAATTGAAAATGAAAACACAACAAAACAGAACCTGAGGGTAACGGGAGGAACAAACCACTCAAGAAACCCGTTCCACCCAACCTGCTCCCAAACAGCCAAGATGTCTGCTTTAGGACCCCCGAGCCTATCCACTGATCCACCAAGAGGAAGAAGGTTCTGCAGCTTGGGAATTCCACTTGCAGCAGCAAGAAAATTTATATATCCAGCCTTAACAGGCCTAGTAATTCCATGGGATCAGCACCAACGCCTCTAGTCTGTCCTTCTCATAACATTTGCAGACTTATACTTGCACTCTCCACAGCCTCCCCTATTCGAATCTCTCAGCCATCACCTGATGAGCATGAGGAATGTTTCTGCAGAAAACATTGTAAGAGCTGCCTGCTCAATTCGAATTGCCCTTTATAGGCTGCCTAGGTCTTTTGTAATTAACTGGTCATTAGTGAGCTGCCTGCTCACCTCTCTCCACCTAGAGAGGAAAATGCCACAAAATTAGGGGGAGTTGTCCCATACCAACAGCTAATGGTAGAGTGCAAATGCTACCATCTGTCCCAATCCTTCCAGCAACTTCCATTCCTCCTAGTGGGCCAGTGGATACTCTTGTAACAGTTTTCTTGAGTGTTTGTCTCCCATTTTCATTTATTAAATAATAATAAAGAGTCATTACATTCAATTTTGACCTACTTGGTCATAATTACAAACTTGTAATTATAATTTAACACAAAGTATTTTTGCAAAAAGAATAATAATAGGAAATAATTATTCTAAAAAATTGGGTAGGTGACAAAGTCTTAATGGATCGGGTCCTTGCCACTTCTTCTTGGCACACCCCTCCTCCTTGGTCTCATCACGATGGGGGGTTGTTGTTCTCAAAACGTAGGAATCAAACCTTTAATTCTCCGTCGGTTCCTACTATCCTCGTAGGACGCCCCTACACGCTTGAATTAATTGCAGTCACGTTGCTTGCCAGTTGGCTGGCATGTGGGAAGGTGATCGAAGTTTATTACCACACCAAGAAGCTTCTCAATGCTCATTCCTTCATCCCCGACATTCTTTGTTTGCTGTTTGTATCTCCAATGCTCTTCTGTGTTGATAGAACTATGGAATTTCATGACATTGGGCGTCCACAGGGTGGGGGAGACGTGTATTATCATGGTGCTAGCCGGCCGTTGGGCAGGGGAGATGCAATGCAGAAGTGTAGCAGGTGTTTCAAGCCGGGGAGAGGTCATGGAGGTGGTTGTAGTCGTGGTATGCAGCAGGAGGAGTAGGGAGGAGACTCGACAGAGGCGGAGTATAACCACAGGTGTGGCCCTTGTTGCAAGAACGCCGGGGATGGGAATACTCGGGGCCAGTCTGGAAACAGGGGTATTTCCAAATTTGAAGTTGAATTCCTGGAACGGTTGCAGGAATTAGAGCTGCAAGTTAGGTTAATTCGCAGTGAAAATCTAGAGCAGAAGAAGCTTATTACCCGTCTTTACAACCTCGCCTACACTACTCATACAGAAGCTAAAGCACAACAACAGGGTATTGCTGAGAAAATAGAGCATATTGAATAAACCTTGGGCTTAGCCTATCCTCACAAGATTTGAAAGCATAAAGTCTCGGGAATAGAACTTGAAGACATCAACAGGAAGATGGAGAAGCTGCAAAAATTCATGGCCAATGCTGGAAACTTTGTGGACCTCAACACGGAGAAGAATGGGGCAGCGAGCTTTGCTGGCGCTGCCATAGACACGGGACTGCAGTAGCTGTTCAGTTTGGGTCTCAAGTTGGGCTTCTTTAGCTCTGTTTTGGTTATTATGTACTTCAGTAATTTGCTGATGGTTTTTAGAACTTTTAGAACTGATAACAACTGCAATTTTGGCATACTGGAAAGTCTGAAAACCCAGTTTTTGTATAAGGCAGAACCTTATGTTTTTCTTCTATATATATCTCCTAGGGCAGTTCGTAAGATGTTATAGTTTTCATAGGACTGGAAGAAACAATGACAGTTATCAGTTAGAGCATGATGAACTCGGTGTGATGGATGTCTTCCTCTCATGGGAGCAATTTGATCATCACCGAATTTGTAATTTCCATCTTTTTTTCTAATACAAGCATACTAGCTGTTTCTGTTAAAAAAAAATAATGAAAAAATATGTACATTTTGGAATTTGATTTAGAAGCTAGTTATAATGGAAAATATATACATTTTGGAAGTTTATTCTTTTAACTTTTTTCTTAAATAAGTCATTTTTTATGGACAAAAAGCTTATTATATATTTGTACAAGAGCCATGTGGTGGCAATGTCCCCGACATTGCCACTTGGCCTATTTGTAGCTCTGGGTATAGACAACAATCAATGAGAAACATACCCTGAATAAATATATTCCTAAAATGGATTTGGGATGGGTATGTAGAATGAATACTTTTTTGTGAACCTCGTAATTTTGTGAAATATGATGCCTTGCAGTATCAGAAACCATCGTTATAAAGTTTAATGCAAAAGCCAGAAAATGAATACCACTAAGCTGTAAACAAGAAGACAAATCCAATTTCGAAAAGAGCAATTAGTTGGTTGAGCATTTAATCGTATGATATCCATAACAATCTACAGCTAATCTATGCAAAGAAGAAAGGTGACCAAGGTATTATACCAGAATACACTTACTGTAATTGTCTAGGAAAAAGCATTGTTTTGAAAGGAAACATCAATATTTTTTAATAACCAGCAATACTCACAAACATCCAACTAGCATAAATGCCAGAAAAAATACATTCGTAAATTGGACATCGACTACCATACAATATATTTTTTAAACAAAACCAAAAAGACAACTCAGTCCTCAGCTCAAGTGCGCATCAAGAGATGGATGGGCAATGTTCAAGTCATTATTTTGCTCCTGAAATATAATTTTATAGAAAACCATAAACGCAACCCATCCCTCAGCGTAAGTAAATCAAGAGATGGATGAGCAATGTTTAGGTCATTACTGTGCTCCTGAAATATGCAGATTAATAAAAAATAGAAGCCAAAATTCAAGAACAACGTCTTTACAGGGCATTGGTGTTGGAGGGTGCAACAATAAATTGAAGTGTTCTGCAAGTCACAGGTGCAGCTCTCCATATCGGATTCGGAACATGTACTCTTCATCCTATAAAATTAAAATACACCTAGCCTAAGGATACTAACAACCTACCTCTAAAATCATATAATATGAATGGGGCATTCCAATTAATGTTAATGAGTGGTAATGAAGTCCACCGAAGGAACGTTTTCAGAGTAATTTCCACATTGGTTGCCCCCTCCTTTGAAGGGAGAATCGAGGACGACGTCACACTCCTGCAACCAATAATGCTTTTGAAAAATATCAATTTTAAAAATTACACAAAATATTATACACTTCAAACTATAGCTTATATATAGTCGTGAGGAAACATTTAAATCTTACCATGCAAACTGAAATCCTTAGGGAATCACTTTCCCTCATTTTCTAAGTTAAAATAAATTAAAAAACTTTTCTTCTTACACTTGGATATGGTTGTTGAGGACTTGGCATCAAATCCAAAGATTAGATTGAGCATAGGAGCAAAGATCCCGCCACCACCAACACCTCCAACACTACCAACAACTGCTCCAAAAAATCCCACTATTGAGCCAATGATTATCCTCCACCCAAATTTCATTACCTAATCAACCAACCAAACATAAAAGCTCAGATATCGATCATCCTTCAAACACCTTCTGAGACAGTTAAGAGGGTCAATGTGTTCAAACACTCTACTTGAATTGAAAGAGGTTATAATCAAGTTGCTTGACCTCTTTATCTGTGCCCAACTAAAAAATTTGCAATATTAAACATTATATCATACTGTGTTTACATAGCTTTGGAAAATTATAATTTTCGAGTATTACAACAAAAATAAATTGTCATGATCGAGAACATCGTTTGACACTTAGCACTAGTCATTTCCCACTCATGTGAATAACAAAAGAAGACATTGAAATAAAAAACAATTGTAAATAACATAACAAAATATCCAAATAAAAAATAAAATAAAACTTAAAATAGAGATAATTTCCAAGTCTAGAAAAACAAAAATTCATAGCATCAGCTAGCGAGCCCAATGCAATGTATAATTAGTTGTTTCATTATCTATATGAAAATTTGTCCATTGTTTTGTGCTCAAACAGCTTCAGAAGATATTCAGATGCACACTAACAATTTATTTGAAAGATGATATTATTAAGTAGCTTGATTTGTTCTTCTTTATTCAACCTAAAGAAATTGTAATAGTTGTTTATTGCTTAGCCAGTGAAAAATAAAAAACACTCTTGTGGACTTCGAAAATGCTTAAAGAATTAGATGTTTAAATTCCTTAACCAAACAAAAATTTTGTGATATTTATAAGGGGATTTTTTTGGGTAAAGTTGCATCCTTACATGAGACGATGGCAAATTGCATTAAGTTCTACTATAAAAACCATTAATCTAAATATCCTAAGAAAAGTTAAAAACAAAAAAACAAAAAGAAAGCAAGTATGCAACCTTTTTTTAGATGTATTGGGGGATGTTCTAGCTCTAACCATTGATGAAACTAGTCGAAAAAATAGAATTCAAGGTTCTTTGCAAATGTGTAATGGAACACAAGTGCCTCTTGTTTCCAAAAACAACCCAGAAATGAAGTGTGTGAGAAACATGTTATTGGTAGAACTGCATATACATATTTTCTACATTCCAAAACATAATTCACTGTTGCATCTAATGTACTAGCAAGGAATTATGGTGTTACTATGGAGGAAATAGGTTCTTAAATTTGTAGTGTTGTCGATATTCCTCATTTTTATAGAATAAACGACACTGCAGGAGTGTCATGACACAAACATTTGAAACTAATTTTGAGACATGCAATTCCATAGCAGAATACCATAAAGAAATTAATGCAGATTGGATTGACAATGAAAAAATGTATTTTTATAAATGCTTTAGGAAAGTATGATAAGTATTTTCAAAGTATTTCTTCCCATGTGAGATTGTCAGTCAAGAACCAGTGATTGAAGTCCAAAGAAAGTTTGCAACTACTCTTAATCTAAGATTTATTGAGATGTGTGAAGATGATATGTCCTTGAGCAATGTAGCCAGCTCTGATAAGACTGCGGAAACATTCAAATCACAAGTAATGGATGCTACTGGATAGAATGCTAGAATTGAAATAGGCTTAGATGAAGTTATTCAAGTTTTAATATTATAGAAGGAGAAGATTGTAAACGTTCTCAAGATGAAAAGATTGAATTAGAATAAATATAGAAGATAGGCAAACGTAATCTAGTTGTCGTCTCAATGGAAACAGGTGCACATCAAGAGGCAAAACCCATTGGGTGGAGCATAATTATTGATATAACAAATCCTTGTATAAGGGCATCAAGGGGGAACAAGAAAATGCAAACTGATAGTTATAGAAATATCCCCAACTGTGTTTGGCTCTAGTAGATATCTATGCATGAGGGCCAAGTGCTTCCATATTAATTGCATGGCTACATATTTGATGGAAACAACATTCGAGTTATCAAATTTGTATCTTATGGGCTATATATTATTTCACGTGTGTGAAGGGACTTGTTGCATGTTATCTAGTGTCGAGGATATGAAAATTGTTGCATATGGCCAAGATCTCATAATGAGGGACCTTTTACGGCTCACATGCTTTAACAAGATAGTAACTTTTCATGATACAAATATTGATCATTTACAAAAAACATCACTTTATTAATTGGCACATGTTGCTGATGTATGGTAAATGCCAAGTACATACTTCTAAATAACCCTAGCAGCCAACTGCTTAATTTTTTTGACGACTAAACACAAAAGCATCATATCATAGCTAAGGCAAAGAAGCTACTTTTGGATGTCGATGAGATTTGTCAACTATTTCAACAATATGATAGTATTATATGGAGAAATGTGATGCCTGTAATTTAGTATTTGAAAATTGTCTAAGATCATAAAACAACATGTCAACAATTGAACTAGTAATGTTTTGATGTTATATTGTATCTTATAAAAATGTCACATTCTAGTGGCATAGATTGTTATTTGTGATTTAAAATTTATGAGAAGATGGAAATAAAATTGTTTTCCTAGAAAAAAAATACATTTTTTAAAATGAGGAACATGTCCTCTATTAACCATAAAATGTGCCAAATTATCATCTATCATATCATGTAGACCAACTCAACCATCATAGCTTTGCATGACAACTACAATAGATGCTTAGGGCATGTTAAAAGGGAGTCATGTCTTGTGCCAACAACTCAATCACCAAACTGCCAAATCTACTTGTCACCTTGTTCACAAGATGAAGGTGATTAAGCTTTATACATATGTACTTGCATTTTATACACTGGGAACTTGCGAAACAGAATGGATTACCTTGGTCTTTATAAAGTTAACTTGGAAAGAAATGGGTATTTTAGTAGTTTACCGGTTCAACTTGGCTTATTTTCACCATCAAGGAACTTGTACAATTCCCATCAATCTAAGGCATGAACCATCTTAGATGTTTGTTTACAATTTTGATTTTTTCTGTTTTATTGATGATCTTGCAAATGGTACATCCAATTGCTTGAAGGACCGAACACTTGAAGAACAAACGAAGAAGAAAATAAATCTAGCATATAAGGTCTGGAGAAAGAAGAAGAACATTCAAAGCTTCAAAACTTGGAGAAGAAAGGGCAAAAAGATGCTGCATCACCAAATCGAAGCAAAGAAAGTAAAAATGAAATGTTTTTGAGCACATTGTAAGCCTAGTTGAGACTTTTAGACCAGCACACATCATGTTTTGAATTTTTAAGGTAGAGACCATGATAGCATAAATTAAGAGGGATTTAGTGTAATTTCTCCCATCATAGCTTATGGTTGAGATTAAGAGGGAGTGTTAGCAGTAGTGATAATCTTACCCACCGCATCTCTATTCGATAGACTGCATTTAATACTTATCCTTAGTTAGATCTGAATTGGTGTTCCCGTAATATGCATCATTAATTGCAGTAGTTGTAAACCACTTGATCTTCACGTGATGGGAAGTCTCAGTACGCCCAGCTTAGCTTGTATATTACTTTGATTTTGCCTTCGGGCCTGATGGAATGCATATACAGAATTGCCCATATTTTGTGTTCCACTGCTGCTCTGCAATTTCCATCATGGAACACTTCCTTATGAACCCCATCCCTATCAAATAGCATACAAAATCATTTCCATCATATTTAACAGTAGCATTGCACTCATTTATGCATGAGCTTTCCCAACTACCATGTATCCATTCTTTCTGAATTTGTAGTGGATGGCATTTCAAACATCACAACAAAGTTGTTTAAATAAAGGAGCAACATAAATCCATTTATCTTTTGTATAGTATTAACTTCATAAATTAATTACCTTTTAACTTTATAATGTTTGGTTTCGGGACAAAAAAGTAGTTAACCTTGTTACACTGATAGGCATACTTATTTGAATATATGGCCTGGGTTTTCTATTTATGAATTTTGTTGTCCTAATTTTCATAATCAAGAATATTCATCCACCAATAATTAGATATTTCATGTCTTAACTTCCCTACAAGTATTAATAACCAAATGATCATTTCAGGTTTTAATTTAATGTTTATTAGTTAATAATATAACAGTTTACACTTCCCATCATCCACAGGACATCCCCTCCTCTTCACTATAATGATTCATTTCCTCCTACATCCACGTAGCATCTAATCTCCCCCATTTTCCCAATTTACTCCGCTATCCAATGCAGTATGGTGAGGTGGACATTTCATTTTTTACCAATTATGACGAGGGCCATTTCAGTTTTTAAGTACCAAAGCTTTTCAATTTTCAAGTATTACGAGGCAGTAATTCTCTCCCAACATTTCCTGGTCATTTAGTTCCTTGTCAATTTGTGATACACATTTAGTCGAAATTTAATGAGTCTTTAGTTTAAATGTAGTCTATCCAGTATTTTTTTTTCCTTGCAACAGTTTTTCAACATATACTTAATTAAATTAAGTTAAAGATCACTACAACTCAGCTTGCTCGGACATTTCCAGAAATTATAGTTGTTCTAAACCTTATTCATTAACCATAGTCATTGATGGCCGCACTATTTAAGAAAAACGATTTGTTATAAGTTACGGAAAATTGCTATCTTAATATTTAATTTTTTGTATCCAATGGATTTGATAACAAGTCATAAAATTCAAAATGGTTGTGTTTTGGATTTTTTATTTTTTTATTGTAAATTTTTTTTTTTTAATAAAAATGCAAATGCATTCTACTCCAATTTGTTCTTCATGATTTCTATTGTTTTTGGTATCACCGACACAACGCTATAGTTAGAAATAGTTCTTCTATTGAGGTCAAGGTTTTGACCATATTCAGCTATCGTCTTCAGCGGAATTTCTGCATAAGCTCTTCTAAACCCATTCATTTCAGTGTGCATTCCATTTTCAATTTTGTGGTGTTATTGTGTTTCATCTTGATTGTGATTTGGATTTATATTATTAATTGTGGTAATTGATGGTGAAGACGAGGTGGAGTTTCTCGGTATCCAACATGACAGCCACCAGATATGTAACATTGAATTGTTGGTGGCTTGGATCTGCAAACTAGTTTAACCAACAACGATTTCATTTTTCTGGTTGATCCTGACAAAATCTAGGTTTAGATAAGCTCGTTTCAAATAAGCCACTTAAATACAATGAACCAAGAAATTGAGGCTGTAAAATTACAATATAAACCTAGCCACAACAAAAACGAACTAGGCAAACAGAATTTGAAAGCCACGAAACGAGAATAGGAACGAGGCAATGTGATTTTGAAAACCACAGCAAATAAGTTGCATTCTTTCATCTATTTCAATCTCATTCTTTCTTCAATGCATTTATAATTACAACTCCATTGTAAAGAAGCTTATTTAAATGGACATCTCCAGGAAAAGCTCAAGTGACTTTTATGTTAAACTTTGGAACAAGTCTTTACATGAGCAGAAAGATTCTTATGGAATTACTTGCAGTGGTTATTTAAATCAAAATATGATCCCAATTACAGGTATTCTGAGATCAAAAGTATTTCAAAGTCACGAACAATCCAAAATAGTTAATATATTAGAGATATCTCTTGAATCCTGCATGCATTATGTAATGGTTTATGAATGGACTTTTTGACCAAAAAAACGAAATGTCATTAGCGCCAAAATCATTTGCATTAAGTCATGAACAATCCAAAATTAGTTTATATATCAGAGATATCTAATGAACTTAAAAGCAACGCTCGAGATGCATGTTCTCAACTTAATGGATAAACAACCCCCTGAATCGAACCCGCGACATTGCTCCCACTGCGAGCAACAACGCCAGTGTTGTTCATGTTTTTGTTATCATTATAGCTATAAGGCCTGCTTAAGGGCAACAATGGAAGGCAATGGCTGCTAGCATCCCCTTGAAAACCAATAGGAACCTGCTGGTGCTGCTGCTGCCTGTTATCCCAGAGCGGCTGTGGAATTGAAGCAACAGGATAATACCCATATCAGAAGCATTATACAAGGGAACGACTGGATTAACAAGAATCGAACACGCGCATGTCGTTGGTGAAACATAAGGTCGTGCATTTATGCGGTAAGAATAATATATTGGTGGTGGTGGCGGCGGCGGCTGGAACATAACATAAGGACTTGGTGTAAACTCTTGGGCACATGGGTTCAGATTTCCAGAAGAAGCCGAAGAAGCACGACCAGGCGTTGCTGCTGTATTCATCCTAACAACAACCACAACAAATTTTTTTTCAAGATGAAGCAACACAGCAGCGATTCGACCGTTGGACCTCGTTAACAAAAGCTTCAAAATCAAGCCTGAATTCAAAGGCAAAAATCCCGGTACTAAACGCCTATGAAGTTCAACGCCTACACATCCAACAATTATTTTCTTCTTAGCATTCAGCATTCAAATTCCTTGCAAATATCTAAGCATAGACAGGAAGAGGACCCACAACATTTGGCGTTTCTGGCCATCACAATACAGAAAATCCGGCAGACAACCCCACTACAAACTCGAAAATCAACATTGTCGGACCGGCGCACAAAGCTGGCCTTCAAAATAGCACATTCCCGAAGCTTCCTAAAAAAACTCCCCAACATGAAAGCCCAACACGTAATTTCAATGCAAAACCACAAAACCCTCATAACAAGTTACTCCAATACAGCCATTAAAACGCAGACACAAATGGCCCAGAATTTAATCGCAATTCATTCCATTTCCTCAATCTCAAAGACAACATAGACACCCCCACTACCTCAAGAATATGACGCAACAGACTGACCTTACATTTCCCAACAAAGTGAGACAAAAATAAATTAAATAAAAGACACTCTACATTCAAACGTGATTCAAACACACACAGGCGAAAACCAAAGAAAAATCTACATTCATATTCAAAATGCTGCAACTTACAAAGCTTGCTTTTTCTTCTTGAATTTCTTTTTCTCCACTACTTCTGTGGATCTTTCCTTTTTCTGATCACAGCAACTACTAAACAGAAGGTTCTCCCACCATTTCTTTACATGATACACTCAAGCTGCTACAATACAACTGAGCAAAACCAACCCTATATCGCAAATACTCAGAAGGGGAACATAAAAATGGCGGCCCGGCCTGCATATCAAACGAACCTGAAACACTATGGGAGTTCCTTGGCCTTGCCTTATGCCCGTTACGATGGATACTGAGGCCTCTCACGAATCTGCATGTCCATGTCGTGGCAAGAGATACTATTCAATTATTGTCAGAGCTTTGAATTACAGTGCAGGTCCATGCACCTTGCCACACAGGGATGCATCGATTGCAGGTTCCATCGACTGCCATGAGAGATGTCAGGGATGCATCGATTGCAGGTTCCATCGACTGCCATGAGAGATGTCAGGGATGCATCGATTGCAGGTTCCATCGACTGCCATGAGAGATGTTAGGCCGGTTTTCAGGCTAGAAATGTAAAAAGCTGTTCGAACAATAAGAGGGTGAAGGAAAAAAACTTAAGAACGCCCATTGATTTAATCATAAAAGTTTACCATAAAAACTTGTAATTCATATTGCACGACTGCCAAAGTGCATTGGAGTGTGCACTGTGCACAGTGCTGTAAGTCAAACACTCCAGTCCAGGCTGACGATTGCCCGTCGCCCCCTCCTGGGATGGGAAAAACAAGGCAAACATCAGCAAATTAGAGCCAATCACTATTCAAATAAATGTTTTTTTTCAATGTTATTTAATATATAACATTGAATACATTGTTTAAACCTTACAAAATGTAAAAATGTGTAGTCTCTAAACCAAATTTATAGGAGGTTGGCGATATATATATATGTTCCCCTTCGGGGACATAATAACATTAAAAGCATAATATTTATTCTTAAAATAAAATCTTACAGTCAAAACATTACGAAAATATCTTATCAAAATTTTGTCATATTTAACATTTTCCTCATTGACATGAAACTAATCAAAAATATTAGGTGAATCAAAATCTCCATTAAAAACAACATCTTCTAAAGCTTAGCTCTCTTTATAAACCTCAATGTGCAACTCCTAAATCAAAATTTAATCAATTATTAATGAATATACTTTTAAAAAATTACCCTAAACTTTAAAAATCAAAACTAAACATTTAAAAAAAAACAAATAAAAATATTATATTAAAAACTAAAATATAAAAAACCATATAATAAAAAAAATATTAAAAAATTATAATACAATAAAATAAAAACAAATAATAAAAAACATAAAACAACAAAACAAATAATAATAAAAAAAAACATAACACACATTACGTGTAATTAATAAAAAACAAAACAAAAAAATATATTAATAAAACAAACCAAATAATATTAAATAACATAAAAGGGCATCAAAACTAAACCATATGTTATATGGTTTTACGTTGGAGGGGATCAAGGGGAGTGGGGAGGACCGCTATAAGGGAGCCGCGAGGGCCACGATTTTGGGAATCACGCCACCCTAAACGTCGTTTCAAGTGGCGGATTAAGGGTGGAGGATTTTAGGGTGGGCGAAAATGGCGTGCGATACAGTGGTGGCCTGGGGGTTGCAGGGCGCGGTGGGCGCTCACTATATCAGGGGGACGAACTGTTGCACACTCTTTTGATCGGGTGATTGTCGGTAAAACCCACTGTTTTGTCATTGTTTTTGGTCGTGTTTCGCTGGCAACTTTGTGGTTTTTATCTCATCTGAGGTCTTCGTCTGGAACCCTGAGGTGGGGCTTTTGGGTGTGTGTTGCGATCGTCTTTGTGGCGTTTTTCCCGTTTGTGGGCATCGTCTAGAACCCTGAGGTGGGGTTTTTTGTTATTTTGGTCCCCGATCCTCTCACGGGTGTTAATTTTTCTATTTTTAACAAAACTAGGGTTTTGGGGCGACCTGGGGTTTTGGGTTGCCCGGATTCTTGCGCCATCATTATCAAGGATCCGACAAACTGGGTCAGTGGTTGCTTGCTGTTTTCTGAGACCGGCCACACTTTTTGGACTCATTTGCCGGCCACACTCTACGACCTCCGGGGTTTGTCCTGGTCGTGTGGGTGGGCGGTTTATCGAAGTTTCTGGGTATCACTACCTCAGGGTTTGTGAATCCAACGTATACAAATGCACGGTTCTACTCATTTAGCTGGGGTAACACTTCCTACCTGCTCCGTTGGTTGTCTGTTTTTTTGAGTCCGGCCACATTTTACGGCCTCCTCTGCCGTTTTCCTGTTGGGTTGCTTGCTGGTATTTTGGGTCCGGCTACAATTGTTTGGGCCTATTTTTGCTGGTCGTTGACGTGTGTGCCAGTGGTTTTTCGAAGCTTCTGGGTATCAATCTCACACAGGGTTTAGAATCCGTCGTATTAAACTCAAGTATATGCTCTTTTAACTGGGGTTTTGGCACGGGATCCCGGTTCTTTTTGGCACCTGGTATCAGTGTTGGTGTGATCTATTTTCTACTGTCAGATGGGGGAACAGGTGGCGGCTTCTCATGATTTGGGGGAAAATCCCATGACTGCCTCCGACTACCAGATTGAAGAAGCAGGATTATTTAAGCCTGATTCTTATTTCCAGGATATGTTACTTGGCAAACGCCCACATGCCTCGGGTAGTCGGCAGAGGGCTCCACGTGCCAAACCCTTGTCGAAAAAAGGCCACCTGCCTTTACTAGGGATTCCTGGGGTGTCTTCGGGCTCTGACCCCTCGGTTGACAGCGCCCGGGCTTGTCCGTCCCGTGTATAGGAGAAGAAGCTGCGCCATGTCTCTCGTGCCGCTCACCGACTGAGTGAAAAATTTTGCTGCCGTCCTGGGGAGGCTTGGCTTACTATGGGTCGGGATCTGGGTTTAGAAGAACTGGTAGATTTCAATGTGACTGTGTTAATGGGGAAATTCTCCTATTATGCTATGGATCGAAAGGACATTGTGGGGTGGGTTACTGAAAAATGGAAACCCATTGTGGGTTACACTCCACAGGTTTTTGCTTTGGCTCGGGGTTGGTACGGTTTCAAGTTTGAGCAGGAGATTCATTGCACGACTATTTTAAACCAGTTGTGGCTCCATGGTGCTTGCAGCCTCATGCTACAGAAGTGGCATACAGATTTTAATTTGGATTCAGCTACTGTTTGGCTTCGTCACTTATGGGTGCTCATTCCTAGCTTGCCGCTTGCCCTCTGGAACCGTGGGGAGTTTGAAGCTATTGGGAATAGCCTGGGTTGTTTTCTGCATGTGGAAGATGAGCACCTCACGGGCTTCGACTGACGTATGGGGCGGCTCTTGGTGGAGGTTGACATCTCTTTCGGGCTCATTGATGTACTCTATATCAACTGGAGGGGCCGTCGGGTGGACTTGGTTATTGACTACTGGGGCATCCCCTTTCGGTGTTCAAATTGCAAGCAAGTGGGTCATCTCTGGAGGCAATGCTCTCAACGTTTCTCTTCTGGCCGATCGGTGGGGGCAGACTCGTTCTGGTCTTCGGACGATGGCAGCGACAAGGTCGTGGATACAACCGGTGGTCTTGATGGCTTCTCCAACAGGGTTCCATATCCGGTCAACTCTGCTACGGGACTACTGGGTAAGTTGGAATCCAATGACCCTTCTCTTTATCATTCTTTGAATGAGTTGGACATTCAATTCATAAACACATTGGAGCTTAATAATGGAAATAATGGAAACTATCTCAGTCGTGTGTATCCAAAGCTGTCAAAATCCTCTGAATTTGAAAGTGAGACAAATGTCTTGTCTGACGATGCGTCCCCATCTGCTGAAATACCACTCCCTGTGTCTACCACCTCCCCTAGAACCTCTTCCGTCATCCCCATTTCGCCTGTTACGTCGGATGGTATACACAGCCCTACTATCATACTCTCTTCGGATTGTGAGGTACCTTTACCAGAAACTGTTATTGTTGGGGATGGTATGTTACGAGAAAATGTTTTGGACCCCCCATCTAGCCACATTCCTATTCCACCACTGCCACCCCGGGATCGAGTTTTACTCATCCCTTCCTATTCTGAGATGGTAAAAAAGACTCCCCTCCCGGTCTATGTACAAAATCGGGTCCTTGTTGAGGGTGGTCCTAGCAATACAAATGTGGTCGAGCCCTCGGACCCTGCGGCACTGGCCCAGGGTATCGGGGTTTTAAATACTCTCTCTTCGGCCGATATAGTGGACACGCTGGGTGATCAATGCATTGTGAAGGGGGCTCGACAGGGCGGGCTGGCTACTGATTTCTCTCCATTAAAAACGAGGAGTGCGAGGAAAAATAAAAAGGTCGAAGCCCTGGGGGTTATTGACAAAAACAACCCGATTACTCCCATATCTCCTGATACCAAGGCTCTTAGAGGAATCAAAGCCCTTTCCCGGGGTCAATAATGATTTTTATCTCTTTAAATATCAGGGGTGTGGGGGGCATGCCCAAACAACTGGCCCTCAAAAGAGTCCTACAAATTGTAAATCATGATATGGTCCTTTTACAGGAAACGATGGTCTGTGGTGAGAAGGCTCGTTCTTTCTTCAACAAAATAAAGACGGGATGGTGTATGTCATCTATTGATGTGGTTGGCCTTTCTGGCGGTTTACTGGCTGCATGGAACCCGGGGGTTCTTAAGCTAGTTCCGTATAATATTTCGCTGGGCATATTGCTGTCTGGCAATTATAGAGGTTCGGAAAAAGATATAAATATTATAAACTGCTATGGCCCCTACTGCAACCAGGAAGCTTTTTGGAATTTGGCATGTTCGGAACATTTATTGGAAATGGAAAATTTGATACTTGCAGGTGACTTGAACTTTTCTTGGGGGGCTGAGGAAATCTGGGGACGTGCAGCCAAAAGGGACCCTCTTGGGTCTTACTTCAGGAATCTTTTCACCACATTCTCCCTGATTGATGTGGAACCGCGTCCTATGGCACCCACATGGACAAGTGGTCGTCGTGATGAGAATCTAATCTCCAAACGCATTGACCGTTACTTGATCTCTGAGTCACTCTTAAGCTCTTTTAAAACATACAGGACATGGATTCAGCAGACTCATATTAGTGATCATGCTCCCATTATTTTACAATTTGAATCTAATGCAAAACATCATGTATATCCTTTCAAATTCAATTCTGTATGGCTAAAGGACCTGGATTATGATGTGGGCGTTCGCTCGCACTGGGCAAATTTAGATGTCTCGAGCGAGCGGTCGGCAATGGACAAACTTGCTGCAAAATTATGCTCTTTAAAATATTTTACTATTGGTTGGGAGCATACTAAAAAGGCTGAGCTGTCTACAGAACTCAATGCGCTAGAATTGGAAATTGCGGACCTCAGGGAGCAATCTTTGAGGGTGGGGATTTCTCAGTCTAGTCGAGCCCGACTGGCTATTATTGAGGAAAGGAAACTCAAAATCCTCATCATTCAGGAAGAATCCTGGCGTTTAAAGAGTCGGGCAATATGGCTAAAAGCTGGTGACTTAAATACTAAGTTCTTTCATCGCTATGCTGATTCCTGCAGGATTCAAAATAACATTTGGGATTTAAATGATCATGATGGGAGAAGGATTCATGGGGATGATGATTTGATGGCTGAGGCTTCACGGCACTTTCTTGAGTACTTTACGGATCCTTTAAGCACTTCTCTTCCTGAACAGTTTAAGCTTATAAAAGAATATCCTAGGATGTTCAATGAAGGGGAGGGGGACAAAATTTTTGAGGCTATTACAATCACTGATGTTCTGGATACCCTGCGGGGTTTTGCTAAGGATAAATCTCCCAGTCCGGATGGCTAGACGGTAGAACTGTTCACTCATTTTTTTTAAATTATGGGAGATGACCTCAGGGATGCTGTGGATGAATCTCGGTCTTTGGGGTTGGTCTCCGGGGCGCTGAATACTACCTATCTGGCACTAATACCAAAATCATCACATCCTGAGAGTTTCAGTGACTTCCGGCCAATTGCTTTGTGCAACTTAGTATACAAGATCATATCCAAGATTATTGCACAACGTATCAAGCCGATCCTTTCCACGTACATTTCTATGGAACAATATGGTTTTCTGGATGGGAGGCAGATACATGATGCGGTTGGCGTGGCACAGGAGGTCTTCCACAGCATAAATCAGAAGAAGATGGATGCACTTATTCTCCAACTTGACTTAGTGAAAGCCTACGACCGGGTAAATTGGACCTTTCTAAAACTGATTCTTATCCAAATTGGCCTACCTTGGAAGGTTATGAAGTGGATTATGGCCTGTGTTACCTCTACCAACTTTTCTGTTCTTATAAATGGTCAGCCGACTGATTACTTCAAGGCTTCTAGAGGCCTTCGTCAGGGATGCCCTCTCTCTTCCCTTCTGTTTCTGCTGGTCATTGAAGGGCTAAGCCTCTCCATTCACAAAGCAAAAGGGGATGGCACTATTGTGGGTATCTTGGTCTCGGCTGGTGTACCGGTAACACACACCCTTTTTGTGGATGATGTGATGCTTTTTGGTATGGGTACATTGGCTGAATGGTTACAGTATATGAATGAACGCATTGGTCATTGGAGCATGAGATATCTGTCTCTGGGTGGCCGGCTCACTTTGGCAAAGGCAGTTCTTCAGAACCTGGGAGTTGACTGGTTCTCACTTTGCAAAATTCCTGCGTCCATATTACACATTATCCGTGGGAAATTTTTCCGCTTTATTTGGTCTGGGGGGGAGGAGAAGAATAAGTTCTACTTAATAAACTGGAAAACACTGGCCCAACCATACACTCTTGGGGGCTGGAACGTTAAGAATGTGGAGCTATTTGTGATGGCACTTCATGCAAAGAGTCTGTGGCGTGCTTTATTTAACAACTCTTTGTGGGGTTGTATTATCCGGGCCAAATATCTTAAACATGTTCCTGTTGCGTCCTGGTTCAGGATTGGTAGACATACTGTCACTGGGTCATCCAATATGTGGCGTGGACTCATGGGCTTGTTTTCTGTTGTTGCAAATTGGCTCACTTGGAAACCGGGCTATGGCCGGGACATAAAACTCGGTTTGGATCCTGTTCTGGGGGGCTCACCTACATATCATTGCTCCCCGGAACTTCTTGCACATCTTCGGGCCAGGGGGCTGTTTTATCTGTCACATGCGGCTTCATTAAACGGCAGGGGTTGGATCACTGCTCGTCAACTGGGTATTGGGGGTGTTATGGGGAAGGAATGGTCGGATTACACTATGTACCTCAGTCAAGCAAATATCTGCCTTTGTGATTCCCCGGACAGATTGGTATGGTCTTGGGATATTGCTCGAGGCGTGGTCTCCTCCAAGCTTGCATACGACTCTTTATTTGTTGATTGTCGACCGGTAATGGTTTGGTGGCACTCTGCAATTTGGAAGCTTGCCCTCCCCTCGAGGATTCATTGTTTTGTTTGGATGGCTTTGGGTAATAACATACTTACCTGGGATAACCTCTGCAGACGTGGTTTTTGCGGTCCTGGACGGTGTCCTTTATGTTGCTCACATTTGGAATCGGTCGACCATCTTTTCTCTTCGTGCTCGGTCATGCAGAATCTCTGGTCACTCATTGCTAAGGCACTTGTTTTACCTGTTGCCTGGATTTTGTCTACTTTGAATGATGCCTTTGGTAAGTGGTTCCGCGATCCTCTTGCTCGTTAGTGGTTAGAACTCCCCTGTTTTATTCTATGGGAATTATGGAAGGCCCGAAATTGCTGTGTGTTCGAAGGAATTTCTCCTAATTTGGTTTGGTTATGCGGCCATATTATTGCCTGTTTCAAAGAGTTCAGTTCCATAGTTAATCCTGTGGGTGGCAGGGTTGCTACTTCTGTAAGGCATCCTGGATACCGGAATGCTCCTCCAATTCTGGTGTATCCTTGCGGGTTCTTTGATGGGGTTGCATCGGGGGGGAGGGGGGAAAGTGGGGCCGGTGTGGTGCTACATCTAAATAACTCGGTTTCATATCGAATTCATTTGAATCTGGGCTCTGGAACGAACACTCGCAACGAACTCTGTGCACTCTAGCTCCTCTTATATTTTGCTCGACTCAAGCGGGTCTCGTCGATCGTTGTTATGGGTGACTCTTCCTCTATCATCTCATGGGCTCTGGGTTTGTCCCCCCTCAATGTGATGCTCCTCACTCATTGGCTGGATGCTGTCAGGCACTACATCAGTGGGTTTCAGCATATTCACTTTGCTCATGTTTATCGTGAGATAAACATGGTGGCAGACATGCTATCCAAGCAGGCTTTGGTTTCACCGACTGGTATTATCATGTGGGAGGAATGGCACGAGGACTCTCTTTTCTCCTGGGGCTCGTTAGACTTGTTTTGGTGATGATCTTTTATCTGTTTAGCGGCATTTATGTTTACATATATTTCTTATATGATCTTATGCGTCTTTATACCTTGCAGGTGCTTAGGTTCTTGCTCCAACTACTTGTTGGAGGTTTTTGTTCCGGTTGGAATTTCCGGCTCTATATATTTTGCATTTTGTTATTCCTGCTATATTGTCATATGTGTCCAGGCCTTGGGCTGTTTTGGACTTTTATATATGTAATATGTCTTTAGGTCTGTCGGTTTTGACACTCTGATACTTTGATACATGGTGATGGTTATCGGTTATTCCTGCTGTTACAGGGTTATGCTGTTAATTTTTAGACATCCAATGTTTATGGATGGGTCTTGGCTTTGTCTTGTGTAGTGTTGATGTCTTTGGGAGCTTTATGCTGCGATATGACTCACACTTAGATATGTTCTGACTACATAATGTACTGGTTCTATTTACTATTTCACGGTATTAATAGTAAGCTATATTTTCTTGTGAAAAAAAAGTGGCGGATTAAGGGTAGTGGGGAGAGCCGTTATAGGGGGGCCACCGAGGCCGCAATTCTGGGAAACACGCCACCCCTAAACCACACTCTAAGTAGCGACGCCACAACTTGGAGCGATGCTTAAGGGTGGCACGATTCCCAGAATTGAGGCCCCCTATAGCGACCCTCTCCACTCGCCTTAATCCCCTCCCAACTTAAACCATATAATCCCCTGCAATGTAAACCATAAAACATATGGTTTAGTTTTGATGTTTTTTTAATGTTTTTTAATATTATTTTGTAAGTTTTATTAATATTTTATTTTATTAGTTTTTTTTATTAATTATTTTGTTTCTAAGTAGTTTTTTAATTATATCTATATTTTTTAATTTTTTTGTTTTGTTTTACTAATTTTTTTGTATTTTTATGTAGTTTTTTAATATTTGTCTTTTAATATAGTTTTGTTTTATAGTTTTTTAAATTTATTTTTATTATTTTTTTTAATATTTTATTTTGATTTTTAATGTTTAGTGTAATTTTTTTTAAAATTTTTAAATATATTTAAATTTTTTCCATTTAATTAGATTTTTTAAAAATTAACTATATCAAATTTAATTTTTGTTTTTGTTTTTATATATACCTATGGGTTGATATTGGAGGGCAAATATATGACATTTTGACAACCCGTATTATTAAAACTCAGAGGGGTAAGGATATCCTCCATTGGGGTCACCGCTCAAAAGGTATGTTCACTATAAAGGAAGCTTATAGCCTGTTAACTGTCCCGACGAATTAACAGGGGGACAATACTTGGAAGCAACTATGGGGAGCTAAACTATGGCCCAAAATCACCCTTTTCCTTTGGCTAGTCATGGAAGGAAATTTTTTAACTTGGGATAATATCGTGAAGCGGGGCTTTGAAGGACCTTCTCAATGTGTCCTCTGTGGCAGCAACGACGAAACCATTGCGCACCTGTTGGATGGTTGCAGTTTTGCGTCAGCTTTGTGGGATGAAGGAGCAACGCGATTCCGCATGTCGAATAAAGTCAGGAATGCACCAGAAGAAATACTGAAACAGTGGAAGGAAGACCCCTTTCAAGGGAGACTTCTCAATCGGGCATGGCAGCTCTTTCCTGTCTTTCTCCTATGGGAAGTCTAGAAGGAGCGAAATAAACAGATTTTCACTGGCAAGCCCAATACCTGGAAGATGGTGTGGGGGCATATTCAACGTGGCATCACTGAAACTCTTAAATTAACCCTGTGGACCAAACAGGATTTGAACATCCCTGAAAATGAGTTAAAAATTCTTCATACCTGGGATATTACTACGCTCCCTCGTCATATTGGTCGTATCCAGTCTGGTTGTAGACCCCCTGATAGTCCGACGGTATGGTCTCTGCCATTACAAGGGTGGACTAAGCTAAACTTTGACGGCGCGTCTAAGGGTAACCCAGGGCAGGCCGGATATGGAGGTGTTCTGCGTGATGATCATGGCAGGGTTATGTTCTGCTACTTTGGGCACCTGGGACGCGAAACCAACAATGTTTCCGAATGCGAAGCCATGCTGCAAAGTTTATGCATGGCAACCCGACGTGGCTTTAGCTGCTTGATTGTCGAAGGGGATTCTAACATGCTGATTCAGATGGCCGTAAAACTTCACAATGGGACCCGGGCTGCTAAGCTGGCATAGTCGTGGAGACTGGAGTGGCAATTGACGTGTCTCGGCCAACTCATCACTTCATTTAACTCTGTCACCTTCCAGCATGTAAGGAGAAGTGCCAACTGTCTGGCTGATGCATTGGCTAATCATGGTGCTTGTAACTATAATGACGGTTGGGAAGGGGTTGCCTTGGAAATACCGTCGGTTAGGTGTCGTCAACAGTGTTTAATGATTGATGAAAGTGATAGGGGTGGTGTGGCACCTTTAGGAGGGGCAGGAGAATTACTAATCCCGATGGGCTTTAACAGTTGGTACCATCCGCAGGGTGGTAAGGACAGGTGGTTTTCGAGTATCCTTATTAATTGTGCCATGGATTAGCCTTCCATAGATCTCCCATCATCTGTAATTGTTATGGTAAGAGATACGACGTGTGCGATGGTTAAGGCGCTCGACCTCTCACGTTTTTGATGGGTCATTTGGAGCTGGTGTCTGCTACGATGACGAGAGTGCAGGACATAATGATTTATTACATAGTGTGGGTAGTTATGATGGACTTAATGGATAGAGGTGGCAGCTTTCCTTTAAATTCCGAGTTTCATGATGGCAATAATAACTGTGGCGATATTCCTTATTCTGCTGGTGTCTGGTGGTATTGTTTTGATTCAAGTAGTGGGGGTGACGAGTGATAGTAAGGGTATCAAGATTATGCTGCCGAGAGGGAGACCTGCCAAGAGAGGTAAACGAGCTCATGTGGAGCCGGATAATGGGGATAGGGGGAATGTTTCCCAGGTCGGTCCCAGTTGGGATCAGTGGAATGCTACCGCAACTGCTCTCTTTTTCCATCGTTACTTTCCTCAGGATGTGCAGAGGGTGGTGGAGAATTTGGAAGAAACTATGTGGCGCAGGGTGGGTGCGCATGAACTACCGACGGAGGCGGCTGCTATGGCTGAGTGGATTCACGACCCCGGTAATACTCGGGGTTGTATGTCTCTTTACAATCGGGCTGTAGTAATGCTATGGGTGACCAAAACTCTCATGGCCCAGGTAATGGAAACCCAGGCTGATATTTTGTCTGGTTCTTTAAGGATGACCCAATTGGAGGGCCTTTGCAAGGACCACGCTAAAGAATCTAAGTGGATACATATGAAATTGGATGCTCTGGCGGCTAATATGGGGATTTCGTTCCTTACCCATCCTAAGAAAGTAGAAAATGCACCGGAGATCAACCTTTGTGGCAAAGGGGAGGCTGCTAACACGCCTCCGGTGGTGATTATTGAAGACGAGGTTGGTCCGTCTGCTTAATTCCTTTTGTGCTTGGTTCCCTGCATGGGTGTTGATGTTTCAACGTGGTCACTCTTGACTGGCTCCGGCTTCGGCTCTCTTCTGTTGTTGTTTGCTTCTATCTTTACGGTCTTTCCTGCTTTTGGCTCTGGTGTTGGTCTCTTTTTCTCAGTCTGATGTATGTCTTCTCGACATCCGTTTTGTAATGGGGGTTTGGGGCTAATCTTTTAGCTGTTTGTTTACTGGTTGATTTCCTTTGATGAACTGTAAGTGGATCCGGTCTTTTACCGTTGATAAGGTTTGTAATACTGATGCTCTCTGGTTGTGGTTGTGGGATTATGGGGATAGTGCTACTGATGCTGATCTTTGGTTATAGTTATGGGATTATGTTGATAAGTTCCGGTCTGATATCTGGGGTGGCAGTTTCAGCCCCCAGCTTTTTGTAAAGATGACTATTGTACTGTTTATCCTACCTTAATAGAATGCTGATCCTTTTTGCTTTAAAAAAAAAAATTGTTTTTATATGGTTTTGTTTTCTAATTTTTTTAATATTGTTTTTAAATTTGTTTTTTTATTTGTTTTTTTTATTATTTTTTATTTGGTTTTGTTTTCTAGTTTTTTTAATATTGTTTTTAAATTTGTTTTTTTATATGTTTTGGTTCCTAGGTTTTTTTAGAATTTGTTTTTTTAATGTTTTATTTTAGTTTTTAATATTTAGCATAATTTTAAAAAATATTAAGTATATTTTAATTTTTTTAATTTAATTATATATTAATGCTTTTTTTAATTTTTTATATAAATGTTTTTAATGTGTTTTGTCTTTTTTGCATTTTTGCGTTTTTTATTTTATTTTTAAGAGTTTCGTTGTAACGATGTCTGTTGCTAGGGTCACAGTTTGAAACAAGGCCTATTTTTAATCTCCCCCTAAATAAGGGTGATTCTGGTAGCACCACTTTTTGATTAAGGGGTTGATTTAGGGTTTTTATTGCAACCACATTGATTGGGGTTTCAAAAAGGTTGTAAATTTGGCTTCGAAAAAAAAGGTGCTACCGGTAGCACCACTTTTCAAATCGGGTTATTTTTGTTGTTTTAAACGCAAAAATATGAGTTTTTATGGCTAGAGTTTTCGTTTTGAGTATAAAGTTCTTGTCAAGTTGTATAACTTGTTTTTCATGGTAGACTGTCTTATTAGGAGATTTCCTACCTTGCAATATCGAATTCCAATTTGCATAAATGATTATAAACATTGCGATCCTATTTTCTCTTTGGAAGAAGAAAAATGATGTTTTGTTTAATTCAAATGTCATGTCATGCAACCTTTTTTATTATGATACAACATTAATATATGCCAACCCATTAATGTATATCACCATATAGACACATAAGGTGTAGCTTGAGGTGGAGCATTTACAATAGTTGTGTGGGTATTGGCACAAGGCCTCGTGCCCTCATATATTAGTTGGATCGCATGGATCACATCTTGGTTTTGCTAGTTCTCATCATAGTATGCCCCACCACTAAGCGGGTTGATAAGTGCACGAGAGGCATGAGAATAGTCGATGATGGCCCTTAGGCCCACTATGCAATGGAAAACAATTCTTGATTCTATTTCTCACTATTTCTTAAGGGCCCAAACCCATGGAGCCTCTTATTGATGGACATGACCTAGTGCAACATGTTGATGTCAACCCTCCTATTTTTTGTTAGGTTCCTTCCATGGATGGCAATGACCGACCTCCTCTCATGGCTAACATAGTTACTTCTTAATACCTATTTGCTTGGGAAAATACCCTTTGTGTGTTATGTTTTTGGACATTGTGATGTAGATCTGATGCTAGTGGGTATTTTGGTCTAAGTTATCCCACATTTTTTAACTTTTGGACTTGCTTGTGAAGGTTGTTTACATGCCCCTTTTTTTCCAAGAAAAACCTTTTGGGAAACCATTGGGCAGTTGCTTGTATTTTATTGATGATATCTAATGTAAACCCATAAGTATTGATTACATAACCTAACCTAACATGAAAATTGGCTAAGGTACGAAACATAGGAAATTGGCCTAGGGATCAACCCTAAGACCTACATGGAGCTTAAAGCATTCAACCACTCAAACTACCCCCCAAAATTTTTGTAACATGTTTTTTATATGAAAACACTATAGAAATTGTTTTTCTTAATAGTCAAAGAATTTTAGTAACTAAACACAATTAAATAATAAAATTATATATATGTTGTAATATTAATTAAGCAAATGAGCAAGCATTGGGTCTGGGAGGACAATGGGATGGGAAGAGGAGCTAGTGGATTGTTCACCAGATCCCTTGGAGAAAATCTCGATTTGGTATATGCCTAGCTCATGGAGGAACAAGGAGGGGAAACATTGAAGATTTTCTTCTTAGCTCCATGGGGGATTTTGAAGGTCAAGAGAAAACTAGGTTTTGGGGTTTCAAGGGTTCACCATTTGATAATGACAAATTTTAGTATGAATGATTTTTTTTAGTTAGTTGATAGCCATAGAAAGGTCTCATGCCAAGTTGCAACTAGGGATGCTAGTACTACTTACCAAGTGGAAACCCTACGGGACTTTAATGTCCTTGATCCCATGAGTTGTGTGCCATGGAATCATCTAGAAGTTCCCTTGCCATGCACCAGTTCCAAAAATTTGTTATGATTTCCATGGTTCCAAAGCCGTCAAATGCATATATAGAGAGGCTATACCTTTGTCCAAGTGCACTGGGGAAGATCATGTCTCTGGTGCAACGATGTTTGATGGATTTAAGGGTGTAGCTTTGTCTAGTTCGAGGTATGGTTATGCTTAGGAGGGTAGTTGCAGAGAGGAGGAGGAAGTCTCAAGGAGGTTACAAATTCTAGACTGGCATAAAGGGAACAGTTTTCCATTGGGTTTTCTTTTAGGAGGGATCTCTTGCAAGTCAAGAGGGCCCAAGGAGGATAGTCAATGTCTCATCGAGAGAGCTCTAGGTTTAGAGGATCTTTGTGGGTTGACTCTGATAGTAAGGCTTAGGTAGAAGAAGGAGTTGGGATTTGAAGGGGTCTTAGGAAAGGAGAAGAGGTTAGAAAGATCCTAGAGAAAGTTGGAGGAGGGGGCCATAAGTGGTATTGTGTCAAGACTAAGGACACACCTAAATACCTAGTTCTTGGAAAGGAGGTGAAATTGAATGATGTTGTAGCCATGGTCGATTGCACTTTAGTTGGAAGAGTAAGGGGGAGAAGGTTTGGTGATAGCTCAATCAGGAAGTGGGATGAAGGATCCTAGTAAGAAATGTTGGGTTAATTGTTGACGACTCATCTTTTGTCTTGGGGGTGGCTAGCATTTACCTTCCACTCATCGCAGGAAGCGTAGAAAGTGTCGCTAGGTACATCGTATTGAGACTCTTCTCCATTTCTTTTGAAGCCTTGGATTCCATTGTTTGATGCACAGAAGGATCACATGGATGTGAAATTGGTGTGGGTTTGCTTTCCTTGATTACCTTTATAGCCATGGTCATCGAATGCATTCAAGGCCATAGGCAATCCTATTTGGGTTTTTCTTGGCATGGACAAGGTAGACAAAGAGTTGAGAGTAATGACAATAGTGTGTATTATAGTTTTGATGGAATTTAGAGAGGGTCTTCCTGAAAGTTTGGAGATAAATAAGCCCCGTGGGGTAGCTCAGGTGGTTGGAGCCTTCAGGACCAAGCCGTAACAAGGTAGAGTTCGAGGGTTTAATTCTCTGGATCCTCCGGGGTTAGGCACCCAATTTTGGTGTCTGGGATATACTCTGAAATAGCCTAACAAGGTGAGGCCCCTTCGGGTGGGCCCCTTGGATTGCGTCTCCATGGATGTAGAGACCCAATCTTTGGGCATGAAACACATTGAAAAAATAAATTGAAGATAAATAAGGGACATTTGGTGTTAGCTCATAGTCTTGATTATGAGAGGGTGTCATTCCGTTGTAGTAGATGCCATCAACTTGGGCACACAGTGAAAGAATTCACTTTTCCTTACAAGAGGAAGGATAAAGCTGAGTAGACCTTCCTAGAACCTTGAAGCTTGTGATGTAAAGGATCACTATAAAGTGTTGGGTTCAAGTACTAAGGTGGAAGCATCCATTGACAAGGTTGTGCCTAGAATTTGGTCTTTAAAGTTATAGCTAGTAGGGTTGGAACAAACAACAGTTTCATTAAAATTTGAAGGTCTGGATGGTCATGGGATGGGCATGCTCAACTTTGTACATGGACAAGATCATGGACCGCATATAGAAGAGAATCTCCTATTTGGTTAGCCTTTCGTTCTAACACCGTATCTTTCAGCTATGTGTGTGGATAACTTCGCCTCTCTTAATTTCAATTGTAATATCACCTTAATAGGTTTGGTGGTTTTGGGGGATCAAAATTCTCTTCCTCAAGGGAGGTTAAGTCGACTTAGGGATGGGACTAAGTTACTCTATGAACTATGTCCTTACCACTCACCATGTCCTAGGAACTATTATAGTTCATAAGGGAGAGGATGGGGATTGGGAGATTGAAAAGGAGAACTCAACTGTCGGTGATAAAGTGTCTCTCATTACAGATGTTGGGTTTAAGAAGGGAAGATATAATATTAGATATATGTCTGGATATAGTAATAAAATATATAGGGACTTGGTGGGAGGTCTAGGTCTTATTAAATCCAGTCATCATAAGGGTCTGGGTAGGAACAATAAGTCTCTAATATTAAAGGAATAATATATAATGGTTGGGAAGTAACTTTAAATTTATGGGGTCCTTAGAACCTTGAGCACCCCTAATAGGTGTTTAAAATGATCATTGTGTTATTCAATTTCAAGGGTATGGCCATTGCACCAAAAATACTAGCCTTAAAAAAGGCTATTGAAAAACATAACCTAGTCCTAATTTTTCTATAAGAAACTGTGGGGGTAAGGGACCAAATTGTTTCCTCTTTAAGATCTCTTTTAATCATTTAGTCTTTTATCTATGTTGATGCTAGAGGTAGATTCGTGGGAGTACTAATAGGGTGGAGGAACAACATCATTTTCCATTTCTAATAGTTGGCTTGTGGATTCAGGTTTGGAAGTGGAGTTATACTCTCAAGAGTTGCATAAGAATTTGACATTGGTTATGTACCATACGGGGATAGGGTTCCTTTTTTGGGAAATAATTTTGAGGAACAACTTCCCTAAAGAAGGAAACTTGATCTTGGGAAGGGGACCTAAATTTCTCCATTGGTAGGTAAAAAATATGGGGCCCAAAAGCTCAACCAGATGTACTAGCATATTTATTTGTTTTTATATTTGGCGGATGCAAGTATTCTAGATGTAGATCCGATGAAGTTAAAACCTACATGGAGAAATAATAGGTCAATGGAGGATAAAATTGAAAAAAGATTAGAGAGATTTTTAGTCTTCGACGACCTACTAGAAACAATTTGAGGCTTAGGAAATGGGTTATCTTGGGGAGGGGGATCAAATCACTTCCCCATATGTTTAAGGGGAATGAGGTGGATACAAACCTCCCAACCCCTTTAAGTTCAATGTTGACTGGCTAAAAGAAGAAGTCTTCTTGAAATTTAGTGAAGAATCACTAGATCCCTCTGAATCTGTCTCTTTTGATATCATATGCCCTTCAATTTAGTCAAGATTTACAAAAACTAAAAGAGGCCAAAAAAGGGCAGGCTCGTGAGAAGAGACAACTAAATGAGAAGTTTGGTGGAGGTTGAAGGAAAAATGGATCAATTGTATGATGTTAAAGGAGGGTTTTTTTTATTATCGGAGGAAATAAAAGAAGAGATGCTTTATTTAGAAGAAAAAGAGAAGTAGGCTTCTTGATGAAAAAGAGAAACTCTGGAGCTTAAAGAGTAGGGTTGTGTGGCTTCAGACAGGTGATTATAACTCAAAGTTATTTCATCAATATGCGAAAAGTAGAAGGAAAGCTAATACCATTTGGAGCATTCAAAGATAGGATGGGTCAGAAGTAAAAAGTTTTAAAGACATCTCCTTTGTAGGAGTGGATGAATTGAAGTCCCATTTCAAGAAGGATGAAAGAGCCACTCACAAAAATTTTCAGGATTACTCAGTTTTTTCTTAACTTTGCGAATGAGGAGGAAAAATCAAAGGCTTATGGAAGCTAACGCCCAAAGAAAAAATTCAAGAGGTAATTCATAGTTTCCAGAAAGACAAGAGCCCCCAAGCTAGATGGGTGTTCAATAGAGTTATATATAGGGATTTATGATTTTTTGAAAGACAACCTCCTTAAGGTGATGGAGGGGTTAAAAATCTAACGTCTCCCTCACCCAATCCGACCATCGAGAGGGGACGCTGGGAAAACCCGGGCTTTCAAATTTCACCCCAAGTCCATAATACGTTTTTTCCAACAAATGAAATGTGTGCAGAAATGTAAATAAACATGCACAGCGGAATTAAAATCTATCCACACACATCTAATATGAAAATACAAGCATAGACATGACATGCATCAAATAAAAACACTTCAGATTCAAATGCATAAGAATACTTATCTTTATCCAACGCAGGTCCAAGCAAATAGTTGTGTAAGAGCTCTTTTCCACCCAACCATAGGCACTCTGTTTAGCATATACTATTTCTACTACTGAGAGGCCACCCCCAAGCTAGGCTATGAGGCCACCAGGGCGAAGGAAACACCTACAAGCTTCTATCTCTCAGCCCACAACCCATTCTTCTCTCTGTGCTTAGCCAAATTCTCATACAAATCTCTACAGGGGTCTCACTCAGCGCTCACAGCCTTGGATTCCACAATACCCTGCCCCCACACAACACCCTCCTAGCTTAGGAATCCCCTTCACTGATCCAGGGTTCTCTAGGGTGATCCATCTTGCTGGGTGCTTCCAGTGTGTTCATAGAAGAAGTCCAACCTAGTATTGGCTGCTATAGAACCTCCTGCAGCCTCAATCTGTGGCTTCTCAAGCACCTATGAGCAGTAGAACTCAAGGGTAAGGGTTCCTAGCTTTCCCAACCTCTCTACTCACCTACAACCAACAATACCCACTTCCCAATCTTCCACATGGTCTCCAAATTCGAATTTCTGGGTTCAAAACAACTTGGTAAGTTCATGGACATCAAGGGAGAGTTCTGCACTCTCCAAATCTGCGTGAAAGAATGAGACAAATGAGGGTTGACCTCCAAAGGATATGGTAAAATGGTGAAAATACAACTAACATGACTTGTGGCAGTAGAAGAAAGGGACTCCTGGAAGCTGCATACTGACTTATGTCATGACAAAACTGTCACAAAAGTGCAGTTAGTCCCATGCCTCAATAACTATATGAGGTGACTTTTCCCAACAGCCACACACATGCATTAATGATTGGAAAAATGGTCAAAAAAAGGAGATATTTTGGTTTATTTCTCATCACATAACAGAATTTTGGGTGAGTTCTAAGGTTGACACTTGGCAGCAAGGATTCAGTCACCCATGGACCCCCCTTTCCTCTTCCCCTCTGGTGGAATCATAGCCCCTTTGGTGCTCTTTACACAACCAGTCTTGGACCATTTTATTAATTATGCACATAATATTTACATATATTATAAATCAGCATAAAATCCAAATAAACAGTCCAAATAAAACATAAACATCATACATGCCTGGACATTCACTACTCGAGCCTTGGCCTTGAGCTCCGCACTAGGAATTCACACTAGCATATTTACATCATTTACATAATATTGGATAAATACATTCCAAGTCAAAACTAGGGGTATTACACAAAAAATAAGGGAAGGTGATACCAACCTTTAACACAATATTCATATCCCTAATCCCAAAATTGGGACAACCCTCAAACTTTTGAGGAGTCCATACCTATGTCAATATGAAACAATATTTATAAAAATAATAGAAAAGGTAATTACTAGAAGGGTTAAGAAACTGGTGTCCAATGCTATTTCAGGTGAACAGTTTGCATTTTTGGAGGGAAGACAAATTTGTGAGGTCATAGGAGTGGCCTAGGAAGGGTTTCATAGTATGAAGATGAAGAATTTAAAATATGTCACTCTTAAAATAAATTTCTCAAAGTCCTATGATAGGGTGATATGGTTATACTTGCAGATGTTGCAAACTCATATGGGGTTCAATTTTCCCTTTATTAACTAGGTTATGGATTCTCTAGTCACAATGTCCCTTGCAGTGTTGGTGAATGGGGTTGCCTCAATTTTTTTTAGACATGAATAAGGGATAAGACAAGGTTGCCCCTTGTCTCCCCTATTATTCCTGCTAGTAGGTAAGGGACTTAGTTGTGAAATTCTGGAAGGCAAGAGAATAGTAAGGATAAAAGGGATCCAAATAGGTGGCCACTTTTGCCTCACTCATCTACTTTTTGTGGATGATATTCTTATATTTGTGGAGGGATCCAAAAGTGAAATGAAACAAATTAAAGAAGTGTTAATTTTTTTATATATGGACATAGGTACACAAGTCAATAGCTGGAAGTCAACCATTTCCCTATATAGGTTTGATGAGGAAGAAATTGATTTCTACACTACCTTATTTCCTTTCAAGAGTCTAAAGCTAGACGAGGGCCTAAAGTACTTAGGTTTTCTGTTTGTTAGGATATTTAGACACTTAGGAGTTAGTTAAGATCAACTTGTGTAATATATCCGTTAGGGATAGTGTGTTTCTTTAGTATGCATTAGTATGCATTTGTAAATACTTAATCCGACGGTCACGATATGTTTCCGACATAGAGTGATCCGACGGTTCAACTTCTCTTAGATCAAACCTAACCTTGATCCGTGGCTTAACACCCGATTGGTCCATGATCTCTATTTAAAGAGCATGGAGGGTCATTGTTTAGTTGATCGATTATGAGAAGCTCATTTGTAACTTTCTTTCTTTGCATAATAAATTGTCCCGTAGAAGCTATTTGGCCGGGGCCGTGGAGTGTTTCCCTCAAGAGGGTTTAAACCACGTCAAAACATCGGTGTGTTGATCTGTGATCTGTTTGTGTGAAGTGGTTGCTCTTGGTGTTCGGTCCTTTGGTAGTACCCTGTGTACCTGAACATGGTATCAGAGCTTTTATGAAGTGCCGCTTCCGGTTATGATCTAGATCTTGAACTGTTGTTGCCGAAACTCGAAAGGGTTTCTAGTTCTGGTATTTCTGTGCATTTCTGGGATGTGGGAGGTGTTCCATTGCGTCCGGAGCGTCGTTTCCATTGGGAAATAGTTTTCGTTTGATCGAAAACGGTTCCCGGTTGCTCCAGAAACGCGTATTTCATCAGATCTGAAGGTATAATGTTACAGTGACGCATTTTTTTTTATTTCGTTTTTTAATAAGAAAAAAAAAATCTCATATTTCATTTTTTTTACTGTTAGATTTTTTTTGGGGTTCGGATTGTTGCTTTCCCGTCTGCGTATGCTCTTTGCCGTGCACCTTGAGCGATCTCGGCAAATCAGAAACAGAAAGGGAAAGGGTTTTTCTCGGCTGCGTATGCTCTTTGCCGTGCACCTTTGCGCGATCTCGGGAAATCAGAAACAGAGAGAAAACGTAGACTTTCCGGGCAAGCTAACAAGATCTAACTCCACAAGTGTGGAAAAGTTTTTTTTGTTTCGTTTTGTGGTCTGTTTTGCAGGAAAAAAGGCAAGCACGCAAACCGAGTAAAAAAAAAAAAAAAAAAAGCCCCCTTCCTCATTCCCATATTTTACATACCTTTTAATCTAGCTCACTTGGTTCAAAGTTGCTTTATTCCTTAATAGGTCTTGAGTTCAAGTCTTAGGAAGTTACTTTTAAAAGGAAAAGTGCATGCAATTTCTATTTTCAAGTTACTTTATTGTAAAAGTGCATCTCACTTAAATAATAAAAAATAAAAATACAAGTGAGTCACTTAAGTTTTTTATTTATTGTTGCACTATTTAAAAAGTAATATCATTGTAAAAGTGAAATCACTTATTTTACAAAAGTGATTCACTTAAAGCAACTTTTTTAAAGTGATTGTCAAAAGGTTCATCTTGGGAAGAGGGGGGTTCTTTTTTTTTATGGACATTCTCTAGCTGCCACGTCACCATTGGGGACATCTTCAACAGTTTCTTTGTTCAAGCATAACTTCATCATACAGAGTCAGTTTTCAGTGCCGTTTTTTTTGAAACCGCCTATTTTTTCGAGCTCTTCACATCCAAACTATTGGTTTCTGATTTTACAGCCATTACTTTACAAATATGGCCGCCCATTGTGATATTTTACTTAACAGTTCTAACTATTTCTCATGGAAATCTCGTATGGAGGATGTTCTACGAAGTAGGGGACTTTTCAGAATTACCACAGGGAAAGAAAAAGAACCCACTGATGATGATAAGAAAATAAAATGGGCAAATAGATGTGATGAAGCTCGTGGATTGATTGGGATGTCAATCTCTACTGATTTGCGATTCCACATATCTGGAATTGATGAACCTAATACTGTTTGGGACAAGTTGGAAACTGTGTTTGGTAAACACAATGAAATTCGAGGTCACCAACTCGAAAATGAGTTGATTTCTTTAAATCCAAGTGACTTTTCATGCATTCAAGATTATTTATCTAAGTACAAAACTCTCAAGCTTTTATGTGCAGAATGTAAGATTGAGAGGGAAGACAAACAGTGCATTTATCATATTCTTTCCAAACTTGGACCTGCATATTCTGTTTTTGTATCTACATTTTACTCCATGAAAGCATCCTTGAATGCAGCTAACTATCAAGAGCCTAGTCTTGAATCCTTTTGTGATTCCTTGATTAGAGAACAAGATAAACTCATTCACCTTGGAATAATCAACAATGCAGATACATCTGGGAAAGCCTTATTGTCCCAACAGAAAGAAAAGTCCAAGCCTCCTAAGAAACAAAATTTTTGCAATAATAAGTCAAACAAGGGTCCCAAACCCTCTCAGTCAGCTCCTTCTTTAAAAAATGACAAAGGATCCAAGCCAAAAGGCAAGAAGACTGAGCGGCATTGCAACTATTGCGGGAAAGATAATCATGATGAATCAAAGTGTTTCAAGAAGATGGCAGCCTTGGAAGCAGCAATGAAGAAGCACCACATCGGCCTAGATTCGCCATCAGAATCTACCTCTCATGGACATGCACTTTGTGCTTCTGGTTATTCTTATAATGCATCTTCTTCTTCTACTTAAAATGAATGGCTCATTGATTCTGGAGCATCTTATCATATGGCTAAGGATCAAGCCATCTTTTCTACTATGCATGAATGTAACACCAAACAAATATTTGTTGGTGATGATAGATCTCTAAGTGTTGTAGGAGCTGGAACAGTTCCAGTAGATAATGGTCATTTTAGTGATGTACTATGTGTTCCAAGAATTTCCTGCAATTTGTTATCAGTCTATCAGATCACTCATTCTGGTGAAGGTAAAACTGTGACCTTTACACCTCACCAAGTTGTAATCAAGGATTTTAAAGATCCTCAACAGGTTCTAGCTACCGGAATTGTTGATGATATTACCAGGTTGTACAAGTTTAACAACTTTGGGTCATCACCTTTCCCTTCAGTTTTTGTTGCTCATAGTGATAACTTGAGCAAACTTTGGCATGAGCGATTTGGTCACTTAAATTATCGCTCATTGCAACAACTATGTAAAGAAAATATGGTGACAGGTCTTCCGATGGTATCTTGCAGAGATGGTGTTTGTTCCGGTTGTGTACTTGGAAAACATCATCGGGACAGTTTTGACAAACGTGCCTCTTGGCACGCCTCGGTTCCCTTGGAGCTTGTGCATAGTGACTTGTGTGGCCCTCTTCCATCTGCTTCCTTTTCTGGTTTCAAGTATTTCTTAACTTTCATTGATGATTACACCAGACGCACTTGGGTTTATTTCCTAAAACTTAAGAGCGAAGTATTTAACATGTTCTTGGCCTACAAGGCCCTTGTTGAAAAACAATCTGGTCATCAAATTATTAAGTTAAGATCTGACAATGGAGGAGAATATGTTAACAAACAGTTCACTACTTTCTGCCCCGAACAAGGCATCCAACAACAGCACACTGTTCCATATACACCACAACAAAATGGTGTAGCTGAGCGAAAGAACCGCACTTTAAAAGAAATGGCTAATTGTATGATCCAATCTAAGGGACTAAGTCTTCAATTTTGGGCTGAAGCCATAAATTGTGCAAATTACATAGTTAATCGCACCCCCACAAAAGCATTACAAGGTATAACACCGGAAGAAGCATGGAGTAAAATTAAACCTGATGTAAGTCACTTTCGTGTGTTTGGTAGTGAAGCATGGGCTCACATTCTGGATGAAAAACGGAAAGCATTGCAACCTAAAAGTGAAAAGTGCATATTTGTTGGATATTCTGAAGATGTAAAAGGTTATAGAATTCTTCAACCACATTCTCATGCTATAATCATTAGAAGAGATGTTAAATTTGATGAAAATATCTTGGCCTGTGAGCCTAACTCGGCGAGTGTGCCATCTTTGGCCTGCGAGCCTGATTCGACGTTTGTGCCTTCTTCTTCTTCTTCCAACTTCCTTGACAGGTTTCCAACTTCAGTTTCTGATGATGACAGTGAGGATGAAAATCCACCTCCGCCTGCTCATGTTCCTCCAGTTGCACCAGCACAAGTGCTTCCTCGATGGGTCCGTTCAACATGTGAAGCAGCTGGTGATCTTGCCGGTGATCCTAGAGATCAACGTCGAACACGTTCTCAGTTTCAGCGAGCCTCTTCTCTTTTGGCTCAAGTTTCCGAGAATCATGATCCAGAAACTTTTGCGGAAGCTTCAGGGAATCCAGATTGGGATGCAGCCATGGATGAAGAATATCGTTCCTTAATGGCGAACGATACTTGGGATCTTGTACCTCTTCCAAAAGGAAAAAAACTTGTCAGATGTAAATGGGTCTACAGAACTAAGTATGCATCAGATGGAAGTGTTGAAAGACTTAAGGCAAGGTTAGTTGCCAAAGGTTTTTCCCAAGTTGAAGGGATTGACTACAATGAAACCTTTGCTCCCGTCGCCAAAATGAACTCCATCCGCCTTGTTCTTTCCCTTGCAGCCTTACACAATTGGGAAGTCCATCAAATGGATGTCAAGTCTGCCTTCTTACATGGTGATTTACAGGAGGAAATTTACATGGAACAACCTCCTGGCTATGTTTATAATAACTCTAGCCTTGTCTTCCGCCTTAAGAAATCCTTATATGGCCTTAAGCAAGCTCCTAGAGCTTGGTATGCCAAAATGGATAACTTTCTCCTTGACACTGGTTTTTCTAGATGCCATTCTGACTCCAATGTCTATACCAAGAAAGTAGGAAACCATCTCATCATACTTGTTCTATATGTTGATGACCTTATTCTTACTGGTAGTGACCCTAATCTTATAACCCATGTGAAATCCAGTCTTAAACAAACTTTTGAAATGTCAGACTTAGGACATTTGCATTATTTTCTTGGCCTCCAAGTTCTGCAAACCAAAGAAGGAATCTTTCTTTCTCAATCTAAGTATGCTTGTGACCTTCTTCGTCGCTTTCACATGGAAGATTGTACACCAGCCCCTTCTCCCTTCCAGTCTGGAGTCAAACTTTCTGCCACTTGTACTTCACCTGAAGTAGATGCCACCTTGTATCGTCAGCTTGTTGGTAGTCTTTTATACTTGACTCATTCCCGTCCTGACCTTTCCTTTGCCGTTGGTCGAGTTACCCATTATATGCAGACACCTCATGAAAGTCACTGGAAAGCAGCTAAAAGAATACTTCGATATATTCGAGGTACAGTTCAGTTTGGGATTCATTACAGTACAGGGGGGAAACCTTTGTTGGTTGGTTTCACTGATTCAGATTGGGTCGGCGATCCTGATGATCGAAAGTCTACTGCAGGTTATGTTTTCAGTCTGGGATCTGGACCTATTACTTGGGCTTGTAAGAAACAACAAGCTCTTGCTCTTTCTTCAGCAGAGGCAGAATATCGAGCAGCAGTTAATGCCAGTCAGGAAGCTTTATGGCTTTGACAGATCCTTTCAGAGTTTGGATTCGAGCAGCAGCAGCCTACTCCACTTTGGTGCGACAATCAAAGTGCCATTAAGCTTGCCAAAGATCCAGTTCTACATCAATGCAGCAAACACATTGAGCTACATATGCACTTCATCAGAAATCTTGTTCATGATCGTGTTCTTGAAGTGCTCTTTTTCCCTACAGATGATCAAGTTGCAGACATCTTCACCAAGTCTCTTACAGAAGCGAAGTTTTCTAAACTTCGATCTATGTTAGGAGTTCAGGAACTTGTCATTAAGGGGGGATAGGCTCTAATGCCTCCTTCCTTCTCCTAATAGTGTCACTTTTGTAAATTCTTCAATCCTATCCCAAGTTGTTCTTAAGGGGGGATGTTAGGATATTTAGACACTTAGGAGTTAGTTAAGATCAACTTGTGTAATATATCCGTTAGGGATAGTGTGTTTCTTTAGTATGCATTAGTATGCATTTGTAAATACTTAATCCGACGGTCACGATATGTTTCCGACATAGAGTGATCCGACGGCTCAACTTCTCTTAGATCAAACCTAACCTTGATCCGTGGCTTAACACCCGATTGGTCCATGATCTCTATTTAAAGAGCATGGAGGGTCATTGTTTAGTTGATCGATTATGAGAAGCTCATTTGTAACTTTCTTTCTTTGCATAATAAATTGTCCCGTAGAAGCTATTTGGCCGGGGCCGTGGAGTGTTTCCCTCAAGAGGGTTTAAACCACGTCAAAACATCGGTGTGTTGATCTGTGATCTGTTTGTGTGAAGTGGTTGCTCTTGGTGTTCGGTCCTTTGGTAGTACCCTGTGTACCCGAACACTGTTGAAACCTAATAATTACCTAAAACATGATTGGGTTTGGCTAGTAGAGAGGATTGAGAAGAAAATTAAGTCTTGGAGTTTTAGATGCATCTCAAAAGGGGCGAAATTGATTCTTATCAAATTGTGTTGTAAGCGATCCATGTTTGTTGGATGTCCTTACCTTGTATTCCTAGAGGAATTTTTTATCAAATAAGGAGTCTAAGCTTTAAATTCTTATGGTTAGGTGGTGATGATAGAAGGAAAGGGACTCCCTAGGTCAAATGGTAGAGGTTGACATTACCAAGGAAGACGGTTGTTGGCAATACAAGAATATCTTTAAATACTCCAAATATTTGGCAACAAAATGTGGGTGGAGATTGGTAAGAGGACAAGGACTATAGTGTAGTAACCCGAAAACACATTCTCCTGACATAGAATGAATTGGATCATAAATCCATGAAAAAGTATACAAAAAGACTCAGTGATGTGGAAGGCCGTGGTGAAGACCTTTCCTTTAATTGGAGAAAGGCTAGTATGGAAAGTGGGAAATGGTTAGTTGGTAAGGTTGGGTGAAGACCCTTGGGTAGGGAGTAGAATGGACTGCAAATTACTTGAAAACATGATTAATCACCTAAGAAATGCATGCATTGTCACTCTGTTTCAAATAGCATATCCTATAGTCAGAAACCTATGGATGTAAGGTTGGTTCACAACTAAGAGACTTGGATTTAGGTGGGTGGAAGAAGTTCATTGGAAGGATTTGGTGGAGAATTTTATATACAACCATGTTAGAATATAGGATAGAGAAGATGAATTGTTGTAAGCACATGCACCAATAGGGGATTATTCCCCAAAGGAGGGTCATAAACATTTGAGTGATGGAATTAGAGAAAATACTCCCTGGTGTTGGAAACTAGTGTGGAAGTTTAATTGCCCTTCCAAGGCAAAAATATTTATGTGGCGCTTGTTAATCAACAAGGTTCTAACTTGGGACCTTCCATAGAAAAGGAATTATGAAGGGACTAGTAGATTTCATTTGTGCCAAATAGAAGAGGACACAAACTATCACTTATTCTTACACTGTGGATTCACAAAGTAGGCCTGGGAAGAGCTAGAGGTTCTGACAGGTAAAAACCTACCTTGGAAAGGTTCTATAGTAATAAAAGGTAGAATGAATAAATTTCAATGATATTCCTCTAGTAGTATCTTGGGGGGTTTGGTTAGCAAGGAACCAAATTATTTTTGAAGACAAAGGATTTCCTCCACTTCAGATAGTTGCCCAAAGTCTTAGTATTTTGAATTCTTTCCCAAAATAGTCTAGTGTGATTTCCACAAGAGTTATTGTAGAAGCATTCATTGGCAAGTATCTTCCTTGGTCATACTTCGATGGAGCTACACAAGGAAATCCAACCTACTCTGGGCTAGGTGGGGTTCTCTAAGCATGAAAATCACTCATTTAGGTTTATATCTAGGTTGGGTGAAGGAAAAAACAATTTTGTAGAATTAATGGCCCTCAAATTGCTCCTTTAGTTGGCTTTAGAAAAATGTAATACCCCCAGTTTTGACTTGGAATGTATTAACTCAAATTATGTAAATGATGTAAATATGCTAGCATGGATTCTTAGTGTGGATCTCAAGGCAAAGGCCCAACTAGTGAATGGCCAAGCATGTATAATATAAATATTTCTATATCGACCATGTGGATGGCTTATCATGCTAATTCAAAATCTATGTAAATATTATGTTGGAAAAATAATAAAATGGTCCAAGATGGTTGTGTAAAGAGCACTAGAGGGGATATGATTCCAATAGAGGGAAAGAGGTCCTAAGGGATATTAAATCCTCTATTTATAAGTGCCAACCTTAGAACCCATCCATTGTTGCCATATGCCTTAAATGAGCCAATTACTTATTTTTACTATTTTATCTAATTATTGAATGCATGCATGAGGTTTGTGGGGAGAGTCTTCTCATGCAATTATGGAATGAATATGCTTCTATGATTGTTGTATGATTCATCTATTCTATAGTCAAAAGTTATGGTTGTTGTATTTTCCCCATACTCATGTCTCGTTTGGAGGATATCATCCATTTTTCTCAAGCAGATTTTTTACAGGGGGTGTTCTTCTTTTTGGTTGTTCATTCCATTACCATTACTAGTCTATGTCATGACCAGAAATTCAAAATTTTGAAGAAAAAATGCATATTTGAGTGAAAATAGATGGTTGTAGGTGAGCACGAAGGTTGGGAAAGATAGGAACCTTTACCCATTGAGTTTTTTTGCTCCCAAATGCTTGAGAAGCCATGAATTAAAGCTACAATAAGTTCTCCAACAAAATACAATAGATTGGAATCTTGTTGCACACACTGGTAAGCACTATAAGGATTGGATTTCCTAAGGGAATTATGGATCAATGAAGGGAAATTCCTTCCTTGTGTTGTGTGGGGAAGTAGAAAAGAGTGCCATGGTTGGGATAGCTGGGTGAGATCCCTATAAATGCTCATAGGTGGGTAGTTTAGATAAGCATGAGATAAAATGGGTTGTGGGATTAGAGAGAGAAGCTTGCAGGTGTTTCCTTTTCCCTCTTGGCCTTATAGCCCATCTTGGGGGTGGTATTTGTAGCTGATACCTACGATTGGGTGGAAAATTGCTCTTACACAACCAATTGTGTGAATCTTCTTTGTTTAAATATAAGTAATCTCTTTGTATTTGAATGTGCAATGATTTTATTTTATGCATGTGATAATTATGCATGTGTATGCATGATGTCTATGTGTGGATAGAGTTTATTTCCGTTGTGTTTTCCATTTATGCATCCGCACATGCATTTTATTATTTATGAATTCGTAATATGGCCATGGGGCAAAATTTAGAATCCTAGAATTCATAAATACCACCCCTTTGTTGGTCAGATGGATGGATGGGGATGTGATAAAGTAGTATTAGAGATTTTGGTTGCAACACTAGAGATGTATGGGGCATAATCCACAATTATAGGAGAAATATTAGAGTTGCACAGGAAGTGTTGACATAACAGTTCCATGGAAATCCTTGGTTTCAATTGTTATAGGGTATTTTAATAGAGATCGAGTATTAAATATGTGATCTATGAGTAATAATGATAGATCCACTTAGGAAATTTGGGCAAATTTTGAAATTTGTAGAGCTATTAGTGAGGAATTTCAATTATGTTATGCAACAAAGATATTTCCGAAATGGATGAAAGTCCCGATGCAGTTTCGTAATAAACCCTATTGTGAAATTGGAATTTTTTGTAATAATGAATTTTTGAAAATTTGGGGAAATTTTGAGTTGGGGCCCCACCCGTGCCACGTGGATTTTTTTTTTTAACATGGAGGATCCATGTGGAGAAGGAATCTGGCATGGAACAACCACGTAGGATGAATGCACAGGTGGTAGGACCCGAAACAAGGATCATCTGATGCAATGAGCATTACAGTTGTATCGGGACCGACTCATCGAGGAATGTCGCTGAAGGAAAATGTGAGAGATCCTGATGGAGTATATATTCACAATGTATCAAGAAGGCTTGATGAAAGGTTAGCAATTGGGGAAGCCAACCAATAATTTATGTTAGTTGTCTTTTTCCCATCATCTCATATCCTTTGGAGGATATCATTTATTTTACTCAAGCAATTTTTTTTGCAGCAGAATTTACACTACAACGAGTCCTTATTTTTTGTTGTTCATTACATTACCATTACCAATACTAGATTGTGTCATAACTAGAAATTTGAAATAATGAATAAAAATTGCATATTTGAGTGAAAATACATGGTTGTAGGTGAGCATGGATGTTGGGAAAGATAGGAACCTTTACCCATTGAGTTTTGTTGCTCCCAAATGATTGAAAATCCATGAATTAATGCTACAAGAAGTTATCCAACAACATACAACAAATTTCACTATTGTTTCACCCACTGGTAAGTAGTATAAGGGTTGGATTTCCTAAGGGAATTGTGGATCAATGAAGGGAAATGCCTTCCTTGTGTTGTGTGGAGAAGTAGTTCCTTGTGATGCGTGGGACAATATAAAGAGTGCCATGGTTGGGATGGTTGAGTGAGATCCCTTTAAATTATCAGAGGTGGCAGGTTTGGCTAAAGATGAGAGAAAAGAGGTTGTGGGTTGAGAGAGAGAAGCTTGTAGGTGTTTTTCCTTCACCCTCATGGCCTCATATCCCAGCTTGGGTTTGGTATTTGTAGCTGATACATATGGTTGAGTGGAAAATCACTCTTACATAGCTAGTTGCTTGGCTATTCTTTGTTTAAAGATAAGTATTCTCTTTGTATGTGAATGTGCAAAGATTTTATTTTATGCCTGTCATAATTATGCATGTTTATGCATTATGTGTGTGTGGATAGAGTTTATTTCTATTGTGTTTTCCATTTATTCATCTACACATGCATTTTATTATTTATGAATTCGTAATATGTCCATGGGGCAAAATTTAGAAGCTTGGAATTCATAAATATCCCCCTCTATTGCTTGGATCGATGGATGGGGACATGACAGAGTGGTATCAGAGCTATTAGTTGCAGCATCGGAGCTGTATGGATCAGAATCCACAGTTACAAGTAGAAAACCAAAGTTGCGCAGGAAGTGATGACAAAATGCTTCCATGAAAATCCCTAGTTTCAATTGTTAGAGGGTATTTTAATGGAGCTGGCGTATTAAATCTATGATCTATGAGTAAGAATGATAGATCGACAAAGGAAATTTGGGCAAATTTCAAAATTTGTAGAGTTATTAGTGAAGAATTTTGGTTCTGTTATACAATAAAGATATTTCTGAAATGGAGGAAAGACCTAATGTAGTTTCATAATAAACCTTGTTGTGAAATAAATAAAAAATCGTAATTATGAAATTTTGGGAAGATTTGAAAATTTTGGGAAATTTTGAAAATTTGAAAATTTTAGGAAAAATTGAGATGGGCCCCACCTATGCCTAGTGGAAAAAAGTGTGACATCAAGGATCCATGTGGACAAGGGGCATGACGTGGACCAACTGCGCCGTATGAATGCATGGGTGGAAGGACCCGAAACAAGGATCATTTAATGCAATGAGCCCGACAGTTGTATTGGGACCTGCTCATCGAGAAATGTTGTCGAAGGCAAATGTAAGAGATCCCGATGGAGTAGATATTCCTGATGTATCAGGAAGTCTTGAAAATAGGATAGTTGTTGGGAAATCCAACCAATAATTTACGTTTGTTATCTTTTCCCCATCCTCTCATCTCCTTTGGAGGCTATCAGCCATTTTTCTCAAGCAAATTTTTTTACAATAGATTTTAGGCTACAGAGAGTCCATATTTTTGGCTATTCATTACATTACCATTACCGATACCAGATTGTGTCATAACTAGAAATTTGAAATTATGAAGAAAATTGCAGATTTGAGTGAAAAGAGTTGGTTGTAGGTGAGCATGAAGGTTAGGAAATATAGGAACCTTTATCCATTGAGTTTTGTTGCTCTTAAATGCTTGAGAATCCGTGAATTAATGCTATTGGAAGTTCTCCAACAACATACAACATATTGCACTCTTGTTGCACACACTGGTAAGCACTGTAAGAGTTGGATTTCCCAAGGGAACTATGGATCAATGAAGGGAAATGCCTTCCTTGTGTTGTGTGGAGTAGTAGAAAAGAGTGCAATGGTTGGGATGGCCGAGTGAGATCCATGTAAATGCTCATAGATGGGAAGTTTGGATAACAATGAGAGAAAATAGGTTATGGGTTGAGAGAGAGAAGCTTTTAGGAATTTTTCCTTCACCCTCGTGGCCTCATAGCCTAGCCCGAGGGTGGTATTTGTAGTTTCTACATATGGTTGGCAGGAAAATTGCTCCTACATAGCTAGTTGCTCAGATCTTCTTTGTTTAAAGATAAGTATTCTCTTTGTATTTGAATGTTCAATGATTTTATTTTATGCTTATGATAATTATGCTTATTTATGTATGATGTGTGTGTGTGTGGAGAGAGTTTATTTCCATTGTGTTTTCTATTTATGTTTTTGCACATGCATTTTATTATTTATGAATTTGTAATATGGCTATGGGGCGAAATTTAGAAGAACAAAATTCATAAAAATCCCCCTCATTGGTTGGATTGATGGATGGGGATGCGACAGAGTGGTATCAGAGCTATTGTTTGCAACATTGGAGTTGTATGGGTTGGAATCCACAATTACAAGCAAAACACCAGAGTTGCACAGGAAGTGTTGACAAAACACTTCCATAAAAATCCCTGGTTTCAATTGTTAAAGGGTATTTTAATGGAGCTTGGGTATTAAAGATTTGGTCTACGAGTAAGAATTATAGATCGACAAAGGAAATTTGGGAAAATTTTGGAATTTGTAGAGTTATTAACGAGGAATTCTGGTTTTGTTATGCAACAGAGATATTTCTGAAATGGAAGAAAGACTCGATGTAGTTTCATGATAAACCTTATTGTGAAATCAACTTTTTTTTCATAATTATGAATATTTGAAAATTTTGCGAAACTTGGAGATGGGCCCCACCTGTGCCACATGGAAAAAAGTGTGACTTCGAGGATCCATGTGTACAATACATGTGATGTGTACCAACCATGTCGGATGAATGCACGGGTGGTAGGACCCGAAACAAGGATCATTTGATGTAATGAACCCAACGTTTGTATCGAGAACAACTCATTGGGTAATGTTTTTGAAGGAAAATGTGAGAGATCTCGATGGAGCAGAGATTCCCAAAGAATCGGGATCTGATGTATCGTGAAGGATTTATCGGAGGCTAACCATCAGGAAGCTAGCCAAGAATTTATGTCATCTGTCTTTTCCCTATTCTCTCATCTCCTTTGGAGGCTATCATCCATTTCTCTCAAGTAGGTTTTTTTATAGCAAAAAATACACTTCATAGAGTTCTTGTTTATGGTTTTTCATTCCATTACCATTACCAAACTGTGTCATAACCAAAAATTCGAAATGGTGAAGAAAAATTGTAGATTTGAGTGAAAAGAGATAGTTGCAGGTAAGCACAGAGGTTGGGCAATATAGGAACCTTTACCCATTGAGTTTTGTTTCTCCTAAATGCTTAAGAATCCATGAATTAATGCGACAGGAAGTTTTTCAACAACATACAATATAACCGACTCTTGTTGCAGACATTTGGTAAGCATTGTAAGGGTTGGATTTCTCGAGGGAGCTATGGATCAATGAATGAAAATGGTTTCCTTGTGTTGTGTGGGGCATTAGAAAAGAGTGCCATGGTTGGGATGGCTGAGTGAGATCCCTGTAAATGCTTAGAGGTGGGCGGCTTTTCAAAGCATGAGAGCAAATGGGTTCTAGGTTGAGAGAGAGAAATTTGTAAGTGTTTGATTTTCCCTCATGGCCTCATAACCCAACTTGGGGGTGGTATTTGCAGCTGATACCTACGGTTGGGTGGTAAATCACTCTTACACATCTAGTTGCTTGGATATTATTTGTTTAAAGATAAATATCCTCTTTGTATTTGAATGTGCAATGATTTTATTTTATGCATGTAATAATTATGCATGTTTATACATGATGTGTGTGTTTGGATAGAGTTTATTTTCGTTGTGTTTTCCATATATGCATATGAACACACATTTTGTTATTTATGAATTCGTAATATGGCCTTGGGGAGAAATTTAGAAGCCTGAAATTCGTAAATATACCCATCTATTGGTTGGATCAATGGATGGGGATGTGGTAGAGTAGTATTAGAGCTATTGGTTGCAACACCGGAGTTGCATGGGATGGAATCCACAATTACAAGCATAAAACCAGAGTTGTACAAGAATCGTTGACAAAATGCTTCCATGAAAATCCCTGGTTTCAATTGTTAGAAGGTATTTTAATGGAGCTCGGGTATTAAATTTGTGACCTACGAGTAAAAACGATAGATCAATTGATAAAATTTGGGCGAATTTCAGAATTTGTAGAGTGATTAGTGAGGAATTTTGGTTATGTTATGCAACAAATATATTTCCAAAATGGAGGAAAGAATCGATGCCGCTTCATAATAAACCTTCTTGCGAAATTGAAATTATTTCGTAATTATGAAAAATTGAAAATTTGGGGGAAAATTGAGATGGGCCCTACCCATGCCATGTGGAAAAAAGTGTGACATGGAGGAGCCATGCGCATACGGGGTATCACTTGGACTAGCCACGTTGGATGAATGCACGAGTGGCAGGACCCGAAACAAGCATCATCTAGTGAAATGAGTAGATTATTTTATTGGATCCAAATCATCGAGGAATGATGTTGAAGGAAAATGTTAGAGTTAAAAATGGAGCAGATATTCTTAATGGATCGGGACCCAACTTATCGGGAAGGATTTATCAAAGGCTAGCCATCGGGGAAGCTAGCCGAGAATTTATATCACTTGTATTTTCCCCATCCTCTCATCTCCTTTGAAGGCTATCAACCATTTTTCTCAATCATATATTTTTACAGCAAAATTTACACTACATAGAGTTATTTTTGGTTGTACATTCCATTACCATTACTAGATTGTTTCATAACCAGAAATTTGAAATTGTGAAGAAAAATTGCATATTTGAGTGAGAAGAGATGGTTGTAGGTGATCATGGAAGTTGGGTAAGATAGGAACCTTTACCCATTGAGTTTTGCTGCTCCTAAATGCTTGAGAAGCCATGAATTAATGCTACAGGAAGTTCTCCAATAACATATAACAAATTGGAGTCTTGCTGCACGCATTGATAAGCAATGTAAGGATTGGATTTCCTGAGGGGATTATGGATGAGTGAAGGGAAATGCCTTCCTTGTGTTGTGTGGGGCAGTATAAAAGAGTGCCATGGATGGGATGGCTAAGTGAGATCCCTGTAAATGCTTAGAGGTGGGCAGTTTGGCTAAACATGAGAGAAAATGTGTTGTGGGATGAGAGAGAGAAGCTTGTAGGTGTTTCCTTCACCCTCGTGGCCTCATAACCTATCTTGGGGGTGGTGTCTATAGGTGATAGCTATAGTTGGGTGGAAAATCCCGCTTACACAGCCAATTGTTTGATCTTCTTTGTTTAACGATAAGTATTCTCTTTGTATTTGAATGTGCAATTATTTCATTTTATGCATGTGATAATTATGCCTATTTATGCATGATGTGTGTGTTGTGGATATAGTTTATTTCCACTTTGTTTTCCATTTATGCATCTGCACACACATTTTATTATTTAAGAATTTGTAATATGGCCATGGGGAAAAATTTAGAATCCTGTAATTTGTAAATATCCCCCTCTATTAGTCAAATCGATGGATGTAGATGTGACAGAGTGGTATCAGAGCTATTGGTTGGAGCATTGAATTTTTATGAGTAAGAATCCATAGCTATAGGCAGAAGGTCAGAGTTTCACGAGAAGTGTTGACAAAACACTTCCACGAAAATCCATGCTTTCAATGGTTAGAGGGTATTTTAATGGAGCTTGTGTATTAAATTTGTGATCTACTAGTAAGAACGATAGATTGGCTGAAGAAATTTGGGAAAATTTAAAAAATTGCAGAGCTATTAGTGAGGAATTTCGGTTCTATTATGAAATAGAGATATTTCTGAAATGAAGAAAAGACCTGATGCATTTTCGTAGTAAACCTTTTTGTGAAATCAAAAAAAAATTGTGGTTATGAAAATTTGAAAATTTGGCGAAAATTTGAGATGGGCCCCACCCGTGCTACATGGACAAAAGTGTGACATGGAGGAACCATGTGGATAGGGAGTGTGACATGGACCAACCACTCCAGATGAATGCATAGGTGGAAAGACCCGAAATAAGGATCATCCAATGCAATGAGCCCAACAATTGTATCGAGATCGACTCATCAAGGAATGCTTTCAAAGGAAAATGTGAGAGATACCAATGGAGCAGAGATTCTTGATGGATCTGGACACAATGTATCGGGAAGGATTTATCAAAGTCTATCCATCAAGGAAGCCAATAGAAAATTCTTGGAGTAAATTCGACGAAGCAGAGAAGTTTGAGGTGTTGGATATGACCTATCAGAAAAGCCTCATCGGAGGCTAACCATCAAAAGAAGCTATTGAGAGCGAATGTGAAGGTCCCGATTTCATATCGGAGCCGACTTATTGGGAATGCCTCATTGGGGGTAGATAATTGGGAAGTACTCCCAAAAGTACATTTGTGAAAATTCCAATAACAAATGTTTTATGTGAAAAGTTCGATAAAGGTAGTTCGACCCGACACAATGAGTCTAATTCGATAGAATCAATCCAATGCGATATCAGATATCGAAAATCAAAGATAGGTCATTGAATGTATCGAGAATGGGAAATATGAGAAGTTTGATGGGGATTTTCCGATGAGATATAAGATATTAGCTATTGGAGATAGGTCATCGGAGATATCAGAAGTGGGAAATGCAGAACAAGTCCAATGGGAGAGAGCCAATGCGATGGGAAATGCAGAGTAAGTCTAACTTGATGGAGTAAGTTTGGAAAAGCTAAAAAAAGAAGTTTGCAGCCCAAAAATTGTTTTGGCCATAATAGGATCTCGAAATCTGACGAGACCTACAAAATTTGGATGCAATTGAATAAGGCTGCAAAATTTTCAATGAGAGGCATGGGCCCTGCCTGCTCTAGTTTTATTGAAATTTTGAATTAGTGGGTTTCAAATATCAGTACCTAGAGATCCGATAGAGACCCTATTGGGTCCAAAAATTTTATGGTGCAGACATGGACCATGCGCATAGATAAATCTACTAGAATTTGACTAAATTCCAAAAGGTGTGAAGCCAAGGTGTAAAAGAAGGCCAAAATCCACTATTCCGCGGCACTTTTTGGCGATTTCGAAAAACTTGGAGGAGGTAAAAGTGGCCCTAGGTGTTAATACCATAAAAATTTACGAACTCGACATTTTACCTACTCATCAAAACAAACAAATTTGGTTAGAGGAATATTTTCCAGAAACGCTCAATTTGGGAGATAGCCAGTTTTTCTAGATAATTGAAGTATGGAAAAGATGCAAAAGTCAAAAGTAGTCAATTCCAAAAATTTATAGAACTTGACTAGAGAATCATATCATAAATTTGAAAGTCTTTCCTAGTTATCCCTATGTTTTCTTCTACATGTGGGTGAAGTTGGTCTCTAAAGCTAATTGCACATGTAGGAAAAGTGCAAAATTGGGCAAAATTAACAATTTTAAAAGTTGTAACTTTCAGATCCTAGGACAAAATGAAACATGAAGACAGTCATTGGAAAGCTTATCCATAGGGGAAAAATTGTGGATAGTTAGATTCACAAAGAGGGATTTATGTGTTTCTAAAAATTGAACAGAAAAAGTGCATGTAACCTTGATTTGACAAAAATGTCAATAGGGGTAGTTCCTAGGATGCATGAAATTAATTTTGTGATTTTCTAAGAATGTAATGAATCCAACAAGTGTGTTTACATTAACACTTTTGTAGATACAATATCACATCATGGGAGGTTAAGGGTCCACATTTAGTATATTATAATTTGAAAATCCTTGGCCTTGGTTGAGCCAAGAAAACCATCATCATGGATGATGCACTGGATCCTTATGCAGCTGAAACATATGTCAAGGGAGAAAATATACACATTGAGAATGTAAAGATAGAGTCTAATGGCCGAATAAATCCAGTATCCCCCCCCATACATTGTAGAAATCATGATAAGTCTAAGAGTGGAATTCCAAAGTTGTAAAGCTGATAATGAGATGTTGTTCAAAGCTCAAGGAGAGTAGAACCAACTGAATGCAACCATGCTCCAAATTTTAATAGACATTCAGAGGAAGATTCACCCTGTACAACACTTAGTAAATGAGACAAAGAGTGGGAGTAGCTCAAGGAGGCATTATCACAAGAGGTCCCATAGCTCAAGAAGTGTTTCTAGATAAAAGACATACACTACATATTTCTCTTCTAGTAAGTCATTTGCCTCTAAAGACTCCACTGAAGACTCAAGATCACCATCTCAAATGAATAAGAAGAAGAGGCCTTCCAAGAATGAATCACATGGGGAATTTTCGAAGGAAAAACCTCCTACTTTTGATGGTGAAGCAAAATCAGGTCAAGGAGCTGAATCTTGGCTTCTTGGGATGAGGAAGTATTTTCAAGTCCAAGACTACTCCAAGAACATGAAGGCAAGGGCGGTCATATTTAATTTGAATAGAAGAGCATCTATATGGTGGGAAGCACCTTAGAAAAGTCAATAGACTCAATGAAAGGAAGATTGTGTGGAATTAATTTAAGAATTACTTCAAGCAAAAGTACCTGTTCAATAGGTACTATAATGACAAAATCAAAGAAATCCACAAGTTGAAATTTGGCCAAATGATCATGGAGGAGTATGCCAATAAATTCTTGGAGATATTTATATATGTCAAGTATATCAGATATGATAAGGTCAAAATTCAACGTTTTCTAAGTGGATTACCTCAGTCATACAAGGATAGAATTGAGTTTGATGAACCTAAAACTCTAGATGAAACCATAAGGAAGACCAAGTATTTTTATGATCAAAACAAAAGTAGGCCAGAATTTCATAAGGCATGGAAAGACAAGAAAAATGAGAATTTTTACCAAAGAAAGAGAGGATTCAAGCCTCCTCATTTCATAAATAAGCAAAGGAATCCACCACAAGGTGTGACTAAGCCCATTAGGATGATGAGAGATAGGATAAAAGAGCCACTTCAATGTTGGGGATGTGGAGAGGACCATTTTCTTAAAAACTATCCCAATGTCCACATCAGAGTGGGAATACCAAGCATGTTCACAACATCCAAGGGGTTGAAGTTGTGGGCCAGGTGGCAAGGACTATCCCTATAGTCTATGTTGTACTACGGGACTGCCATGTAGACAATCAATTAGTCATGATTGAGCTTGAAGGTAAGATTTCTAAGCAATATATTTCTCTTTTGATTGACCCTAGATCTACTCACAGTTATGTCACTCCTAAGTTGTTGAGATTTGTGCTTTTAAAAAAATGTTAGTAAATCATGACTGATCCAAATAACCATTGGAACCAAAGGGGAATTTAGTGAGAGGGATGAGAAATGTCCATTAGAAATGGATGGACTCTTTAGATGGGTAAATATGAATATTTTTCCACTGGGTTCCTATGATGTTCTCATTGGAATGGATTAGTTGGAAGCACACAAGTTAAACTTTACTGTTACAACAAGACTTTCAAATCCATTGATGAAGAAGGAAACATAAGAATAGTAAAGGGAATTCTAAAGGTGTTTTCTGTTAGACAAATTTCAGCCTTGTAGCTAAATAATTTCTTTAGAAAGGGTTGTCAATTGTATGCTGGTATAACATAAAAATAAGTTCCTAGGTTGGAGGACTATCATGCGTTGCAAGAATCCGTGGATGTATTTCCTAATGAAGTTCCAGGACTTCCTTCGAAGAGGGATATTGATTTGACAATTGAGTTTGTGCTAGTGTCTAAGACACCTTATAGAATGAGTACACCAAAACTTCTAGAGTTGAAAATACAATTACATGAGTTATTGGAAAAGAAATATATTCAACCAAGTGTTTCTCCATGGGGAGTACCCATGCTATTTGTGAAAAATAAATATGGAACACTCATGTTATGTATTGATTACAGGTAGTTGAATAAAGTTACATTGAAGAATATGTACCATTTACCTTGAATTGATGAGCTCTTTGACCAAACGAGAGGAGCAAAGGTATTCTCAAAGATTGACTTGAGGTTTGGTTACCATTAAGTGAGAATCAAGGAAAAGACAACCTTTAGAATAAGGTATGGATACCCTGAGTTCATGGTGGTGCCATTTGGTTTCACTAATGCACCATCTACATTCATGTGTGTCATGAATAATGTTTTCAACAAGTATTTGGACAAGTTCATTCTTGTTTTTCTAAATGACATTCTTATTTTGTCCTAAAGGTGAACCGTGATTAAGGTTCAAAATGTCGACAATTGAAATGGCTACTATGGAGTTCCTAAAGACCACCTTCTGAGACATTCTTATTTATTCTAAGAATGAAGAGGAACATGAAGAGAATTTGAGAATGCTTTTGCAAGTGCTAAGAGAGCATCAACTGTACACAAATCTAAGTATATGTGACTTCTATCAGAAGCAAATTCATTTTGGGTCACATTATTTTTGAGGAAGGAATGCCAATGGATCTACAAAATATTGTAGTTATGAATTGGTTGACTCCAAAGAATATGATAGATGTGAGATATTTTATGTGTCTTGTTGGTTCTATAGAAGGGTTCTCCAAGGTTGCACACCCCATCACTTCTTTTCAAAAGAAGGGAATAAAATTTGAGTGGACACATAAATGTGAAGAAATATTCGAGTTGTTGAAGAAGCTTCTTACAAGTGCTCCAATTCTGAAAATTGCAAACCCATAAAAGTATTTTTTGGTGTGTACCCATGCATGTAAATAGGGAATTTGAGGATTTATTATGCAAGACAATCATGTGGTATGCTATGACTCAAGAAATTTGAAGGAACATGGAAATAATTATGCTACCCATGATTTAGAGCTTGTTTCCATAGTGCATGCTTTGAAAATGTTGAGGAACTATTTGATGGGAAGGAAATTTGAGCTTAGGACAAACCATTATGGTCTGAAATATTTGTTTGAACAACCAACACTAAATTCCATTCAAGCTAGATGGTTGTATTTTTATGTGAGTTTGATTTTGAGATCAAATATATAAAGAGAGAAAATAAAGTGGTTGATGCACTCAACAAAAAAATGCATGCAATGCATGTGGCATCCATTAGCATTTTCCAATCGGATTTGAGGCAAAGGATTGTTGACTCTCTTGTTGAAGAAGAGTAGTATGTGCAAATAAATGATAAATTACAAAAACAAAATTTGGAGAAGAGGTACAAAGGTTATCATTTGGAGGATGATGGAATTCGTACCTATAAAAATATAATGTATATTCCTAATGTGGCAGATTTGAGGAGAATTATTGTGTATGAAATCCATAAAATTCCATATTTTGATCACCCATGATACCTAAGAACAATTGCTACAGCCATGGAGCAAATTTTTTGCTAGGAATGAACAAAGACATTATTGAGTATATTTCCAAATGTATGAAATGCTAGCAAGTGAAGGCTGAGCATGAACACCCAACACATTTATTGCAGCCATTTCCAATTCCAAAATAGAAATGGGAAGTGGTAACTATGGATTTTATTACTAGATTTCCAACTACTTCAAGGAAGCATGAATCTATCATGGTTGTGGTGGATAATTTGTCTAAGGAAACACAATTTATTCCAGTTAAAATTACTTACAAGGTTGATGAGATAGCAAGAATATTCAAGAAAGGAATATTCAAATTGCATGGATTACCCAAAGCAATTGTATCCAACTGTGAACAAAATTTACTTCTAATTTCTGGAAAATTCCTTTTGCATATTTAGGTACACAACTGAATTTTAACACTGCTTACCATCTACAAACAGATGGAATAAGACAACAAGAGTAAATCAAGTTCTTGAAGACATGCTTCACATGTATGTGATGGGAAAACCCTCCAAGTGGGAATATTATCTACATTTGGTAGAATTTGCATACAACAATGGGAAACAAGCATAATTGGGAATGACTCCAATTGAAGCCTTGTATGGAAGACGATGTAGGACACTAGTGGCTTGGGATAATTCAGTGAACAAAATTGTGCTTGGGCCATAAATGCTTAAGGAAATGGAACAAGAAGTTGAAAAGATTAGGTAGAATTTAAAGGTAGCCTAAGATAGATAGAAAATATATGCAAATAAGGATTGAGTGCATAGGGAATTCAATGTTGGGGATCATGTTTAACTCCAAGTGAAGCAAAGGAACAGTTCCTTGAAGCTTGGAAGATAGGATATCACAAAGATATTGTGGGCCATTTGAAGTGCTTGAGAGAATAGGGCAAGTTGCATATAGAATTGCATTGTCTGCTAACACTAGAGCTCATTTTTTTTCATGTCTCTTTGCTTAAGAAATACATAAATGATCCTAACCATGTGATTTATTGGGATGTGATCCACGTGGAACCTAAGGGAGAGTTCCAAACAAAGCCACTATGCATCATCAACATGAGGGTAACATTGCTTTAGAATTGAGCCATCAGACAAATAAAGGTGCAATGGAAGCACTTTGGTCCCAATGAGGCTACATGGGAGCCAGAGGATGCCACGAGGGAGGCATATCCATTTTTGTTTTGATTTTGAGAAAATATTGAGGACAACGTTATTACAAGGGGGAGGGGATTGTAATATCCCCAGTTTTGTATTGGAATATATTAACTCAAATTATGCAAATGATGTAAATATGCTAGTATGAATTCCTAGTGCGGAGCTCAAGGACAAGGTTGGACTAGTGTTAATGGATAGGAACGTATAATGTAGATATTTCTATATTGACCATGTGGTTGGATTATCATGCTAATTCAAAAGCTATGTAAATATTATGTTGGAAAAATAATTAAATGGTCCAAAATGGTTGTGTAAAAAGCACTAGAGGGGAAGAGGAAAGGGGGCCTATAGTAGATCAAATCCTTTATTTCCAAGTGTTAACCTTAGAACCTATCCATTGCTTCCATATGCCTTAAATGAGCTAATTACTTTATTGTTATTGTTTAAGGGGACTCTTACTCTTAGCTAATTACTTCATTTTTTAAGGCAGTTATAGAAGTATATTCATCCAATGCTTCCATTTTTATTTAATGCATGTGTGAGATTGGTGGGGAAAGCCTTCTCCTGTATTTATGGAAGCATTGGATGAATATACTTCTATAACTGATGTAAGAGTCCCCTCTTTTATGGTTAGAAGTTATGTCAGATGTCTTTTCCCCATTCTCTCATCTCCTTTGCAGGCTATCATCCATTTTCTCAAGTATTTTTTTTTACAACATAATTTACACTACAAAGAGTTTGTCTTTTATGTTGTTTATTCCATTACCATTACTATTACTAGATAGTGTCATAACCATAAATTCGAAATTTTGGAGAAAAATTGCAGATTTGAGTGAAAAGAGATGGCTGCAGGTGATCATAGAGGTTAGGAAAGATAGGAACCTTTACCCATTGAGTTTTGTTACTCCTAAATGCTTAAGAAGCCATGAATTAATGTTACACGAAGTTATCCACCATCATACAACAAATTGGACTCTTGCTGCACACATTTGTAAGCACTATAACGATTGGATTTCTTGAGGGAATTGTGTATCGGTATAGGGAAATTCCTTCCTTGTGTTGTGTGGGGTAGTAGAAAAGAGTTCCATGGATGGGATGGCTAAGTGAGATCCCTGTAAATGCTCAAAAGTGGGTAGTTTGGCTAAGCATGAGAGAAAATGGGTTGTGGGCCGAGAGAGAGAAACCTATAGGTGTTTCCTTCGCCCTTATGGATTCATAACCAATCTTAGGGGTGGTATATATAGTTGATACATATGGTTGGGTGGAAAACCGTTCTTACACAACCAATTTCTTGTATATTCTTTGTTTAAATATAAGTATTCTCTTTGTATTTGAATGTGCAATTATTTTATTTTATTCTTGTGATAATTACGCCTGTTTATGCATGATGTGTGTGTGTGTGTGGATAGAGTTTATTTCCGCTATGTTTTTCATTTATGCATCTGTACACACATTTTATTATTTATGAATTCGTAATATGACCATCGGGTAAAATTTACAAGACTAGAATTCGTAAATACCCCCCTCTATTGGTTGGATGGATGGATGGGGACGTGATATAAAAGAACATCAATAATATCCAAAATTTTGGGGACTCGATTAATATCATTAAGTGGGTTAAAAATGAACAAATTTTCTCAAATCACTTAGTAGTCCCTATTCTAGAATAAATTAAAATATTATATTATGGTTTCAACTCACTCTCCTTTAGCCATATCTACAGGGAAATAAACATATCAACGGATTCTTTGTCCAGAGAAGGAATTCCTTTGCAAAAAGGAGTTCTGGAAAGTGTTGGAATATGGGAAGGGTTCAAATTTTGATATTTCAACCCTTGTTTCCATGAAATTCCCATGATTTTAAGTCTTTACATGTTGGACTTTGGTCTCTATTGTATTACAAGTTCCTTTTCTTTTGTTATGGTTACAAGTTCTCAACTTTATTCATCTTCAAAGCTTTAAAAGGGATACTACTCAAGTCCTTTCGATATGATGTATGCTGGCACATTCTCTATAGACACCTACAAGTGGACATAGAATTTTTTATTAAAAGTCTATATATATATTTTTAGAGCTCATCTACAATTGTAAAAGGTGTCAACTCATGCAACTACGAGACCCTTTTGTTTGAGCTCTCTTGGTTATAAGCTCCATTCCTTTTTGAAGGGTTGGACTAGTTGATAAGGTTACAATTTATCTTTTGTTGAGGGAGACTATATCTTATCTTGGTTATCTATAATAGACTTGTAATTCCTTGGGCATTTGAAAAGTTTAATTTCGTTTTTAATAAAATTACATGTTTTTTCTTAGGAAAAAAATGAATAATGTAAACATAATGTAGGCTTAATAGTTTTCATTTAAAAAACCTTAAACACTAATTTAAAAACAAAGAACCAAATAAATCACTACAACAAAATAGCCCTTTAGGGGCGGTTTTGGCTTGCGGGGGTCTTGGTAAACCCCCCCCCTAAAAGTTTTTTCAGACCTTTGGAGGCAGTCTTTTAAAACCGCCCCTAAAAGTCATGGAAATTGGACTTTTGGGGGCAGATTTAAAAGTCCTGAATTTTGAATTTTGGGGTGGTTGTTTGAAAAGCCCCCCTAAAAGCCCAATTCTCATAACTTTTGGGGCCAGTTTGTCAACCCCCCCCTAAAAGTCATGAGAATTGAACTTTTGGAGGTGGTTTCTTTGGAACACCCCTTAAAAGTCATGAGAATTGAACTTTTGGAGGCAGTTGTTTGAACCCCCCCCCCCTAAAATCCCAATTCTCATAACTTTTGGGGGAAGTTTGTCAAAACCCCCCTGAAAGTCATGAGAATTGAACTTTGGGAGGCGGTTTGTTTGGAACCCCCCTTAAAAGTCATGAGAATTGAACTTTTGGAGGCGGTTGTTTGAAAACCCCTCCTAAAATCCCAATTCTCATAACTTTTGGGGGCAGTTTGTCAAAACCCCCGCTAAAAGTCATGAGAATTGAATTTTTGGAGGCGGTTGTTTGAAAACCCCCCCTAAAAGTCCAATTCTCATAACTTTCGGGGGTGGTTTGTAAAAATCCCCCCTAAAAGTCATGAGAATTGAATATTGGGAGGTGGTTTATTTGGAACCCCCCTTAAAAGTCACGAGAATTGAAATTTTGGAGGTGGTTGTTTGAAAAGCCCCCCTAAAAGCCCAATTCTCCTACCCAAATTGATGATCCTCTTTATTAACTCAAATGGGAAAAAGTTTTTTCAAAGTTCGACTCAAGTTTTGGGTATCATCATATGAGAGTGGAATAAATTAGCGTACCAAATACTTCTTTTAGAACTATATATTGGCATTATGAGTTCCTAGATTTCCCCTTTGCATTGACAAATGCTCCATACTTTTCATTAAATTAACAAATGATGTGTTCCAAAAGTATTTAGACAAGTGTGTTTTGGTATTCATTGATGACATCCTAATATATTCTCAAAATGAGGAGGAACGTAACACTTATCACATTTCTTCCTATTGTTGTAGAAGCTATGTGAATACCATCTATATGCTAAGTAAAGAAAATGAAAATTCTTTAAGAAGGAGATTAAATATATTAGGCTTGTCATATCTAAAGAAGGATTAAAGATACACCCTAATAAGGTCGAATCTATGTCTAGTTGTCCAACCCCAAAGAATAAGACCAAAGTAAGAAGCTTCTTGGAATTAGTTGGATATTATCAGAGAGTTGTCAAAGGATTCTAAAAAATTATAAGATCCTTGCCAAAGTTACAAGATAAATGTGTCAAATTTATGTGGAAAACCATACATGATGAAAGATACTGAGAACTTAAAGAGAATTCTCATGACAACACCTATAATGATACTTCCTTGCTTTGATAAGGATTTCCTGGTATGCATAAATGCGAGTGGTGAGAGCATTTAGGGAGTTCTCATGAAGGAAGGAAAAGTGGTGGAATATGAGTCTAAGCAGTTAAACATTCACAAGCAAAAGTAAGTAGATCATGACAACTTGGATCTCTTAGTAACAATAGATGCCCATGTCCTAAATGCATGGAAATATTATTTGATTGATAGAAAGTTTGGATTATGAATATATCATGAGATCTTGAGATACTTGTAGACTCATTCACCATTGATTGCTAGGTAGTGGTGATGGGTGAAGTTTTTGGCCAACTATGATTAGAAGTTATTTCACATAAAAGGGGAAGAAAATCAAGTGGCGTATGCCTTGAGTTGAAGATGCCATATATATGCAATCTCCCAAGCTTAATAAAATTTAAGGACAATGATAGGAGGTGATCCATTGATGACAAATGTTGCCAAGAGGTGTGTGAAGCTCTATTAAGAAATGAGAGTTGGATGGAGAAGGAATTCAAAAATATGAAGATTAACATTTAGTTGAAGTGAAGTACTACTGTGAAGAAATCAAATGTATGTGCCAAATTTAAGAGGTTTAGTGTTCCATGAGGCCCATGATGCTTGTATTCACTAGGGTACTCAGGATATCAAAAGACCTACCTAACTCTAAAGATAATAAGGATTAAAGGCATACACCATAGATTTTTCTATGGAGAAATTAGATTTATGTGCCAAATTAAACAAAGTTAAGAATGTTAGTGTTCCATGAGTCCCATGGTGCCCCTTATTCATTGGAACACTTGGGATATCAAAACACCTACCTAACTATGAAGAAAATGTAATACCAGCCAGGATTAAAATCATATACCAGAGGTCATGTGGCCATGTACCTTGAATTCTATTAGATAAAAATAGACCATCAACACCCAACTAGAAAATTGAATTCCCTAACCATACATAACATTCCTTAAGAAATAACATTATCCTTTGAGGTTCATGGTCCACACTTGAAGCCCTAGGACATCACACATTCCCTGTATGATACAATGGCCATTTCAATAATAACTATGCTAATGAATGTTCTCATGGTATAGGGTCAAACATCATAGTCTAAGGCCATACAATTTCCCTTACACTACTACAAAACAGGACATTGGTGAGGGGAATGCTTGTGACAGGCCTTAAAGTGTCGTCACCAATGTCACAAATGATGACAAACCATAAAAAAACGTCATTGCTATTGTATTTGGAGACATTCATTTAAGGTTTGTCACCAAAACTATTTTCAGTGACACTTTTTGTGAGGGTTATTAAAGGCCCGTTGCCAATTCTCTCTTTAGTGGCACTTCTAGTGATGATCCTTTAATGGCCCTCATTAATATCCATTAGTGAGGGTCATGGTTGTGACGGACCTTAAAGGGCCATCACCAATTTCACATATGATGACGGATCTTAAAGAACCATCATTATAATTGTCTTTGGAGACATTCCTTTAAGGTTTGTCACTAAATCCCTTTTCAATGACACTTTTGGTGAGGGCTGTTAAGGGCACGTTACAAATTCTCTCTTTGGTGACACTTCTAGTGACGATCCTTTAATGGCCCCCACTAATACATTTTTTGGTTACTTTTAGTGACAATAAAAAATGTAATTCTAATGAGTTTTTAATTGATGATGCTATGTGACCATTTCTATAGGTATTATGCGTGTTTGAGTTAAGTTTCCCTGGCATTCATTCACCATGGTTCTCTTTGTACCTGAGTTCAAAAATCTTTAAAGTAGTGACATCAGTCTAAGTCATTAAATTTATCATTCAATTCCTAGCCATGCAAAACTTGTAGGTAGCTATTTATTATAGTTGCATACATCATAGCCATGCATTTTCTTCAAGGCATGACAACCAAGGCACATGAGCAAACTCCAATGACATAGGCACAACCAAGGCACATGAGCATGCAACACTATGTATGTGTCTTATGGCCTTGAAAATGACATAGGGAATAAGGGCATGCCTTAATCCATAAACAAAAATTTGAGACATCCAAAGCCATGAATAATTCCTCGAATCACCATATATGACTTACCAAGGGTATCCTTGGCCTTTAATAAATCATGCAGCTATTTCTTTCATGTCAACATTTTAACCATTATATATTGGTCTCAAGACATTGATATAGTCAAGGAAGGAAATCCAAGCCTTATCATATAAATAAAGCTTATGAGAAACCAAGGCCAAACATGATGCCACCCAACCTATCAAGGGTTTCAAATTAGTCACTTTAGGTTACAAAAAGGACCTAAATGGTTTATCTCATAAATGAAATTCTAGGCATCTAGCACTAAACATAATGTCTTGAACACCATACCTGACCTTGATACCAAATCCTACTATGAAAATACGACGAATGCTTCCCATATATGTAATAAGAGGATTGAAATTTCCTATAGAGTCTATTTGTGGTGATATTGTTTAGGTGTTAGAGGCTATGGATTAAGGTTGATAGTATTGAGGTAGGAAGTATGGTAGGTTATATAGGTTTAGTACCATTGTAGTAGGAACATGCATGTGTTTTAGAGTGCGTGTGCATTATTAACATGCATGAATTTTAGAATGGATGTGCATTCTTGAAACATGTATGTAAAAATGGCATAAATCCCCACCTCAGACTCTTTGAAAAATGCTCTTTTATTTGTAGGTTATCTACCCTCTTCCTTGAAAAATGGTTGTTACATACAACGTTTATGATTTATGTGTGACTGGAGGGAAAATATTTGTTTATTTCTTGTTGAAAAAACATGTAAAGATGGTGAACATATGTAATCAATCAAGCATGTATTTTAGGAAAGTGTAGCCCAATGAAAGGCCAAATTATGAAGGAAGAGAAACAACAATGTTGGGTATCGACAGATCCAGGCTTTCAATTTAGGCCAATCCAAATTATAGTACAACATATGCCACTATAGTCCAATAACTCTTTCATCAAGACAAGTTGTTGTAGATGAGCAAACGATGATGGATTTTCTTAAATCTAATTACACTATGCATGGAATGATGACTATGATGATGATGACAATGAAGAGGATGACAACGATGATGAATATGATGATGATTATGGTGATGATGACGATGTCTAAGATTATGATCATGGTGATGACGGTGATGATGAAAATGACGATGACATTGATGATGAGGATGATGATGTGGATGATGATGATGATGATGATTATGATGATGATTATGATGATGATGATGATGATGATGACGATGATGATTATGATGACAATTATGATGATGATCACGATGACAACGAGGATGATGAGGATGGGGATGACAAAGATGATGACAATGACGATGGTGATGATGATGATGATGATGATGATAATGATGATGATGATGATGATGGCGATGATGATGATGATGGTGTTGATGATGATTTCAAATACAACGATGATGTTGATGATGGCGATGATGATAATGATGATGGCATTGATGATGAAGATGATCATGACATGGATGATGATGATGATGTCGATTTGTTTAAGTTTTTTCTTGAGTTGTTGGGGGTTACACGTGTTGAGGGTTATATGTTTGAGGATCTGTAGGGAATGATGACACTGACAATGCCAATGATGATGTTAATGATGATGACAATGAAGAAGATGATGATGATGAAAATGAGGTTTGAATAGTCGGCCATATAATGATTAATCCCATGCCATGCATGCATCTTAAAATGATGATGTTGATTATGATGACAACGACGATGGTGATGGTTTATAAGTGTCTCTCATTTGGTTTATATGCTATATGATTAAGGCTTAAGAGTTACAAGAGACACAAATTAAGGGTTATATGTATTGGTGTTGATAAAGGTAAGATGTTAATAATTGTAAGAGTAGGGGGATATATGTTGTTAATTAGGTGTTTCAAGGGTTAGTTGTTTAGTATTATATGGAAATCAAGAGAACAATAATATGGTTTATAGGGTTTTCATGGTATGCATTATAAAGTTAAACATTAAGCATGGTGATAATGGTGATAGTGGTAAAATATTTTAAGGTTTTAAGTTACTAGTGGTTTTAAGGTTTTGGGGTTATATAACTTAGGGGATATAATATTTAAGGATTGTAACAAAGTGTTATAAAGGATAGAGATACAAATTTTTAATATAAAAAAACATGACCTATAAATATAACCTTCACTAGAATAGTTCAAAACTTAAAAATAGTCAAGACCCCAACAAAAATAGAGGCAAGAGCCCAACCAAAATCACCCTCAAGTGACTATTGCCAATCACTTATGAATATTGATCAATAGGCTCCAGTCGATCGATACTCGAGCCCATTGCAACCATGATCCATACATTCCCGCCATCCATACCCATTTCATCTCGATTCCTAGTGAGTTGTTCGGGTTTCCATTTAAGCTAGTTAGTCGGAGTGGGATGTATGTCCCCATTCCCATTCCGTTGTTTCTGTTTCCATCCCTTTCGCGTGGCCCGAGCCAGTCCGATAAGGTGGAAGGACTTTCAAATTCATAAAATTGCTACGCTAGATAGTGCTTTGTCCATTGAGTTCCATGAAATCAAGTGGCCAATTTTTTAGTAATAGTAAATGTATGAATCTATAACTTGGCTAAAACATATTTCCATTGTATTTAAAAGGTATGTGTCCATATTCTTCCATCCCCATTTCCTAAGAATCCACTATGCTATGGATAAGCTTCAATAGGCCAATATTGAGTACTTCAATGTTGTGTAAAATTATTAGAATTAAAATTCTATTTTACATATGGAAAAAAAGAGATTGTTTTAAATATATTCAAATATAGTAAGTTCTTTACTTGGGTTGATGAGTCTAATTTGTGTAAGCCTCCATTTGCAAATAAAATCCTAGATCAATAAGGTATAAATGAACACAAGAAATATGTGACCAACTATGGAATTTTTGAGGTACTAATGCATTTTACACCATAAGCAAGAAACCCCTTTATAATTCTCTTGCCCATTCTACTCAAACTTGACAATTTGAACACTGTCTGCATAAGCACTAAGTTGTCTATGTTATTCATGAACCCTTGGAGATGTGACATAGCTTCCATCTTCCTAGCCTTACCCTGAAAAGGTCAAGTTCTAGAATTTAGGGTTAGCTATTTCTACATTGAGAATCCTTTCATATTGAGCAAGGAGACTACAAGTGGAAGCCCATCCTTATCAATCCTATTCTTGTTGTTAAATTTCATGTATCATCCCTTAAATACAAAGAGAACCATTTGCTTAACATGGGCATAATTCCTACTACTATTTGATTTGATGGTTTATGTGCAACAATTAATTGAGTTAATTTTTAATATGTTTCTTCCATTGTTTATATTTAACATAAACTTATATAGCAATTTTATTTTTGAACTCACTTTTTTTAACCATGTAGCCATCTAAGCTTCATGGACATATAGATAGAGAGATTCTCAACTTATGAGAGTTTTGTTCGAGAAAATTCCTATATATATATTTGAAAATATAAAATATGTGAAATCTACACACTAGTAAAAGGTGCAAACATGTTAAAAAAGTGACTAGATTCAATATTTGAATATGCATTTGAAATGCACCTGAGGATTAAACTATAGATTTTTTAAGTACTTCGGTGCCTGACATTTCATCATGTCCCAAAATCAAACTAGAGAGTCTTTAAGTGCTTGAATTGTCTATGTTTTAACCCCTATTTTCATCCTTTTTGTGTCCTCTAGAATGCCATTTTCCCTTGTGGATCCTTATTTATCTTTATTTTGACATCTAAGATCTTCATATGTGACATGGGAAGCATTCTATGTTATATTCCAATTCATTCATATGTTATTATTGTCATTATTATGTTAAAATAAACTGATTTTTATATAAACTTAAAACAATTTCATAACGCATATCTACAGACTTGGACTAAGCCTGTAAGTTGAGTTGTTTTTTATACTTAAAGATGCACAAATACAATCCAAAATACAATATTTACAACATCAATTAATGATTAAAGAATAAGAAAAGAGGCAAATGTTTCAATTTGTTGAGCAAGCCATTTCTTGTAGAAGTCCTGCTAGAATTGGTTTCTAAGGGTTCTATTTGTTAGGAATCCCAGGGTTTGAAACTCCACGGTAGTGGGAGGAGACACCTGAAAATCCATCCATGCTAAGATTTGGTGTGTCCCGGACTAGGTACAATTCCCGGGTGATTTTGATGGCTTAGATTGTAATACCCCATTTTGACCCTTAGGATATATTAGTTTTTAATGTAAATATTGCATACATGTGATGTATGTTTACCTAGCGTGGAGCTCAAGGCCAAGGCCCCGCTAGTGTATGTTCGTATTTTATTTAAAATGGCAAAGCATTGGACATTATGTTACCCATGTGCTATTTAGCCATGGAACATTGTAAAAATGATGTAAATAAACATTAAGCAATAAAATACCAAAACTGGCTATGGAGGCAACAAATGAGAAGGGGCCATGTGTATCCACTAGGGAGTGGTGAGGGGGTTGTGGGATTGAATCATAAGCTTCCATATGTCACCTTGAGAACCCATTTGACTTTCCTTGCTGACATTTAATTCTCTTGTAAGGAAGTGGTTGAAGAAAACAGTCCATGGCTTTAATGGAGCATGGGCAGCCCAGAAATTCGTATGGCAAAGTATGGGCTCTGTTTTCTTGTACCACAAGTCACTCTAACTCATGGGGATTGCTTCTTTCTCATCCCCATCCCATTGTGGAAGTTACCATCATCATTTTTCACCCAAAAATGAATTGCCAGCAGTGAAAAAACCAGAAATCACAACCTTGCAAGAACCCACGTTTTGAAGAGCCAAAAATGCCAGATCTGGTATTTGATAGTGAAATCCAATGGGGGATCCATAGGTATGAACCTTGGGGCGAAATTGGGAGTATTGGCTACCCCGAAATCCATAGGAGAACCCAGTTTTTGCAGCCCAGAAAACCAGTGACGGATTTGAGTTATTCGTTGACAGAATGGTGAGAAATCCAAGTGTGGATGTTGGAACAGAGGATTGGATTGCTTGAATTTAGCCTGAGATGTCTGTAGCTCTGTGGTTGATTTCATTGGCTTAGCACCCTCCTCCTCTGCTATTTGCATGCTTGATAAACCCAGCTGTGTGCTGGATTAGCATGACCATTTGAGTGAACCCATGGTTGTGAGTGAGCCTGTCTAGTTCCTCCTTAGTGGATGCATAGCCCAGCTTGGGGGTGATCTCTCAGCTGAAAGAATAGAGGCTGAACAAAGATATATGGTTGGGTGGAACATTGCTCTCATATAGCCAGTTGTTGGACAACTTCATCTCAAAGATAAGTATTCTTTGTGGTTTGCCCTGTATGTTAAATTACTCATGTTACTTGGATGAAATGATTATCTTAAGTTAGTTGATATGATGCATGTGCATGGCATGAGAATGGGATTGATTATTATGTGATTGTTTCACTATTATGCCTGAAGGAAATATGCTGATGCATTCCAGTCCGTGTGTGTGTCAATATGGTTAATTCGTTGTGTTTACTAATTGAGTTGTATTAATTCCATGTTCTGCAATGTCTTAATTAATGACTGATGTTTACATGCTGATTGCATGATGAAACTGTGTGCATACATAGTGTTTAATTCCGCTGTGCTTGTTGAGTATGAATAGGTATGCGCAAGTTTTATTTAACCATGCATTTTTAATGAAATTGACTGGGTCTGAGTTTTTCCAATAAGCCCGGTAGTTTGGTTAACGTTTCCTTCCTTGCACTGGATTGATGGAAGGGGACGTTACATAGATGCCCTTGGGTCATGGTTTCTTAGACCATAAGCTAGTGCCACAAGTCACATACATGCTAACAAAACAAAAAAAAGTTGCCTCCACCAGCCACTCATGGCCTTATAAGCGTATCGTTAGCCTATAAATGGGGGATGTCAATGCCATTAGGTGGTTTTGAGTAGTATATATGTGTCTCATGGCATTAGGAATGATGTTCGAGGGAATACAACCGTGTGCTTGGTCCTAAAGAAACCATTGAGGCATCAAGATCCATTACCAATTCCTCGAAGCACCATGCACTATGTATTGATGTTTCTGGGCCTTAGGGCCTTAGACATGGTTGGGGGAGAATACTTGAACCTCTGGCCTTAAAGGAATATTCTTGCCATTAAAGACTAAGAAAATCGCCTCAGCCAATCACACATGGCCTCTTGAAGGTATCATTGGTGTATGATTGAGGATATTAGTGCCATTACATAGTTTGAGCAGTATGTTCATGTCTCAGGGCCTTAGGAATGTATCTCTAGGGGAAAATATCATGCATTTGGACCTAAAAATACCATTGACTAATTTAAAGCCATGAACAATGCCTCAAAGCATCATGCGTGAGTTTGTAAGGTTATCCATGGTGTTATATATCTAGGTCTTGGAGACTTGGGACCTTGGACATGGTAAGTGGAAGAGACCTAAACCTTAGGCTCAAAATAATTCTTCTAGACATCTAGGTCCAAGAGAGTTTCTTCCACCAACAACACATGCCCCATTGAAGATGGTGATACCATTAGTTTGTTTTGATAAATATGTACATGTGACTCCTGGGGCATTGAAAATGGCCACATAATGGCATTCTAGGGAAAAAAATTGCCATGCCTTTATCCCTAAAGAAACTATTGAATCATCTAGAACCATGAAAAATTCCTCATTGCACCATGCATGACTTTACAGGTCGGGTATCCATGGCACTAGGTATCCATGTATTGGGGAGTTGGGGGCTTGGAAATCATCATGGGAGGAGATCTAAAGCTTGGGAACCGAAGGAATATTCTATCCATCAAGAGATAAGAAGGTTTCCTTCACTAACCACACTTGGACTCTTGAGAGTACCTTTAGCCTACGATTGAGAATGCCCATGCTATTAGTTGTTTTCTAGTGCCTTGGGAATGATGATCTATAGACTAAGACCAGGCCTTTATCCCCCAAGAAATTGTTGAGGCATCAAAAGCCATGAAAAATTCGTTGAAGTTCCACCTATGGTGTCACACGATATCCATGGTGTTATGTATCTAGGTCTTGTTGACTTGATTCTTCGACATGGAGAGTGGAGGAGACCTAAACCTAGGTCCATAAATGAAGCTTCTAACTATCCATGACTATGAAGGTTGCCCCTACCAACCACACATGGCATCCTGTTGGCATGATTTTATGACCTAGGCCAACTCAGGAGATTAAGCCCACACAAGTTGCTTACTGCAGCTCCCGGTGTGTTTGGAATAGCAAAATACGCAGGTTTTGGTCCTGCTACCAACTGAATTTTATCCTCTTAAGGAGAATATGGTTAGAAAAACTCAGCAAAATATTTCCTATGTTAATATAAAGTCAAACTAATTCCTAATGTTAATTTCTAAGTTTATGTTAGCCTAGTTTTTCTTTCTTAGTGAAAGTCTCTTGTTTTGGGTTTTGTTTTTGTTTTGATTTTGGCTAAGAAAAACAGTTTTCAGATGTTCAACAATTAATCTAACTAAATCTATCTAACAACTGCTAAAATTAAACTAAGCTAAAAATTTGAATTAAAACTAAACTAATCTCCTATCTCAGTTGAGATCAACCTTATTTAATTAAATTAACTACCTGTTGATGATATATATATCAAAGAAAGGAAATAATCTTAACTCAAAAAGATAACTTGTAAGAATTAAAATTAAAACAACTTTCCTGATTTCATAAAATTCTATGAAAGAAGAATAATGAAACAAGAAATCACTTCACTATCCTATGATCATAAATATCAAAAGATAATTAATGTTTAGCATTTCAATACTTGAGTAATAATGAAAATTAACTAACTGTTTTAAAATATTTGTCAAAATACGAATATTTTAATTCATTAGCTAATGTATAAGTGATATCAAACATAGAAATGACTAACGAGTAATTAGAGCAAGCCTTTATAAATTATACATAAATCACAGCAAAGCATGATCATATATAGATAATCAGAGAAAGTCAAATATGAAACTTGTATATATATATATATATATATGTTTCAAAAAACTATCACAAATGATACCAATTCTGGAAACAGTACTTCAAAGACATTCAGGAAAGATACAACTTCTTCAGAATATCCACAAGTATAGCATCAAAATTTCAGTATAAGTTTTCTCGTCCAAACTCCATCCCCTTTACAATAAGTCTTCATGGTTTATATAACAAAACCCAATAACTGCATTTCCATATTCTATGCAACGGGAAGCTGAAAATACACTCTTGAATCCACTACCTATCGAACATCTGGGATCTAATAACAATCGTCTCAACTAAAATGTTCTTCAACAATGCACCCGACATCTGGATCATTACTTTCATAACTGCGATCTTATCTTTGAAAAGCAATTCGCCCATGTTGAAGGTAAACAGCAACTGGCTTTTGACACTTAGCATCCATATTATTCGAACTTGAAACAACCTCAGCATTTGTTGGCAAAATTTTAAAGAAGAGAACAACATCAAGATTATAAGTCCATTCAGCTACAACACCTGTAAGAACTGACCAACTCCGTATAAATACTCATAAATAATGCATTAATGATAAAAAAAAGAGATAATAAATTCAATTAATGATAAGCAATGCCTGCATAATCTATGATTCTGTGGGCATGCTAATTACCTATTAAAAGTCCAAGCATTATGCCGACAGTGACAACCAAGATTTATGAACTTGAAATTTGTAGTTTGGTGGCCTTGCAAACTTCAGTCAACTTAGCTTTCAATTTTACAATTTCGATTTTGTAACGTTCTTCTTGTTTAAGCATTCTCTCATTCTCTGATACTAGGGATCTATTCTCTGTTCTAATCTTGTTTTTTTTTTTTTTTTCAAAATTTGATAGCGGCCAACCCAGGTCAATAATTCATCTTTTAACATTTTAATTTCTTCATCTTTGACCAGAGTATTAGCTTGTAACTTTGCAATTTCAGTTTCTAATGCAAAAATTCGGTTCCTAAAATCCTGCTTGAGAATTCCTTGAATACTTTCATCACTTATGGCTGGAGAAGATGGAGTATAGTCCAATATATCATGAGAATTTTTACCCGAGCTTTCATTAACCATATCATCATTCTCTTCAGCCTTCCTTTTATCAGAATTTTCACTTTCAATATCATTATAACCTGGAAAAATAATTTCATCTTCACTGTCGATTTCTACTAACGGAGTTTCTTTTTGTTGTTGGATAGTTGCAGGGGTTTCGATAGTTGCCATACTTTGGGTAAATCTACGAGCACACTTAGAGACATAATTTTATTGTTTATGTTTCTTTAACATCATTGAGCTTGTAATTTTGTTATCAACCACTACATCTAGCTTCCTGACGTACTTTTCATCACGAATATCAACAGGGTTTTCCTTATTCGCTATCGATTTTCCCTTTTCCATACTGATGTCAACGTTTTCTTTTATATGCGCAGGGTCCTCATCAAGCTTTGATACAGAGGGTTTGTAATCAGTTGGTTTCCTTCTTTTTGATCGGGTTTTGATCCTTTGAGGAGGCCAATGTTCAGTCGGCCCAAAATTATTTTCAATAAAAAACTGCTCCTAGGTCCTATTCATTAGGGACAATTGATGCCGAACTAATATTTTAACTAGGCCATAGTGAAACAAGCTATGCTCCTGATTTATCATTGCGTTCTTTACAGCTTTTGGCATTTTCTCTAGACTATTAAGCAAATAATAGGGAAGATTTAGCTTTGAACCAGTAAATGCCATTAATAGTCTAAGATGATAGAAATGTACCGATGCGTAATGCCTGTCGTAGGTGATATACCGGCTAATCAAATGAAGCAATACTTTCCACTCCGGATTCAGGAACTTCTTTGAATACCCAACTTTGTCATCATACCCCGTAGGCAGAGGCAACAGAAAACATTTACACTTGGCCTTATTCACTTCTCCTTTCTTAAACCATTTTCCCCCAATTTGTGGAAGCTGGGTTGCCCTAGCTATGAAGTCTTCTGACAAAACCAGGGTTAAATCCCCTATCTGGGCAACATTATCCTTCAAAGATAATGCAAATCGGCGTGTTACTTCTGTGTTGAAACCATCAATGCTTGCAAAGAACTTCCTCCAACTGATTTTCTCAATTAATAGCAAAACTTCAGGTTATATTTCCAACAACTCATCACCAGATGGTTCAATTTGGCACAATGGAGCCATCTCTCCCACCTCTGGTTTCTCCTTCAACTGAGAATGATATGGCATTGTGAAAATTAAAGGGATAGGTATACAGGACTCGACAAGCATAATGAAATCTCTATTTGGCTTTGTGAGAAATCACATGAAAACTGTAGACTCGTGCTCAGAGATGATACCCTTATCGCCAAAGGAAAATGCATGAATGAAACAACCATAATGATACGATCTGAAATCATTATCTCGTACTAAAATCAAGTCTAAAAATGAAATATCATCATACAATGGTGCTGGTATAAAATAGTGAACAAGATAATAATTTCATGACGTTCACATCAAACAGGTGTCACAAAGGTGTCGATTCGTGTCCTATATCAAAACATTTCACCTCCAGATTTTGGCATGATGGAGCTATACGTGGAAACCGGATGTACTATCAATTTGGGTGATAGGATACCTCACATTATGAATCATCATGTCTCATAGGGTTTCATTAAATGAAAGAAAGCATCAGGATCAGTGATCAAAATAACTTGAAATCATAGATCATGTTTTCAAAATCGTAACTCATACATGATATAAATTCGAGGAATAAATTCTTCAGATTTGATATGACACGATGAGTTAATACTAATTGAAATCATCATGAGAGCTATAACAAAGATTGATCAAAATAGAAAATCTATGAAAAACTAAGTGCTAAGCTAAAATCAATCATTACGAGCATAAAACATCTTAATAGAAATTCGAAATGATGATTTAAAGATAAACCTTAGTTGTTATAGAATGGTATATACAATGCAAAGATTATTTATGTATAAATATTTGGACATAGCTTAGAATATGATTCCTTAAATGTGAATTTATAAGGTCTAAAATAGAGTATATAATATATTCATTAACCCAAACAAATACACATTTGACACCAAATTTAGTGACAAAACCATGTCTTATATCATTGAAAACTTAAAATGAAAATCAAAAGAATTTTCATGAAAGATGAGAAATTATAAATCATAAGTTGATTTAATCTGATCAACAAGTAATGTAGTTAATATTAATAAGCAGTAATTCATTTATCAGAATACTATATGATCATAAAATATAGTAATGAAAATTGATCATATATAAAATTAAATTTTAACAGCTGCTAAAATAATCAACTTGTAAAAGAACCAGCTTGATTTGAAAATGCTTCCTAAACTTTCAGTTTGACCATTAAATCTTCCCTAATTGAGAGCACCTTTAGAATCAAAGATTATGAAGGCACTCTTTAATAATTTTAATGATTAATTAAAGAAGTGAACTGATCAATTTTATTAATCAAAGCAAGAATAAAATTGAGAGGGTTGTTTCCTGCCAACAAATGGCGACATACTGGGCGAACTAGTTATCTCTGCTCATTCATCTCAAAAGTTGCATAAAGCATAATCTTAAAATTTGCTTAAAAAGATCAGAAATTCTTAATCTAATAAGAACCAACACCCAATTCACATCTGCGAATATTTTCAGAGTTACCCTCATTTCTGTTAATAAAGATTTTGTCATAGACAAGCTGAAAATTACCTTGTCAAATAAAGTACTCAGGATAAAGGTAATCTACATCATCAGTATAAAGATGCATCTATCCACTTCTCCGAAAAAATTTCAAGACTTGCTCCAATTATAAAAAAAAAAAAAAATTCCATTAAACTTTAATTGAATAATACAGTCTAGGCGTGGTAACCTGATATTAACAACATCATTCACGAGCTTTACCAGAAATAAACAAGTCGGCTCGCGATGAGACCTCTTGTCTCTTGATCTTATGATCAAGAGCCATCATCTCGGTGATCAGAAATTATGTTACGCCTGATAGAGCTGATGATCATGATTAGGTCGGCGCATGATGAGACCTCCTATTCTCCAATCAAAATCTAACTTATTACAGATAATTATGCATGGAGCAGACTTCAAAATCCTTGCAGATGATAAATAAACTTTTAAAAGAATTACTGATAATGCAAATTGATAAAGATTTTCCAAGTACTAAGTTTTGAAAAGGAAATCTATCAGCTATCCCAATCTATAAAGAAAACATATGACTGAAGATTAATCCTGATCATAAACACAAACATTATCAGTTATAGGTCTCTATCAGATTTGAGAAAATCTGACCAGTTTAAGCGAATCTTGAAGATCTACATTATTATAACTAATCAAGATAAATGAATAAACTGGATTTAAGCCTTAGGGTTTATTTATTTACAAATACCCTCTTAAAAGAAATATGTACAGATTCCTGATGTGATTTTTTTTTTTTTGAAAGTCAAATTTTACATCTGCAACTATGTACAGAAATATTGACCAAACTATGTACAAAGGATTGAAAGATCATGATGTTTTGACAGAAGAGATCAATCAATTTTAAAATGAATTTTAGGAATATTTACATATGGGTAGAATTAGAATCAAAGAAAATAAAATTCGACTGTACATGAAAGCAGTTTTGAAAATCATCAAAGGAAAAGAAAAATATTGTACACTCATTTACAGAATGAACAGAATTATGTACAGATTCAAAGTTTGATGAAATCATCATAAATATCCTTTTCAGAATCAGTCCATTTACTGGGAATGTTTCAGACTGACCTTCTAAGGTTTGTAGACGAAAAGTGCTAGGACCTAACTTCTCAGCAATGACAAACAAACCTAACCAGAGACGTTGGAATTTAGTATGTTCCACCTTATCCTCGCGAGCTTTATCCCATTTAAGCACTAAATCACCCACCTATAATTCTATGTTAGAACTTGAAGATTGATCAAACCACGACTTAATAATTTGTTGATGTTTGGCAAAATGTTGCTTAGCCTTATCTCTATCTTCTTCTAATTTTAACAGAGTATTAATTCTCTTCTCTATAACTGGACAATCTTCATCCTGAACGGATTGGGCTAGTTGCAAAGAAGGTAAAAACAAATTAGGGGGTAGGATAGCCTCTGTACCATAGACCAGAAAGAAAGGTGAATTTCCAATTGAAGATTTAGGGGTAACCCTATCCACCCATAATGCATTGAACAATGTTGTATGCCAATCACGATGATGAGTTGAAACGGTCCTTTTAAGAATTTTTAACAAGTTTTTATTGGTTGATTCTGATAGACCATTACCGTGAGGATGATAACTTGCCGAATACCTGACCCTTATACCTTTCTCCAATGCAAATTGAGTTAATTCAACCGATGAAAAATACGAGGCATTATAAAAAACAAGTGAGTTAGGAACACCAAATCGCGTAATGATGGAAGATTCTAGGAACAAAATAACTTGATTGGTGTTCACTACTCGCAAAGGTGCAGCCTCTTCCCATCGAGTGAAGTAAACGGTTGCAGTAATAATAAATTTGTGTTGCAAAGAAGGAGGTGGATTGATTGGACCTACTATGTCGAGACCCCACTGTTGAAACGGTCTTTCTACAGTAATCGACTGTAAAGGAAAGGCAGGATTTTTAACCCTACCTGCAGCAATTTGGCATTCTTGGCATTTTCTGACGAAAGCATAAGAATCTCGGAATAAGGTAGGCCAATAATAACCAGACCTAAGAATTTTATGTGCTGTAGTCTCTCCTCCAAAATGGCCACCTGCAAGACCAGAATGTAATTCTCTCAGAATCGTCTCAGTTTCATCCTTGTCTAGGCAACGTAGAAAAACACCATCTGGATTCCTTCTAAAAAGGGTGTTATCAATCAACAAATAGGGAGCTGATTTTAACCTAAGCGCTCTCCTTTTTCTTGGTTCAAGGTGATCAGGAGCAGTTCTTGTTTCAAGAAGTGTCCTTAAATATGAATACTAAGAATCCTGTGGTGGAGGATAAAAATGAATTTCCCTAATTAGCAAGGTTTCATCAATGATGGTTTCAGAATCACTATTTTGCAAATGAGCTGCCTCAGCAGCAAGTTTACACAACCCTTGTCCCTTTACTACCGTTGAAGGTTTAATCTCCAGATCATACTCCTGGAGGGCTGTCATCCACAGATCTCTTTATCACCTAAATATTTTTGTACCAGTAAATTTCTTACTGCAGGAAAAGGGACAACCACTTTGGTCCTTGATTTCAAAAGATATAGACGAAAGTGTTTGACATCTTTAAAAACAAGAAAATCCTGTTTTTCAACCTCATGGTAGTTAAGTTCAACACCTTTAAAGTTTGAGCTCATAAAATAAATTGGTACTTCATTATTCTGCCGATTCTGTTGGGTTAAGACTGCTGCATATGCTATATCAGAAGCAAAAGTGTACAGTATGAAGTCCTTGCTGAAATATGGGCTCAAGAGACTAGGGGCTTCCGAAATGGATTCTAAGATTCTCTAGAATGGTTCTTTCTCAGTATGTCCCCAGTTAAAAATAACATCCTTCTTAATCATTTTTTGTAAAGGGCGGACGATTTCTGAAAAACTGGGAATAAATCTCCTAACGAAGTTTATCTTACCAAGGAACGATTGCATTGCCTTTTTACTTGAAGGAAAAGTTATTTTTGATATGGCTTGGGTTCGTTCAGGATCAATCATGATCCCATGTTTTGACACCACACAGCCTAACAAAAGACCTTGTGTAACAACAAATATTGTTTTCTTAGGATTCAGGGAAATCCCATATTTCCTACATGGCTCAAATAATTTTCCAAGGTGAATAATGTGATCATGTCGGTATTTAGAAAATACATTAACATCGTCTAGATAGACAACCACTGAATGATTGATTAATCCTCTAAAGGAAATATCCATCGCTCTTTGAAAGGTTGCCCCAACATTGATTAACCCAAAGGGCATCTTTCGGTAAGCGTATGTTCCCCATGGGGTCCTAAACGCTATTTTGAGTTGGTCTTCAGGAGAAAACAGGATCTGGTTATATCCTGAGAAACCATCAAGTAATGACAGCATCGCAGAACCAGAAACCTTTTACAAGATTTGTTCCATGGGTGGAACTGGATGATTATATTTTTCAGAGGATTTGTTTAGATTACGGAAATCAACACAAAGTCGTATGTCACTGTTTTTCTTCCTAATAGGAACCAAATTAGCTACCCATTGAGTATGTCTAATGGGGAAAATAATCTTGGCAGCTAAGAGTTTGTTCAATTCTTTCTTAATTGTTGGTTCAAGAGTCGGATGAAATTTTCTAAGATTTTGTTGGAAAGGTTTTGATGCTTGTTTCATAGGGATTATATGTTGCATGATTTGCGGATTAAAAGTTTTTAAATAATCATACATCCACGCAAACACATCTTTGAACTCCTTAAATAATTTAATGAATGTTGATTTTTCGCATGGGGTGCAATCTATTCCTAAATTTACTGTTTGAGGATTAGATTCTGTCCCAAGATTTACAGTTTCATATTTTGGCTGTGAACTATTAGTTTTGCAATTGGGAACAACTTTAAATTTATCATGGAGATCATAAAACTTTTCCAATCTTTAAACTGAGTTAGGAATTGGTTTTACCTTCTCAAGAGCCTTTTCAATTGAACAAAAATAATGTATTACTGTAAAATCCCGCAAATTTTCGTCATGGTAATTTTGTCAACGGATGAATCCTTGAAAGTGTCCTCATTCGTTAGAAAATTCAGAATCTGCATATCATCGTAAAAAATATGCCAGTTAATAATATTATCCGGTATAGAAGGCCTAAAAATTAATTCCACTGAAAAGAAATCAGGTGCAAAATTTCCAGATGGGATTAATCTAGAAGCAACATTTGCTAATAGATCATCCTCTTGATTCTGAAATCTAGGAATGGAAATTATATTGAATGCATCAATATAAGAAATGAGATTCCATACCTCACGTTGATAATTTTGCAAATGTTCTGAAATGCAGTGTATTGAATTTTGTACCTGTCTAACGATAATCTCAGAATCCCCATATGCGACCAATACTTTGATGTCCAAATCAATTGCTTTCTTTACACCCTGGATTAGTGCCTCATATTCTACAATGTTATTTGTACAATCGAATTCAAGTCTACATGATATACAAGTTTTGTTTCCTTTTGGGTAAATTAACAGGCAGCCAGCTCTTGCTCCTTCTTTAGATTTTGACCCGTCAAAGTACAAGGTCCAAGTAGAACTATCTGCAATTACTTTGCTTTCCACAACATGTACATAATCATGGTTATCTACATTATTTACAATATCCTTAGATGAAGAATCCCATTGAATAGTGGTAACATTCAGAATTTTAGATTGTTGTTTTGTATCAGAAAAAGAAGAATTTTCAGATTTGAAGTTTCCAAAACCAAGTTTGTACATATAATTTCCCATTATAGAATCTGAAAACAGAATTGGTTCATTTGGATCGTGCATTTCAGTAACTGTGTGTTTCAAATATCTTTCCCTTCCTATCTTAATTTGATTGGCTTTTCCGTTTTTGGGAAACCATAAGGTTGACCAATCAGTTGTGAAAAATCCATTCAATTTCTGAGACCAATCCCTACTCAGGAACAACCCATATGCATCAGGGATGTCTGCAACCACAATATCTATGATTTGAAAAATTGAAGGGTTACTAGCAAGCCTAATTAAAACATCCTTCATTTCTCCCAAAACCCTCACATTTGATCTATCAAGTTGAGTGATCTGTGACTCTGATGGAGTATACTTAGCATTCAGCCTTCGGCAAACAAATAAAGGCATCACATTAGTAGAAGCTCCAGAATCGACCATACAGTTATGGACGTTTCTATTAAAGATTTCAAAGGTAAGCAGAAGCGGAGGAGTTGTAGATTTTGAGTTCTTCCCTATTAGTGAGGATTTGTCAGATGCTGATTTACCCTTATCATTAAAAACTAATTCACTGTTTGAATTATTAGCAGCTACATTTTGTTGAACATTAGGGGCTATCGAACTCATGGCATGAGTTATGATAGGACCATTGGGAATGGGATAGATTTGAAGTAGATCGTACATACTAATATTTGCACGTAGTTTTTTCAAATCTTTAATTATGTCGTACTGCAGATCTAACTTTGGAGAGTTCTGGACAGGCTGATAATTCTTAACAGGTTGAGTTTACTTGACAGACTGAGGATTATTATTGTCCTTACTTGGAGTAGAACTTGACAATGCTCCGGGAGTATTTGTAGATATTCTATTCCGTGTTTTATAGGCATGTTGACCTGAAGGAGGATTTTTGCTTTCAACATCTTTTATCAAACTATCCCAAAAATGACCATTTAACTGTTGTGGTTCTTGCAATTCTTCTTCATTTTCAGATTGTTCTTCTTCTTCATGATCTACAATTTCCTGGTTTAGAGATGTTTCAGACAAAGACAATACTGCTTGAATAGTGTTAAAAATCTCCTCATTGATTGCTACATTAGGAGGGGAACTTGGTTTATTATTAGCAGCAGGATTTTGTCTAAATTGGTTCCTAAAATATCCTCTAGAAGAAGAACTTTCTGAATTGGTTTTCTTCAACCCTACCACTTCGTTGGTCAATGCCCGGATAGCATTTTGCAGTTGTTCAAAGTCGAATGCCTTATCTTTATCCAAGCTAGATCTTTCAACTTTCTTACGAGAAAAGGTATCAACTTTTCCGCTTCTTTCATGTTCGTATGACATGGAGTCTTTCTCAACTTTAATAGCCTCTTCAAAAGTTTCAGCAAGTGTTATCTTGCCAGGTCGTTTAACAAACATCCCTAGGTATTTCGGCAAAGCCGAAGCATAATTTTCTATAATGATATCCTCGGGTGGTTGAGAGGTGATAGGAATTTTGTTTTTCAAAGTGAGGAATCTCTAATTAAAGTCTTTGATTCTCTCTTTAGTTTCCATCTTAATTCGAGACAATTCAAGAGCTAAAGCAGCGGGTGTTTTATCTTCCCCAAACATGTCTAGGAAAGCTTTGTTGAAATCGGCCCAGTTTGTGATTGAACCTTGAACTAAAGAGAAGTACCAAGTTGATGCTCTCCCTTCAAAGGTTAAAGGGAACATACAACAAACTACGTCCTCATGCTGAACATTCATTGTCTAGACAACTAAAATGAATTTATCTACATGTACCTCAGTTGGCTCTTTATTATCCGGATTAAAATTCGGAAGAAGTTTATCTAGATGTTTAGGTAATGGATGTTGTACGCCAGGTACAACAACAACAACTTTTTTTAGCCACATAAGTGGTGGGTTTGGTGGTGGATTAGGTGGAGGATTACCTCCTCCTCCTCCAAGTATGTTTCCAACCATAAGATCTTCTTCAGAATCTGAAGAAATTTCTTGATTAAAAGGTCTGGGAGTATCAGGTGGAGAATCCGGAGGTGAAGGTGGCTGACCAAAGCCTCCTAAATTAAGGAAACCACGTAAAGTATGCGTTCTAGTAATCCCTCTAGATCGACCTCTACTTTGATGACTTGGAGTACCAGTTTGCACAATATCAGTTTATGATAATTCTTGTTCTATTGTGGTTAACTGGGTATTGTGTTGCTGTCTTCGAGGCAATCCGTAATCTATAGTTGGCAGACCAGTTTGATGAGCATAATCTGTTGTAAGTATTCTTCGTGATTCTTATAAGACTCGAATATTCCATTTAGGAGTGTAAGGGGATGTGGTCTTGTTCGAGAATGTTCCTTACAGTTTCACTAAAGGAAGAACTACTGAATTTAGCTTGTGAAGTTATCACTAAACCAGAAGAGGTGATGTTCTGTGAATCAGTCTGTAATGGAGGTTGTTGACTGGTTGAAGGTTTATCCTTAGTTCTATCAGCCATTATTCATTTTCAGGCCCTCCTTCTAGCGCCATTTGTTGGCCTGATTTTATGACCTAGGACAACTGAGGAGATTAAGCCCACACAAGTTGCTTACTGCAGCTCCCGGTGTGTTTGGAATAGAAAAATATCGCAGGTTGTGGTCCTGCTACCAACTGAATTTTATCCTCTTAAGGAGAATATGGTTAGAAAAACTCAGCAAAATATTTCCTATGTTAATATAAAGTCAAACTAATTCCTAATGTTAATTTCTAAGTTTATGTTAGCCTAGTTTTGCTTTCTTAATGAAAGTCTCTTGTTTTGGGTTTTGTTTTTGTTTTGATTCTAACTAAGAAAAACAGTTTTCAGATGTTCAACAATTAATCTAACTAAATCTATCTAACATCTGCTAAAACTAAACTAAGCTAAAACTCTGAATTAAAACTAAACTAATCTCCTATCTCAGCTGAGAGCAACCTTATTTAATTAAATTAACTACGTGTTGATGATATATATATCAATGAAAGGAAATAATCTTAACTCAAAAAGATAACTTGTAAGAATTAAAATTAAAACAACTTTCCCGATTTCATAAAATTCTATGAAAGAAGAATAATGAAACAATAAATCACTTCACTATCCTCTGATCATAACTATCAAAAGATAATTAATGTTTAGCATTTTAATACTTGAGTAATAATGAAAATTAACTAACTGTTTCAAAATATTTGTCAAAATACGAATATTTTAATTCATTAGCTAATGTATAAGTGATATCAAGCATAGAAATGGCTAACGAGTGATTAGAGCAAGTCTTTATAAATTATACATAAATCACAACAAAGCATGATCATATATAGATAATCAGAGAAAGTCAAATACGAAACTTGTATATATATATATATATATGTTTCAAAAAACTGTCACAAATGATACCAGTTCTGGAAACAGTACTTCAGAGACATTCAAGAAAGATACAACTTCTTCAGAATATCCACAAATATAGCATCAAAATTTCAGTATAAGTTTTCTCGTCCAAAATCCATCCCCTTTACAATAATTCTTCATGGTTTATATAACAAAACCCAATAACTGCATTTCCATATTCTAAGCAACGGGCAACTAAAAATAGACTCTTGAATCCACTACCTATCGAACATCTGGTATCTAATATCAATCGTCTCAACTAAAATGTTCTTCAACAATGCACCTGACATCTGGACCATTACTTTTGTAACTACGATCTTATCTTTGAAAAACAATTAGTCCATGTTGAAGGTAAACATCAACCGGATTTTGACACTTAGCATCCATATTATTCGAACTTGAAACAACTTCAACATTTGTTGGCAAAATTTTAATGAAGAGAACAACATCAAGATTATAAGTCCATTCAGCTACAACACTTGTAAGAACTGACCAACTCCGTATAAATACTCATAAATAATGCATTAATGATAAAAAAAGAGATAATCAATTCAATTAATGATAAACAATGCCCATAGAATCTATGATTCTGTGGGCATGCTAATTACCTGTTAAAAATCCAAGCATTATGAAATAGCGACAACCAAGATTTCTCAACTTGAAATTTGCAGTTTGGTGGCCCTGCGAGCGTCAGTCAACTTAGCTTTAAATTTTACAATTTCCATTTTGTATCGTTCTTCTTGTTTCAGCATTCTCTCATTCTCAGATACTAGGGATCTATTCTCTGTTTTAATCTTGTTTTTTTTTTTTTTTTCAAATTTTGCCAGCGGCCAATCGAGGTCAATAATTCATCTTTTAACATTTTAATTTCTTCATCTTTGACCAGAGTATTAGCTTGTAACTTTTCAATTTCAGTTTCTAATGTAGAAATTCGGTTCCTAAAAGCCTGCTTGAGCATTCCTTGAAGACTTTCATCACTTCTAGCTGGAGAAGATGGAGTATAGTCCAATATATCATGAGAATTTTTACCCGAGCTTTCATTAACCATATCATCATTCTCTTCAGCCTTCCTTTTATCAGAATTTTCACTTTCAATATCATTATAACCTGGAAAAATAATTTCATCTTCACTGTCGATTTCTACTAACGGAGTTTCGTTTTTCTATTGGATAGTTGCAGGGGTTTCGATAGTTTCCATACTTCGGGTAAATATACGAGAAAACTTAGAGACATAATTTTCTTGTTTATGTTTCTTTGACATCACTAAGCTTGTAATTTTGTGATCAACCACTCCATCTGGTTTCCTGACGTATTTTTCATCACGAATATCAACAGGGGTTTCCTTATTCGCTACCGATTTTCCCTTTTCCATACTGATGTCAACGTTTTCTTTTATATGCGTAGGTTCCTCATCAAGATTTTTTACAGAGGGTTCGTAATCAGTTGGTTTCCTTCTTTTTGATCGGGTTTTGACCCTTTGAGGAGGCCAATGTTCAGTCGGCCCAAAATTATTTTCAATAAAAACTGCTCCGAGGTCCTATTCATTAGGGACAATTGATGCTGAACTAATATTTTAACTAGGCCATAGTGAAACAAGCTATGCTCCTGATTTATCATTGCGTTCTTTACAGCTTTTGACATTTTATCTAGACTATTAAGCAAATAATAGGGAATATTTAGCTTTGAACCAGTAAATTCCATTAACAGTCTAAGATGATAGAAATGTACCGATGCGTAACGCCCATCACAGGTGATCTACCGGATAATCAAATGAAGCAATACTTTCCACTCCGGCTTCAGGAACTTATTTGAATACCCAAATTTTTCATCATACCCCGCAGGCAGATGCAACAGAAAACGTTTACACATGGCCTTATTCACTTCTCCTTTCTTAAACCATTTTTCTCCAATTTGTGGAAGCTGGGCTTCCCTAGCTATGAAGTCTTTTGACAAAACCAGGATTAAATCCCCTATCTGGGCAACATTATCCTTCAAAGATAATGCAAATCAACGTGTTCCTTCTGTGTTGAAACCGTCAAAGCTTGCAAAGAACTTCCTCCAATCGATTTTCTCAATTAGCAGCGAAACTTCAGGTTCTATTTCCAACAGCTCATCACCAGATGGTTCAATTCGGCACAATGGAGCCATCTCTCCCACGTTTGGTTTCTCCTTCAACTGAGAATGATATGGTGTTGTGAAAATTGAAGGGAGAGATGACTCCATAACGATATGATCTGAAATCGTTATCCCGTACTAAAATCAAGTCGAAAAATGAAATATCATCATACAATGGTGTTCGTATAAAATAGTGAACAGGATAATAATTTCATGACGTTCACATCAAACATGTGTCACAAAGGTGTCGATTCGTGTCCTGTATCAAAACATTTCACCTCCAGATTTTGCCATGATGGAGCTATACGTGGAAACCAGATGTATTGTCAATCTGGGTGATAGGAAACCTCACATTATGAATCATCATGTCTCATAGGGTTTCATTAAATCAACGAAAGCATTAGGATCAGTGATCAAAATAACTTGAAATCATAGATCATGTTTTCAAAATCGTAACTCATACATGATATAAATTCGAGGAATAAATTCTTCAGATTTGATATAACACGATGAGTTAATACTAATTGAAATCATCATGAGAGCTATAATGAAGATTGATCAAAATAGAAAATCTATGAAAAACTAAGTGCTAAACTAAAATCAATCGTTACGAGCATAAAATATCTTAATAGAAATTGGAAATGATGATTTAAAGATAAATCTTAGTTGTTATAGAATGGTATATACAATTGAAAGATTATTTATGTATAAATATTTAAACATAGCTTAGAATATGATTCCTTAAATGTGAATTTATAAGGGTTAAAATAGAGTATATAATATATTTATTAACCCAAACAAATACACATTTGACACCAAATTTAGTGATAAAACCATGTCTTATATCATTGAAGACTTGAAATGAAAATCAAAAGAATTTACATGAAAGATGAGAAATTATAAATCATAAGCTGATTTAATTTGATCAACAAGTAATGTAGATAATATTAATAAGTAGTAATTCATTTATCAGAATAATATATGATCATAAAATATAGTAATGAAAATTGACCATATATAAAATTAAATTTTAACAGCTGCTAAAATAATCAATTTGTAAAAGAACCAGCTTGATTTGAAAATGCTTCCTAAACTTTCAGTTTGACCATTAAGTCTTCCCTAATTGAGAGCACCTTCAGAATCAAATATTCTGAAGGCACTCTTTAATAATTTTAATGATTAATTAAAGAAGTGAATTGATCAATTTTATTAAGAAAAGCAAGAATAAAATTGAGAGGGTTGTTTCCTGCCAACACATCCTAAGGGTATCATTGGCCTATGATTGAGGATGACAGTGACATTAGGTGGTTTTGAGCAATACATACTATTGATGTATATGTAACTTCGGAATGTATTTCACTTATATATTTATTGTACTCCTATAGAGATGTATTATTCCTCTATATGGAAGTGTTGTCATTTGTATTGTCAAGTGTGTTAACTTGCCGATGGGTTATTAGACCACCTTGTAAGGGGTCGGCCCGATATAATGTAATATGAAGTTATTGTACCTAGCTAGACAAGTCGGCCCCATAAGGTTATTGGGAAAACAGGACAAGTATAAATAGAGATCGGGAGATCTCTATTTGGATCACTTCAGAACTCACACTTCCTTCACTCGGAAAGTGGTGCACATGTGAGGAGGAGGATCAGCTGATAAGAAGAGTCTATCTCTTGTACTTTGGTTGTACTTTGGTTGTGCAATTAGTCTATCTATCTCTGAGGAAATTGTGGGGTTTTTCACCTTAGGGTTTTCCCCACGCAAACTTTGTGTGTCTATTGTCTCTCATGCTTTTGCTTCTTGTGATGATTGACATACTTGTTATGATTGATATGCATTGATATACTGTATATGTTATTCTCTCAGTAAAGATCCTAGAGTATTGTGAATTAATGCTCAAAATTAACATGGTATCAGAGCTAACCTGAGAAGAAGACATTGTGCAGTGACGAAAACCAGGATTTCTTGTTTATTGGGTTTCTCTCCACTGATTTTGGAAAAGCAGTATAGTAGATTGACTCCACTCATCAAGGAGAATCTAATTGTCCAATCATAATTCAGTTCTAAGCACTTTCAGTTTTGGCCCTAAAAATTAGGGTTTCCACAAAAATAGGAATTTCTGAAATCTGAAAACATAGCTGGAAGCTCCTTGGAAAAATCGAACTTTAGAGCTTTGGATTGAGATTTTTGGCTCGATAAATCTCCGGGAAAATCAAACCCTAATTCAGGGTCCTCCTTAGTGAATCCGGAAAGACTCAAAGGCATTTCTGAAGGGTGAAACTTTGCAGAACTCAAATTCTGAGTATACCAAGCTGATCATCTCATTAAGGCGCATCTTTCTATCCTTTCGAAAAGTTGAAATTCACATTTTGAATTTTTGGGGTTTCTCTGACAAACCCTAATCTGGGACTAGATCCAGTTTTCAGCAAATCAAGTGGTAAGACTTAAATCTTTTCTATTTCCATTTGAAGTACTCTTTAATATGTCTCACCACACCAAGTTTGAGGATAAGCTTGAAGGGGCTGATAACTTTCGAGCTTGAAAGTATAGGATTGGGTTAATCCTGGAAGAGAATGAGTTGGACTCTTACATAAAAGAAGAGATCCCTATCCCAGAGGATGAAGAGGATAAGATATTGCATCAGAAGAACTTGGTCAAGGCAAAGAGAATCATTGTTGATTCTATTAAAGACCATCTCATTCCACATGTGTCATCCCTAAAGACACCTAAGGCTATGTTTGATTCCCTGACCAAGCTATTTGAAGGGAAGAACATAAATCGGAAGATGACTCTGCGGAATCAATTGAAAGGGGTCAAGATGTCGAATGGAGAGACCATTCAATATTATTTCTCCAAAGTCTCTCAGATCAAGGAACAACTTGAAGTTGTAGATGCAATGGTGGAGAATGGTGAAATTGTTATGACCACTTTGAATGGCCTACCCAGGTCATGGGACTCCTTTATCCAAGGGATCTGTGCAAGAAATAAATTGATCTCCTTCAGTAGACTGTGGGAGGAATGTTCTCAAGAAGAAGCAAGGCTTGTGGCATGAGAAGAAAAGATGGGAAATGAAGATCAAGCTCTCACAGCACACACCAAGAAAGGAAAGTTCAAGAGGGAGCCATCCCATCACAAGAAGAAATCTTCTCATCCATATCACAAAGAAAAGAAAGATCTAAGGTGCTTCAATTGTAATGAGAAAGGACACTTTGCCTCAGAATGTCCCAAGAAAAGGAAAGAAGATACCAACAACTTCAACAAGAAGAAGAAGAACAGCAAAAGAAGATATCATGCTCATGCTGCTGAGGATGATGAACCTCCCAGGAAGAAATCTAGAATAGAAAGTGATGATGACTCATCAAGTGAAGAAGAGTATGTACTAATCTCTGCTCTCATAGGTACTATCTCTCATGGTTGTAATGATTGGCTTATTGACAGTGGTGCTTCCAAACACATGATTGGGTTTAAAGAATCTTTTGTAAACCTATCTGAACATGAATCACCCCATAAAGTAAAACTTGGGGATGACTATCAATACCCTATCAAAGGAAGTGGTGAAGACTCCTACAACCTAGATTCTGGAAAGTCCTTGAAGATGAAAGAAGTTCTCTATGTGCCTAGACTCAATAAAAACCTACTCTCCATATCGCATTGGATGCAAAAGGTATGAGGGTTGCATTTGTGGATGGCCAAGTTCTAATGTGGCCAAAGGGAAAGACCATAGATGATGCAGTGGTGATTGGAGAGAAAGAGGGAGGATTATACAAATTGAAGGGACAACCTAAACATGCCATGGTGCATGATTCCATGGAGCCAAGTGAACTTTGGCATAGAAGACTTGCACATATGCACTACAGAGCATTACCAATTGCAAGTAAAGCTATAGAAGGTCTTCCTGATATCAAGACCAAGCATGAAGGTGTTTTCAAAGGATGTGCAAAAGGAAAGAACATAAAGAAGGCATTTCCAAGCAGTGAAAGCAAGGCAAAAAGTATCTTCGAAATTATCCACTCCGATGTATGTGGTCTGATGTCATCCAGTTCTCTAAGTGGGTATGTTTACTATGTCTCTTTCATTGATGACTTCTCCAGCAAGACTTGGGTTTACTTCTTAAAGAACAAAGATGAAGTGTTTGATAAGTTCAAGGAATTCAAAACCTTGATGGAGAACCAAACTGATAAGAAAATCAAGACTTTCAGATCCGACAATGGTGGAGAATTCACTTCAGGTGACTTCAAGAAACTATGCAGTGATTCAGGGATTAAGAGGGAGTTGACTGCTCCTTACAATCCACAACATAATGGAGTTGCAGAAAGAAAGAACAGAACAATCATGGAAACAGCAAGGGAAATGATGCATGACCAGGATCTACCTATGCATCTATGGGTAGAAGCAGCTAGGACAGTTGTATATGTGCAGAATAGAACACCCCACAAGATATTGGACAACAAGACACCAGAAGAGGTCTTCTCTGGTAAGAAACCTGAAGTTAGCCATATCAGAATATTTGGTTGTCCAGTATATACTCATGTGCCAAAGGAAAAGAGGACTAAGCTAAATCCTTCAGGAAAGAAGGGTATCTTTGTGGGTTACAGTGAAAGCTCGAAGGCTTATAGAATATACTTTCCAGGGTTCAAGAAAATTGATGTCAGCAGGGATGTAACATTTGATGAAAATTCATCATTCATCAAATCAAGAAAGACACATGTTGAAGTTTATGAAGAACCTAAGGAAACTAGATTTCAAGACACTACCATGACTGAAGCAATTCTAGATGTTGATCGTGAAATTGAAGATCCGCAACAACCTATAGATCCACCCCGTGAGCTGATCCGCAACAACCTGTAGATCCGGTTGATGTCACAGTGTTTCGTCAGATGATTGGGTCCTTGATGTACTTGACGAACATGAGACCAGATATTTGCTTTGCGGTGAACACATTGAGCCAGTTTCTAACGGATCCAAGGAGTGTTCACCTGGTTGCTGTAAAGCATATTATGAGGTACCTAAAGGGTACAGTTGATTATGGGCTCACGTATGATGCAAATCAAAAGTTTAACCTACAAGGTTATGTTGATTCAGATTGGGCAGGCAGTGCTGCAGATAGGAAGAGCACATTTGGGTGTTGCTTCAGTATGGGATCAGGTGTGATCTCCTGGTTTAGCAGGAAGAAGTCCTACGTAGCACTGAGTACAGCCGAGGCAGAGTATGTTGCAGCCTGTTCGGCTAGTTGTGAGGCAGTATGGCTTCGAAAGATACTGTCTAAGTTATTTGATCTCCCGTTGGATGCTACTGGTATCTTCTGTGATAACCAGAGTTGTGTGAAGCTGTCTGAGAACCCGGTGTTCCACGACAGGTCGAAACACATTGAGATCAAACATCACTATATCAGGGATATGGTGTAGAGAGGAGCAGTAAAGCTCCTGTATGTTGTGATGGACGAGCAGATTGTAGATGTGTTGACGAAGCCACTAGCCAGAGTGAAGTTCGAGTACTTCCGAGAGAGGCTTGGTGTTCTTCAGATCGACGACACTTCGAGGAAGAAGTGATGGAGACATTTGTTGAAGCCAATCCAAGCATGTTGGAAGGAGGATCCTTCACATGGCTGTGGATGTAAGCGTTGGATGATGAGCATCAGGACGATGCTCCAGTTGCTGCTTTATATATACGCATCATGTTGGATGTTGGATATGATCAGTTGGATAATTTATATGTATATGTATATACGCATCATGTTGGATGCTGGATATGATCAGTTGGATCATTTATATGTATATGTATGTACGCATCATGTTGGATGTTGGATATGATCAGTTGGATCATTTTATATATGCATCATGTTGGATGCTTGGACCATGTATTTGTATATGTATCAGGTGGATACTGTGTATGATCAGGTAGATCATGTATGTTGATATATATCAGGTGGATACATTGTGTGGATCATGTATCTATGTATGTATCAGGTGGATACATTGTATGATCAGGTGGATCATGTATGGTGATATGTATCAGGTAGATACTTGGTACGCATCAAGTGGATGCATTGTATGATCATGATGACGAGAATCAGGATGTTGCTCCAGATGATATGTATCAAGACGGTACAGTGATGATGATCAGTATGATCATGAGCATCAGGATGATGCTTCGTGAGATGATGGTCAGTTAGATCATGAGTATCAGGTTGATACTTGGAGGTCAGAGATTATATGTGGCAGGTTGTGCAAATAGAATGTAATCAGTCCTCAGAAATCCGATAGGTTGAGCTGTGTGCTCGTAATCAGTCCTGGGATGAGGTATTGCTATGTAGTATGTAATCAGTCCTCAGAGATCCGATAGGTTGAGCTGTGTGCTCGTAATCAGTCCTGGGATGAGGTATTACTACGGAGACATGTAATCAGTCCTGGAGATCCGATAGGTTGAGCTTTGTGCTCGTAATAATTCTTGGGATGCTCTTTAGAGATCTTGCCGGTCGTGCTGCGGCACATAAATGTTCCTGGGATGCTCTTTAAAGGTATTGTCTAGTCACATGTAATCAGTCCTGGAGATCCGAGAGGTTGAGCTGTGTGCTCGTAATAAGTCCTGGGATGCTCTTTAGAGATCTTGTCGGTCGTGCTATGGCACATAAATGTTCCTAGGATGCTCTTTAAAGGTATTGTGAAGGGGATGCATGTAATCAGTCCTGGGAGATCTTGTAGGTCGTGCTTAGGCACATAAATGTTCCTAGGATGCTCTTGTCAGGTATTGCATCAGCACATAAAATTAGTCCTAAGAGACCACCTCTATCAGACCGTTCGCACAGATGATGATGAAGACCTACAGGTAGTGGGCCTACATCCAGTATGAAAAAGGACTGGCTCTATAGAACTTCCTATGACGATTAGATTCAGAGATTGGTTGAGATAGCAGCAGTAGTGACGATGACGATGATTCGAGGATGATGTATCAATGATGACGATCTAGAGAAGAAGACTTGTGCTAGCAGATCTGTGTCGAGAAATACCTTCCTAGTTAAGAGGGAGTGTTGATGTATATGTAACTTCGGAATGTATTTCACTTATATATTTATTGTACTCCTATAGAGATGTATTATTCCTCTATATGGAAGTGTCGTCATTTGTATTGACAAGTGTCGCAAGTGTGTTAACTTGCCGATGGGTTATTAGACCACCTTGTAAGGGGTCGGCCCGATATAATGTAATATGAAGTTATTGTACCTAGCTAGACAAGTCGGCCCCATAAGGTTATTGGGAAAACAGGACAAGTATAAATAGAGATCGGGAGATCTCTATTTGGATCACTTCAGAAATCACACTTCCTTCACTCGAAAAGTGGCGCACATGTGAGGAGGAAGACCAACTGCTAAGAAGAGTCTATCTCTTGTACTTTGGTTGTACTTTGGTTGTGCTATTGCTCTATCTATCTCTGAGGAAGTTGTGGGGTTTTTCACCTTAGGGTTTTCCCCACGGAAACTCTGTGTGTCTATTGTCTCTCATGCTTTTGCTTCTTGTGATGACTGACATACTTGTTATGATTGATATGCATTGATATGTTGTATATGTTATTCTCTCAGTAAAGATCCTAGAGTATTGTGAATTAATGCTCAAAATTAACACATACGTGTCTCAAAGACTTAGGAATGACATTCTATGGAAGAATACCATGCCTTTAATCCTTAAGAAACCATTTAGGCATCCAAATCAATTACTAAAGACACAAAGCACCACACATCACTTTGCAAGGTATCCATGGCACTATATATCCAAGTCTTTGGGACTTAGGGCCTTGGACATGGTCAAAGGAGGAGACATGAACCTTGGGCCCTGAAGGAATCTTCTATCGATCTAGGGATAAGAATGTTTCCTCCATCATCCACACATGGCTGCTTGAGGGTATCATTAGCTTATGATTGAGGCTGATAGTTCCATTAGGTGGTTTTTAGTAGTATATGTGTGTCTTGGGGCCTTGGAAATAATGCTATAAAGAAGAAGACTAGTTTTTCAAACTAGATAATTTGTTGTGGTATCCACAACTATGAACAATGGCTCAAGGAACCATGCACGACTTCATAGGGGTACCCATGGCACTATGTATCTATGTTTATAGTCATGGGACCTTAGAAGTTGTTAGTGAAGAACATCTAATCCTTGGGTCCTAAAGGAATCTTCTATCCATCCAAGGTTAATGATGTTTCCTCTAACAACCACATGTGGTATCCTGAGTGTATCATTGGCCTATGATTCGAGATGTTGGTTCCATTAGGTGGTTTTGACTAGGAAGTAGGTGTCTTAGTGTATTGTACTGAATCATCTTCCAAGGAAGAATGCCATGCCTTTATCCCGAAATAAATCATTGAGGCATCCAAATCCATGAACACTACCTCAAAGCACCACACATTGATTTGTAGGGGTATATATGGCACTATGTATCTAGGTAGTGTGGCCTTGGGGCCTTGCACATGGTTAGTGGAGGAAACCTAAACCTTGGGCTCTAAAGGAACCTTCTAGCCATCTAGGGCTAAGCAGATTTCCCTGAGAAACAACACATGGCCTACTGAGGGTGTCATTGGCCTATTATTGAGGATGTTGGTGCCATTAGGTGGTTTTGAGGATTATGTAGGTGTCCTAGGTCCTTAGGAATGGAATTCTAGGGAAGAAGATCATAATTTTTTATTGAAAAAAACTATTAAGGCATCCAAATCCATGAGCAATGCCTCAAAGCACTACACATTACTTTGCATGGGTATCCATAGTTCTATGTTTCTTGTTCTTATGTTCTTAGGGATTTGTACATGGCCAATGTAGGACACATCAACTTCAACCTCTAAAGGAATCTTCTAGCCATCCAGGGCTAAGAATGTTTCATCCACCAACAACACATGGCCTCCTAAGGGTATCCTTATCCTATGATTAATGATTTTTATTCCATTAGGTGGTTTTGATAAATATTTGCATGTCCTAGGGAGTTGGGAATAACCTTCCAGGTAAGAATGACATCCCTTTGGCCATAAAGAAACCATATAGGCATCCAAAGCCATGAATAATAGCTCGAAGAACTATGCATGACTTTGTAGGGTATCCATGGCACCATGTATCAAAATATTAGGGGCATGGGAGCCTCAGATGATTTTCAACAATATGTACATGGAAAGATATAAAATAAGCTTCCAGGAATGCAAGCCCATGAATGATCACTGAAACCACCACACATGACCTATCAATAGCATCCATGATTGCTATGTGGAAATATCAATGCCACTAGAAGGTTATCATAAGTAGGTATGAGTATCGAGGCTCTACACATGGTTTAGGGAGGAACACAACTCTAATAATTTCATATGATTATAACACAAAGAGAAGATAGAAATCATCCAATTTAAGTAGAGTTTCTTTAAATTCTCCTCATAGATACAATTGCATCTTCTTGATGTGATCTAAGATAAACTCAAAACCATCCCAAGAATAAAAATTGACAACTTGTCCTCAATCCCAATGAAGAGTCTGTAATCACAAGTATTTTTTGGCCTTTTCCAATGAAATAAAGGCCTTCTTATCCCTCTGAAAATTGTTTAGGAAGAGTTGAGAAACCAAAAATCAGGGGATTGTTCACTATATGGAATCTAGACTACCTTTATAGAATAAATATAACTAAGATATAGAATCCTTAATCCATTGGAGATTCATTTCGAATGGCTTAGGGGCTTGGGATCGACACTACCATTATCATATATGAGGGGATAATAATAAGAACCCCTTAGGATACACATTGATTATATGGGAAATGATCATCGAAATAGTCTTAAAAATGAGAAATATGTTCAATATTGTTTCTACCTAAGCCTCCCCAAACTAGTTTTTTCTCTTGATAGTATTTAACACATATTGGGACATGTCAGTTAGCCCCACCTCTTCCCCCATTTTGTGTCTTATTTCTTTGTTTCAATTTGATGACTCAAACCATAGGGACTAAGATGTTGGGAACCCAATTGACAAAAAACTCAAAGAGCCATCCCCAACATTGGTTTGGAAAATTGTATATGCCATAGTTTGACGATAGGGATGGTTGGGTTATGACATTTTATCCTTCTAATGGAAAAATAAATCTCCCATTAAAATGACCAAGTTACGAACTTGGACGAATCGATGAACAATTGAGTACCCATGGACAATTCATCAGATGAAGAGGTAATTGTATTTTTTGTAACTTGTAGGGAGGATGAGAGTATTTTTTAACTTACAAGTAAGTTGTATCCATGTTTTCAAATTATAAGTGAACTTGTGATCGTTAAATAGTAGGGTAATGTAGGGAGGGTCGGGATATAATGCCTCTCTAAACTAACAATTTATTTATTTAAAATAAAAACCAATATTTAAACAAAAATATCTAATACCAATATGTCCAACTTAAGGGAGCTATACTTAGAATTCGGTGCATATTGGTTGGTGTTCAACATATTTATATATAGTTTTTGTTGAGGGGATTCTCTTGTGCTTATTTATCCATTGTAACTTCACTTAGCTTAACTAAAAAAAACTTTCATGAACAAACTTGTTCTCTTAATATCGGTTTAGTGACAAATATTTACAAAAAATATGCCCTTACTCAAGTGTTTTCCCTGTGATGTTTTCGTTCTCTATTAAAGTTTTATCTCATTAGTTAATATTCTTTTAAAACATATAAACACGTTAGCATATGAGTTCTACATTTTATTTGTAACACATAATGCCTTCGATGACCATTAAATTCATGTCTTCACTTCAAATGACACATGGCCATTTGTATAGCAGGTAATGATGTCTTGTACTCATTCTGGCTGGTATTTCGAGCTAGTTTTGGTTTTGGTGAAATTTCTAGAGAGTTCTCCGGTCATTTGGATCTTGAGTTTTGGTTAGAGCCTGAGAGGATGAGCTTTGTAACAAACCAATAATTACACATTTTTTTTTCACTCTACGTATAGGAACTCAAACATTCATGTGTGAAGAACTGCAATTTATAGCTACATAATATTATTGTTTTCCTTTATAATGAAAGTCATCTAAGTGATCCCAAAAACTTAAGTTAGTGTGGCACCTTGCTTACTTAGCCTTAAGGATAACCACTTCCACATCTTTGCAGGTATTCTCCAAGATTGGTTTTCAACTTAGTGTGCATCTTCACACAAGGTGTAAACCAGTGCCCATTTAACATTTACAACGTAAGAAGAATACATTTATTTTATTGTTTATGTTATTACGATGGTTTATACCTTTAAATAACCTCATTAAATTTGAGTCTTACTCTTTAAAGGCATGTATTACTGAACAATTGTTTATAGTTAGAGTTGGAAAGGTCGCTACTCTTGGATGATATTAACCTTGTATTTATCCATAGTTGACTCGGTACCAAACCTCAGTTCTCGGGCATGGTGAAAGGACTAATTAAAAATTTTCTTACTCTAGAGTGCCACGTCTTTACTTATTAGTACTATCTTTAATGTTACTAATTTTCGGGATTAGGAGGGTTTTGGAGCATGCTAGAAGTTCTCTTCTTTCATTCGACCTCATTTCTGAGTGTGACTCAACCAAAGAGGTAAAAGACCTCTGCACCTGGAAGTGTATAAACTTGAACCCTGAAACAACAGCGAGCATGTGGCCGCCAACTCCCTAGAGGAAAGGATGAGGTTATTCTGTGCAGGGTAAGTTTTCTCACGCCCAAGGGTTAAAATACTGTATTTACTCGTAATTTATCTAAGGGTTACAGATTCTAACCTTGAAGTTTTTTCTGTAGGTACCCATGGAGACAAAGGCGGAATTTATGCATAGCTTGGATTGGGGCTTCTCCCAGTAAGCAGAGTACTCCAACTAGCTTGTCTCTAGAGGTCATTGTGTTGACTCTCAGCGTTGCAGTCCTTTGGTGATTTCCCTTCAATACTCTATGGTAAGGGTAGACAAGAAGCTTTACACTTGGGTCCTTTCCTTAGTATAGGTTCCTTTGCTCACCGGCTTTAAGCCGTATGTTAAATACTTAATTTTTGATGGGGTTTCCTTGCCCATGTGTGACTGTAAAAGGAGAATATTGTAATAAAATTCCTACATGTTGAATTCTACTGTTTTGTTTCCAAAACATAGTGTATTAGTTGTTCGGGTGTTTTGAACTATTAAAGGGAGCACAACTCCTTAGTATCTGCAATGTTGTGTAATTAGCATAACGAAACCTACATTTTAATAGACAATTTCTAACTCTTGAATGTCTGAGATGTAAGTTAAATGATAGTTGATGGTGCAGTCAAAAGGGTTTGTAAATATTTATTTTGCAAGGATGACTCTATATTCTCACACTGTAATTGTTAATCATTTAGTGATTGTTGTGTTAGCGCATTGTATTATGTATAATCCGAGTTGTCTCCTTTTTTCTAATAGCTCGGAATGCTATTATTTCTGCGATGCATGTGAATTTCCTTATTTTCCATTACCTCAGGAATTTCTCCATTATCGACAGCCTCAACTTTGTTTGTATGATGAGTTTATCCTATCTTAATGGATTGATGTGTTATATGTTATATATTCTTTTAACCTATTTACATTTAGCAAGATTAGGTTTTTGAGGCTTCACTTTGTTGTTCAGTGGTTTGGATTTTTGTTTTCTTTCGCATTGAATTATGGGTCATTGTTGCAGTAAGTATAGTTGAGGTATATTTCCATAGTTGTTTATGCATCATACTGAAAATAATTTTTGACACTAGAATTTCACTAGATTAATATACAAAATACATATGGTATTCCCTAGTGGACATGAAAATGAATATGTTATTCCCTTTCATGGACATGGCAATCCCATTGAATTTTGGTTGAACTTGAGATTTCTATTTGCCATATTTTGAAAAGGAAAAATAATATCAATATAGAGAATGGTTGATTAAATTACAATGAATATGCATGAATGGATGGTTTTCTGGGTAGGTCTGGTGCCTTTGCTTGCATGCCTTTTGAAGAAATAGTCGGCCCAAGAATGAGAGCAAGATCCTTACAGTGAGAGAAGACATGTACTTATGCATGAATCTCAAAATATGTTTGCTTGGATTGCCTCTAATTTGGTTTTGCATTGGGATTTTTAACATTAGAGACAGATCAATCCAATTTTTATATGCCAAGACGATGGATGAGTTTTGGGCCCATTTACTTTGCTAAAATGGGGAAATTTTGAAATTTTCTATAGAAACTTCGATTAATAGAACTTATGTTGTATTGTGAAAAAAAGTAAAATTAGAATGTATATGATCATATCTTCCCAGGAAGATATGATCCTCGATACGGGCTTGATGCTCCAGGGGTTCCCATTCAATGTTACCCTGGGCCTGAGCCTAGACCTTTCTACCCTCCCATGATGCAAGGAGGAGGTCCGCCAACCATGCCACCTGCTTTGTTGAGATATTGTAACTTCAAAGAATATTATATTTGTACTTTATTATTCCGGAGATGATTCATTCCTCCGTGAAGATCTTATTGTATATCCGGAGATGTTTATTCCTCCGTCGGAATGTGGTAACTCGGGTTATTAGACTTCCCTAGTGGGGGTCGGCCCTAAATGTGTTATGTGGGTCAAAGGGTTATTAGACCACCCTAGAGGGGTCGGCCCAGTCAGTTATAATGGGGTATTTAACCTAATGGTTAAATACGAGCCTACATGTACTTGTGTAAAATACATATCAGGGTAGTGTATAAATAGAGGAGGTGTGTTCCTCATTATACACACATTCACTCACTTGAGGATAGCGCACTTGTGGAGGAGAGGTCTTCTATTGTGGAGGAGGAGATCATGTCTCAGGGTTTCATCTTTGTATATTGCTGGTCATCTATATTGAGGAAGCTTTGCTGGGTTTTCTACCCCATGAGGGTTTCCCAGGATAAATCTATGTCTCTTGTGTTTATGCTATGCTTGTTGTTTCTTCAGTGATCCTGTATATGCTATTATTGTGAAATGGAATGTAATTCTGCTATTTTCTGTCTTAGAATATTGAATCTTAACATGGTATCAGAGCTAACCTGAAGGAAGACAAGGTATGGCACTTACGACACTTGCTTTACTTACGACAATTTGAAGGTTAGGGTTTTACATAGCAAAAACCAGTCATCGTGGAACGTTCGCTATAAATCCATTTTGGCGAAGTTTCAGGGTCTGAAAAGTTTACAGGTCGAAGATAACATCCCCAGGTACCTTGTGTCCAAAGGGAATCCTCAGATTCGTTGTACTTTGTAAGTTATGATCAGTACAAGTTAGGGTTTCTCCCTCTTCCAGATCTCAGTCAAAATCAAGTGACCTTGGAAAAAAGGACATAACTTGGGCTAGGAAGCTCCAAATGAAATTTCGTAAAAAGTGACAGGTATTACACAGACTGTACTATCTCAGGAAACGTTTTTAGAGGCCGAAGGTGAACCAGTGACACGTGGCACACCGTACAAGTTCGCTCTCCTGTTTTATCCCATAAACAGGTCACGTTGCGACACTTGGCATAATTTGGGCTAGGAAGCTCCAAATGAAATTTCGTAAAAAGTGACAGGTAGTTAACAGACTGTACTATCTCAGGAAACTTTTTTATAGGCCGAAGGTGAACCAGTGACACGTGGCACTCCGTACAAGTTCGCTCTCCTGTTTTATCCCATAAACAGGTCACGTTGCGACACTTGGCATAACTCTCTCTCAAAAAATCCAATTGAGGTTAGACCTGTCAGGATGGAAAGATGACAGGTCAGGTTACTGCAGGAAAAAGGTTTCATACCCTGTGGAGCAAAAAGTTCAGAGTTATAGCAGAAACAATCAGGTGCATATTTCTGTCAAAACAGAATTATTTTTGGAGCACCTTTATTCATGGCTTCCGGAATTTAGGGTTTCGGAGAAAGTTAGAATTGTTGGAATCGGAGTCCACGGATGAATGCTACTCAGGAAAATCGAAATTTAGAGACCAATATCAAATTTTCTGGTTGGGTAGAAGACCGGGCTTGATTAAACCCTAGCTCGGGATTTTGATCAGAGAGATGGAAAATTAGGGCTTCAACAAAAGTTGGAATCTTTGAAGTCTGTAACCACGGCTAGAAGCTCCTCAGAAAAATAAGAGTTTAGAGCCTTGGATCGAACCTTTTGATTGAACAGAAAGGTGGGCTTCATCAAACCCTAGTTCGGGTTCCTGTCCAGAAGATCCAGAAGTTTCGAAGGCAATTTTGAGGGGTCAAATTTTGGAGATTTCAAAATTGAAGTATGCTAGTTTGATCAACTTAGCAAGTCACATCCTTCCATCCATTCAGAAGTGTGAAAGTCAAAGATTGAATTTTTAGGGTTTCTCTAGAAAACCCTAATCAAGATCCAGATCAAGTTTCAGGGGGAGTTGAGGCTAAGGCCCTACATAAGAAGACTACAAGAAGTCTCGACAGGTATGACTTAAGAAGGTTCAGGTATGTCTTGAAATCTGATTCTTGATTAAGTTCATAATGTGTTTGTCTTCATATTATTTGGTATTACAATCTTGATTAATGTTAGATTTATCTTATCACCCTAGTAACAGTATGAATGCATGTGAATGATCGAAGACATTCATTGATTAAGGTTATATTATTGTACTAATGCATTATGGTGTTGTGTGAGGTTGATGTTGTCTGCTAACAAGATTCAGGTACATCACGAAAGACAAATCAAGTTCCACATGAAGACAAATACTCATCCATAATCTTTGTTCTACTTACGAGGTATGTATGACTTTGTTATATTATGCTTAACCTATGATACATGCAGGTTCTAGCTCAGGATCTCTAAATCAATGAAGAGATTGTTTAGGTATGTTGCACATAACTAAGCAGGTATACTAATCCAGGTATGTTTTCCCATGTCATGTTAGAATCTTACCTTGTGTTAGGATCCCTTATATAAGTATACTTGGTATGATTGGTTATGCTTATTCATAAAGTTAGTAATCAAGGGTTTATGCATATCATGTCTCTTATCTTGGTTGATTATTTAACTAACTAGATCAAACAAGAATATGCATGAGTAAAGGAAGACTTCCCTGAAACCTTGAATATTATCTATAATCATGATTATACATTTTCAAGATTATTTAGAACTATAATGTTTTGATAGCATTTAGAATATACTAATGAGTGTATGTTTGTGTATGAGATCATGAGTATGACTCTTGAGCATGCACAATGGTACAGAATGAATAGAAGTTCAAAAGACATACAGAAGATCAAGCGGGAGGCAACCACACAAACATAAAAGATAAGTATTTGAGTTGTTATTTGAAATAATAATTGCCTATAATAGGTTGTTTGCATATTTGTATTCCTAGAATATATGATGCTGAGTGTAAACATTCATAGAACATTGAACAGTATACTACTAATATACATATGATTGGTAAGTTGGACAAACATTCCATTGTTGCTTGTCTAGAATGAAACCTCTTTGCTGACATACTGAGAGCTGTGCACACTCTCGATAGTATGTTCTGGTAGAGATGGAAGGCATCTAGATAGCCACTGTATGCATACAGGATATGGGAAGGTGTTGTGCCAAAGTATTGGTCAAATTAGTTGCATAACTATGTAAATGATATCTGTATGCATAATAGGTTATCATGTCAATATGATTTGATGATTATGAAGTATTACTAATCATGTACTTAATTTTGATTTGTAGGAAAAGTCATGAAGAATGATGGACAACGTACAAGTGATGGATGTTCAAACAAGAAGATTTACAAATCAAACAAAATATAGAAGGCTCATGGCTAGAAGATTCTCTTAGAAAGGGGAAGAGAATCATGACAAGATGTTTGCTCCAAGTATGGTGTAATTAAAGAAGAAGTGTGAATCAGGTTCTGTATGGGTACCTAGGATCAATAATCAATTGATGAGCTTAATGATCACCATGAGTGATGTGGATCTCAATCTTTGCTACAAGGCTGAATATGGTTTCTATACACAGATGACTTGGATGCAAGAAGGAACTCACCACAGAGTCCGAATGATATTGAGGCTCATTTTAGTAGACCCATCTAATGAGAGATGGCACAAGATCATTCAATGCAGAGTGTGAATGATGTTCAGTCTCAAAGGGAAAATTGACAGTTTCTTGATAAGCTTGGGATTTACCAAAAGTAAAGTTGTTCCTAACTTTTACCTTAAGGTTATGGATCATACTATTATTGTATTTAGATGATATATTTCTGATAGGGAATGAGAAACGGTTCTTGAAAAGAAAGAAGAAGATGGCTGCAGAAATGAAAAATGAAAGATCTCAGATTGATGCATTACTTCCTAGGTCTGGAAGTATGGCAAGGCTCAGAAGGAATCTTTCTCAACCAGGGAAAGTATGCTGAGAAATATTAAAAGGACTTGATGTGTTGGAATGGCCACTCTCATGAATTCCAACTTGAAGTTCTTAGAAGATGAATCATTAGAGTTAGTGGATATAACTCTGTACAGACAAATTATTGAGTAATTGATGTGTCTAACGAATACTAGGTCAGATATATGCTTTGCTGTGAACACCTTGAGTCAGTATCTAGTGGAAACTAGATGTGTTCACCTAATAAGCTGCAAACCATGTGATAAGGCACCTAAAGGATACGATAGACTTTGATCTATGCTGTCTTGGAGATCATGACTTCAGATGGCTAATCAGATGTTGATTAGGTAGAAAGTGTATCAGACAGGAAGAACACATCGAGAGGATGTTATTGTCTGGGATTAGCCATGATCTCGTGGTTTAGCTGAAAGCAGTCTAGTGTGGCTCTCAGCACAAGCGGAATATATGGCTGCTTACTCTGCTAGTTGTGAAGAAGTTTGGCTTCAGGATTGTTTGACTTAGAGATAGAACCAACGGTGATCCTATGTGACAAATAGATTTGTATCAAGATGACATAGAATCTAGTGTTCCATGATAAGTCAAAGAACATAGGGATCTAACAAGATATGACGCAGAAAGGAACTATAAAGTTTGAATTTGTAACAGGTTACCGATGTACTAACCAAACCTCTGTCTCGAGTGAAATTTGAATACTTCCGAGACAAGCTTGGTGTAGCTCAAAAGGACCCTCCTCGAAAGGGGGAGTAGTATAGTCACTGATGATGAGGTTGTCTCATCGAACAACAAGGTCGATGATGAGGTAACCTGTTCTCTACACCTAGATACTTAGAAATATTTAGATTTAGGACTCTTATGCTTAGAATACTTAGTTTTACTTATACATGCTTTTGATGATAGATGTATTTGTGAGAATACATGCTTTTGATGATAAGATGTATTGGTAAGAATACATACTTTTGATGACACATGTATTGATTAATGTACTTGTATGGTTGAGGATACTTGTACTTGTATTGATGAGAATACATGTGGGGATTGTATCATCCTTGAACACATGTTCTAAAGTGAGCCGTAGACATGTGTCTCCGAGAAAGAAGAGGGATTGTATCATCCCTGGACTTCGGTCCCTGAATTGATCCGTAGACGTGAGGTCTCCGAGAATGAAGTCCTTAGTGGACAGTTGAGGGGATTGGATCATCCCTGGACTTTCAGTCCTAAAGAGAGCTGTAGATGTGAGGTCTCCGAGAATGAAGTCCTTAGTGGACAGTTGAGGGGATTGGATCATCCCTGGACTTTCAGTCCTAAAGAGAGCCGTAGACGTGAGGTCTCCGAGAATGAAGTCCTTAGTGGACAATTGAGGGGATTGGATCATCCCTGGACTTTCAGTCCTAAAGAGAGCCGTAGACTTGAGGTCTCCGAGAATGAAGTCCTTAGTGGATAGTTGAGGGGATTGGATCATCCCTGGAATTTCAGTCCTAAAGAGAGCCGTAGACGTATGGTCTCCGAGAAGTGGGGATTGTATCATCCCCGGACTTCGGTCCCTGAATTGATCCGTAGACGTGTGGTCTCCGAGAAGTGGGGATTGTATCATCCCTGGACATCGGTCCCTGAATTGATCCGTAGACGTGTGGTCTCCGAGAAGTGGGGATTGTATCATCCCCGGACTTCGGTCCCTGAATTGATCCGTAGACGTGTGGTCTCCGAGAAGTGGGGATTGTATCATCCCCGGACTTCGGTCCCTGAATTGATCCGTAGACGTGTGGTCTCCGAGAAGTGGGGATTGTATCATCCCCGGACTTCGGTCCCTGAATTGATCCGTAGACGTGTGATCTCTGAGAAGTGGGGATTGTATCATCCCCGGACTTTGGTCCCTGAATTGATCCGTAGATGAATGGTCTCCGAGAAAGTGATTTTTTTTAATTATGATATGGTTACTTGTATCGGTATGGATACTTGTATTGATGATGTGGTTACTTGTATCGGTATGGATACTTGTATTGATGATGTGGTTAATTGTATCAGTAGGATACTTGTATTGATGATGTGGTTACTTGTATCGATAGGATACTTGTATTGATGATGTGATTACTTGTATCAGTATGGATACTTGTATTGATGATATGTATACTTGTATTGGCATGAATACTTGTACTAATGATGTGGATACTTGTATTGTTATGGATACCTGTATTGATGATGATGTTGATGATCGTGTGATGATGATGCTGATGATCGTGTGATGACGATGTTGATGATCGTGAGATGACGATGCTGATGATCGTGTGATGACGATGCTGATGATCGTGTGACGACGATGCTGATGATCGTGTGATGATGATGTTGATGATCGTGAGATGACGATGCTGATGATCATGTGATGACGATGCTGATGATCGTGTGATGACGATGTTGATGATTGTGTGATGACGATGCTGATGATCGTGTGATGACGATGCTGATGATCGTGAGATGACGATGCTGATGATCGTGTGATGACGATGCTGATGATCGTGTGATGACGATGCTGATGATCGTGAGATGATGATGCTGATGACCGTGTATCGTGAGGATCCAGATGATGATATTGTTGTAGATGTTCAAGTGCTACAGAAGATAAAGACTCAATACTGAAGATGTCGATGTTCCAGTATTGAAGATGTTCCAGTAACTGCTTGAGTTACTAATGATGTTGAGAAAGCTTCCAATGATTTATAGATGTATCATGTATGATGTTGATGACTCCTTGCTCGGGCAGATGCTGTTATAATATCCTTCTCGTTAAGGGGGAGTGTTGAGATATTGTAACTTCAAAGAATATTATATTTGTACTTTATTATTCCGGAGATGATTCATTCCTCCGTGAAGATCTTATTGTATATCCGGAGATGTTTATTCCTCCGTCGGAATGTGGTAACTCGGGTTATTAGACTTCCCTAGTGGGGGTCGGCCCTAAATGTGTTATGTGGGTCAAAGGGTAGACCACCCTAGAGGGGTCGGCCCAGTCAATTATAATGGGGTATTTAACCTAATGGTTAAATACGAGCCTACATGTACTTGTGTAAAATACATATCAGAGTAGTGTATAAATAGAGGAGGTGTGTTCCTCATTATACACACATTCACTCACTTGAGGATAGCGCACTTGTGGAGGAGAGGTCTTCTATTGTGGAGGAGGAGATCATGTCTCAGGGTTTCATCTTTGTATATTGCTGGTCATCTATATTGAGGAAGCTTTGCTGGGTTTTCTACCCCATGAGGGTTTCCCAGGATAAATCTCTGTCTCTTGTGTTTATGCTATGCTTGTTGTTTCTTCAGTGATCCTGTATATGCTATTATTGTGAAATGGAATGTAATGCTGCTATTTTCTTTCTTAGCATATTGAATCTTAACATGCTTTTCTAAGTGGAAAACAACATAATTTTGGCTACGGGCCTCCTCCCACAATACTTCCACATGTATCTCCCATGTCACCCGGGTTTCATCCAGTTTCAATGCAATCTATACTGAATCATGGAAAGCACTACTACCAGAGATCACCTTAGCCTAGCAACTTTCGGGATATGGTCCTAAGTTGGCCAGGGATTAAATTATTTTCTCAGGTATTACCTGAATGCATTAAGGGCTAAGGCATAATGTGTAAGAAATAGAAATCTATGTGTAAGACATAATGTGATGCCCTAATTGAACTGTTTGGGGTAGTGTAAGGAAGATATGCCATATTTTATTTTCAATGCTCGTGAGTCTTTGCCTTCTAATGATTGAAATTTTTGAACTGGTGAAGAAATAACAAAACAAAAAGCATGCCTACCATCTAACCATTGGAAAAAATAGGCCAAAAAATTAGTAAATGCTAATTGGTTCTCAAAATTGATTTTTGGCTTACTTGGAAATTGAACTAAATAATTTGATCTACAAACTAGGTAATAGTTCTCTCAGGGTATTTGATTTCATGAAAATCTGTTTCTTTTTAATGACATACTATCTGATTTTTTGCATATATCCATATAGAGTTCTCTCAAGGTATTTGATTTCATGAAAATCTATTGCTCTTTAATGCCATACTATTAGATTTTCCGCATCTAGCCATATATAGCAGGGCTCGAGTCCCAAAGAAGGTTGCCTATGTGCTTCACTGGATATTTCATTTTATAATATATATATTGAAGCTCAAATTGTTAGCGATTTCATCCCTCTCCCCACCTCTCCGCACTTGAAAACAAAGCAACAGAAGAAGGAAGAAGGGCACATATTATTGGAGAATAATTCTTTAATTATCCTTAGTGAAGTACATAATAAATTACCATTATACCAATCAATAAATATCGAAGGATTTATCGAATCAGTTCCCATTGAAAGATGGTGAGTTAGTTCATATAAGGTTTATGAGTGGTTGTAGTTGTCAGATCCATGCAACTCTACTACTAACGAGTCGAGTAACAAATCCCTCTTGTTCTGTTCTTCAATTTTGACTCTAGGAGTACCAATGGGACCATAAGGTGGAGCCCTCAACCTCTTAAAGTACACTATCTAGATACAAAATATAGGTTAAGGTTCTTTGTGCCTTGGCAAATACCTAATACTATCACAACCATTTAACTTGTGCCACGATCATAAGTTAAGTGTCACGGTAGTTGCACGAACTGAATTGCTTCTTATCCGTGCATCAACTATGAGTTATCCATACATAGGTAGAATTTTTTATTTTTTTTTATTTTTATAATTGTTTATTTCGAATTTGGAACAAGGGCCATAAAATCAATCTAGCTCGTGCAATCTAGGAAAAGCATACACTAGTCCACCCCAAATTCTAAAATATAAACACATATCAATGTAATAAATGAATGTGTAGTATTTTTCCTTGTCTAAGACACATTATGTTTAATAGAGATTTTATCCATTCTTCATGTTAAACTTCATCTGGCATAAATGAATGTGTATTAATGTGTAGTATTTTTTCCTTTTTAGACACATTGCGTTTAGCAGAGATTTTATCATTTCTTCATGTTAAACTTCATATGGAATGAAGCCCCAGTTTAGCTCAGCGTTATTGAAACTTTTGATATTTCTTATGTTTAGAGCAAGGTAGTGCTTGCACTCTCTTAGCGATAGACAAAACCGCATAGCCTTTTCTATTATAATAACAACAAGGGATTATGGTGCTTTTTTTCTGTCATCATTTAAGCCATTAATCCATGGGTTGTGCACTGATATCAAAATGAACTGATATCTCTTTTAGTTCATTTAAGTCAAAACCGCATAGCCTTTTCTATTATAATAGCAACAGGGGATTATGGTGCTTTTTTTTGTCGTCATTTAAGTCATTAATCCATGGTTTGTGCACTGATATCAAAATGAATTGATATCTCTTTTAGTTCTTTCAGTAAATTAGGTTTTCTTATTTGGCTGAATTACACATGTAGCGAAATTTCCCCTATATACTAAAGTGTTCTTGCAAAGAAGAGAAGGGAATAGTTACCATCAATGAAATCCCTTATTTAAAAAAAACAAAAGGATTGTACAATGAGATAAAAAAATTCCAAACTCCCCTAGCTATATCTATAGGCAGGATATTATACAGGGCTTTCTAGAAAACTAAGTCGATTACAACTATTCAATGCATAATCCAAATTACAAGTTGCATGCAATCCTGTTAATGTATACATCGTTCTTTTATTGATTGGGAGTTTTAACTGGTAGCTTGTTGGAGTATGAATTGTCCATATGATCAATTATCATCAGTGGATTGATATATTACTATTAGTGTGATAGTGCCAATCAGCTTCCCATGTGTGAAGTACCTTTTTTGGCATCTGCATCTCTTATATAATCAATTTCATTCCTCGTGTTGGAATTCCTTTTGACTACAATCAACTAAATCTATCTCTTTGAGATCCTTTTCCCATGAGTAATGTACATTGACCTGTTGGAGTGACTGTGCCTATCAACTTCTTATATCTTAATCTGAAGTACCTGTTTTGGCATCTGGATATCTTATATATTCTATTTCATTTCTCACATTTAAATTCCTTTTGGATGCTATCAATTGATACTTTAATCTCTTTGAGCTTCTTTTTGCATATGCAATCTCCTTTGTTCATATGGTGAATTTCAATCTTAAAGTGTCAAACTGCTTTGTTGAGGGGTTATTTTGTCAGTTGAGTTGGTGTACCTATTTGTGCAAGCTTCTAACAACATCTTAGAAAGTCATGGGTAGTGTTTATAGTTTTTTCATTGTTGTAGCTTCATAAATAGGGAGTAGTAACATAGATTTATTAGGGGAATGGATTAAGAATGGTGAAATATTCTTAGAATACCAACCTCCTTTATAGCGATGACACTGGCTAGCCTCTCCAGTTTCAAATTGATTTTTTTTTAGGCATGTCGAAAGCTAACTGACTCAACCTTCGTTGACCTATCTGATGTGGGTGAATGTCCTTTGCATAAAGTGAGGAGATTGGACAATGGCTATCCTATCCAATTTCAAATTCAAATTTCTTGAGACATGTACAAAGCTAATTGACTCAGACTTCCTTAACTTGTCTAATGTAAGTCCAAGTCTTTTTAGATGTTATTTATTCTCTAACGTCTTAAACACTAAGATTGAATTGAATTCACCTCTTTGATTGGATTGTTTATTGTTCACAATAGTTATATATATTCAATTTTGGTATTCAATCCTAAATTAAGAATTATGATTTTGGAAAGCTTCTTGTTCCTAATAACAAAAATATCCTCCTAATCTTTTATGAAAAATGGGTGTGCTCAAGACCAATGTCATTTGCTAATTCAAACACACAAATCCTCTCTGAAAGGGTAAATTTATTTGCTTCAATGTTTCTTATATTTAAACAGGATGTCCATCTTAAAGGTCACTCTATTAATCTCTTTTCTAGGCCGTACTACACTTGTTTCCATACTGAAATGCACATGTTACGGCCCCTATTCTAGATTTTCCTACAAGTTAGGATCAAAGTTAGTATTCATGTATTGTTTAAGCATTAGATACTAGCACATGCACTTAACTTGTGGTCGGTGAACATCGAGAGATCACAAGTTGAATGCCACTAATAATCCATATGTTACTTGTTCTTCATGCATAGTTGTAATAACCCGTTGTCTATGCCTCAACTACATGTTATCACTCGCCTTCTTCTAGTTCAATGTGTTGTCTGTCACAAATCCCACTATCATGCATTAGTTAAGACGTCGGATGTATGTATTACATATTTATCATAATTATGCCATTCGTCATCAAAATGTTTACTTTTAAATAAAGCAATGGTCGAAGACTTGAAGTCCCCTTTATTATGTCCTTACAGGCTCATGACACTGTTATCTTTACTTGTGTAGCTTGGATTATGTTCCAGCTACTACATCCTTCTTATTTCAGCAGAATAAACAACACTGATAGTAACCTTCATTCAGCAGTTCCGTACAATAGTAATGAGGGATCGGGTTAATTTATGGAGGGAGAGATAGGGGGTGTATGCATGCCTAAAGCATGCACCTGCATACATGTGTCATCCTCAGTTCATTTCCAGTTTAGATGTCTTTCTTTTCATGAAAAACATTTTATATTCAATATTTTGAGATGAAATCAGAATATACATCCAACTCTCTTTTTGTGGCCCAATAATAGTCAGTCTTGTGACTGATCCAACCAGTTGTCTCTGTATTTTCATATAACTACCTATTATGGACATGATATAGGTTCCTTATAGACATAATCCAAGGAGTCTACTAGAACGAATTGTAGAACAAATATATTTCAACAATAGTAACCTGGGATCCTCTGCTGAATTCATAGTTGGACAAGAACCCTTCCTGCATTTGCAAAGCTTTTTTGGATAAGCAATCAACATTGTTATTAAACTCTCTATAAACATGTGAGAAAGAGAGTTCTTCAAATCTTCCCTTTAATTCCAGCACCTAATTCATGACATGTTCTAGTACCAAGTTATCCAATCTGCATTTGTTATTTTTCCAATCCACTATTCGTTTGGAGTCTCCAAATATTTGAAGATTCTTCACACCTTTCTTAGAAGCTGTCTTCAGGGGGAGCCACATAGCAATCATCTCTGCGCTTATTATTAATGCCTCGTCTGACAACCAACTTTAAAAGAAAATGATGTCTGATCAAGGAATAGCATAGCATTAGCCCCATACATCCCAGGTCACCTCAGCATGCCTCATCAAAGAATCCCTAGGCTTCGCCATAATCAATTTTAGGTTCCTCAAGGGATCTTAGTGGCTTAACCTTTATTGATTTTTAGTTGCTCTCAAAAGCACATATGATTTTATGAGCAACTTGAGCTGTACTCAACTTGACATATTGAAAAATCATATTATTACAGGATAACCAAATCTTACAAACCCCAGGGCAAGGAAGAGCCCTGAATTGTTTTACAGTCTTGTCTGCTACCCAAGAGAAAACATTCCACCAATGAACACAACATCATTCATCAATCACCAAAGTCTCTGAGCAATTATTCCCTCCATTGGATATTTTTCTTGAGTTGGTTTGGGATTTCTTGGTGTAATATGACGTTGCAATTTTGCAGCAGGCCCTAAATTTTCAATTCTAGAGGAAAAAAGACCACGTTTTGTGTCTACTGTCCACAACTAGGCATCCACTAATTCTGCAAGAACAAGGGACCCCAAATGAGGTGCAGCTGAAACTAATCATGTCCATACAAACACCAATATTTCCATTGCTTCAAATGTTGAAATATAAGCTGGACACAAACACTGTAAATGTAGTAGGTGCGAAAAGCTTTCCATCTTCATCTTTGAATCAGTGCTCTAAAATACCAACAAATGTGTTTTAGGCTATAATGTCAGTGCTTCTTGGTCAGTTGATGGATACGTTAATGACAGGAGGCTGATCATGGGTTAAATTGACATCAGAAAGGATGGTTATATTTCTTTGCATGTCATCTGCAACTTACCCGTCATTTTGTTTCTACAGGTGTTGGTAGGCGGTTTGGTAAAGTGCTATCACAGCATCTCCGATGCTGTGACAAGGCAGAAGATGGCGTGAAAGGCGACGAGCGGAAGATTATGTTATGCATTTGTGGGTCAATGTACCGTGGATTGCGGGTTTTGGGTCATTTGGACCACATATTATGTACTGTTGAGTCAGTTATGTTGATGTATATGTAACTTCAGAATGTATTTCATATATGTATATTGTACTCCTATAGAGATGGTATTATTCCTCTATACGGAAGTGTTTGTCATTTATATTGTAAGTGTCGTAACTTATACTTGATGGGTTATTAGACCACCTTGTTGGGGTCGGCCCTGTATAAGTCATGTGGGTCGAAGGGTTATTAGACCACCCTATTGGGGGTCAGTCATGTGGGTCAAAGGGTTATTAGACCACCCTATTGGGTGTCGGCCTAGTCAACATTATGTTATGTGGTTAAGTTAAGGCCGACCTAGTAAAGGTTATTAGGCAAGTCAAGTCAAGTATAAATAGAGTGTGGGAGGCACTCTATTTGATCATTCACTTTCTCTCTCACACACTCATTGGAGAGTGGCGCACTTGTGGAGGAGGAGAAGCTGCTGCTAGGAGATGTCTATCTCTTATGCTTGGGTTGTATCATTGCTCTATCTATCTCTGAGGAAGTTATTGGGGTTTTTCACCTTTATGGTTTCCCCCAAGTAAACTATGTGTCTCTTGTGTGCTTGCATTATTGTGTCCATTATTGATATGCTGTAGATATGTTGTACATGTTGTTCTCTCAATTAAGATCCTAGATCATATTGAAGTAAATTCTGAAAAACTAACATGGTATCAGAGCTAGCCTGAAAGAATACATGGTATGGCATGTATGACACTTGTTGCACTTACGATGCTAGGGCTTGATATAGAAAAAACCAGTCATCGTAGAACTTTCGCTATAAATCCATTTTGGAAAATTTTTTGGATCTGAAAATTTTACAGGTCGAATATCAGATCCCCATGTACCTTGTGTCCAAAGGAAAACTTCTAATTCGTTGGAATTTTTGTTTTATGATTTGTACAATCTAGGGTTTCTGCCTCTTCTAGATCTGAGTCATAAACAGGTGACCTAGGCAAAAAGGTCATAACTTGGGCTAGGAAGCTCCAAATGAAATTTTGTAAAATGTGACAGGTAGTGCAAGGACTGTAATTTCTCACGTAACTTTTTCAGAGGCCGAAATGGAACCAGTGACACGTGGCACGCCGTACAAGTTTGCTCTCTTGTTTTATCCCATAAACAAGTCACGTTGCGACACTTGGCATAACTCTCTCTCAAAGATTCCAATTGAGGTCAGACCACAGGTAGAATTTTTAGACCCTGTGGATTGGAAAGTTTCGAGTTACAATAGAAACAATCAGGTACATATTTCTGTCAAAACAAAATTATTTTTGAGCACCTTCATTCATGGCTTCGGGAATTTAGGGTTTCGGAGAAAGATGGAATTTTTTGTAATCAGAGACCATGGTTGAATGCTACTCATCAAAATCGAAATTTAGAGACCAAGATCAGAATTTTTGGTTGGGCAGAAGGCCGGGCTTGATCAGACCCTAGTTCGAGACTTTGATTGGAAAAGTAGAAAATTAGGGCTTCTGCAAAAATGGGAATTTTTGAAATCTGTGACCACGGCTGGAAACTCCTTAGAAAAATAGAAGCGTAGAGCTTTGGATCGAACCTTTTGATTGGGAAGAAGGGTGGGCTTTATCAAACCCTAGTTTGGGATCCTGTCCAGAAGATTCGGAAGTTTCAAAGGAAATTTTGAGGGGTGAAACTTTGCAGTTTTCAAATTCTGAGTATACCGGCTTGATCAGCTCATCAAGGTGCATCGTTCTATCCTTTCAGAAGTTTGAAATTCAAAGTTTGAATTTTTAGGGTTTTCCTAACAAACCCTAATCCAACTCCAAATCCAGTTTCTGCAAATCAAGTGGATTGGGTTAATCCTAGAAGAGAATGGATTGGTCACCTACATAAGTGAAGAAGTTCCAGTTTCAGAGGGAGATAAGGCTAAGGCCTTACATAAGAAGATTACAAGCAATCTCGACAGGTATGACTTATCCAGGTATGTTTTGAGATTTGTTCATGATTAAGTTTATGGTATGTTTGTCTTCATTAAGGTTAGTACAATCTTGATTAACTTTAGACTTGTCGTATCACCTTAATAAAATTATGAATGCACGATAGAAGATATTCATTGATTAGGGTTTTGACACTTACAATTGTACTAATGCATTGTGGTGTTGTATGATGTTGATGTTGTCCGCTAACATGAAAGGTACATCAAGAAAGACAAATCATGTTCTAGTTCAAGAACATATGACCATGGTGACATGAAGACAAAGGTTCATCCATTTCCATGGATCACATAGAAGATCTACTTACGAAGTATGTATATCTTGGTTCTATAATGGTTAACCTATGAGATATGCAGGTTACTAACACAAGTCACTTAAGAGAACAAGAAGACATCATGTGGGTATGTTAGACAATAACCATATAACATATTAATCTAGGTATGTTTTTCCTATATCAAGTTAGAATCCTACCTTGTGTTAGAATCTCTTATATAAGTATACATGGCAAGATTGATAATGATTATTCATTGAAGTTAGTAATCATGGGTTTAGGCATATTATGCTTCTTACTTTGATTGATGATATGACTAACCAGAAGAATCCTATGGTCAATAAGAATATGCATGAGTAAAATAATTATTCCATGAAACCTTGAATACTAATGCTTATTATCTGTGTTTGAAATGATCATGACTATGCATGTTTAAGATTATGTTGTTTTAGTATCTATACTAATGAATGTATGATTATGTATGAGATCTTGAGGATGGCACAGTCATGACACTAGTGCACACTTAAGCATGCATAGTGATCGAGGATGGATATAAGTTCAACGACAGGTAATCCAGGAAGCAAATATCAAGAGGGAGCACACTCCAGTAGTTCCTACAAGGAAGCAACAGTTGAGAGGGAGTCCACTCAACAAACAAACAAAGATAAGTATTTGAATTGTCATTTCTTGTATATTTGATTGTTTAAATAATATTGTTTAATGACGTATATACTAGACTTAGGTTGTGTATTATGCATATTAGAATAATTGCATTAATAAATAGTATACTACTAATATGCATGTATTGGGTAAGTGGCCTATGGAACTGTACAACATTCCATTGCTACTTATCTAGAATGAAACCTCTTTGCTGACATGTTGGGAGTTGTGCACACTCTTAACAATGTTCTGGTAGAGATTGGAAGGCATCTAGAAAGTTACGGGATATGGATAAATGTTGTATTGAAGCATTGGCTAAAATAATTGCATGACTGTATGACATATTTCTTTACATGTAAGAATTTCTTCTAAAAACTATGAGATGTTTCTAATCATGCGATTTAACTTGTTTTGTAGGAAAGATCATATACCATCACCTACAAAAAGAAGGACTACAAAATTTGTTCCTGCAACGAAGTTCAAACTATCTATTGAAGATATTGAAGATTCTGAAGTTCCCAAGATATGGGATACAGTAAAAGGATGCAATGGTCGAGAAGTACCAATCGATCATGTTTGGGATGTGCTCCCAAGACCTGAAGGGAAGTTTGTTGTGACTTCCAAGTGGATCTATAAGATCAAGCATGCTACAGATGGTAGCATAGAAGAATACAAAGCGAGGTTTGTAGCTCGTGGCTGATTATGTAGAGACTTTTGCATCTGTAGCCAGATACACTTCCATTAGATCAGTACTTGCTCTGGTTGCAGTGATGAAGTGGAAGATTCACCAGATGGATGTCAAGACTGCTTTCTTGAATGGTGTAGTCAAGGAGGAAGTGTATGAGGATAAACCACTTGGTTTTGAGACACATGACAAGAATTCATATGTGTGCAGGTTGAAGAAAGTCGTGTATGGCTTGAAGCAAGCTCCTAGGACTTGGTATGGTAGGATAGACAGCTTTCTATCCAGTTTGGGCTTTACCAAGAGTAAAGCGGATTCCAACCTTTACTACGAGGTTGAGGAAGGAAATCCAGTGATACTACGTTCTATGTGGATGACCTGTTTGTTATAGGTGAGGATAGATTGATTGCCGACACACAATGGAAGCTTGCTACCAATTTCGAGATGAAGGACTTGGGGATGATGCACTCTTTTCTAGGAATGGAGGTGTGGCAAAGTGCAGATGGGATCTTCCTTGGACAAGGGAAGTATGCAGTAGAGATCCTGAAGAGGTTTGGGATGATGGACTGCAAGGCCATGGCCACACCTTGGCAACGAACCTGAACCTTCTGTGTGATGCTTCATCTAATCCGGTTGATGTCATAGTGTATCCTCGGATGATTGGGTCCTTGATGTACCTGATGAACATGAGACCAGATATTTGCTCTGCGGTGAACACATTGAGACAGTTCCTGACGCATCCAAGGAGTGTTGACCTGGTTGGTGTAAAGCATATTCTGAGGTACCTGAAGGGTACAATTGATTATGGGCTCAAGTATGATGCGAATCAAAAGTTTAACCTGCAGAGTTATGTTGATTCAGATTGGGCAAGCAGTGCTGCAGATAGGAAGAGCACTTCTGGGTGTTGCTTCAGTATGGGATCAGGTGTGATCTCTTGGTTTAGCAGGAAGCAATCTTGCGTAGCACTGAGTATAGTTGAAGCAGAGTATGTTGCAGCTTGTTCAGCTAGTTGTGAGGCAGTATGGCTTTGGAAGCTACTGTTTGAGTTATTTGATCTCCCGTTGGAGGCTACTGGTATCTTTTGTGACAACCAGAGTTGTGTGAAGCTGTATGAGAACCCGGTGTTCCACGACAGGTCGAAACACATTGAGATCAAATATCACTATATCAGGGATATGGTGTAGAGAGGATCAGTGAAGCTTCTGTATGTTGCGACGGATGAGCAGATTGCAGATGTGCTTACGAAGCCACTACCCACAGTGAAGTTCGATTAATTCAAAGAGAGGCTTGGTGTTCTTCAGATCGATGACACTTCGAGGAAGAAGTGATGGAGACATTTGCTGAAGCCATTCCAAGCATGTTGGAAGGAGGATCCTTCACATGGTTGTGGATGTAAGTGTTGGATGATGAACATCAGGACGATGCTCCAGTTACTGCTCTGTATATCTATGTATGCATCATGTTGGATGCTGGATATGATCAGTTCGATCATTTATGTATGTATGCATCATGTTGGATGTTGGATATGATCAGTTGGATCATTTATGTATGTATGCATCATGTTGGATGTTGGATATGATCAGGTAGATCATGTATGTTGATATGTATCAGGTATGATCAGGTGGATACATTGTATGATCAAGTAGATCATGTATGATGATATGTATCAGGAAGATACTGTGTATGCATCAGGTGGATGCATTGTATGATCAGGATGATCATGGATGATGAGCTTCAGGATGTTGCTCCAGATGACATGTGTCAGTACGATGCAGTGATGATGATCAGGATGATCATGTGTACATCAGGATGATGTATGGTGAGTATCAGGTTGATACTCTGTGGCTTTGGATAGGTTGTGCAGATAAGCATATAATAGCGCCCTGGGAGGTTTGCAGATTCTCTTGCTAGGTTTTGCTGCTGGCATATAATAGCTCCCTGGGAGATCTGGCAAATGCTCTTTCAAGGTTTTGCTTTGGGAGGACATATAATAGCGCCTTGGGAGGTTTGCAGATTCTCTTGCTAGGTTTTGTCACTGGCATATAATAGCTCCCTGGGAGATCTGGAAAACGCCCTTTCGCGGTTTTGTCCTATGGAATGTAAGTAGACCTGGGAGATCTGGATAGGATGAAAAAGGCCTCAGATGCTCTTTCGAGGCATTTCCATGACCAAATGTAATAAGTCCTGGAGATCTGGACAGGATGAAAAAGGCCTCAGATGCTCTTTAGGGTTCTTGCTTGACAAGACACTCTTTTAAGGTTTTGTGGTGGGGGTCACATGTAATAAGTCCTGGAGATATGGACAGGATGAAAAAGGCCTCAGATGCTCTTTAGGGTTCTTGCTAGTAAAGAAACGCTTTTAAGGTTTTGTGACAGTCACATGTAATGTGCTCCTGGGAGATCCGACAGGTAGAGCTATGTGCTCGTAACAGCCTGGGATGCTACAGCCAGGTTTTCTGACGCACATAATAAGTCCTGAGGATTCCACAGTATGGCCAGTGATGATGAAGACCTGCATATGGTGGGCCTACATCTAGTATGAAAAAGGACTGGCTCTATAGAACTTCCTATGACGAGTAGATTTAGAGATTGATTGAGATAGCAATAGCAATGACGATGACGATGATTCGAGGATGATGATTCGCTGATGATGATCTAGAGAAGAAGACTTGTGCTAGCAAATCTGTTTCGAGAAATACCTTCCTGGTTAAGAGGGAGTGCTGATGTATATGTAACTTAGGAATGTATTTCATATATGTATATTGTACTCCTATAGAGAGGGTAGTATTCCTCTATACGGAAGTGTTTGATATTTATATTGTAAGTGTCGTAACTTATACTTGATGGGTTATTAGACCACCTTGTTGGGGTCAGCCCTGTATAAGTCATGTGGGTCAAAGGGTTATTAGACCACCCTATTGGGGGTCAGTCATGTGGGTCAAAGGGTTATTAGACCACCCTATTGGGTGTCGGCCCAGTCAACATTATGTTATGTGGTTAAGTTAAGGCCAACCTAGTAAAGGTTATTAGGAAAGTCAAGTCAAGTATAAATAGAGCGCGGGAGGCACTCTATTTGATCATTCACTTTCTCTCTCACACACTCATTGGAGAGTGGTGCACTTGTGGAGTAGGAGAAGCTGCTGCTAGGAGATGTCTATCTCTTATGCTTGGGTCGTATCATTGCTCTATCTATCTCTGAGGAAGTTATTGGGGTTTTTCACCTTTATGGTTTTCCCCAAGTAAACTCTGTGTCTCTTGTGTGCTTGCATTATTGTGCAATGATTGATATGCTGTAGATATGCTGTACATGTTGTTCTCTCAGTTAAGATCCTAGATCAGATTGAAGTAAATTCTGAAAAACTAACAAGTTATACCGCAGAATGCGGGCTTTTGGTCGTTTTTCGATAAGTCAGTTAGATATTGAGTCATTTGTCCATAATGTCGGTTAACAAGTTGTTAGAAAGTGGACAAGAATTGTAAGGTGGAAGCCTATATATAGATAAGAATTGTAAGTGTAGAGGATCATCGAATGCTGGAGATATTATGCGAAGCTCTGATATTGGTTGTATGTTTTTCGGTTATGTTTTGATGTCAAGAGGCATTGTGGAGATCTAGTTTTTGCAGAGACATTGTATCTGGGTCGATAATGATAATATGATGAATCTATTTTGGTACAATCTCTGTGTTCAATCTTTTTAGTTATGGTAATGCGATGTTTCACTATACAAATAATGTCATGCTTCTTTGATGCGATACTTGCTTTACAATTACTGTTGTTGCAATGATGAATGTCTTGGTTGAATATTGCTTTAATACTATGTTCAATGCTTAAAGATCTTTGTCCTAGTGTTGCAATAAGTTTAAGTACCATAGCCGCAACCATCCTCCTTCATTCGGCGGAAACATGGTTCCGTCTGCTCTTCCTAGACGCCTCGGGTGAGACCTCATCTGCTCTGCAGGTGTTGCTGGGCGGGATAAACCCTCTCTAGGCCGGTGCTCAGGAAGACTACGGTATGTGTCGACAGTAAGTGGAACCCTTGTCGACTACCATCGTGCTATCATCAAATCCTCATTGCCAAAGAGATGATAGCTGTGTGGGTGGCCAGGAGATGATATCGCAAGTGCTTGAAGGTGTGGGTGGCCAGGAGATGTACTCCTTCACAGACGGGTTCTCTGGCTATCATCAAATCCGCATTGCCAAAGAAGATTGCCATAAGACAACTTTCATTACTGAATGGGGCTGCTTTCAATACACTGTAATGTCGTTTGGTTTGAAGAACGCACCTGCGATATTTTCGCGGGTTGTCATTGCTGCATTCAAAGACTTCATTCAGAAATTTTTACAGTTATACATGGACGATTGGACGGTCTATGGTTTGGTTTGTGATCTTCTGGCGAATCTGCGATTGATGTTGGAGCGATGCCAGCAGCATCAGATATCGTTGAACTTAAAGAAGTGTATCTTTTGTGCACCATTTGGCATACTATTGGGTCATATTGTGTGTAAGCAAGGATTGTTGGTCGACCCAGCAAGATTGCGCTTATTCTGAGTTTGACACCGTCAACGACTGTTAAGCAGTTACGGGCGACGCTGGGACACATGGGGTATTATCGCAAGTTCATCAGGGGTTATACTGCGATTACTGCCCCTATGGAGAAACTGCTGAAGAAGGATGTGTTATTTCAGTGGACCTCGGAATGTCATGACAGCTTTGAAACACTGAAAGCGAAGATGGCGTTGACACCGATATTGGTATTTCCGGACTGGAGTAACGAATTCCATGTCCATGTTGATGCCTCATCAATTGCGTTGGGCATCATATTGGCTCAACCAGGAGAAGGAGACCTTGATCATCCTATTGATTTTGCAAGTCGGAAGCTGTCCTCTACCGAAAAGAATTACACTACTACTGATAGGGAAGGTCTGGAAATGGTCTATGCACTGCAAAAGTTCAGACACTATTTGTTGGGTGGGCACTTTAAAATGTTCACCGACCATTCCGCGTTGAAATACCTAGTCAATAAGCCTGTGTTGGGGGGGAAGATATGTCGCTGGCTACTTCTTTTTCAGGAGTTTGATTTTGAAGTCGTTGTGAAGCCAGGTCGGTTGAATGCCGGTCCTGATCATCTCTCACGGATTGATACAGGAGAGGAGCCGACCAACATTGAAGATGGTTTACCAGATGCTCAGCTGTTTCGGATTGAGGTTGAAGATGGATACTTTGCGGAATTCATTTAGTTTCTGACAACAGGTACTACACCATACAAGTTCACCACCAGTAAGAAGAAGTAGTTGGTAGTCAAGGGTGCAGACTTTCAGTTAATCGTGGGAGAGTTATACAAAATGGGTGCTGATGAGATATTGCGCAGATCTGTCTTGCCGCATGAGCAAGCGCAGATATTAGCAGAAACACATGGAGGAGTCACCGAAGGACACTATCGCGGTAGGGAAACTGCTAGGAAAGTGCTGCGTGCCGGGCTGTGGTGGCCCACACTGCATAATGATGCAACAGACTATGCGCGGTCCTGTGATTTCTGTCAGTGAACTGGAAAACCATCCCGATGTGATGAGATGCCACTCATGCCTCAGTTGTCATTGCATCCGTTCGACAAATGGGTAGTAGATTTTGTAGGACCGATCAATCCACCAGGGAGGTGCATGGGTGCGCGCTACATTATCACAGCAACAGAGTATTTGACTCGATGGGCAGAGGCAACACCAGTAGTTGATTGTTCCACAGCAACGGCGGCGTGATTATTGTTTGATAATATCATCGCTCATTTTGGCTGCCCCAAGATACTGTTGAGTGACCAGGGAAGCCACTTTCTCAATCGCACCATCAACGCATTGACGGAGGAGTTGTAGATACAGCATAAGAAGAGTACACCCTATCATCTGTAGGCGAATGGCACGGTAGAGGCTTTCAATAAGATATTGGAGCATGCACTGACAAAGGTGTGTAACGTGAACCACGATGATTGGGATCTCAAAATCCCAGCAGTATTGTGGGCCTATCGCACCACATGTAAACGGATGACAGGGAAAACACCATTCAAGTTAGTATATGGACAAGAATCAATTATGCCCATGGAGTATATTGTCCCGAGTCTGCGCATCACGGCCACAACAGGCCTGGATGATGTAGCGGCACTAGATGAACGTCTAGAGCAGTTGGTGTAGTTGGAGGAAGATCATTTCATCGCTGGGTTCCACCAAGGGGTAGAGAAGGATCGCCAAAAGGCATGGCATGATCGACACATAAAAAACAAACAGTTTCAGCAGGATGACTTGGTGCTGTTGTACGACAACAAGTTTATGAAACATCCAGGGAAGTTGCAGATGCATTGGCTTGGTCCGTATTGCATCAGTAGTATTACTTAAGGGGGTGCAGTTCAGCTGCAACAGCTAGACGGGGTGACGCTCCCAAAATTGGTGAATGGTCATAGTTTGAAGCCCTATCAGTCGGGCTCGGAACACCGCGATGCCTGAGTCACATCGGGAAAAAAAAAGTGAAGTAGATTGATTGGTGGTAGGATGGCGCACCAACAATGATGGAATGCGGAAGCAGGGAGGCTTCTACCACAATTTTGGAGCGGTCGACGACAAGTGGCAGTATTGCGACCGGATCAAATCAGCAATAAATGACAAAAGTTAAAACAGTTAATTAACGGTGCTTGTTCGAATGGTGGGCATTAATGGCGGATCCAGCCGATCAGCTGACAGGATCAATGGCGGATTTGCGTCAGTAATACAGGATTTTGGTTGAATTAATGCATGATTTCGTGATGATTACGGAGGATTCGGCTGGAAGATATAAAACCAGATAGAAGTTGGTCAGAAGACACCGAGATATTAGTTGTGTAGTGTTGTTGCAGAGTACAGTCGTGAGTTGAGAAAGGTGCTGGTAAGCATATAACGAAGTGCTCGAGGTATGCCAGGAGAACTAGAGACAGTCGATATTAGCAGTGAAGTGGAGTCTCCCTTCATCCCGGTGGTTGTTGAGCAATAAGTTGTGTCATCCAGAGATGTTGATCTTGGAGCAGAGGTTGCAAATATGTCGGTGGTAGCATCAGTCATCGCTAAGAAGCAACGGGGAGGGCAGCACTCTAAGTCCCCGTAGAGTAAGAGGATACTTCGGTCATCCTCCGCGATGATAAGCGAAGCTCAGGAATAGGTGGGGCAGTCAGCTGGTGACATCCTTGGGTATATCCCTCCCATTCGACCTGATGCCACCCCACACAAGATAAACCCAAAACAGAAGTATGGTGTGAAGATGTTGGCGCTCCCGGCTGGAATGGAATGCTCTGTGGATATTGGGTTGGTGTTGATGCGCCTGCATTACAATAACCATGATATGGTGGCCTACCCTGACATTACATCCACCCCATATGTGCCTGAGACACGGCTTTCCCCGACACCGACTGTACAAGATTGGGCACGAGGATTGAAGCAGGCTGGCTTGTTAGGGCTTATTAACATGCCACATTTTGGGTGATTGGCGGAAGTTAATGCATGCATGAAGCAGCTCCTTGCGTGCTTTCATGGTGGTTCGTTGTGGCTGGACAGATAAATCCCGGTCAACATCGATTTAATTTCGTATATAACCGGCTTTCCTAAAAATGGAGTTGATCCGTCGCAGTTCATCCAAGGAAAGGCAAATGACAAAAAGAGGGCGTTGCAGTTGGCACAGAAATATGGCTTAGAAACGGATGGGCGTGGGTATCGCACCAACAGCTGCAATGATCAGGCGGTACTCACGGGCATTAAGATCCTATCCTGCAAGGTGATTAGGAGTGGTCGATCTAATCAGTGCAACTCAAGGATCGTTGCATGCGCAGAAGGTGTCCAAATGAACTGGTCTTTGTTTCTCTTGAACCAATTAATGGAGGATGTTGTGGTGGTCCAATCGGGAAAGGGTGCTTTCACCTATAGCTGGCTGTTGCTGTTGATCGCCTTCGTCACATGGAAGGAGGCCGGCACATACCAGGGCATGGACATTCCGGCTGCAGCAGAACGACAAGGTGTGCGATATCAGAATCTATGGTATGTACGAGAGCCAGAGAGACTCCGGGATTGCCAATTGCAGTTTTGGCTATTTTGGGAGATGCTTTGTGTTGTGGCAACTCAGGTCCCGCAAATATCTGAAGAAACTGCAGCACGATTCAGACCATTCATGGCATTTGCAATTCGATCGCATACCATACATCTACAAGCCCACCGTGATCCTGATCGACAATGGATGCAGACCTCGTATAAGGTGAAGTCCGAATATTTGGAGGCTATTGTTAATGAGTGGTCAGAGGCATGGCGACAAACCATGATTTTAGCGGAGATAGAAGCCGGTGGCCCGGCGTTGGGCCTAGATGATCGAGTATCGGCATAGGACCAGTAGAGTCACCATGACTCAGGGCAAGAATCGACCAAAACAATATCGGATGATAGTGATCGGGCCCTTGAAGAAAACTGATCGAAAAGGAACCAGGAGCATGCAACGATCAGTGGGTTGTCCTTGCCAGTCGAGGCACAGTTGGGCCTCCTGCTCACAGCACTCAATAATGCATCCTCTACGGCAGCGGACAAGATTTCAAGGAAAGCGGATGAAGGGTTCCATGCGATCACCGCTCGGTTAGAGTCTCTGTATGATATGGTTTCCGGAAAGGCACCAGAGGAAGCAGCGGTACCAAAATTTGGCACAATCAGCACTAAGCCACGGGTCCGGAATGTGGAAATTCACCCAACTATGATTGTGACCAAAGATGTGGCAGTAAACACGTTGCTGCAGCAGTTGACGATGGTGACCCTCAATATTAATGCATTACCATCAGAAGGGTTGACCAGTATGAAGACGACGACCAACCAGGAGCTGACAGACAAACTCAGGGAGGTTAGTGATATGTGCTCTCAACTGCAGGAAAGCGAGGTCGAGGCAAAACGCGATGTCGCGGACTTGACAGACATGGAGGCTTCGGCGCGGTAGGCTGTCGATGACCTGGAAGATGACATTAGAAAGGAATAGGCTGAGAAGGCTCGTGAGATCAAAGAACTCAAGAAGGAACAGGACGTCCTTACTGCAGAGAAGGCCCGTATATGGGACCAAAGTGTGCGGGTCGAGATGGCTATTGTTGAGGCTTGTCAGCGCGTGCAGGAGTTCCCCGCTGAGTTAGATGTGCTCCAATGGGTGCAGCACTTGGGGACTGCGATTGTCCAGTTGTAGCACGAGAACCAGGCGTTGAAGGCCCAGATGAATCCGGTTACGCCTCAGGCTGAAGTTGATGAACGAAGAAGGGAAATTGAGGAAGTTGCCGCTCATATGGAGAAGCTGGAGACGCAGGAAACCAAGATCCCGGTCGACACTGTACAATTCTGGGGCCGCATTATTCATGATGAGCAGGTTGAATAGCTGACTAAGTATCGGTAGGAAGCTGAGGGACAGTTGACCACATTGAAAGCGGAAATGCGCACAATGCCACCACTGGAGCAAGTTGCTAAGTCTCAGGAGCTAAAATATTTGCAACAACGTGTCGCCAAGGTGGACGAATGATAGAAGATTCTCGCGGCATAGTTAGAGGAGTTCCAGGACAGCGGCTACAAATTCATGATGTGAGCTAGTGAAGCTCTGTAGGAAGTGTAGAAATGTCGACAGCAAGTGGTGGCAAAGCTTACAGATCACCCATCTGGCGAAGATGTGGTTGATAGTCAATCAGTGGCTATGGAAGCCAAGGAGGTGGTATGGATAGTTGAACATTCGTATGAGGACTTCAAAGTCAAAACAACAGAGTACCCCTTCTCCAGTTGACGTGGCTCGAGGGCAAGCCACGAGATTGTGTTGGGGGCCCGTTGGCAGGCGGTTTGGTAAAGTGCTATTGTAGCGTCTCCGATGCTGCGACAAGACAGAAGATGGCACGAAAGGCGACGAGCGGAAGATTATGTTATGCATTTGTTGGTCAATGTACTGCGGATTGCGGGTTTTGGGTCATTTGGACCACATATTATGTACTGTTGAGTCAGTTATACCACAAAATGCGGGTTTTTGGATAAGTCAGTTAGATATTGAGTCATTTTTCCATAGTGTTGGTTAACAAGTTGTTAGAAAGTGGACAAGAATTGTAAGGCGAAATCCTATATATAGATAAGAATTGTAAGTGTAGAGGATCATCGAATGCTGGAGATATTATGCGAAGCTCTGATGTTGGTTGTATGTTTTCTAGGTATGTTTTGATGTCAAGAGTCATTGCAGAGATCTAGTTTTTGTAGAGACATTGTATCTAGGTCGATAATGATAATATGATGAAGCTATTTTGGTACAATCTCTGTGTTCAATCTTTTCAGTTATGGTAATGCGATGTTGCACTATACAAATAATGTCATGCTTCTTTGATGCGATACTTGCTTTACAATTACTGTTGTTGCAATGATGAATGTCTTGGTTGAATATTGCTTTAATACTATGTTCAATGCTTAAAGATCTATGTCCTAGTGTTGCAATAAGTTTAAGTATCATAGCCTCAACCATCCTCCTTCATTCGGAGGAAACATGGTTCCGTCTGCTCTTCCTAGACGCCTCGGGTGAGACCTCATCTACTTTGCAGGTGTTGCTGGGCGGGATAAACCCTGTTCGAGTCGGTGCTCAGGAAGATTGCGGTATGTGTCGACAGTAAGTGGAACCCCTATCGACTGGCATCGCACTAACAACAGGATTCCAAGTAACAATATTAAGGTGTAAGATGTAGTCTAAGGTTGTAGTATTTAGGAATCCAAATGGCAGTATTGAGGTGTAATATATAGTCTAAGAACTCGATCGATCAGACAAAGAATTCATAAATTCCCCAAACACTGTATGATGATAAAGCTTTTATAATCTCACACTTGTGACCAGTGCCAAAATTCTGAGTGTGGGCATAGGTGTGCTTATTGCACATTCAAACTCTGCATTCCAAATATGGATTATAAGGTGCAAATTGCACGTAAGTCTCTGTGAATTCAACATTTCTTAGGATGCAAATCCTTTAACTTGAGAATTTAGCAGGCTTCTGCTCTCTGGGACTAACCTTGCTCACGGTTTGGTATGTTAAGTGCCTTTTGGATTTGTGGTTAGTTTACTTGTGAGGCTGATTTGTGTCATACTGGTGTGTTGTAGCCTGTATTTACTATTATATCCAACCCCAGTGGGGTTTTCCTTTGTGTTTAGTTTACTTGTGAGATTGATGTGTGTCATACTGGTGTGCTGTATTTTATTATATCCAATCCCACTGGAGTAAGTTACAAGTTCGTGAGTATTTTCAATATGCCACAATGATGTAAACTAACAATATCACTAGGGTTATAAATTTATAAACCACTCTACCACCAGTATTGAGGGGAATGTGTACTACTTAGAATTTTCCTTCCATGTGAAAGTACTTTTACATGGCAGGAGAAATATTGAAAAGTTCTATTCTGGTCTCTGGATGCTTGTTTGACTATTTATGTTTACTTAAGTTATTGACAAGTTAGAAAAAAGACATCCGACATTCATCTACAAGTGGTATCAGAAGAGTGTTTAAATGGACAACAAAGCTGTTTAAATTTGATGGTAGCAGTGATTTAATTTATGGGTGGGTGTGTTTATTGCACATTCAATCTCGTTGCATTCCTAAGATGACTTATAAGGTGCAAAAATGTACCAAAATCTTTGTGAATTTAGAAGCAGATCTTGTGATCAAGTCCTTGGCTTGAGATATTAGCACTTTCACTTTCTGGTATTATCAAATCTGAAGCTTGAAGGTTCTGTAGATTACGTGCTTGTTGGATTTGTGGTTGGTATACTTATGAGGCTTATGGGTTTGTGCTGGTGTGATGTATTATCTGAAACCCTACTAGAGTGTGATCCTATTGCGTGAATATTGTCGATATACAACCCTACTGGAGTATGGTCTTATTGTGTGAGTATTGTCAACATGCGACAATGTTGTATGCTACTCAATGTTATTAGGGTTATATACTATACCACTAGGATTTAGGGGAATGGGTACTAGTTAAAATATGTCAATGACAATAATTTTTGGTGAAAGGAAAAATGTTGGTACCTACAATTCCTCTCAATGGATGCTCGCTTTTTACCATCAATATACCTCAATGATTGATAAGTTACAGCAAAGGAATCCAAGACCCGATTTGACAGTGATAATTATTTACAAGTGGTATTGGAAGAGTATAAATTGACAATAATGTTGTAGCAATCCAATTTGTTGGTCTACGAGAAGCTTGTTCATAGATTGGTTGAATCATTTGTCCAATTGTTTTTCTGCAGGTTGTTCATTTACTTGGGTTCTTTCTGTATGAGCTTCTAATATAATGTTCAAATTTGTGGTTTTGCTTTCAGGCATATTTATCATCAACTTGGGTAAGACTTGGGAAAAGCTGCAAGAAAAATTGTTGCAATAGAGAACCCTCAGGATTTAATTGTACAATATGCAAGGTCATATGGTCAGCGAACAGTTATGAAATTTGCCCAATTTACTAGAGCTCATGCAATTGCTGGAAGGCACACTCCTGGAACATTTACAACAGCTTCAGACATCATTTTTCGAGCCTCGTATTTTGATTCTTACTGACCCAAGGACTAATCATCAGGTAATGGGTTAAGTAATTGGTGATTTGAATGATTTAACTTTTAAGTATATTACATGTTGCTTCATATTTTAAACTTTTTAAAGCTTCTATTCTCACAACCATCATTTTGCTGCCTTGTATCCTATAAGAGAAGCAACCCTCAGTAATGTGACATTGATTCTCCAATTAAACATGTTGACATCGGTATTCCTACGAATAACAAGGGGAAGCACAGCATTGGTTGTCTGTTTTGGATGTTGGCAAGGATGGTCTTACAGATGCGGGGAACAATTGCCCCAGGTTGTAAATGGGATGTCATGGTAAAATCAAGTCCAGGCCAATGAATATATTTCATTTATGGTTTATAGATCATTGTACATGAACAATTTTATGACAACTTGGTGCCTAAATTCATTTTTATTCTTTTTTTGCAGGTATACTTGTTCTTTTACAGGGAGCCAGAGGAAGCCAAGGAAAGAGAAGAAGAGGAGGTTTCTCAAGTTGAATATGTTCCTACCTTTACCCTTGGAGAAGAGCAATGGCCTACAGAGGTTGCTGATGCTCAGTGGGAATCTGAGGCTCCTGCAGCTCCTGGTATTGTGCCTGCAGTTGTTGGTGCTTATTGGATGGCTTCTACCGGTTAGTTTCTTTTTGTTTTTCAATGTGATTGTTATAATTTTCCAGGCCTATCAAATATTTTGGGGTTTTTAAATCTTTAAAAACTGGTAGTTGATTTTCTTTTGAATTTTAAATTTTTAAACTTGAATCCTTAAAATTTGTGTTCTCTGCGCTGCACTTCTTCAGAAGCTGTTAGTTTTTTTCCCTTTATTTTTAGGTTTTAAATTTTCAACTTTAATTAAAGGATGAGATTTTGGACATGTGAACTCTTCCTAGTGTCTCTCTTAATTATAATTGTGTTTAACAATTCTATGTTTTTGTGATCAGTTCCCAATAAGGAGCACATCTTTGTCGGTGCCTTGTAGACCAGGTGTTGATATATCTGCTCCTCTTAATTCTTTTGGCCTCTTACAAAGACAAATCAGTGCTCTATCCACCATCTACAACCTTCAATAATTGACAAAAACCAAGTCTATAATCTTCAACTTGTCAAAGAGTGCTCTCTCCATATTTCATTTCTACTTCCAAAGGGATCACCACGGCCTATGTTCTACTTATAAGTCTAGTTCATGTGGCCATGTCTTAACATGCACAAGGCCTCCAATGACGACTTAACAAGAGATGTGGATTCCTTGCCATCCAATGCTTCCAAATCTATGCTAGTATGTCTCGTCCAAGATGCACCTCTTGGATGCAATCTTCAAACCCATGGTCCTTTACAATCCATAGATCTAGTGTCCAACTTTAATTCACAGTGATTGGGCTTGGCAATAAGAGAATCCAAACCTTCTTTCTAAGATGCATCATCTAATGCAAAAGGAGTGTCTCCCGCCACATTGTTCAAGTAGATTTCAAAGCCCATCCCTTGAGACTTGAGGTCATCTTCCATTTGGTATCTTTCACTCATAGAGTAGGATCTTTGGGGAATTAGTTTCTAGGAAGAATCAATATCCCTATTTTGCACTTTGTGCTTCTAAGGCCATCACCTCAACTACCCTCCTAGGTGTGCATACAATTGGGTTTTCAGGATTCTTAAATGTAATTGGATATTATTGTTTTTTCTTAGAATTACAAATGATGCAATCCGGGTGTTCATATTCTCCTCTCCCCAATTCTGAAAGGGTTCTAGCTCAATTGAAGAGATCATACCTTACAAGCAGGAGGTTGGGGGTTCAATTCCTCTGTGCCCTATTGATATTGCAATATTAGAATTTTTAATAAAATATATTTTATTATGATTTATTATGGCTATAGAGGGGGTTTCAAGCCGTCTTTGTATGTTGCTACGAGGGGGGTTATAAACTGCCTTCGTATGTCACTACGAGGGGGGTTATAAGCTACCTTCATATGTCACTACGAGGGGGGTTCAAAATTTCCCTTGTATGTTGCAATGAGGGGGGTTTAGAACCACCCTTGTAGGTAGCTATGATGAGGGTTTGTAACCGCCCCCAAAGGTTTGTAATAAGGAATTTTAGGGGGGTTTCCAAACCACCCCTATAGGCCTCTACGAGGGGGGTTTCAAACTGCCTCTATAGGCCTCTACGAGGGGGGTTCAAAACCGCCCCTATAAGCCTCTACGAGGGGGGTTCTAAAATGCCCCTATAGACCTCTAGAAAGGGGGTTCCAAACTGCCCCTATAGGACTATACGAGGGGGGTTCACAACTGCCCCTATAGGCCTCTACGAGGGGGGTTTGAAACTGCCCCTATAGGCCTCTACAAGGGGGGTTTGAAACCGCCCCTATAGGCCTCTACGAGGGGGGTTTGAAACTGCCCCTATAGTCCTCTACGAGGGGGGTTCCAAACCTCCCTTGTAGGTTTGTATGAGAGGGATTATGAGGGGGGTTCACAACCGCCCTCGTAGGTCTCTATGAAGGGGGTTCAAAACCGCCCCCGTAGGTCTCTATGAAGGGGTCTATGAGGGGGGTTTACAACCGTCTCTGTAGACCTCTATGAGGGGGGTCACAAACTGCCCCCAAAAGTCACTTTTGGGGGCGGTTCCAATCTCGTCAAAAACCGCCCTTAAAGGGAAAAAAATTTAACATTGGTTCCTTTAGGGGTGGTTTTTCCAAAATCGCCCCCAAAGCCAACCCCCCCCCCCTAAGGTCACTTTTGGGGGCGGAAGAAAACCCCCCCTAAAGGCCAAAAATGTAGTAGTGAATAAAAATAATCCCATCCAAATGAATGTCGACCCCCTTTTATAATTCACTATTCAAATTCTTATTCCTTTTATATTAATAAGTAACTTTGTTAATTTAATCTTTGAAGTGAGTTTATCTCCCATTCAGAATGTTGGGGTAAATTATGATACTTAATTATCCAAGGATTTAATTGTCAACCCGCGGCTCGTAAGCTTATGAGGTGCATGCATAGTATGTGTTGGAGGAGCCTAGTCGACAAGTTGAATAGGTCCTCCACCGACTATGGTCATCCCGAAGCCGTCGGTCGGTTAGTCGACCGACCAACAGTTGTAACTAAATAACTATATGTAACTTGTATAAATAGGCTATAGAGCCAACACCAGAACATATATATCTCTGCACTGATATTGTACTATGCTTTGGTTCCATTAATATAAATCTTGTTGTTGTTGTCCCACTTACTGTCTTATATGGTTGTATGATGTGTGTATGCATGTGACTCTTCTCTATATTAGTATAATGTACTACCGGTAACCAATGCAATCCCCTAGACTACAACATTGGTTCTGTTTCCGGTAGTACACATCCTTAAGAAATGAGAAATATGCACAAATGCTAACAGAGAGAGAAATCTGAGAGTGGCGGGACAAGAAAGTAGCGAACTATATCCATAATTATGCACGACAAAACAAACTGAAGGTAGAACAAGCAAGGCAGAAGTTCTTCACCGAGGCCCATGAGAAATTTTTAGAGTCTGTTCCTGGTGAAATAAAGAAATTCTTGATAACTATTCATGACTAGATTGGATGCCCAAAGTGAAAAGTTGTTGATGCGAAAGATCCTTAACGATGAAAGAAACAATTGTTCAAATGGTTTGAGAAAATCTGTGAAGACTATTGTGAATAACAAGCCATTGAGGACAGAGTGTCCATTGATAAAATCCAACACAATTTTTACACCGATCTCCATGAGATTTTTTTCTGCTCTGTCCCCAGCTTGCTATATAAATTTTTGATCAAGAACAACGCTAGACACATCGTCGAACCATGCCCACCCTTAGAAGAGCACGCGACGACAACTTGGGAGAAGAAGCAAAAAGAGTGGGAATTGTTAGTGAGCGAACGACAGTGGGAATATTTTTTGAACAAATGACGACCATTGTTGACCTCGTATCCATTGGTCAATAAGAGTCGGGTCGGCAATGGGGGGGCACTGAAGATGTGTTCTGAATAAAGAATTCGAAAGCTAGTCGATGGAAGAATGAAGGCCTGTAAGAAGTCGAGTCCGTTGCGATGAAATAAATGTCCAGTCATCCATAAGCGAACAAAAAATATTCAAATATTAGAAAGAGAAAAAGTATATAGGCAATGCAAGCAATTGAGGTATATTTCCATCCCGTTACATCATAGGAGAGGCTTGAAGAAGTCAGAAGAGATGGTCAAGTGGCCAAAATTCCTACTTGAGTCAAGGGAAAGTCGACCAGTTGAAGAATAAGGTGAAGCGCCGACATCCAAAGATTTGTCAAATGCAATGGTTTTGACCCACCAGAAAATGTGCATCACAATTCCAGATGCCGCAACTCCCGTTAGTTCTGTCCCCATGCTCATGACAACTTGACTGACTATTAGACATATCTTCGAGTGCAACATGGGATTACAACCAGGAGACACTAGCATTTGGAACTGACTATACCAATGTGGCAGAATTGCAGACATATTGATGATCCAGTGACTGGAGCAAGGTAATTGGATTACCTTCACTCTTGAGTTTGGGGGACATTATTTCAACTTATTTTACTCAGAACACATCGAGGTACCCCCCCTTCCAACAAAATTGTTAATTGAACCTACTAACTCGTCAGAGTCCCGACTGGATAAAGAAGAGTCTGTAAAGGAGATACATTTTTCTTGGCAGCAGTTGCATTCATCAGAAGTAACTAGTAGTCAGTTAATAGTAAGCTCTTTCAATAATCAGTCAGTCAGTCTAAAATATCATAGAAGTAGCAATATGGTTGTATGTCTTCCAGTCAATACTCCTATTTTTGAAGGAGATAGAGATCCTAAAAATCATTGGTTTGTGTGTGAGGCTCTATGGAAAGATAACCTAATTGATGATTAAAATCAGCAAATTGCACAGTTTGCGGGAGGACTCCGAAATCGTGCACTCATGTGGTACATGAATTTTTTGGAGGAAGGCCCAAAAACAAAGATGCAGATCAAAGACAACTTTCTATACCACTTCAAGGTCGACAATTCAAAGCATTTAGTAGGCCACCACCTGAATCATATTAAACAAAGAGTGGGAGAATCCTTCTGATAATATGATTGACAGTTTAAAGATCTCCTAAGCCAAAGTCCCGCCAAAATCGACCTTGATGTAGTTATCCAATTTTTTGTCGACGGTCTAGCTGAAAGAATGAGAACTCTGCTATTGATGCAAGACTACACATCCTATGAAGACGCCTTGAAGAAAGCATTGAGAATTGAATCAAAGTCAAATCATTCTAGTCACACCATCGACCAAGAATTGCAAGACAAAATTGAGCAGATGGAGAAATCGATGCAACATTTGACTCTTCGACACAATGATATATGGTGCAAAAATGCTCTAATGAAGGGAAGACAAATAACACTTTTTCTTATGATGATAATATAACCTATCAGAATAATTATAACATTCAACAAAGAGAAATGAGAATTCCAGAAGAACGATTGAATATATTTCCTGAAGAAAGGAAGACAGAAAATGTCCAAACGATGCAAATGACATATTTTTGTGATATATATGAAATATTTGATCCCCACACGATGAAATACTGCCCATACAATGCTAATGATGTCATTCCAAATGGTGTGGAATTTTTCAGACGACACAACACTCGACTTTAAATTGCATAAAGAATTTAAAAGCTAAAGCAAATCACCACATCGTCTATCAGACGCAAACAATCGATCAACGAGGACGGGATAATCACAATAACGACCATCACAATTATGGAAATAACTGACGAGGAGGATACAATGGTCGAGGAAGAAATTACAATGATCGGGCGTACTAACCACCGGGTCGGACTTGACCACGTTGTTATGTATGTTTTAGTGAAGAACATTTAAGTCCTCACTGTCCATGAAAGGACAAGACTGACTTAAAATTTTGTACAAAGTGTGGATTCGGGGAGAAAAATATTGAAGAGTGCCCGATCATGTTAGACACCCTGAATAAAAGAAAAACTGTTAATATTTTATCATTTGTCTCTAAAAATGAAGCATGTAGCACTAAAAATCTGCATGCAATTACATGACAAGGCACAAAGACTGGGGGGGATAACCCTCATGTCACTCGACTGCACAATACACAGGAATTTTACCCTAACCCGAAAAAAATATATATATTAAAAATGCCTTAGAATGAGTCACAGCCGTATCGACCGTTATAGTTGAAGAAATACATTAGAATGGACCGATTCGACTAGGAATGCTACAAGAGAAAGTTTCTGCCAAAGTTATCAACGATGCCAAGTTAAAACATTATACAAGCGTAATACGAGCATAGTGCCAACTGAATGTCTACTTCTCCATTCGTTCGACTGTCGTGTCCCAGGTTTTCAAATTAGTTACTCTTTTATCCAAGCTTAATTGCATTTGTCAAGATAGATGCAGTTATTGTAAAACTAACTTGCACTTGAAGAGAAACTTGTATAAAAAGACATTAAAACATGAAGGATCAACACGTATCAAATACATTACAATTACGGTATATTGGGATAATGAGCGTGAGACAAGTCACCGACGGAGAGTCGACTATAAACATACACCCACTACCGATCGTCGGTTAGAAGGAACTCAATATTGATCAAAAGAACACTCAAGAATAAGTCGGCCGACTCATCATCGAAATTGGTATGATCGACCCCAATGGAGGTCACATGAAGAAAGTTGACCAAAGCATAACCAAGAAGGCTCATCGCACGTACCAAGAAGTTGTCTCCCACAAAATCCGCAATTAATGCATTCACCTAACCGACTTGAATGCACCACGGAATTTCCCACTATAAATACAGACCTTGAACAAGATTGGGAACACTTTTGCAAAGAAATCGAGCAAGTGTACTTAGCATCAATTATGGACAACCTCAACAAATTTGAATCCTCCACTTGGAGCCACACATACAATGAGTCCAAAAAGAGCCACTGCTACAATAGGATCGATGAAGCTCGCTAAGAAAGATTTACCTGACATTGAGGACAGTTCAATTTCACCATTGAAATCCCACCTCCTCGTAATCTACAAAGCATGCATTGAATAACATCAATGGAGACGTTACTGGAAGGAAATGCGTAAGTGGGGCTTACAAAATGAAAAATGGATTGAATCAGCTAACAAATTGTCTGCTGCCAAAATTTGACACTACTTACAAGCACCGCTATTGGACAATTTCAATGGCCTCAAAGATCTAATTGCACAGTATGTAGTTAGTCGATATCACAATGGGAAACTTTGGTTGGACCAACCCATTGAGGTTAATGTTGAACTCATTTCTCAGGTCACAAGGATTCCATACAAAGGGCCTGAGGTGCCAATCTGGGTCAACTCAAAGTTGGTTGAGGAATTCACAAGGTCATCACAAGGGCAGAATTCCAAAGGACTGGTTATTAGCAAAATTCAATATAATAACTATAAGTTTGTTGCAATTATAGTTTCAATTTGTCTAACTAGTATAAGTCGACCATCCGACATCCTACTGGATATGTTGGAAACCGTAAAAGCGGTTACGATAGAAGGAAAAATGTTTAATTATGTCGAGTATTTAGCAGGGATCGTCCGATCTACCTGCGAACAATGTCAAGAAAACTGGTTGACAATTCACTACCCCTCCTTGTTAATATGGCTCGCAATGTATAGAATCGCCCCCATCGGCGATACTTCCTTTACTGCAGAATACCCAACAGCAATGTATAAGTTCTGGGTCTTCCAACCTCACGGATGCAACAAAGGACCTACAGTGGCTAAGATGTGGCTTGAAAACTAGTTTCAAGTCCTTAAAACAACATGCTCAAGGTGGTGAGTTCCACAACAATTTTGACGCAATCTACCACCGACTGTCCATAATCAATTGGAAATTGACTATACTAAAGTTTGGTATATGCAAGGCGCTAAAGTTAATACAACTGAGTTAGAGTATTACCCCTCGGTGCAAGCTATTTTTGCAGACATTAGTGCTCAGTCAAACACTGTGCACCCAATTCCTGATTCAGCATGGAAGGTATTAGACCAGCTACAAGAACCCTTCACCGACGGAGAATGAGAAGAAGTTTACAATGTGGGGTTGTGTCTCCAAATTTTTAAGCCCCCAAAGGAAGAAGAAAATTCCCTCACCATCATTACCCTACCTAAGCAGTGCAAGTAGACAAGATAGACTACCCAGCCGGAACTTGATGATTCTTCGAGGGAAACTATCGACGATGATGTACTAGATGAACAACAGTTTGAGCACGACATAACTAAAGAACAACTTGACATTGTAGCCAAATCCCTCTTCAATAAGCAGCATATGTTCAAATAAAAAAGGGTCAGCAAAACACAATATGCTATTAAATGCGCCAACTGAAGATGACCTCCAAGAACTCCATGAGGAGGCTAAGAGACCATTCACGATGGATTTTCACACCACATCTCAGTTGATGAATACATCGACCAACTTCTCGCAAGCCGTGCTACCCCGGTACAGGTAACATTGACAACACTAAAGAAGGCTAAAATCAGTAAACCAATTCAAGTTGAAGATCTTGTTTAGGTTCCCAGAAATTCACCGCCCCTATCTTCGACTATTATTGAGGAAGTTGTCCTGTCGCGACCCAGCTATATGAAAGACCCTAACTTCTAGAAATTTGTCGCCGATCTTCCCATCCTTTTTCCTAATTGGAAAACTATTGTTGCTACATGCACTATCCAACATGCTACGAAAATACATGATATTCCTTTATCCCCTCCACCTTGAGTAATCCTAACTAAACAATCCTTGGCTACACCATCGAACCCCCACGCCTCCCCACTTTTACCACTCTCTTTGAACGCATCGACAGTCTAGAATCGTCACAATCACCTACTACTTATGATCCGCCAATAGAACAACCTACCCTGGAAAAGTTAAATGATGTCCCTCAGTCGTCTATTCCCGCATCAAATTCCATGGATCCTAAGTTGACCATTCCACCCGAGTCGACTCTGCTTGCTAAATCGAATGCTTATCCTGAATCAACCATTCCCCCCGAGTCAAGCCCGTTCATTGAATCGACTGTTCACCCAGAGTCGACCGTTCCTCCCGAGTCGACCATTTCTCCTTACTCAACTATTCCATCACAATCAACTGATATCCCTAAGTCGATTTCCCCTCCTGAGTCGACCACTTCATCTAGGTCACCTACTCAACCAAAAGCGCCTACACCACTACCACCATCTACAATGGCAACCCCTAGTATCATGGCACTAGTCGACGAGACACAGAAAAACAAAAATAAAAAGTATAAGAAGAAGCCATCCAAATTCAAAATAAAGCTCACTAAGGATCCCGAACAACCACCAGTTACATTTGACCCTGCCATCCTAAAGGATCATGAGTTAGATAGACTCTTGGATGTCATCAACCGGGAAAAACAAAAATGATGGGAATTAGATAAAAATAAAGTCGACAGGCTCAAGAATGAACAGACCATAGTCTTACAAACCTGTCAAAATTTGATCTTTCAAGTAGCACCGAATCTGCACGGAACCCTAGGCAAGAATCCTTTAGAAGAAATCACCAATTTAGTTGGGTCTCTGGTCTCATTGTATTAGGACATTGTTCAACAGAAATACCAATAGGACATCCAACAAACGTTCTCTCTGCTTGCAAATCAATACCAAATATTTATTGAACGCCACGAGCATCTAAAGGAATGTGCCAACCAGGCACAACAGTCTATTTATATCCTTACTAATTGGTAGAGCTCTTATGGTCAAATTTTCATCGACATGGGAAGGATACAAATGAATTTAGTGCAAATATTCCAACAGAAAGCCATCGCTGACCTTGACACTCTCCAGAATCTTGAACAAAAGATTCAAATGGAGCAAAGTCGCCTAGTTGAACTGCAAGAAAAACAAGCACAATGGGAGACAATCGACCAGTAGCATGTACTCTTGGGACCTGATCCTCGCAACATTAAACATTTGACTATTCCCGACAAGATCAACCAACTTTATTACCTTACTGCGCTAGGTGTATACATGCAGATGAATGCTCACACATGGGAGGAATTCAAATGGCGCCTTGCTTCCTCATCCCCAACCATTGTAGAAGCATGTTTTAATTCAGCACCAGCAACTGTGTCCACCCATTCACAATCATAAGCAACATAGACCATCAATTTTGAATAAAATTTTAGTTATGATTTTGATCTCTTCGGGACGAAGAATCGCTTTGTCAGTGGGGGAGATATTGGAGGAGCCTAGTCGATGAGTCGACTAGGTCCTCTGTCAACTATGGTTGGCCTGAATCCGTCGGTTGGTTAGTCGACTGACCGAAAGTTGTAACTGAATAACTATGTGTAACTTGTATAAATAGGTTGTAGAGCCGACATCATAACATATATATATATATATATACACTGATATTGTACTCTGCTTTGGTTCCATTAATATAAAGCTTTTTGTTGTTGTCCCACTTACTCTCTTATATGGTTGTATGATGTGTGTATGCATGTGACTCTTCTCTATATTAGTATAATGTACTACTGGTAACCGATGCAATCCCCTAGACTACAATAGTATGTGCAAGATCAAAGCTCAACCAGTTCTTTCTAATTAAATTTTCAATCTATGAATTAAACTCAAATCCAAATCTACAAACTTCAAGAATTCTTGACACTAATGATCCTTTTTAGATTCCTTTCACTTGCACCTTGTTCTCAAGAGTATTTCATATATCAACAACACTACAGTGGTATGAATTCAATCATTGACACTATGTCAGTGTTATATAAAAAAAGGGTTACTTAAACATCCAAAGGTAAGTCTCGTAGAAACAACACTAATCTGACCATTGCTTTAAGTTCACAATCCTTGACAAGAGCTTGGAGGTTCTAGGGATGAGATCAATGGAGTGTTCAATTGACTGAGATGGAGGCAGCCCTGTGGGAGGAGCAAATACATCAAAGTGAGTCCATGCTTTCTATGGGAAGTAAGAGGTTGTAGTTCCTAGCTTTGGTACCTAGTTCTATTTGTGCATTTCTTAAAATTGAATGAAATCTGATACTTCTTATATTTATCCAACATCAGCCTTAAACTCTATTCAAAGTTACAAATGGGACTCTATTGGAATGAATTAGTTCATAATAGCTCTTAAAATTTCCAAACCACACCAATGTCATGAACTACATCAATTAGATCAAGGAATTAAGAATCATTGACTAGTGACCACTCAATCAATCGACAGGTATCAATTCTTTATACATTTGATTTTTGTAATTGATACAGTACTCATTTTGATCGGTAGTTTGAGTCTTGTTAATCGTTGATTCTTTTGCTAATCTAAAATTTGAAAAGACAAACTGAAAGGAAATTTCAAAGCAAACTTGTAATCTGACAACAATGGATTCTCAGAGTAGGTAATATGTTGATCTAAGGTAAAATTGCATGTGGAAGTATTCATGTGCCTTATATGTCACTACTGCTTCACGATACTCTATTTCAAATAGACAATGTTGATATCTCCTTTATGCAAATTACACTATGTTTTCTATTGGAAACCATTCAAACAATTGTAATCTTAAAGAAAACATTTCAACCTTTTACTAAGAGATCTTTGTTTTTGTATTTCCTGGAATTCCAAACATGTAAGAAAACATATTAATACATAACGGTAAATCAAGAGTGATTATTTAAGATTTTTAGCACCATGAATAAATAACAATTTGCTTCACACATACAACTACACGCACACAAATAATTACAACAAATTCATAAATACAACACACCAATGATGTAATGGCAGAGTGAAAATTTGTTGAAGGGGGGCCTTCCTCCTTAGCTGCACTCTACCTTGTAAAACTCAGCTACAGAAAATGTACATACAACATAAACAAAAGTAGTTATCCTTTTATTATTCTCAGCAAAGTGTTCTTATTGCAAGATCATAAACTTCCCTAAATTATATCCCTCTCTTCAATTTTTCTATCAATTTATAAAGATATATGACTACCACCAATTCCTAAATCCCATATCTGATCAGATTTAATCAAATCTGATCACATCTGATCTTTTACAATTTTTAGAAAAAAAATCATAAAAATCGGTGTTTTTGTGTAATTTGAGCAGATTCGCATGTAAGCACTTCCATTATCTCCTCAACCGTAGATTTATTTGGAAAATCGCCTCAAACCCAAGTTGGTGGTTTCTGTACAAAACCCATGTTGAGGATTTTTTATATTCGCTTCCATATGCTTGAAAATCGAGGCACAAGTTAACTGTTTCAAAACTACTGCTAAAAATCTAGGTTTGATTGGAATTTTGACCAAGCCTTGGAAATTCAGATGTGTGAGTTTGGTGCGATCCAATGGACATAAAACCATGTTGGAGGTGTCCTATACCAAATCCAAGTGGCAGATTTCCATTTGTCAACCTGCAACCATCTTGAACAATCCCAATTACAAGTTTTCTGGAAAAACTTGTAATTAGCAGTTTACAAGTTTTCTGGAAAAACTTGTAATTACCAATTTTGACCACTAAAACTTACTAAATTTAGAAAATACTAGGAATATGATAATATATTGACCTTACATACCTTTAGGGATCATAATCATGAAATTATGTAGGCTTTGGATAATTGGAATGACAAAAAGAAAGTAAATAATGGCCAAAATAGGTAGTCTGCATACACAAAAGATCAAATCCATTGGATAAAATGAGACAATTTGGAGGCCTAACACTCCCCCATATTCAACATATGGCATGTCCTCATTCCATCAATTGAATATGGATATGTCTCCACTTATAATAGGAATATCCATGTTGTTTCACTGTGTAGTCCCAAATTTCAATCAACTTCATCCCAAAGAGCAGTCTCTTCTTATTCATTCCATAAAGTAACAACCTTGTACATTTTTATGATGCACCATAGTGGAAGGAAGTGAAACCTTAATCCTAGCCACTTGGTACCATTCTTTTTTTTGGATATGTGATGACCTTGGAATTTTCTTATTGTTGGGTATGTGTTATATTCTCTACATGTATGTGAAGGGGAGAGTGCACCTGTTAGCGGCACAGGTGACGATCCCTCTGGCACCTTCGGGGATCGCATGCAAATTTTGGGGATTTTTCTAAAAATATGTAATTTAATCCTCGTTAAGGGATTGGGGTCTATTGACTAATTCGGTTTAACGGATTAGGGTTTTGGATGTTGTAGAATACCTATATTGTATTGTGAGTGATTCATAATGAGATGATGAGAAAAATAGGAGTGGTGGCTCCAAGGTTTGCTGGTTTTCTGTTTAAGGGTTTCCAGGGTAAATCTCTGTGTACTATGTGTGAATGTTGTGGTGTGATCTATGTTTTGCTTAAAAGAATCTGTATGATTTGCTTCTCTACACAGGTTTAAAACTTACACTTAACTCTAGCAAGTTTATGGTTTTACTCTTGAAAGACTTGGAATTGATTCTAGCATGTTTCCATAAAACATGCAAAGATTCTACAAGGGTCCCATAAATACCTTCATTATTTATGAAAACAATGCAAACAATGTGTGCAATTTCATAGTATGAAAATTCAATAACATGAATTGGAATCGCCTGGAATTTGATGATTGACTTTTTGTTTGACCGGAGAATGGCATTCTTCATGGTGAAGTATGAGGCCAATTGAACAACATGAAATCATATCAATGTTATCCCAAACAAAACGCATACCACTAATTTATCTCATAGAGGTTTAAATATGTAGTACTACCAAAAATTGTTGTAGGAAATTGTCGTTTTACAATACTATGCTACTACCAAAAATATGCATAATTAAATTGGAATGGAAAGGACATCTCCATCTAAGTCTCCCTCACACTTGAGACCTTGCATGTCCTCATGCACATGTAGTGGAGGATTGATTATCCTTTATGGAGTCTTGTGGATAATATCTTTAGTAGTTTTCTGACAACAAATAAATTATGATCAAGTCCAATATCCAGTTGTTAAAATATGCATATTTATTTCAATTTCTGAAGGGAGTTTTGTCCCTACTTGAGAGTTGGGAGTTGGAGTTGCCTTTAATCAATCTCTTTAATTTAGGCTCAAATATCTTCCTATCCATTTTAACTGAGAGCCTAGAATATGAGCTACAATTTGTAATATGGTTCTTGCTCCCTGGACATGTTGTCTAGGACTTACAAACTTCCAAAATCAACTCAATTATCAGTGGTCAAGATTTAGGTATAGCTTACCGTGGAGAAGCAGTATAGTAATAGAGGATTAATTTAGGATAGAAACAATTTTTAGGAGAAATGTGATTTAGATATAGGTGTGAGGGTTGGAAAGTGGATATAATCATGGCATAATTTGATATCATTGTTCAAGTAATTTCTGATTTGGAATTGGTCATAAATTCTGAAATTGGAATAAGTACAGGGTGAAATAGTGATTAAGGTTAAGTAGTAAGATCATTCATAATATGCATTAATGTTCCTGAATATTTCTGAATAATTAAATGAGTGATGCATACATTTGCTGCTTACCAATACCTATTGTAGATGTCTGGCATATACTTTGTTTCTATGATGCAAAAATAAAAGCAAATTGACTATGTCATTCGTTGAAAATGCTGCTAGTATTGATACTTTTTGATCCAAGCTGAGGATATAAAAATAATGACAAAGTATTGAACTTCTTGTGTACTAAAATACTGGAAACAAAACCAAATGAATGGTTTCAAACTACTGGAACTACCCATAATTACATGTTTTTCAAAAACTTGTAATTGTTACTAAATTTGTAATATCTTTGTCCATGTTCTTCCTTTTGTGCAATCCTACCTATGTGAATGGATATATTTATGTCAAACATAGATAAGAATCATTGGATTACCGACCAATGAGGAGGGTTGTTAACCAATGCGAGATATCCCACCTTTGATGTCAATGGGAATCAAGGCATTAGGTACATTTTAACAATCATGAATTGATTTGTTGAAGTCGAACGAACTCTAGAATTATGCTTCCAAGAAACATTAATAAATTTCCTTAACATATGAAAAGGATGCTTTCTATCGAGGCATGCAAGCTCTAAGGTACCATACAATGTCTCTACTTTCAAACCCAGAAAATGTGTTGAAGTCGATGGGTTGAAACTTGCTGGAAGGAAATCCTTAATGAATCTTCCATCATCTAGCTTAGAAAAAAACCAATATGTTTTTGCAGAAATAAAACAATCATCACCAATAGATTTTTTTGGGAATATAACCAGCCAGTTGCTTGGTTTTCTAGCTAGATCCCTACTAAGCTCTGCCAGACAACCTTGTTTTCACAACAAAGCTTATTTTTCTCTTTAATTTTTGTTATTTATTTATTTCCCTATACTAATCTACTCTACTAGAAATAGGAATATCTCTTCAATTATATGCATATTTCCAGTGTAACCATCTATGAATCAGTATCTCCAAATTACTCATTTCCAATGCTGAAAAATGTACATTAATAAATACCTGGATATGAAAGGTTAGCTTCTCACATGATTTGGATGCCAAGAGTTACTGAAGAATGGAAGAATTATTCCGCTTGATGATTGTCTAGAACCATATTTCAATGCAGTCTTTCTCTTGCTGGTAATCTTTGTTGATTGCCACACTAAGAAGTTCTTCTGGAAACTTATTGTTATTCTCTGGAATGCGCAAAGGATCTGTTAATAAACATGGTAAAAATTCTTCAATTTTTGGCTCAAATGGCTTCTCTCCTTCAATTGAAGTCCATGGCTCTTGGATCTCTTCCGGATCATAACAAATAGAAGAAAATTCCTCTTGCAATGCATGGATCTTTTGTTCTTCGGTTTCTTCTTGAGATGCAACTCCATCCACAGTAACTATTCTGGAACTAGGACAAGGACTTGAGAAGATCCTTGTGGGGGTACATCCTCCTTTTCTCCATAAATGATTGAGCATCCTTAAGTTCTTTTTCTATTCTAGAGATCCTACCCATAAATGGATTAATAATTCAAGGAAAATAAATTAGTACTCAAAAGGAGTATTCTTCTAATGCTAGAAAATGAAATTTTCATAATTGAAATTTACTCTACTACTAAATCTGCCTATTCATTCATCACAAGCATGACAAATATTTGGAATATCTTTACCAATGGTGATAGAGCATGAATACTTACCTTCTTTCACCAATGGTGGTCGCACAAGTTCTTACCTCTCATCTTATTATTCGTTCCTCCTCGTTGTCGTAATTTAAAAGCAACCTACCTACCTAGGATTTAATCCCTTTAGCAAGTCCCCAGCAACGACGCCAAAATTTTGGGGTAAATTTTGTTACTTAATTCTCCAATGATTTAATTGTCAACTCGGGGCTCGTAATCTTATGAGTGGCATGCACAGTATGTGCAGTTTCAAAGCTAAACTAGTTATTTCTAATTAAATTTGCAATCTATGAATTAAACTCGAATCCAAGTCTACAAACTTCAAGAATTCTTGAAACTAATTATCATTTTCAGATTCCTTTCACATGCACCTTGTTCTCAAGAGTATTTTAGATATCAATGGCACTACAATGGGATATTGACACAACACTCCTATTCAAAGTTACAAATGGGACTCTATTGGATTGAATTAGTTCCTAATAGCTCTTAAATTTCCAAACCACACCAATGTCATGAACTACATTAATCAGATCAAGGAATTAAGAATCATTGACTAAATACCACTTGGTCAATCCACATGTATCAAGGATTTCTAAAGTTTTTTTTTTCTGTAATTGATACAATAATAAGTTTGATCAGTAGTTTGAGTCTTGTTAATCCTTGAGTCTTTTGGTAATCTGGAATTTGAAAAGACAAAGTGAGAGGAAATTTCAAAGCAAACTTGTAATATGAAAAGAATAGATTCTCAGAGTAGGTACTATGTTGATCTAAGGTAGATTTGCAGGTGGAAGTATTCATATACCTTATAGGTAACTACTGCTTCACTATGCTCTATTCAAATAGACACTGTTGATATCTCCTTTCTGCAAATCACACTATGTTTTTTACTGGAAACCATTCAAACAATTGTAATCTTAAAGAAACTATTTCAACCTTTTACTAAGAGATCTTTGTTTTTGTATTGCCTGGAATTCCAAACATGTAAGCAATTAAGCAATTAGATTAATATAGAATGATAAATAAAGTGTAACACCCCAAATCATTTATCATTATTTATGCACATAAATTTATATATATATATATATATATATATATATAATCGTTATGATTCTTACTTCTCATATATTTACAATACGCAGAAACTTTCTTATTGACTTAAATTTGATTAGAGAATCTCTGCATATTATTAAAATGTTAATCTTCATAAAGTTCTCTTATCCAAATTAATATTGGATTTATGTCAGTTTCATTATTTCTTATATTTAATTATCATCCCATAATAGGCCCGCACAACGACATAAACATTTATTCATGTATCTCATCAAACATGTTTGAATTTGAATGTATCGCAAACTTACCAATCTGCTTGAATTTACAATGATTGTGTTACAATAATCTGATGGTCATCCTTACCATCACTCAATGCAGTTAGCATTTTTTTATCTTTCGTTTGTCTATAGTGTAACATAGACGTATAATTGAATATCATTATTCACCCTATGAATTTGCTTACTTCATTTATGAATTCGATCTTACTTGAGAACTTGTCTTATATCTTATTTTTTATTTCTTATTGTAGCATGCAAACGTGGCATATTCATCATTTATGCTCCACGAAGGGAGGTTACTTAGCTCACACTAACAACTTCTATGTCTTGTGCAGGTATGACATGAGTCTCCCAACTCGTGGTGAGAAGGCTTGCCTTTTGCATGAGTCATGCTTCATTATTATATAACATTCTAAGGCAAAGCCTCTAGTTATTAATGTGAATGGTTACACACTATTAATGAAGAGCTATATTGGTAGATCGTTATAGTTTTAAACATGGAGGATGTTGCAACATTAATGTTGAATGAACCCAATGACCAAACCATTAATGTGGAGGTTGAACATTAGAAACTTAACATAGCATTTAATATGCCAACCAACTAGCAGTTCAAATCTCTATCACTTGGTGTAATTTCTAGTTGGTAGTCATGTCTATTAAATATTTGTACGATCTCCTCGATGGAATCATGGAGGGTTTAATTCCCAACGAATCTACACGATGGCTCATTCTCATGTTATTCGCTGGTAAGGGTTTGCTCTGTGATCGTGTTGAAGTGATGAGGAGGGTTCGAGCCTCGCTCAGGAATCTCATTTGAAGGAGTCTCATGTGTTTATACTTATGCTAATACTCTTTTGGAGAGAGGTTACCAGTTCTGTGTTTGGACCTATGCCTCAATGAGATGAAGGAGTCTTCTCCCATATCCATCGAAGGTATCATACCCTCCGATCTATTCTTAGCATCATATTTTTAGTTTACTTTTTATATTGCTTGTATTGATTGTTTATTTTTATTGTTTACAGGTTACATTTAAAATAATGAAGCTCATACAGAGTTGAGGATTTTCAAGGGGGCACCTGAGGTAAGCCTCCCTTCCTCAAGCTTCAACAATGGATACCCATTGTTTTCATTCTTTCATTCAATGTTATATATGCTCTAGCAGAGCTCAGGCCTTTGAGTCTTGTAACCATTTTTCTTTCGTGGTTCTTCAATGAATAGAAAACAAGGTTTTTGTACCCATTTTGGATCTGAGAGTCTTTGCTCTTTTTATAAAAATTTGTGACTTATGTTTCGCTCAGAATCTCTGCGTTTAATTTGCAAAAATATGTGCATATCATTTATCATAATAATTTTCTTGCTAGTAGCAGAGCCTTCGTGCTCTTAAGCCATTGTTATCATGGCGTTTGTGACTTCCATAAAAATTTCTATTTGTTATTTCATTCAGTCCTCTTTGCTTGAGAAAATATTTATTATATGTCGTGGTTTTGTTTAAAGACACGAGCTATGCTTTTTCATGCCAATCAATATTAAAATCGTGGCCCTCGTGACTCTATGTACTCTGCATTTGTTTATTGATTATGTGTTATTATATTTTATGAGCACTTTATGCTAATTAAAAGGTTCACCATCATTCATGTAGTGGATCGTTTTAATTTTACAGAGTTTGATACGTTTTATATGCACAGGATGTTTTGTTGAGGGGTTTCGACCTCATGCATCTACTTATTCTCTTAAGATTTATGTGGTGAATGATGAGCATGCTATCCTCCTGAAGCGTCTCATTCTCTTTTTAATCAAATTGTACATAGTTTATCGAATCTAATTACCGTCGCTGTAACAACTCGTTCTCAAGTTTATATGATATAAGTTTTTAATTTATATAAAGGCTTTGTTTATATGCCTTGAATGTTTTATATATGGCTGAGATTCATCGTTTACATAGTATATATTGTATCTATCTTTATAGATGCGTTGTGACTTGTCACCTATACTAGAAGATGTTTTACGTTTAAAGCAAAATTTTAATCTTATAACATTTACACATGTTTACAGGGAAAGAAATGGCATGGCAGACCATCTTTCCAAAGAAGCTACTCATCAACGTCTTGATCTCGGCACCTGGAGAATTACATTATATAACACTGCTACATCCTACAGTTATTACCATATGCCCTTCAACGTGGCATTGGAGGACAGGTTGGGCGATTGATTGGTTCCTTTCACTACAGTTTTGGTTACTTAGGCAAGACAATCAAGGCACCGATATGGGATACAGCTGGCCAAGAGAGGTATCGGGCATTCACAAGTGATTATGACAGAGGTGCTGTGGGAGACTTGTTGGTGTATGATATTACCTAGAATGCTACTTCTGATAATGTGAAGCGGTGGCTCAGGGAACCATACGAGGGCTGTGTCAAGATGAAGCACAGGATATTGCTGAAAAAGAGGGCTTTCCTATCATGGAAACATCTGCATTGGAGTCTACAAATGTCTTTTTAGTAATTCTTACTGAAATCTATCAGATTGTTAGATCGATTGCAGCAGAGGAGGCAGCCTCTGCTGTGCCTAATCAGGGAACTCCATTAAATGTGGAAGATGCTGAAACATGTGCAAACAAGAAGTTGCTGCGTTTTAATTTCTCTTTTTTATCTTAAGTATGGTGGTATTACATTGGTCTATATGGCTTTGATGGAACTGTGATGGAGCATTAAATTGCACACATCTGTTCTGTATTTGATTCAGGGCAGATTAGACTGAGTATTCGTTTTGAAGATACTACTGAAATATGTAACCGGCTATTGGTGTGCTGTTATGGACAGCATTTATTTTGAGATTGTTTGGGTCTCATAGACCTGTAAGATACTAGAACAGCAATATGTGACAATGTAGGGATCACTATGATTCTATTACATGTGCAGAATGTAATTTTTTTTCAATCTATTGAAATAAAATTACGAATTTTTCCAAGGAAAAAAAAAAGATGCGTTGTGACTCCATGTTACTACTCCATTGGTTATATTGTATCACCCTCATGTGGGGTTTCGTTGCTCTTGTTTCTGGGATTTGATGTTATATATATTATTTATGATATATAAATTATGGCTTTGATTTCTCTCATCGTGAACATAGGTATGGTATCCCTGCGAAGGGTTTACACCACGCATATCATGATGCAGGTTAAATTATGAGTTTTCTCCATTATAATTAATAAGATATTTAGTATATAATTGCTATCATTTTCTGTTCATGTAAATAGAACGAATATTATTCTGAAATGATCTATTTAACCATGAATAAAACTCAGAAATAATACAACTCTACAAATTACTGAATTTAAATAAGTTAATCAAATCTAATTGTAAATATTCTGAAGCTATCCATGGCCTTGAATTTAAATAAGAACAAACTCAGTAACTACTAATAAACATAATAATAATGCCATAGAATTGATATCGGGCCATACAATATTTTCTTCAAAATATTTACAAACTTGAATAGAAAACATTAATCTTTTACTCAACCATTGATCTAACCAGTCATTAAATAACATAACTGCAATTGAACAAAAACTTAATACAACTTATCTGTAAAACCTTGCTTCTTCCATTGTGCTATGGAACTGCCATGTTCCTCCCTTCCATATATTACTGTTGGTGTTCATAAATTCTCAACTTGAGCAGATAATCACCCCCAAGTCACACCAAGTTCACTAAGAAACTAGAACCTGGGGTTGTTTTTCATGTGTGTACTCTTATTTAATGTAGAATTTGCGAATAGGATCTCTTTAATCAATTCTCTGGTTCCTGTAAATAAATCCCTTTTTTTGTTTAAGAAGTACACACATCAAGACCTCTGCTTGGACCCAAAGAAATCAATGAGCTCATTAGGAAACCAAGTGTGGCAAATGGGAAACCCTACCTATGTAGTCTCCCTTATCTACAATTCATTTTTCCTCTTCTTAATTCATTTTTAAGATTGGATTTCCTCTCCATTTGGCTTCAAGAAGTTAGCAACTTTAGAAATTCTCCAAGAGAACAAAGAGTAGCCTCTCCCTTTGATTCTTTTCCCATTTATTATTTATTTCTCTCAAGAAAGACTAGCTAGGGTTTATTTTATTTTTCTCTCAATTCTTGAAAATTAGAAATTATTATCTCTCATATTATTTATCTTTTATTTTTTTTAATTTTTAATTACTCTCTAGTCCTAATTCCCTAGTGAGATTGGTCTCTCATTTATCAAGTAGTCCCATAGCAAGTAGGTAGAATAATATAAAAGTAATAAACCACTTTAATCTCATAAAGTGTCATTTGTCCATGATTCCTTGCATCATTTATAGGTCCAAGTCTCAAAACATATTCACATGCATATTAATTATTTATTTATATAGGGGTAAAACTCTTGGAATGCTACATAAAGAGTGATTATTTAAGATTTTTAGCACCATGAATAAATAACAATTTGCTTCACACATACAATTGTACACACACAAATAATTACAACAAATTTATAAATACAACACACCAATTATGTAATAGCAGAGTGACAAGTTGTTGAAGGGGTCCCTTCCTCCTTGGTAGCACTCTACCTCATAAAACATAGCTATAGGAAACGTATGTACAACATAAACAAAATTTTTTCTCCTTCTATGATTCTCAACAAAGTGTTCTTACAGCAAGATCATAACCTTCCCTAAATTATAACCCCCCTACTCAATTCGGCTATCAATTTATAGAGATATATGACTACCACCAATTCCTCAATCCCATATCTGATCAAATTTAATCAAATCTGATCACATATGACTTTTACATTTTTTAGAAAGAAAAAAAATCATAAAAATATGCATTTCTGTGTAATTTGGGAAGATTGGCATGGAAGCAATTCCATTATCTCCTCAATTGTATCTTTATTTGGAAAATTTCCCATACACTACAGAATTTGGTGGTTTCTGCACAAAATCACGGAAAAATTTAAGACATCCCCTAAATTTCTATGTATAAAAATTGGGCGAAACCCTACAATATACCGAAAAATATGAAGGCTATTTTAGAAATGTTATATTATGTATATATAATTTTTTGGTGAATCTATCATTAAATTATATAATCTTGTGAATTCTTGGCAAATCTTTCACTAAATTATAAAACCTTGTAAAATCTTGGTGAATCTTTCACGAAATCATAAAACCTTATAAAGACTTGGTGAATCTTTATAACACTAGTACTTGAAATCCCCTTGCCAAACATTAAATCAACAACACCACCAAATATTGTGTCAATCCACCTGAGTTACAAATTTAGAATAATGACAGAGATGTACTTAACAAGTAGAATATCTATGCACAAGAACAAAGGTAGCGTCATGAAGCTCTTATCAACTCATTGTAAAGGACAGATATAGAGGTTTGATGCATAAGAAACAATGATGTTGCCTCTACTCATGATAATCCAGTTCAAGCTAAGGGGGCACTTTATGGCGCACATAGAGGTACACATACACACATGATTGAAGAACAATTACAACTTCCAAACATCTACATCAAAATGATGTTTCCATGATTTCACTCGCAAAATACCCATAAGTTGTTAAAGTGATTGCACCATCATCACAATAATAACTCCATCTAGCACATGTATAAGTCACAAAATAGACAATAACACAAAATACAATATTCTGATTATTGGGGCTAACAATCATAGATATGGTTTTGTGTAGTTTGTGCAATCAGCTATGGCAATCTAACGAGTCTAGATATGCACCATATGCTTCAAGAGATTTAACCCAAATTTTGTTTATTCCATAATGGAATGGTTAAACTTTAAAGATACTCTTGATTTCACATTTGTCTTTTGACCTTGTAGAATGCAATGTTGTTGGAATTTATAGACCTATCTAGCACATATGGGACTAAAAAACCACCTTGATATTTAATTGAGAAACCTCCAGTGTCACAAAAATCAAATTAAAAACTATGATTTCCATCTAGCTGGTTAAACTGGAGTACCTCGATACATTAAATAAAGTTAGCTCTTCAAATAGATCATAAGTAAATGCTCTGATATTTTTTTCGAACATAATGACAATTAGAGGATTGATAAGCACATACCCAACCAAAGTTCACATCTTAAAAACAACACAAAAAATTATTAAATACTTGAATGATACTGATATTTCCTCTAAGATGTCTGTGGATATAGCATGTAATATAGGTTAAACCACCTTATTATCTTAAAATTCACTCAAAAATTCCAATGCCCCAATGTATGTAGAAAGAAGAAATGTCGGTAAAATAACAAAGTGCATTATCAATTGAGACCTTGGTAAGAGGAATAAATTAATTCCCCAAATATGGAAAAATAATTTCGATTCAATATTTTGCAGGAATTGTTGAGTATAGTATCCCCTTCATCATACCCATAGTGTATTGGTTCTATAATTTGTAATTGTAGAAAAAATTAAATATATATCTATACATGAAAGATGCTCTCTTCAGCAACATAAATAATTCTACTCAATACAACTATGCACATTAATAGATGATATCCTTGAGCAAGTTTACTCCTATTCCATAAGTTAGAAGCCAACATTTTGAACTCAAATTTTATCGCATTTCTGCATAATCATCCATTTGGAGCTATGCTGAACTTTGTTAGGATAATATTTAACAATATCTAGAAGTGATCCCAATATAAAACAACATTGGAGCACAATATATACAATTAACTATTAGTGGCACAAGCACGTGCACCCCCACCCATAACCTTCTTTTAGAACCTGCATTGAGCCAATTTTTTGGATAAGTTGTGCCCATGAAAAACATTGAACCAATTTACTAATAGATAGACATTTCTCTACACTACAAGGAACAACATTTCAGAACTAACTTGTTAAGCCATTCCCTCTAAATATAACATTGAACTAAAAGCTTCTAAGTTTGAATAACCATTGATTTCCAACATGTGTTCTTAAGGGTTCCCTTTTCAATTACAACAGATAGTATATCTGGCTACAATTTAAACAATCATTAGCAAAATTTTCATTATATTGCTTCAATAGATGCCTTTCAACATATATAGATTAATTACTTGCCACGTCAACTTATTTCAATATGCACCTGATGTGTTACAAAATTTACTCTTCCTCATTACCATCATGGACAGCCACTTACCTACCTGTTCCTGGAGGCAAAAGGGTATATCTTCATGAGACTCACTGAATAGGGAAGGTGATGACTTTTCATCCAACATATATGATCCTCTGTGCCTTCTCTGGAAGGGATGAACCTGGTGCTTACTACAACCTTTGTTGCCTTCTCCAAGCAAATCTTACTTCTCCACCCTATTTCTTAACTCTCTAGTAACTCAACCAGCCAAACCCCCTGATTATAACATTGAAATAAAATCTTTTAAGTTTTAAATTTTAATAGATCATTGATTTACAACACGTTTCCTCAATGGATCCCTTTTCAATTACAACACATACTTACAATAGTCTATAGTATATCCCGCTACAACTTAAACAAACATTAGCAATTTTTCATATTCTTATATCTGAACGCTTTGATCCTCCATGGACAAAGTTTTTGATGATTTAGGATCACTGACAACTAATTTGCTCAGACCTGCTGCAGTCACACCAATAGCAGAGGAGGCAAAGTCCTGGGAAAGCCCTTTTCTTTTTTTATTTTTGCAATCCTTCAAAAGCTGATGTCCCCTATATATTAAACAAGAAAAGCCTTGACATCAAATTCAATTAGCAAAGTGGTTAAGTGCACTACCAGTCAGACAAGCCATATCTTCAATCTGAAACTTTATTGTATAACAAATATTTCAAAAGAATTATCTCCTACATGGAAATTCATTAGACCAACCAGAGCAGTAACAAATGTCTTTAAATGCCTCGGCTTCAAATGAAGCTTTGAAGCTGAGAAACTATGCTTCTCTAGAAACGACCACCTGCCACAAGTAAAACAAACAAAATAAAATGGTGGCATAACATTACAACCTGCTTATTTTACTAAAGCAAAGCAAAAGTACAACATAAATAAAAATTGAAGACAATACATTAAATGGAGACAAAGAAATATTGAGCACAAGGAAATCTCTCATGCTACCCAAGCTTTGTGTGCTTTGATAAGCCGATTAATATGTGAATGTTAACAATCTTGTTTCAATATTGTATAAATTACCTTTAATATTATAACAATTGGCATCACACCGGAATGAGAAAAGACAAGAAGACAATATTGTATTTAAATTATAAGAATTTGATGAATCAATTAACATGGATATGCCAAAACATAAGTATTGATCCACAAATTGAAAGTAAGCCCCCTCTTTTGCTTGTCTATAGATAGCTCTGGAGGTATTTACTCCTACTAGTAAATGTGAAATTTGAATGATGGCATTAATTCAATGACGATGTAAGTTTGTTTCTCAAAAGAAAACTATATTCACGATACACATTCTTCACTCATAACTAAAAATTCCATATATTTGTTTCATATTCTAAATCAATGATGGTGGAAAGATAAACTATAATATTTATCAACACTATCTCCACCACCCATTTCATTTTCTCAATCAAAATCTTTCAAAGAATCAACCATATTGATTCCCCCTCTTTTGTTGCATTCAGATGTCCAAAGTGCTAATGCTCTCTCATAAGGAAAATTGTTGACATCATAATTTGATAAATACAAATGAACACAAGAGATAAGGTTATTGTCCAATCTATTCCTTAACTTGGACTTTAAAAATGAAACCAAGCTAAAAATCCTTTCATCCTCTATAGAGCTCATAGTTCGACACAAGTCAGCCAATTTGAAATATTCATACATGTGCACCTTCAAGGTATCATTCCTATCTAACTTGGCCCACAATCTTGTAATAGACCCATTTGACAAAGGGTCTTCTAGTTTTCCAAACTGCTTCATCATAGTGTTTACAAAACACTTTGCTTGTAAACGCAATTTATCAGCATCTAAGATTCCATTAATATTGTGTTCTTTAAAGACATGTGTGCAAAAATAATAATCAATCAATATCTGTATATTCTTTTTAAATGCAAAAAAAAAAAACACTTTGCTTGTAAACGCAATTTATCAGCATCTAATATTCCATTAATATTGTGTTCTTTAAAGACATGTGTGCAAAAATAATAATCAATCAATATCTGTATATTCTTTTTAAATGCAGAAGAAAAGAAAAAAAACTTCTTTGTCCAATGTATGATTCCAAAATTGTGGATAAACAATGCTCATTACCTCTAATAGCTCATCTCTTGGAAACCTTCTCTAATTTTTGTAGTTAATGCCCTTGCAACACTTGTAAGATTTGTCTTTACTACTTGAATGACAACTTGAAATTCATTTGTAGTTTCTCGCTTCTCCTTTATAATATGCCCATGGTTTTGAATAATATGAAGAGGAACCAAATTTTCACGTACTAAAATGCATACACAATCATTTTCATCAAGCTTCAAAAATTTTTGAGGATTTTGAAGATCATTGATCTCTTTCCATTTTGAAAAATCAATGCTATCAAAGGCTTCTGTTGGTGTTATATACAAATCATCTAACAATAGACATTGCCATTTTTCATAGAGTGAGATCCATTGTGTTTCAACATTTTTAAAAATCTTCTTCCCACTTGTCAAACCATCTGCAAAATTTTTGAATTTTATAACCCTCTTTGAACTTCTTCAAAATAGAGTCATCCACGAGCATATCTACTTTGTTGACCAATATTTCCTTGCTAAGAATTTTGAAATCCAAATTTGTTCGATGTGCCATGCAATGTATACCAATCATATAAGGTTTGATGCTTGTTTGTAATCAAACACAAAGGCGATTACAATTTCCTTGCATAAGAGATGCACCATCGTCTCCAAAACAAACCAACTTTCTAGCAATGTTGAGTCCATCCAATCCACTAATCTCACATAGAGTTTTCATCACAATATTATATAAATTTTATGTAGTAGCACTCTCCTTCATTTTAGACGAGGACATAATCTTTCATTAGTCTTCCAAGTTTTAAAATATGGAAAATGGTGTTCATTTGGACTATTTTAGATTGCAAATCTATTGATACATTTTCCTTGAATAAGCTATGAAGTGACCCGTTCATTTACTTACTATGATCATTTCTAATGTTTTTTCATACATTTCAACATTCTCAACATGCTTGCATTCTTTTGTAGTCTTCCACCTTGATTTGTTTCCACTTTTCCATATTTTACCTTTTCCACACATGTCTAAAATCATTTAATAATTTAATATATTTTTTTATTTAAAGATTATACAACTATATAAATCACATGATGTTACATTAAATACTATATAAAAAGATACATTCAAACTGAGATGTTATCACACTGTTACCAACCTTGATACATTCAAACTGAGATGTTATCACACTCTTACCAACCTTTAGTTACTAGCGTTGCTTATGAAATCTTCAATCAACCAATTGCATAAGTGGAGTCTCCAACGCCACTTATCACATAAAAAATATTTTATATCGAAACTATCAAAATGAGTTGTTTATAACTTTTCTTATCTTTTTCCCGAGAAACATAACTTTTCTTATCTTACAAGGCCTTTATGGTTCATAAAGTAAAAATATTATATTATATTATAGATTCTGAATTAGGAAAACAAGATTCCAGGAAAAAATATAAGCACTGGAATTCATCATAATCGTAATATTAAAATTTTCATTTTTATTTTTCCTTTTGTAATTTATTAATGTTATTAAATTGTATTATAATACAAGGAAATTGAAATTAAGGTTTTGTAATTAATTAATGTTATTAAATTGTATTATAATACAAGGAAATTGAAATTAAGGCTTGTTATAATTTTAATTTTAGTTGCCTAATTGTTGCAATAAAAAAAAGTTCAATTTAAATATAAAAGAGAAAACGTTACTCTACAAATTGCTCTTAAAGTTGTCCATTGGTTGTAGCTTGGGTGGTTGGGAGGAAAAGTTGTTGTCCTCCCCACTTTTTTTAAAACAAAAAAAATTAAAGTTGATTTAGAAGAATGAAACCTTTGATTACATTATTATGTTATATAGGGTGTGACATTCTTGAAACCTTTGATTGCATTATTATGTTATATAGGGTGTGACATTCTTGAAATGAAAATGAAACTTGTTAGTATATTAACATTAAATGCTTATTATACCATGTTAATAATATGCTAAACATATAATTTCACTCAGCTTATAAAATCATGCTATCATGGATATTTGGTCTTGTGGTGTTATTCTCTTTGTTCGTTTTTATGGGTTCGCTGCCATTCGACGACAACAATCTAGCCGAGTTGTACCATAATGTAATATATAAAAACATCACAATAATTTACATTATTATTACAATATTTTATCAATCCCGGAAGTTAGAACTATGTTGCTCAACAAGCTGTGCAGTACTTCAAAAGTGAATTCCACTATCGAAATTGGATGTCTGCTGGCGTTGGCAATTATTTAAATGAATACTCATTGCCAATCCGATCATTGCGAGGAAAATCCAATCGAGGGAAGATTTGAATTGACATGAAATACTACTATGCAGTGGATCACTATACTATAAACAGTGGAAGATGAGGGTTTAAACAAGGTCCCTATAAGCAAAATAATAAAGTGGCTTTAAAACACTCTACTCGGTTTTTGCCGAGCTCTAGTTCCAGTTTTTCATATTTTCTTTAGTTATCTGGCAGCCAATAATTCCTGGAATAATTACGTATAACTACTCAGTTTGTGCTGAGTTTAAAACGCCTAATCTAACATAACTACTTAGTTTGTGTTCTTAGCGATGCCCATATGAAGTATAGAGATATCTAATCATAAGTCAAGTCTCGGAATGATCATATCATATATCTTGGGATTTCTTCCATCATATATCATATAAGATAAGTGAGGGGTTCAAAGGGCTATGGGTTGGAAGAAGACTTTGACCCTAATTTAGAATATAATGAAATATGTTTGCTTGTAGAATCAAGACATAACGTTAATTGCCAGCAGTGGAAATTATTCCGGTTATCCAAAGAATGAAGTACATAACGGCTCTGGATCGCAGACTGAGCAGAAAGAATCAATTGCAGTAGTCATGAAGTTATCGAAAGGATCAGGGTTCCAGCCCCAACCTGCAATTAGCAAGGTGAACACATGTACGACTAAGGAGTGCAATTTTACTTGCACTATTAATTTGAGGTCATTCCATCCTCTTGGATGCATTTTTTACCACACCAGTAGAATATTTAGATCATGATTTAGAAAGGTTGTAATAGTTCAGTGACAAAAATAAACTACTCAGAACAAAATGGATTAATTGAAAAAAACTAAATGGAAACTAATCCAAATTAAGCAAAGAAATGCTAGTCATGCAAAGGAACGTAAATCTATTCAAGGGTCACTAGACACCAGTAGTATGACGCAACCAACACCTAAACACAGTACAACCAAATATATTGATTTCTTTCTTTATCTATTATGGGACCGAAACTTTTTTCCAATTGAGTTTTGAGAAAATTACAAAGCAACGAAAGGACCAAGCACATTTGAACTGGTTCAAGTTTATAATGTTCGCAGGTCATGAATTAATGTACCAGTGCTAGTTCCATCTTTCTTTCGTTCAGTTCCAAATCCATCATTAGTAGTCACATACCAAGCTTGTTTTTCACGAGTCCTGGATCGAGAGCGAGCATCCCAACCATCAGTTCCAAATCCAATTGTTCACCAGTTGATCTTGACTCATTTGATCCTGTGGATTCCGCTTGCTAATAAGCATCGTTACTCATTTAATAGTTGCATGGGGAATTAAATGTAGCTGTGTACACTTGATCCTGTGTATTTCGCTCGGTAATAAACATCGTTACCCGGGGAACCCATAATCATTTTAACCCCTCATCTCGGAATGCTCATATCATATATCTTGAGAAGTTGATTCAAGGAAACCATCTATGTGGATGGTTTCGCTGGCACTATGACATCACATCACATGTGCCTACTGCTGGTTAGCATAGTATCATAGATTAGGTTGTATTATATTTCTGTACTCATTTCTAAAGTTGTCGAAAAGGCATGCTCCATCTAGGTTCTGGAGAGAAGGAATGCACCCTTCTCTTCCAACCCTGTGTTCTATAAAGTGAACGAAGACAACCGGGAAAGGATATAAGGGGTTTCTCTCTATATTCTATGTTGGTTGCAGGAAGAGTCCTTTCAAAGGCTTCAATCGGATCATGCATGGGCTTATCAATCGAGATGTAAATAACTGGTCTCTTTTTTGTGTTGCTACTGGATGGATTTGAGCAACGGAGAATAATCTTACCTCTATATCTATGGGTGTGTGCAAGAAGATGAGGGTCACTTTAGATGCAATGCTACTTTTTCAAAACTCGTTCCTATACGTAAAACATAACGCATTTATGATGTTTAGCACCTGCCATGGTAAGACCCGAGCCTAACATGTCATTGGACATGTAGGCTAGGTAACAATAACGCGTACGCGTTATATAACTATAAAACGCGTACGCGTTATATAACTACAAAACGCGTACGCGTTATGTAGTTACAAAACGCGTACGCGTTATGTAAATCTAAAAAACAATTTAAATACACAGTCCCGACGAATGCCGACCACCCGCGGCACCTACGCATCAGAAACGCGAAATTGAACCCAGACGAGGACGGTTTGTGGCCCACTCAAGTATTGGTGTTGCTCGATTTAGCTGGAGGGGACAAATTCACCGGTAGATTGTCATCCAATCAGGTAATTCTTTCACCCATACTCTTTTTTTATCATTTTTAACCTAAATTATTATTTTTTTTTTTGTTTAAAAAAACCTAGTTTTTTAATATTGATAAAATTGGGAATAACCCAATCTTTCATTAAATTCACATCTCCCTCAATCTCCCTCAACCAAGATGAATGAATAATTAAAATGAATCGTTTTTAAAAGACTCAAAAATTCGTAATCCAACCTAAAATTGAAAAAAATAGAACTCGGACCCCCTTTCTACAATGTATCCATCTAAGTCACCCAACACGAGAACACGGGATACGAGTGTCCCTGCCGCCAGCCACAACTCACTAAATATAATGAAAATGAGTGCACTCATGTCTTTTCATTAGCTGGCAAGGTTTCGTATCATGTGAAAATGTTTTGTATCATGTGAAAAGATAATGATACTCTGAACTTATGAGGCACCAATTGGAGAGACTGCGACTATTACTGTGGAATCAGGTGTGGCGACTGCTGGCAGTTTGGCCCCCACTTGCAGTCATTCTCAAGAGATAGGTACATCTGCACCATGCCTGTTTACATCAAATCCAAATACATACAATTATCATATAATGCTGAAACGATTGAAAGGAAATTTATAACAACTGATACAGATAACGCAGTACACCCCATCCCGTAGCTGGTTTTCATAATACCATCCAGCCTGGAAGCCCTTTTTGCTGTGGAATAAAACAATCCGAACGAGAATCGAACCCCTGACGAACAGTGGAAAATTTAAAAAGCAAAAGAAGAGAAATTGCTAGAAATGGAGACGAAAGAAAGGTTAGAAAAGAAACAACAACAAATTACTTCACTTCTGATTTCTCAGATGCCTCTGCTTCTAATGTAACACTCTCCTACCGATAAATATCAGGAGGCCAATGCCGGCAAAATGTGCCGATGAGTTCTCCAGGACGGGAATTATGGAATATCGGAGAGGGGAAGCATGCCGCAGACCCTTCCTCGAAAGGGATTATGTCAGGCAGCATCTTTGAACTCCATGCTCGAATTCCATGCTTCCATGGCTCCGACCATCAATATATAATATTGCATGAATAGAAACAAGCTTTTTCGTATACCCCTATTCCACTGTGGTTGAGCTACTTCCAAGTTCCACCTACCCTATCTCCTCCAGTCCTCCAGGATAGTTTGCGAAGCGAAAGCTGGCAATGCCAGCCTACCATAAACATATTTAAAGAAATTTGTTTTCTTTGAGGAGCTCAACTTCAAGGCTGACTAGATTTTTGACATCCTATGAATTTACAGGTCTGCTATATATCCACTGAAAAATAAAGCCTCTCAACTTTACTACGTCAGTAAACATTGAAATTTTGATGTACTATTACATTTTCAAATGAAAAGAATAACTTATTATTAATAAAAAAATCAAATCACATTAATATATTAATGAATTTGAATTTAGCTTCCCAATATTAAAATAAATTATACATTTTAAATGATCCACAACCAAATATTATCCTGAGAAGGAAATGGAAAAAAAGGAATTTCCTTAACACAACATGCTATTTCCTTATGATGATGCTTTTACGTTTATGATTACCAACCTTGGAATCAGGTTTGGTTATCCGAAGGTGTAATATCTTCTAAGCTAAGTCAATAGGTAGGGATGTTGGTATTGATATAATTATGACAAAGTTTTATAAAGGATTAGGAACAATTACGTTGGCTTGTAGATGACATATTTATGGATAAAAAGCTTGTTGTTATGAGATAATGACATCATGCCTCAAAAACATGTCCCATACAATCTAATATTAATGGGCGCTCTACGTAGAAATTGGAATGTCAACATTTGTGAGTACAATAAATATGTGGATGATTTTGGCCTACTACAACTTTAATATATTGAGTGGATTGATAACCTTCACAATTATATAAGAGATTGTAGCTATGACTAGGAGGAGAGTTAACAATGCAACAAAATCAAGTAATCGAATTTTGTGCATAAAATGAACATGAGACTCCCACCAAATTTCACTGAATCTACGTCTTAACAAAAGAACTCATCGTTTCACGGGATTCCACCCCATCAATCCTTTTAACAGTAATGGCCATAACAGTTGCTACAACCCTAGCGCGAGAAAAATCAATCGAGCTACGCATGACAATACTTGAAACCAGACTTTTTGAACTCCCTATTACATCATAGGAATCAATACTACTTTCTCCACAACATGTGGCACCCTCAATATCTTCCATCACCGCAATTTACATTTGATAAAAAACTTGTTTCCAAATAGTAATTACCCCATTCTTTGCTCTAAAAAGGCCTCGGTTAACCTAGAATCCAATCCATGCAACATGAACACATCCATATATACACATAGAATAAATATTAATAAATTTCTCATAGCCCTTCAATAGTGTTCAATATCTCATAGCCCTTCATAGTGAAATGGGACCCCACCCTTCAAATTTGATCCCTGGTCCCCACTAGACACGGTGACCCCCGGAATTATGACACGTAGGACACGGTGACCCCCGGAATTAATATATTTTTAAAATATATTAAAATTTAAAAATATAGACATATAGATCATCCAATAAAATTTAACATTGACAATTACAAATATTCAATAGAAATTACATTTACAATTACAAATATGAAATATTCAATAGAAATTAGATCATTCACAAATCACAACACATTTTTCATTCACAATCACAAAACACAATGAGACATTGAGACACATAGATGCAAACTCATCACTGCCCTGATCCTCCTCCTCCATGCCTGAATCAACAAACTCATCACTGCCTTGATCCTCCTCCTCCTCCTCTCTGCCAATCTGACTAACTTACTTTTTAATTGTCAAATGTTTAATTTTAAGTTTTAAATGTATGTAAGTGAATGCCATTAAATTGCTTATGTGAGTTTGATTTAATACATGTTCAATTTTGAAGAGAAGTCATTATATACCATGTATATGTTTCTAATGATTTTCGTATTAATGTCTTTATTGCAGTTGCGGCTATGGATACCAATGCCGAAATATTGATTGAGCTTGCCCAATTGAGGGGCATAAGTGCAGCTTTTAGTGGTGGCGACAGGATTCGCCATTCACTTGCATCAACCTTGGATGCAATTGTGGACACCATTTCACAATCTACAAATGTCCTATATGATATTGCATCTTACAGAGAAAGAAAAAGACAACAATATGCTGATGGACTAGATTACAATGCAGTAAAAAAGTTGAAAATATCCAAAGAGCTTATATTTGCATTGTTTAGGGACCCTCGGACGGGGGAAATCCCAAATGCAAGCAGGCCGCATATCTCCATTGAGTGGTGCACGTTTCAACCATTTGTTGATAACTGGATGGACAGATGGTACATGGTTTTTGATATGCCACCACACAACAACAGGGAAATTCCCTTATATTTCCTTCGAAAGATGTACGCAGAGTTCGTGTTGCATAAACACGTTAACTATTTTGACATGTTACAGTTTCAGGGGATCGGTGGGGGGATGCCCCAAAACCGACCCAATGCCAGGCTTCGAGACCAGGATCGCCCTATCCCTGCACCTCGCAGGCAGTTTCCTGGGCCAGATGTCCCACCAGCACATCGCATTATTCCGCAGACACGGGATGCATTTTTGAGTTTGGCACGGGCGGTTGTTCGCCATGGCAGGATGGTTCAACATATGGGTGAGGAAGGGACATCTGTCCCTGGTGTGGTACATACACCAGCTCGTCACCATGCAGGACCATCAGCTAGTGCAGGACCATCAGGACCATCCACTAGTGCAGGACCATCAGGACCATCCACTAGTGCAGGACCATCGACTATTCCCCATCCTAGTGCTGATCCTCACGAGTGCACATCATGTGGTCGTCCCTGCTATGGTATTGCCTCAGATGTTGCCTTCAGTGGGTTTTTGAGAGAGGTATGTTGATGGTTAATTGTAATAAATTCTTCATTTATTTTCGTTTTTGTACACATATATATAGTTTGAGCTAATATATTATGTTTGTGAACTTGCAGTTGATGCTTTATGCCGACAGTGACACCCCAGAGCCGGATGTTCCAGACTCTACAAGGGGGCATGATGCTACCCATTCGGTAGGCCCATCTTATATACCACCTATTGCCGTATCTCACACCGAGGTAAACATTTTAAAATTTCAGTTTTTTAATACTTGTTAATTTGTTAATTTCCACATACTTTACATTTTAGTTCATTAATGCAATATACGGTCTAATATTTACAATTATTAAACTTGCAGATGGCAGATCCTTCACAGGGGCAAGGTAATGTGGAGGTAGTACCCATGGTCATACCGTCCCCTGAAACGTCTGGGCTCCAGGTAAACAATTAAAAATGACATTTTTTAAATACATGTTTGTTTGTTGAATCATGCATGTCTAACTACATGAACACTTGCTGACTGTAGGCACCATCCGACACATCTGGCCCATTGCCTGGATTTGCATCTCCCTCCAGGCCATTCGTGAACAAGGGTCGTGTGTATGTGAGGCGTTCTACTCCGAGAAAGACTCCAGCTGCCCACGACCATGGGCTTACTCACACCACGGTAATGTATATCCTTCGATGATATTTGTTGTTTAACTTGAAATCCAGTGCATAAATCGTTTTTGTTAATGTTTGAATTGCATGTTTACTGCAACAGGAACCCGAGTTGTCTGCTGAGAACCTTGCATCGATGGTTGATGCAGCAGTTAGTGCCGCATCTGCAGTGGCGACTGATCACACACAGGTATTTAACTATTTCAACATTATCTTTACATAGTTTATTATTGTTGGACCTATTGTTTATTCATGCATTTCTAACTATTTCAACATTTTTTCATTGTAGCCACCACCAGCAGGAGCAGTGCCTGGCCCCCCTGGTTCAACCATCCTGGATGTTCAACCGACGGCTCCATCTGCTACACAAGCAACGCAATCTCCTTTGTCAGTTGAGGTGAGATGTCCTTCAGTGACCAAGTGTTTCATGCACTTTCCATGCACCAGTTGATAATTGTTGAGATAATGTATTAGTGTACATAGTTAGTTGAATTTAACAATTGATATTTAATTTGCAGGATCCAGGGATGCACATTGATCCTAGGGATGTGCCTAGAGGATCAACGTCGGGAAAGAACAAGAGAAAGCTTGAGTTTTGATAGTTTTGGATAGTTTTGGACACATGTGCTTTTGGATACTTTTGTATATATATGTACTTTTTGATACATTCAGTTTTGGAGACATGTACATTGACTTTATTGTGCATGTACTTTTGGAGACATGTACATTGACTTCATTGGATACATGTACTTTTCGATACTTTTGGATATACATGTACTTTTGGAGACATGCACTTTTGGAGACTTTTGGATATACATGTACTTTTGGAGACATGCACTTTTGGATATATATGTACTTTTGGATACATGTACTTGTGTCATTCTAATGTGTTGATTTGTGTGGATTATCTATTACTCATGAATGCACTATGTCAAAAGAACAAACTATTATATTCAAAGGTTTCAACGAATTCACTACATGCATGCACTAATTGGTATCTAATTAAAATTTGTGATTTTGGATGATCATTACAAGTTATGTCAAAGTTCTTGCTCGTGTAATTTAATCAAACTAAATGCAATACAATGTTTTCAAGGTTTCAACGAACTCACTCATGCACACCCATTGCCATCAACTACCAATGAAAGTCTAACATTATGAGGTTCTTCTTAAAAAATGGGTAATATTTCCTTGATGATCGTAAATTGAGAACCATTTGTAGCCACTCATATAATACCATCTTCACTTATCTTTGTACATGATAATCCATATAATGTGCTATGTTTTTTAACCTAAACAATCATCAAAAACCTAGAATTATAGGGATATGACAAAGAACCTTATGGGGCACCTTATATATTAACCTTGTGTATACATTAGGATCTTTGTCATACCATTGTTTGAAATGTCATTCAATACCTTCAATTTTATCAACATCAAATTAGTAGACAAAGTGACCCATCTTTGATCTCTTGTATAGGCCTTTGTGTGCCTTATCAATAAGATGTACATCATGAATATTATCATAGGTCTCATACATAGGTGCATCCTCATCCATGCAAACAAAGGTGTCATGGATCAACCTATTATCCCTTTATTCTCAATAATATTAGTATCATTATCTTCCATAGGATCAAATTCAACTCCATCACCCCCATTATTACTACTCTAAATTACAGCCTTAGGAGTTTTGATCATGTGTTTTTGTCTCTTTAGGAGTTTTGAAATATTATACTCTTTCCAAAATAATATGGAAGTTCAAATATTTAAAAGTGGCTTAAATTATAAAATGGGCGGAAATTCACCAAGTGTCCCTGAACGGCATTTTCATGCGACTTGCAACTCGACATAACTCGGAAACCGGACGTCGGACCGACGAACCGTCGACTCCGTTGGTCTCCTGGCATGCGATTACCTCTAGGGGCCCTCTCCCTCGTCTCCCCATGGCCCAGCGGCTTCATTGTGCATTCATTTCGTAAACTAGGGTTTTGCTCAGTGTAATTGCATGCAATCTCGCATTGGTGGGTCACCTCTGCAAAAACCTCCCCCGAGCCAGTGTTGGTAGTGTTCCCACGTCGGCATTTCCCACACACACTTGCGGGAGTCAATGGCACGCAATCTTCCTGCTCCGTTTCCTTTTTGGCTCCCGGACGGAAATTCACCAAGTGTCCCTGAACGGCATTTTCATGCGACTTGCAACTCGACATAACTCGGAAACCGGACGTCGGACCGACGAACCGTCGACTCCGTTGGTCTCCTGGCGTGCGATTACCCCTAGGGGCCCTCTCCCTCGTCTCCCCATGGCCCAGCGGCTTCATTGTGCATTCATTTCGTAAACTAGGGTTTTGCTCAGTGTAATTGCATGCAATCTCGCATTGGTGGGTCAACTCTGCAAAAACCTCCCCCGAGCCAGTGTTGGTAGTGTTCCCACATCGGCATTGCCCACACACACTTGCGGGAGTCAACGGCACGCAATCTTCCTGCTCCGTTTGCTTTTTGGCTCCCGGACGGAAATTCACCAAGTGTCCTTGAACGGCATTTTCATGCGACTTGCAACTCGACATAACTCGGAAACCAGACGTTGGACCGACGAACCGTCGACTCCGTTGGTCTCCTGGTGTGCGATTACCTCTAGGGGGCCCTCTCCCTCGTCTCCCCATTGCCCAGTGGCTTCATTGTGCATTCATTTCGTAAACTAGGGTTTTGCTCAGTGTAATTGCATGCAATCTCGCATTGGTGGGTCAACTCTGCAAAAACCTCCCCCGAGCCAGTGTTGGTAGTGTTCCCACGTCGGCATTGCCTACACACACTTGCGGGAGTCAACGGCACCCAATCTTCCTGCTACATTTGCTTTTTGGCTCCCGGACGGAAATTCACCAAGTGTCCCTGAACGGCATTTTCATGCGACTTGCAACTCGACATAACTCGGAAACCGGACGTCGGACCGACGAACCGTCGACTCCGTTGGTCTCCTGGCGTGCGATTACCTCTAGGGGGCCCTCTCCCTCGTCTCCCCATGGCCCAGTGGCTTCATTGTGCATTCATTTCGTAAACTAGGGTTTTGCTCAGTGTAATTGCATGCAATCTCGCATTGGTGGGTTAAACTTGCTCACCTTGCAAACATCATCCATCAAACAGAAATGTGATGGAGTTGAAATCAATGGATTGCTTGTCACAATAGGCATTCATAAGTTTGCGTAATTGCATACTCCTCTTAATCCCTAAAAAATACTTCATTCCCATCCTGTAGATCCCAAACAATGTCAAAGGTAAGAAGGATTTCCATATAATCCAAATATATGTTTTTTTTCAAATATATTTTGCATGGAAACATAGCAAAATGGAATCTAATATTTCGTTTGCATTGGGAAGAAAAGATTGGCAAGGCCAACATTGGCTTCCTTTTGGATAAATATCTCCATTTATAATTCCATAGATTTATACAGTTGTCTTAATCCTAACTGTATACATTGCATGAGAATAAACACCATCAATCTCATTTTTGATACTTGGTTGTCATGTTAATGCAAATGTAAATGTAAAGGTTGCCTTTACAGGACTTTTGAAACTGAGTGTGGGAAAGGGGATCATGATCGAGATGTTGTGTGCATAAAAATTACATTCTGCAGGTAAAAATGGAAGTTTACGAGAAATTCTCTCATTAGTTACACAAAATCTATTGTTGAATGGTGTTCTTCAATAATTGTAGATGGAACAAGAAGACGAGAAGAGGACTCAATAAGGAAAGGACATGTGCAAAGATATTTTTGGGAGGTGGTTGATGTAGATCAATCACATAGAATAATGCATGGAATTTGTGGATTTCATTTAGTTTGAAACTCAAACAATGTTATAGTAGAAATATGGACAAGAAAATTCTATCACTCCCCATTATTCTAGGTATAAATATTGAATTATCCTAGTTGGATGAGGACTAATCAACCATTTCACCACATTATGATCATGTCTCAAATCTTGTACAACCAAGTTTAGGGAATATGAGATTAAATCTTATCAACTAGCATGAATACTTTGTCTATTTATTAAAGGATAATATCTAACACTGGATGACGAAACATGGAAGAAGGTTGGTTATGTATTTCAAGATTAGACTAGGTGAATCTATATACCACTTTACAAACTTAGTTTTCGATACAAACCTCAAACTACAAACAATGCCAAGGAAGCACCCATCAAAGGTATGATACTTCAAGCCTCATTGTGAACATGAAAAGTTAATGGAGATCATTAGTAATAGACATGATCCAAATGGTCTACTTAAATGACCATAGGTAAGTACTTAAATGGTCTACTTTTGGCATATTTATAAACAACATAAACGTAAATTTGGCATATCAAGAACGCAAAATTGACATATTCATATGAAACATACATGTGAAAATTGAGCATATATCAATATTAAATTACAAATAGTATAAATAGTATAGTATTAAAAGTATGTAACGTACCTCATCATGCTAGATCCCACCTATTATCATACAACCAAGCCCTCCGGATCATCTCTTATACTGATGGTCTCCATTAGTCTCTCGTGCTCTGTATCCGGTAAGAAGTAGCGTACCTTCGATGTATTTCGACTAGGCATTGTTCGTACCTGAAGGTTTGTGCCAATGATTAAGTTGGTAAAGTGATACACACTTGCACCTGGTTTGTAATCCCTGTAAACATATCCACCCTTCTTTCTTCCATTGCTGTCCCGTGTCAATTATTCACCTTTAACAACCATAGACCCAGTTGGAAAGTGGTTGTTTTCATCGTCAGTCATGGACACAATGAGGGTTTGCTTTCCATCTATACAGCGTGCCAACCAGTATTCATCACCCCATTCAGTATCTTTTGAGGCAACCACTGCGTATATGTGCCCTGCATTATATGATTGTAGGTATATGATCAAAATATTTTTCGTGCGATACAAGGCCATTAATGTGCATTTGAAGACTACGTAAACAAACAAAAAATGTTAAGGAAATGCATCATATCGGGTTGTACAAGGTCTGAGACATGATCAAAATCTGCAGAAATAGATGATTGGTCTTCTTCCAACGGAGTTAACTCAACAATTGCACGCTGATCAAGTGGAAGTGATATGCGATCCCATCCATCAACCCAATCCAATGATACACACCCATCCCAGTCACCATCACAACAAGGCGGGCAAAAACAAGCAAGTTTTCTGGTCCAAATTTCAAATACTGGGTTATCAGAGCTTCGAACCGAATGAAAGCCACGAGTCCCAGGCACAGTCTTGCATTCCCATGCATGTGAACGATCTATGTCTACCACCTCCCAAAAAAATATCTCCACATGTCTCTTTCTTGTGGATTCTACTCGCATAGTTGATTCCTCTCCCATTACTGACGTGCACCACCTGACTATAGATCATTTAGAATAGTAGATTTTGTAGATACTTTCAATTCCTCTCTTCGTAGGGCTGTTTTGACACATGCTCCGGCTCCATCATGCTCTCCTTTACCATGCCCAGTCTCAAAATAGTTCCACATATGTGGCACTTTGTAGTTTTTATGCAATGAACACAACCACTGAAATATGCGTGCATTTTTTAATTGACCAGCACACCCATCAGACCAAATCCAGTGTCGGTCCATCTGTATGTTCCTTCCCTTCAAGTGATCATAGAACATGATGAAGCAATGACGTACATAGTGGAAGTCGTGGCACCTATCATCACTTATGTAGAAGTGATATTCCTTCAGAATTTCTCTTTGCTCTTCAGTGCTATTTGGGCCATGCCTATATGTGATATGGACCATCAAGGAAACCTGCTCAGAGTGATAATACTGACTTTGGATCTCATTTTGAGGTTGCAGAGTGTAGTTCTCGGCAAAATCAACAACTGAAAGTATAGTACCAAGGGGAAATGTATCTCTGCATATTCTAAACTTCTCATCCTGCCATCGTGCCACGTGGACATGCTGAACATATTGATGTGTCTTTTCAATAAATTCCTTGATGAAGTCACTAACTTGTACCTGGTGACACAAAATGATCTCAATGTCAGTTTTTTGTTGTAAGTAAGGATTGAAATGTAACCGTTACAACATAATTTTATAGATATAAATGCATACCTGAGATGTCACCAATTGTATTTTTTTGCTTTCTTTCCCTGGGACTATTTCATAGTTGATATATTTGAAACTTTTCATGTCTGTAACCATTTTCCCAAATTCACTGTCTCCATTCTCGTGCATACATTGGCTCAATAATGCCATTCCAGCACAGTTGGAGCATGTTCCATCCAAACAAGATTTTGCATAGTATGTTTTCCCCTCGGGCCTATTGCACATGATGCTATGAATGAATTCTCTTGATGAAGTCGGTGGTATTGTCATGGAGCAATCCTGCACAATGTTAGTATGCAACACACGACGAATGTACAAAAATGTTTCATAGTAATATTCATATTCTACATGGTATCTACAACAACAAGTGTTACGAAGAGTATTTATTCTAACATACCATGGCTTACATTTCTCAAAAGATCTTTGCCCCAAGTTCAATTGTCTATGCTCAATCTTAAATTTCTCGTAAAGCTCTGTCTGTGTTATATCAAGAAGATGCTTAGTATGTGGTTCACGATCCTTTGAACCCCTTCTTAGTTTTAGTACATCCTTTAGGTTTGAAGAAGGCCTTGTGTGATCATGCCAAAAACTGTGCACTAGTCCCTTTACTGCATCAACTAGCTTCATGTCACGACGTGGCAACCGACCAACAAAGGCCCAAAAATCTGTCTGATCGGTTGTGTCAAGATGTTCTCTTCTAATAGAATACCTACGGAGGGTTTTTACATTCAAATTAACTAGTTTGGATGTAGGCCTGAGAATACGAAGGGCCCTGGTGTTCTTATCTGCAATTGATTGTGACAACACACGACGAGCAGCATTGCGGTCCTTTGAACGTGTGTTCTTACCAATTTTACCAAATGCATCTACTAGGCTTTTAACTATATGAGAACTTGGTTCAGAATTCTTTATCATCTTTATCCCTAACTTTTTCCTAACAACATTCATGCTCCTAGATTTTAACAATGATAAAAATAATCTACATTTATCTCCATCACATTTAGAAACAAAATATTTATCAAGTATCTGTTGAGTTTGATAAGCAATACTACGTTTAGATAGCGTACCTTCAATGGAATTCATAAGTCTTTCATCAACTTGTATACGCTTCGGAGTTCTTCGATGTGTGCTTGCTAATGGAGGTAAGGGGGTTGGAATTGTACCATGTAGCGCATCACCAAGACGCTCTGGCGTTTCAGTAGTAGCTTGGTGTCCTTCATTCTCTTCCTGGTAGTTGGATGGTGGAAGTCCAACATCCTCATCCATGGTCTGTGGAAGTCCAACATCCCCTTGTGGAAGTCCAACATCCTCATCGATGGTGTGGATAACATTCTCTTCTTCAACAGTAGGCAAAATGTCCAACGCCTCTCTAACTTCATCGCTTGTATAACCACATCCGGATAGCAAATTGGGTGTTTCTTCGTGAGCTTCATCTTGAGATGGTAACTTATCACTTTGACTTGAAGTGGGAATTGAAACATCCCCTAATGAGCACCTACGTTTTGCTTCTTGATTACTTCCATGGGGTGCTTGTTCAACAACTATTGTGGAAATTGAAGGTCCCTCTTGTCGTGGATTAATAGGATGAACCATGGTATCCTCTACAATTGGATTTGGATTAGTTTCCAAAGAAAGCCTCCGATTCATCATGTATATTCTTTTCTTTTCTTTCTCTTCTTCAATGACTTCTTGAGATCTCTTCTTCCTTGTTGATTTGTTTACTCGGTTACGTGCATTCCCCATCACCACAATGATCAATTCAATATAGTTTGTTTTTGTTGCTCCTCAATTACAAGCTCTTCAATAATAAGCAAATGGAAGTTCTTCCTTGTTGGTCTTGAAGCTTGATATCTTATCTTGTGTGCTCCTCAAATATAAGCAAAATGAATCTTTCAAAGGCCTTATCTTTGGTGTTCTTCAATTGGAGATTCTTCAAGCTTGCTAATTATTTTCTTCAAATATGGCCATATAATCCAACACCACAGTGAGAAACCATGAAAGATGTCCTCAATGCTGCACCTGCATAAAAAAAAATGATGGAGTTGGTGTAGAATGTGAAAATTTTCAGACGCGGGCTCGTGCCGTTCGAAAAATCGCGGGATTATTGCTTTCGTTCGGACAGAGTGAAGTTGCTCTCGGACAGCAACAGGCCATTATTTCTGGAGTTAAAAAACGCGTACGCGTTATATAAATACAAAACGCGTGCACGATATGTAGTGAAAAAACGCGAACGCGATATAGTCAAGCACAATTAATAGGTTAGGTGCACGGCTAGGGCAACGAACAAAATCAAAGAAAACTAATAATTTATATGATTGCATACAAAACAAATGTTTTGTATGGTTTAATACCTCCTAGCTCTCTCCCAATAATCCCTAGATACCCCCTATCTCTTTCTAAATATTTGTCCCTCATTCTCCCTACATGTTTCTTTCATGTTTCTTTCTCTCCCTTCAGCCATGTCTCTACCACCCCACTCTCCATCTCTCCACCTTCTCTTTATCTTCGTCATTATCCCTCCCTATAGCACTCTCTCCCTTCTTCTCCCTTAATCACTAACCCTCTACGCCTTTATCCCTCCCCCCTGCCCTCTCTGTCTTACCTTGTTCCTAGAGCCCCTCCCCCATAAAGGCCTTTAGACCCTCTTCTAAACATTAATCCCTAAGTGCATAAGTGCACAAGATGATGAGGAGGAGGAGGGTGATGACAATGAAGATGATCATGATGTAGATGAAGATGATAAAGATGATGAGGAGGAGGAGGGTGATGACAATGAAGATGATCATGATGCAGATGAAGATGATAATGATGATAATGTTGATGAAGATGATGGTAATGATGATGAAGATGTTGATGATGATGGTGATGATGATGGTGATGATGATGATGATGAAGATGATGGTGACATGATGGAGATGTTGATCTGATGAGGAAGATGATGATGATGATGGTGATGATGGTGATGATGGTGAAGATGTTGATGAGGACGATGATGGAGATGAAGATGATGATGATGAAGAAGATGATGATGATGGAGATGTTGTGTTGATGGGGAACCTAGAGATGACAATGATGATGAAGATGGTGATGGTGATGGTGATGACGATGAAGATTTTGATGATGATGCTGATGGCGATGATGATGAAGATGTTGACGATGATGGTGATGGTGATGTTTAGATGATGATCATGATGATGTTCAGAAGATCATGATGGTGATGATGGTGATGATGATGGAGAAAATGACAATGATGGATATATGTTGATGAGGAACCTGCAGATGCCAATGATGATGATGATGGAGATGTTGATGAGAAACCTACAGATGCCAATGATGATGGTGATGACGATGAAGATGTTGATGATGATGGTGCTGGTAATGATGATGATGATGATGATGATGAAGATGATGGTGACATGATGGAGATGTTGATCTGATGAGGAAGATGATGATGATGATGATGGTGATGATGATGAAGATGTTGATGACGATGATGACGGTGATGAAGATGATGATGATGAAGAAGATGATGATGATGGAGATGTGTTGATGGGGAACCTAGAGATGACAATGATGATGAAGATGGTGACGGTGATGATGATGAAGATTTTGATGATGATGCTGATGGCGATGATGATGAAGATGTTGACGATGATGGTGATGGTGATGTTTAGATGATGATCATGATGATGTTCAGAAGATCATGATGGTGATGATGGTGATGATGATGGAGAAAATGACGATGATGGATATGTTGATGAGGAACCTGCAGATGCCAATGATGACGATGATGGAGATGTTGATGAGGAACCTACAGATGCCAATGATGATGGTGATGACGATGAAGATGTTGATGATGATGGTGTTGGTAATGATGATGATGATGATGATGATGATGATGAAGATGAAGATGATGGTGACATGATGGAGATGTTGATCTGATGAGGAAGATGATGATGATGATGATGGTGATGATGATGAAGATGTTGATGACGATGATGATGGTGATGAAGATGATGATGATGAAGAAGATGACGATGATGATGGTGATGAAGATGATGATGATGAAGAAGATGACGATGATGGAGATGTGTTGATGGGGAACCTAGAGATGACAATGATGATGAAGATGGTGATGGTGATGACGATGAAGATTTTGATGATGATGCTGATGCTGATGATGATGATGATGATGATGATGATGATGTTGACGATGATGGTGATGGTGATGTTCAGATGGTGATGATGATGATGATGATGATGATGATGGAGATGTTGATGAGGAAGGGGGAGATGACAATGATGATGAAGATGTTTATGGTCATGAAGATGACGATGATGGTGATGGTGATGATGATGGTGATGATGGAGATGATGGAGATGATGGAGATGGCGATTAAGATGATGATGATGATGATGATGGTGAAGATGATGAAGAAGATGATGATGATGGAGATGTTGACCTGATGACGATGAAGATGATGATTATGGTGATGATGATGAAGATGTTGATGCTGATGATGATGGTGATGAAGATGATGATGATGGAGAAGATGATAATGATGGAGATGTTGATGAGGAACCTACAAATGCCAATGATGATGATGATGATGATGATGATGGTGATGACAATGAAGATGTTGATGATGATGGTGATGGTAATGATGATGAAGATGATGATGATGATGGTGATGGTGATGGTGATGTTTAGATGATGATGAAGAAGATGATGGTGACATGATGGATATGTTGATCTGATTCAAGGAAGATGATGATGATGATGATGATGGTGATGATGATGATGTTGATGATGATGATGATGGTGATGAAGATGATGATGATGAAGAAGATGATGATGATGGAGATGTTGATGTTGATGGGGAACCTAGAGATGACAATGATGATGAATATGGTGATGGTGATGGTGATGGTGATGGTGATGACGATGAAGATTTTGATGATGATGGTGATGGTGATGATGATGAAGATGTTGATGATGATGGTGATGGTGATGTTTAGATGATGATCATGATGATGATAATGATGATGGAGATGTTGATTTGATGAGGAATATGATGATGATGATGATGATGGTGATGATGATGAAGATGTTGATGATGACGATGATGGTCATGAAGATGATGATGATGAAGAATATGATGCTGATGGAGAATATGATGCTCACAACTCCCTCTAGTCTCTCTCTCCCCAACCATCAATCTCTCTCTCTCTCTCTCTCAAACACACACACATTATGTCACTTTCCATTCTCAAACCCATCCCCCCTCCATCCATATCTATCTCCAACTTTCTCCCTCCATCCCTCACCCTACCTTCTCTCCCTCCCTCTCTCATCGCCTGTCTCTCACCTTCTATCCCTCCCTCATCTTTCCCTCAACCTATCCCAATCTCTCCATCACTCCCTCTCTCTCCATCGCCACCACTCTCTGCATGTCTCCCACCAACACTTTATGTCCCTCCCTTCCTATCTCTTATTTCGTTCTATCCCCATCTATCTCTCACTCCCTCCAAATCCATTCCTCCCCATTGTCCCTCTCCCTCCCTCGCTCTATGTCTCTCCCCCCCTTGTATTCTTTATTTCTCTCTCACATCCCCCTTGCCTCCATCCATTCCCCCTTGTCACTCAAGTCTCACTTTCAACTTCTAACCCTATATCTCTTCAGAACCTATTCTACTCCTAATAGTGCTCTCAAGCTCCACTTCCCTTCACCCCCTGTAGCCCATCATGTTCTCATTCCCTTCATCTCTCCCCACTCAAGCTTCCAACATCCTTCTAAGCCCTTGACCCTTTCCCACCCCTATTAAATATTAACCATAGATTTTCTTGACCCTTCCCCACCCCTTCTCAAATATTAAACAAAAATTACCTTGACTTCCACACCCCCTCTTTCTCAAGTATTAAACATGTATTTTATGATTTGAATAACGCGAGCGCGTTTTGTAACTATATAACGCGTACGTGTTATGTAGTTATATAACGCGTACGCGTTAAGTATTGATATAACGCGCACGCGTTATTTAGTTATATAATGCGTACGTGTTATTTAAATCTAAAAGCGCGGCAATATTTTTGAATTTAAACAGGCCGAGTCACATGCTCACATGTCAACAATAATCCTATGTGTATGCTTTGGTGTTTGCTTCGGTAATTCCAAACCTGTGCTATGTTAATGAAAAACCAAAGCTAATTGGGTATTTCTTCCAGTTTCTGGAGAAGCCTGTGCTTAGCCACTCGTTACAATATGCTACACACAGTCATTTTTGACGAAATCTTAGACACAAATAGCATTTTTTCTGCAGATTCCAAATATGTAACTTTTATTTTGAAATATTAATTTTTCCTATTTTCTTTCAATTTCTTTTCTGTCCTACCTCTTTAACTCGTGAAACACATTGTTAGTGTTTCTTCCATAACTTTTTCAATTCTCAATCATTTCAAAAAAAAAATGTATGGTGCACAAGAGGACACTAACCTCCACGTTCTATGAAAAACCCATTTCAAGATTTTTGCATTAAGACCTTCAAAGGCTCTACCCACAAAAGAGGTACTATTTTTGAGGTTTGATCACTTAGACAATTATAAAAAAATTATAAAATTACTAATTTAATTTTCGAAAAATAATGACGCACAAGTGCTATGTGTTCTCTACGTGCATGCCGATTTTTGTAGCTTGATTCCATCATTTAAGCCCTCAAAGGCTCTACCCACAAAAACATATACCTTATCATTTGCCTGAAAAATAAAAAGTGTCTGTTAGGAAAAATGAAACTTGACATAGCTATGCAAATTTTCAATACATAAAAGTTATATATTCAGAAACGTGATTCAATTTCCTACATTTCATCTTTTTTACTCAATGCAAGATATTTTCCGTAAGTAAATCAAAAAATCCAAGTAAGTTGAGGGATGCCTGCTTTTTCAGTTTTCTATTGCATCTAACGTGCCAAAAGTGACCCTCATTAGCTTGCACTGACCCCTATATCTTTATCAATAGGTCAACCTCTTTATCCCTCTAGTGATAGGGTACAATATCATACATACCTAAGACCATGGAGATCAATAAAACTCTTTCAAGGATCTCTTGCAACATCTCTTGACTCTTGTTAACATCATCTATTCATGAAACTTACCTTCGGCTGGACCCTCTATTGGCCGATCAATAGTGTGGGGTAACCGAGCGAAATGAAGGATATGATACAGGAACCTACCTGCCTCATAACATGAGCCCGGAGCTCATAACACACCTCACCATTAGTTGCAGCCTATATAGAATAGGTCATTTTCTTCCATAATTTTGATTGAATAAGAGATTTCTTTTTCTTTTTCATTTTTTGTTAGTTAGCTTGCTTGTCTTTGTTAAATAATCAGCATAGATCCAAATCCTAGGCTTTATCAAGCATCGAGAGGGATCAAATCTCACGAACCTCTCATTATTTCTGTCTAAATTTATTGAAAAAATATATTAACTGAAACTAAACTTAAAAAATAGAATTCGCTTAAAAGAGATAATCCTGAGAACACCAAAACTTCTTATAATTAATTTTTTAAATTTGTTTTGAAAATTGTATGGTTTCCATTAACAAAATTTAATCATGTGAAGTTCAACACTAAATTAATCCATATTTTTTACAATGAATATTCAAATTTAAATAACCATTTCATTACATTAAACTTTTTAACGCTCAAAACAGCTTTAAAATATGTTATCATGAGGTTACCCATTAGTCAAATTTGGATAACAATTCATTACATTAAACTAAAAAAAACTTAGTGCAACGTTCAAATTAATCCATATTTTTACAATGAATATTCAAATTTAAATAACCATTTCATTACATTAAACTTTTTAACGCTCAAAACAGCTTTAAAATATGTTATCATGAGGTTACCCATTATTCAAATTTGGATAACAATTCATTACATTAAACTAAAAAAAACTTAGTGCAACGTTCAAAATAGCTTTTAAAATATATCACAGTATCAATTATTATGAGGTTACCAATTATTATTGATTATGATATATTTTTTGAAAAGCAGATAGACACCCAATCCTATTATTTAATTCAATGCAGTCTCCATCATGTGACAAAAAACATACTATATCTTTCAACAGGAAGAACAATATATCCACCTGCTCGCTGTTAATTAAAGTCGTCTCTCCACGTTATACATGACACAATGGCGATTATTTAATGTCATCTCATGACACTGGTAAATGGCTGCATACTTTCCTTCAATTTTCTTCGTCCAATATGTATTTTCCTGAGCGGAAGCATCTCAATATATGAGATACTTCACAAGAATTTCTGAAAGTACGTTAATGGTTTACGAGATTTTAGGGTTGATTGTAGAAAGTATTCAGCAAGGTTGAAATTAGGTTTACTAACCAGTATGGAGAGCGGCAAGAGATGTTGGTTAAGTACACATAACACTACAATCTGTCCATGTGATCATGTGATCTTGTGATGTTAATTTTAGTAATGTTGCAGGCAAGGAAACTTGCAGCAACGGCTCTGCAAAAGCATTTGTTCATAACCAGTCTACTCGCTCGCAACAGGCAGCCGTCGCCAACAAGTTGAAAGCCTCAAAGGCATATATCAAATCTCTTTTGTCAAAGGCCTCCATTACGAGAGCGTCTAATACCCATCACTCTCATAATAGCATTCGAAGGGAGATCTATGATCATGAGAATGCAGCAGCACTTGTCAGAAGAACTCACAGAGAAAACTCATACTCGATTCATCGTAATTCCTCTGCGAGATTCTCCCATCTGAAGGAAACGCCATTGATATCGAAACCCTATTCAAAACCATTGGGATCTTCAACAGCATATCTTCCAGTCACGGCGGTCCATTTCTGAGAATAAGCATCTCCTCCGTGAAGGAATCATCATCGCCATTGACATCAAAATTCAATAATTCAAAGCCATTCAATTCATCATATCCACGCACATCTCCAACCCGCAGTGGTGTACTTCTGAAAAGAAGCATGAACAGTGCGAGTCCAGATATGGAGAATGGCATCCCAGGAGCGATTGCTTAAGCTTAATGGCAGACATAATAAATTTATTATTTTTTATTATTATTTTGTTGTTAGGACATCTCCCTTATATTAGGCAGACAAAAGTTATAAGATCGATAAACAATAATTTCTACAACCGTTATAAGATCTTCCTCATATTAGATTGTAGAGAGCCTCTCGGCTCAATTATTTTTTGTAATCTAGTTTATTATCTTTCATTGGATTTGACCTTGACTGGATTCATTTCACTAAACCTTGTTGATAGATGACAGCTAGGATATTTTATAGCAAATTTTAGATGTGAAAAACTGGATTCTCGTCAGTGTGATTCAACTAAGAAAAGTGGTTTTCAATGGTTCTTAATACTCTCTTACCCTCTACTGCCTCCAGATCATAATCGATACCTAACACGGATCTATACCCATACCCATGCCCAACATTAGACGTTTCAGCGCTCGGGGTTACATTTTTGACAGGATCTACCGGAGATGTGGATTTCGTAAGTGGTGGTACTGCAGGTTCGGCCATTTCCTCATGATACACAAAATGATGATTTTAATTAAAATACAAAGCATTTCACACAAATTTAAACAAAGCATTTCACACAAATTTACAACGCAATATTTAAACTGTGATATAAGCTAAGGTGCCTCTATCAATTGGTATAGAACTTTACAGCTTCACGAAGATCTCCAAATACATGGAATCTGAAATTGGGCGGTTTCAAATAAAAAGTAGGGTTAAGATAGAATTCACATAAACAGTGACGTTTGGTTATGCAATCCCTAAATAAACAAGACAAACAACTAGATTCAAGATTAGACTAAAAATATTAAAACCATATATGTAATATTCCATTTTGACTATTAAGATATATTAGCTTTTAATGTAAATATTGTATACATGTGATGTATGTTTTTCTAACGTGGAGCTGAAGGCCAAGGCCTCGCTAGTGGATGCTCGAATTTTATTTAAAAGACAAGTATTAGATATTATGTTACCCATGCGCTATTTATCCATGGGACATTGTAAAAATGATGTAAATAAACATCATGCAATAAAATACCAAAAGTGGCTATGGAAGCAACTAATGAGAAGGGGCTATGTGTATCCACTAGGGAGTGGTGAGGGGGTTGTGGGATTGAACCATAAGCTGCCAAATGTCATCTTGAGAACCCATTTGACCTACCTTGCTGACATTTAATTCAGTTGTAAGAAAGTTGTTGAGAAATCAGTCCATGGCTTCAATGGAGCATGGGCAGCCCAGAAATTCGTATGGCAGGTATGCGCTCTGTTTTTCTTGTACCACAAGTCACTCTACCTCATGGAAATTGGTTCTTTCTCATTCTCATTCCATTGTTGAACATCCGAACATCAGTTTTCATCCATTATGAATGCTTAGCAGTGAAAAAAACCAGAAATCGCAACTTTGCAAGAACCCACGTTTTGAAGAGCCATAAACGCCCAGAATTTGGTATTGACGGTAAAATCTAATGGAGGATCCATAGATATAAACCTTGGGGCGAATTTGAGAGTATTAGGTACCCCGAAATCCATTGGAAACCCCAGTTTTTATAGCCCAAAAATCCAGTGACAGGATTGAGTTATTTGATGATAGAATTGTGAGAAATCCAAGTGAGGATGTTTGTACAAAGGATTTGATTGCTTGAATTTAGCTTGAGATGTTTGTAGTTCTGTGGTTGAGTTCACTAGCTTATGATCCTCCTCCTTTTCTTATTGTATGCTTGATAAACCCAACTGTGTGTTGGCTTAGCATGACTGTTTGAGTGAAACCATGGTTGTGAGTGAACCCATCTAGTTCCTCCTTAGTGGATACACAACCCAGCTCGGGGGTGGTCTCCCAGTTTAAAGAATACAGGCTGTACATAGACCTATAGTTGAGTGAAACGTTGCTCTCCCATAGCCATTTGTTTGGACAACTTCATCATAAAGATAAGTGCTCTGTGTGGTTAAAGTATGATCATTCTGTGTTATGTTCTGCATGTTTATTATTCACGTTAATTGAATGAAATGATTATTTTAAGCTATTTGGCATGAAGCTTGTGCATAGCATGAGAATGGGATTGATTATTGTATGATTGCTTCATTATTCTGCCTGGAAGAAATAGGTTGATGTATTCCCTTCTGCGTGTGTGTTATTATGGTTATTTCGTTGTGTTTATATTGAGTATGACTCTGCACTACATTTCAAGATATGTATTATTTATGGTTTGAGTTATGTTAATTATGGCTCTGCAATGTTTTAATTAATGATTGTTGTTTATATGTTGAATGCATGATGAAATGGTGTGTGGATAGAGTGTAATTCCGTTGTGTTTATTAAGATTGATCTGCACACATAAGTTTTATTTATTCATGAATTTTCTTACTAATGAATGGGGCTGAGATTGTCAAATAAGCCCAGTATGTTTGTTCATGTTCCCTCCCTTCCATCGGATTGACGGGAGGGGATGTGACAACATACCTGTAAATCACTGTAAAAGTAACTAGAAAGAATAAAGAACCTGTATCTCTGGTGTTGGCGAAAATTTGTCCCCTTTGCTTGCAAATAGGCTAATATGATCCCAAATTTGTTTAACCCTAAAAAACATAAACTAATATGATTTCAATTTTTTCTTGTCCTCTTGAAAATAGGCTAATATGATTCCTTAAGATATATATGGTTTGGATATTTATACCCAAAAATAGTATTAGGGTTTTGAGATAAGGAGAAATATAATATATTTAAATACTATAAAATATTCAAACTACAAAAAAAATCCTAAAATTTCGCCTTTTGGCTATAATTAGCCCCTAAAAATACCCTTATATATATATATATATAATTGAAAATCTATTTCAATCCATAATACATGGGCGATTTTACCAAAAACCAACATTGCCATGATCGTTGAAGGGCTAATTTACCCTCAGCAACCGCCATTTCTATAGATTTTGGGCAAAATAGAGGGAGCGGGATTATTTTACGCGCTATGGGAGCTCCAAATCCAATCAAACCTAGGCGAAATTGTTAGATTTAAAATCCTCTTTATATATTTTATTGGGCTAATGTGTCATTTATTAAAAATAAATATATAAAAATTGGGCTAATCATAGTAAATGATGGTTTAATAAAAAAATAGCCCACTAAAAAATTAAAACCCCTAAATTTAGCCCATGGGATACTATTAGCCCCTAAAATTTTCCATGCACAAAACCCATGTCGCAGATTTTTGATATTTGCTTCCATATGCACAGAAATTGAGGCACAAGTTAATTGTTTCAAAACTGCAACTAAAAATTGTTGAAATTTGGTTGAGCTTTGATCTTTAATTCTTTTAGATGCAGAAACTTGAAGCAATGAGACAATTCAATCACATGAAATTCATACAACCATAACACAAGATATACTGTAGGGAAAATCCTCAAAACAATGAGAACAAAAACCCCAACAACTCTTCTCAGTATAATATAATAGATAATAGAGAATGTATTCTTGTACAACATAGCAGATTGCTTTCAAAAAAAAGAGATCATCAAACACTCTTGGTGAAGATACAAAAGCAATAGAGAAGAGAGATCAATCAGAGAAGTGCCTGGCCTTCAATAATAATATCTCGCACACAAAGAGAAGCACCTTACCTTCAAAGGAGAAGAGAATTCGCTTCAAATTGGATTCGTCAATATTGTATAACATATTTATACATTATTCTCAAGCATCAGCTTCTTCTAACTTCAGGATGAACTCACCCTCAAATTGGATGTATCAATCTTGCATGAACAAGTGCGCACCACTTCTCATGCAGTGTTTTATCTCACTAAATTGTCTCTTAGGATGAAATCGCATCTTAACTGAAAGCTTGCCAACTTAGTTAGGTGGCTAACTTAAGTGTTGACATGCAAGTGTCACAACTATGGTGTCTTCTTTTAGTTTAACATAAGTGTCATCATGCAATAACACTTAATTAACTAGATCTTCTTTGTTGTCACTTAGTTAACTCTTTTTAACTGATTCTTTCTTGATAACATCACTGTAGTGATCAATTCAAGTTCTCATTGATTTACTAAAGTGTCGTCTTTTAGTTTAACTAAAGTGAAAACACTTTAATTAACTAGTCCTTCTTATTTAACACTTAGTTAACTGAAATCATGCTTATTGATTACATGAAGTGACCACTTTGATTTCTTTAGTTAACTGAGGCATATCTTTAACTGGTGCTCTAACTGAAGCATTGATTGAGGCACACATTGATACTTAACTGAAGCTTTAACAATTCAAGTTCTCTTTAATTTGTTGAAGTGTCTGCATGGAAAATTTTGAATTCTTTTGATCTCTATGATTTATCTTTTATTTCTTTATCTCTTACTGCATGTTCAATATGTGTTAACTTTAATTATCCATCACATTACATTATACTAAGAAGAATTATCGGATGTTGTGATCATATTATATTAGTCCGGACCAAATGATCATATGCTAAAGTAATTGACTTTAGAGGTGATCAATATATAAAGGATAATTAATAGAAATTGGTGATCAAGGTTAATAATACATCACACAACGCCCATGGGTAGCTCAAGTGGTAAAGATGATAAGTTGTAATCAGTTGTAATCAGTTGTAAATGGAAGGTCACATGTTCGAATTCCCCCCAATATTACCCGTGCGCCATGGTTCGGCCCATGTGGATGCACCTAGGGGTATAGTGGTAGCGATATTGGATCCCTGGATCTTGTGTCACGCGAGTACCATCCCAACTCCAGTTGTCGATTCCCCTAGTACCAAAAAAAAAATACATCACACAACATTAAATGCTTTTAATAAGTAAAGCATGAACTTTATATGGAAATTCCACCTCTATACAGGAGGTCCATCCCATAGATACCTTTATACGGAAGGTTCACATGAGAATCATGACTTGACACACAAGTCTGGATCCTTGTCCAACAAGACTTTACAACATCATTAATTTAATCAATTACCTATATACAAAAGGAATAACCTTTCCACGGAAGGCAATCAAAGTGTTCATCTCTATACGGGAGGATTAGTCTTGGTTGCACAAGATTGGTTTGGAAAATGTATCATGATGCTGTACATTTAACACTCCCTCTCAATGAGGGAGGCATTCTCTTCCATACCAAGCTTGTCTCGAAAATACCTGAACTTCATCACTAACAAAGGCTTTGTTAACACGTATGCAATCTGCTCATCAGTGGCAATGTTCTGACATTTCATTGTACCTTTCTATACCATGTCTCGAATGAAGTGATACTTCATTTCAATGTGCTTTGACTTGTCATGAAACACTGGGTTTTTGGAAAGCTTGATGCAATTCTGATTGTCACACCTAATAATTGTAGGTTCAATATTTTCATTGAACAACCCTGCAAGTAGCTTTCTGAGCCACACTGCTTCTCGACAGGCAACGCTAGCAGCTATGTATTCTACTTTTTTAGTGCTCTGGGCTACAGAGCCCTGCTTCCTATTGGACCAAGATATCATGGTCGATCATAGGCTATAAAAGTAGCCAAATGTACTCTTACGATCCACAATGCTTCCTCCCTAGTCTGATTCTATATAGCCAAGTAATACGACTCCTACACTGGAGGCATATCTGAATCCATATGGAATTGTACCTCGAAGGTACCTAAGAACATGCTTAGCATCTGTCAAATGTCTATGTCTCATATCAGACATAAATTGACTCAGAATGCTCACGCCATAAAATATATCATGCCTCGAATGTATCAAGTACATTAGTGAGCCTATAAGTTGTCTATACAAAGTGGGATCTACTGGATCTGATACAGATCCTAGCTCATGAAGTTTCCTCAAATTGGAAACCATCTGTGCAGTCATAGATTTGCAATCTATCGTGCCAAACCTGCACAATATATCCATAGTTTACTTCCCTTGAGATAGAAAAATTTTGTATTTTCTTTGCCAGATCTCAGGGCCAAGAAAGTAGTGCATCAAACCTAAGTATTTCATATCGAACTCTGAGGTGAGCTCCCTCTTGCAACAATCAATCAAATATTCCTCTCCAGTGAGAAACAAATCATCAACATTATAGAACCAATATCAATGGTTGGTTCTTCACTACTTTGAAGTACAAATTTGGATCAGCTTCACTCTTACAGAAACCCAGTTTCTGAAGGTATATATCAATTATAGAGTACCAAAACCTAAGCGCTTACTTAAGCCCATATAGAGATTTCTTTACCTTGCAAACATGGGACTCCTTCCCATGCACCAAAATTACTTCAGGTTGTTGAATATAAACCTCTTCCTCATCCTCACCTTTGAGGAATTATGTATTCACATCCATTTGGTGAAGATTCCATCCTATAACATATGCAAGTGCAATCATTGCTTAGATTGTGGTGTATCTTGCCACAGGGGCAAAGGTCTCATCATAATCGATGCCTTCTTTCTGAGAGAAACCTCTGGAAAGGAATCTGTATTTATACTTCTCAATGCTACCATCCGCAACATGCTTTATCTTGTAAAACCATCTGGAAGTCACAATGGACTTCCCATCAGGTTTGGGAACAACCTCCCAAACATCATTCTTTATTATAGAGTTGTACTATTTTGTCATTGCGTCTTTCCAAACTTATTTCTTTGCAGCTTCCTCATATGAGGATGGTTCTGAATCACTGATGTGAATTATTAATGCAACATACCCTGAATATTTGTCAGGTTGCTTGCGCTCTCTGGATGAGCCTGTTGGTGATCCATGTTTATCTGCATTTTGTAATATATCTCGGCACCAAGCAGATCTTCTTTTAGAGGGAGGTTCATCAGGTGGCCTCTTAATTAGTTCTACTAGTTCTTCAGGAGCTAGCGAACCTGAGGCATCTTTTGGTTTCTCCCTCTCAAACTCTGAAGGGGGAGAATGAATATCGGGATCCTCCATCTCTGTATCACATTGAATCTCTTTCAATCTTTTGAAAGCAGCTTCCTCATGGAAGGTAACATCTTGGCTTACTTCAATGTGTCTCTCGCCAGGTACATATATTTGGTATGATTTGGATGACTTGCTATAACCCACAAAGGTGCCTTACTTTCCATAAGGCTCCATCTTTGCTTTCTTTTATTTCGGTACATGAATGTATACTGGGCTCCTGAAGAACCTCAAGTGTGAGATGTATGGCTTCTCGTCGGTAAACACTTCTTTTGGTTTCTTCTCATATAGAATGGCATGTGGGATTCTATTATGGATGTACACAGTTGTGTTGGTGTCTTCTTCACATAATGACGTAGACATATCTTGATCATGCATCATGGATTTTGCAGCCTCACATATGGTTCTATTCTTCCTTGCGGCAACCCCATTTTGTTGAGGGTTGTATGGTACTGTTAACTATATACATATTCCTGCATCAATACATATCTCATTAAATGCATGTGAATCAAATTCACCTCCATTATCAAACCTTGATGCACGAATGTGCTTTTCTTTTTTATTTTCAACTAGGGCTTTAAACTCTTTAAATTTGCTAAGTGTTTCACTTTTATCCTTCATGAAATAAATCCATGACTTCTTAGAAAAATCATCTATGAACAATACATAATATAAGAAGCCACTCAGGGAGGGGGGTGACATGGGACCACATACATTAGAATATATTAAATCTAAAATCCCTTTAGATCTAGTAGTACTACTGGAAAAACTTTTCTTAACATTCTTCCCAAGTGCACAACCCTGACATACACTATCATGCTCAAAATCAAATATGGGCATACCTTTTACCATCTTTTGAAGTCCTGGTAGCGCTTTGTAGTGTAGGTGTCCAAGCCTTCGGTGCCATAGCTCGCATGGACTGATAATGTGGTGAATCATAGCTTGAATTTAATTCTCGGGTACCTTGTAGAGTCCTCCCTCTCGAACTCCAAACACAACAGCAGATTCAAGGCTTTTGTTCTTCGGCCATAAAAGTGTTTTTTTATCCATGAAGATAACTCGAAATCCTTTTTCTTCAAGAGCTGAAACTGAAAGGAGGTTCTTCTTCAAGCATGGAACATATAGAATGTCCTCTACATGTATAATATCATCGGTGCTCAGCTGAAATGAGTTGGATCCAACTCCTTGGATCGAATATGTTGAGTTGTCCCTCAACTCTACCATGCATGTGAACTCTTTATCCTTTAGGTTAGTGATGGAACGCTTGTAACCAATCATATGTTTGGATGTGCCAGTATCAATCAACCATGTGTCTACATTTGTGATGATGGATCCTGAAAGGTATGAGACTTGGTAAAAATCCCTTCTTGTCTCCTTTTCTTCGGATGCATTTTTTTGAGTGGTTTCATCTTCTATGGTGGTAGAAGCATGAAACTTTCATTTCTGCTTTGCATTGCACTCTCTTGAGAAATGGATTTTTTTTGTTGCAATTGAAGCATCTAGATTTTGACTTGTCAAAACCTTTTCCGAACTCCTTCTTCTTTGGATGAGAGAACTTCTTTTGGGAGAAGGGTTTCTTTCCTTTCTTCATTCTTTCCATGAGGGAAAGGTTTTCTTCTTTGATGCACACTGACTTGTTCTAGATTCTCCCCTCCTCTTGGAAAAAATCATGTCACAACCTTTCGAATTTAGGTTGTACATATCGACCATTTAATGCAACCAACAATGTCTCCCATGAGGATGGGATTTCATCAATAGCGGTTTGGAGAAGATCATCTTCATCCACCACTACTCCAATACTAGCAAGTTGATCTCTTACCTGAGCAATCTTAGTGAAGAAGGAGGCCACTGTCTCATCCTTCTCTGTATTTAGGTTTCAAAGCTTATTTTTCAATGCCCTCTTTTGACTCGGGGCCTTCTTCTCATATAGGTTTGTCAATGTATCAAAATACTCCTTTGCGGTCTTTAACAAAGTGATCACGGACATCAAATTTTCCTTTACTAAATCATAGATGATCTGTTTGGATTTAGCTTGGTTCTTCTTGAAATTGATGCACCCTGCATTAGATGTAGGCTCCTACACCACAGTGGATACGTAGCTATCCAAGTCATGTTCCTCTAGGATGTTGAGAATATTAGCATTCCAATTGTTGAAGTTTGAGGTTCCCTCAAGACGGTCTTGCGGTCGTACAGATATTGATTCCATAGTCTTCAAATATTGTGCTCAACTTCTCAGGATCAACATAGGCTCTATCTGGCATGCAAAACTGAGCTCCTTCACACCCTGAGCTACGATACCATGTTGGAATTTGGTTGAGCTTTGATCTTTAATTCTTTTAGATGCAGAAACTTGAAGCAATGAGACAATTCAATCACATGAAATTCATACAACCATAACACAAGATATACCCTGGGAAAATCCTCAAAACAATGAGAACAAAAACCCCAGCAACTATTTTGAGTATAATATAATGGATAGCAGAGAATGTCTTTCTTTTACAACATAGCAGATTGCTTTCAGAATATAAGAGATCATCAAACATTCTTGGCGAAGATACAGAAGTAATAGAGAAGAGATATCAATCAGAGAAGCGCCTTGCCTTCATTAATAATATCCTGCACACAAAGAGAAGCACGTTGCCTTCAAAGGAGAAGAGAATTTGCTTCACATTGGATTCATCAATCCTGCATAACATATTTATACATTCTTCTCAAGCACCGGCTTCTTCTAACTTCAGGATGAACTCGCCCTCAAACTGGATGTATCAATCTTGCATGAAGAAGTGCGCCCCACTTCTCATGCAGTGCTTTATCTCACTAAACTGTCTCTTAGGATAAACTCGCCTCTTAACTAAAAGCTTTCCCACTTAGTCAGGTGGCTAACTTAAGTGTTGGTATGCAAGTGTCGCAACTCACGTGTCATCTTTTAGTTTAACATAAGTGTCGGCATGCAATAACACTTGGTTAACTATATCTTCTTTGTTGTCACTTAGTTAACTCTCGTTAATTCGAGTTCTCCTTGATTTACTGAAGTGTTGTCTTTTAGTTTAACTAAAGTGAAAACACTTTAGTTAACTAGTCCTTATTTAACACTTAGTTAATTGAAATCATGTTGATTGATTTACTTGAAGTGACCACTGTGAGTTATTTAGTTAACTGATGCTTTAACTAAATCATTGATTGAGGCATGCATTGATACTTAACCGAAGCTTTATAACTGAAGCTTTAACAATTCGAGTTCTCTTTAATGAGATGAAGTGTCTGCATGGGCAATTTCGAATTCTCTTGATCTCTATGCTTTATCTTTTATTTCTTTATCTCTTATTGCATAGTCAATATGTGCTAACTTTAATTATCCATCACATTACAATATACTAAGAAGAATTAACGGATGTTGTGATCATATTATATTATTCCGGACCAAATGATCATATGCTAAAGTAATTCACTTTAGAGATGATCAATCTCTAAAGGAGACTTAATAGCAATTGGTGATCATGGTTAATAATACATCACACAACATTAAATGCTTTTAACAAGTAAATCATGACCTTTATACGGAAGATCCACCTCTATACGGGAGGTCCATCCCATGGATACCTTTATATGAAAGGTTCACATGAGAATCATGACTTGACACACAAGTCTAGAGCCTTGTCCAACAAGACTTTACAACATCATTACTTTGATCAATTACCTTTATACGGGAGGAATAACCTTTACACGGAAGGCAATCAAAGTGTTCATCTCTATATGAGAGGATCAGTCATGGATGCACAATATTGGTTTGGATAATGTCTCATGATGATGTACATTTAACAAAAATATGGGTTTGATTGGAATTTTGACCAAGCCTTGGGACTTCACATATGTGAACTGGGTGCGATCAAATAGACATAAAACCATGTTGGAGGTGTCCTCTACCAAATCTAAGCGGCATATTTCCATTTTTCAACCTGCAACCATCTTGAACAATCCCAATTACAAGTTTTCCAGAAAAGCTTGTAATTCTGGAAAAACATGTAATTAGCAATTTACAAGTTTTTTTGGAAAAACTTGTAATTGCCAATTTTGACTACTAAAACTTACTAAATTCAGCAAATACTAGGAACATAATAATACATTTACCTTACATACCTTTAGGGATCATAATCATGAAATTATGTAGGCTTTGGATAATTGGAATGACAAAAAGAAAGTATATAATGGCCCAAATAGGTAGTCTGCATACACAAAGGATCAAAACCACTGGATAAAATGAGTCAATTTGGAGGCCTAACACAAAGCATGACTATGACTAAGTATCTAATGTACGAGAACAAGATAAACAATATGGGAGACAAGAGACATCCTAAAATTGCTTCAACTCCAATCAAAACCACCTATGACTCAAGTAAGGTTGGTATAAAGATGCCAAGCCTTGACTAAATCATTGAAGAATTGAGGAAGAGGTCACTCTGCAAAATAATGATAATATTAGAAATGTTACTATTAATTTATGGTGAAATTGTGGTGCAATAAAGAATTAGAGGATAAAATAAAATTAAGATGCTATAAGGAGGTGATCAACCATAATTTAGAAGATAAAAAAATATCTCTTTGTTTTAACTAGCGTAAATAAGAAAATCAACATTGCTAAAATAAAAAGAAACTCGCATGAGCTCCATAGTGAATAATTTGTCATCTTTGTGACGCTAAGAAGGTTGAAGATGAAAACAATTTCTCTTAAAATGGCGTGCGTACACCCACATTAACCTTTTAACTCATCAACACTATGGTGACTTAGGAATGCTTATGTTCAAGTTTTTCAAGCATAAAAATAAAATTCTAAAGTAAATGAAATAGTGCCTTACATTTTAAAAATAAAATAAACCAAAACTAATCTCAATAAATATTAATAACCACAACCACCATCATATTCATATATATTTAATTATAGTATCCCAATACAATGATTGTACAATTTTATAATATACCATATATTTATTGGTTTACAATATATATCTACTTATACTATTTAAAGGAAGAAAAAGTAATTAGGCTAAATGTCATATCAATCACAAGCATTGGGTCGTTATTATGTCTTTGGGTCGTTGCTTCTTTTTGTTCTTTGGATGAGGAGGTTGAAGACCTTTTTTGTTTCTTTATTGTAAAGCTGGAATGGTACTATAGTTCTAAGATGTTTCAGTAGGTTTGATCCATTATGGACAATGCTAGATTGTATATGCAGAACTGTATCTAGTTCTTTGACAATTGGATGTAACTTTGATTTTATACTTAAAATATCAAGTTATGTTTTTTTCTTTCTAAAAAAAATGTCTTTGTAGGAACATATAGTATCCATGCAGTTGTATTAATCTATCCATACTATATCTCAATATTTCCATACCCTAAGTTAAACATTGGAAATGTTTAATATTATTTATGATAATTTTTATTTTTTTATTTTCTATTGATTCAAAAGATGTGATATCATCCTTGAAAAATAGTGAGGAATTTCACCTGCCATCTTTCCACCTTGATGCCATCCATCTCATGGTACAATAGTTCTGCATATTGAGATATGGATATGGTCATCCTTATGCTTGTTAAAACTATGATGCATGAATGTTATCAAGATTAACAAGATTAAAAACTCTGATGCATCTAGTGATATATCTATCACATGATTTTGAAGTTCGAATATTATAATTCTACACATATTTTGAAGAACGTATAGGATCCTAACATCTCGAAACATTCTCCACACCATAGAGAAAATGTTGAAAACTCCTTCGTTGGCCTATTTTCTCAAGAAATTATGTGGCTTTATGCCATGGGTTGAGCTTAGGAACATTTGTGTACTGGGTCGACCACGAGCAAAGGAATCTAGTCCTTTGGTGCACAATTTTTAATTATTTATGTATTTATGTGTGGGTACCACACTTGCTGCTTGTGACCAACCAAACTTGGAATTTGGGAAGGAGTTGTAATAATTACAAGTTGCGATGCATTGGTAATAATTGACGTGGACATGAAGAGTATATATTTTTTAAATATTTTTTTAGTTTATCCTAAAAATTCCTTCATCAAAGTGATGGCCTCCATGTCTGGTAAATTTTGTTTAAATAAATATTTCAAATAAGCAAAAGAGTGATAATAATTTTAATTTCTAAATATTTGGTTTAATATTTAAATTAGTGGATTAAAAATATTTATAACACCATGATCTTAAAATGTCATGTTAACTTATACCAAAAATTTGTCATAAGTTAGAATGTTCGTGAGTCTAAGCATTTTTTTGAATTTTTCAAGTGTTTTTTTTTCAAGCGATTTGGTGAAGATGTTTGCAATTTGCTCATTTGTGGAGAACTGTCTCAAATGAATTGTCATCACCCTATTTTTTTTTCTTGTAATTTGTGTAAACTAGGGAACTAATTTTTAGTCTTATAACCAATTTCAATATGTTCAAGAAATTTTTCCATACCATAGGGCTTTTAAAAGTGGTTTAATGAGGAACCATTATGTAACTTATAAACTATAATAACAATCTACCTGCTTCAAAAATAGCTTATTGACATTGTCATGAGAACATTGCCACCTCGTAACTCTTGTTATAATCAAAGTATAAAAGTTCTTAAGAGAATTATTTGAATTCCTGTGAAGCCAATAACAATACTTCTCTTTCATTTATTAAGCAAGTTCTGTGAATAACAAGTTATATTTTGAGAATTGAATATTTTTCTTTGAATTGTGGGAAGAGATAAATCTTAATTTAATAAAATATAAATTAATATTTTATATAAATTGTTTAGTTAATAAATCAAAGTTTTATGGAGATTATGGAAGAAATTTTTTTATTATCGCAAAAAACATTACTTATAACGTTTGGAGAGAAATCAACACATAGCAATGCATCTATGCAGCCACTAAAAAAATATGTAACTTCAAGCTAAATCACAACAAATATTTTATATATTATAATTATAAAAATTAAATATAATTTTAATTAATATATATATATATATATATATATTAAAAATAATTATAAAAACTAAATATTTTTTATATATTAAAAAAAAAAAAAAAAAATCCAAATCTAAACTCTAATGCCATTACTTGTAACAAGAAGAAGAGAAATTTGAATCTTACCTTTAACGCAAATTAAAGAGAATTTCTCTTTTCCCTTAACGCACTTTTAAAATTATGTTCATGCACTTTTAAAATTATGTTCATGTGTGAGATCATTAAATGTTAAGAGTTAAAAAAATGTTGCATTTCATTGTATTTTATGATAGATTTTCAGTTTTGCTGCGCACGGAGCTTGGCACGTCATAAGTGGCCTCTGGCTTCTTGGGAGACCCTTGCTTTGCCAAAGCTTCAAGGAGGTAATTGGGGTATCAAAAACTTGTTCTGTTTCAACTTTGCTCTATGTGCCAAAAGCCTGTGGCGTAGTCTTTTTAACACTAGACTCTGAGGGAAAGTGGTGAGGGCTAAGTATCTTAACAGATTGCTTCTGGTGTATTGGTTGCGGTCGGGAAAGAAGTCATGTCATGGAGGATCTATTATGTGGAGGTCTCATCAAAACTTTGCCAGTAATAAATCACTCTATTTGTCGGGCTACTGGTCTTGGAACCCAGGTATTTTTGGGGATCGATCCCATTCTTGGTCTGGGTGGCTGCTTCAAGCTTTTTGTGGCTTTGATCATAGAACTACATAATATGGGCGTCTTTGTCCTTAAACAAGCCTGGTCATTTCGAGGTGATGGGGTGGATACTGGTGCTCGGCAGAAGATTTCAACCTTCATGATACACTTGCATCGAAGTGGAATGACTTTGTTAAATCTCTTTATTATATTGGTATCCAGATTAATCAGGAGGAAGATACTTTGGTTTAGGATTTTAATGCTCGGATTGGGGAGGTGAATGCTTGTTTGGATTATTCCTATATTTTGAAAGAGGACGATTTTTCTTCCTCCCCTTGGTGGGCAAAGAAGATCTGGACGGTGAGATGTCAATTAAAGCTTAGTTGCTTTATTTGGCTCTGTTTACACAACATGATTCTTACTTGGGAGAACATGCAGCATAGGGGATTTTCTAGTCCGAGCATTTGCTTACTCTACCACGCAACCTCCGATGAAATTATGCACATATTTGGCAGTTGCGCTTTCTTTAGGTTGGTTTGGGGTGATATATCCTCTTTATTTTCTGTGGTGGTTGATTGGAGTTTTGTTTCCATTGAGGAGAACCTTAAGCATTGGTTTTATACATGGCATGGTAGCCCTTATTTAATTATCTTTCTGCTTTGGGAGGTGTGGAGAGCCTGTAACGCACTATTGTTCCAGGATAAAAGGTCGCAGGAAGCTACAGTTTGTTCAAAGATAATTGCTAATTATTGGGCGTATTATCACCCGCTCAAGACCAAAGCTCCTCCTTTGGATGATTTACAGGAAGCTGACTTCCAATACCCTTTGGGTTACTTTGATGGGGCGACGCAATTGGGAGGTTGTGGGGATGGAGCTGTCGTTAAGCTTAGTCATATACATTACTTCCATTTATCTATTAAAGTGGGAGAGGGGACCAACACGAGGGTCGAGCTCCTGGCACTTTGGGCATTGTTATGATTTTCCAGGTACATGGATATTAGATCTTTGCAGGTCTTCGGGTACTCTATGTGCATTGTGGATTGGGCCTCTGGTCGTGCAGAACTTCATTCCATCACATTGAAGCATTGGACTATCCATATGCGTAGTTTAATTGGCACCTTTGAGCAGATTTTATTTCAGCACATTTATAGGTCCTTCAACTCTGTGGTTGATACTCTTTCCAAACTAGCACTGGATGGGATGGATGGCGAATTGCATATTGAGGAGTATGTGGGAACTAATGTGGTTGGAAACAAACTTTTACATGTTATTTTTACTCTTCGGTGCCTTGTAGGATTTGTTATTTTGGTGGCCTTCGGCTGTATTTTGACTATGTTTAGCATGATAGATGTAATAGGGAAAATTTATGAATTATGAATGGTTTGTATGAAAGTAAAATCTGGACTGATGATGAGCCAACATCTTGCTACTCATATGTTCATTTTTTATTGTAATGGTCGATACAACTTTGTGTTAATATAAAGTTGGTTTTTTCTTTATGAAAAAAAAAATTATAAAGTTTAATGGATCATGTGTGAGATCATTAAATGTTAAGAGTTAAAAAAATGTTGCATGTCATTGTATAAGAGTTAAAAAAATGTTGCATGTCATTGTATTTTAGGATAGATGTAATTTATTTTATAAAGTTTAATGGATTGGATATAATGGAAAATTTTAAGGATTTATAAAAAATTTAATATATAAAATTTTTGCAAATATTACTAATTAGTAATTTTCAATCATAAAATGTTTAGTATATTTTTATAAAAATATTCAATTTTTTAAGGATTCTATATAATTTCTTGATTGTTTTGGTGATGTTTAGAGTAAAAATATTTTTATCCTATGAAATTTGGGCGAATCATTTTAAAAACCAATCAAAATTGGTGAATTTTTTCTTGGAAAAAATAATAAAGAATTAGCCCATGGGATGAATTTAGCCTCTAAATTTTTTCTTGCTTGACACCAAGACAAGTTCCAAATGACCTAGATTTACTAGTTCATAAAAAATATAAAAAATATGAGAAACATGTTGAATAATTGAGAGGTAATGGTGTTATAATTGATTAGCAAGTATATAGTCATAAATTGACTGATATGGTCTGTCCCTCCCTAGTACATGTGCACCACGGGGTGGCATGCCCTTTGCACACAACCCAATAGAATGCATGTGAGAGTTGAAAGGATGGGAGAGATGGTGGTTAAGCCTCCACCGATGAGATGGATCCAACATGCAATGAGACGATGGATCCAACGTGTGCATGTGGGTTGTACATGAAACAATGGGTTATAGTGGCAGCCATCATATTTGTTCTCGGCTATCGCAGGAGTGATTCTTCAAAGTTACGGATTCCCCCATCGCTATATGGTTGACCTAGCAACATATGTATGAGACATGATGAGATTGAGGGAGGGATACAATGGGATGACCGGGGGACATAATTTCGATGGAACTACTCATGAAAAGGAGAGGGGGTACTAAGGTCAAGGCCAACAAGGTGGAGGCTAACATCAGAAAGGTTTCCAGGGTGACTCATTGCAAAATGATTTGAACAAAGGTGACTAGGGATTCTTCCAAAAGAGATCATATACAGTTTGCATTAGTGCTAAGAAATACTTTTGAAATGGTTCCTTAAGTAATAAAAGGTACTTGATGAAAAATAGGGTCAAGGAAATAAGTGTGCAATATCACCAAATGAATCGATGGAATGTGTGACAGTAAATGGAAGAGATCAAGGGTAGGACACTGGTGGTAATCTTCTTGAGGGTAGATGAATGGTGACAAAATAATGTCACATTTTACAATATGGATAAAGCAATGATATTATAATAGGTAAAATGAAACAACAAATGCCATAATGTGGGAGTTCAAGGGTAGGATAATGAGTGAAAATGAAGAAGCTTGTGTGGCTAAATTCAATGTCACGAACAAGATGGATTCCCATCCCTATGGGGAAAAAGTGACATAGGTACTGAAATGCACTTAGGGTACCAATGACTGGTAACCCATGAAGGTAAGGCTCTATTGTCAAGTAAGGATGAGTGCAAGTGTGGTTGAGCTCAACCACTTGCCCGAACAAATGGGTACGAGGTCCTCTATGTTAGAGGATGAAGCCAATATCTAGATCTCCTATATCCTTCATGTAGAGCTCTCGACTAGGCCCATGTGTTGCTCGGATAAACCGAGCGCAGAGCCCTCGAGGCGAAAATTTTTAGTCCCTTCTAGTGTATTTTGGTTCCTTATGGAACCCTGATATGTATTGTATAAAAGGGGAGTAACCCCCAATATTGTAACAACAGAGAAAGAGAGAGAGAGAGAGAGAGAGAGAGAGAGAGAGAGAAGAAAGCATTGTAAGTTTTTTTACGAGTAATAATAAAATATCTAAGTTGTTATTGACCCATGGTTTTACCTGCATACAACAAGGTTTCCACGTAAATCTTGCATTCTATTGTTATTGTTTGCTTCTGTTTTTTATATTTTCCTAACATTTGGTATCTAACATTTGGTATCTGAGACCTTGAAAAATTCTAGGCATAAGGTTTTCTAAGGGTGGGAGTTGCAACAATGACAAGAGTTTTAACCAAGTTTGATATTGAGAAACATTAGGGAGCAAGGTGTCTCACAAATGGATGATGTGCTAAAAGGCACCCCTTTGACTTTAATAAGCACCCCCTTATTTCATCAAATACTTTGCAATTTCACTTTTTCATTTCTTTCTTTCTTTCTTTGGATATTTCTTTGAATCACTTTATTTATTTGAAATCCTTTAGTTGACTAATAACTGAAAGGTATTGGCTCTAGATTTCCTTCTGGGCACCAATGATGACACAGCCTTAGCTCCACTGCCAGCCGTTGTCCATAGGTGCGACGTAGTTGCCATGGTAATGTCTTTTTAGAGCAAGTAGGCTTAACCTCTTAATTCAAGGAGTACCTACCCTTTCAGCCACTAACCAATTTCAAGGATGGAGAAACTTGTTTCAAGGCTCAGGAATACACTTTTGGTGACTAGGCCAAACTCACCTGCACTCAATCCACCTAAATCTACAAGAAAAAAGAGATCAACAGGGTCAGAAATATTTCACCACACACATCAGAGCCGAGACACCAAGGGAAAACATGGGGGCCATCCTAACAAAGAGGTCATAGAGGGGAAATTTCCTTGACTTAGCCTTATCCAGATCAAAGGGATTTTTTATTAGCAAGATGAGTGGGCGTAATATGGAAAAGGCAAATATGTGGAACCAAGTGACAAGTAATGATCAATGCAATGCTCTGAAAACACTGCCAAAGAAAGACATGTATATAACACAAACTACCACTAGAAAGACATGTTATGCAAAATTTGGTCTGCTGTGTCAAAAATGAGGAGCAATCCCCCCCTACAGAATGTGTGATAATAGAAACAAAGACAAATAACCAATCATAACTCTGTTTTTGTGGAAGGTAAATATTGATTTCCTATTGATGTTCTATTGACCTCATACTTTTTCAAAATTTGTAAACCTAAACTCATTTTAACCTCCAAACAAACTTTGGCACTTTTCCTTAATTATGATAGTAAGATTTGAGTTTGCACTTGGCTTATTGAAACTATGATTTGAGTTTGCACTTGGCTTATTGAAACTATTGTTGTTAAGCAACATCATAATCTTGCACTGTCTACCTAAGATATCTCTCTCTAAACCTTTTCCAATTAGCATACTTACTAGATGCCCTTCTACCATTGATTAAGGGCAGATCTTCTCTACAAATATTGCTTATTTGTTGATAGGTTTATTCATGTTCTTGGCAGTTTCTATCAGTAAAATCGTAAAATCAAAGTGCACAATAAATCTTAGGAGTGATAGTTACATTTCTAATAGAATATCACCTAAGTGCTCCAAAAATTAGCTTAATAAGTTGGTGTTAGAGTGATTTTAATCATTGACATAGTGCTTGTAGTAACTTTATTTGAAGAATTTGATAATAGCTTTATCTTCCACTTAGTGGTATATACACATGGGTGGTTTTAGCTCATTAATCTTATTTGTTCCTAGGAAGTGGCCTTTTAGGTGTGTTGCTGGAGTTTTTTTTATAATTGGCACACCCTAATAGTACACCAAGTGTCTCATGGCATGTGAGTCATTTTGAGGATTTATGGTGATATTGAATGGTTCAAATCTAGTAATACAAATCCTAAGAGAAGCATCATCTTCTCCCAACACCTTAATTGATAATCTACACATCAATAATTTTAGTTCTTGTGGCTAATATATATGATGACATCTTGAAGTTAATGTTGCAAGTACTTTTTGTATGTGGATATTGCTCTATGATATGATGGTGAATGATGTCTAAATGATGTTATTTTGAAGTCTTACGTCACTTGTGCTTTTAATTTCACACATCTCAAATCTTGTGGACTTGTTTTGTATCCCTCTAGTGTTTATTTCATATCGTACGAGTGCAATATTGTGGATGACATTACATATTTTTCATGGTACATATCTCTTTTAGTGTTATCTACTTGACATGGTGCAATCTTACTAATAATCATTGGAATATATCTTTTGGGATCTCATTATTGGGTAGAAGATGTGTTTCGACATATATAAAGATATTGACAAAGATTTACACATGTCAACCTTCAACCAGGAAACAATACATGTTTGAAAACAATTGGTTTGATAGCTTTACGTTGGATGTGCATACAATACATGTTTGAAAACAATTGGTTTCATAGCTTTACGTTGAAAGTGCATATGGTTGTTTTTGGATAGTTAGATCTTGTGTTGGCTATCACTATTTTTCACTCAGATGGTTGTTTTTGGATAGTTAAATCTTGTGTTGGCTACCACTATTTCTCACTCTAGTACCCCATGGGAGTAGTATTGCATTAGACAACCTTTGATCACAGAATTGGACCCCATGTTCCATCAAGTATATCGAGGATCCCTTAAGAATTCTAAAACCTGTCTATCTCAAGCCTAGGCTTTGGGGGAAATGAAATTGCTACTCAATTTGATGGTTATGAATCTCATTTATTGATGTATATGTTCTACATTGTTATATAGTTAATTGTATCATACTCTTATTTATTTCATGATGAATGTGTTTTTATTTCATATTTAATATGGTGTTATCATGAAGATTATGGTTAATGGTGTATTTGTGTAACTTTGAACATTAATAGTCTTAAGTCACCTTTACCCTAGTGTGTCAAGCTTCCACCTTTGCTTACCCATAGGGTACCTCTTCTCAAACCAGTGTTAGGTGCATACTTGAAGTTGTCTTCAGATAACCTCAAGCAAAAGCTTGGCCAAGGTCTCCCCCTTAGATAGTTTGGACTCGTTCACTGTTGGGTACAAGAAGCATAAAGTGACGAATTTCCTATCGGTAGTGACACGTTGGGGAAGAAATTCATTGTTGTGTCAGGTTAGCAATAGATTATATTGTCCATCTTCTTGAGCTGTTAAGTTGTGCATCAAGACCTATAATTACCCATCTCTTATTTTAAAATCTCATTAACCTTGTTTTGCTAAAGAGCTTTTTCTCCGTAAACTCACTCTAAACCTTTAGCAATCCTATGCTTAGAGAAGCATCCCTTGTGCTAGCAATACTAAGCTTAGAGAAGCATCCCTTGTGCTAGAGGAGAACTAGCACTAAAGAGTAGAAGAGGGCGACTAGGTGAGAATGGTCCCCTGTTAGTTCAACTTGTCTTTTACCTAGTGAAACTTGTCTTTCACCTAGTGATTTAGGACTTTGTAACCAAGGGTTCAAGAAAAAGTTGCGATATGTCTCATAACTATTTTTTAAACTTTTCCCTTTTCATGTTGACAACTATTTTTTAAACTTTTCCCTTTTCATGTTGACGGTTTTCAATTTTCAATTTTTGTTGAGATTTTTTACTTAAAACATTTTTTTTCTTCTTGGTTGAGTTCTATCTACCAAGTTTGATTAAAAGCTTTTCATGATTATAATATTCAGAGGTGTGATCTTTTCCAATGTTGCTCTCCATTGTAACCCAAAACTACCATCTGCTACAACCTGACTTAGCCATCACCGGAATGGCTCATGCCAACCCATTAGGGGCGAGAGGAATTGGTACTAAATGGTCAGTTGAATTTACTTTTGCCCAGATTCATGGATTTGCCAATGCAAGAGATGTACTTGAATTGGTTACCTGCCCTCTACGACGTAATGAAAATTTAGATAACTTGGATCGAACCACCCTGGTCAGAAAGAACGAGTTCTATACCAGTACTTCTACTCCTAGATAAGATAACCCAAAACTACCATCTCTGATTTGGACTTGTCCCACAAACGTAAGAAACCAATGACTTCGGTAAGTAATTTGCTCTGATGTTCTATAATCAAAATACAAATTAATTGAAGAATGAAAACTTACCTCCCTTCTCGTAAGCAAGGAATGCATAAAACCTTCCTCATTCTCAACAATTTTGGACCTACTTTTTGCCAAGCCGACCTTGGTTGTGTTCAATATCCCACAACCTCTTTCCGACTCACTCTTTAAATTTTGGATCTACTTTTTGCCAAGCCGACCTTGGTTGTGTTCAATATCCCACAACCTCTTTCCGACTGACTCTTTAGATGGCCAAGTTTACGACATTAATAACATTTTTAAGTTGTTTAAACAGGATTTGCTTGCATTTGTACATGTATTTATAGGTGCTTTTCTTCCACTTATTCCTCTTTCCTACCATTGCTTTCCTTTGCCTTTGAACTTTTCCACAAAAAGCACTTCAGGATACTTCATCGTTTCCAAAAGTGCTTCATCGTTTCCAAAAGTGCTTCCCCCACCTATCCTACTTCAATAACAACAAATACTTCATCGTTTCCAAAGTGCTTCTCCCACTTATCCTACTACAATAACAACATATCTTTCTCCCACTTATCCTACTACAATAACAACATATCTGCATCTTGCCTTGCAGCCTCAACTTCCCTTGGGATTTGTGCACTAGTGTGATACGTTGAGGCATACTAGTTTAGCCTCTAGAAGGCATTGTTGCTTGATAGTGTGATCAATGTGCATGCCTACAATATGCACCATCTTTAGGAGAAGTTATGTTCAGCTCTGTTTCTGTTCTGACATGCATTTTCTATTTTAGGAGAAGGGCACATTTCCCTAGGCTAGTAGTGCACACTGCATAGGGATATTCTATTCTAGGAAGAGAGTGTAGGTCCCAATAACGCATATGCATTAATGCATTTTTCAGTGTTCTCTAGTTGGGGCACACTATCCTAGGCCTATCTATCCATGCAGGAGTGACATTGCTAGAGGTGATTAGGGATAGGGTTTCACTCTATCAATTGAGGTGCATTTTAGGAAAAGGGCACATTTCCCTAGGCTAGTAGTGTACACTGCACAGGGATATTCTACTCTAAGAAAAGAGTGCAGATCTCATGGATGCATATGCATTAATGCATGTTTCAGTGTTCTCTAGTTGGGTCCTATCTATCCATGCACGAGGGCACACTGCTAGAGGTGATTAGGGATAGGGTTTCACTCTATCAATTGAGGTGCTTCCTTGCATGTGTCCAAACTCCAGATATATTGTACTTTCTCTATTCTTCCTATTTCTATAAAGGAGATGCAGGGCACACCACTGTATTGGTTAGTAAATTGAGTTTTTGAGTTGTTTGCATTGTGAGTATTCTTTTCTAGTTATTTGAATGTAGATGCAGAATTTAGTGGTTCAGATCTATGAGTATTTTGTTATTCATATTTCAGCATTATGTGTTTGTAGATTGGCTTTACTCATATTTGTTGTTTTGATTAGAGTTTTTGTTTTATACTACCTGAGTTTAAATTTTGTGTAGAATATGCTTACCATGGTCTGAAAATTAACATTCACTCAAATCCTCCAGAACTATGTATGGAATGGGTTGTTTCCTGTGAGAGGGAGGGTCTCAGCAGGTGTGATAACATTGTGGCCCTGATGACATGTAGAGATTTCGGTGCACACATTTTTTGTTATTCTTTTTAAATGTCGTATATTACAATCAAAAAAGTAAAAACCACAAAAACAGAAATAAAAGACTGGGCATCTTCGATCAACCAGAGTCTCTTTGCCAAGTGTTGATGGTGAACCTCACCTTTCCAGAGAGAACTGGAAGCAAAGAAAGAGCCAATCTCTAACTTACAACTAAGTTTTCGTAAGAAAAATAGCACCACAATCTGCAGGCAATGCCAAAGGCCAGCGAAAGCATTGCAAACAAGAGAACGCCCCCCCAAAAAAACAAAGCGCCAATGCAGTCTCCGCTGCAGCAGCACAGAATGAACCTCCCCTTTGCAGGAAAGTTGATTGTGGTTAGACTAATTCTTCAGGACCCTTATGTATTATGTCTCTTGTTGGTATCCAACAAGACCCCCACAGTTTTTAATTGAGACAATCATATTGGAGAAAGAAAGAGACAGTTGTCCTCAAGTGACCAAAATAGGTCAATGGGACTAGAAGGTACAACATATCAGAGTGTGAGAGTGCCAATAGAAACCCCTAAGTCGAAAAGCAGATGCAAATGATAAATGTCTCAATACATCAGGAGCCAAAGATAGGCTAACCACATACAAATACCACTCTCTCTCGTTACATCATTGTCATATCAGATTATCTGTAGTACCCTCATACAGTAACTGTGGCTTAAAGTTCTTAATCCCACTTTAATATCCATTTGATCACATGTCATACTGACTTAAGATAAAGTCTGCTTAATCTAAAAGTACATTAATATTAAGTTGGAGCTTGCATTTTGCTCCAAGCATTCCATCCGCTATGAAGTAATTCGATACACTGTGACCGCAGTGACACATGCCATCTTTATTTTGTTAGGGCCCTTCACACTCCCTCCAATTGAGAAAAGTGCAATAAGCAGGTTTGCCTCCTCCTTCCAACCTAGCTAATTTCTAGTATTCCCTATGTTGTAAGGTTAACATTGAAACTGCTGGGACTATTGAGGATAACCTATTTCGGACTGGGCCAATTTGCCATTTGTCAGCCCAAGGTTTAGCAGAACCGTATATTAAATCTGGAGTTTGACAATAGCTTGTAAGATTACCTTTTACTTGTTTACGGTCCTGGCTCAAGTGGAGGCTTCCCTGTATGTGATTTGTAACAAAGTGCTTTTGCATTTTTACATAGTAATATTCTGAATTTTTATCTCTAAAATAGTTGTTAAGAGTATTTTAACTTGTATTTGGCTGCTTAGAAAAGAAATGAAATTATATAATGTCCACAAATGACCAAAATAGGTCAATGGGACTTGAAAGAACAGTGATTCACAACAGCACAAAAAGTACTGAAAGCACTTCCCAAAACAAGAAACCAAAGTTTAAAACCTAGTTTAGAGAATCAGTAGACAGTAATAAAGGAAGGGGACGAAGCCCAAAAAGGTAAATGAAAGCTTTCAAAAAGTTCCATGTCAGTAAATGAAAGCTTCCAAGAAGGTAAATGTGCGATTGTCTGTAAATATGTACAAACAATAATAGGTCTAAAAATAAGTGTGCCGGTGCGCAGTCACAAAAATTACTCAGATGCGGCGTAACTTTTTCATTAACCGCTACTGTGTCTCATAAAAAAACAATGCCAACAAAATTATACAATGGATGCTGGTATTCGAAAGCACCGCACTCATAACCAACAAAAGTTTTTGTTTCTTTTACTATAAAATTACATAGCAAAAAGCAATACTATAAATGACTGCAAATCAGCTGTTGTCCTAACTCCGTACATGAAAATTCCTTTCGAGTGTTACACAGCTATTTTTCCCACAAAAGACTTTATCAAAATTACACGAGTAAAACAGCATTTATGCATCCATCATTCTCTGGATTGTTGGTAACCTGCGCATATTTTCCTGCAAGCATGCCCCAGGAAAACATAAATTTAACACTATCCGAATCTCCCCAAAACAATCTGGTTACGGGCAATGCGAAGTATGTTACTTACCCCACACAACCTTGCCGGCTGGGGTCACCAGACCAAGCTCACTTACATTAACCTGTCAGGTGCATAACACATCATCACAGAGATGCATGTAAATCAAATTTTATGAATAACAAAAGACAGCGACAAGATCTTTACCCACTGAAAACGCTTTTCTCAGCTTACCTCAATTATGGTTCCTTTTGTGATAACACCAAGAGAAGTAAACATGGGACCATTTGGATTTTTCTTCACTCCAATAAGGTCAAGATTGAAGGTGCATTTTAGTTCAGGATGTGTAACATGTGCTTTGGTGAAACGCAATCCCATGGGACGAATAAATCGCTCATACTTAGGAGGCTTCCTTGTAAACCCGGATCCCACAAATGTAACCTTTGTGACCATTCGTTTCCACTGTTTGGCTACAATTGACACCGAAAGAGAGATGCAACCTCAGTATAATCATACCTTTCTCATCCAAAGCATGTCCAGCACCTTCATTTATTATGAAAGAAGAAAAAATTCCCTGAGATATTATAATGAACAATTGGACTACCCTCACGCAAGCAGCTTAATAACACAACACATGTATCATCCTTGAAGAATCCTGAAGACATTACCATGTACTGAGGTGAGCATCAGCACACTAAACAATCTTGGAAGGCATTCGAATGCTTATCTTGGAGACTCACATCATTGGTATAACTTTTCTCTCTCAAACTATGGAGATGATGTATACCATTTTTCATTATTGAAATTAAAATGTTGGCAGCCTTCATCCCACAAATTTGGTGCATCACTTTTCTAAAATATTGCTTGGGTTAACATGTAGAAATTGTTTTTGCATCAGCTATCTTAACAATAAATATAATTCAGATACGCCTAACAACTGTGCATCTCAGAAATGTTTCTATAACATAAAACCCTCCTGTGCATCTTAGAAATGTTTATATCACATAAAAACCTCCTTTTATATTAAATTTGTATTATTGGCGACAAGCAAATTTCCCACATAAAAGAAAATCTCCTCATGATGATACATCAGCTCAGAAATAGAAACTAACGCAAGGAAGCTTTGTGGACACACACAAGAACAAATCTATGAATATTTAATAAAATGAGCCATTGACATAACCTAAACAGCACTAAAGGGAAGCGGTGACTGCATGTACAAAGTATTTCTCTCAGTGTTGAGAAATAAAAGTAATCCAAAAGCCCCCCATTTCTGAGGGAAAACACAAAAATTCATAAATTATTCGTTGATGGTATTTTTCATTGAGCTTATGTGTTTACAGATCTAGCAAAACAAGCAGTTTTAGAGTTTATTAGTTTTCCAGCTTTCTAGGGTCTATAATTTGCAAGCCCATTTACAATGCACTAAAATTTAAAGATGTGGATGACCGAAAGTCAACTTATGGGTATGTGTTTCATCTTGGATCTGGTAAAATTGTTTGTTCGTGCAAAAAGCAACAGATCATTGCCTTATCCACTACTGCAGTTGAACGTAGGGGAGCAGTAAACGCAGGAACTGATACAGTTTGGATTCCCAACATGAAGGCTGAACTTGGCTTTTCACACAAGGAATCAACTAGAGTGTATTGTGACAACCAGAGTGGCTTATAATCCCGTTGCACATGGCAAAATGAAGCATGTCCAAGATTCATGCACACTACCTCATGCAATTGGTACAGGAGAATGTATTATCTCATCTATTGCAGCATAGATGATCAGATTGTTGGTAGCTTTACAAAACCATTGACAAAGGTGAAGTTCGTTAAACTTTGGGCTGCACTTGAGCTTCACGAAGATGTCATTAAGGGGGGAGATGCTGAGATAATGTCGCCTCCTGATCCTCCAAGTTGTGTAAGGGGGGATGTTGGAATGTGTAAATGCAACTTAAGGATGGTTGATTAGAGGACAACTAATGGTCAATTGGAGGTCCATTGAGTGCCCACTAAGGATCGGCTAAAGGCCCACTAATGTCGTCCCAATTGGTCGACTAACTCACTAGACACAGACTAGTGATCCTGACTAACCATCTAGGCACAGAAAAAAGTGGCCCTGTCTAACCGACTGGAGTTTTCTTGGGTGATCAAATTTGACCTAATCAACCTTTCACAGAAGATTGGTGATGCACTAAGTGAACCAAAAGTATAAATAGATGCCCATATGTTGAGCATATAATCATGGTGAATATTTGACAAAGTGTGTATCAATGTGTGATATTGCACTATAATGCTATACTGGTGTTTTTTAAACACCACAGTACCTGCTTGGACTCTGTTTTCAACTTCTGCAATCTCCCTGTGATTTATGGCAAAAAGACTAGGTGATATGGTGCAAATTGTATAACTCTTATTTATTCAATTTAATCATTTCCTCTTAATCACCTGAATTCTAACAAATAAAATCAATTTTGGTTGTGCAACAACTAATGAGCATTGTGAATCCGTAATGAGCAAATAAATGATTGTGTTCTTTTCTATAAACATTAGCATGTTTACGGTATATGTTTCCCCATTTCAAGCATCTTAGATCACACTTATGACATCAATCAATTGTACCAGCAGAGAGGGATAAGACATCCACAAGAATGATAGCAAACACTGAACAGTGTGTTCTCTAGAATCTAGATTGGCCTCTTAGATCATTTATGTCAGTAAACAATACTTTACATCTCCTTCCCTATGGACCCATTGGCAACCTCTCAAAAAAGTAAACAGTCGACATTTTGACCATGCATAAGAAGTTTCCACATTCTATGCCCCAACTTATACTGGACTCTACCAGTTTGCTAAGTTATAAAACCTTTCCATCAGCCTCAAATACATTTTGAACCAGAGGTAATAAGGGTGCATCTCGAATTGTCAGACAAAACAGTCTAAGCCATTTTGAAATTGGAACAACTGAAAGTAAAACTAGACTCTTTCAAAGCAAAAGAATTTAATCCAAGGGAGATTATTTTATATTTATACAGACCCCTGCCATCAATGGAACATAATGGTTGCCCTGACATGTGGGAATCTTATCAATGCCATAAAATCTAGGGCTTGTCTTTTGATAAAAAAATCACCCCTATCCTACTTATTATACCAACCTCAATCAGTAACATATATCAGCATGGCGGTGTTCAACACTCTGTAGCTGGAAATGCCCCCAAGAGACCATTTCCCCTCTAGGAAACTTTTCAGAAATAGACATGCCTGAAAACACCTGAGAAATGTCCTGTAAATGTTCCCCAGTCTTTACTGAAAATTGACCCAGCATTTCTAGGATACTTTTCAGGCATTTGACAAAATGATGTGTTTACTGATATTTTTAAATGTTTTTTCCCTTTTTTCCGAATAGCCGAAAAACACAAAATTACAAATAGAACAGAACTAAAGTGCATCCAGACCCTAAAACGAATCTCCAATTTTGTCTAAAACATTAAAAAATAAAAAAGATCATCTATAAATACATTGCAAATCCCTCATTTTTTCCACTAATACTACAGCAGCCTTCTGCAATTGTTTTGTAAGCAGAATTTGAGTGTATTCAGGATATGTAAGCTATTTTCTGGGCATTCTTTCTAAGAAGGATTAGAAGAAGCTGTTTTCTTAGATTTAAGTGTTAGTGTTTAGTGAACTCTTGAACAGGAGAAGAATTGGAGTAACAATGGATTTATCCAGTCGATAGGTGTAACAGTTTATTTTCAAAGAAAGCTGAAGTAAAAAATCTTGTTTACATATATTTGCATCTTCAACTTACTTCCAAGAATAAAAGTCAAGCAAGGCCTTCACAGAATTGGGATGTGGATCCTGAGGATGCCACCTTGTAACATTGTTTTCTCCAAGTTTGATTTGGCCAGAGGTTTATCTGCATTTGCAGCAGAATCTTATTCAGGTTCGGGTCCACAGGCAGCTACGTCTTGTATAAACAAGACCACTGAATATCACTGATCAAATTTATAATGATGTCTGCTACCGGATGAACTAGCAGCACTAGTCTCCGACGACAAATATGAGAGAAGTGACCACTGTCACCTTAGCCACTTCCCTAACTTCTTCGGAGAGTCGGAAACTCCAAGGGGAAGAGGCCTTGCATGGTCTGCAAAAGACCTTAAGGCAAGAGAAACTATGTCTTCTTTGACAACGATGTTAGTGACCAGTGCCTTAGACAATAAATTCAAGAGAATGAAGAAGACATACTATTTAATCTCCCAATGTTATCAGTGTCAGCTTAGATTAAGGTAGTTAAATACTACAACAAATATCGCATTCAATTGTGTATATAAGCATTCAATCAAGTGTAAAAAGATCCAATCTCTTACGAGCATGAAACAGTGTTTATATAAGATTGGTTTTGTAATGTATCACGGACCAAGTCAACTTGTAAGGATCAATAAGAGGGTCACCACTACCTTAACCAAATCACAATTTATAGCAGCATACAAATAATCATTATGTATTGACAACGTACCATTAACTTGTAGTAACTTCAAGACAGTCAATTGAGCAAGTCAAATGTAATTTCAACATAGATTTTCTTCTTCTCATTCATACATTGAATTTTGCATGTAGTGTGCCTTAACAACAGTAGTAAATCATAAATGTATAACAGCGGTGAGAATAATTGAGTATACGAATGTATGACAAGCCAATGATTGTCACATTAACCATAAGTTCATTACCGTGTGACTTATCAGTAGAGTATGTCAATGAACAGAATATTAATAGCAGCAGTAAAGTTGGCAATGAGAAGAGAAAGGATAAATGACACCACCTATCTATCAAACCACTTCAATTCCCAATTGTCATGCATCAAATTTCAGGGTGTTATACTGTATGTAAAATTAGACCTTTAAAATAGCAGAAAAAGGGTTCTCTTAATGCTTAGCAGCCTTTGCAACCTTGTCAAAATAATACAAGGTTTAACCCCTTTGTTTGCTTTGTGTTTTGCAGGTGATAGGGGCCTTGGGACAGTCAAAAGGCAAGGCCTGCAATTTATTGCAGACCTGCTACAAAGTTTACTGAAAGGATCTCCTAGGCCCAGGATTGGGGCTTCCAAGGAGGAGAAGCCAAAGGGAGGTGGCCGAAAGCAAGAGGAGACCCTGAGGGTTAGGTCGAGGGCAAAAGAGGGGGTACCGAAGGTCTTGAAAGGAGGGCCAAGGGTAGAAAGGATGAGGGATAAGAAGGGATGTCGAAGAATGAAGGAAGGAAAGAAAGAGGAGGGGGAAGGAGAGAAGAAAAAGGAGAATGGAGAGGAAGGAAGGTAAGAGAAGGGGATAAGAGAGAGATGAAAGGAAAGGGGGAGAGCGTAGAAGAAAGGAGGGGGAGCGAAGGTATGAGGAGAAGTAGGAAGGAGAGGCAAGTGTAATAGAAGGGGGATCGAAGGTAGTAGAAGGGTAGGGAAGCCACTAGGGAAAAAAGGAGATCTACAGTTAGGGTTTAGGAACAGAAATTAGGGCTTTTTAGGTTTTATTTCATGAAAATTACATACAAACTAAATGTAAAAAAAACAGACCTAAATTACAAAAACCAAAAATCTAAGCTAACATAATATGTACAAATTTACAAACTCACAGATTAGGTTTTAGGAAAGAGTAGAAGAAGATGACAACCTAGGGTTTTAAAGGGTTTACCCTAACCTAGGGCATCATGGAAGATGGCCTTCCTCTTGTGATGGTACTTGCAAAATTTGGCAAACTAGGGCCTTCTCCAACAACCACAAGAGTTGGTTAAAGGAGGCCTAGTTAGGGCAAAACTTGGGGACCTAAAGCTCAAACTTCAAAAAGGACTCCTAGAGGTTGTCCCTTGAATGCTAGGGTGACTAAAGGCTGAAAATGATCTAGGTTAAACAAAATGCAGCATTAATGGCTACCATTCAACCAAGAACAAGCATCATCATTCAACATTTAACAAAGAAAAAATCAAGAAAAGAACTTAGATACCTCCTTGTACATGTTTTAAGCAAACAACTCTAGCATCGCCTTAGCAAAGAGTAAGAACAAAAGATACTTCAAAAGATTGCCTCCAAACCAGAAAGTACATCCATCCTCAAGAGGTGCGCATCACTCCAAGAACCCTAAGAAGGGTAAAAAAGTAGCATAGTGTTTTATGCCATAAATTGTTTTAAAAATAAAGTGAGGAGAGTTTATTTATAGTCTCTCACACTCACTTTTACAAAATAACTAAGCCGACATGCCTTTTAAAATGTCAATTTGAAATTATAAAATGTCGACTTAAAATTATAACAAAAATAATATAAAATAATCAAATATGTGAGTAACTTGGAGCATTTTCCCGAGAGTTTACCCAAAAATGACTAAAATAGCTAAAAATGAACAAAACACTCCGAACTGAAGGCTAGAGTGGCGAGGGGGAGGGCATCATGCCCCATCTAGCCTCAATAGTGGTGAAAATCACTCAACAGCCCCCCCTAATCAAGCAATGCAGCCTGGCATGGAGGATGACGTCATCAAAAGGAGCCCAAGGGGAGAGGGCGTTGCTGAACTGGAGGCCCAGGAGGGTGTGGTAGGTGACCTGGAGGAGAGACATGAGCCTCGGTGTTGAAAGAAGTGCCACCGGAATGATAAAACGAGGTGGGGGTCATGTGATCCAGTGACCCACCCCTGGAAGCCCTGGACTCGGGGCTTCAAGCTCTTTCATGAGGAAATCAACAATGCCACTAAGCCATAGTAAACCCAGGAGAGAGACCAAAGGATCTGGCCATAACCTCCACTCAGAACATGCTGGATAACACCCTCCTGGTCAAGAAAAAATGACCCTCTCTCCCTAGGGGACATTTGAAGGTGCACTGGTACTGGTACCATGTAACAATTTCCAACTTAAAAATCTTGACCAATGACACTTAGTGACCATTGGATATATCATATCAAATGTATAATGGTGTCTGACTTAATGATCTTCACCATTGTTGAAAACATCACCAAAAAACAGCAACCTCGTGAAAAATTGTGATTTTTTCCATTACATTGTTTAGGAAAAAAATCATGCCACAACCTAAAAAATCACCCAGTCCGTGGGTTGAGGGACTTAATGGGGGTTTTTTGGTTCTTTATAGGTCATTTTGCTTTGTAGGTGTTGGGGAATGAGAAGGAGAGAGTTTACAATCATCAACCAACAAGTTTAAAAGGACCAAATCCTTGTTTTCATGACCATAAAAAAAAATTAATTGGAGGGTGGATCAATTGCTAGCTGCCTATGGTGTTGGTCATCTCAAACCCCAGGTATTTCTTCAAATCTCACCCTTTTACCTTCTTTTTTCCTAGATTTTTGCAAGGTTTTCAAAGTCCATATTTGCTTGCCTCTTATTATCATTTTCAATGGTTCAAAAAATAGTTTAGAGGTCCGTTTTATATTTAACAACAAGTTGTTTTTTTACAGTAGTGTTTGATGTTTGCTTTTTTACAGTAATGTTTGATGTTAGTTTTTTTCTATTTTTTTGGCCCTAGGGTTCAAGTTGGAGGTTTAATATTGCCTTGTCAACATGCCAAAGGCTTTGGGTCCAATGTGGCATTATGGTGAACCTGATGATGGGGAAAACCATCGAAGGTTGCCTTGTAAACTGTGTGGCCAACGTATGAAAGGAGGGATTAGTCGATTGAAGTATTACTTGGCTAAAATCCCATGGCATAATGTTTTGATTTGCACTGAATCAACCCCAAAGATTATGCGAATGGCATGATCCTATTTATGAGAAGAGCAGAAAGAAGGAATAGGCAACTGCTAACAAAGTTGAAGCTGCAGCTAGTGGAGTGCCTATCCTCAAGAACCACATGCAGATCTAGGACACAGGGCAGTGAGAGGGACTCCACAGATTCACCTTCTACAAGGACCTCACCTTTCTTTGTTCCAAGAACCAGAGATGGGGCCCAACCTTCTATCCGATCAATTATTAAAAGAAAGGATAAGCAAGAAGCAAAGAAGGTCATGGGGAGGATGATTTTCTGGAGCAATTTACCTTTAGGCTTTAAGCATCACAAAGACCAATCCATTTTTCCACCAACCAATGTGTGATGCTACTGCTATTGTTGGCCCAAGGTATAAGGTCCCTACCTATGAAGAAATGTGGGGGCCAATTCTACAAACAAAAATGAATGACACCAATACTAGATTGGAGGAGTTGAAGAAGTTATGGGAGTCCACTGGATGGACAGTGATGTCCGATGGTTAGACAGATAAGCAAGGTAAGACCCTTCTAAATTTCTTGGTACATTGTCCTAGAGGTACAATGTATATTAAATCCATTAATGCATTAGTGCATGTGAAAGATGCAACATTGTCATGTGAATTGTTGGATGCATTCATCCTAGAGATTGCTTTGGAATTGTTATCACATCCATAGTAGCCAAGCTACCATGATTACAGCTCAATTTCCAGTATATTTTTGAGCCAGTCCTTTACACATTTTGATGAGATCAATTGATGATGAGCAGCATTTCGATGATCACTCTTATGCATTCAGTGGATCCTGAGCTTATACATTTGACAGTCTCAAGCCAGAACTGAGCCCCATAACAACAGGTCGGTGACTGAGTTAGCCATTCTCCCAACATCTAGAGCAGATTGATGACAGTGCCCATGATATGTTCAGATGCAGTGCTTTAGTGATTCAAGTTGTTCTGATCAGGGACTCTGCTATATGATCCAGCAAGTATATGATTGGTGCATTTGGATTATTGATGTGCTTCTTCCTTTATCTAGGTAGTTTATGACTGGATATATGATGATTGTTTACTGGCTACATTTTATACTATGCTTATTTATCGTTTAGAGTAGAAGTGGTCAGTTATTATGAGTAGGAGATTCTTGTGTATACTCGTTGGTCATGCCCTTACTTTATAAGTACAGACTCGGTCATTCCTTCTTTCTAAGGCTTTTGCTATTCATGGCATCATCAATCACTTCCCCCATCCATCCGTCATCTTCCAGTTTTGATTTTATCCCGACTTACAACTTAACTAGTGATCTTGAGGACATCCCCCACCTATAACTCTGTGTTGGATTGTTTACATTGTGTCTCGGCTCTGGAGTGTGTGATTCTAGTCATAGTGATTGTTCTCCTCTAGTCCTCGAAAGCAAGTATTTCTATCAACGGTGTTGCTAAACACTAAAGCATCGAAACTTAAATGCTATATCTAAAGGAATGTTAAGTCTGCAAAAAACAATGTTACTAAACACTACCCTACATATCTATATTAACTAGTCAGTGGCCAAAGGACGAGCACTCATCCTTGTTTGATGTAAGGTCGTTTGTTCCCACAGGGCAATAGGATGGTCACTCCATCACACCTATGGACGGTGGCGGGTAATGGAGGTCATACCGAGTCATATCTGAAGCCCGGAAGGCTTTCAGGGCACCTGCCTTTGGGGTTTGGCTAGTGAAAATCTATAAAAGTGAATTAAATGTTAAATCTCAAGTGAGAAAAGCTGACAAATAAAACAATTTGCTAAAAGGTTACTTGTCTAGAGTCTATTGGAACCATACTCATCACTTTACCCATTTGTGAGACACTACCATCCCCTGTGTTACTTTCTATCCAGCATATGTGTAGGTGGTCTCCCCAGTTCGCTTATCCGATAGATTACAGTGTTGAGGTTGTCAAGTCTTCCCCCTTAAGCCTAGTTGTGTTTCTCCGCCTTCACCCATGGTTAGCAAATTGGCCTAGTTTGTAAATGAGTATACACTTGAGGTTCCTGTTTATAATAGTTGGTTACTTTGATCTGGACTTATTATTATTATTATATTTTCATGCTTATGCCAGTTAAACATCATTCTATGCTTTAGTCTAGCTACTGATATAATTGAAGAAGCATATTTCATCCTTTTGTACTTGCAGAGCAGTTATTTGTGATCTAGATCATTATTTTGATCATTCTTGACCTGGTCAACCCAGTTTGACCAAGTCAACCACAGGGTCCGGGATGAGTTTGGACAGACAGTGTTCGAGATGGATTATTCATGGCCCATATGTGTCCATTAGATGGTTCCATGCTTCAAACAGCAGTTTCAGATGATGGTTTGATGGATTTTTATTATTATTATCATTTACAAAATTACAGGCCATTATTTTATTATTCCGGGCATGGATAAGCTTACAGAGCTATCACGTGATGGCCACATGGTGTATGAGTACTCATTCCTAGTGGATTTGAGAATTTTGAGTCCATTGATGCACTTGGTTATCACTTATGGGCAGTAACAGGTGATGATATGGTCAGATTGAAGGGTCTCACATTATGAAATATAATTCCTTATGGTTTTCAATACACTGGAATAAAATTGTAATTATTAAATTTTGACAGGAGATTTTTCATTTTCCCTTTGATGGGTTTCTCCAATGTAATCCCAGTGTCATCCTCCTTTTGTGATGTTCTGTGCATATGTTTTGTTTAACGTTATGGCATTTAATCTTGCAATGATCCTGTTTGTTTACATTTTTAATTTTTTAAACATGGTATCAGAGCCACATGGACCTGATCTCTCTGACAATGTAGGCCTGTAAACCATTGGCTTGTCCTGCAAGTTTAAATTATGGCTTGGGTCTATTTGGGTCTATTTGGGGGGGGGGCTGTTACAAGCCACTATGAACTGGCACTGTGATAAGTCGGAGGAAAAGGCCGAATTAAGTGGGTGGTGTTGCATGAGTAAATGGCAGAGAGGAGGAACCTGTGATACTGAACTGGATCTTTGAGTTCAGTAAGATCAGTTGATTGTCAACTTTCTTGGGAGGAGGCTCTTCGAATCACCCAAGGGCCAAGAGCTTCTTGGCAACGGTCTTGTTGTTTGCATAGTCATTCCTGGCAGATGGTGGGCAGCAATGTCTAAAATCTCCTGCTGGGAAGTCACATGGTTTTGGAGGGTTTCAGAGACAGGTGGCAGCTTCTTATGGATATCACAAGAGGTGTACAGTCATGACTCATGAGTTAAGTGAGTTCATTTTTTTGGAAAATAATAAAATAAGGTTTTTGTTTTAATTTTCCTAAACTCAAAAGTTAGGGAATATTTTTGAAAAGAAATTGAAATACGCCATCGGTTTTTACAAGTGAATAAAAACATTGAGCACAGAGTAGCAAGGACCAGTCAAGAAGGCAGAGACTCAAAAGCCCATTACTGGAGTCAAGAATTGAAGAAAAAAGTGAATGACTGTGACCAGATGCATGAGAAACATCTCACGAAATCTGTAGTCAGCACCCAAGGGAGATTGGGATAGCAAGGATTGTTGAGGCAGTGAACAAGCCAGTGGAGGTGGAGGAGCTCATGATGGAGGAGCATAACCTCCTCTGTCACGTGACTGCCAAAATTCCAGAGAGGTGAAGGTAGGGGTTTTGCAATCTATCCAGAGATGGCAACAGCAATGACAGTGGAGTCATCAAGGGAAGAAGAATGGCGTTGCTGCATTTTGGATACACTGTTGCTGGAAAGCACAGTGCAACAGAAGCAGCAATGGGATAGCCCACTTGCAGTTGCTAGTAATGGTGTAGTTTAATCGCTCAGACATCACTCATCGGCAATCTAATTTGAATATCTCATAGGCTTATAGGGATGCAACTTGGCAAACTGCTCCATAGGCAGGCATGTGACAATGGAGGATTTGATTCCTCGTAGGCAAGGAGGCTATACTCAACCCTCGATAGGGAGTATAGAGTTTCCGGTGGACATTCAGCATCTTGGAATCCCTTTTAGTTGCAGTCGGTGGTTGTGTTGAGAAGATGCAGTTCTCTGAAGCAGAAAGATTCGGGTGAGAAGAATTGACATTCTCTTAAGCAGGACGGTAAAATGATGACAAGGGAGCTATTGTTGAGTGTGAGAGTTCAGTTGATGGCCCAAGGCTCGATTGCATCAATGCCTGGTTTCAAGCAAGAGCATTGATGCTGATCAGAGGTTGCACATGGCATGGAAGGGGGCACTGAAGCCCTTTCATGGTTTAATCCTTGGTTTTGAGTATATAGATGTGAAGACAATTGAGATCTTGGATCCATGTAGAGGAGACTGACAGAACATTTGTGGTTTGGGATGTCTGAAATGATCAAGAATTGCACTATGAAGGGAAGACTTTGGTAAGAAGGATGGTTTGCATTTTGTTGCAAATATTAGACTGGAAGCATTGAAAATATCCATTCACTGAGATCTTTGCAAATGTATTTGATATTTCCTTTCATGGAAATAGGTTTAAGTGTTCATGTTCGAAAGTTTGAACTGTTACAGTGTCTCTTCGTGTCATCTATGAATGACCATTGAAAGATCTCACATTAGGTCATCTATGAATGACCATTGAAAGATCTCACATTATAAAAGTACCCCATAATAAAATTGAAGATTTTGACAGTAGATTTTTTCTCCACTCTTTGTGTCATCTATTAATGACAATTGAAAGATCTCACATTATAAAAGCACACCATAATAAAATTGAAGATTTTGACAGTAGATTTTTTCGCCACTCTATTCCCAGTACCATCCTTATTTTGTGAGGCTGTTTTCTGTGTATATGCTTTGTGTAATGCTTATGGCATTTATTCCTGCAATGTTCCTGTTGGATTAAGTTTTCTTTACAAGTTTATCAGAATACTATCAGTAAATTCACTATCAATCAGTTAACGTTTTATTTACAAATTTATAAGGATACTATCAGTAAATTCACCATCAATCAAAGGGGTTAAAATGAATCAGCTCGCAATGGTAAGTAGAAAAAATAAAAATAAAACTATAATTAAACTCTGAACCCTAAACCCTAAATGTAAAAAAACATAAATACAGTAGCTGCCTCTGTCATTGAGCTTGGCCTGTACCACCATGTTAGTGAGGAATTCCGTTGCTTCCCGTGCATCTTGCAGTAGTTTATGGATCTCCGAGGTGGATGAAACTGCTCAGTTTTCTTCAAAATTGGATCGAATTTGCTTTGCAGAATGAGTTAGCATTGGAAGATCACCTGCAAATTATTTATTTTGGGCTCTCAGCAGGGCTCTATATGCATCTAGAGCCTCCTTTGCCATCGTTCTTGCCTTCCCGAGTCCTCAGTCACATCTTATCATAACGAACCGTCCAACTGTATTTATAGGTTCAATTAGTGTGTCCCAAAACTACCCATATTGAAATGTATGCATAAATTCACATAAGGAGAGAATTCAACTGAGTGTGTACACAACTTCGACCCACTCGAATTCTTGCTCAAATCTGCTAAGAATTTTTAGTTTTTATATTGATGGCAATTTTGATCTTGGAATTTTCCAATATGCTATTTTGATCCATTTTTAGAAGTATACATCATGGGAATTTCTAAAAACTGAGTGGATTAGAGAAAGTGGAACACTTTATTTTTCTTCCCACATTTTGTCCATTCTTCATATAATTTTTGCATGAAATTTGAAATTATAATTTTAACATACGAAAGATTGCCAAATATGTGGCTTGTCATATTCCAACCAAAATGGAGTCAACACCATGGGAAGAGAAATTGGTCTACTCCATGGGATAGTAACATAATATAAATAAACACTTCAAAACACATTCTTATTATTTAGAAGAAAACCACAAAAGACTTTCAAACAAAAATACCAGCCAAAGGTGTAACACTTGGTTTCTATGAAATTTTCAAGAACAATAGAAATGAATTTGAAGGCTGTAGTACCTGACTAAAATTTAAATGATTCTAATATAAATCTATGTATCATAATAACAAAAAGGCATCAATATTAAAGAAATTGGGACTAAGTCACTAAACTAACAGACTCTGACATCTATAATCAAACATGAACTCATACATGATCTATCTAAACCAATGTTTGAAAAATCGGAATCGGGCTCGGAATCGGTTGAGGGTCAACGCAGAATCGGAATCGGAATCGGTAATGAATCGGTCATAAATCGGCCGATTTGAATTTAATGAATCGGTTTACTCAAAAATACATAAAATATTTAAATTTTAAAGAAAAACCACATTTTCAAGATTTTAGGACTGTTGTTATGACCCAGACCTGTTGTTTGAAGGCCAAAGAGCACCTATACTTGTTGTTTAGGGATGCTTTCATCCACAGTACTGCCCACAATTTATTTTAAGTCTTTAAGGTGATTTTCATGACTTTTTACTGCTGCAAAGGTCATAACAGGCACATGTTTGCTTCAAAATTGTTGTATGAGGGTTTGAACAGCTTCAACCTAAGTTGCATGAAATGGGGAAACGAGGACGAAACGGGGAAACTTTGAAATAGGGGAAACGTGACCCCCCAAAATATTGGAAATGAGGAAATGCAATATATATATATATATATATTAAATTAATAAATTAGCAAAGACATTTACGAAAATAAATGTGAAATATAAATCATCAATCATACATGTCAACGAATCATTGCCTATATTGGGATCCTATTCATCAATAGCACCCTATGCCTACCTCCTCTAGGCGCTAACCCTTGCCTCTACCTCGAATTTCAAATTTGATCCTCCAAGGCTACACTGTTGGGAGCTGGAGCGAAGCGGGGAGCGAGGAGCGGGAGCGGGAGCGAAAAGCGAAATTTTCAAAAGCTTCCGTTTCGGGAGCGTTTTTTATATAATATATATTTTGATGCATATAAATTAAAAAAATGTATTATGCCAAATTAGCTATAGAAAACATGAAAACATAGAATCTAGATATTCATATAACCATTTAGTACACATTGATATAACATTAATCATCTAGTCTTCTAGATTCTAGGAGCTATAACTTATAACATTGTCATTAAATGATCATCATCAAATCATTAATCATCAATCATCAACAACATCAACCTTAAAATTTCAACATATAATATTTGCCATCAATCAAACTAGGCCATAATGTTTACAAAATAGGCCAACCGCCAAAATAAACATGAAAATGAAATACAAAATACAAAGTACTATGAATATACTAAGCTTTCCGCTTGCCACGAGTAACTTCCAATTTCTTTTCTCGTGTTCTAGGTGGAATAGGTGCTGGTGGAAGTGATCGTGGAACATGAGAAGAAGATGAATGGCCCCCACAAGCTGAACTTGGACGTTGTGAAGCTAAAGGCAAAACTCCTGCATCCGGAAAGCTGCTTCTGCTTGGGGGTGGCATATATGTACGGGTAGTCTGAATTGGATCATCATGATCACCCAATAGTTCAGCCTCCAAGCACTCTAATGCTATGGATTCATCCTCCACATTAGCCTCCTCTGGATTGTTGTCCCAAGTCAAATATGTTCTATCATTCTTGGCCGCCTCACAATAATGGGACAACAACCTCAAGTTGCAGTGCACATAAACCAAGCTTTCTGCGCGATCTACATTCAGACTATTTCTCTTTACACTGTGGGTGAAGTTGTAGGTGCTCCAACACCTCTCTGCAAAAGAGCTATTAACAACCTATGATAGCACCCTCACCGCCAATTTATGCAAATATGTGGCTCCAGAGCCATGCATGTTCCACCACAGGCTAGGATTCAATCTGTCTCGATCTTTGGTTGCAAACAGGGAACCAAAGTGTCCATGCTCAATTATGTATTCGCTCAATTCAGTCTGTACTTGAGCACACTCTTCCAGGGCTTCTGTATCCTTGAGGGCCACCATTGATGGCTTGTACCATTTCATGCCAATAGGGTGAGCGAAGAACATTGAATGGCACACCACATGCATAGAGAAACCTATAAACTTTTGAATCCACATCATCTCTACATCCTTGGTCAAGGAAATCGAATAATGTTCTTCGTATAGGCGAGACTCCACGGGGAGATGAGGCTCCCAATCGAGCCAATGATGATCCAGCTCCACTACCAAACATTCTCTGTGGGGATTCAGAATCAACCCTCGATCTCTTGGAGTTGTTTTGAGCAGCCTCTTCTTCCATCCTGTATTTGCTTCTCTCTTAAGCTCCCACTTTGTCACAAGTTTTGACTCCATGAGACTTACCTACATCGCATGGCATAACCCCACACAAATGCTTTCTCACTCGGGTATATGAACCTATGTATGTTTTCCCACAATGGGGGCATGCAAACTTTGTGGTTCCACCCCCTCTCCCTTCCCCTTGCCTTGTCACATACTTCCACAAAGGTGTTGTGTCTTTTTGTTTTTGCCCCACATCACCCTCATCCTCATCATCATCACCCTCTTCCCCTTCCTCCTCTTCTCCTTGGTATGCATCACTCTCTACCTCTTCCCCCTCATCACTACCACCACCACATCTACTTCCCAACACCATCATAATGAGAAGAAGTGGAATGAAAAACCAAAACCACATACCCATCATGTTTCTTGATTCAAGATGAGGGTCACTTGTTCCCTGCAATAGAATGGTGGAGAAGAAGAAATTGGAAAGAGTAGGAGAATAGAACATCGCAAGTTTTCCATTTTTAACATAGTGAAAAAAAATTGCAAAAACAAACAAAGATGAGTTTTTAGAGCCTACCTTTTAGCTCTTCAATGGTGGTTGAATGTCTCTATGGAAGCTTCAATCTCCCTTGCAAGCTCTCCCCTTCAATCTCCCACTCAAAGCTCAAAGCTCTCAAAGACTCAAACAACTAGCAAACTCACTCCAAGCTCAAACTCCTCCCAATCAAGCAAATGAGTAATGGAATGAGTCCAAATGGACTCATTCACCCTTTATTGGCCCAAAGTGACCTAGCCCACCAAAAAAAATCCCAAAAAAAAATACAAAAATCGAAAAAAAATTTCATGAATCCACCCTGTCCGTGGAATCAACCTCGGGAGCGATTTCGGGTTCAATTTTTAAGCCCGGGTTCAATGAGGGTTCAATCCGGAATCGACCCGGAAGCGATGATTCCTCAGCGAATTGGAAAAATCCAGGGATCGTTTTTTTCATGCCCAGTTCGCGAATTATGGAATCGATTTCGGGCGGAATCGATGAGGAATCGCGCTTCCAAAATCGATTCCTCATCGATTCCGTCCGGAGCGCGAATTGGGATCGATTCGGTGGGGGTCCCAGCGATTCCCAGCAACGTAGCTCCAAGGACATTAGTCAACAACTCAACGCACTACAATTTTGATGAAACTTCCTAATCCAATCGCTAAAATAACGTAGAAAAAGCTTCCCATGCTTGATAAGTGATTTTGCATGAGTGAAGAGTACATTTTTATTAAGGTCATGAGAGAGGAATTCAACAATCAACACCACCAACATCAAGGTACATATAGGGGTTGATGTGCTTGATTAAATGCCAATTCCATACCCTCATACATGATAGAATCTGGTGGAAACCTTGCAATCCTAAAATCCTGAAAACTATTAAGTCTGCTGAATTTTATATGGGATCTAAAAATCTACTTTTTGCATATGAAGTCCGATGAGGTTGGAACCACTCTCAAACATCCTGAAACAATTAATGGTAGTGTTAAAAATTTAAGTAAAAGGTTGGAAAATAAAAGATAAGGAGATATTGCATTGTTTTTTTGAGTCCGCGGGAACCCACACAAAATTCCAGACAAATCGGCCGATTTTTTACATAACTCGGCCAATTAGACCGGTTCGGTACCGAACCGGCCGATTTAGTGTTCAGATCGGCCGGTTCGGTACACCGAACCAATTTGATTCGGTTCCTTATCAAACCGGTAGATCAGCCGATTCCGAAACCAATTTGGCCGATTTTTAAAACATAGATCTAAACACAGAATGACAGAACTTGTTCAATCCCTCTATAGATTAGATAAAATAACATAGCACTATGCAAAAATCTGAGTGATTCCAGAACCAGGAAAAAAGAGAAAGTGAACCATATAAAATGTTCATTCTTAATTGATAACTAAGAGATTACTCATGTCGATTGGGTGTATAGCTCAAGTAGTTGTGAGGAAAAGTTTTTATCCTCCCCACCCGAGTTCAAATCCCACTTTGTGATATGTTTGTTCTTAGTGAGCCAATTATTGATGAGCTATATCAGATATATAATATATCCATGAGATGTAGACCTGGCCTTGTGCTCTGAAGAATATAGGGTTTACCTTGGGTATACCATCTTCAGAATAAAGGGAAGTGCCTAGGTGGTTTTCCCCACAATATGTTACTTGGAAAAAAACAAAGAGATTACAGAACCACCAACAAACAAATCTTTAAGACTACAGCTTTAGCAGTGCAGAACTGGAAAATCTAGCAATGCAATATTCAAATCATTAATCAAAATCCAAACACTGGTTAGTTCTACAAGGTAATATTGGAATTATCAAAACAGAATAGCTAATACAACAAGAATTGCTAAATTAAATAATGTACAAAATTCCATAAAAATGTGTGTAGACAAACAAGAAATCAAGAAAATCAAATTACAGCTGAAGTTTTCTAAAGCGAAAAAAATATTTAAACAAAAGAACCAAGTAAAACCATCAGATTGAATAGAAATGAAATCTTACTTTTTCTTTTGCCGGACCGTATGACACGAAACATTTCATCTTCTGCAATGGGCCTGACCTGCAGTAAAATGTAGTCAATACAGAGTTATGAATCCATTATATAGGAACAATATAACAAGGTTGGAAGTACTAACTAGGATCATATCAGAGAGCTTGTGCTGTCATTTTAAAATTGAATACAGTATAGGATATTAAATCTTAGTAATGATTTGTCCATTCCAAGAATGCATGAATAGTATTTTTGAAAAGATTATAACTTGGTTTCAACACACATACCAATCAAAAGTTGCCTTCAAACATGTAAAAATTTCTTCCCCAACCCGGTTTCAAATCACTCTGAACATCATTGTTTAATGCCCAAACCCATTCATCATTTAACTGCCGAAAATAATTTTTTATCTCATAAACAAATTCAGAATTTGAAACACATGAGGAAGTTACTACCTAATGAGCAGAAATTAAAATACCAGACAGTAAAAATCAGAGAAGATTTTTAGGCAAATACTCCAGGAAAAACTCCCTAAGGAGAAAACCTATGAGAAAGAGAGTATTTTTATTTTCTTCTTGAAAATGTACTGCAGTAATAAAATCAGCAATTAACCCACTAATTATTTCAACCACAGAAGATAAATTTCAGCCTCAAAATCAGTGCTCTGACTGCCTCGAACTTCACGCTGAATGTACAGTACAGTCCTTGAAATCCATGCACTGTACAGACTTCTCCTGCCTCGATTTTTGTGCCCTTCAGTGCAGCATTTATTGCCCTTAAAATTTGTGCCTTCTCAGCCTGAAAATTCGCAACCCTCTGCTACAGAAATCTGCTGTACAGACTGCATTTATTGCTGTACAGACTGCATTTATTGCCTCAATTTTTAGTGGCTACCATCTCGAAAATCATGCAGCTGTTCTCCTCCTTGAACTGCATGCTACTCTCCTCGATTTTCGTGCTGCTGGTATACTGCTGTAGTTGCCTTGGAATTCATGCGAGTCGCCTTTTCTCTCTCCTGCGCTCTCCTTCTCTTCTCAAGAAGTCGACCTCCTCTCCAAAACTCATGGAATGGAATAATGTGCCTATTAGCTTGACCTTGTCTAAGTTGTCTATTTATTTGCTCCATGAGGGTATGTGAAAGGTCACAAGATTTAAGGGCCAAAATTGAGTCTGAGATGTCACATCAATGGATGAGAGAAAATCATTTTTTCTCACCATTAAATTAAATTTCACTCGCATCTCATTAAATAATCAAAAGGTCAATTTATATCTCATAAAGTGAACTTAACTTCAAAACTTACGAAATTAATACAAGGGTCATGTCACTTTTCCCCCTTTTTATGACTTAGGCACAAAGTCACTAGGGGAATAATTTTCAAGGTACAAAATTCAACACTCTCTCTTACCGAGGAAAGTGTTCTTCACCACACCCAACCTATCTCTAAAGAAGAGAAACTTGCCCCTCCCCAAAGATTTCGTAAAAAGATCTGCAACCTGCTCATCTATGGATATGTACTACAACTCAACAGCTCCTCTCTGGACATAGTCTCGGATGAAATGGTATCTAATCTCAATACGCTTCGACTTGTCATGAAAAAATAATTTCTCAAAGAGTTTGATGTAACTCTGATTGTCACAGTAAATCACCGTAGGCCTCAACTCCTGACCAAACAATCCCACCAATAACTTGCGAAGCCACAAGACCTCACAACTAGCCTGACTAGCTACCATATACTCCGTCTCAGCAGAACTCAATGCAACTGACTTTTGCTTCCGACTAAACCACGACACAACCGCCGAGCCCAAACTGAAACAATACACGGAAGTGAGCTTCCAATCTGACACACTACCTGCCCAATCTGAGTCTGTGTAGCCAACCAAACTGACTCCATCCCCTCTCCTGTAGTCTAAACCATAATCCATCGTACCACAAAGATACCCGAGCACATGTTTTGCGGCTACCCAGTGCACTCTCCTCGTCTCAACCATGTACTGACTAAGAGTGTTAACTGCAAAACACAAATTTGGCCTGGTGTTGACCAAATACATCAACGAGCCAATGAGCTGACAATACAAAGTAGGATCCACCAACTCACTCTCAGAAGCATTAAGCTTCTTCTAGTTGGTGATCATAGGTGTGGTCATCGGCCTGCAATCCTCCATCTGAAATCTCCTCAAGATGTCTACTGCATATTTTCCTTGCCCCAATAAAATGTGACCAGACTCCTGCCAAACCTCCAATCCCAGAAAATAATGCATCAGCCCAATATCTTTCATCTCATATTTTGAAGCAAGATCTCTCTTGCACTCTACAATGAGTCTCTTTGAACCTGTAATGAACAAATCATCAACATAGAGCAGAAGAATAAGAGGATCGCCACCCACCACAATGAAGTATAGGTTAGGATCCACCTCACTCTTCTGAAATCCCATTTGCAGCAAGTAAGAATCAATCCTAGAGTACTGTGCTCTAGGAGCTTGCTTTAGCACATAAAGTGCTTTCTTCAACCTGCAGACATGAGAATCTCTCCCATGTATCTCAAAGCCTTGTAGCTGCTTGACATACACCTCCTGTATCAGCCCATTCAGAAATGCGGTATTCACATCCATCTGGTGGATCTTCCAACCCATATCCGCAGCAATGGAGATCACTGCTCTAATCGAAGAGTATCTAGCAATTGGTTCAAAGGTCTCGTCATAGTCAACTCCCTCTATCTATGACAATCCCCGCACCACAAATTGAGCTTTGTATTTCTCAATGTTGCCATCCGCAGCATGTTTGATCTTGTAGAGCCACCTAGAAGTCACCATTGAATTCCCTTCTGATCTCGGACTCACGAAGACTGCTCACCATAGCCATGTAACTGCAAAATCTCTCAAAAAATCTACTCTCCTGAACCTGTCTCTTGGAATTCCCCACGAACTCCTGAGCCTCCCTCAAGGTGTCTTGAAGCCATTTTGGCTTCCTCTTCCTTGAAGTAGTATCACGTGGGGGGAACTGCTCTTGCTCATCCTCATCTACAAGATGTCCTCTTGAAAAAGTAGCACCTACGGTCGATGACCCAGTAATCGATGAACCTGAACCTCGTGAATCTGAAACTGGGGAACCAGTAATCTATGACCCTGAAGCTGTACCTGGCGAAACTGTGACCTATATTCCTACACCTGAAGCACCTGAAACCTGTGGACCTGTCACCCCCCGATACCTATGACCCTACACTCATGCTGCTCTTCGTGCTCTGACTCACAAGACTTCCCGAAGGCCCTATCCTCCTCAAATCTCACCTCCCACCATACAACAACTCTCCTCTGGGCAAGAATGTATATGCAAAAGGCCTTTTAAGTCTCATCTTACCCAAGAAAAATTCCCTTTTTCTGTTGTGGGCTCCAACTTTGTCCTCTTCTCTGAAAGGACATGTGAATAAGTCAGGCATCCAAATATCTTGGAATGACCAACCTCAAGCTTCTTCCCTGTAAAAGCCTCCTCAAGAGTTTTACACCCCAAAGCCCTACGGAGACTCCTATTCTGAATGTATACAACTATACTACAAGCCTCGGCCCAAAGAAAGAAAGGCAAAGTCTGATCATGAAGCATTGCTCTCATTGCACCCACAATGGCCCTATTCTTTTTTTCTGCAACCCCATCCTGCTCTGGGGTATACGGAACTGTCAATTATCTCATGATCCCCTCCTATGCACAAAACTCAATGAAAACATTAGAGGTATACTCACCCCCATTATCGAACTGCAACACCTGGATCCTCCTCCCTGTTTGGTTCTCCACAAGAGCTTTGAACTCTTGTAACCTCTGCAAGACTTCTTCCAACCAATGTTACAAATATCGTGTCGGTGAATATATTGCCAAAGGTCCAAAAAGAAAATATCGGATTTATCAAGGAAAATGTCGGCAAACATCAGCAACATATCGGCGAAATTAAAAAATACAAAAATATTAATTTTTTGACTCAGTTGATATTTCCCGTTTTTGGCGATATTTTCCATTTTTTGCCGATTTTTGGCGATATTTGCCAATATTTTCAAAAATGGCGATATTTGTCGATTTTTGCCAATATTATCAGTGAGCTGGGAACATTGCGATATATCACATTGGCAATATATCGTCGATGTTTGTAACACTGCTTCCAACTTCTTGCTCTTCAAAAAGTAAATCCATGTCTTCCTGGAGAAGTCATCAATGAATGTGAAATAATACTCAAAACAATCAATGAAACAGAAGACAGAGGACCACATAAATCAGAATGAACAATATCAAGTATCCCTATCGATCTACTATCACACTGCTTGGAAAAGCAATCTTGGTGTACTTTCCATGAGCACACCCCCTGCACACATCATTATGCTATGTGTCGAAATCAGGAAAACCAGTCACCATATCTCTCAACATCCTCAAAGTTGGATGATGAAAGTAAGCCATCCTCTTATGCCATAACTCGCATAGATCACAACTGCTACTGCTGCTATGTGCCAAGGCATGAAGGGTCTGAAATAAGAGCTTGTACTGTTTCCCACATTTAACACCAATCACAATAGATGTAGAATCTCTAGATCCCTTGGGATGAACGTGTACATACACATCTCAAAAGTAAACTCCAAATCCCTTATCCTCTATAGCAAAAACTGATATCAAGTTCTTCAGCCCAGGGACATACAAGACATCCCTCATTGTCATGGACTCCCCAAACTCCCTCTGAAAGGTAATATACCCACGTCCAACTGCCCTGGCAGTAGTGTCATCTCCAAGCACCACCTCAAGATCCAAGCCAATCTCAGTGAACTCAATGAAAAGATCACGTACACCTATCATATGCTTGGAAGCCCCACTATCAATGTACCAAGTGCTAGTGGTAGATGCACTCAACGAATGGCCAACAAATAGAAAATACTCTCTCTCATACTTTCCCTCTATGTTGGTAATGGATGCACACAATGAAAGACCTGCAAACAGGGAAAACTCTTTCTCAAACCTCATTGCATACTCATCAACCTCCGCCGAAGCTATTGTCTGCTACTTCTGCTTCTTATTCAGACACTATCCAGCATATTTCCCAAACTTTTGATAAGCAAAGCACTTGACTTTGTTCATATCTTTCTTCAGATCACCTTGTTGCTTAGCCCCACCCTTGAGACCCTTCTTGGACTTCTTCTTCTTCCCTTTAGCTGTCAAAGCCACATTCTCCTCATCTTCCTTACTATTGGATGAACTCCCTTGCACATATCCTCTCCGGGTCTCCTCAGGAATGAAGTCATCCCAAAGACGATCCCAGGAAGCCATATTCTCTCTGGCTACAACAGCCTCCACAGAAACAGCCCATGGCTTGGTCACACCATTCAAGGTTGTATGCACTAGCTCGCTGCCAGCAACAACCTCCCCAACTGCACCTAGTTCATCCCTCACCTGAGTTATCCTAGTAAGGTAAGATGCGACATTTTCATATTTGGTCATTTTAATGCTTTTAAGTTTCTCTCTCAAAACCATCCTCCTGTGCTCATTGGAACTCTGGTACAGTTTGGTTAAGGCATCCCACATCTGATAAGCATTGTCCTTACCGGTCACATGTGGAATCACATGGTCCTTAATTGCATCAAGAATAATTCTCTTGGCCTTGATGTTCTTTTTCTCGTAGGCTGCCTTCGCTGCTGCATCTGTAGGCACCGTCATGGAATTGGCTTGTGTATTGTTCACTATGTCCCACAACTCACACTCCTGCAAAAGCAGAACAATCCTCTCTTTCCACGAACTGAAATTGGCAGCCCCTTCCAATCTGTCCTCAACTCTCAACCCTATAGCCATGACCGTCACACTAAAAATACAAATCCAAAATCTGCCTGGTGAACAAAACAGTCCCTCTCTGCAAGTCTGAAAATCAGCTTCGTGTATTCTGTTCTGATCTTTATCACAGCAATGGATTCCATGTAAAAATTCCTTCCTCAACCCAGTTTCAAATCACGCTGAACATCATTGTTTAATGCCCAAACCCATTCATCATTTAACTACCGAAAATTAATTTTTATTTCGTAAACAAATTCAGAATTTGAAACATGAGGAATTTACCAACTAATGAGCAAAAATTAAAATACCACACAGAGTAAAAATCAGACACAAGATTTTTGGGCAAATGCCCCAAGAAAAACCCCCTAAGGGCAAAACCTGTGAGAGTATTTTTATTTTCTTCTTGAAAATGTAGAGCAGTAATAAAATCAGCAATTAACCCACTACTTATCTCAACCACAGAAGATAAATTTCAGCCTCGAAATCAGTGCTCTGACTGCCTAAAACTTCACGCTGAAAGGTACAGTACGGTCCTCGAAATTTGTGCACTGTACAGACTTCTCCTGCCTCAGTTTTTGTGCCCTTCAGTACAGCATTTATTGCCCTCGAAATTTGTGCCTTCTCAACCTGAAAATCCATAGCCCTCTGCTACAGAAATATGTTCTACAGTTAGTGCATTTATTGCTGTATGGACCGTGCATTTATTGCCTCAATTTTAGTGCCTGCCATCTCAAAAATTATGCTACTCTCCTCGATTTCTGTGCTATTGACATACTGTTGTAGGTGCCTTGGAATTCGTGCCAGTGACCTTTTCTCTCTCTTGCGCTCTCCTCTTCTCAAGAAGTTGACCTCCTCTCCATAACTCATTGAATAGAATAATGTGCCTCTTTGCTTGGCCTTGCCTTTTTGTTTACTCAATGAGGGTATGTGAAAGGTCACAAGATCCAAGGGCCCAAATTGAATCTTGAGATGTCACATCAGAGGATGAGAGAAAATCACTTTTTCTCACCATTAAATTAAATTTCACTCACATCTCATTGAATAATTAAAAAGTCACTTTATATCTCATAAAGTGAACTTAATTTCAAAACTTATGAAATTAATGCAAGGGTCATGTCATGTTTCCCTCTTTTTATGCCTTAGGCACAAAGTCACTAGGGGAACACTTTTCAAGGTACAAAATTCAACAAAACACAGCCAAATCCACCCTCAGGTCACTAAGTGACCTGCTACAAAATCATCTGACTGTGCATAAGTTTGACATTAACTACTTATCCTTGCATAAAATTTGTTGTCAAAACTCAACAACCTTTATCCTACACAAATATGCTCAAAAATATAACCTTTACAAAACAAATTCAACAAAACCCCCACTATTGTTGTTCATTCAAAAATAATTTATTAGGAGAAAGATGAACAGCCACCTGTGAATTAGCACCAGCCTGGATATTCCCTCACTTTTGAAAATGCATAAGACACTACTTACAAGAAAAATCACATCAAGATTTATACATCATTAAGCCAAATGATAGGAAAACAAGTACTCCCTTCCAACAAAAGGAGTGATGCCAGAACGCCCACTTTAGCCTCAACCTCAAGAATCAACAATTCCTTAAAAAGTCCATCTCAAGTGAGATCTGAGTAGCCAATTCTAATCTAAACGCTGTCATTATCCAAATGGACTGAATTAGTCAACTCATTAAAGCTCTCTGGATTCTTCTAAGGGTAGCTCAGGCTAAAGGTATATCTGACATTCAAATTTACAGAGATTCTAAATTGCTAATCGATTGGTGTAACAATCAGTGTGAAATCTCCAATATTTTCTTGGCTTCTCTAAAGCTGCTTTCCAGAATATTTTCCTATCCCATATATACCGAGAATTCAACAAAAAAGCAGATTTCCAATCTAAGGAAGCCATTGTGCCGGAAGATGGTTTACTGATAACTCAAGAATTCATAGATAATCGTCCTCTTCCAGGCTCTTCACAATTCATTCTCTGATAGTTTTTCCTAGTAATGGTTATTTTGAAAATTTCGACTGTAAGGAGTCAAGGACCTGTTTCCCATGGGGGGTCCGTTTTCTTTTTTATTCTACTGGTCTCAGATGGATGACTGTAATGATGCAATGGACTGCTTAGGGATGGTCTTTCAATCTTGAACAGATCTGCATGGATCTCCCAGGCTCATCAATCTATATTTTGATTTCTACTTGAAATATCAAATATAAGTTTTTTTCCGTGAAAAAGAAACAAGGAAATACCTGCCAGCCTCATCACATCCCACACACTCCATTCTGCCTGCCGGATCATCCATTTATTCCCAAATAATTAAACCCTTTCCAATAAAGAGGGACAACAAAATGAACATTGTATTCAACAACAACCATGTCCAAAAATAATCTAGGAACCTTGCAGCTCCACATAATATGCTTAACCATCTTCGCTTTGTGGAAAATTGCACAATGTCCATCAATAAAGCCAACACTGAAGCCACCTACATCAATCCTTAACACCAGACTATTGTGAAGTACCAGCCACCCCAGTACTCAACATTGAAGACTGAGACTTCCATTTTCCTTGATGCCATCTAATCGATCTTGTCTTATGAACCAAGAGTCCACTTCCAATTAAGTCGATCAACAATAGGGTAATGGTGTCAAATCTTAGAATAAATCTCCTCAATTATGTGATCTATAAATGAATCTTTTGCAATACCATTGCCAATCTTTCGCAATAGGTCCGTGAGACCCTAAGTTTAACTCAAACAAGTTGTCCTTAATATTAGGTGACAAAAGGGGTGGCAGGTGCAAAGGGGTTGCCCTTGATCACGATGGAGATCGAGAAACTAGCTATGAACAGGGTTTAGATGAAGCATCAAAATAATTAGGTTGAGGCTCTAGCTCTATTTCAAGAGCTAAAAATCCTGGATTTTGAATGGGGAATTGATAGTGATTTGGGGTGGAAATCCTCTATATTATGGGTTTCGCAGGTAATTGGTTTGGTGCTTCAATACTCTATAATTTTGGAAATCCTTTGCATTCTGAGTTTGGTGCTTCCTATTATATACAGGAAATCAATAAGAATAAGAAAGAAATTGGCTAGGCTAAAATAATGATGTAATAAATCAATAAAGCAATTAATGAATATTAATTATTAAAAAGTCATAACCTTTCATGAAGGGGTACGGTACCAACACACCGCCCATTCACATATTTATCATTTTTATAAGAGATCATCTTGTTATTCATCAACAAGCAATTAAAAAGTCTTCTTATTAAGCAATCTATCTAATTGATAGCTGTGTTGCCAGAAACATGACGGAGGTTTGCGTTTTTTTACGAAATGGAGTAGAAACGAAGAAACCGTTTCTTTGAACAAAGAAACCGTTTCTTAGGAAACCTGTCGTTTCGCACAGCGATTTCTGCAAAAAGGATTTCCCGTTTCTCGGAGAACTCAGTCCGTTGCTGATCGTTTCCAGGTCAATTCGTGAGTCATTAATGAATGGTGGGTGGCGAGTCAGCGATTAGGTAAACACGAAATTTAATCCATGATTGAGTGTTGCGCAAGGAAGCCTGCTTCCTGCGTTGAAAGTTCAAAATGTATTGCTGCCTGCGTTAGAAAGTTCAAGATGTATTTGCAGCTCTGCTTTCGGGTGAGGTCCGCTTTGGCGGAGGTCCCTGTCAAGCAAAAATAATAGAAACGAGAAGAGTGCTGTAGGGGTGAGACTGGTTTGAAGGAACAACAGACCGCTAGTTTGCCAACTGGAAGGTATTTAAAACTTTACTAGATGTAGCTGTTGATTTTTATTACTTAGAAATTCAGAATTGACCCGAGTTTCAGTTAAAAATGCATTTGGGGCAAGCAGTTGTAATCTCTGTGATGAAGGGGACAAATAAATTTGAATATGCTTTCACCTTTTCAAACGCATAGGAACCCACTCAGTTGCCTCGTTAAAAATGAACATGATATACATTGTACACATCTATTCAGAATTTCAAGAATGTGGTATGTATATGTTCTTCGTTTTTGTTTTTAATATCTTCTACTTAAGTATGTGGTATGTTTATGTTCTGCGTTTTTCTTTTTAATCTCTTCTACTTTTTCTGTGTGTGTATTTTTTTCCTGTGATGGGTAGTGTTTCTTTTCCTGCATTTTGTTATACCTATGAGAGGAAGTGTGTAGTCACTATTTCCTGCATTTTGTTATACCTATGAGAGGAAGTGTGTAGTCACTCTTGTATTGTGTGCATCGCTTTTCATCTCTTTACTGTAATAGGGACAGTATTCTTTTATCTTTTTACTGCAATTTTTTCCCTTGATTTTATGATGGGCAGAGTTTTTTCTGCAGTCTCAGAGTATGAATGGACATTGCAAATTGAAATGAGTGCATAGTGCACAATGCACTCATGACCAAAAGGGAAAGGCTCATTCACATTTAAGGCATTGCATTTCTTGTAACACTTGGCTGAATAATTGAATTTGTTCAATCCTGTGTTATCTTTGTCAAACTAATAAAAAAAGTGGCATATTAATGGGTTACTATTTAGATAAAACGCTATTATAATAAGGGGAAGGGGATTAGAAATCAACGGATCGCAATAGGAACCCTGATAGTTGTTAATATGTTTATAATCTGGGAGACATTCAGTAACCCCAGGTATGCCATTAGTTTTACAGAAAAAAAAGTACAACAAAGACTCTTCTAAGCAACCTTAGGTCTTACTCTTTAAGCCAACAAATACAGGTATGCTGGGCACCCTTGTGATCTTATCTTGTGAGAAAGCTGTTGGGGCAGGGGATATATCTAATTACTTAGATGAAAAGAAGGGGAGCGTTAAAGCCTGATAAATCCTGAAAACCCTTCCTTCCTCAACTAAATTGTGTTCTGAACTGCTTATATTTTGGAATTTTCCGGTTCTTCTTCACTTTCAGTTTTATTGTTTTTCTCTCTCCTCATTTCTTGTATGCAAAACCTATAAACTCCGTTTCTCGTACCGTTCTCGTTTCTTGTTCCGTTTCCTGTTTCTCGTTTCTGGTAACATAGATTGATAGGGCTCCAAAACTTGAAGCCCAACTGTCAATCCATGATATTCCCCCCTGTCAAGTACAGGGTGAGAAGCGGAACAACTTTCTACTATGAGATGTGTTAATACTCGAGACCAAATTCTTCAGTATGACTACTATATCTTCTTGTTTGTTGATGACCATTGCCAAGAATTGATGCACCCATAGCAAATATTTAATCTTGCACTTTCTTCAATGTTGAGCATTTATCTAAAGAATGATTATACTTCCTGCAATGCTAACAAGGATGGAGATCAAAACACTAATCGCCATCTGGCCAAATCAATGAAAATGTTGGCACCGGTGTTGAACTGGAACAAGTGAAAATGAATCTTCTTGAAGGAATCCAGCAATACGGAACTGGATTGAATTGGAATAATCTAGATTCTAGAATATGAAAGGTCAGTTACTTTTCATATCCAATACCTGTTTTGTGTTTGTTGTTCTTGATTTCTTCCCAGGGTCTAATGATGCTCTTGGAAAGTGTAAATTGAACATGTTCATGATAAACTTCATCTTTATTTGAATTTGCATTTGAAGAGGTTTCACTAAATTGATCATGTGCACATTGCTGATAGGAATCATTATCAAATTCGAAAAGAGGGGTGCTCTGAACAAGAACTAGTTCAGAATGTTGATTCATTCGTTGTATTTCATCACATTGGACATGTAATTGAATCTAAAGAAGTTCCACTTTGGCTTGCAAATCTTGGAAACAAGTTAGAACATACTGGAGAGTTGCTTTATTGATTGTGATTGTATTGTCAACAACGATGATTATTAATGTTCAGAAACTCTAATAATTCTTTAGTTTGACCCATTTGAAAGACTAGCTGATACCTCAGAGGGTTTCTTGCAATTCCACCCTTTAACAATAAGACTCAATAATAGAAATTCCAACTCAGAAAGTGAAGGCTGTCAGTTTCTACCTACGCTGCTGAGAATCGTTGGGACCCCCACCGAATCGATCCCAAGTCCCGCTCCGGACGGAATCGATGAGGAATCGATTCCGGAAGCGCGATTCCTCATCAATTCCACCCGGAATCGATTCCGTAATTCGCGAACTGGGAATGAAAAAAACGATCCCTGGATTTTTCCAATTCGCTGAGGAATCATCGCTTCCGAGTCGATTCTGGGTCGATTCCGGATCGAACCCTCATCGAACCCGGGCTTAAAAATCGAACCCGAAATCGCTCCCGAGGTCGATTCCACGGACAAGGCGGATTCATGAAAAAAAAATCGATTTTTGTATTTTTGGGGGGGATTTTTTTGGGTGGGCGAGGTCACTTTGGGCCAATAAAGGGTGAATGAGTCCATTTGGACTCATTCCATTACTCATTTGCTTGATTGGGAAGAGTTTGAGCTTGGAGTGAGTTTGCTAGTTGTTTGAGAGCTTTGAGCTTTGAGTGGGAGATTGAAGGGGAGAGCTTGCAAGGGAGATTGAAGCTTCCATAGAGACATTCAACCACCATTGAAGAGCTAAAAGGTAGGCTCTAAAAACTCATCTTTGTTTGCTTTTGCAATTTTTTTTCACTATGTTAAAAAATGGAAAACTTGCAATGTTCTCTTCTCCTACTCTTTCCAATTTCTTCTTCTCCATCATTCTATTGCAGGGAACAAGTGACTCTCATCTTGAATCAAGAAACATGATGGGTATGTGGTTTTGGTTTTTCATTCCACTTCTTCTCATTGTGATGGTGTTGGGAAGTAGATGTGGTGGTGGTAGTGATGAGGGGGAAGAGGTAGAGAGTGATGCATACCAAGGAGAAGAGGAGGAAGGGGAAGAGGGTGATGATGATGAGGATGAGGGTGATTGGGGCAAAAACAAAAAGACACAACACCTTTGTGGAAGTATGTGACAAGGCAAGGGGGAGGGAGAGGGGGTGGAACCACAAAGTTTGCATACCCCCATTGTGGAAAAACATACACAAGTTCATATACCCGAGTGAGAAAGCATTTGTGTGGGGTTATGCCATGCGATGTAGGTAAGTCTCATGGAGTCAAAACTTGTGACAAAGTGGGAGCTAAAGAGAGAAGCAAATACAGGATGGAAGAAGAGGCCGCTCAAACCAACTCCAAGAGATCGAGGGTTGATTCTGAATCCCCACAGAGAATGTTTGGTAGTGGAGCTGGATCATCATCGGCTCGATCGGGAGCCTCATCTCCCCATGGAGTCTCGCCTATACGAAGAACATTATCCGATTTCCTTGACCAAGGTTGTAGAGATGATGTGGATTCAAAAGTTTATAGGTTTCTCTATGCATGTGGTGTGCCATTCAATGTTCTTCGCTCACCCTATCGGCATGAAATGGTACAAGCCATCAATGGTGGCCCTCAAGGATACAGAAGCCCTGGGTATGACAAAGCTAGAACCGTGGGACTTGACAGGGAAAGAGCCAAAATCAATAGTGCTCTTGGAAAGTCCACAAATGATTGGTCCAACTATGGGGTATCCACTGTATCTGATGGGTGGACAAATGTTAAAGGCAAGCCATTGATAAATATTCTTGGCGTTTCTGCTAGCGGTGCGTTCTTCCTTTCAGCCCATGACTACTCAGATCGCTACAAGACCGCTATTAATATTGCATAACCTTTACTTAAAACCATTGAGGAGATTGGGCCATACAATGTCATTCAAGTCATCACTGATAATGCTACTAATTGTAAGGCAGCAGGAGCAATCATTGAGGATAAGTATCCCAACATATTTTGGTCAGGGTGTTTGGTTCACACATTGAACCTTTTGATGCATGATATTGTTAAGATGAAGGACAATAATTACCGATGGATTGGTGCCTTGTACAAGAGAGGTAAGAAAATGATCAAATTTATTACCAATCATAGCATGGCCCACCACATTTTTTGCAATCACTCTAAGTTGGAGCTATTGAAGATTGCAAAGACTAGAGTTGCTAGCTACTACCTCACCTTCAGGAGGCTTTTGAAGGTAGGAGAGGCATTGGCTAGTATGGTCTCAAGTGATCCATGGCAGGAATTGAAAGACAGAGCTGCAAGTGCATCAGATAGAAGTGACTTTTAGGAGGTGGAGGACACCGTTCTTGAAGGTCATTTTTGGTCACAAGTTAGGTATGTTCTGCAATTCACCAAGCCAGTTTATAACATGATTCGTTTTGCAGATACAGATCAGCCGGTGATTGGGGAGGTATATGAGCATATGGATAGCATGCTTGGTCAAATCAAAGACATTGTTGAGCAAAGAGATGCAGTCTTGTATGACCATATTCATAAACATGTGGTCAAAAGGTGGGATAATCTAAAAGTTCCACTCCATGCCCTTGCATATGTCCTCACCCCAAAATACTATTCTCCAATTTGGTTGGCCCAACCTACACCTGGGGGTGGAGTTAGGAAAAAACCCCACACAGATCCAAAGGTTGCTGCTGGGTATATGCAAGCATTAGACAAGTTGGTCCCTGATGAGGAAGAGTGTGCTCAAGTACGGACTGAATTGAGCGAATAGATAAGTGAGCATGGACGCTTTGGTTCCCTGTTTGCAACCAAATATCAAGACAGATTGAATCCTATCCTTTGGTGGAACATGCATGGCTCTAAAGCCACATATTTGCATAAATTGGCGGTGAGGTTTCTATCACAGGTTGTTAATAGCTCTTCTGCAGAGAGGCGTTGGAGCACCTACAACTTCATCCACAGTGTAAAGAGAAACAGTCTAAATGTAGATCACACAAAAAGCTGGTTTATGTGCACTACAACTTGAGGTTGTTGTCCCATTATTGTGAGGCGGCCAAGAATGATAGAACATATTTGACTTGGGACAACAATCCAGAGGAGGCTAATGTGGAGGATGGAGCGCTTGGAGGCTGAACTATTGGGTGATCATGATGATCCAATTCGGACTACCCGTACAGATATGCCACCCCCAAGCAGAAGCAGCTTTCCGGATGCAGGAGTTTTGCCTTTAGCTTCACAACGTCCAAGTTCAGCCCGTGGGGGCCATTCATCTTCTTCTCAGGTTCCACGATCACTTCCACTAGCACCTATTCCACCTAGAACACAAGAAAAGAAATTGAAAGTTACTCGTGGCAAGCGGAAAGCTTAGTAGATTCATTGTACTTTGTAGTTTGTATTTCATTTTCATGTTTATTTTGGCGGTTGGCCTATTTTGTAAACATTATGGCCTAGTTTGATGGCAAATATTATATGTTGAAATTTGAAGGTTGATGTTGTTGATGATTGATGATTGATGATTTGATGATGATCATTTAATGACAATGTTATAAGTTATAGCTCCTAGAATCTAAAAGACTAGATGATTAATGTTATATCAATGTGTACTAAATGGTTATATGAATATCTAGATTCTATGTTTTCATGTTTTCTATAGCTAATTTGGCATAATACATGTTTTTTTTAATTTATATGCATCAAAATATATTAAAATATATATTATATAAAAAACACTCCCGAAACGAAAGCTTTTGAAAATTTCGCTTTTCGCTCCCGCTCCCGCTCCCTGCTCCCAACAGCATAGGTTTCTACCGAGAATGCACCCAATACAATTCAACTTAATTTTAATTTGACACCACCCTTTAACAATAAGACTCAATAATAGAAATTCCAACTCAAAAAGTGAAGGCTGTCAGTTTCTACCGAGAATGCACCCAATACAATTCAACTTAATTTTGATTTGACACAAAAATAACTAATGCAAATACTAAAATACAAGTAAACTTACAAAATGACTATTTGCAAGTTACAATTTGATGTTGATTCTAGCATTAAAGTGATACAAGTGTTAAATTTTCAGAATTTACTTCAATCTGATCTAGGATCTTAACTGAGAGAACAACATGTACAGCATATCTACAGCATATCAATCATGGAGACAATAATGCAAGCACACAAGAGACACAAAGATTTACTTGGGGAAAACCATAAAGGTGAAAAACCCCAATAACTTCCTCAGAGATAGATAGAGCAATGATACAACCAACCATGAGAGATAGACACAACCTAGCAGCAGATCCTCCTCCTCCATAAGTGCGCCACTCCTCCTTGAGTGCATATGTGAGAAGTGAGTGAGCAAATAGAGTGCCTCCCGCACTCTATTTATACTTGACTTGACTTGCCTTTTTACCTAACTCATGTAGGCTCGAACTTAACCACATAACATAATGCTGAGTGGGCCGACCCCCAATAGGGTGGTCTAATAACCCTTTGACCCACATGACTTATACAGGGCTGACCCCAAACAAGGTGGTCTAATAACCCATCAAGTATAAGTTACGACATTTACAATATAAATGACGACACTTCCTTATAGAGGAATAATACCATCTCTATAGGAATACAATATACATATATGTGAAATACATTCCGAAGTTACATATACATCAACAACAAGCTGCTTTGGCAATCACAAATAGGTTGAGATCATGCCTCTTCAACTCCCATGTTTCAAATGCTTCTCATTCTGTTGAAGAAATTGTGTTGTGATCTGGGGAGTTAAACGCCCACTCAGTTCTGCAAAATGAATTAGCACATGTGCACCCCAGCGTCACCCTCAACTCTGCACGTTGAGCATACCTTGCTCTCTTTGGGCATTTTATCAGACAGGTTATAGGCCTAGGCCCTAAACCTGTCCCACAAAGAATCTTATGAACTAGTAAGAAAATCATAGTCAGCTCTCCCTTGTTTGGACCTATCCCCTCAACTGAAAATAGATGAAATAAGCTTATATGAATGTATAGAGGTAATATTGATCCTATTTCATTGAAAAGGGCTTTCTTTACGAAAGAGAGTGAAGTTGTTTCCATTTCTTTATCATTATAAATTTGTTTCTATATTTTCTTGAAAAAGCCAAACACATTTCTCAAAACTTGGTTTAGAATAAAACACACAGCATAAAAATATTTGCTCTAACAAGTTACTAGTATGCCCCATACTACACAAACTCATAGAAATTGGTTCGAAAATCTTTTGAAGAGTTGGAAAACTTTCGCTGACATAAGAATGTTTAAGAAATTAGGTCCAAAATGTATGATGAAAATTAATGTTTAAAGGTCTAACATTTATCTAGGATATTTTCGATGTGATAATGACAGGTATAGTAATAGCTAATAGCCCTAAATAGCAACAAACCTATTTAGCCTTCACCCCTTTAATCATCAGTCTGTATGTTGATCAATTCTTTAATCCAGACATAAATATGCTCCTGAAATTCTCAACTGGATGGGAACATTCATTATTGAAGGTTACATTGTAGCTACGATGCTTTATATGTATAATAATTCCCAAAAAGTTAATTTTATATTAACATTACGGGCGAATGGGTAGTTCTTAGTAACAGATGTTTTAAGGTATAATTCATCGTTTTATGCACAGCAGAACTTCAAATATCACATTTAAGTTCAATACCTCTCATATACATATTATTTTATATGATAGAATTTGTCAATATATTGAAGATACCTTGGGAAGAGGAACCTCCCATTTACCAGCTTTCTCCTTTCTTTTCTGCTTGATTGTATTGCTCAGCACCTGCATAAATCAAATAAAGGCATTCAGTAAACAAAACACAGTTATTATTACAAATCAATCATGAAATAAAAATCAGAAAAGGTTCCATTGACATAAAGTTGTCATAGATAATTAATCATAACATCCAATTTACCTTAGCACGAGTAGTTGCTTCACGATCTAGCAAGTATGCAGGCACTGCTCCCTCCTGGACATTGTCATCTGCCTTCTGTCTGTTTGTCTTTTGTTCATGCATAGCAAGCCTGAACCCCAACATCAAGGGAAAGATGTTCAATACAACAGTGGTGCATAAAACCAAATCTTGTAGATTCAGCATTCTATCCAGGCTAGGCACACACATATCTATCTAACATCATGATGCTCTCTAAATAAAGTAGCAATGGGAGCTGCTTTCACACTCCAGCTATGTACATACACTGGATTTACTTTTGAGTTCCAATGACCTACTTTATTGTGATCATTTGTTGGACATTAATAAAAATATCTTGTCTAAATAACCAACCATTCTCAAGCACAAGCATTGACAAAAAAAATCAAACACAAAGCAAAATCCTCAAGACAACACCATTGGCATAAAAAAACATGAAGCTCCATCATGAAAAGCAACAACTTATAAAAGGACAGATAGCTAGATGATCCGACCTCCAAAGATTATATAGCCAAACAGACTGTCAACTCAGTTCAATGAATCATTTGAGTTTTTATTCAGAGAGATTACTGTCGATAAGTCTAATTATTAAGAATTGTATTATAGTAGGAAGCCACATTTCGTCTCATCTCATCGTGCCATGCACAGTGTCAAAGTGCAATGCTATATACCCCATGAATATACAAGTACTTGTTAGTTATCTGTGTCGCACGAGAACCATCACTGGGGTTCCTGCATCCCAGGGTAGTTGGAAAGGAGTAGGGGTCAACCTTTTGACCATGTGAGGGGTAGGGAACATCCCCTTTTGGCAAAGGACAGCCTCAAGGCTGTTTGGGACAAAACTCCCCAGGGTCCCCTGCACGTCCGAAGGCATTGGGCCCCAATTGGCAACAGGTGCCAAAACAGGCCAGTAACAACCATGTTTTCAGTGCCAACTCCCAAGGGTGAGTCCTTATAGGACAAGCTTCGTAAACAAAGAAAACAATAGCATCAAAATAGGGGATGATGTTTCTGACTCCATTGTTACTTGATGATTATGCGTGGTGTTGATTCTAATGTCTGGTGTTGGTTCTATAAATGAAGCTGAATACTTAAAGGATGTTTTACATGTTTACAGTATGACATCTTGTATGAAAGTTAATTTACAGTGAGTCATAAGTCTTGGCAGGATGATACAAAATCACATCAAAACAAAAATAAATGTATCTCATGATATCAATCATCATGAGACATCTAGATACTACAAGGATAATGCACTAAGGAATCGATTATTAGCTTGAGTCAATTAAAACCCTCTAATGGTTCATTATATTCCCACATTAGGTCCAATGGCTTTGGCATTTTCTAGGGTACAGATCCAATGATAAAATCTATGGCACAAAACAAATGGGAAAATTTAATCAACACAAAAGAATGCTGCAATTAAAATATCACAGCTAGATAAGAGTTAAATCCCCCAATAAAAACGACAATAATACAGTGTTATCAGACTCGCAGAGTCTAGCAAGTCTACATGAGTATGTTGTGAAACGAGTACTCAGGAAAGACTCGCCTGACATTCTTGCCACTCACCAGACTCGGCCAAACTCACCAAATACTTGTCAGAGACTCGCCAAACTCACCAGAGATGGTAATATTAAATTTTTAACATTACCATTAATTGTTTCAGGATGTTTGAGAGTGGTTCCAACCTCATCGGACTTCATATGCACAAAGTAGAATTTTAGATCCCATTCAGAATTCAACAGACTTAACAATGTTCAGGGTTTCAGGGTTGCAACGTTTCCACTGGATTCTATCATGTATGACGGTAGGGGATTGGCATTTTGATTTAATCAAGCGCATCAACCCCTCTATGTACGTCGATATTGGTGGTGCTAATTGTTTAAATCCTTTATCATGACCTTAGTAAAAATGTACCCTTCACTCATGCAAAATTACTTATTAGGCACGTGAAGTTGTTTCCACCTTTTTTTAATGCTTGGATTAGGAGGTTTCATCAAAATTGTAGGGTGTCAACTAATGTCCTTGGAGAATCAACTTTGAGATTTGAGATAGAGGCAAGGGCTAGAGCCTAGAGGTGGGGGGCACATGGTACTATTGACGAATAGGATCCCAAAATAGGCAATGATTTTGATGATATGTAGTTATTTCTTGTAGCATTAAGTTTTGAAGTTTTTTGGACTTTAGAGGCGATTTAGAGCCTCTTTGTTTATGTATTTTGGGTTAGATATGGATTGCACTCGATGCAATTTTAGTTATATGTACCCGTACTTTCTGTATGAATCTCGTGTTGATGATTTGAGTTGGCTTGATGATTTGAGTTGGCTTGATGAGGAGACTAAGGATCCTCCTAGTGTTTCCATTTTCTGAAATGGAAATACCCAATACACCTGCACCAGAATTGTTGCTTCGGTCTAGCGATGTTGGCACTAGCTCCTCTAGGGCCCATTATAGGCATTCTACTTCTTGTAGTCATGCAATTGACTTAAGATTAGACTTGAAGACATTATCTTTTTTATTTTCTACTTATGTTTTGAGTTATGTAGTTGAACTTAGTACTATTTGTGAATTTGTTCAAGGAATCATCTTTCGGTTCACTATTTTGCATATAAATATGGAGTGTCAAATGTTGCATTACCAGCATAGATCCATCTTAAAAGGGGATCTACCAAGCACCGAGAGGGATCAAATCTCTCCAGGTGCAAACCCCTTTTTAGCATGCAAATGTTGAGGAACCATTTTAATTTGTGTAGTTATATATATCTAATTTATATATATAACTAGTTATTTGTGTAGTTATTTATGTTGAGGAACCATTTTAATTTATCTAATTTATCCGAGAGGGATAAAATCTCTCTAGGTGCAAACCCCTTTTTAGAGTGCAAATGTTGAGGAACCATTTTAATTTATCTAATTTGTGTAGTTATATATATATAGATAGATAGATAATTTGAACCGACATGTTATTTTTATAATATTTTATTATTTTTTAAACAGGACAGTGTCAACTCCATGATGAGCACAGAAGGAGTTACACATCCCCCTACTGGGCTATAGAATGCACCTCTTCGGCGCAATCATTTTTTATGAGATTATACAATGAATTTTTGCACAGAATGTGGTTTTATAACTTATATGGATTAGAAATGTCATTAGTATATTTTTTGTGCACGAAATTTACTATATTTTGAGTTGTTTTTCTATTTGTCGAGTCTTATCTGAGTCGTTGAGTCGGTCGAGTCCCAAGCTAGTCGAGTCCGAGTCTGACAACATTGATAATAGGTATATCTAATGGGCATTGCAAACCCTATACTAGATCTTGAAAATTGGGGAAAATACATGAATAAATATTTTTACATACCTGGGAATATGTATATGGTAGATTGGAGTAAACATCCACTCCGCAATTGCTCATCTAATGGCAATGAAAACAATATCTTTCCCCTTGTTTGTTTGATGTAAAATGATCACAACATCTTTAGAGTTCAATCCACTAACTCACTTTTGCAAAATGAGAGAAGAAAAACCCCAAAACCAACTTTTAATGCAAACTTGGCGGAGCAAAACGATAATTTCCAATTTATTGGGATAATTTTAATTTATCACGATAAATTCAAAAATATGAATTTATGGTAATAATATCATCTTCTCAGCAATATCACCAATAAGTGCAACGTTGACTACAAGTGCATCAATTATGTGAAAAGCCCTGGTATTTGCCTTTCCCTCACTAGATGCCAGTATTATTGAAACTAGACTAGAACCTGTAGAATAGGGATGTCAAACAGGTTTTGGGCATTTTCCAATACAGTTCAGTGTTTTTGACCATAAATGGTCGGTTTCGTACTAAATCGACTAGTTTTGTACCTGAATCGACCAGTTCCATACAGAACCGACCTTAAATGCCTCAAACAAAAGATTTTGTACAAGCCCATATGCCATGGCTTTGAACATGAAATTTAAAAAACAAAAAAGGTAAACCCTAGACCCTAGTAATCATCGGTAATATTAAATTCTTGAAGATAAAAATTGAAAGATAAGGAAAATATCAAGAGAAATAATTAATAAAGATTTTTACTTAAGTTTTTAACATTACCATTAATTGCTTCAAGATGTTTGAGAGTGGTTCCAAACTCATCGGACTTCATATGCAAAAAGTATAATTTTAGATCCCATCCAGAATTCAACAAACTTAACCGTTTTTCAGGTTTTCAGGATTGCACCATTTCCATTGGATTCTATCATGTATGAGGGTATGGGATTGGCATTTAATCAAGCACATCAACCCCTATGTGTACCTTGATGTTGGTGGTGTTGATTGTTGAACTCCTTTGTCATGACCTTAATAAAAATGTACCCTTCCTCAAGCAAAATCACTTATTAAACATGGGAAGCTTTTTCTACCTTATTTTAACGCTTGGATTAGGATGTTTCATCAAAATTCTAGGTTGTTGACTTATGTCCTTGGACGATCAACTTTGAGATTGGGAGTGGTAGCAAGGGCTAAAACCTAGAGGAGGTGGGCACAAGGTGCTATTGACGAATAGGATCCCAAAATAGGCAAGGATTTTGATGATATGTAGTTATTTGTTGTGGCATGAAGTTTTTTTTACTCTAGAGGCCATTTAGAGCCTCTTTGTTTATATATTTTGAGTCATATTTGAATTGCATTCAATGTTATTTTAGTTATATGCACCCTTACTTGTTATATACAAGAGAAACTTTGCATATTAGTGTATATAATGGTTTGGATGCACATGAATATATAGGTTGTTTTTTCAAAATTTGAATATTTTATGTAGTTTTTGGTCGATCGATTTTTTGGTCCAGTTTTTTTTCCAGTTTCAGTCCGGTTCAAATTTTTGGGCTTGACCGGTCCAATTCTAATAACATTGTTGGATACCAGCTGACATGAATAGTTGCGATTGGAATAAAGGTTAGAATTAGCATTGATCCATGGAGCTCCAACTTTCTAATGAATTAATTGGAACTCTTGGACAAAAAGGGATACTAGCTCTTGCAGATGCAAGCCCTAAGGAAAATTTCCGAGGCTAAAATTTCACCATTTGGCCAATTTTCCATTTTTCCATTTTTTCCAAAAACAATTCTCGTCTATAATCCACTTTTTACCAAAACTGGTTCGCCCAAATTCTATGGCCAATATTTTCTAGAAACAATATAAATCCTTTGAAATTTGAATATATTTCTCAAAATACCGCAAAATAATTTTTAGTTTGCATTTTACGAATTAGTAAGATTCCCCATAATTTTTGTATAGGATAATAAGTATGGATCCTAAAAGAATTCTTTGGAACTCATGTAGCAACAATAGATAAGGATGTTAAAGATAATGCAGTTGCGAGAGCCATTCTCTGGGTGGATGGCACCCTAGTCAGTTAACTAGGTAGAGAAAGTCCCTAGCAGGTACCCTAGGGCCCCCAGCAATCTATTGGGGTTCTTGGTCTAGGACCAAGCAAGTTGGAGCCATGGCAAAGTCCCTAGCATGTGGCTAGGGCTCCTATTTATCTCTAGGGCATTTTGGTCTGGGACCAGACAATTTCTTGGTCACAAGGACCAAGCGAAACCTACAGGTACATACCTGGTTAGTTAACCAGGTGGATCTTGGTCAGTTAACCAAGATGATGATGTGTGATGTCCTCCTCTCCTAGGTCTTCAAGATGGTTGAGCTAGGTTGTCTTCTCAAGGGACTGGCCACCCCTTGATGATGTCACTAGCAATTGACGTTTAGGAGTAGTCAAGAGGACTAGAGGATCACATCATACAGTTTGGACCTACGCTGTTGGGAGCGGGAGCGAAAAGCGAAATTTTCAAAAACTTCCGTTTCGGGAGCGTTTTTTATATAATATATATTTTGATGCATATAAATTAAAAAAAACATGTATTATGCCAAATTAGCTATAGAAAACATGAAAACATAGAATCTAGATATTCATATAACCATTTAGTACACATTGATATAACATTAATCATCTAGTCTTCTAGATTCTAGGAGCTATAACTTATAACATTGTCATTAAATGATCATCATCAAATAATCAATCATCAATCATCAACAACATCAACCTTCAAATTTCAACATATAATATTTGCCATCAAACTAGGCCATAATGTTTACAAAATAAGCCAACTGCCAAAATAAACATGAAAATGAAATACAAACTACAAAGTACTATGAATCTACTAAGCTTTCTGCTTGCCACGAGTAACTTCCAATTTCTTTTCTCGTGTTCTAGGTGGAATAGGTGCTGGTGGAAGTGATCGTGGAACATGAGAAGAAGATGAATGGCCCCCACGGGCTGAACTTGGACATTGTGAAGCTAAAGGAAAAACCGCTGCATCTGGAAAGCTGCTTCTGCTTGGGGGTGGCATATCTGTACGGGTAGTCTGAATTGGATCATCATGATCACCCAATAGTTCAGCCTCCAAGCGCTCTAATGTTATGGCTCCATCCTCCACATTAGCCTCCTGTGGATTGTTGTCCCAGGTCAAATATGTTCTATCACTCTTGGCCGCCTCACAATAATGGGACAACAACCTCAAGTTGTAGTGCACATAAACCAAGCTTTATGCGCGATCTACATTCAAACTGTTTTTCTTTACACTATGGATGAAGTTGTAGGTGCTCCAACACCTCTTTGCAGAAGAGCTATTAACAACCTGTGATAGCACCTCACCGCCAATTTATGCAAATATGTGGCTCCAGAGCCATGCATGTTCCACCAAAGGATAGGATTCAATCTGTCTCGATCTTTGGTTGCAAACAGGGAACCAAAGCGTCCATGCTCACTTATGTATTCGCTCAATTCAGTCCGTACTTGAGCACACTCTTCCTCATCAGGAACCAACTTGTCTAATGCTTGCATATACCCAGCAGCAACCTCTGGACTTGTGTGGGGTTTTTTCCTAACTCCACCCCCAAGTGCAGGTTGGGCCAACCAAATTGGAGAATAGTATTTTGGGGTGAGGACATATGCAAGGGCATGGAGTGGAACATTTAGATTATCCCACCTTTTGACCACATGTTTATGAATATGGTCATACAAGACTACATCTCTTTGCTCAACAATGTCTTTGATTTGACCAAGCATGCTATCCATCTGCTCATATACCTCCCCAATCACCGGCTGATCTGTATTTGCAAAACGAATCATGTTATAAACTGGCTTGGTGAACTGCAGAACATACCTAACCTGTGACCAGAAATGACCTTCAAGAACGGTGTCCTCCACCTCCTGAAAGTCACTTCTATTTGATGCACTTGCAGCTCTGTCTTTCAATTCCTGCCATGGATCACTTGAGACCATACTAGCCAATGCCTCTCTTACCTTCAAAAGCCTCCTAAAGGTGAGATAGTAGCTAGCAAATCTAGTCTTTGCAATCTTCAATAGCTTCAACTTAGAGTGATTGCCAAAAATGTGGTGGGCCATGCTATGATTGGTAATAAATTTGATCATTTTCTTACCTCTCTTGTACAAGGCACCAATCCATCGGTAATTATTGTCCTTCATCTTAACAATATCATGCATCAAAAGGTTCAATGTGTGAACCAAACACCCTGACCAAAATATGTTGGGATACTTATCCTCAATGATTGCTCCTGTTGCCTTACAATTAGCAGCATTATCAGTGATGACTTGAATGACATTGTATGGCCCAATCTCCTGAATGGTTTTAAGTAAAGGTTGTGAAATATTAATAGCGGTCTTGTAGCGATCTGAGTAGTCATGGGCTGAAAGGAAGACCGCACCACTAGCAGAAACGCCAAGAATATTTATCAATGGCTTGCCTTTAACATTTGTCCACCCATCAGATACAATGGATACCCCATAGTTGGACCAATCATTTGTGAACTTTCCAAGAGCACTATTGATTTTGGCTCTTTCCCTGTTAAGTCCCACGGTTCTAGCTTTGTCATACCCAGGGCTTCTGTATCCTTGAGGGCCACCATTGATGGCTTGTACCATTTCATGCCAATAGGGTGAGCGAAGAACATTGAATGGCACACCACATGCATAGAGAAACCTATAAACTTTTGAATCCACATCATCTCTACAACCTTGGTCAAGGAAATCGAATAATGTTCTTCGTATAGGCGAGACTCCATGGGGAGATGAGGCTCCCGATCGAGCCGATGATGATCCAGCTCCACTACCAAACATTCTCTGTGGGGATTCAAAGTCAACCCTCGATCTCTTGGAGTTGTTTTGAGCGGCCTCTTCTTCCATCCTGTATTTGCTTCTCTCTTTAGCTCCCACTTTGTCACAAGTTTTGACTCCATGAGACTTACCTACATCGCATGGCATAACCCCACACAAATGCTTTCTCACCCGGGTATATGAACCTATGTATGTTTTCCCACAATGGGGGCATGCAAACTTTGTGGTTCCACCCCCTCTCCCTCCCCCTTGCCTTGTCACATGCTTCCACAAAGGTGTTGTCTTTTTGTTTTTTCCCCACATCACCCTCATCCTCATCATCATCACCCTCTTCCCCTTCCTCCTCTTCTCCTTCGTATGCATCACTCTCTACCTCTTCCCCCTCATCACTACCACCACCACATCTACTTCCCAACACCATCATAATGAGAAGAAGTGGAATGAAAAACCAAAACCACATACCCATCATGTTTCTTGATTCAGGATGAGTCACTTGTTCCCTGCAATAGAATGATGGAGAAGAAGAAATTGGAAAGAGTAGGAGAAGAGAACATTGCAAGTTTTCCATTTTTTAACATAGTGAAAAAAAATTGCAAAAGCAAACAAAGATGAATTTTTAGAGCCTACCTTTTAGCTCTTCAATGGTGGTTGAATGTCTCTATGGAAACTTCAATCTCCCTTGCAAGCTCTCCCCTTCAATCTCCCACTCAAAGCTCAAAGCTCTCAAACAACTAGCAAACTCACTCTAAGCTCAAACTCTTTCCGATCAAGCAAATGAGTAATGGAATGAGTCCAAATGGACTCATTCACCCTTTATTGGCCCAAAGTGACCTAGCCCACCCAAAAAAATCCCAAAAAAAAATACAAAAATCGATTTTTTTTTTCATGAACCCGCCCTGTCCGCGGAATCGACCTCGGGAGCGATTTCGGGTTCGATTTTTAAGCCAAGGTTCGATGAGGGTTCGATCCAAAATCAACCCAAAATCGACCCGAAAGCGACGATTCCTCAGCGAATTGGAAAAATCCAGGGATCGTTTTTTCATGCCCAGTTCGCGAATTACGGAATCGATTCTGGACGGAATTGATGTGGAATCGCGCTTCCGGAATCGATTCCGTCCGGAGCGCGAATTGGGATAGATTTGGTGGGGGTCCCAGCGATTCCCAGCAGCGTAGGTTTGGACCTTCCTTATATGGTGATGATAAAACTTTCAGTTATTATATAGAACACTTGTGGACAACATACATTGAGAGAGAAAGAGAGAAAAGTTTGGTTGCTTTTCCCTATGGGTAAAAGGGTTGTTTTACTTTTCCCCCCTTGTTGTTATACCTTTGGTCTTGTGGGTAAAAGGGTTGTCTTCCCACTTTGTTGTGACATCTCTTGTTGACTTGTGATTAGCCTTGTGTTTGGTTTGGTCTTGTGTTGAACTCTCCCTTATGGTCCTATGTACTAGCGCCCCTCTTTAGTGTGGTACCTTAACACTTTGTTATGATGACTTAACATTAATTTATATTTTATATTTGGTATTTGGTAACCCTCCTTTTTGTGTGACGTCTTGACCCTTGTAGAGTAACCCTAAAGTAATTAAAGGATTAGAAGGTAGAACCTTATAGGAGTCCTTAAAGGTTATAAATTCAAACCTGAGCATTCATTATGTGCATGTCTTGAAGATGAGATCTGAGATCTGATTTGCTATGTGACTGATCAAGGGGTTTTGGATGATGTCAAGGGTTTAGAAGACTGCTGCTTGTGGATGTCCTCTACTGTTAGGGTCTGGTTTTGTGTGTCGTCTGCCTTGTTGTGCCTGTTGAAGGTTGCCACCCAACTTGAAGTATGATCTAAGGTTTCCTTTATCCTGCCGCTATCTTGTTGAGGATGTCGCTACCTTGTTTGAAGGTGCCAAGGTCTGTTTGGTAGGGCTGCTGCCTGGTGTGGGGTGCCGCTAACCTCTTTGTGGACTGTTTTAGGGTGCTGTTATCTCCCTTGTAACAGCCACTACCATGTATGAGTGACCTGCTGCCCTGTGTGGGCTGTTTGAAGTGGACCACTGCCTCTTGTAGGCTGTTTGAGCAGGCCGCTGCCCTGTGTGAGCTGTTTGGAGTGGGCCGCTGCCTCTTGTAGGCTGTTTGAGCAGGCCGCTTCCTTGTGTGGGCTGTTTAAGTGAGCTTGTTGCCTGTGTGGACTGTTATGTGAATGCCACTAGACTGTTTTTGGTTTGTTTGTGCTGCTGCCATCTTGCTAAGGTTCCTTGAAGGCTGCCCTCCATTGTTGGACACTTGTTGGCTGTCTTGGTTAAACATCTTGAGGTTGTTTTTGGATGTCTTGACTGTTGTACCTCCTACTGTACATGTCTAACCCTATCCTACAGCACTTTATCTCTCTCTCTCAGATATGTCCATGCCCTCAGGTAAGGGCCAGACTTGTTCCATTTTTAGTGACTTGTCTCTGAGAGACAAGGTCTGATCTGAAAGTAAATTCTCAGTATAAGGAAGATCCAACTCAGACTTGTTTCTTTTACCTTGTTAGTTAGATCTCTTACTACTGCAAATTGTTAGTATAGTTTAATTTTGTTCATTAGTTTATTCTATTACTACTGCTGCTCTACATGTTGTGATTTTACTGTGTATATCTGCAGTTGTTAATTTTTTATGTTTCAAACCCTAACTTTAACACAGTGATCCTTAGTGAGTGTTAAAGTTGAAAGAGATGAAAATTAGATTTTTTATTGGCTAGATTTTACTACTGCTTCAGTATTATTTTGTAGGCTTGAATTTGCATTAAAATACAAGTTTTTCAATTTTACGGAAAAAGCCCTAATTTCAACAAAGGACTCATCCAGGCACCAAGGCTGGAAGAAGGGAAGAGACTAGGAACTAGTTAGTCAAGAGGCAGATCAATGGAATTCGTTGGTAAGTAAAATGTCAACCTGTCCCATAAAGCCGGGAGGAGATGAACAATTTGTTATGGTCTCAAAACCCATCCGGGATTTCCACAGTAAGACTAGGGTATAAGGCAGGCAATCCTTTTGAATAATGTTCAGGAAGAGTGCTGGCGGTAGAAACCAGTATGGAGACAAAAAAGTACCTCTCAAATGTAGGCTATTATTTTCATTGGCATTGAGTAAAAAGTTCCTTACTTGGTATATCCTTCAAAACACAGCCTGTCAAGGTCCATGATTCTGTGTACTGTGCAAAGCTAACGAGGAGAGTATCAAACACATTCTCATGGGCTGGCCCTTCTCTAAGGTAGTATGGTAAGAAGTGTTCTCTTTAACAAGGGGTGCAGGGTCTTGAAAAGGTCAAATTCTGGTTGAGGGTTTTTAAGAAGTGGATGAAAGAGGCATCTGTTGCTAATCATAGAGCTTTATCCTTAGTAGTTTCTTGGGGTCTGTGAATCACTAGGATTGCTCTTCTTTTCCAAGACCTTTCTTTCTCTCCCTTGGAAGTGTTTCACACAAAATTAAAAATATATCCAAGGATATCAAACAAACAGCTAGGCAGGAAGCACCAAAACAGATAGGTGAGCTAGTGATAGACAAGTCAAAAGAATGGGGGTTGTTTGATGGCACAATCTAAGGTGATCCTGATCCTAGTGGTGCTGGTGGGGTTTTGCCCCTCAATGTTGGTACTAGATTAAAATTCAAACTAAGTCCAGGGAGAGGCATCAATAATTGGGCTGAGCTCCATGATTGAAATCTCTGCTGAAACTGGCCCTGGATATTAATATTGATGGGCAGAAAGTATTTGGAGACTTGAAATTGGTGATTGAGTGGGTCAAGGGCACTTAATCATTGTGGGATGACTTCGTGTAGGAAGAGACCCGTATGGGTCAAGGTTCAAGTTCATCCAGCGGTGCCCCACAGATCGTGGATGAAGAGGCCCTAGCCCTAACAAGCAAAGGCAAGGGGAAGGCAAAGAAGAAGAAGGGTGGCAAGAAGAACCTTGACATGTCAAAGGTCAAGTGTTTCATATGCCACAAGCATGGAGACTTTGCTTCCCAGTGCCCAAAGAGGAAAAAGAAGAACAACAGACAGATGGCAGGTTCAGCAGAGGTGGATGACTTCAACAAGAGATTTGACAAGGACTTTTGTTTGATAGCTTGCATGGCAAGCTCCATCAGCAACAGCATCTGGTATGTGGACAGCGGTGCTTCTTGTCACATGACAGGACATAGATCGTTCTTCAAGAGCTTGCAGGAGGGTGGCGTGAATCTCCACATTGAGTTGGGAGATGATGCGCGGTATCAGGCGCAAGGTGTTGGTACTGTTTTGTTTCAGAGGAAGTCTGGAAAGCCCATCAACTTTGCTAATGTGTTATATGTCCCAGGGATGACGAAGAATCTCATATTAGTTTCCACACTGGAAGACAAGGGTTTTCTAGTGACTTTCCGGGATAGGAAAGTATATATCAAGTCGCATGGGTCAGATCAGAGATTGGATAAGATGATTGGGGTCCGGAGTGGGAAGGTGTACAGACTACAGTTCGAGCCTGCAAAGGCTCTGGTCAGCAGCAACAGCAGTGATGGTGAGTTGTGGCATAGAAGGATGGCACACTTACATCATGGAGCACTGAGACATATGAAACAGGCAGTTATCGGAGTTCCTTCAGTACAAGAGGAGAAGCATAACCACTGCAAGGGTTGTGCGTTGGGGAAGAACATCAGGAGACCTTTCCCACATAGTCAGCACAAGTCTGAGGGGGCCTTAGACTTGGTGCATTCGGATGTATGAGGACCGATGAGTGTCCATTCTTGCAGTGGTTACAGTTATTGTGTCACATTCATTGATGACTATTCCAAGAAAACCTAGATCTATTTCCTGAAGGCCAAGTCAGAGGTCTTCGAGCGTTTCCGAGAGTTTAAGACTCTTGTGGAGAACCAGACAGGGAGAAAGATTTGGATATTGAGGACTGACAATGGTGGTGAGTACACCGGCAGAGAGTTCATGGAGTACTGTGCATCAGAGAGGATCAAGAAGGAACACATTGTTCCTCACACCCCACAGCAGAATGGAGTGGCGTAGAGGAAGAATAGGACACTGGTGAGTGCAGCCAAGGCCATGCTATTTGATCAAGGATTATCACTATTCCTGTGGGCCGAGGCATTTCGGACTGCAGTATATGTCCAGAACAAGTGCCCTCACACAGCATTGGGGAGGAAAACACCTGAGGAGGTATTCACAGGTACTAGACCAGATGTGAGTCATTTGCGCATATTTGGGAGTATATGCTACTGTCACATTCATGTTGAAACCTAACACTAGGAAGAAGCTGGACCCTTCTGGTGAGAAGGGGCTTCTAGTTGGTTACATTGAGACTTCTAAGGCTTATAGAGTTTATGTCCCAGCTCACAAGAGGACCTTCGCCCCTGTCTCCAGATATTCTTCTATTCGGACTATCCTATCATTGGCAGCAGAGATGGGTTGGCACGTTTAGGACGTGAAGACTACCTTCCTCAACAGAGTTATAGAGGAAGAGGTGTACATTGAGCAGCCAGAGGGGTTTGAGGTGGAGAGCAGGGAGTCGCATGTATGCAAGTTGCAGAGAGCTCTTTATGGGCTCAAGCAGGCACCTCAAGCATGGTGCTCGAGGATCGACAGCTATCTACGAGAGATGGGTTTCCAGTGGAGTGAGGCAGACCATAACCTGTACTTCTTGTCAAGTGAGGTACCTCTCATACTAGTACTTTATGTGGATGATCTCTTTCTTACAGGAGATGAGAGGTTGATCGAGGATTGCAAGTCCAATCTTGCAGTAGAGTTTGAGATGAAAGACCTTGGGTTGATGCATTACTTCTTAAGTCTGGAGGTTTGGCAAAGAGATGGGTGCTTCTTCATTGGACAGGGGAAGTATGCAGTTGAGATCTTGAGGAGATTCAGGATGGAGGACTATAGGCCTATGTTCACGTCTCCAGTTACCAACTGGAGGAAGATTGATGCATCAGGATCAGAGGAGTTTGATCCTACATTGTATCTGCAGCTTATCGAGTCACTTATGTATCTGGTCAAAACACGACCAGACATTAGCTTTGCAGTTAACTCTTTGAGTCAGTTCATGGTGAACCCTCGAAGAGTACATTGGACAGCTGCGAAGCACATATTCGCTATATCAGAGGCACAGTGGAGTATGGATTGGTTTATGAGCGCAGTGGGAGTATACAATTGGCAGGTTTCATAGACGTTGACTAGGCAAGATGTGTAAAGGATCAGAAGAGCACTTCAAGTTGTTGCTTCAGCATTGGATCAAGGGTTGTCTCTTGGTTCAGCAGGAAGCAGATGTCAGTTGCATTGAGCTCGGCAGAGGCTGAGTACATGGCAGTCGGCATGGCAGCATGTGAGGGGATATGGCTAAGGAAGTTGCTCTCAGGATTATTCGAGAGTGAGTTGGAGACTACTATAGTTCACTGTGATAATCAGAGTGGTATCAACCTTTCTAAGAATCCAGTGTTCCATGATAGGAGTAAACACATTGACATCCGGTATCACTTCCTCAGAGATTGTGTTCAGAGAGGAACCATTCGATTGGAGTACATTCAGACAGATGAGCAGGTGGCAGACATATTCACCAAGGCACTTTGCAAACTTAAGTTTGTGAAGTTCAGAGACAAGTTGGGGTTGCTACTTAATCCCTTCCTCATTGAGAGGGTGTTAGAAAGTGGCAAAAAGGAAGGTATTCTTGCATTGCATGTGTCCTTGCATGCTAGAAGACTTAAATCAGGAAGCCAAATGTATTTAATGTATTTTCCAAAGTTTAGACTTGGGAAAAGTACATTAAATGATCTAATTATTAATTGACTTAGTGGAGTCACTTTTTATAAAGTGCAAGTGAAAATAATTAAAGTGATGGCTAATCTAATCTTGGCCATTGATCTCACCGAAGAATCTCATCCATAGATCCATAGTGAGATGTTAGGGTTTTCGCTTCGCTTGGCCATGGAGTTAAAAGGAGGATCAATTTGGTGGAGAGGATACACAGACAGAGAAGTTTGCAGAGAAGAAGACAAAGGAGCATTCAGCAGGAAGATCGATAGAGTGATCAGGCAGATACAGAGGATCGTATGGATTTGCAGAGAGAAAGAGTCGTACAGACCAACAGCTCGGTCGTACAACAACCGCAGAGGAACCCACACATGTGAGAGGAGGTCGTACAGATCTGCCCGTACAGCTAATGCAGAGACCGTACGGATCCTATACAGCTGACGTGGGAGGTCGTACAGCTGCGCAGAGAGGGCTGAACAAGTTTGAGGGTTTTCTTAGTGCGTTTCTGTGGCTCGATTTTGCCAAGTTGGCTAAATCCATTTTTTGAATTGTACTTGTTCCATATCTTCATAATAAAATTTCATCTCAAACTGCTGCACTGGTTTTCCCATCTTGGGTTTTGTCCGGGGATTTATACCCAAAAAGATTTGTGTTGTCTCCATTGATGTGATTGATGCTATATTTCTTTCAGTATTTATTTTCCGCTGCATAGTGAAGAAATCCATGTGTGGTTAATAGTGGCAATTGGGTTTAAGAAATCCATGTGTGGTTAATAGTGGCAATTGGGTTTAAGAAATCCATGTGCGGTTAATAGTGGCAATTGGGTTTAATAAATTAATCTGGCATACTTTAACTCTAGTGTGGATTTTAAGGAAATTTACATTCACCTTGTCTCCCATACCCAAGATGCAAAGGACACACAAGGGACACATCCCCATACACCAAGATAGAACATGTCCCTTTTGCACACAAAAAACTTGGGAGCAATAAAGTTCAATTGATTTTCCTTGCTCACCACAATTTTAAAGTTTATGGGATCAATCAACTTTGCTAAACAACTCCGTAAAATAGATACCATATGATGTCACAGGTTGCTTATATGTCCAACCATACAGGTATGCCATGATGTCTAAAATCCCAACTGCCCCGTTTTCAATTCAAGCAAGACAAAATTATTTACTAAACATCCATGCCATGATTTAAAGTTGATACAATAAATCAAGGCATTAGACACCAGTATTGCACCAAACATGGAAAAGAATCTGTGGACTGCATGTTAGAAGCAAACAAGGTCAGCTCTACTCAAAGAACATATGGAAAATAAGTATTAGATATCCATGCGAAGTATTTGTAAGTTGTAACAAGCAGATTCAAAGTTCAAAGTGTCATAAGACTTACGTTTTCTTCATCAATGCTTTCTCTGCATAACGCTTCTTGGCAAACATCTTACCCTTGATACCCAAAGCCTGTATAAATGAAAAGCATATTGCAAGTCAGATAAGCATTACATATAATATCAACACAATTTGTTCTATTTTTATTTACTGAGAGAATGGCTGACTGAAATATACTCAAATAACACAGACTTTGCTCATCTTTCATCTTTGACATTTAATTTCAGCATCTGTTTCACCCATTGTATTATGTGTGGCTCTCTTCCTCATTCCCAAGTGGATGGTTAGACAAAAAGTTATTGCAACAGTATCTCGAATGAGATGAGGGGTTCATTCTCAATCAAATGAAATTCAGCTGCATCTCATGGGATCACAAGCTTCACGCACATATGGGATCTCAATTTCGCGGAGTATATAATTAGTGCTACTTCTGTCTCGTGAATTTCAACCTGATAAACATATATAAGCAAGAACAGAGACTACAATATTTATGAAATCTAAGACAGCAAGTACCTTTTGGGCAAAAGCAGCTCGCTTATGCACTTCACGAGCCTCCTTCTTGCGCTTCTTCTCGAAATAATCCAAGCGGTACCCATGCCGCTTCCTGTGCAAGTCTATGTAATCTCCCTGAGGCTGCATACACATCACCATCCAACAACATTGAATTCGAGTTCTTATTTTGATTCATAATAAGAGTCACTTCCCCGATACCCAACAAACAACTTCTCAGATGCTAAAAGATACTTCATTAAAAATATTTTCTTCTGGAAAACATGCCAACCCTTCTCATATTTGAATCACTATTACCCACACCCTTAAACCCTAAATCCCTGCCCAAATAGTAAAACCATTGAAAGTGGTTTGTTTTTATTTTGGATTTGCACTAGAAATAAAGACTACGTTCCTGAAAAATGACAAAGCTTTCATTGCCAAAATGTTTTTGAAAAATTCAAACTGCACGACAGATGACAAAGCTTTAATTGCCGAAATGTTTTTGAAAACTTCAAACTGCAGAGAAAGTTACATACAACTGAACCAAACTTAATACAAAGACTGCTACACTGAGAAAAATATGAATACTCTACGAACAATTTCCATTATAAAAAAATGTAAGAAACAAACTCGACATGTTTGTATTGATTATATGTCAAAAACGGTGCGCAGGATGGAAAAGCATACCATTTTGACTGTTCAAATTGGTTCCTCGCTGAGAATGGATCGAATGTACGAAATTTCCAATAAGATACAATGTTTTGCAGAGTATATCAGACTGCTGTAGCAATAGTAAAGGGGTTTACTTGTAACTGAGAATAAGGCTTTATATCGACTGCTAATGGAGGAGGGCCATCAACTAAGTTCGAAAATATGAAGGGCAGGCGTGCAACGAGATGAGGGCCAAGTTACCAGTTAGGTTAAGACCATTCTCCGCTCATGCCGTATCTTTGGTAAAGAATAACTAGTTTTGCAGATTACATATTCGCAATTGCTATCTCCATGAAATATGGTTCAGGATAGCTTTTCTCAATTAAGACAAGATTTGAAAATAAAATACAAAATATGATCTAAGACAATTCATATTGCAAAAGAACTGAAAATGGAACCATACTAATAACTAAAAAAACAAAAGTTATATGGTATGATTTTTGGCAAAGATATGTAAGCATTACATAATTTGTCAATAGATATCAAAGAACATGGCAATTTTGCTCTGGTCGAAAAGAAATTGACCATGCAGCAGAAATGTAAACAATAGCAGTATGGAGGTCAGAAATATATACCAAAAAAATGTCTATGAAAATGATGTGTTGTCAATACAAGGTTGATTAGAAGCGTTCAGAACAATTTCATTTCAACCATCTATTTTTCAAGCAACTATAGATATTTTGCAAAGAAATTGGATCTAATTAGCCATTTTTTTCCGTTTTCTATGATTTATGTCATATGCAAAGTTAGTGCGTACTAGCAACAAAATATAAATGACATGAAAAAAGACAAATAAAGTGTTTACAACTTATGGTTGTGTCAAGCCTGTCCAGATATTTGACAATACTTTGCAGCATTATAAATTACTATTTTGAATGTTGTCACAAGGAACAATGCAATTTAACTCGAAGGAATTAAATAATTGTTTTTTTGTTATAAGCATTCATTCAAATCATTGTTACAATGACAAAAAAAATTGTATAACTGTATTTGTATTTCAAATCACATTAGCTACAGTATTTCAAATCACATTAGCTACATATCTGTGGGACCAATTGCAAATGCTAGTTGCAGTTTCAAAATTGCTATAGAAGCTACTTAATACGAAGGCCAGATAAATATTTACAAAGCATATAGTATGCAGACCTAGTTTTGTCTATTTCTTTTAGCAAAACAGGCATAGGTAGAGAGGGAATCAAAATGTGTAGACAGTTTTTTGTTGCAAAGTAGAAGCCTCTACAATTTCTTTTTGCATGTATTAAGATCTCAACTAAACAGTACAAATGCCTGGAAGTCATAACAGGACATTCAAAATTATGTCTGGTAGGCAATGTAGATGATTAAGATGATCATGTGAAATGTGCAAAAAAGAAACAGCTTGAACATTTTCCTAGAGTCTTCTTGTGCAAAAGACCTTTTTTTCCTTGTGTTTGTTTTTTTCCTCTTTTTGCATACACATGCATGTTCCTGCCCATTGTGTGCAGATTATTGTTACAGCAGGTAGCATATTGGCAATGTCAAATGTATTTGCAAAGCTTTGTACAAATAATTTTGTTTATTTGAAATGGAAAACAAAACAACAAAACGCATGCTGATCCACATCGCAGTTGGCATTGTTGTCGAATGCTAACATCAACTACGACAAGTCATCGATGTCAATACAACTTCGACAAGTTTTGACTCAACATAAATTCGACAAACTCATCAACTCCGACAGGTTTCGATTTCGACACAACTCCGACAAGTCTCGACTTCAACATACTGCGACACACTCCGCACCTTCGACATGTTCAACAACCTCACAGTTTTGCAACATCGACCTGCAACGTCGACATGCGACCAACGACTGTCGAACTTCAACAAACTGTCTCTCTGTCTTCCAGTCGACTGCAATGGTTGAACTGTTGAACGGTTCTAACTTCTTCTTTGTAACTGAACGTAACGGGCAGGCACCCAAGCGTCTCAAAATTCTATATAAGCATGTATAATATTGTAACATACATCGATCTATCAATTTTAGCAATCAATCTATCTGTTTACGACTAATAGAGAAGAACAGTTTGCATTCCTGCATATTATCTGTGCGTATTTGTGTTTACCTATGTAGTGTGATCCTGCTCTTGCTCATTCTGCTTCTTATTGCTTCCGCCATAACAGAGCCAACTCATTCAGTCGAACTATTGTCCCCCTCATGCTTCCTGGACATGAACCAGATCATTGGTATTGGAGCTCTTAGTTTTGTTTGTGCTTAAGTTCTGCGTATACACTTCTCTCGAAGTTACCAACTTATGTCGGTTCAAACTCGCTTGCAATCCAAGCAGATGCTACCTCCAGAAATGACAAAAGAAACAGACAATAGACAAGCAACTGACGAGATAGCACAGCTTATTGAGCAAGCTCTGGCTCGACAACAGACTGAAATGTTTTCCCAATTCAACGAGATTCTCATGCGATTTGCTTCAACATCTGGAGGATCTTCGACGAGAACTCACTCCGATAAAATCAACCCCTTCAAAGTGAAAATGAATTTGGACATACCAAATCTTGAAGGTAAGATTAACGTGGAATCCGTCAACAATTGGGTACAACAATTGGAATCCTATTACGTTGTGAATCAACTCTCGGAAGCCGAAAAGATCACCATTGCATCCTTAAAGATGTCAACATCTGTGCACTGCTGGTGGGAGAACCTATCGACAAAGATGGAGAAAAGCGGAGACCCCATCGACACATGGGATAAATTCGTCGAACACCTCCGAAAGGAATTTTACCCGCCCAAATACCTCGAGCAGCAGTATAAGAAGTGGCAATAGCTAAGGCAATGGAAAGACCAATCAATACAAAGTTACATCGACGAGTTCTACCGACTTCTAGCTAGACTTGGCATCCAAGAAGAAGAGAAATTGCCTGTTTTGAAGTACATCAGTGGATTGTCCCAGTACATTCAGTAGGAGATGGAATTTATGACTATCAATACGCTTGCGGATGCATTCCACTACGCCAGCAAACTGGAAACCAAGCAAAAAGGGAAAGCACGCTTCGTGACAAAGCTGACATCAGGACGACCACCCGACAAGAAAGCACCAGCCGACTTCGACAAGTCGAAATCTTCTCAGCCGACACCGCCAAAGCCAGAACACGGCAAGAAGCCTTTTCACAAGAGGGAACATAGCAAAAAACCGCCTACCAAAAAATGGTGCGATTACCACCACTCATCTTGGCATGATATGTCTGAATGCAAATCTCCGAAGACATTTTTGTCAAAAGTGTCAACCTCCGACACGTTCGACAAGACGGTGAAAGAATCTGATCCAGACACAACGACCCTTTTGACATCGACCACTCCAGTAGCCTCGACTATCATCGATGAGGAGGAACGAGAACACCTATTCCATACACCAATATGGGTTAAGAGCAACCCATTACATCTGATTGTGGACAACGGTAGCCAGAAGAACTGTGTTTATGAAGATCTCGTAAAGAAACTAGATCTTGTTACCACTCTGCATCCTTAGCCTTACAACATCGGTTGGATGAAGGATGGACAAGAAATATGGATCACTCGACAATGCAAGCTCACCTACTTCATAAAGCCTTTTGAAGATGAAGTACTCTGCGACGTGGCACCACTCTCTGTAGCTGATGCCCTGTTTGGGAAACCTTACCTCTGGGATAGACATGGAAGTTATCAGTCACGGCCTTAAAAGGTGATTATCAGAATCTAAAATCGATGGTTCAGCATACCAGAGCGTCAACCTACACCAACGATTGCACTGATATCTGCCAAATAGTCAAAGAATCTCATCAATCATGCTCAGAAGTTCGCATTAATCATGATCAAGCCGCAACATTCTACAAAGACTGCAGCAATGAGTCAAGTCACCGACCAATGCAGCTCCCGACAAAAGTAGCAAGTTGATCATATTCTCGATGAGTACTAGAACCTCTTTCAAGCTCCCGACGGAGTACCTCAACATTGTCAGGTAAAACACTCCATTGAACTTGTTCCTAGTTCTTCTTTGCCTAACGCACCTGTTTACAGAACATCCATTCTCGAAAATGAAGAGATTCACAGACAAATCCAAGAATTAATCGACAAAGGACATATCCACCCCAACTCCTCTCCTTGTGGAAGTCCAGTCGTCCTAGTTCCTAAGAAAGACGGGACTTGGCGCATGTGCATCAACTACAAAGCTCTCAACAAAAATTCGGTAAAGAATCGCTACCCTCTGTCGCGGATAGACGAGCTCATCAACTGTTTGAAAGGTGCTAAATTCTTTACTAAGCTCGACCTCAAGTTGGAATACCATCAAATTCCAATCGAGCCCTCAGATGTGTGGAAAACTGCTTTTAAGACCAAGGAAGGATTGTTTGAATGGTTAGTCATGCCTTTCGGCTTAACCAATGCACTTGCGACCTTCATGCGACATATGGATAACCTTCTTCAACCTTTCATCGGCAAATGGGTCATTGTCTATCTCGACGATATATTGATTTTCAGTCGATCATGGGAAGAACATGTCGGACATCTTTGACAAGTCCTCGACACTCTCCAGCAACATCGGCTCTATCTGAACATGGACAAGTGCTCTTTTGTGATGACCAACATCAAATATTTGGGGTATGTAATTGACTATGCAGGCATTCACGTCGATCTAGACAAAGTACAGATCCTCAAATATTGGCCCATTCCTAGAAGCATTCAAGAACCAAAAAGTTTTCTTGGTTTGGCAAATTTCTATTGACGATTCATACTCGGCTTCAGTCACATAGCCTGACCCTTGAATCAGTTGACGAAGGGAAGTGGGAAAACTATCTTCCAATGGACAACAACACATCAAGCAGCTTTTGAACAACTCCAACACAAGCTTTGCACTACAACAGTACTTGTGTTACCTGATTTGCATCAGCCCTTTGAGATTGAGACGGATGCATTGGACTATGCCTTGGGTGCAGTAATCACTCAGTATGGTCACCCAGTCACTTTTCATTCTGATACTTTTTGTTGAGATATTGTAACTTCTAAGAATATTATATTTGTACTTTATTATTTCGAAGATGTTTCATTCCTCCGTGGAGACCCTATTGTATATCCGGAGATGTTTTATTCCTCCGTGGAGAATGTGGTAACTTGGGTTATTAGACTTCCCTAGTGGGGTCGGCCCTGTATGAGTCATGTGGGTTAAAGGGTTATTAGACCACCCTAGTGGGGTCGGCCCTGTATGATTCATGTGGGTTAAAGGGTTATTAGACCACCCTAGTGGGGTCGGCCCAGTCAACATGATGTTAAGTGGTTAAGTTGGGGCCGACCTAGTTAGTGTAAAAGTCAAGTCGGAGTTGTGTATAAATAGAGGAGGTGTGTTCCTCATTTAACACACATTCACTCACTTATGATTGGTGCATAGGAGAGAGTGAGATCTGCTATGGAGGAGAAGGATCTCATGTTTGTGGATTACATCTTTGTATTTGGTGGTCATCTATATTGAGGAAGCTTTGCTGGGTTTTCTACCCCATGAGGGTTTCCCAGGATAAATATATGTCTCTTGTGTTTATGATGTGCTTGTCGTTCTTTCAGTGATCTTGAATATGGTATTGTTGTGAAATGGAATGTAATATTGATGTTATCTATCTTAGCATATTGAATCTTAACATGGTATCAGAGCTAGCCTGAAGGAAGGCAATGTATGGAACTTACGACACTTGCGACAATTTGAAAGGCAGGGTTTTGTATAGCAAAAACCAGTCATCATGGCACTTTCGCTATAACTCAGTTTTGGAGAAGGTTCAGGATCTGAAACTTCTACAGGACAAAGATAACATCCCCTTGTACCTTGTGTCCGAAGCTCAGCCTCAGATTCGTTGCACTTTGTGATTTATGATCCGTGCAAGTTAGGGTTTCTGCCTCTTCTAGAATGCAGTCCTAAAGGCAACCTAGGGAAAAAGGTCATATCTCGGGCTATGAAGCTCCAAATGAAATTATGTAAAAGTGGCATTTAGGGTACGGACTTTAGTTTGACAAGTCTGCTTTTCAGAGGCCGAAGTTGAAACAGTGACACGTGGCACTCCGTACAAGTTCGCTATATTGTTTCATCCCATAAACAGGTCACACTGCGACATTTGACATAACTATCTCTCAGAGAATCCATTAAATCTAAGACCTGTGGGGTTGGAAATATGACATGTCAGGCTACCACAGGCCGAATTTTCAAACCCTGCAGATCTGAAATTTCAAAGATACACTAGAAACAATACGACACATCTGAAATGGCTCATTGGAGGAAATCTAAGAAGAGGAGGAAGAAGCTCTCACTTAGGGTTTTTAGTTTTTAGGTATGGACCTGATACAATGTTGGAGACAACTGATACAACATTGGAAGCTTTTATAATGGATTTGGAATCCATTCATCATAGATATTAATCCTCCATCAAAATGTTGTGAGAGGAAGGAGATTGAAGATTAGGTTTTTTCAAGTAAAAAGAAACCCTAGCAAGTTTGGGAGACTCATAAGGCAGCGATGAAGAAGGTTTATATGACACTGATATCCTATCATCCTAGCACCATGAACATACATAATATTTTTACAATTGATCTACCTTGGATGGTTAGGTTTTTACCCTTATAGAGAAGACTACTCATGTATGACTTGAGAAGATACAGGTAGGTTTTGAAATATGTTTCACGATTAAGTTCATAATATGTTTGTCTTCATATTATTGAGGTTAGTACAATCATGATTAGTTTTAGATTGTCTGACCACCTTAGTAAAAGTATGAATGCATGTGAATGATAGAAGACATTCATTATTAGGGTTATGATAGCTATGATTGTACTAATGCACCTGTGGTGTTGTATGAGGATGATGTTGTCTGATAATAAGATACAGGTACATCAAGAAAGACAAATCAAGTTCTATGATCATGATGACATGAAGACAAAGACTCATCCATAGTCTTTGACCACATATAAGCTCCACTTACGAGGTATGTATCACTTTGTTCTACTATGCTTAACTTATGAGATATGCAGGTTCTAGCACAAGGTCTCTAAATCATTGAAGAGAACAAAGAAGATATTGTTTGGGTATGTTAGACACAACCAAGCATGATAATCCGGGTATGCTTTCCTATATCAAGTTAGAATCCTACTTTGTGTTAGGATCTTAGGTAAGTATACCTATGTATGAAATTATCATGACCATACATACTTAAGATTATTTAGAATCATATTGTTTTGATAGTATTGAGATTATACTAGTGAATGTATGATTATGTATGAGATCATGAGGATAACACTTGTGCACACTTAAGCATGCATAGTGGTACAGAATGAATAGAAGTTCAAAGACATATAGAGATCAAGTGGGAGGCAACCATAAAGATAAGTATTTGAGTTGTTATTTGAATCTCTGAAATAGTAAATGATATTGCTTGTAATAGCTATATGCATATTTGTACTCCTAGAATATATCATGCATAGTGTAAGCATTCATATAGCATTGAACAGTATACTACTAATATGCATATGATGGGTAAGTTGGACAAACATTCCATTGTTGTTTATCTAGAATGAAACCTCTTTGTTGACATGCTGAGAGTTGTGCACGCTCTTAACAGTATGTTCTGGTAGAGATGGAAGGTATCTAGATAGCCACTGTATGCATACAGGATATGGAAAAGTGTTGTGCCAAAATATTGGTCAAGACAGTTGCATGACTATGTGAATCATATCAGTATGTATAGTAGGTTATCATGTCAACATAATTTGATGATTATGAAGTATTACTAATCATGTGATTAACTTTGATTTGTATAAAAGATCATGTGCTATGATCTACAAAAGAAGGATGTTGAACACTTGTTCCAAAGAACGAGTGATGGATGTTCAACAAGAAGACTTACAAATCAAACATACTATAGAAGGCTCGTGGCTAGAAGATTCTCTTAGAAAGAGGAAGAGGATCATGACGAGATGTTTGCTCCAAGTGGCTAGACCATTCTCTTAATGGTGTAATTGAAGAAGAAGTGCAAAACTCCCAGGATTCAATTGAAGAAAGCTCTGTATGGGTTCAACAGGTACCCAGGATCGATAGTCATTTGATGAGCTTAATGATCACCATGGGTGATGCGGATTTCAACCTTTGCTACAAGGTTGAAGAGGTGTCTATATACAGATGACAGTCTTCTCTTAAATGGATGCAAGAAGGAACTCACCACATAGTTTGAATGATCTTGAGGCTCATATCAGTAGACCCATCCGATGAGAGATGACACGGATAGATATACAGAAGATCACTCAATGAAGAGTGTGAATGATGTTCAATCACAGAGGGAGGATTGATAGCTTCTTGACAAGCTTGGGCTTTACCAAAAGTAAAGCTGATCCTAACCTTTATCTTAAGGTTATGGATGATGAACCTGTCATACTACTACTGTATGTGGATGATCGCTTTCTAACAGGGAATGAGAAACAGATCATGGAAAGCAAGAAGAAGCTAGCTACAGAATTTGAGATGAAAGATCTCAGATTGGTGCATTACTTCCTAGGTTTGGAAGTATAGCAAGGCCCAGAAGGAATCTTTCTCAACCAGGGAAAGTATTTGATATGTTGGAATGCAAAAGCCATGGCCACTCCCATGGATTCCAACTTGAAGTTGTTAGTTGATGACTCATCAGAGTTAGTGGATGTGACTCTGTACAGACAGATTATTGGGTCATTGATGTATTTGACGGATACTAGGTCAGATATATGCTTTGCTATGAACACCTTGAGTCAGTATCTAGTGGAACCTAGGCATGTTCACCTGATAGCTGCAAAGCATGTGATGAGGTACCTAAAGGGTACGATAGACTTTGGTCTATGATATCTTGGAGATCATGACTTCAGATTGTATGGCTACACAGATGCTGATTGGGCAGGAAGTGTATCAGACAGGAAGAGCACATCGGGCGGATGTTATTGTTTGGTATCTGCCATGATCTCGTGGTTTAGCAGGAAGCAGTCTAATGTGGCTCTCAGCACAGCTGAAGTGGAATATATAGCTGCTTGCTTTGCTAGTTATGAAGCGATATGGCTTCGAAAGTTGTTATCAATATTGTTTGACTTAGAGATGGACCCCACTGTGATCTTGTGTGACATCCAGAGGTGTATCAAGATGACTGAGAATCCAGTGTTCCATGATAAGTCAAAGCACATAGAGATCCGATATTTTTATACGGGATATGGTGCAGAAGGGAGCTATCAAGCTCGAGTTTGTGAGCACTGATGAACAAGTTGCTGATGTATTGACCAAACCTCTGTTTCGAGTAAAGTTTGAGTATTTCCGAGACAAGCTTGGTGTAGTGTCGAAGGACCCTCCTCGAAAGGGGGAGTGATATGGTCGATGATGATATTTGGATACTGTATCAATGATGAGGACACTGTATTGATGATGTGGATACTTGTATCGATGATGAGGATACTGTATTGATGACGAGGATATTGTATTGATGATGTGGATACTTGTATCAATGATGAGGATACATGTATTGATGATGAGGATATTGTATCAATGATGAGGATACTGTATTGATGATGTGGATACTTTTATCGATGATGAGGATACTTGTATCAATGATGAGGATACTTGTACTTGATGATGTGGATACTTGTATTGATGATGAGGACACATGTATCGATGATGAGGTTACCTGTTCTGACGATGAGGTCGATGATGAGGTTACCTGTCCCGACGATGAGGTCGATGATATCAACGATAAGGTTGAGAAGTGGTCCCTAGTGGACGAGAGGGATTGTATCATCCCCGGACTTCGGTCCCTGAATTGATCCGTAGACATATGTCTCCGAGAAGTGGTCCCTAGTGGACGATAGGGATTGTATCATCCCTGGACTTCGGTCCCTGAATTGATTTGTAGACATATGTCTCCGAAAAGTGGTTCTTAGACTTTGTCTAAGTAGACATGATAGTAGTGCATCGTCCTTGAATGGTTGGTTCAAAATGTACATGATAGGACTGCATCGTCCCTGAACGGTTGGTTCAAAATGTACGTGATAGGACTGCATCATCCCTGAACGTTTGGTTCAAAATGTACGTGATAGGACTGCATCGTCCCTGAACCTTTGGTTCAAAATGTACGTGATAGGATTAATCATCCTTAGACAGTAAATCCAGTAATTCCGAAAGGAAGGATAGTTTTAAATGATTGTGATAGGATTATCCTTAGACAGTAAATCCAATAATTCCAAAAGGAAGGATAGTCTTAAATGATTGTGATAGGATTAATCATCCTTAGACATTAAATCTAGTAATTCCGAAAGGAATGATAGTCTTAAATGATTGTGATAGGACCAATCCTCCTTAGACAGTAAATCCAGTAATTCCGAAAGGAAGGATAGTCTTAAATGATTGTGATAGGATCAATCGTCCTTAGACAGTAAATCCAGTAATTCTGAAAGGAAGGATAGTGTTAAATGATTGTGATGGGATTGATCATCCCTAGACAGCAAATCCCGTAATTCTGAAAGGAAGGATAGTCTTAAATGTTGATTGCGATTGACAGTGATCCGGTAATTCCAAAAGGAAGGATCATGTGTATTGCAGGGTATGCTTCTATGATACTGTTGATCGAGATCATCCAGATGATGATACTGTTGATCGAGATGATCCATATGATACTGTTGATCGAGATGATCCATATGATACTGTTGATCGAGATGATCCAGATGATGATATTGTTGATCAAGATGATCCAAATGATGTTGTTGATCAGGAGATCCAGATGATGATGTTGTTGATCGAGAGATCCAGGTGATGATGATGTTGATCAGTAGATCCAGATGATGATGCTGTTGATTGAGAGATCCAGATGATGTTGTTGATTGGGAGATCCAGATGATGATGTTGTTGATCGAGAGATCCAGATGATGTTGTTGATCAGAGATCCAGATGATGATACTATTGATCGGGAGATCCAGATGATGATGTTACTGTAGTTGTTCGAGTGCTGTAGAAGATGAAGACTCAGTACTGAAGATGTTGATGTTCCAGTATTGAAGATCTTGAAGATGTTCCAGTAATTGTTTGAGTTACTGATGATGTTAAAGAAAGTTTCCAATGATTTATAGATGTATCATGTATCATGTAGTTGATGACTCATTGCTCTTGTAGATGTTGTTATAATATCCTTCTCGTTAAGGGGGAGTGTTGAGATATTGTAACTTCTAAGAATATTATATTTGTACTTTATTATTCCAGAGATGTTTCATTCCTCCGTGGAGAGCCTATTGTATATCTGGAGATGTTTTATTCCTCCGTCGAGAATGTGGTAACTTGGGTTATTAGACTTCCCTAGTGGGGTCGGCCCTGTACGAGTCATGTGGGTTAAAGGGTTATTAGAACACCCTATTGAGGTCGTCCCCGTTAACATTATGTTAAGTGGTTAAGTTGGGGACGACCTAGTTAGTGTAAAAGTCAAGTCAAAGTTGTGTATAAATAGAGGAGGTGTGTTCCTCATTTAACACACATTCACTCACTTGTGATTGGCGCATAGGAGAGAGAGAGATCTACTATGGAGGAGAAGGAGCTCATGTTTGTGGATTACATCTTTGTATTTGTTGGTCATCTATATTGAGGAAGCTTTGCTGGGTTTTCTACCCCATGAGGGTTTCCCAAGATAAATCTATGTCTCTTGTGTTTATGATGTGCTTGTTATTCTTTCAGTGATCATGTATATGCTATTGTTGTGAAATGTAATGTAATATTGATTTTATCTATCTTAGCATATTGAATCTTAACACTTTTAATGACACAGTTAGAAGATACTTGACGTACGAAAAAGAACTATACGCCATTGTGAAAGCTCTCAAGCAATGGAGGCATTACATCCTTGGCAAGGAAACGGTCATTCTCATTGATCACAAGCCTCTACAGTTCACTCCGACACAATCAAAGTTGCAGACAAATCGACAACTCAAGTGGATTAATTACCTTCAACAATTCTAGTTGGTGATTAAGTATCAGAAAGGTAAAGCTAACGCCGCTGCCGATTGCCTCAGTCGACCACCCATTACTCTCCTTTCGACGGTGATGAGTATGCAGGGATACGACACGACCACTTGGCCATAGTTGTATGAGGACGACAGCGACTTCTCAGCAGTCTACCGACAATTACAGACTAACAATTCGTTGACCTCCGACTACTTCTTGAAAGACACCTTGCTATACAAGCTTGGACATCTTTGTGTACCTACCGGTGAGCATCGACAACAACTCATTTGGGACGCGCACTATAGCAAGACTGCAGGATCACAACCCGAATACATCAATCCATATGTTCAGGAGCCTCTTCCTTGCGACACCATCATGGGATGACGAGTATGATTTACAAGGATGAACACAATTCCCTTGTTTCAGGTTGTCAAAGATGTCCAGCTCCCCTCTCAAGGAAAGTGGTACTCTGTTACTAAAATAACCGACAAGTTTCCTCACCTTCGCGAGCAAACAATGGGGACCATTGTTTCTTAAGGAAGGAGTTCTGATCCACATCGTAGTTGGCATTGTTGTCGAATGCTAACATCGAATGCGACAAGTCATTGATGTCGATACAACTTCGAAAAGTTTCGACTCGACATAACTTCGACAAACTCAGCAACTCCAACAGGTTCTAATTTTGACACAACTTCGACGAGTCTCGACTTCGACATATTGTGACACACTCCACACCTTCGACATGTTCAACAAACTCACAGTTTCACGACATCGACATGCAGCGTTGACATGCGACCAACGACTGTCGAACTTCGACAGACTATCTCTCTGTGTTCCAGTCGACTGCAATGGTTGAGCTGTTGAACTGTTCTAACTTCTTCTTTGTAATTGACCGTAACGGGCAGGCACCCAAGCGTCTCAAAATTCTATATAAGCATGTATAATATTGTAACATACATCGATCTATCAATTTTAGCAATCAATCTATCTGTTTACGACTAATAGAGAATAACAATTCGCATTCCTGCATATTGTCTGCGCGTATTTGTGTTTACTTGTGTAGTGTGATCCTGCTCTTGCTCATTTTGCTTCTTATTGCTTTCGCCATAACAAAGCCGACTCATTCATTCGAACTATTGTCCCCCTAGGGCTTCCTTGACATGACCTGGATCACATGCGGTGATAAAGTTCAATGGAAAAGGACATTGAGCAAATTGCTATTGTGTGTGTGGAACATTTTCATTTGCAAAGCAAACTGAAAAGAAAATGATAAAGCAAAACAAAATTTATGAGTATAAATGAGAATAGTGTATGTTTGAACAAAGCTGCAAAGAACAAATTTTTTTATTTGTAGTGATTGCTAACTACAAAAAAATGCATGTTTGTTATTCAATTGACAGATGGCATGAGTTTTATTTGTGCAAGAAAAAATGCTGCAATGTGATAAAGTCTTTGGCGGGATTAGAGTATCGGCTTTGAATGTCTTAACTAGTTAGTTGGAAAATGTTGAAACATTAAAGTTTCAATGAGATATGTTTTGTTGAGGATGAAATATAAAGTAGAAAAATGGCTATCTAACTAAAGACTACTTTCTACTATGATCCAAGCCAAGTCTGTTATGTTGAGATTCATAAATATTAACATAACAAAGTTGTAGGTAGAAAATTGGTGTTTGATTGTAATGGTGAGCATTTAGGATTTGGATGTATGTAGCATTGACAAGGCTAATCAAATTATGTTATTGATGGATGAAAGACCCATAGCACTTGTAGTATAAGCCAATAACATAATACAATCTAGTGAAGTTAAAATATTTGAGCGTAAGGAACAGGATTTGAATTTTGGGTGGTCACGGTATCTATAATGCTGGTGAGTTTGTTGGATGTTGCATACTGCAAATCAGGGTGAGATTGTCATAAAAAATAGAAAAACTTGCATTTGATATGGCTAGGTTAGTGTAATAAAAGGATGAAAAAGAAAGCAATGCATAATGGAAAGAATAAAATGCATTGTTTAAAATGAAGTCAAATATTGAAGAATCATTGTCAATTTTTTTTGTATCATGAAGTTTAAAACCTGAAAGATTTGAAGTGACAAAATCTATATTTTGGTGGAATGAGAAGTTCAAGTGCAATAATCTACATAAGATGTAGCTATAGGCTATTTGCATCTACAATCAAACAGTTTTGTTTTTGTTTCCTATCCTGAACTAAATTGAATATGTTTTCCGCAAATTCACAAGATGGAACGGGAAATGAGACAACAAGCAAAACGCTAGAGCAGTGTGTATGTGCATTGTTGGATTGAAAAATGGCATAGATTTTACACCTAAATGTTGTTGAATACAAACAAATCTATGCCCATTATTCAATTGACATATGACATGAATTTTATACGTGTATTGTATTGAATACAATTGGAGTGGAATAGTGTGGCAGTAAAAAACTGTGTCAAGGATTGAAACATAAATATGTATTCGGAATGACGTAGTGGCAATAGGACCATGGGACATGAAAACAACTATTAGAATACAAAGCCACAAAGCATTGGTTGAAAAGAAAACAAATTTCGTGCAATGTCAAGGTTATGTGGAATGCATTGTGCCAAAGCTATTGTCAAAAAACATTATTTGGCACCACCTGGAAAACTCATTTGTTGTTGCATATTTCTCTACATTGATTGCAGGATTGGCTCCACAGGCATAGAAATCTTGGTTGTTAAGATATAGTAGTTTGTAATACAGTTACATGCATACAAATATAATAGCCCTTGCATCAACACTGAAATCAACAACAGTTAACTTGTTGTCAGGCACAAAGAAACTAGAAACAAAAAATACAACAATGTTGGAATATATCAAGAATGTGAATCAGGACATGGACCAACAATGTGAAAAAAAACAAAAGTATCAACATCAGCAAAGGGAAGGCATATTGTGTCTTAGAATAGAAGCTATTATCCATGTTCTGCATTATTGCATATTATATTTGTATTGGTTAGTACAAATCTGTTGTGTGGCTAGAGTTCTAGACTTGAACTTAGTAACTAGTTAATCCATAGTTTTGGAAACATCAAAGTTTCAATCAAACAAATGTCTAACATGTTGATAAGGGGAGGTTTCATTGCCCCTAGTTACATCGAGTAGAATAGTGCTACAGATTCAATTATGAACTCTATGCAATATGGGTAGTGTTGATTGCTAATATTAACTACACAATGTGATTATGACTGTTTTGAATACATTGTGAAAGCTTGTTTATGGCAGTGGTTAATGTACTTGTTTGTTGCTAAGCAACTTGTGTTGTTGGAAAGCGACACAGGCATGGCATTTGCAAAAAAGGTCTGTTGGAGAAATGTACTTACGAGTTGAATGCGCATCTAGTTCACGTCGGCTCTTTCAGTCACCCCGGCAGACGTTTTGTCAGTCCGCTGTATCGCAGAGATGTCAGACAGTCTGTCAATTTGTCAGAAGGCATCGTGCACACTTCCTAGTATTTAATCAGCCGCGTTTGTATTCCGCAAGTTGAATTTCTTAGGTAGAAATTAATTACAGTCTTTAATGGAGTTCAATAGCTTCCAGGCGAAGCGATCCCAAGTTTTTTGTATAAATATAAATCACTCTCATTAGATTAAGTAGAGATGAAAGAGATGTAGAAGTGAAAGAAGAAGAAGAAGTTCATCGTGAAATGTATGAGGAGCCCAAGCTCTGTAAAATGGTGAAAGATTGAAGTATTTACCATCTCTCTGTATTGCGGCAATGTTACTTGTTTTACTGCGGTAATATATAAGTCAATAGTTATTTTGTGTTCATTCTCAAGAATGGTTGTCATTACATGTCGCACATCTTCTTCATATTCATCTGCGTAAATGTTGTTTACATTTACTGTCAGTAAAAGAAATCAAGAATCCCAAGTATTTCACGGTGGTGAAAGTCTTTAGTTTAACCTGGAGTAACTTCGGCATAACCTTCATTCTTCCGTTCTTATGTTTTAGCAAGAAATATTTTATTAAAATATTTGCTTAAGAATAGGTTTGTCGATGTCAACAAGTCCGCCGCAAAGTTACGAAGTTACGCGGAGTAAAAATAACTTCAGGTTTATAATTTCCGCATTGTATTGCCTATCGCAAGGTTATGCATATCACATATAGCATATCGCATAAGGTTAAGCATATCGCATAATGTGCAAAGTCAATTTACTGCGAAAGTAAATTTGGTGCGATATCAAATGTTGCGGCAAAGTAAAATTCCGCAAAGTTAATCCACGCGAAGTAAATGCTCGCGGAAGTGAAAGTCATTCGCGAAGTCAAAATTGGAGTTTCCGTCAAAGTCCGCAGCGAAAGAAAAGATTTGTTTATTGCGCAGTTAATTTTAAATTGACTGTGCGGTGTTGCGGTGCCCTTTTCCCTTCAAGGTCAACAACAGAATACAATCCAACAAAGTTAAAAGTATTTGATTGTAGAACACAATATTTGAATTTTGCACAATGACAATATGCATAGTCCTGATTAGCTTGTTGGCAGTTGTATAATGCAGATTAGAATGAGACATTGATTAAAAATAAGAGGGCTCAGTTTCATATAGGCAGACTAACTTGGAAAAAACATGAAAAAGAAAACAATGCAAGGTGAATGAACAAGATTAAAGCCTGAATCTAGAGAGTTTGGAAAAGTGAATAAACAATGGCAAGTTTGGTGGCATTGAGTTTGACAAAGTGCCCATTTTAGTTTTTTTTTTGTTTTTTCTAGTTTAAGAAATATGTCCAGAAGTAAAGTGTTTTCAGTTCAAAGTTGTGGATTTAGTTGGTGTTGATGTATATGTAACTTCGGAATGTATTTCATATATATTTATTGTACCCTTATAAGAGATGTGTTATTCCTTTATAAGGAAGTGTTGTCATGTGGATTGACAAGTGTCGCAAGTGTGTGTACTTGCCGATGGGTTATTAGACCACCATGTGTGGGGTCGGCCCTAAAATATATATTATATTGTGGATGTATCTAGATAGACAAGTCGGCCCCATAGTGTAACTGGGCAAACAGGTTAAGTATAAATAGAGATCGGGAGATCTCCATTTGAATCATTCGGAAAGACACACTTCTCTCACTCAGAAAGTGGCGCACTAGTGAGGAGGAGGATCATCTGCTCCAGGAGACTATCTCAAGTGTATTTTGGTTGTACTTTGGTTGAGCCATTGCTCTCTCTATCTCCGAGGAAGTTGTGGGGTTTTTCACCTTAGGGTTTTCCCCACGGAAACTCTGTGTGTCTTGTCTCTCATGCTTTTGATTCTTGTGATGCTTGTCATGCTTATTGTGATTGTTATGCATTGATATATTGTATATGTTATTCTCTCAGTAAAGATCCAAGAGTATTGTGAATTAATGATCAAAATTTAACATGGTATCAAAGCTAACCTGAGAAGAAGACATTTTGCAGTGATAGAAACTTGAGTTTCTTGTTTATTGGGTTTCTCTCCACAGATTTTGGAAAAGCAGTATAGTAGATTAACTCTACTCATCAAGGAGAATCTATCTGTCCAATCATAATTCAATTCTGAGCATTTTCAAATTTGGCCCTAAAAATTAGGGTTTCCACAAAAATAGGAATTTCTGAAATCTGAAGATATAGCTGGAAGCTCCTTGCAAAAATCGAAGTTTAGAGCTTTGGATTGAGATTTTTGGCTGGGTAGATCTTCAGGAAACTCAAACCCTAATTCAGGGCTCTCCTTAGTGAACCCAAGAGGACAAATAGGCAAATCTGAAGGGTAAAGCTTTGCTGATCTCAATTTCTGAATACACTAGACTGATCAGCTCATCAAGGCGCATCTTTCTATCCTTTCAGAAAGTTGAAATTCACATTTTGATTTTTTAGGGTTTTTCCGACAAACCCTAATCCAGGATCAGATCCAGTTTTCAACATTTCAAGTGGTAAGACCTAAATCTTTTCTATTTCCATTTGAAGTACTCTTTAAGATGTCTCACCACACCAAGCTTGAGGATAAGCTTGAAGGGGCTAATAACTTCCGAGCTTGGAAGTATAGGATTGGGTTAATCCTGGAAGAGAATGAGTTGGACTCATATATAAAAGAAGACATCCCTATCCCAGAGGATGAAGAGGCTAAGGTATTTCATAGGAAGAACTTGGTCAAGGCAAAGAGAATCATTGTTGATTCTATCAAAGACCATCTCATACCCCATGTGTCTTCTCTAAAGACACCCAAGGCTATGTTTGACTCTTTGACCAAGCTATTTGAAGGAAAGAACATAAATCAAAAGATGACCCTGCGGAATCAATTGAAAGGGGTCAAGATGTCGAATGGTGAAACCATTCAATCCTCTTTCTCCAAGGTCTCTCAGATCAAGGAACAACTTGAAGTTGTATATGAAATGGTAGAGAATGGTGAAATTGTTATGACTACTTTGAATGGCCTACCTAGGTCATGGGACTCTTTTATCCAGGGGATCTGTGCCAGAAAGAAGTTAATGTCCTTCAGCAGATTATGGGAGGAATGTTCTCAAGAAGAAGCAAGGCTTGTGGCAAGAGAAGAGAAGATGGGAAATGAAGATCAAGCTCTCACAGCTCACACTAAGAAGGGCAAGTTCAAGAGGGAGCCATCCCATCACAAGAAGAAATCTTCTCGTCATTTTCACAAAGACAAGAAAGATCTAAGGTGTTTCACTTGTAATGAGAAGGGTCACTTTGCTTCAGAATGTCCCAAGAACAAAAGGGACAACCACAACAACAACAACTCCAGCAAGAAGAAGAAGGGTAACAAAAGAAGATACCATGCTCATGCTGCCGAATATGATGAATCTCCAAAGAAGAAGGCTAGGGCAGAAAGTGATGATAGTAATGATGACTCATCAAGTGAAGAAGAGTATGTTCTTATCTCTGCTCTCACAAGTACTATCTCCCATGGTTGTAATGATTGGTTGATTGATAGTGGGGCTTCCAAACACATGACTGGGTTTAAGGAATCTTTTGTGAATCTATTTGAACATGAAACACCCCATAAGGTGAAACTTGGGGATGATTATCAATATTCCATCAAAGGAAGTGGTGAAGCCTCCTACAACCTAGATTCTGGAAAATCTTTGAAGATGAAAGAAGTCCTTTATGTACTTGGGCTCAAGAAGAACTTACTCTCCATCTCTACATTGGATGCAAAAGGAATGAGGATTGCATTTGTGGATGGCCAAGTCCTAATGTGGCCAAAGGGAAAGACCATAGACGATGCAATAGTAATTGGAGAGCAAGAGGGAGGTTTGTATAAATTGAAAGGACAACCTGAACATGCCATGGTGACATAAAGACAAAGATTCATCCATATTCATGGATCACATAGAGGTATGTATAATTTGTTTTTGCAAAAGTTAACTAATGAATTATGCAGGTCATTGAAGAAAACAAGAACACATTGCTAGACATAACTAGCAAATATGGTGACCAGGTATGTGTTTCTTATATCATAGGATCTTTTATATAAGTATGCATGACATGATTGATGATGTTTATTCATGAAGTCATAGGTTTGAATAATCATGGGTATATGCATATTACGTGTCTTACCTTATTTAATGTTATGACTAACCAGAAGAGTCATAGGTTTGAGTAATCACAGGTTTAGACATGTTGTGACTAACCATAAGAGTCCTATATAAACCTTGAATGCTAATGCTTATTATTTCTGTTTGAAATGTTCATGACTATACATGCTTGAGATTATTGTGTTCTGATAATATTAAGATTATACTAATGAATGTTTGATTATGTATGAGACCTCGAGGATAACACAATGATGATACTAACAAGCATGCATAGGGATCGAGAATGAATATAAGTTCAAGAACAAGTAATCCAGGAAGCAAAGATCAAGAGGGAGTACACTCCAGTGGCTTCTACAAGGATGTAGATATTCAGAGGGAGCTGACCATCTCTCTACATTCCACAATAGAAAGGTGTAGAAGAAGCTACTTCAGATTAGGACTCCAGCAGCCCCTTCAAGGAAGCAAAGACTCAAAGGGAGTCCACCCAACAAACAAACAAGATAAGTATTTTAATTATCATTTCTTGCATATTTGTTTGTTTAAATACAATTGTTCAATGATGTATATGCTCATGTTCCTAGACTTAGGATATGTATTGTGCATATTAGAATGATTGCATTAATGAACAATATACTACTAATATGCATGTGTTGGGTAAGTGGCCTATGGAACTGTACAACATTCCATTGCTACTTATCTAGAATGAAACCTCTTTGCTGACATGTTGAGAGTAGTGCAAACTCTTAACAATGTTATGGTAGAGACTGGAAGGCATATAGAAAGTTATGGAACATGGATAAATGTTGTATTGAAGCATTGGCTTAAACAATTGCATGACTGTATGACATATTTCTTTATGTGAAAGAATTTGTTCTAAAAATTATGAGATGTTTCTAATCATGCAATTTAACTTATTTTGTAGGAAAGACCGTATACCTTCACATACAAAAGAAGGATTACAACATTTGTTCAAGCAACAAAATTATCTATTGAAGATATTGAAGTTCCCAGGATATGGGAAGAATGCCATGATTCGTAGATCATGAAGAATGATGTTTGGGATGCGGTCCCAAGAGCTGAAGGGAAGTCTGTTGTGACTTCCAAATGGAACTATCAGATCAAGCATGCTGCAGATGGCAGCATAGAGAAATATAAAAGTGATGAAATAGAAGATACACCAGATGGATTTCAAGACAGCCTTCTTGAATGGTGTAGTCATATATGTGTGCAGAACTTGGTAGGATAGACAGCTTTCTATCCAGTTTGGGCTTTACCAAGAGTGAAGTGGATTCCAACCTTTACTACAAGGTTGAGGAAGGGAATCCTGTGATTCTACTCCTGTATGTGGATGACCTGTTTGTAACAGGAGATGACAGATTGATTGCCGACACACTGCGGAAGCTTGCTGCTGAGTTCGAGTTGAAGAACTTGGGGATGATGCACTATTTGTTGTTGGCATAGAGGTGTGGCAGAGTGATGGAATCTTCCTTGGACAAGGGAAGTATGCAGTAGAGATCCTGAAGAGGTTCGGGATGATGGACTGCAAGGCTATGGCCACACCTATGGCATCGAACTTGAAGCTTCTGTGTGATGCTTCATCTGAGACGGTTGATATCACTATGTATCATCAGATGATTGGGTCCCTGATGTACCTGACGAACACGAGACGAGATATTTGCTTTGCGGTGAACAAATTGAGCCAGTTCCTAATGGATCCGAGGAGTGTTCACCTGGTTGCTGTAAAGCATGTTCTGAGGTACCTAAGGGTATAGTGGATTATGGGCTCAAGTATGAAGTGAATCAAAAGTTTAACCTACAGGGTTATGTTGATTCAGATTGGGCTGGCAGTGCTGCAGATAGGAAGAGCACATCTGGATGCTGCTTCAGTATGGGATCAGGTGTGATCTCTTGGTTTAGGAGGAAGCAGTCCTGCATAACACTGAGTACAACTGAAGTAGAGTATGTTACAGCCTGTTCATTTAGTTGTGAGGCAGTATGGCTACGGAAGCTACTGTCTGAGTTATTTGATCTCCCGTTGGATGCTACTGGTATCTTCTGCGATAACCAGAGTTGTGTGAAGCTGTCCGAGAACCCAGTGTTTCATGACAGGTCGAAACACATAGAGATCAAATATCACTATATCAGGGATATGGTGCAGAGAGGAGCTGTGAAGCTCCTGTATGTTGCGACGGACGAGCAGATTGCAAATGTGCTGATGAAGCCACTAGCCAGGGTGAAGTTCGAGTACTTCAGGGAGAGGCTGGGTGTTCTTCAGATCGAGGACACTTCGAGGAAGAAGTGATGGACACATTTGCTGAAGCCATTCCAAGCATGCTGGAAGGAGGATCCTTCACATGGTTGTGGATGTAAGCGATGGATGATGAGCATCAGGATGATGTTCTGGTTTCTGCTTTGTATGATTAGTTGGATCATTTATATATGTATGTACGCATCATGTTGGATGTTGGATATGATCAGTTGGATCATTTATATGTATATGTATGTACGCATCATATTGGATGCTGGATATGATCAGTTGGATCATTTATATGTATATCGCATCATGTTGGATGTTGGATATGATCAGTTGGATCATTTGTATGTATTTTGTATATGCATCATGTTGGATGCTTGGACCATGTATCTGTATATGTATCAGGTGGATACATTGTATGATCAGGTAGATCATGTATGTTGATATGTATCATGTAGATCATGTATGTTGATGGATACATTGTGTGGATCATGTATCTATGTATCAGGTGGATACACTGTGTATGGTGATATGTATCAGGTAGATACTTGGTATGCATCAAGTAGATGCATTGTATGATCAGGTTGATCATGATGATGAGATTCAGGATGTTGCTCCAGATGATATGTACCAGGATCGTACAGTGATGATGATCAGTATGATCATGGGCATCAGGATGATGATCCATTGGATCATGAGTATCAGGTTGATACTTGGAGGTTAGAGATGATATGTGGCAGGTTGTGCGAATAACATGTAATCAGTCCTGGGAGATCTTGCCGGTTGTGCTGCGGCACATAAATGTTCCTGGGGTACTCTTTCCGGTATTGCTATGTAGTATGTAATTAGTCCTTAGATATCCGATAGGTTGAGCTGTGTGCTTGTAATCAGTCCTGGGATGAGGTATTACTATGGAGACATGTAATCAGTCCTGGAGATCCGAGAGGTTGAGCCGTGTGCTCGTAATTAGTCCTGGGATGCTCTTTAGAGATCTTGTCGGTCGTACCGTGGCACATAAATGTTCCTGGGATGCTCTTTAAAGGTTTCGTCTATCCACATGTAATCAGTCTTGGAGATCCAAGAGGTTGAGCTGTATGCTTGTAATAAGTCCTCGGATGCTCTTTAGAGATCTTGTCGGTCGTGCTGCGGCACATAAATGTTCCTGGGATGCTCTTTAAAGGTATTGTGGAGGAGATGCATGTAATCAGTCTCGGGAGATCTTGTCGGTCGTGCTTAGGCACATAAATGTTCCTGGGATACTCTTTTCGGTATTGCATCCGCACATAAAATTCGTCCTAAGAGGCCACCTCTATTAGACCGTTTGCACAGATGATGAAGACCTGCAGATGGTGGGCCTACATCCAGTATGAAAAAGGACTGGCTCCGTAGAACTTCCTATGACGAGTAGAGTCAGAGATTGGTTGAGATAGCAGCAGCAGTGACGATGATGATGACGATGCATCGATGACAATGATTCCGAGAAGAAGACTTGTCTAGCAGAACTGTGTCGAGAAATACCTTCCTAGTTAAGAGGGAGTGTTGATGTATTTGTAACTTCAGAATGTATTTCATCTATGTATTTCATATATATTTATTGTACCCTTATAAGAGATGTGCTATTCCTCTATAAGGAAGTGTCGTCATGTGGATTGACAAGTGTCGCAAGTGTGTGTACTTGCCGATGGGTTATTAGACCACCATGTGTGGGGTCGGCCCTAAAATATATATTATATTGTAGATGTATCTAGATAGACAAGTCGGCCCCATAGTGTAACCGGGAAAACAGGTTAAGTATAAATAGATATCGGGAGATCTCTATTTGAATCATTCGGAAAGACACACTTCTCTCACTCAGAAAGTGGCGCACTAGTGAGGAGGAGGATCATCTGCTCTAGGAGACTATCTCAAGTGTATTTTGCTTGTACTTTGGTTGAGCCATTGCTCTCTCTATCTCTGAGGAAGTTGTGGGGTTTTTCACCTTAGGGTTTTCCCCACGAAAACTCTGTGTGTCTTGTCTCTCATGCTTTTGATTCTTGTGATGCTTGTCATGCTTATTGTGATTGTTATGAATTGATATACTATATATGTTATTCTCTCAGTAAAGATCCAAGAGTATTGTGAATTAATGCTCAAAATTTAACAGTTGGATGTATGTAAAAATAGCAAAAATTGAGTTCCATGATGTTTACTTTTTTCCATTTAATGACAAACTATTGTTATTGGAGTAAAAAACTAATGCCCATGGATCTCATGTAAGAGACAATGTTGTGTTTTTTTCCCTCTAAAGACATGTTCATAAGCATAATGTTTCAAGTTTAAAGTTCTTGAACTGGTTGATTTTCATGCTAACAAATTCAACTAGAAATTCAGGCGATTGTTTAGAATATGGATTTATGTCCAAAGTAAGACAACAAAGAGGGTTTCAAGACAACCTTCATTTTCTACCTTAGTGCTCAAAATATTCTAATATTGATGATTATGTTATCCATTGCTAATGTAAAAATTCCTTGTTGTCGGAATCTTCGTAGGTTAAAGACCATTGAAGAAACGCTTTTTGAATAAGTTTCGTATGAAATAGCTACTACTTCCGGGCAACAATCTTTTAGCTGATGGTTGCGTAGAATGCGTTCTATCAACCAATCATTTGTTTCTAAGTTGCATTCTATGCTATGTTCATAGTTGATTGTTGTTTCACACTTGCAATTTGTACACAAGACAGAATTATCAACCATTGATTGCTTGCATTTGGAACAGATCCGTTGGAAAGGTGGTGCAAATGCATTTTTTTGGTCTAAGCATGGGTTGTATCTATGAAAGTGCGAGGAGACAAAAACATGCGAAATACAATATATTAGTACTATTGCAAAAGAGAAAAACATAGTAAAAGTGTTTATGTGTTGAATAGTTGTTAGAAGGCCTTGTGAACTTGTGCATTTTTTATAATTGAGAAAATTAACAATATTAGTGTAAGTGGAAAAAAACATAACTGTAAAAAATGTGAAGAAGATTCTAGATATGATGAGCAGAGCATTGCTTTTGTATGGAAATAGTAGTTATCTTTCTTATTTATTTTTTTGTTGAATAAAACATTTGACATTTGGAATGAGTGTTTAAACATGGAATTGGTTTGAACATATTACGAATAATTAGTTGAAACTTTATGATGGCAAGCAATTTATCTATCAATCCACAACCATCAATATTGGCAATGCACTCCGACTAATTCCTTCATATTTATGTGAAGGCAATTGCAAAGCCTATCATCATCAATTGCATTTGGCAGTGGAAAAGAACATTATTGTCAATATACTTGAGCTTTTGATTCAATGATTGGCAACAGATTTTGGATTGCATAGTTATCATTGGGTGGATCAATGAATGTTGATGCAGAAGGTTGCAACAAATGGCTTCTTTTTGTGTCATGTCTAATAATGTTCTTAAAGAGATAAAGTGGTGCATTGTTAGATGTCGGTTGTTCTTGCATTTGCAAAAAAAATATCTTTATATGGCTCATTGAGTTGTAGTTGAAGCGCAAGAAAAGCAAAAAAAACAAACTTTGTGGCAATTAGAAATAGTTGAATCTAATTGCAATGTTCAAGTTAACAAAGCAAAGTTGTTGAAATTGAAAGGCAATATGCCAAAAAAATATAGTTATGTAGGTAAAAACACTATGTATAGTTGCATGATTGTGCATCCCTTCAAAGAGGCCTAGTTAGGGCAAATAACACACATAATGAAATTATCCCAAGAGTTCATGAAGATTATTTTGAAAGTTTGAAGCATTTTTTGGAAGTTTTACTATTGTTCATACTATTGCTAAGGTGAGGCTAGAGTTGTTTGCTTAACACATGCACTTGGAGGTACCTATACTTTTAGTTTGATGTCTCTTTGTCAATTTGTGTGAAAGTGATGCTTGTTAGGGTTGAATGGAAGTCATTGTTGCTTCATTTTGTCTTGATTTGCATTTCATTTTTGTCATTGGTCACCATAGCATTCAAGCTTGAGCTTTAGGTCTTCAAGTTTTGCTAGGCTAGGTCTCCTCAATGAATCCTAGAGATTGTTGAGGTTAGCCCTAGTTGCCAAGCTTGCCAAATACCATCTTAAGGAGGGTAACTCCTCTCATTGATGCCCTAGTGTTTGGTGACTAGCTCTCTCTTGAAACCCTAGGTTCTTCTACATTGTTTAACCTAAATTTTACTTGCATTCTCATGTGTAAATTTGCATTTTCATGGTAGAATTAGGTCTGCAATTTTATGACAAAAATCCAAAAAATTAAAAATTTATTTTTTTTGCAATTTTTGGCCTCCCTAAAATTTCGGCCCTTCCTCCTATAATTTTGGCCTGCCCTATTTGTCCCTAAAAACCCTAGGGAAAAATTTCAAGAGCCCTAAAAATCCCAAAATTATAAAAAAAACCCTAATTTCTGACTTTTGTCTATTTGTACATATTGTGTTAGATTAGTTTAAATTTTATGTTAGATTAGCCCTATGTTATTATTTTATGAGTTAGTTGTTATTTTAATGTTAAAAAATCCTACAATTATGAGTTAGTTGTATTTTAAAATTATTATAAAAACCTAAACTAAACCCTTTTTTGCTGCAAAAACCCTTCCCTGCCCTTCCTACTCCTTCCTAGCCCTAGCCTACCTCAACACGGGTATGCATTTTTGCAGACCCTGTGTGTTTTACCATATCTCTGCCCTCACCTGTAACACCACACAGAAATCAGAAAGCTAGAGGTGAGTTAGTAAATTTCATCTTGCTTATAGTAAAATCTGATCTCCCTTTTTCATGGTATTTGGCAAATTAAACACTTCATTATTAACTTTTAGAAGGACTGATTTTGGCACTATTTCTGTGGTTGAATCACTGTTGCAATTTCTTACATACAGATCTAAAAATTATAATTGCAAAATTGTAACACAATTTGATCTTCTGAGTGTTTTTGGGTGACCTAAGTGATGATGATGTTATCTAATTAATGATGGTTGAACTTTGAATACAATAAATGATCTTTGCATTGTTGATAACCGTTAACTATGTGAGGTTCTCTCAGAAAGTCTATTGCTGAAACTGGAAGTTACATGCTTTACATTGATTATCTATTTGGTGATGGTAGTATTTGATGAATGCTCAAAGGGATAGCATGACCTAACCATTTAGATTATTTATTCTTGTTTATTTAAATAGTTTGGTAATTAGTTGCATTCACCACTGATTCTCTATTTCAAACTAATTAGGCCTTTTTACACCTTGCATGTGACTTATCTTTGCATGTTCACTTAATATATATGATTGATCAATAAAACTGAGGTCCCATTATTAAATACTGTCTCCTTTTCTGTTGCTATAAAATTGTTAAACACAAATCTGGGAACTTCATTTGATTGACACTTACTTACATGATAACTATCGGTAAACAATCTTTCATATTTCACTAGTTGATGGTTATAATTTCTTTAAGTGTTATGAATTGTCTTATATCATATTATTGAATGACATTGACAATTGTCACTCAATGCGTATTTGGTTATTGGTGTAGTATATTGGAAATATAGTCTTTTGATCCAATATTGATTATCATAGTGCATGTGTACACGTTCTTACCTTTCATTGAATGAACTAAGCATTATTGGCTAAAGCGCAATACATTTGACTCCATTAAGCACTGGTCTAACTACAGGATTGCATAAAGAATATATTTTGTGGTTTTCTTAGTGTCGTACAGTATTCCATAAGGATACTTCTCCTTGGAGGTTTCGACTTCCAAAGAAGTTAGGACAGTGACCGAGGTGACATTGGGTCACTATTCTTAGTTTTGCTTACTGGGAATTAGCCCTACTAATTTGCCCGGTAACACAGTGCATTGTTAGATGCCAGTTGTTCTTGTATTTGCAAAAAAAGATCTTTATATGGCTCATTGAGTTTTAGTTGAAGCGTAAGAAAAGCAACAAAAAAAACTTTGTGGCAATCAGAAATAGTTGAATCTAATTGCAATGTTCAAGTTAACAAAGCAAAGTTGTTGAAATTGAAAGGCAATATGCCAAAAAAATATAGTTATGTAGGTAAACACACTATGTATAGTTGCATGATTGTTTGTTGTTTCACCATCCTTGATATATAGATCATATTGCTTATTGTTTTGGTAGCATGCAACAACAATTGCTCTGACAGAACCAATTGGAAATCCTTCATTCATTGACAAGAGCTCATTGAAGCTCATGTACAGAGGCAACTTGCACATTTGACAAACTTGTTCAATTGTTTCGATTTTAGTATTTGTTAATATGAAAATGGTATTTTTTGAATCTGCCCGGTCATATTGGCCTTTCTTTTTCAGTGCAAACCCAATGATTCTAATGTTTTTTCCAGGCAAGAAAAAATTGTTGAATCATTTGATTAGATTGTCATTTATGTCAACAATAATTGTCCTTTGGCCTTCTTTGTTTACTAAATCTGCGTGCATTATCTGTGTCTTCATAGGAGAACCCTTGGATTTTGGTTTGTGCGAGTCCATATATTACCAAAGCATCTCCTTCAAAGACATTGCTATATGTTCCTGAGCACAATTGAATGATAGTCGATGGTTGCACTGGAGTTTGCTTCAATTTGGAGTTAGTGTGGCAAAAAACAAGGAAAAAATTAGCAAAAGAGGTGGTTGAGTTTTAACAACAGTTGAAATCTTTAAAGTATTTTGCATACAGTATTTCATTCTTTTGTTAATTTTTGCAATATTGGAACGAGGGAAGGAGATTTTTTGATGAGTTATGTTGTTAAAAATAAATAAAAAAACTGAAAGCGTTATTTACCTTTTTTTACTATCAGTGCCTGATGTTGTTTCTATTGTGCAACAGGTTGCAACAAATTCTTTATGTGCAATTATACTTTGCATATTTGGAAACAATTTTCTGCGAATTGCATTTATGCCAAATGTCAGGCTACAAAGGTAGAGATGATATCTAACATTTTGAAGACAAAGAAAACAACTTTGTTTCTATGGGAAAAATGCACATGAAAAGAAGAATTTGCAATTGCAATTTCTAGTTCATGACACAAGCGAAAGGACATTATTGCAAATGATGTAGCATGAGTTTTGTCGATTGTAGGAATATATTTAGAGTTTGGTGATGTAAACATATGTATTTCACTATAACATAAAGCATGCATATTCAAAAACATTTGCATTAAACCATTTGTTGGATCAAAGATATTTTGAGATGATGTTAGTAAATAAAATCAATGAAAAAATCCATTTGCCTCAACAGGAAGGTTTGTAATAGCAATGTACTCTTTATATCTAATTTATAAAAACAAGATTGCAAATGACATAGCATGGCTTTGGTCTATTTCGACAATGAAACTAGAATATGATAATCTAAACATTCATAGTTTACAATTGCAACAAACATAAATTTTACAATCAGTGCATGAGAGCATTTGTTGGATCAAAGAATATGCTATGTTTTTTGTCATCGTTGAATCCTTTAGTGTTGAATGAGAAAACATCAAATAAATATGAAAAGATCTTGTCATGATGCATTTGAAACATTAAGAAAAGTGCTTAAAAAATAGCTTGCTGGTATAGCATCTCAGAAATATTTTGCTGATACAATGTTCTTGTTGTAGGTACAACAGATCCCATGTTTTCATTAAACACGGGAGCCCCATTGTTTTTAATATGCATAGGTAATGTTTAATTTCATTGTTTACTTTGGGGTTTTTCATCATACTAATCATGCTTTTATGTCTTTTTCATGATTTGATTTAGTTGATAATTTTTCCTTCAAAAATTCATTCATTTTTGTGTGTTTTTTGTGAGTTGCGGAAAGCATTGATTTTCCCAAAAGTTAGCTCTTTCCGCCACCCGCAATCTGCAATGTGGATTGCGGAAGCTTGGTTTTGGATTTGAAACTTTTCGCAATGTGGATTGCGGATGTGGGAATAATTTCAATAAATTTGGTTTTTCTCTCCCGCAACCCGCAATTGCGGATGCGGGAAGAGTTTCAAAAATAAATTTGCACTTCGCGTCTTCGCAACCCGCAACCTGCAATTGTGAATTGCGGAAAGTGTTTGAAGAATAAATTTGCGTTTTGTTTTTCCGCAACCCACAAATGTGGAATGTGGATTGTGGAAAGATCATTATTTTAAATTTTGTTGTTTGCTTTTCCGCAACCCGCAATTGTGAATTGCAGAAACTTTTGGTTTGTTTATTTTTAGAGTTGCGCTTCCGCAACCCACAACCCACATTGCGAATTGTGGATTGTGGAAAGAATGTACATATTTGCAAAAATAACTTCCGCAAATCTCTTTCCGTATCCCGCATATTGGATCTTACCCGTTGATTTTGTGTAATCTTATGGTCCAGATTTCATCCAACGAAATTGTTAAATATGTCAAATTTTCTATTTTTGTTCACCATTTTTCAATTTCGAAAATTTACCTGCTGTAAGGATTTTTACCACGAGCTTTTACCAGAGGTTGTTTTCTACCATTTTCAGTCAGAACAGGTTGATAGCAGATGCGAGCAGGTCAAAGAGCAGATTCAACAGCTCGAGCACATAGGGATCTCAGAGGTTGACAAGTTCATCAAGCAACCTGCCAACGGCAAGATCCATATTTTCGTGCGGACTTGGCATAAGTTAGAAAAGAATGAGATGGAGTCCTTTACGTGTGATGCCCAGTTGGGACTCGAGTCAGCCAATTATCCAGATATTGATGAGTTGTTAGGAGTTTGGACCAAGTCGTAAGGTGCCCTTGGTTATTCTTAGATTAGTTTGATTTTGTAATCCCTGTTTTATGGGAAGTCTATCATTTGTATCTATTTTGTAATTATTATTTAAAGGGTAGATATCTCATGGGGTCAGGGGGGGGAAATAAACAAAAGAAGACTGAAGATACCCTTATTAATGAAGAGATTCTAATTTTTTGCAGCCTTGAAGTAATACAGTTAGTTTTTCTCTTGATTCCTCTTTTGTTAATTTATCAAATTTGTTTGATGAATGTTGATTTTCGCTTCAATCTATGAATGAACACTGTTTTGATTTTTCAATTATTAATACATTGATCTGCAGTTCAGATTCTCTTAACTTATGATCTGTGTCCTTTATGATTTAAGTGAATTTATTTATTTAAATTATTTATCTATTTCTGCAAATGATTAACAGACATTATTAAATTAATGCTCATTTTTCAATCAACATTTCATAACAGGATAATCCTGCATGTGCTTCAACCCTTAAGTTACAACCATTTAATTTTTATTTTATGACCGTGTCTTAAGATAATAAGTAAGGATCCAATTCACATTTCTGTCAACTGGTGAAAACACTTATTAAGTATCAGATCAGGTTATCCTGCACCTTAAAACACATCCTTTTAAATTAGATCTGACTTAGTTTAGGTTTCCTTTAAAAGCAAACTCACTTCTAGAGATAGAACACTTTGATCTTCCCTCACAGGAAGTCAGATCCTTTTAGGATCAACCCAAATAAGTTCCAGCGGAGGCCTAATATCCGTGGGAGTTAACTACACCAAACAATCTAGGGATAGAACTGCTCTTGCACAGAGCTTTTTGAAGCCTTTCAGATTCGGTTTTCACTCTCTGTTTCTAGCCTTGGACAACATTCCAGCAACCTACATACCCGGGGCTTCAACAAATGGTGCTAGAAGGAGGGCTTGAAGCAAGATGCCTAAACAAAATACCAATAGACCTCCTCCAACAAGATCACCAGTTGTTACTCATAGCCAAACGAAGGCATCAACATCTGCAGAACAACCAGTGCAATATCCAACAGTGATTCCTGCTACCCGAGTTATTGAGCAGGAAACTAGAAGGGCCAAAATTGTTTTTATATCACCCACTAGGGGATCCCTTGTTGACTCAAAACCAGTCGACAGGGGTTACCATCGCTGTCAACACCAACCCACCGCGAACTCCTTGAGCACCGGCCCAGATAGGTTTTACCCTATCCAGCAACACCTGTGGAGCAAATGAGGTCTCACCCGAGGCGTTCAAGGGAGAGTGGACGAAACCATGTTTCCGCCGAATGAAGGAGGATGATTGCGGCAACACTTGCTTGACTTATCGCAACATTCAAGACAGATCTATGCATTCAAATTTAACATCATTCATATTCATAGCATTATTCAACATAATCATTCATCGCGACAAGTATAACATTAAAGTATTAATTGCAATAAGAAACCACAACATCATTCATGAATTGCGATATGGATTATCATAAAAGGTACACATGAAATTTCACCAAATAGTTTCGTCATGTCATATTACTTCAACAAAAACCTTGATACAACATCTCCGCAAAACTAGATCTCAGCAATATCTCTTGATCTCACATACAGACTCAAAGATGCGCACAATTGACATCCAAAGATTCGTACTAAGATAATCCAACACTTACAACTTATGTCTATGTATAGGCTTCCTCCTTTACAATGCTTGTCCACTTACTTACAACTTCCTAACTGGAATTTGGACAATTGACCCAAAATCTAACTGACGCAGTCTAAATGACCCAAAAACCCACATACTGCGGTACAAATGACTCAAACTTGCATCTCATATGGTCCAATGACCCAAAAACCCACATTCTGTGGTACAATCGACTCAAAAATACATAAAATAATCTAGCTTTCTTCCTTCCGCGACCTCTTCTGACGTGTCACATCATTAGCGATGCTGCGATTCTTCCTTACCAAACCACCTGCCAACAGGCCCCCAACACAATCTTGTGGCTCGCCCTCGAGCCACATCAGCAGGACATAGTGTACTCTGTGGTTTTGACTTTGAAATCCTCGTACTGCTGCTCGACTGTTGTCACCATCTCCTTTGCTGCCGTAGCCGCCTCCTAATTGTTGATGATGTCTTGGGGCGACGGGTGCTCGATCAGCTTCGCAGCCACTTGTTGGCAATGTCCTTGTACTGCCTGGAGAACTTCGCCAGCTTTTGTCATGAATTGACTGCCAACATCTTGGAACTCTTCCAGCTATGCAGTACGCTTCTTCTGTCGCTCGTCGGCCTTGGCAACACGCTGCTGTAGATCTTTAAAATCCACAGACTTGGCCACCTGCTCCATGGGTGGCATCATGCGCATCGTCGCTTTGAGTGTCTCCAACTGTCCCTCTGCTTCTTGCCGAACTTTCATTAATTGTTCAACCTGCTCATCCTGAATGATCTGACCCCAAAACTGCACAGTGTCGGCTGTGAGCTTCGTCGTTGTTGTTTCCAGCTCCGCCAGCTGTGTTGCTATCTCTTCAATAGCTCATTTGGGGTTGTCTACCTCTGCTTGCGGTGTACCGAGATTCACCTGAACTCGTAACTCTTGATTCTCATGCCACAACTAGACAATGGCAGCCCCTAGTTGCTATGCACATTGAAGCATATCCAACCCTTCAGTGGGCTCTGGCACATGTTGATAATCTTCCGCAATGGCTCGCTCTACCCGCACACTGTCATCCCACATATGGGCCTTCTCCACGATGAGGTGGTCCTGTCTTTCTTTAGTTCTTCAATCTCGTGAGCCTTCTCAGCTCGTTCCTTCTTGATGTCTTCCTTAAGCTCATCCATAGCCTGCTGCGCTGCAGCAGCCCTTCCTGTCAAATCTGCAATGGATGCTTGTGCAGCTGCCTCGCGCTCCTGCAACTTCATACACTTAAAACTGATCTCGTGCATTCTGTCAGCCATTTCTCGGGTGGCGACCGTTTGCATAGTTGTTAATCCTTGCGTCGACAACGCGTTAACATTGATGGACACCTTCTTCAACTGTTGCAGCAAGGCGCTCACAGCCTCATCTTTAGTCACAATCGCAGTCGGGGGAATCTCCACATTCCTGACCCGCGGCTCAGTGCTGATTGTGCTAACTTGTGGTGCCACTACTTCTTTTGGTGCCCTCTGCGAAACTGTGTCACACGAAGAGTCCATACGAGCAGTGAGCACATGGAATCCTTCATCTGTCACCGTTGTCATCTTCTGAGCTGCTGCGGTGGATGCATCAATGATTGCTTTTATGAGTCAGCCCAAGTACACTTCTATCGACAGGGGCAACACACTGATTATTGTAGGGTCCTGGTGCCCTTTCATTCTGTTTTCTTCCAAGGCCTAGTCACTGTCGTCATCTATCTATGTTTTGATGGATTCTTGATCAGAGTCATGATGACTGTGCTGGTCCTGTGCCGATATGCGATCATCTGGACCTTTCGTCGGTTCCCCAGCCTCAATCTCGGCCAACCCCATGGGTTCCTTCCATTCCACTGGCCAGTTGTTCACAATAACCTCCGACTCTATCGTCATTACCTTATATGATGTCAGCAACCATTGCCTATCTAGGTCACGGCGGGCTTGGACATAAATGGAATGTGGTCGAATTACAAACACCATGACCGGCTTAAAATGGGTTGCGGTTTCTTAAGACAAACAGGGTACCTTTGTCGCAGCTACACAGAGCATCTCCCAATATAGCCAGAACAGCAGTATACATTCCTTATTCCGCTCTGGTTCTTGGATGAACCATAGATTTTGATATCGTGAACTGCGACGCTCTTTCACGGCGTCAACCTCCATACCCTGGTACACGTCAGGCTCCTCCCAGGCCACGAATGCAATCAATAGTAGCAGCCAGCTATATGTGAACGAGCCCTTACCGGCTTGAACCATCGTGGCATCCTTCGCCAACTGATTCAGTATAAACAATGACCAGTTCATCTGCACCCCGGCCACACACTATTCAACACATGCCACAATTTCTGAATTACACTGATTGGGTCGACCACCCCATACCACTTTGCAGGAAAGTATCTTGGTGTTGGTGAGCACCACCTGATCATTGATGCTGCTAGTGTGGTAACCCCGACCATCCTTCTCCAAATCATAGCGCTTGACCAACTACGTGGACAACTTTATGTCATTTTCCTTTCCACAGAGATATTGCGATGGGTTGACCCCATCCTTGGGCAACCCGATAGTCTCTGCGATCAAATGCACTGTGACGGGAATTGCTTTGTCCAACCACAACGTACCAACGTGAAAGTAGGCCAGCAGCTGCTTCACGCATGCATTGACCTCCGTCAGTCATCCAAAATGGGGCATATTGATAAAGTCGAGCAGGCCTTCCTGTTTCAAACCCCGCGTCCAATCATGCGGAATCGGCGTACCGCTCAATTGTGACTCTGGCTCATAAGGGTCCGACGCGATCTCCTTGTACGCCACCATATCATGGTCATCATATTTTAGATGCATCAGTGCTGGGCCGATGTCAACAGAGCACTCCATCCCAGCAGGGAGCGCTGGCATCTTCAATGGGTACTTTTGATTCCTCTGCACCTTTCGAGAAGGCATCCCAGGCCGATTGGGGGGAACATACCCCGAGATATCAGTGGCCGAGAGTCCTTCCCATGCGGTGGAATCATCAACCCGGTGGCTGGATGGCCCCACTTCCCCTTGAGCTTCCCCCGCCACAGCAGTGGAGGACCGAAGCCGACGCTTGCTCTGCGGTGATTCAGACAGCTGACCTCCCTGACGCTTCTTGGCAATTACCGACGCTCCCACTGGCATGTTTGCAATTTTTTCCTCAAGATTAACGTCTCTTGCAGACTCGACTTCTTCTTCAATGGCAACCACGATGAAGGGAGACTCGACTTCACTGCTAATATCGACTATTTCCAACTCACGTGGCATACCTCACATGGCGTTCTCAACTGATGGTTTCACCGGCGTAATTGACAGACCCACTCAACGCTCAGCAATGGCGCTCCGCAAGTTCAACAACGAGGCTCTACAACATTTCACAAGCACTTAACAACTGAATTCTCAGTGCCTTCCGACCAACTTCGACCCGTTCTTATAGCATCCAACCGAAGCCTTTGTAATCATCACGAAATCCTGCATTAACTTGACCGAAATCTCGTATTAATGACTCAAATCTACCGTCGATCCTGTCAGTCGATTGACCGGATCTGCCATTAATGCCCATCATTTGAACAAGCGCCATTAATTAACTGTCTTCACTTTTGGCATTTATTGCTGATTTGACCTGGTCGCGACCCTGCCACTTGTCGCGGACTACTCCTAACTTGCGGCACAAGCCTCCCTGCTTGTGCATTCTGTTCCCATTGGTGCGCGAACTTGCCACCGATCAACCTGCAATTTTTTTTTCCCGATGTGACTCAGGCATCGCGCTGTTCCAAACCCGACTGATAGGGTTTCAACCTGCTACCATTAATCAACTTTGGGAGAATCGCTCCGTCCAACTGCTGCAATTGTACCGTTCCGCATGAAGTAATGCTACTGATGCAATACGGACCAAGCCAATGGATATGCAAGTTTCCTGGATGTTTCATAAACTTGTTGTCATACAATAGCACCAAGTTGCCCTGTTGAAACAGTTTGTTTTTTTATGTGGTGATTGTGCCAAGCCTTCTGGCAATCCTTCTCCACACCCTGGTGGAAACCTGCGATAAAGCGATCTTCCTCCAGCTGTACTAACTGCGCTATACGTTCTTTCAATGCTGCCATAGCATCCATACCTATCGTTGCAGCTATGTGCAGACTTGGAACGATGTACTCCATTGGCATAATTGCTTATTGGCCATACACCAACTTGAATGGTGTATGTCCCGTCAACCTTTTACATGTGGTACGATACGCCCACAACACTGCTGGGATTTTTAGATCCCAGTCATTGTGGTTCGCATTGCACACCTTTGTCAGCACATGCTCCAATATCTTATTGAAAGCTTCCATCGTGCCATTTGCCTGCGGATGATATGGCATACTCTTCTTATGCTGTATTTGTAGCTCCTCCATCAATGCGTTGATGGTGCGATTGAGAAAGTGCCTGCCTTGATCACTCAACAATATCTTGGGGCAGCCGAAGTGAGTGACAATGTAGTCAAACAAAAACCTCGTAGCCGTGGCTGTGGAACAATCAACGACTGGTGTAGCTTCCTCCCATCTTGTCAAGTAATTTGTCGCCGTGATTATATATCTTGCACTAGTGTGCTTACCCGGTGGATTTATTGGTCCCACAAAATCCACTGCCCATTTATCAAATGGTTGTAGTGTTAACTGAGGCATCAACGACATCTCATCCCTCCTGGATGGCTTCGTGATTCTCTGACAGACATCGTAGGTGTTAGGAACCCATGTCTTTACTTTGTTAGTATATTGTTGTTGGACGCAAATGCTTTGTAAGTCGTCCCGTAGTATTTGTTGATCCATAGTTTATATTAGCCCATAGTATTGACCCATAGTATTGGACGCATATGCTTTGTAAGTTGTCCCATAGTATTATATGTCCCATGGTTTTGAATCATAGTATTGGTGCCTAGACTTAGCCCATGGTTTTTATTGACACATAGTATTGACCCATGGCATTGGTGCCTAGACTTAGTATATAAGTGTGTGTTGAGGCCTATGAAGGCACCGTGAAGTTAATTGTATTGAGCTTGCTCAAAGGAGGTTGCCCCCTCGAAGTGGCCCATGATCAATATAAAAGTGATTCTGAGTTCTATTATTTCTGATATCTGGTGTATTTGCATTAATTAATTATTGCAGGTTCATCACATCTGGTATCAGAGCACTTTCTTGGGCTCGTTGGGTGGAATTTCTGCCAATTTTTTTTTTCGCATCTGTTGCAGCTTCGGAGTTGGGAATAATCCCTATCTGCTTAACTGTGGGAAGTACTTGGGTATAAGCCCTAAAACTCATTGTGACGAGTACCACAGGAACCCCAAAGTAGCTGGCCCATTGAGAGGGCTTGCCAGCGAAAAGGGCAACGACCCCTACCTGATTGACTAGTTCCCACCCGTGAGGTAAACCAAGAGCTGTCGTTTGTGGAAAAGCGGTTATCAGTTTTACCTGAGCTGTGGAGTGAGGGGTACTGCCCCAATACGCAAGTCGTCAGACAACATTGGTGGCCGAGTGAAACACCTGAACTGTTAGGAAGCCATAAATACCTGGGGTCCATATCTATTTTCAGTTGAACTGTTGCCGATCACTTCTGCTCCAGATCCAGCCGTTTCGGATCTACTCTGAAAGTTGTTCCAGATCCAGTAGCCGTTTTTGATCCCTTCCGCGCCGTTGCAGATCCATCTGTTGCGGATCCTTTCCGCGCTGCTGTTGCCGATCCATTTCTAAAATAAAATAAAAAATCTGTTTTTCGGCCATATCTCCCTTATTTCAACTCTGTTTTCCCTGAAACTTCACTGACATCCCTGCAATCCCATTCTGCATATTTCATTCCTGAAGACCCTATCCCAAATTCTACTTCCCAAGACCATAAATCCCACATTTGTCTATTTTTAGGGTTTGCCATAACTTCTTCAATTTTCACCCAATTGCCTTCAAATTTTACCATAGAGTTCCCGCTTCTGAAATCCCCATTTTTTGCTCCCCTGTCCCTCAAAAAGTGTCGAAAACCTAGTCAAACCCCAATTACCCCTCTGAGTTTTTCCCAAATCCAAATTTTGCCTTACTAAATAAGCTTGTGTTTGTGTTTTTCTATCCATCCCCCCCCCCCCACAAAAAAATAAATAAATAAAAAATTACTGGTTATGGTTGTCACTCACACAGGAGCAAACGTCATGGAGGAAGCACTTGCAGCCATCCAAACCAAACTCCAAGATCTAGATGAAAAATTTCTCAGCCTCCATCTTCAGCATTCAGCCATGAACAATAATCGACAACGAGAATCTTTTGTAGCCACTGGATTCTCTTCTTCCAGCAATTTTCGTGGGCCGAAGCTTGATTTTCCTCGCTTCAATGGAATTGATCCGACTGGATGGATATACTGAGAAGAAAAATATTTTAGTCTGCATAATACTTTTGATTTCCAGAAAGTTCCACTTGCATCCTTTCGTTTGGAACAGGAAGCCCTTCAATGGTACCGTTGGTACATCAAAGCTCATCCCGAGCCAAACTAGACAGATTTTTGCCAACTCCTTTTGTCACGATTTGGTCCTAGTGCTTTTGATGACTTCACAGGAGCACTCACTAAACTTCACCAAATTGGCACAATGAGAGAGTATTAGACAGAATTTGAGAAACTGGCCAATCACACAGAAGGATTGTCTGATGAATTCTACAGGAGTTGTTTTATCAGTGGTCTTAAGGATGAAATCCACTCAGAGGTCAAAATGTTCTATCCCAACACAATGATGGAAGTCCTAGGGTTGGCTAAGTTGGCAGAGGACAAGATCACAACTCAACAATGCTCCAAACCCACCTTTGTTCCCTTCATAAATATGGGTTCCCAACGACCTCCCATCACGCTTGCTCCTCAACCAACTCCTATCAAGCATTTGTCTGAAACAGAGATGCAGGCATGCCGAGAAAAAGGGCTTTGTTATAATTGTGATGAGAAATTCCCTCGAGGACATAGATGTGGATTCTCCGCCTGCCTCAGAACTTGATGAAGAAGCTCTAGATACAGTAGATGATCAGGTCGACTTTCAACACCTGCCTGTTGACACCCCATCTCAGGACGACCCACCCGAGATCTCTCTCCATGCAGTAACCGGCGTCACCACCCCACAAACAATGCAAGTCATGGGATACTTCAAGAATCTCCCTCTTACCATACTCATTGATTCTGGTAGCACTCATAACTTCATTGATCCTCGGATTGCCAAATAGGCTGATTGTTTTCTCCAACTTTGAAGTCATGGTTGCCAATGGGGGCACCTTACCTTGCAAGGGGAAGTGTCACAATGTGTGTATCTCTATGGAAGATTATAACCTGCGCTCTCCCATGTTTGCCTTGTCCTTAGGTGGATGTGATGTGGTTTTGGGCGTTCAATGGTTACGCACACTTGGGCCCAACTTATGGGATTTTGCTGAACTTTGGATGCAGTTTTTAGTCAATGGGGCACAACACAAATTTATGGGCTTACAACCAAGGTCTCTTCGCATCATCAGTTCACATCGCCTGGAAGAAATACTTAAGAAGAATTCACATGGTGTCATCGCTCAGCTCCATTCCATTCAGATGCACCCATCAACGGTCTCCACTACTTCCTTGGATAGATATGCAGGTGTCTTTGCTGAACCAATGAGCTTGTTGCCTTCAAGAGACCTTTCTGGTAAGAATTTAGCCGCATCTACCTCTCAGCAGGAAATGGTGACTATTTTGCATACAGTACAGAAGTGGCAGCCATCCCTATTGGGGAATTATTTTTGCATCAAGACTGATCTCCAGAGTCTGGAAACTTTCCTGGAACAACAGGTCTCCTCCCCAACACACCTGAAATGGGTTATCCAACTCATGGGTTATGACTATGCGACCACTTACCAGAAGGGTAAGGACAATATGGTGGAAGATGCTCCTCCTCGCACATTTGATGACCTAGTTTCTCTTACAGCTATTTCTTTGCTTGTTCCAAATTGGTTGCAATCTGTTCAACGGGGCTATCTCTTCTATGAACTCCATGCTTCTTCATCAGTAGGGCACTCTGGGTTCCTCAAAACGTATGACCAGGAACAATGTAACTTATTTTGGCAGGGACTCAAAAGGACAATTCAATGGATGGTGGTTGAATGTGATACTTTCCAGGTCAACAAGGGTGAAACGACCCTCCTTTCGGGACTGCTCGAACCCTTGCCCATCCCTCCACAGATTTGGACAACTATTTCTATGGATTTCCTAGAAGCGCTCCAGTGGTATAGTACCACATCTCAAAAGACACCATATGAAGCAGTCTCTGGACAGGCACCACCAGTTCTTCTTCCATACACCTTTAGCAACTCCCCAGTTCAGGCAATTGGCTCAATTCTTCGAAACCGTGATCAGCTTCTTCTCATTCTGTAAGACAATTTTCACATGGCAAGAATTTGACTGAAACAACAAGCCGATCAACACCGTTCTGAGCGCACTTTTCACATCGCTAATATGGTTCTTCTTCGTCTATATCCTTCCATGCAATCCTCCTTGAAACTCCAAAGGCGCCAGTGGCTCGGAATGCAACCCGAGGATGCTACAGGGGATCCACTCCTTAAGATTCTGCATCAATTTCCACATCTAAAGCTTTGAGGACAAAGCTTTTTCTAAGGGAGAGGGGATGTTAGGAACCCATGTCTTTACTTTGTTAGTATATTGTTGTTGGACGCATATGCTTTGTAAGTCGTCCCGTAGTATTTGTTGATCCATAGTTTATATTAGCCCATAGTATTGACCCATAGTATTGGACGCATATGCTTTGTAAGTCGTCCCATAGTATTATATGTCCCATGGTTTTGACTCATAGTATTGGTGCCTAGACTTAGCCCATGGTTTGTATTGACACATAGTATTGACCCATGGTATTGGCGCCTAGACTTAGTATATAAGTGTGTGTTGAGGCCTATGAAGGCACCATGAAGTTAATTGTATTGAGCTTGCTCAAAGGAGGTTGCCCCCTCGAAGTGGCCCATGATCAATATAAAAGTGATTCTGAGTTCTATTATTTCTGATATTTGGTGTATTTGCATTAATTAATTATTGCAGGTTCATCACAGCAGGACCGCACATAGTCTGTCGCATCATTATGCAGCGTAAGCCACCACAACCCTCGCACAAAGCACCTTTCTGGCAGTCACCCGACCGCCGTAGTGACCTCCAACCACTCCTCCATGTGTTCTACCAATATCTGCGCTTGCTCATGTGGCAAGACACACCATCGCAAGATATCGTCTGTGCCCATCTTGTATAACTCTCTTGTGATGAGCTGGAAGTTTGCAGCTTTAACCACTAACTGCTTTTTTTGACTCGTGGTGAACTCTTCTGGTGCGGTACCTGTCACTAGGAACTGAATGATTTCTTCAAAATAGCCATCGACTACTTCCACTTTAAACAGTTGCGCATTAGGCAACCCGTCTTCAATGTTAGTTGGCTCCTCTCCTGTTTCAATCCGCGATAGATGATCAGGGCCGAAATTCAACCATCCGGGCTTCACAATCACTTCAAAATCAAACTTCGGAAAGAGAAGTAACTATCGACAGATATTCCCCCCCAACACAGGCTTATTGACCAGGTATTTCAATGCAGAGTGGTCTGTGAACATCTTAAAATGTCCACCCAATAAGTAGTGTTGGAACTTCTGCGGCGCATAGACCATTGCCAAGCCTTCCCTTTCGATCGTGGTGTAGTTCCTTTCTGTGGATGACAGTTTTCGACTGGAGAAAGCAATAGGGTGATCAATATCCCCCTCTCCTGGTTGCGCTAGCACCACACCGAGTGCAATCGACGATGCATCAACATGGACATGGAATTCCTTACTCCAGTCCGAAAATACCAATATGAGGGTCGAAGCCATCTTAGCCTTCAGCTGCTCAAAACTATCCTAACATTCAGTGCTCCATTGAAATACTGTATCTTTCTTCAATATCTTCTCCATAGGGGTGGTGATCACTGCATATCCCCTAATGAACTTGCGATAATACCCAGTATGCCCCAAAGTCGCCCTCAACTGCTTAACAGTGGTCGACGGTGTTAAGCTCAAAATGAGCGCAATCTTTGATGGATCGACTAACAACCCTTGTTTGCACACAATGTGACTCAGCAATATCCCAAACAGTGCACAAAAAATGCACTTCTTCAAATTCAGTGATATCTGGTGCTGTCAACAACGCTCTAGCATCAACCACAGATTGGTCAGATGATCGCGGATAGAACCATAGACTGTCCAATAATCCATGTATACCTGCAAGAACTTCTAGATGAAATCCTTGAATACACAACAACAACCCGCGAAAATATCGCGGGTGCATTCTTCAACCCAAACGGCATCACGGTATACTAAAAACATCCCCATTCTGTCACAAAAGTCATCTTGTGGCGGTCTTCCTTTGCAATGCGGATCTGATGATAACCTGAGAACCCATCCATGAACGAATATATCTCCTGGTTGCCCACACCTTCGAGTACTTCATTAGTAAACGGGGTCGGAAAGGGATCATGCAAGCAGGCATCATTCAACTTCCGCAGATCAACATAGATGCGTACCTCACCAGTCTTCTTGTCCTGTACCACCATAGGATTGATCCATTCTGACTCTTCAACCGGTTCAATGATACCAACATCCAACATGTGGTCAAGTTCTGCCTTGACCTTCTCCTTATGTCGCGTATTTAGCCGATAAGGTCGCTGCCTGATCGGTTTAGCATCTGGTTTCAAGGGAATCTTCATCTCGCCTAGATCACCCAAAATACCTTTCATCTCATAAAACTTCGTAGGAAAAAGGTCTTGGAACTCATGCAGCAAATCAATGACTTTTCCCATCATCTCATCATCCCAATAATCTCCAACATTCACAAACTTGGGAGTGGCCTCGATCCCAATATTGATCTTGCGAAGCTTCAAGGGCTGACTGAATGGATCACTTAGCACACCAGGTGGTACCACATCGCGACTTCCTTCAGACTCTGGAATATTTACATTCCATGGAGCATCACAGTCTTCGGGCCCACTAGTAATATTATAACATTCCATTATGGATTGCATCTGGAAGTGCGTATGCGGATCCGTTGGGTACGCCACAGGGACAACCTTTAGAACCATATTGCGAATGATCTGCAGAGCGTTATGGACATCCGGGTTGGGATCAACAAAACTGAACGTATGAGTAAAACACATGGTCAACTCCAACCAAGTAGTGATTTCTCCCTGTAACTCAGCTGCAGTATACCATGACCATGGCATTTCATCCAAGGTATGGATAAATGCATGAACCCACTCGTCTCTTAGTCGCGATGCCCATAATGTCGGACATTCCATCAAATGGCCTCCAGGATCGTTTCGACCATCATATTTCCCTGGACCTCGGTATTGCTGAAGTGAACCATCATCAATCTTCTGCATTTCGACCATCCATCAATTCAGTCCTTGTGGGTTTCCCACCAGCGTGCTGGAGTAGTCCTCAATGCTTCATCAAATGCCAATAATTGTCGTGGTTCTGAAACTCTTTCCTTGAACTTTGCCAGAAAGTCAGACAAGCAAGGTAGCCCTTTGTATACTGGTAGTGTGACCGTTTCAGTCGCGACGCGGCATAGCGACTGCGTGATTAACCCACATTTGGGAAGCGACACCTCATGCAAGCGGTTCTTCCAATGTTCTAGCGCATCATCAGAGTAGGAAGACGCAGAGCTGTCACTGCGCCATCCCAGCTCACTGTTGGCAGTTGGATGAATATAGTCTTCGAAAATGTTGAATGCATGGTCCCATCTACTAGGATCATCATCCTTTACTGGCTCAATGTATCTGTGACCTTCAGCCAGATCCAACAAGGCTATGACTCTGAGATCGTAGTTTTGAAAAGTCATCATCTGCCGCTTGAAGTTGATTACCGATCCACTGTCATTAGCCCATCTGATCCCCAGTAATGCGGGATACGAACTACCTCCTTCAACCACTTCGATGAAATCAAAGTCAACATAGGTCTTCATGCCCTCAATGTCCACCACCAAATGGGGGACTCTCCCAATCGATGTCACTTTAGCGTGATTAGCTAACCGGAGTTGTACAGGAGACCATCTCAATGGGGGGCTCCCCATTTTTTGCCATGCCTGCTTGGTTAACATGTTGACATCCGAACCAAGATCCAGAATAACTGAATCAATGTCATAATCCCCAATTTGGATATTCATTCACATCTCCTTACCTGTCTTCTGCCGCTGTAAGGAGTTTACCACGGACTCCTGTCATCCCTTAGCTGGACGCTGCAACAACCCTTCAATGTCAGCAAGGGCCGCGGGATCTCTTACCAATAATAAACAACTCTCAAGAAACCTCTGCAAGGTTCCAGACTGCGCTAATGGACTTGCCTTTGAAGTTGCATAAAAAAGAGGGGGCATGTCGTAGATGATAGCTTTACTGCGATCCTGGTAAACGCACGACGTGTCTGAAAGAACGTATCATGTTCGGACTCAACATCAAATGATACCTTCTTCTTCCCAGCCAATCGAATATCTCCTCCTGTTGCTGCACCTCCCTGTGTAATGACTACGACAGCCGCATCCTTTGGTCTTGGATCCGTCAAAATTCTTGCAACATTCGTGCCCTGATTGCGATTTGGTGAAGGATTCCCTTGTTGGTTCACATTTTGATTAGCGTTCTGAATTGGACGTTGGTTCTGGTTCTACACCGTTTGCTGCACCTGATTCTGTACTGGCTACTGTGCCTGGTTCTGCAATTGCAGAACATTCCCTGCCTACCATCGTGCAATCAACTGCGGGTAGTTCTCCACTGTGTGGTCTGTAACAAAGCAAAATGTACACTGCGTCTGCAATAGTGGACAATCGCGTTGATAGTGTCTCCATACTGCACAGTGATAGCATTGAACAGGTCCACGACCTCCCCGTCCTCCTCCATGACCAAATCCTCCACAGTGTCCACCCCAGAATCCTCCATGGAATCCACCTTGCTTTTGGTACTACGGTTGGTTGTACTGTTGCTGCATCGGAGCTAGTTGCATGCCTTTCCCTTGCTGTGCATACTGCGGTTGTTGAACGTACTGTGGCCGTTGTGGAGCCATTTGCATTGGAGCATATTGCGGCAAAAAATTCTATGGTTGCTACTGCGGTACAAATTGTACCCACAATTGAGGTAGCGGCTGGGCTACCTGCGGCTGCAGTTGCGGTTGTTGTACGACACAATGGTCATCCTTTACATAGAATGCGTCGTACGTTCTCTCATGAAGCAACCCATATGCTCGGCAATCTTTGTCATCATGTCCCACCGATTTACAGAAAGTGCAATATAGATTCATTGGCTTAGTGACGATCTTCTCCATATATGGAAATTCTTCCTGGCAGTGCCCAAATACCTGACAAACGCAACACCATAGCATGCCACCACCATTCAACGGGTTTGGCGCTCCTGAAACCAAATAGTTGCGGAAGTCAGGGCAATTGTCCTTAGTATGCCCTTCCCCTCGACACCGCGTACACCATACTTCTTTGTGCTGCTCCTTGCCCTTCTTTAGATCTTGCAGCTATATGGTCAAGTTAGCCAGCTATGTCTGTATCTGCGACATCCTAGCTGCATTTTCTCCAATCGCATTGCAATCTCTAGAGCTTCACTAGGCGTCGTGATGTTTTGTTGCATCAATGGTAGCCGAATGTGCGGTAGCAGTGCCATGATGAACCACTCTTTATGTTGGACAACACTCATATTGAAACTAACCCTTGCCATTAGCATCTTGAACCGCTGGTCAAAATCCCACACCGTCTCGTTGGGATACTGCTTAATTTCTTTCAATTTTGTGATATATTGTGCTTCAGACTTGGGCTTTCTGAATTCTGCAATCAACCCATCCCTGATATCATCTAGTGACTTCGCTGGAGCTCTTGTAGGGACTAGAACAAACTTCATAAACCAATCTAAGGTGCGACCTCGCAGAGTTGTTGCCAGTTGTCCTTTCTTAACGTCATCATCAGTGATCTGTTTTACGGTCCATACCACTTCACACAAAAACCAATACTGTTTTGGGTTATCTGTCCCATTCCCATGGAACAATGGTAACTTAGCATCATCGCCTGCCATCCTAGGCTTCCTTCTTGCAGGTACTGAACTACTAGTGATCAAATTTTGTTGACCTGGTAGGGTCGAAGTGGTGTTTCTCACTGGTTGACAGATAGTGAGCGAAGGTGTGGGTACGTTGTTGCTGGGGTTAGGTCCTGCCTCTATCCTAGGCGTAGCTTGTGTGTCCTTGTCTGGACTGTGAGGTCGCTTCGTCCTGTGTGGCCTTCCTTCGCGAACTTGCGGTTTGATCACAGCAGGACCTTCTCCTATCCTCTGCCTCTTTTCCTGTCGAAACCTCGCTCCTCCTCTTGTAAGACCACTCTCTTCCTCGGCTTCACTCACAGTCTCATCATGATCTGCACCCATCTACCCTTGATCATTCCATGTACCGCCCCCTGCTATCGTGATACCCACAGCCTCTGCCCACCAGGCTGCTTACTAATCTATATGCATCTTCAATATACCATTTTCGCAAATAAGCATCTTAATGGATAGTTGGAGCGACAACAGAAACCTTCCCCGAGGTTCACAGAAGAAATATCTTTCAGCTTCTCTATAGGACTTTTGTGTATCTACCGCGAATTCAGTGATATACCCTTCCAAGATGTTATCAAGCCACACTTTGACAGCCCACGACTCTTTATTTTCGACTTCCTGTAGTTCTTGGATCAGCTCTGGGGTCCAGGTCGTCGGTCACCACCTTGGTGGTTCCTCTTCTGATAGGTCAACTTTTCCAACCACTCGAACAAAAGGACCGGGAATTCACAGAAAAACCATTCGTGTGGACCGTCGTGAATATATCTATCCACCCACTGATCTACTGTCAATCAAGTGTTCCGACTTTCTTCCTCAACAAATTCCTGCAACCTCTGATCAAACCAGATTTGTATCTTCGGTTGCGTCGGATGCCACAACATATCCTCCTTTCACTTCACACACGGTCCCGACAACGGAACCATTTGTTGACTCAAACCCAGCCGATAGGGGTTCCCATCACTGTCGACACCAACCCACCGTGATCTCCCTGAGCACTGTCCCAGACAGGTTTTACCTTGTCTAGCAACACCTGTGGAGCAGATGAGGTCTCACCTGAGGCATTCAAGGGAGAGTGGACGAAACCATGTTCCCACCGAATGAAGGAGGATGATTGCGACAACACTTGCTTGACTTATCGCAACATTCAAGATAGATCTATGCATTCAAATTTAACATCATTCTTATTCAGGGCATCATTTAACAGAATCATTCATCGCGACAAGTATACCATTAAAGTATTAACTTCAACAAGAAACCATAACATCATTCATGAATTCCGATATGCATTATCATAAAAGGTACATAGGAAATTTCACCAAACAGTTCCGTCATGTCATATTACTTCAGCAAAAACCCTGATACAACATCTCTGCAAAACCAGATCTCAGCAATATCTCTTGATCTCACATACGGACTCAAAGATGCCCACAATCGACATCCAAAGATCCGTATGAAGATAATCCAACACTTACAACTTATGTCTATATATAGGCTTCCGCCTTCACAATGCTTGTCCACTTACTAACAAATTTCTAACCGAAATTTGGACAATTGACCCAAAATCTAATTGACGTAGTCCAAATGACCCAAAAACCCGCATACTGCGGTATAAATAACTCAAAACTGCATCTCATATGGTCCAATGACCCAAAAACCTGCATTCTGCGGTACAATCGACTCAAAAATACATAAAATAATCTAGCTTTCTGCCTTCCGCGACCTCTTCTAACGTGTCGTAGCATCAGTGATGCTGCGATTCTTCCTTACCAAACCGCCTGCCAACACCCCTCACACTTGAACAATTATTGAAAGGTTCTTCTGATAGTGTTGCTAGACTACAACAAAGGATCAAACAAGAGCATAATCTTGGACTAGTAACAATCCAACTTCATCAGATCAACTATCTGCAAGCTAATAATCAAGATAATCAATATTCAGGTGACTGAAATACTGAACACCATGATTCATCTAGTCACCAATTGTCCCCTGAGTATAACCTCGATTCATTGTTCGAAGAAACAGAACAAGATCACCCCAACGTTGCAACAGGTGGACCACCACCAACACCTCCATCATCTTCATCCTCATTTGAAGAGTCATCACATAGTGAGTCATCCTCCAGTTCATATTCAAAGGACATACCCATGGCAGAAGGTGGAAACAGACCCTTGTTGGACCAGGATGTTGTATTTATTGTTGGAGAACAACACAAACTTCCTAAGAACCCTAAAAAATGGCTTCCTAAGTTTAACCTTGATGAAAAATCACCTACACTGGACCACATTAAAACTTTCATGCAGGCCATCAGACTTAGGAATGTTATACATGAAGATGTAGTTTGTAAATTGTTCCCTTACACCTTTGAGGGAAAAGCATCCACTTGGTACTTTGCCCTGGAAGCCCAATCCATTTCTTCCTGGGATGACTTTGAAAAAATGTTTATCCATAAATTTGGAGATGACAAAACTCCAGAGGACTTGGTCATAGATTTTTCTTCAATGAAAATCAGGGGTGAGGAAAGAGTTAAAGATTATAACCAAAGATTTTCATACCTAAAGAATAGAATCCCTGCTAATTTTCTTCCTGTTGAAGAACTGTTGGTTGCTTATTATGTCAAAGGTTTACCTATTCCCATTGCTACGTGGGTCAAAAGAACACGTAAATATAACTTGCAGGAGGCTTTTGTTGAGGCTATCCAGGTTGAAAAATATTTTTTTTGCATGAAAGATAACTTCGATGCTTCATCTGAACAACCCTCAACCTCCCGCAAGAAACCATACAATCCTCCTAAATCCACTGTGCAAAACAAGGACCCTTTTTAAATAAATGACGTGAAGAAATTCCTTCAAAATATTTCCAATGAAATGGTAGACCTAAAGAAGACCAACACAGAAAACCGGAACAATAATAGGGGATTCAATAGACCACCTTTCAGAAGACCTTATCAACCTCCACAAAACCAAGTCCCACCTAATCCTGATGAGGGATTAAACTCTGAAGAAATTCTTTCAATCTTTAAAGCTTTAGTTTCATAATCCCATAACTCTCTTGATCATCCCGATGAAAACCCACAAGAGAATCAGGATTTTGAACCACCATATGAAGAGGAAGACTAGCAGATAAACACAATCAATTACTTTTTCAGAACTTCCTATGGATGAAGAGGAAGATGAGCCTGAGGGAGTGTTCAATGTCCAACATCCCTATAATACCAGAAGTAAAGGACAGCCTACACAAAAAGCTTCTACTTCAACATCTGCCCCAAAACAGATGTAAGGAAGCAACATAAAAGGACACTCTCATTCCTGAAATAGAATACAGCTTGATTGAATACTTGAAAAGAGTGAAAGCCAACATATCTCTCTTTGAGGTTCTAAAAATCCCTGCCATGAGAGATAGTCTGCCCAAAAGCATGATTGTCAACAAACCCAGGGAAGCTCAGAACAACAATGTAGAGACATATTCTAAACCTGGAAACGAAAAACGAGGCAGCAAGAAAACACCTCCTTTCTTGCTCACTTTTGAAGTTTTCAATAGGAATGTCCATAACTGTATGATAGACTCAGGGGCTTCATCTATTGTGATGCACCTATCTATCTACAAAAAGTTGAATGCCTCTTGGGAGCCCTGCCCTACGCAAATTGTTCAACTTGATAGATCCAAAGTTAGGGTAGTAGGGGAACTCAAGAATGTTTTGTTAACACTGTCTGCTGACCCTAGAATCCACCAGACTGTGGATATTGTTGTGGCTGATATCCCTGAAATGTATGGAATGTGGTTGAGCAGTGATTGGTAAGAAAAGCTCAAGGGCTATTTCACTACTGCCTGGTCCCACTTATAGATTCCTTATAATGGAAGGCCAAATAGAATCAAAATCAGTAGAGAACCTTACATGAAACAAACTGTTACTGATTTAAATGATTCTAGTGAGCCTGCTGCATATTTTAGCTCACATGTAGAACACTACACTTTCGATACATTCTTTGGAGATCTTCCTGCAGATTCATCACCTATTGAGAATGCACAGAATGAGTCTCAAATTGTTAATCTTACTTATGTACCATTCTCTTGCATTGTTGTACATAATGTATACAATGTAAATACTAATTTTAGGATATATTCGAATGCATGGACTCTGTTTTTTGATGGCTCTAGATATAAAGATGGAGCTGGTGCAGGATGTGTCTTAATTGACCCAAAAGGGACCAATAAAATGATTGCCTGCAGACTTGAATTTGAATGCACCAACAATATTCCTGAGTATGAGGCCCTAGTCCAGGGACTCAGGAAGGAAATTGACATGGGCACCCAGGTAATTGAATGTTATGGAGATTATGAGATTATAGTAAAACAGGTGAGAAACAAAATCCATCATTTATCTCCTTGTTTGATTAACTATCAGAAGCTGGTAAGGGACTTAACTAATTCTTTTTCTACATTCAATATCAAGTCAGTCCCAAGGTCCCAGAATTTTGATGCAGACCTATTGGCTAATACTGCATCCATGATAATTACTCCAAAAGGTTTGTCACCTAATACTTTTTCTATTCAGCTGATGTACAAACCTTCGATTCCTGACAATGTAACTAGTTGGAAAGTATTTGATGATGACCAACAGATCTTAGATTTTCTCACAACCCAAGACACTTTTCAGGCAATAGATGAACCTGAGCATGAGAAATCTTTATCTGATCCTACCTACCCTTCCAATCTGATTCCTAAGTCAGTTATCAACCCAGAAAAGTATTATGATCTGCAAGATAAGTTCAAGCATAAGACAAACTGTAAAACTCAAAGTTCCTCCCTCAATTATGAGCCTGTCAACCTAGGAACTGAACAAAACCCTCAGTTAATCAATCTAGGGGTTGACTGCTCTCCTGAAGAGAAGAATGCTTTTATCAAACTGTGCAAATAGTTCAGAGATGTGTTCGCCTGGACATATGATGAACTCAAAACCTTTGATACCAATGTCATGCACCATAACATACCTATGAAACCTGAAGTTAAACCCTATCAGCAAAAGTTGATAAAAATGCATCCCAACCTTGAACCATCTGTCAAAAAGGAGCTTGAGAAACTACTGGTAGCAAGGATTGTTTTTCCTGTCAGACATACACAGTGGATTGCAAACTTGGTACCTGTTCGGAAGAAGAATGGGGAAATTAGACTGTGTGTTGATTTCAGGAACCTAAACAAAGCTTCTGAAAAGGACAATTACCTTGTTCCCCCCATGGAACAAATTTTACAAAAGGTAGCAGGTGCTGAGATGTTTTCTCTCCTTGATGGCTTCTCAGGATATAACCAAGTCCTAGTTGATCCTGCTGATCAATTGAAAACAACTTTTAGAACCCCTTGGGAAACTTTTGCCTATAGGCGAATGCCTTTTGGGATGATAAATGCAGGTGCCACGTTCCAAAGAGATATGGACATAGCTTTCAGAGGTTTAATGCACAATTATGTTGTTGTTTATTTAGATGATATCACTATTTATTCTAAAAAATGACATGAACATTTGTCTTCTCTTAAATAGGTGTTCGAGTTCTGTAGGAGATATGGAATTTCATTGAACCCCAAGAAATCAATATTTTCAGTTACTGAAGGTAAGTTGTTAGGTTTTATTGTTTCGAAGCAAGGCATTATCATTGATCCAAAGTGCACAGAAGCTATTGCAAAGATCGGCCTACCCAGTTCACATAAAGCCATGTAATCGTTTTTAGGTAAAAGTTCACGTAAAGCCATGTAATCGTTTTTAGGTAAAAGTTCATGTAAAGCCATGTAATCATTTTTAGGTAAAAGTTCACGTAAAGCCATGTAATCGTTTTTAGGTAAAATCAATTTTGTTAGAAGATTTGTTCCAAATTTTGCACAAATTGTCAAGCCATTGCAACAATTGATTAAAAAGGATGCCCAATATAAGTGGTCTGATGAACAAAGGAATGCCTTTGTTGAAATCCGGAAGGCCATTATGGAAGCACCTGCTTTGATGTCTCTCGACTTCACCAAAGATTTCATATTATACACATTCGCTACTGACTTTTCCTATGCAACTGTTCTTACACAAAAACACCATGATGATTTTGAGATCCCAATCTCATTCATGAGCTCCACATTCAAAGGGGCCGAATTAAACTACTCCCAAATTGACAAACAAGCTTATGCGGTCTACAAATCGATAAAACATTTTAGACCATATTTATTGAAATCTCGGACTAAAGTCATTGTCTCCTATGCAACTATTAGGAATGTTCTCATTCAGAAGGAGCTGGGTGAAAAGAGAGCTCACTGGATGACAGCTCTGCAAGAGTAAATGAAGATTGTGAAAGGCCAAGGATTGTGCTTGCTCACTACTCAATCTAACGATCCTGTGCAACAACAAATTGAGTGGGAGCAAGAGGAAAGTACATCAACAGGTTCTGTAAATTTCATTATAACTCAACATCCGAATGGTATGATGACATTAGGTTTTTCTTAACCCATGGGTTTGCTCCTGAAACTCTTGATTTTAAGAAGCGTAGAGCTTTAAGGTTAAAATCTACACCATATCAATTTATTGATGGTGTGCTGTTTAGGAAAAACTATGATGGTGTTTTTATCAAATGTTTGGAGAGAGCTGAAACTGATAACATTCTTTTAGAATTTCATGCAGGACCTGCGGGAGGGCACTTCTAAGGAGAAACTACTACACATAAGATCCTGAGAGTAGGCTACGACTGGCCAACTTTATTTAAGGATGTCTATGCTTATGTAAGAAAATGTCAAGCATGCTAGAAGTGTGCTGGAAAAGTTAAGAAGCCTGCATTTCCCCTCCAACTAGTTACAGTTTAGTTTCCATTTCAACAATGGGGCCTGGATTTTGTTGGACCGATTAATCATGCCTACTCCTTACAACACAAGTACATCTTGACAACCACAGACTACTTTACCAGATGGTTAGAGGCAGTTCCTCTCAGACAAGCCAATACAAACCAAGTGATATCCTTCCTTGAAAGTCATATAGTCACTAGGTTTGGTGCACCCGAGTTGTTAATGTTTGACAATGCCTCTTGTTTCTCCTCAATTGACCTCACACAGTATGCCCTTGAAAAATGGATAAAATTGAAATATTCTGCCAATTACTATCCGCAAGGGAATGGGATAGAAGAGTCTTCCAACAAAAACCTAATTAACATATTAAAGAAGACAGTAGCCACCCATCATAAAGATTGGCATACCCAACTATGCAATGCTCTTTGGGTAGACCATGTCACCCCAAAAGCAGCCATTGGAAACTCCCCTTACTATTTGGTTTATGGTAAGGAGGCCATCTTACTATCCAACCTTATGATTCCTTCACTACAGCTAGCACATTCAATACAAGAGGATGATTCTTCCCCACTCCAGCAAATGATTGATACATTAATCAAGCTGGAAGAAGACAAGGAAAAATCTAAGAACAAGCTGTATCAACACTAGCAGCTGGTGAAGAGGTGGTTTGATGAGAAGTCCTCATCTGATAAGGATTTTACTATGGGGGATTTGGTGTTAAAGTAGGATAAACAACACAAAGACAAGAATGATTACACCAAATTCCAATGCTTATGGTTAGGACCATTCATTATTACAGAAAATCTTGGTCATAGAATTGTCTGGTTGCAGACACTGGAAGGTATCTCATAAACCTATCTAGTGAATGTCCAACTGCTCAAAAAGCACTTTGTTTAGGGGAGCATATTGGCTCATTTGTACATAAGTGTGGTTTGTTTTCTTTCCTTTCTTTGTTTTGTTGATTTTTCTTTTACACTTTGGTTTTCCTTTAAATAATGTCCACACATTTGGTAGAGGCTGTTGATCAGTGTTTCTCATATCAATACAGTTTGAAGTTTTGGGGTAGCAATGTCAGTTTTATTGTATTCAACCTATATCTGAAAATGTTTTTCATGGAATCAAACAATCAAATTTTTGTAGAGGTTTGATGGATATCTTCCCACCTCAATCACTATCTTTATAGATGTTTCACTTGGTTAATTGAAGTTATGGAGGTGATTAGGATTTCTTACCTTATGTTTCATTATTGAATGTCATCATATCTTTATAGCCTGGTCAACCTTTATCTACTCTGGATCCAATTATGATCCCCTTGAAAATAATTCACCTTAATAATTGTAGATTACAAGATGGTGGGTCTTATCACAAGCCAACCCATTATGTTCATAGATGTTTAGTGGAATGACATCTCCACATCTGGTCACCAATCTAGGGAGATGACTTTCAGCTACTGCTCGAAGATGGAAGATCCTATCACAAGTCAGTCCATTCATGATTTGCAAAACATCAGTGAGTAACACTACTAGCATATGGTCACCAAGCCATGGTAGTGTCTTGTGATTTACACACCAATAAAGTTTTGTTTTCTTTTTATAAGACAGTTGTTGTATATGAGGATAGGGGGGTCTTATTACAAGCCATCCCTACCATGATCATGAGTTTGATTTTGGACTGAAATGATCACTTTATGGTTACCAAGCCATGGTAATTGCTTTCAGTGTCAAAAGCTGAAAGACAAGGAGTCTCCTTACCGAGCTAGCTTGTTCAGTTTCCAGATCAGGTTTGTGAATGGCATTGCCAAAATCTGATCACCAAGTCAGGGCAATGGCCTTGTGTCAACAAAGTCTTATTAGCATATTTTCATTCTGTTTTTCAAAAGAAAGAGAAAAGTGAATACATACAAAAAAAAGAGAAAAAAGAAAAAGAAATGTATATTTTGAGTAATGCACCTGTACATAAATAAATTATTAATAAATTCAAGGTGATTCATGATTCGGTAATCTAGAATGGTTCTAAGTTTGTTCTAAGTTTCAACTCAAACTGCTCTCCTATGACTGCATAATGGTAAAGGATTCCTGTTTACTTTTAGATTTCCTTATCAGACAAACATCATCATTAATCGGTTTTGGATGGGAATGTATCAATCACGTGATTAACTCTGCTGTTTGGTTGTGTTTTTGTGAGAACATTTTCTGAATTGCAGGTTGAAACATTAGTTTGCTGACATATCTTCCTTATAACTAAAGATTTCATTCACAGAGATAACTGGTTCTTCCCAGCCAGTTGCCATTTGTTGTAGGTACAATAGATCCCATGTTTTCATTAAACATGGGAGCCCCATTGTTTTTAATATGCACAGGTAATGTTTAAGTTCCTTGTTTACTTTTGGGTTTTTCATCATACTAATCATGCTTTTATGTCTTTGTCATGATTTGATTGAGTTGATAATTTTTCCTTCAAATATTCATTCATTTTGTGTGTTTTTTGTGAGTTTTGGGAAGCATTGATTTTCCCAAAAGTTAGCTCTTTCCGCAACCCGCAATCCGCAATCCGCAATGCAGATTGTGGAAGCTTGGTTTTGGATTTGAAACTTTTTCTTTCCGCAACTCACAATCTACAGATGCGGGAATAATTTCAATAAATTTTGGTTTTTCTTTCCCGCAACCCACAATTGCGGATGCAGGAAGAGTTTCAAAAATAAATTTGCACTTCGCGTCTTCGCAACCCGCAACCTGCAATTGTGGATCGCGAAAAGTGTTTGAAGAATAAATCTGCGTTTTATTTTTCCGCGAATGCGGTTTGCTGATTGCGGAAAGATCATTATTTTAAATTTTGTTGTTTTTTTTTCGCAACCCGCAATTGCGAATTGCGAAATTTTTTGGTTTGTTTATTTTTATAGTTGTGCTTCCGCAACCTGCAACCTACATTGCGGATTGCAGAAATAATGTACATATTTGCAAAATAAACTTCCCCAACTCTCTTTTCGCATCCCGCATATTGGATCTTACCCATTGATTTTGTGTAATCCTATGGTCCGGATTTCATCCAACGAAATTGTTAAATATGTCGAGTTTTCTATTTTCGTTCACCATTTTTCAATTTCGAGAATTTACCTGCTGTAAGTATTTTTACCACGAGCTTTTACCAGAGGTTGTTTTCTGCCATTTTCAGTAAGAACATGTTGATAGCAGATGTGAGCAGGTCAAAGAGCAGATTCAACAACTCAAGCACATAGGGATTTCAGAGGTTGACAAGTTCATCAAGCAACCTGCCAGCCTGGAAGGCAAGATCCATATTTTCGTGCGCACTTGGCATAAGTTAGCAAAGAATGAGATGGAGTCCTTTACGTGTGATGCCCAGTTGGGACTTGAGTCAGCCAATTATCTAGATATTGATGAGTTGTTAGGAGTTTGGACCAAGTGGGAAGGTGCCCTTGGTTATTCTTAGATTAGTTTGCTTCTTTAATCCCTGTTTTATGGGAATTTTATCCTTTGTATCTATTTTGTAATTATTATTTAAAGGGTAGAGATCTCATCGGGTTAGGGGGGAGAAAATCAACAAAAGAAGACTAGAGATACTCTGATTAATGAAGAGATTGTAATTTTTTGCAGCCTTGAAGTAACATAGTTAGTTTTTCTCTTGATTCCTCTTTTGTTAATTTATCAAATTTGTTTGATGAATGTTGATTTTCGCTTCAATGTATGAGTGAACACTGTTTTGATTTTGCAATTATTAATACATTGATCTGCAGTTCATATTTCTCTTAACTTATGATCTGTGTCCTTTATGATTTAAGTGAATTTATTTATTTAAATTATTTATCTATTTCTACAAATGATTAACATACATTATTAAATTAATGCTCATTTTTCAATCAACATTTCATAACAGGATAATCCTGCATGTGCTTCAACCCTTAAGTTACAACCATTTAATTTTTATTTTATGACTGTGTCTTAAGATAATAAGTAAGGATCCAATTCACATTTCTGTCAACTGGTGAAAACACTTATTAATTATCAGATCAGGTTATCGTGCACCTTAAAACACATCCTTTTAAATTATATCTGACTTAGTTTATGTTTCCTTTAAAATCAAACTCGCTTCTAGAGATAGAACACTTTGATGTTGCCTCACATGAAGTCAAATCCTTTTAGGATCAACCCACATAAGTGCTAGCGGAGGCCTAATATGCATGGGAGTTAACTACACCAAACAGTATGGGGATAGAACTGCTCTTGCGCAGAGATTTTTGAACCCTTTCAGATTGGGTTTTCACCCTCTGTTGCTAGCCTTAGACAACATTCTAACAACCTACATACCCGGGGCTTCAACAATTCCATAAGTCAAGGTGTGGTGATGTGTTCTTTCCAAGTTCCAAGTGTAAGTATCTGTCTGCAGAAAGGACAATTGATTTTATGGTTTCTAATAAAGACTCTACATGTTTCCATGTGATTTACTTATTCTTCTTTCGCTGTATAAGTATATTAGACCACTAACTGACTATATTACAGGTTTGCAATGCATTAAAGTTGGATAAGAGAACATAATGGAAAAGGCAACAACCTTAAATGTTAATCAAGTTGCGGAAGCATTGTTTTTAGGAATTTAAAGTTAGTGCCATTGAACCTGCGAATGTTGAAATCTATCCAACAATACAACCAAGAAAAAAATAAATCAATAGAGTTGTGCTATTAGCTGTCAACCAAAAAAAACATGGAAAGAAACAAAGAAAAGAAGACAATGACTTTAATTCAATTCCAAATCACAATATCTCGAGGGCCTATGATTAAATTGAGATGCATAATGTAGATCAGATCAGGATTGAACAATAGTAATGCAATTTCTACATTCCTAAAAAATACTCAAAACCAATAAAAGGCCACATGTGCAGAGCAACTTAAAAATGTTGTGAATTGTGTTTATTTGCAATTACAGACATCGTTGTTTTTAGTTTTAGATGTGCCAAATGCTAAATGCAAATTGTTGGCACTCCATAAAATTTTGTGCTTAAATGCCTTATGACGGCATTAATCATTTTTCGGCAACACTGGCAGTGCAAAATAGATCAAGTTTCATGAAAGGAGATCTCAAACTTGGTCGAGAAAAGCGCATCTGTCCTCGAGTGTGGATATCAAAGTTACAAAAGGAAATATGTTTGAGAAAAGAAGGGAAGCAAAATCTTGATAAAGAGAAAAAATGGTTTTACTATCTTTATAGGTTTGTGAACTCAACCTTTGAGAGACCTAGAAGATTGGCTTAAGATTTTCATCTTTATGAAAAGAACATTGATTTTTATAATATGGCCTACCCAAAAGCTTTATGAAGAAAAGGATTTTAAATTTTCAATGATTTGCCTAAGTATGGAAGAGAGTATTTGATTAACTTTTGGCCAAAGTTAAAATTTTATGAAAGTGAGGTTTTAATTTTATATTCTAGACTAAAGTCTAGATTTTATGAATATAATTTTGGTGAATATGCCAAAAATTTAATTTAAAAAGGAGCAAAAGGTATTAGCACCCAACACCGAGGGCTTGCCAAGTGACCAAGAGCCGAACCAAGGGGTCCCACATAGCCTCCATACTCGAAGCGCCAAGGCCAAGATTATCCTTTCATTTGTATTACTTGCTATATGTTAAAAGACTTGCACTATATAAAGAGTGGCGGTCATGCTTTTTTATTGCATGTGGGATAATTCCGCATCCCTCAATAGCTCGAAATTCAAAATTATAAAGTGGTCGCGGACGAAATACCACGGGAGCACGTGGCGCGTTATTATTCATCCGCATCAACGTGACGGTGGTATTATAAACCGCCTTCCGCCCACGCGGAACCACCATTACCGAAGAAGAGAAGTACAATAGCACGTGCTATGTGTTATCAAGTGTTGTGCGCGGTGGGGTATATAAACACCACAATCATTTCCCGCTCAACCAATGTGGGATATATTCCATAAAGAAAATCAAATAAGATAAGTATAACACGTTTTTGAGAAAATGTCTGTTTTAGTCACCATTTTCTAGAAGTTGTTTCCGCCAAACCGAGAGGAATTTTAGGAAACTAAGAGAGGTTTTTCTTTAGCACGGGCCAATATTCAAAAACCTCTCTCAGTTTTTACACAGGTGTTATGGTTTAAGAGAATCGAAGTCATCTTCACGGGGAAATTTTTCAGAATTTCAGTTTACTGTTTTAGTCATCAACTTCAAAGAGATGGTTCTTCCAAATGAAGATGAATTTTCAGAAACTGAAAGAGGTTTTTCTTTAGAACATGCCCAGTTACAAAAACCTCTCTCAAAATGTACACATCTATCTCCATTTGATAGATACAGCCAGGTCTTTGAAGCCTATTTTTCAGCAAATTTACTTCCTGAAATAAAAAAAATAAGTTGTAACTGTTTCTATTTTTAGAGTTTCAGTTAGGTTTTGAATTCAAGATTAGGTATAGGCCGTCCTTCTATATATTGATATGTAAAAAACATGTAAAGGGTTGGATTTTCTGTAAGGAGAGACCCATTTCGGGTGTTTTGCAAGGGTTTCAGAAGTTAATAAAGATCTCAGAACTGAACAGATTTTTCTTCAAAGATTCATGTGTTGTTTAAAAATTGCAGTCTGTACCCTTTCCCTTTCTCTACATGTGCAAGTTTGCTTTCTGCGTTATGCCTTTCATTATGTTATTTTCTTCTATGCTTAGATGAACGTTCATATAGATTGAGATTCATGTTTCTATGCCTCGATTTATCAGCATCTGAGCATCCATTTATTTCTCCAAAATTAACAATGGATTCATCTGAAAATTGATGCCCGTTGTTAATGGATTGTCTTTATTTCTTTCCCTATCACCTGCAAAAACCTTATTGACTGCAATAAGATAGCTATCTTGCCTTTGTACGAAAATATTTGTTTGATTGCTGGTCCATATTTTTTCTGTTTCTCGACTCCATTGCCCAATGGTATCTTATTCATGTTTATCTAACCACCTCATTAAAAATCCTTAAGTTTTTATTTATTTTACAAATTGGCCCTTGAGTTTCATTGTCAAACTGCTGTCGTGGTGACATTGGATGGCAGATTTGCTGAGAGAGCCCTCTTTGGCTGAAGGAGGCCAACTTTCAGTCTAAAGATTGGTTTGAAATAGGTTACCTCGGGGTTTCTTTGATACAGCCCAAAGAAAATCCGAGTGCTAACATTTTGGCGCCGCTGCCGAGGAACGAGGGTTTCATTTTCCCTGGTTATGAACGACAAAGTTTTCAGTTTTGATTGTTGATGGTGAACAACGGTCAAACATCAGTAAGGTTGTACATCTTTCACCTGGCGACTCCATCTTCAAGAATCCAAATTTTAGTGACTCCATTGGCGGCATGATCCAGAATCAAGCTTTTAAAGAGAACCGACAGACTCCACTGGGAAATGAGCTCATTGTGAAGACATGGAAAGGCATGATGAAAAGACAAGGTACTCAAGTTTCAGTTTTCTGCAAGACATCTTATCCTTTCTTGTAAATCTTTTCCTGTCTTTTCCAAAGCTTGGAAAAAGAATTTCTCATTGTTTACTATATTCGAAAAAAGACCATAGATTTACTCCTGTATACCCTTCTTTAGAAACTGAAAATGTGTCTTCATTCTGTACATATGATTTTGATCAAGATCTTTTACTTGAACCGCATGACAGTAAGGATCAGCCTTATGAACCTCATGATACTAAAGCTGATAATACATCCTCTTTACATAGTTCAGTTTCTTCCAATATCCAAAACCGATACCGGCCACTTCACCTACCTCATGTTCTCCATGATTATCCTCCTAAATACCATAAATACCTTCCTAAATTCGATGGAGAAATCAAAGGCCTTACTGCTGAGAAACATCTTCAAGGTTTTGAAAATTTTCTGGATCTATTTGAAATAGATCAGGATGATGTTTGTATGAGGATTTTTGCTCAAACTTTCCAGGGAGATGTGAAGAAATGGTTTCGCCATTTACGGCCAGAGTCTATAGACACATGGCAGGGGTTTTCTGATGTCTTCTTGAAGTTTTGGGGTAAGAGGAGGTCATGGGACCTAGTCCTTTCAGAATTTTACTCTATGAGAATGCAGGAAGGGGAAGCCTTATCCAGTTTCAACAGGAGGTTCGCCAACGCCTATTATGATATGCCGAAAGAAATTCAGCCCCTAGAGAATGCTGCCAAGTTACATTATGTATCTATTTTTCATTCTGATTTCTCTTTTCTTCTCTTGGAAAGAAAGCCCTCCAGCTTACAACATATGTTTGTTGATGCTTTAGAAGTTGAAGATAATCTTAGAATGTCCAGGAAATTATCAAGCAAAGAAAATGATGAGAGGATTGAAGAAGAATGTGTGTTCGAAGAGAAGTATAGACAAGGAGAAATGGCCTGGCATTCCAGTGGTTCCCGTAACAAACAAAGAGATGATCAGCTGGATGATGTGCCAGAAGAAGGTAACTCTGGCTTGTTTTATGTCAATTACAATCAGCCTGCTAAAATTTCTGTTAGTGAGGGTTTTAAAGAAAATTTCAGTCCACCTAAATTTGATGAGTATGAAGAAGATTGCTTAGGTATGGCACCGGCTAAAAACTTTATAAGTCCCAGGGCAGTTAGTGAAGAAAATTTGATCACTATCCATGATCAAACATTTGAAAATCAACATGCTGAAAGTGACTATCTACCCCTCTGTTATGCTTCGTTCGAATTGATAAAACAAAAAATTAAGGCTTCTAATCAAAAACAGAAATCTATGATGGAGAGCTCCATAAACTTTCTTGAAAGTGGAATTAAAGAAGAAGAAGAACAAGTCTATCATCATTCTCAAGAAGCAAAGGTTTTCCATAGGGAAGAGAAGTACCAAACAGAAAATCAGGTCTCTATTTCGCATTCAAAAATTTTGTATCAAGAAGAGTCTGTTGCACTTGATGTTATTAAAAAATTTAATGATGGTTCTGCTGTTTTTGATGAAGAAGGGAAAGTTTTAAATTCTGAATTTTTGAATGAAATTGGTGATGGCCTTTGTATCTTTTCTCCCGAGCCGAATAAGAATTTTCTTCAGTTTTGTCAGTGGTCTTTTGATTTAGAAGAAGGTCAGACAAGATTCTCTCCATGCGACACTATTTCAGAAGCTGTCGGTCTAGAGGACTCTGTCTTATTTGATTCACTTAAAAAACAATACGTTAGTACTTCTCTTGGAATACAAGAAACAGAACAGGCCTCAGATAATGCTGCTGATTTTTCCTTAAACAAGAAAGGTGGACGTCTCTATAGTATTTCCAAAATTTCTCCTCTATCTGAAGATGAAATAGATCAACTCCTGAAAGGTCATATTACAGTTCCAGTAATGTCGGATCTGCATTGTTCACACAATCGAGGGTATGTAAGTGAGACTTCTCCCATTTTCAAGCATGTAAATCTAAATTTAAACATTGACAGTTATGACGATCCTTTGAAGGAACCTATTTATGATGATGATTCTCTGCCAAGGGATCAGCTGTTAGACACCATTTATTTCCATCAAGAAGATAGGGTTGATATGATTAAGGATCTTGAAGGATGTTTGTTGTTTGAAGATGTTTTGGATAATGATGTGGATAAGTATAAAGATGGGATCGATGGCATACCAAAAAGGGAACCAGAGATGCTCATGCTTGAGGAAGATGCAGTCAACACTCAGGTATTAGAATATCAAGCTCCCCTATGCACTTTCATCAATCCACAGTTGAATAGTCTTGCGGATCAACTTGAAAGAGATATTTGCATTCTCGTTGAATCTCAAGACGTGATAATATTTCAAACTGTTGAAGATCCTTATGCTAATTTACTACAGTCTGAGGGGAAAATGAGTTTTCTTACATTTGTGGAACATGAACTCATTATCAAAGAATGTTTGGAGTGGTTTGTTTTATGTTTTCTTTCCTCACTCGAAAATAATGCAAGCCATAGTGGAAGAAATGGTCAGTTGTTAGATTGGCTTCATTGGCACTTTTGTGTCATTTGATTCAGCAGTCACGTTTCAACAGAGTAGGGTAGGTAGGAGGAATAAGTTTGCCCGGCAAACATTTTTTCAGTATGTACAGCGTTGTTTTCATTTTAGTTCCAGCATGTAAGTTTCAGTTTTCTATAGTTAAATGGTTTTCGGTTACAGTTTTGGATGGAGGATTGGTTACAGGATACGGGATACAGGTTACAGGTTGCAGTTGTCAAGGTTGGGAGCCGCCCAATGGTCAGGCACATGGTCTATGGTGTTCTTTGCTGCCTCGCTGGGAGGACAGCATCCCCAGTAGGAGCCAGTTGTTGGCACTCCATAAAATTTTGTGCTTAAATGCCTTATGACGGCATTAATCATTTTCCGGCAACACTGGCAGTGCAAAATAGATCAAGTTTCATGAAAGGAGATCTCAAACTTGGTCGAGAAAAGCGCATTTGTCCTCGAGTGTGGATATCAAAGTTACAAAAGGAAATATGTTTGAGAAAAGAAGGGAAGCAAAATCTTGATAAAGAGAAAAAATGGTTTTACTATCTTTATAGGTTTGTGAACTCAACCTTTGAGAGACCTAGAAGATTGGCTTAAGATTTTCATCTTTATGAAAAGAACATTGATTTTTATAATATGGCCTACCCAAAAGCTTTATGAAGAAAAGGATTTTAAATTTTCAATGATTTGCCTAAGTATGGAAGAGAGTATTTGATTAACTTTTGGCCAAAGTTAAAATTTTATGAAAGTGAGGTTTTAATTTTATATTCTAGACTAAAGTCTAGATTTTATGAATATAACTTTGGTGAATATGCCAAAAATTTAATTTAAAAAGGAGCAAAAGGTATTAGCGCCCAACACCGAGGGCTTGTCAAGTGACCAAGAGCCGAACCAAGGGGTCCCACATAGCCTCCATACTCCAAGCGCCAAGGCCAAGATTATCCTTTCATTTGTATTACTTGCTATAAGTTAAAAGACTTGCACTATATAAAGAGTGGCGGTCATGCTTTTTTATTGCATGGGGGATAATTCCGCATCCCTCAATAGCTTGAAATTCAAAATTATAAAGTGGTCGCGGACAAAATACCACGGGAGCACGTGGCGCGTTATTTTCATCCGCATCAACGTGACGGTGGTATTATAAACCGCCTTCCGCCCGCGCAGAACCACCATTCACGAAGAAGAGAAGTACAATAGCACGTGCTATGTGTTATCAAGTGTTGTGCGCGGTGGGGTATATAAACACCACAATCATTTCCCGCTCAACCAATGTGGGATATATTCCATAAAGAAAATCAAATAAGATAAGTATAACACGTTTTTGAGAAAATGTCTGTTTTAGTCACCATTTTCTAGAAGTTGTTTCCGCCAAACCGAGAGGAATTTTAGGAAACTAAGAGAGGTTTTTCTTCAGCACGGGCCAATATTCAAAAACCTATCTCAGTTTTTACACAGGTGTTATGGTTTAAGAGAATCGAAGTCATCTTCACGGGGCAATTTTCCAGAATTTCAGTTTACTGTTTTAGTCATCAACTTCAAAGAGCTGGTTCTTCCAAATGAAGATGAATTTTCAGAAACTGAAAGAGGTTTTTCTTTAGAACATTTCCAGTTACAAAAACCTCTCTCAAAATGTACACATCTATCTCCATTTGAGATATACAGCCAGGTCTTTGAAGCCTATTTTTCAGCAAATTTACTTCCTGAAATAAAAAAAATAAGTTGTAACTGTTTCTATTTTTAGAGTTTCAGTTAGGTTTTGAATTCAAGATTAGGTATAGGCCGTCCTTCTATATATTGATATGTAAAAAACATGTAAAGGGTTGGATTTTCTGTAAGGAGAGACCCATTTCGGGTGTTTTGCAAGGGTTTCAGAAGTTAATAAAGATCTCAGAACTGAATAGATTTTTCTTCAAAGATTCATGTGTTGTTTAAAAATTGCAGTCTGTACCCTTTCCCTTTCTCTACATGTGCAAGTTTGCTTTCTGCGTTATGCCTTTCATTATGTTATTTTCTTCTATGCTTAGATGAACGTTCATATAGATTGAGATTCATGTTTCTATGCCTCGATTTATCAGCATCTGAGCATCCATTTATTTCTCCAAAATTAACAATGGATTCATCTGAAAATTGATGCCCGTTGTTAATGGACTATCTTTATTTCTTTCCCTATCACCTGCAAAAACCTTATTGACTGCAATAAGACAGCTATCTTGCCTTTGTACGAAAATATTTGTTTGATTGCTGGTCCATATTTTTTCTGTTTCTCGACTCCATTGCCCAATGGTATCTTATTCATGTTTATCTAACCACCTCATTAAAAATCCTTAAGTTTTTATTTATTTTACAAATTGGCCCTTGAGTTTCATTGTCAAACTGCTGTCGTGGTGACATTGGATGGCAGATTTGCTGAGCCCTCTCTGGCTGAAGGAGGCCAACTTTCAGTCTAAAGATTGGTTTGAAATAGGTTACCTCGGGGTTTCTTTGATACAGCCCAAGGAAAATCCGAGTGCTAACACAAATCATTTCTAGTTATACCAAATCCTAAATCAAATTGTTTCCAATAGGAGAAATTGTTGTTGGATTCTTGTTCTCAATATCTTCAAAGCAGAAGCCATCTACACTCGCTAACATGGAAACATGCAATTAAATATCAAATTAAGTAGATTTGGTAGGGACTGGAAAGTTGCATTGTGAGTAGCACAATAAAACATTTGCTAGGAAAATGTCTAGACGATTTCTCTGAAACAAAGGAATTCATGAATGTTAAATGTACAACATCAAGAGACATTCTCCAAAGAAATCTTGTGCAGCCAAGATTGATCCTCCCGTATAGAGGTGAGCACTTTGATTGCCTTCCACGTAAAGGTTATTCCTCTCGTATAGAGGTAATTGATCAAAGTAATGATGTTGTAAGTTCTTGTTGGACAAGGCTCCGAACTTGTGTGTCAAGTCATGATTCTCATGTGAACCTTCCATATAAAGGTATCCATGGGATGGACCTCCCGTATAGAGGTGGACCTTACGTATAAAGGTCATGCTTTACTTGTTAAAAGCATTTAATGTTGTGTGATATATTATTAACCATGATCACAAGTTGCTATTAAGTCTCCTTTAGAGATTGTTCACCTATTTAGTGAATTACTTTAGCATATGATCATTCGGTCCAGAATAATAGAATATGATCACATATCCGATAATTCTTCTTAGTATAATGTGATGTAATGGATAATTAAAGTTAGTACATATTGACCTTGCAGTAAAAACTAAAGAGAAAAAGATAAAATCATAGAGAAAAAGAGAATTCGAATTGATCATGAGATGACTAAGTGAACTCGAATTGTCAAGCTTTAGTTAAAGCCACAATGTATGCCTCGGTTAACTAAAGAACTCACAATGGTCACTACAAGTAAATCAATCAACATGATTTCAGTTAACTAAGTGTTAAATAAGAAGGACTAGTTAACTAAAGTGTTTTCACTTTAGTTAAACTAAAAGACAACACTTAAATAAATCAAGGAGAACTCAAATTGATCACTATAGTAATGTTATCAAGAAAGAATTAGTTAAAGAGAGTTAACTAAGTGACAACAAAGAAGATCTAGTTAACTAAGTGTTATTGCATGATGACACTTATGTTAAACTAAAAGACGACACTTGAGTTGTGACACTTGCACGAAAACACTTAAAGTTAGTCACCTAACTAAGTGGACAAGCTTTCAGTTAAGAGGCGATTTCATCCTAAGAGACAGTCTAGTGAGATAAAGCACTGCATGAGAAGTGGACTGCACTTCTTCATGCAAGATTGATACATCCAGTATGAGGGCGAGTTCATCATGAAGTTAGAAGAAGCTGATGCATGAGAAGAATGTATAAATATGTTATATGGGATTAATGGATTTAGGGTGAAGCGAATTCTCTTCTCCCTTGAAGGAAAGACGCTTCTCTTTGTGCAGGTTATTGTTCTCACTTGTTATTAGTGTGTTGGGCACATTGGAAAACACATTTGATTGATATCTCTTCTCTATTGATTTTGTATCTTCACCAAGAATGTTTGGTGATCTCTTATATTCTGAAATCAATCTGCTATGTTGTAAAAGAAATACATTCTCTTCTATCCATTATATTATACTGAGAAGAGTTGCTGGGGTTTTTGTTCTCGTTATTTTGAGGATTTTCCCGAGGGTATATCCCGTGTTATGATTGTATGAATTTCATGTGATTGAATTCTCTCATTGTTTCAAGTTTCTGCATCTCAATGAATTAAATATCAAATATCAACCAAATATTAACAAGGAACCTGGTAAATACTTTGCTGCAGATATATTTATGTGCATGAGCATCAAATGTTTTGTTGTTGCTCAAAACAAAGAAATTTAAATCAACAACAATTGATGATTGTATCCATCAATTTTGCGGAAGGAAATTCAGAGGGATTGCAAAATCATTTGAAATAACATATGGCAGGAACATGGATTGGTAACTTTGACATTTTTACAAATCCATTGTTGTGAAACACACTTTATCCCCCCCCTTTTGTTTTAAACACAAGAAAAAGGGTTTTGTGGAAAAGAACAAGTTCCATTACCTTGTCCATGGTTGATTGATTTAGATTTAACCAAAGGCGATGCTTTTCAGCATTGCAACACTCCATGTGGATCTAATCTATGCAATGCACATGAAAATCACCTCAACATGGACAGTGGCTACAATGTAACTGTTTCTTCCTTTTTTTTTTTGCCTCAAGAAAATGACATAAAATAGATTGAATCAAAATGATTGAACAAGTAACTCTATCTTTTTTTTGTCAAAGACAAGATGTGCTTTGCATCAATATGGAAAAATTGAAAGATATATAGCATGATGGTCACTCTATTAAGCCTCACAAACTATACATGTAGTTTGTCTTATAGGTAGATTTGTCCAAAAGTGGTCAAGGATTGATCTTGTCTCACGTGTTGGTTTTGTTGTATGTAACTTTGAAGTTGTTTAATCATAAAAGACATTAATCTTTGTTGCTTGTTGTTACTTGCAAGCATGTCACAATTGAAATCTCCGACAAGTACAATGCATTCTTCTTCTCTTGTACTTGTCAAGATACTACAGACAAAATCGAAAACCTGTGCAAGTGGTGCGTGTGGTGCAATATAGAGATTTAATATTTTCAATGTCAAGTTGTTTAGGTGGAAATCAGTTACTATTGATTCAATATACTTTGTGGTGTGAATGTATGATTTTTCAAGGGTTATGCTTTTGTTGTAACATGTGGAGATCCCATGTAGATGGAATATTGACAAATAATTGTACTTTTATGAGACCAAAGTTCTTTGTGGAAGCAAATTTGTGTTTGTTTCTTGTAGACAAATGATATCGCTCTTCATTATATCATATTCATTAGCAATCTCTTCAATATGCTATGGAAATCTACGAGTGTTTAGTGAAGAGATTAGCACACGATTGTTTTCGTATTTTGCAAAGAGACCATATTCAATTTGGTAATAGGAATGTTTTCTAAGCCTTTGCATTTCACAAACCACCTTTTACGAGACAGGGAAATTTGATTGTTGTAGTTTATTAATCAGATATAAATATTTTATGTCTTTTACATGAGAAAATGTTGTGTAAACAAGTCTTGTCACTACAAGGAAAATGCGATGTAGCAGAGGTAATAGTAGAGGTTTTTAGTGTTACAAGATTGCCAAAAATTGTCAAAAAAACCTCCGCTGCAACCTCCGCCAATAGTAGCGGATGTTTTAACAGAGTTTGTAATGAATATACTTTATAGCTAAAAAATACTCGGGAGCAGGAGGTTTTAGTGGATGTTTGTTAATCGGCGCACTTAATTAAAATGATGTGCCCTCGTGTGTTTCTAATAGGACGCACTGGTGCTGTATGAATAAAAAAGTTGCACTGGTGCACTAAACTAGAACAAGCACTGGAAATAATCAAATTTCAACGCCGCACCGGTGCTTGCGTATATAATATACGCACCGGTTCTTGTTTAAAACATAAACACATCGGTGCGATATTTTACATCATACACACCGTACATTTTTTAATACTTTTAATTTTACTGGTGTTGTCCATTTATCAGGGAGCAGCGGTGCATTTAATATTCAAACGCACTGGTGCTTATAAACTGTCAACATGCCCCAGTGCATTTTAACACATCAAACACACCGTCAGGCTTAAAAACTAAAAATCGGTGGACATAAGCTTTGATCGTTCTCGGTGCACATAAGCCATCTACATGAACCAGTGCGATTCAAAGAATAAAACGCACCAGTGCTTAATATTCTATGTACGCACCAATGCATAATGTTAGTATAGGTGCATCGGTGCGACATATATTAGTAAAAGCATCGCATATGATTCTTTGAAGAATGGCTACTGATATTTCAGTCAAATATATATATTTTATTTTTTTAATTCCATTATTTATCTGAAATTGAAATATTTGTTTATAGTAAAATTAATTTCAATTTAATTATTGAAATTGTTTGTTTGGATTAATTTCTTCTATCATAGATACAAGAATCTATTGTAATATTTAATCATCCATACATTTAATTATCAATGTACCATTTCACATGTAAGATTTGACAATAATATTGAAGAATGCAATAGAATTAAAAAGTTTATTTTATTATATATCAATAAAAGTTCCTTTGTCATACAAAATATGATAACATAGAGACAACAATAATCAAAATGTCAACATGCATGTAATTATTGTTACACTTATTGGTAACTTGTTGTTTTTCAATTCAGACACTATGTCCAATACATTATTATACAAAATGTCTGATTTTCATAGACAATTATTTCAAAATATACAACAAGCTACATTAGCTTGCATCAACATCAAAATTAAATATGGAGCATCATTCTTCGCTGGAATGGTTATCAATGCTTGAGCCACTTGCATCAATTGGGTTATTTGGCTGAATTTTTTGTTGATTGGTTCGATTGTTTTCCTCTTCTTCAGCTTCCATATGCAAACATAAAATTAAAGTGTACCGAGTGTATCTACATTGCCAACGGGAATAATGAAAAATAAATAGATAGTATACATGAATGTAAATTGAAAAGCGACGTACCATAGAAATAATTGACTCATGAATGATACACATTCTCTCAAAACCAAATATCATGCCTTTTATCAATAAGTTTTATGTTGGCTCCACTCCATACTTTGTTTCCTGCAAGTGTTATATCCTGTCACAAATCATAGATTTAGTATAAAATATTTTTGTTGTTTTATTAATTATAAAATTAGAGAAGTAAAACAACATAGAGACTTACAAAATCCAGAATTAATTTTTGATATGCCAACCTATACTCACAACCCTTTCTTAACCCAATGTCAATGAATTCTTCTGATGGTTTCTCTTTGTATGTTAAAACCTGTTTGAAGACATGCAAGGATTGCGAGTGAAAACAAAAAAAATAAATATACAAATCACAACCACTACGAAATCTTAATTTCGTACAACGAAATGACAAATACTCACAAACTTTGCTATCAACCCGTTTTTTCCTTGTCGTCTTGTCTTGTGTGCTGACTGGGTTCCATTTTCTTTTCTTTTTTGTAACAATACAATTGAAAATTAATATTTAATGTTGAATTAATTAATGAGCTGTATAACATAAACCTAAAAACCAATGATTTCATACATTTGCAACACATTGTTGTTGAGATGGCTCCTCCTGCTGTAACACACCCTTCATTACACTGGACTTAAGACACAATAATATTTTTTTTAATATAAACCATATATGCATAATAAACACATGCATAATGCTTATATGCATTATTATGACAAGTGCATATTAAAATGCATGTTAACTATAAGTAAATAGTGGAGGCTTAAACTATTTCATAAGATCATGAAATCTTATATCAAATGCATAACAAATAAAATCATATTAACTGAAGCATAATTATTTCCATGTGTATCACATTTCACACATAAAAAATTTACACCATATTTAGTGCCCATAATATATCCTCTATTTAAAAACATTAATAAACTAAGGTTTGGAAGGCAACACTTCCAATCCTTCCTTATAAATACTTTCTTAAAAACTTGCGCACTAAAAACTACCCGCGGAGTAAGAACTATCTCCACAATAAATACTAACCTAATGACTGCGCAATATGATTCACCAAAAATGAAATACATGCAATTATAGCTATATGCATATCTATTCTTCAAGTTATGTAATTCCCATAATTTCCATTTTAACAATAACCCAAAATATCTTTTAAACTTAGTGCGCATTAAACATTTTATTGAAATTGGGCACTAAAAACTATATAGTAAAAACTTCGCAGTAAAATATTATCTTTCATGGAATTTGCACACAAGGAATCACATAATGGAACAAAGGAATTATAGTCATTTCCATAGATAATCATCCCATTAAGGTAATTATCATATTATTATAACAAGATTTTTTTTTCTTTCTCCCAACCTATTCATTTTAACTTACTACGCAATAAGAATTGCACAGTAAAAAAGTCTTAGAAATAGCTCAATAAGGCAAAAAGAATTGCCCAGTAATAACTAAGAATCTTTCATGAAAACAATATGTTCACATAAATGGGACAAGAGAAATTATAGTTATATACATATGCAATATTCCATTCATGTACTTAAGTAGGGTAACAATTACCAATCTATCCAAAACATGGAATGTAATATTCCAACATATTTACTAAATTTAGTGCGTAGTAAGAACTATGTCTCATAAATGATTTATGATAATAAGTACTAATATTTTAATGTACAAATGCAATAACCAATTCTTTACCAATCCAACCCATGGTATTTTTCTTGATTCAGCCTGTGGTTTTCAAAACAATAATACCATTCATGCAAGGATTAATGAATAAGGCTAAATCTAAGCTTTGACATAAACATTATTTCTACTTTGAATAAACCAATTTAGCCGGTGGTTTTGAAATACAAAATACCATCCATTGCAAATTCTACTTGTGGTTTTCGAAACCACCATACTATCCAATGCAAGGAATAATAAACAAGCCTTAGTATATGGTAATTGTTTGTATTTAAACTATCAAGAATAATGGGTCAAACCCATCTTCAACATAAATATTTAAATTTATTTAAATAATTATTTCAAAATAATTTCATTTATCTCATTAGAAATTATCTTCTCCCATTTATATGAAAAATAAGAGCTAAAACTCTTCAACATAACTTAACACACATTTCCCCTGGATGTGGGAGAGGAGACGCGGCGATAGACATCAAGACAGGGACAAGTAGTGGGTAGAATCCAACACGTGGTTCAGTATGCAAGCTATTAAACATGTAGGTGGGAGAGTTATGGTTCGCGATGGTGTTATGATGAGGAAGATACATAATCAGGGTGAGTTCATGCGAATGGTTGTGTGGAGGATGGCTGAGGTAATGCTCTGTACGAGCAACATGACTGACCGTATTGTGCCCATTATGGGAATTAATTGGGAAAAGGTCATTAAACAAGGCGTTAGGTGGTCGGGATTTTCTGTGTCTAGCCTTTCCATCCTTGATGGTACTGTAACTTCCTCCAGGTGGTGTGGTTTCGTTTGCACTCAACGTGGGGTGGTGGTTTTCTGCATTGTTCACGGTGGCGGGGAGGAACCTTGGAGTAAGGTTGGGAGGAACCTTGGAGCAATTGCACACGGCTAAGGTCTCCTAGATGTATCACTCTTCGATTCCTGTGGCCATTCGGGCCGATGGCGAGATGTTGGAGCACGGTGTCTGGCGGGAGGTGGAAGGGCCTGGCCCTTCATTAGATGAAATCGCGCTGGAACCATGGATTCAGGACCTAGGTTCCTCACGTGGTCGCCAAGGGTTATATGAGCGCACCGTCACGCTGTATTGGGTAGTCAAAAACATGTTGGGACACGTATTGATCGAACGCGAGGAGGAGGCCAGGGAGGAAAATGTGTCGATAGATTTTTGGAAGGAACTCTACGCTGACACTCACTTACTTCATATGAAAATTGATGTGGTTGGTAAACAACTGGGCATCCCATTCCTTCCTAAATTGGGATAATTTGAGTCGGCGGAGGACGACAGCAAGGGTCTAGAGGTGCAACTAGCTGATGGCGGGCATCCTGGAGGGTCCTTTATGCCTACTCCGGGTAATTTGGCTCCTTGAGCCTACGGTTCTTGTCTTGTCTTGCTATCTGGTTTTGTTTTGGGCAGGGATAGTTTGTGACTGTGTTACTTCCTACATAGTCCCGAGTCGTTTTTGTTTTAGTGGATAGTGGCATCGATGGGTCTGCTTTTTCTATGGTTGTCGGTCTAGATAGAAATGAATGGGTTAGCATTTATGTAGTCTCTATTTTCCCCTCCGGGGGAGGGGCCACTATTGGGAAAACTTATTATATGTCATATATACTCTAGTAGGCGATGGATGCTTAATACTACCAAGAACAACTCTTAGGAAGGTGATATCTGTAACTCTTTTTGTATATTCTGTTAATATGAAATAACTAACTTACAAAAAAAAAAATTAACACACATTTCATTTAAACCGCGCATTAATAATTGTCCGCATAACTATTTTCTTCCAATTGAAAATATTTACTATGCATAATAATATCAGTTTGAATAATTGTTTCCTTCCAACTACTTGGAAAATGAGAATTTTAAACCCTTTGAAATAATCTGAATAAGCATTTTATTTACAAAATTTGAAATTAGTGATTTCTACGGGAAATGAATTTCCCACACTTTGACTTAATTAAAGAACGGGTATTCATAAAATTTTAGTTTCATTTGAACAATTTGTGCATTATTATTCAGCATAGCGGAGAATTAAACTTGTACTCATTCCATAACCATAATTCAACCAAAATTAAACTTGCACTCATTCCATAAACATAAATTCAACCGAGCAACACATAAACTCATTCTTTTTATCTGATTTCAGAAATTAAAACAAGAATACCATGGAAATGATTTTACTATACATTAAATAAACAACATTGAGAAATTAAAACATACTTCCTAGGAATTAAAACTTATCTGGAAAATACTTGAATTGGGAAACTGGCTTTGTGTGAGGCATGCTCCACCCAACCATAGGTAATTTTGTTCATTCATCTCTCAACAAAACACCACCCTTGAGCTGAGACTCATGCATTCCCCATACATAAATCTTACCAATCCCATAATTGATCAAGATTAAACTCTTGGAAATCACGCAATTGGCTTAAATCCAATTCCATGCCGAACAATGCATTTCACTGTGATTTGTGCTTAGAATTCCACCAATTTAGCTTCCTACACCATTTTCCACTTCACGGTACAACCAAAGACAAATTGGTATGACTGCACAATAGTGAAAACACATCACTGTCATTTGTGCTCGGAATTCCACCAAGACAATTAGCTACACCATTAGTCACTTCATTAGAACATTATAGTGACAAATTGGACAGAGTTTCAGTAGAAAAAATCCAACAATTGGTTTATAGACTCAGGAATTCGTATCAAATTCCCTTCTCAGACAATCATTCTCCTCCCATGTTCGCTCAGACCTCCTACATGCACAGATTCTTCTTCTAGGATGAAGGAACAATAATAATAATCCCAATTCCATTTGCATGCATTAGTTTTATGCATATCAAGATGAAACCATTTGGGTTCTCCAAGAGACCCGTGTTTCCCACTTTGTTATTTCTATTTTTATTTTCAAATAAAATATATAATCTCTCCCCCTAATCCCACTTAAACCCATTTAAATCATAGTAATGATTTAAAGCAAGTTTTAAATTAATTTAAGGGATTAAGAATTAATTAAGACTTATTTAAGACTTAGGATAAATTTAGGGACTTAAAGGTTTAATGGGGTCATATCATGGTTTCCTACCTAAGACATTCTAACCCCCTTACTATCTCTGGTGAATACACAAGTCCTTGATCTCTTTAGGGTACTGCCTCAGCATAGTCAGTTGTGGATTTTAATATTAATAATTACAAAATATACATTTGTTATGCCATACAGGCATTTGCATATCAATATTTACATCATACACATGATCAGTTCAAGGTCTCATCCAGGGGTATTACATTCCCCTCCCTCTTAAATTCAACACCGTCATCGGTGTTCCTTTGTCCAAAACACATGAACAAAATTTTCAAAATGCTACAAGTGCTCCTCCTGCACTACATCTTTCAAGATGATCTTTGAAACTTGGGTCAGGTCGATCAGATCTCTTCATGTTGGTCCTGCTGAATTGGACCTTCCAGGTCAACATATGCATTGATCACCTCAACAATTCTTTCTTTCAGCTACCATCATTCTTGATATCTTTTCTTGGGCACTTTTGGAATTTATAGCTGATTCGAAACATTTCTTGAAAAACACAGAGAAAATTTTGATCAATTGCTATCTTCAATTTGTGTGATTTTCTTAAGTCTTCTTTAGCTTTATAATAACAACAACAACTTTCAAATTAATACTTTCCTCTGTAATCAATTACCATAATTTCATTAAGCTAGTATAATAAAAATCAGGCTATCCTTTTATGAAAGATCAACTACATCTTTCTTTGCTCAGAATTCTTTCATGCATTTCATGATTAACTCGGCATATGCATACAGATGAATCCATTCATCTTCATTTCTTTTATATAATTTTTTAACTACTTCAGCATTCATTGTTTATTTCTAACAAAAATAAACAAAACAAATTTTTAGTTGTAACATGCATTTCAACAAGTTTCTCTTCCTAGAAAGCAAATAGCATAAGTAAAAATAAAAGAGAAAGAGTTCCCCCTCTTAGTCTTGTCCCAATATGGAGCTCTGCAACTGTGGCTTCCCTGCTCCTTGGTCTCTTTCTCTTTGAAAAGTAGGTGCTCGATTTGCTTAGTCTTCATCTAGGTTGGGATCCATATTATCTGTCCCGTACCACACTAGGAAGATTCCTTCCTCTAGTGCTCTTCAGTGTGCGCGTAAAGGATCACCCAAACCTTGATCATCTTCCAGCTAAGACACTTTATATTTGAAATATATCCATAGGACGTACAACCCGGGGTGCTCCTCGTGGTTTGCTCAAAGGATTCTTAGCTAACAGGATCATCATAAATACCACATCATCAATCGCTTTTATTGTATTATTATTATTATTATTAGGTTCGTTCGTTAGACCGGGTGCCTCCCCCCCCTCCGACTTTTGTTAGCAGGTGAGGTTTTTTATTAATTTATTATATTGCTGCAACCTTTACTGCAACACCAACTTGCAAGGTCTTCTACTCTTTTAGAGAAGTCACATCCTCAATGCAAGAGCTCGGCTAAGAACGATTTTAGTTTGAGGAGATCTATTCTCAAAGCAACATTTCTAGTTTGGGGTCCACATTACATTGCCACACATAACACCCTCTAGTGATTTTTTGTGTGTGCATAGAAAGAATTCCCAAACTTCCTCAATCAGGTTCAACCAGCTTGGGGTCCACATTACTTCGCCACACACAACACTCTCTGGTGCTTTTCTATGTGTGCATAGAAAGATCACCCAAACTCTGGTCACCTACAAGAGATTATAACTCATAATAGGCTTGCACAATCTTCGTCTTTGGCTTTACTTCCTTACTTCACTTCACTTCTCTTCTTTAATATGCAAGCACCAACTTGCATCTATACCTTCTTCCTCAAGTCTTGAGATTTTTTTAAAATTTCTTTATTTGTGCCACATTCTTCAATCAAACATGATGAAGAACCTCTTGGATGACCCTAGAGAGCTCTAGTATTGCAATCTCTTTCTCTGCATCCAAAGTTTTGGTTTTGTAGTTTCATTCTTTGCATCAGTTGTAAGCAATAGCATTATATACATAACTTCAATTAACAACCGGTAACAAGTTATAACCAACTAACAACCTTAGAAGATAACAACAGTTAGCAATTTATAATCAACTAACAACTTATCTCCGATAGCAACATATTCTTTACTTTAAATTTTCATAAGTTAGCATAGGTATAGAAGTATTAGCAATTCTTTTACAAATCACACACACATGGTGAACATGAATTCAAGCATTCTGTTAACACCCAAAAAGTGTTCACTACCTCATCTACCACATTATATGGCTCATTTGTCCATTTTCCTACCATATTTCCCTTAAAATCCCCAAAAATCCCATTTAAAAGCCTCCAAAAGGCCACAAAACCCTCAAAATAGCCTAAAAAAGGATAAAAAACCCCTTTTTCCTCCAAAAATATGCAAAATTCCTCAAAAATAGCAAAAATCCCCTAAAAAGGGAATAAAAAATATAAAATAATGAGGAAAAGGAGGAAAAAACCCTATACAGCTGCACAAAACCATGTGTTTCCCAAAACCATGGGTCAGCACTCCACCACCAAAAAACTATAAATAGGTGATGGAGATCCCTTATTCCATATCCACAATCACAAGCACCCTTACTCTGCCAAAATCTCTCTCGAAACCCTAGTTCATCATTGAACTACTTTCACCTTGAGAGCCACTTTTGGCCCATTCCCACCATTGGAGAAGGAAGCATATTGAAGCTTGGAGCATCCTCTCGGACATTGCAAAGGGCTTCATCAAACCTTCACATTGAAGGTAATATCAATACAAAAAGCCATTATTTAAATTTGTTGTTTATGTTTTATGCATGTTTTAGAAGTAATTTAATTTCTGTTTTAGCTTAATTATTTACATTTACTAAACTGCTACTAAGGAGTCCATTCTCCTTAGTAGGTGCTCATTTGCACAAGCTAGGGGTAAAACCCTAGCTACAGTTTTGGCGACTCCCCTAGATTTTGAATTTCTGGTTTCGTTTACAATTTTTTCTTTTCGGCTGTCCCTTTCGGCCGCCGCACACCGCGCTTTTTCCCTCTGCAGTCGCGTCCCGACCGCGTCTTTCAGGACTTTACCTGCGACCCGACCGCGGCTCTCAGACGGTTTCCGATGCCCTGCTGGCGGATTCAAGTCTGTTACCTGCGATCCGGCCGCGGCTAATCCGCCTGTTTGCTGCGATCTGACTGCGCCTGTCGGCCATTTTCCCGCGTCCCGACTGCGGCTCTTTGCCTCTTTCGGGCGTCCCGACTGTGTCTGTTAGCCCTTTTGCCGCGACCCGACTGCGTCTTTTTCCCTATTTTCTGCGTCCCGACTGCGTCTGTTGGCCTGAAAGCCATGACCTGACCGCCACTGTTGCCCTCAAACCCGCGGTCTGCCTGTTCTGTTTCGCCACAGACCCACGGTCTGATTTCTGCATTTTTCCTGTTTTGAGCCCAGCCCCTTTTGCTGCAATATTTTCTGCATCTGAACAGCCCCCTGTCCTACCTGCAGCTCACTTCCTTACAGCCTTTCTGCAACATAATTTCTGTTCCCTTTACAGAATCTTTTTAAAATTTCAGTATTTTTAATTCAGAAAATTTTGCAAGTTAAAGTTTCAATTCCAGCATTATTGATAGTTAGAAGTTGCCCCCCTTGTGGCACTTCTATTTTGGGTTCATAACCTCACGAGCACACACTCTGTCACATCAATCAAGTGAGCCTTAAAAAGTACCTAATTGAACCAACATTCTAACCCCACTTGGGGAACACAAAAGAATCATTGTAGTTAGGTAGGATCGGGGGGATAGGCTTCCAATAACACCCCTCAGTTATTTCACTTGAGACATAGTTGTTGTCCAAATAGGGAACCAAAATCCCCTAGTACTTTTTGGCACGGTCACGACCAGTTTATCAGAGGGCCTCTCCCTTAGGAGGGTTGAAGTCGGGAGACTGGTTCCGGAGGCCTGAGTGGAATACCGCACTCCATTCAGTAACCGAAGGGATACCTTTCGCGGTTCGCGGGATATCCCTGTATAGGGGTATTGCGGTCAACGAACTAAACGGCAGATTCACCTTTCTGGACGTGTCATGAACGGGGTATCTTAGTTGCCATTCTTCTAGGATTGACTACCCGGTGTCCCTCCCGGTAGGGGGATATCATAGCCACTTGGATTTCCTACTCATATTGTCTGACTTGGATTTCATCACCTTGCAGAGGATATGTTTAGTTGAGTCAGAATACTTTTAGTTAGGTGTTTGCATGCTCCTTTACCTCCCTTTGGTCTAGTGAGTCCACCATTTTTTCTTTTTAGGAAACCTGCTGCTTGTTGGTATTCTGACCATCTTTGTTGACACTCCACCTATTGTAGCACAGCTGTTGCAGTGGGTGTTTTGAGTTGGTTGTTGGCCTGAGTGCCTTGTTTTTTAGCTCTCCTTCTGCACACTCGGTTGCATTAGGCCTTTTTGAGCTATTTTTATACTCACCTCAACCCACAGAGATTTGACACCATCCGTCACCATTGAGTCCCCGAGACATTCTCGGCGCCTCAGGGGCGAGCCCCCACAGCACGATTCTCTTGACACCACACGTCATAGATTCTGATCATTATCCGTTGATACCACTCATCACAGATCTAGAGCCTTGTCACTTGACTCCACTCGTCAATGACGTAGGACTCCGTCACTAGATAGTGACGCCCCTTACTTTACCTCCGATTCTGACGAAGAGTCTGAGAACCCTATTTACACTGCCCCTACTAGCCCCATGGCTGGCACGACTTCCACTCCGTTTGTGATAGGGACCATTGGTGGCACATCCACCATTACACCAGTTACTACACCTGTTTTGGGTATGCCCTCCATGGGACCCTCATCTACCGTTCCCCTCACGGTACCTATTCCCGCAGTGGGAATACCTATCCCCACTACATCAGTGGCTCACACTACCCATGGTGGTGCTGTACCATCCTCCACTACCTTAGTTCCCCCACTTGGGGGCACCATCCCATATCCTGTCCCTCCACTTGGGGGCACTGGCCCCAACTTGGTCCAACCCACTACTGTGTCACATCCTCCTTCCAGTTTTCCATTCATGGCTAGCCTCAACCTACCTGACCTAGCCAGATTGACCAACGATCCTATTCGACACGACCCTGCATGGCCTCATATGCCTACCAAGCTCCCCTCTGACATCCCTAAGTTCGAGGGCAAGGCCGATGAGGACCCACAAAACCATATCATGTCTTTCCACCTATGGTGTTCCTCTAACTCCATAGTGGATGACTCTGTTTGCCTCCGTCTCTTACAGCGCACCTTCACTGGCTCTGCAGCCAAATGGTATATCGAGCAACCTCATGGGACCCATGCCACCTTTGCTTCCCTTGCCTCGACATTCCTGCAGTTCTTCCAGTTTCCTGTCCGCTATGACGCGGGCGTTGAGATCCTTCTATCTTGTAGACAAAACACGGCTACCCATATCACGGACCACATCCATGAGTGGCGTCGACGCCGTAGCTTATGCAAGATCAAACTAGACGACCGTATCTTCCTAGATTGGTTCCTCAAATCCCTTCTCCTTGTTATTGCTAAGGATGTAGCTTCAGAAAGACCCCAGTCTGAAGAAGAGGCCATCCTTAAGGCCCAACAGTTCGACCTCATTTACGCCCAGTCGGGTTACCTCTATACCATTATACCTGACGCCCCTCGCGGCGAGTCCTCCCATCACGATGCGCCGGGGGCATCCCACGCCGCAGACGGCATCATCGGTCGTGTTTCTTCGCATCCTCAACCCTTTTCCATAGCACGTCTTACCCCGGGCCCTGACCTTTCGTGGGCCACCTCACAATCTGGGGCCACCAACTCATATGCTCCCATGACACATCACCATCATTCCCATGGACCCAGCTGTCCACCTCAGTGCTTCGGGCATGCACCCCCTGCTTATACCCCCCCGGTTGCACCTCAGTCCTATTATCACCAGCAGGTTACACCAGCTCCTGCGCCTCCTCAAGCCCACCCCGCTTATTATCACCAGCAGGCTGCACCAGCTCCTGCGCCTTCCCTAGCCCAACCAGCTTATTACCCGCCACAGGCATCCCCTGCGGCAAATCCACAACCTGCTCCATAGACATATCAGCAACCTCCTCAAGTTGCTGCACCTGCTCAGCCTCCACCTGCATACCATCCACCGCAGCCTGCTCCAGCACCTGCGCAACCTCAAAATCCACCTGCTGCCCAAGGGCAAGTCTACGCCCAACAGAACCCGCAGCAAAACCAGAACAACCAACGCAACCAGGGCCAACAGAACCGCGGCAAGGCTGTAATCGTGGGAACAACCAACCCGCAGACCAAGCTGGTCAACCGGCGAATCCCCCCGACAACAACAATGCAGCCCCCGCTAATCAAAACCCTGATCGCCCGCCCAAGCAGGCTAAAAACCCCAATTTGTGAACGAACCACCCTTGTTCTATTTGCGGGGTCTATGGCCACTACACACACGCTTGCCCACACTTAGAGCGAGCTCGGCAACTCTGGGTTGATGAGGCCCATCGCCATGGGCATGCGGTTCCCCAAGCACCGCCCAACCCCCCCCAACCTCAACAACCCCCTTTGGTGCTGCAAAACCCCTTACCGACCCAAGGTGTAGTGAACACTCAGCCGTTGTCTCCCCCTCAAGCCAACGTGCAACCCCAACAACAGATCACTTACACTGCTCCTGATCAACCCATGTTTGACTCAGGTACCCACCACTTGCTGATGATGTCATCTGCTGACGTCAACCTCCAAACCCGTTGGAACCAATATGGCTCCACCTCTGAGGCCCTTCCCACGGATAAACCCACTAATGCCCATCCCACTGATCAGGCGTTACGTATACCTCCACCGCCACTAGATGGCGCTTCCAAAGCCCCTCGTTTCCCACTTCGCCGTATCAACAATAACCCCAATGCGCACGCTGCGTCAAACTACAACATTGTAGACGACCTAGCCCAATCCCCCGCAGCCATGTCTGCGTTAGAAGTCTTGAAGACCTGCCCTTCCCAGCGCAAGACTTTACTTTCTGCCATTGGGGGGATTGACCCAAATGATTCGAATTTGATGGCATTTGATTTAGACCAGTCTGAACCACGCCTACCTTCCAGCTTAGCATTCCAAGTTACTGTCTCCGTTCGAAATCTTGTCATCCATCGGTGCATCATCGATGAGGGTGCCTCCACTTGCGTTATGTCTACATTCGTATGGCAGAAGCTGGGATCCCCTCCTCTCCAGCAGTCCACCACTGCATTACGCGCCTACGACGGTCGTTCGGCTCAGCCCCAAGGCCTCCTAGCCAATGTCCCCGTCCAGTTAGGTGGCAAAACTGTACTCATTGACATTGAGGTAATCAATGCCCAACTGGATTATAACCTTTTACTCGGCCGCAGCTACATGTATGCCATGCGGGCGGTTGCCTCTTCCGTCTTTCGCACCATGATGTTCCCCCATGATGGACGCGTGGTCAAGATCGACCAACTTACTTACTATGATCCCAGTGCTCCCGCGACACCTGAAAATGTTCTCCCCATGGTTGAACAACCTGTTTCTCGTGCCACCACCTCGTTTATTTCCTCTACGGGGCCTGGAGTCTACTCATATGCGCCGATGACTTCCACCTTCCAATCTATTCCGCCTCCCTCGGCCCCCACGGACGTGTCTGACTTATGTACCTTGTCCCACGACAACCAACCACCTAACAATCAACCACCCTTGTTTCCTAAACCACCATTGGTACCTAGCCACATTGGTGTTACACCCATCCATACGATCCCCTTCCTAGTTCCTCCATCGGGAGTAGTAAGCACCCCGGTTATGGCTACCCTTAGCCTCCCTGGGTTAACTTTGGGATTACCCGTATGGTATCTTTCGCCTCCCGTTCGCCCGCCGACACCAGACGTCGTCCTCCAACCGGTGCAACCCATGGCTACTACCACTCAGCCACCTCCCGGTGTCTCTACCCCTTCGTCCTCCACGACTCCTCCTCCTACTCCCAAACCCACTGGGGGCAGAGGTCCACAACCTTACACTGCTATACCACCTCCCAAGACAGTAAAAAACCCTCCTGTGTTTCGCGCTCCTCCCAAATGCTCATTGTGCGACGAGTTGGGCCATGCGACCCACCAATGCCCACAGTTACCAGCATTGCAGAAGCATATGCAGATGCTCGATGATGACCCCAACATCCCAACTGTCGAACTAAACCCCACTCCCAATCCTAAAGATAAGTCCCTACGTACCAACCACTCCTGCGCCATATGCGGTATTTATGGGCATTATTCACATCATTGTCCCGATCTCCCGGATTACAGAGCGGCTCTCTATGAGATGAACAATCTGGATCTTGAGACGGCACCACCCACCATTGAAGAGATTTACCCCCCGGTTTCTCCCCCTTCTGAAGAAGTTAATATCATTTATATGATCTCTTCAACCACTACCTCCTCGTCAACCGATTTGACAACGCAAACTTTCCGTACCGATGAGGAGATTCTTGAGGCCCTCACTGCCCCGTAGTATCCCTGGGATGACATGCACCATCGTTCGTATTTCCTTCCAGAAGCATCTTCCTCCAGCACCGCTACCCAATTTGAGGTTGAATCCAAAGACTTCCTCCCCACCAAGGTAGACTGGTTCAAGGACCCTATTCCTGCTCCTGACGCCTTCGAGGAAGGTAACATGGCCAACATCTCACCTGTCATCCCAGTTGATATCGCTGCCCCAGGGCGTGCCCCTGAACTCATCACTTTAGGAGCATTCTGCAGTAAACAAGAGATTGAGGACTACATAAACCTTTTCAGAGAATTCCGTGATGTCTTTGCCTGGTCCTATACCGAAATGCCTGGTCTTGACCTCGTCATTATCGAGCACCACATTGACACATGGCCTGATGTACCCCCCGTCCATCAGAAACAACGTTCTGTTCCTCCCTCAAAGTTCCCAAGATGTGCCCCCGAATTCATCACTTTAGGAGCCTCCTGCAGCGAGCAGGAGATTGCGGATTACACACAACTCTTCCACGAGTTTCGTGATATCTTCACCTCCCCCCTCGAACAGGGGGCATACATCTTAGCTGACTCCGAAGGCCATCCTTTGCGCAACCCCCGTAATGGGTTGTATCTTAAGCGTTATTTCCTTAAATAACTCGCGGCCCCGTTGGTCCGCATTGTACAGTTTGCTTCCTTTTTTGTGTTACACCGTTTCCACCATTGGAATCAGCACGCCGAGACCGTCATGATGGTCACCTCGTTGCATTATTTTTACACCGTCATTTTTTGCCCATTTTTCAGACGCCACTAGTCGCCTCAGTTTGCGTGCCACATCGGCCGTTCTCCGTTTTTCACATATTTTATATCATCGGATTCATTTTTCTGAGCTCGTGATGATGCTTGAGATCATTTCTCGCTCTCACCCCCATATTTTTCGGGTATTTTTTCCAAAATGCCCTCGTCACCTCGGTGTGCGTGCCACATCGGCCGTTACCCGTTTTTGACACCCTTTATATCACCGGATTCATTTTTCCGAGCTCGTGATGATGTTTGAGATCATTTCTTGCTCTCACTTGGTACAATTTCCACAGTGTGTCCCGACACCTTGTTGCCTCGGTTTGCGCACCACATCGGCCGCTATCGGATTGTTCCACATTTTTACATGAGCCATTCACTCCTGTCATACTGCAAAGGTTTCGTTATTTTGCCACCATTTCATCTACCCCGCAAGGAGGCCCACCAGTGTTCCCCCCTACCCTCGTTCTTGATCATCATTACTGATCCTTAATTGAACACTTCCTCCTTGCCTGGCCATTCCTTTTGTTCGGTATAATTTTATCCCTTTTTCGGGCCGGACAAGTCCTTTACGAAAAAGGCACTTAGGGAGTTTCCGTTAAGCTCTTTTCTGACTCCTAAAAGAATGAAAAGATCGCCGAGCAATCTTGCTTCCTTTCATGCTCGTTAAAGTACCTGAAAGGGCGTCTATCTGGTATAAGTTTAACCCTTTTCCGGACCTGGTAGACTAATTACGAAAAAGGAATACTCTAGTCACACCGGCTAGAAGAGTTCTTCATTGCATCCTTTTATGCTTCTTTGGGCCTTGGAGACTAAATCTACGAAAAAGCAACCCCCTGGAGTCTTCTTACTTGCTTTCAGACTCTCTAAAATTGAAAGCAACCACGAGCATGCACTGTCCTGGGCTCGTAAAATCCACACGACAGTACCATTCCATCATTTCAGAGTCTTCTTATCGCTTTCAGACTCCTTAAAATTGAAAGCCACCACGAGCACGAACTGTCCTGGGCTCGTAAAATCCACACGACAATATCATTTTACACAAACTTCTTCTAGTTCCTTAACCCATGAAGAAGTCCCCTCCCGTGCCTCCTGGCACTATGATCGATCATCTCGACAGCACCCCCAATCAGGTCGCCTTTGTTCAGAGTATTCTGCAATCTCCTGCCATTTTACACCAGCTTGAGTCTCCCTCAGCCCAGTTACCCTCCCAGATCCATTACAGCTATGATCCCTTTCCCCTCAGTCAGTTTCATATGCTGCAAGATCATTCCCATTATCATACTCTGAACAAAGGAAGTTTGAGTCCACCCACTCTATTTGCCCAGTTGTCACCCCCAGTTTGTCAGTCCTGCCCCCAGTACTATCACATTTCGGTTCTTCACCTCGCGCTCCTGTCAAGGAAACATCATTGCCTTGATAGTTGCAGGTATCCCTCTGTCGACGACAGCCCCTCTATTCCAGAGGATAGGCCTAGAGGTCCCTACGCCTTGGACTTATCACCATCTGTGGTAAGTGCCTACGGACCATTCTGCGAGGAGTCATCATTGCCTCTCCGAGTGGTTGTTCCTCACATGCTCGACTTCAGCACCTTGATCGCATCGTTGAGGATCGCGTAGGATTACATCCCATCAGTTTTTAGTCGAAGACCCCGGATTTCCCCCGACTCTAGCACATTGGTGAGTCATTTCAGAACGCCCAGTTGTATGTTCCTGTGGATGTCCGGGCTGTGTTGGCGTTTGTATTCGGAAGCCATCCAGTTCTATGCTTCCTTGAGTACCCAGATCAGTTCCAGTTCAGTGTACCATTGCGAGTGTACCCCTTGTCACTCTGATCCAGCAGCTCATTAGTTCCTTTGGTACCCCATTCAGTAGCACTGTTGATTATTCCAGTGTATCAGTTTTTCAGCTCAGACATGGTCCGCCCAGCAGTATGTCCCAGATTTTGTGTCCCCTCTGGACCCTTATGATGTACACAGTGGTTCTCTATGTATCTTACAGGTCCCCCTTTTCGGGCCTCACAGTTCTGTTTATGTATCTTGATACGAGCATGGGTATGCCCGCCTCGTCCATATATTGAGATTATTCCTCATTCAGTTTTTGAGGTCATGTATATGTCAGGTCCCCATTTTTTGGACCCCATTGTTATTGTTATGTTATATCCTGATACGAGCATGGGAATGCCCGCCTCGTCCATATGATCAGATGATTCCTCATCCATTATTGAGGTTATGTACTTTTAGTTCTTGCAGTTGTTCGGGATCGTTCTTCCGGGCTTCAGTTTGTTTCTTCTCTTCTCACCACAACCAGGAAAACCATTCATGACTTATGATGTCCATCGGCCATACGATGAGCTCCTGCCCTCGCACATCAGGGGGCAATCTGTTAACACCCAAAAAGTGTTCACTACCTCATCTACCACATTATATGGCTCATTTGTCCATTTTCCTACCATATTTCCCTTAAAATCCCAAAAAATCCCATTTAAAAGCCTCCAAAAGGCCTAAAATGCCTCCAAAAGGCCACAAAACCCTCAAAATAGCCTAAAAAAGGCTAAAAAACCCCTTTTTCCTCCAAAAATATCCAAAATTCCTCAAAAATAGCAAAAATCCCCTAAAAAGGGAATAAAAAATATAAAATAATGAGGAAAAGGAGGAAAAAACCCTATACAGCTGCACAAAACCATGTGTTTCCCAAAACCATGGGTCAGCACTCCACCACCAAAAAACTATAAATAGGTGATGGAGATCCCTTATTCCATATCCACAATCACAAGCACCCTTACTCTGCCAAAATCTCTCTCGAAACCCTAGTTCATCATTGAACTACTTTCACCTTGAGAGCCACTTTTGGCCCATTCCCACCATTGGAGAAGGAGAAGGAAGCATATTGAAGCTTGGAGCATCCTCTCGGACATTGCAAAGGGCTTCATCAAACCTTCACATTGAAGGTAATATCAATACAAAAAGCCATTATTTAAATTTGTTGTTTATGTTTTATGCATGTTTTAGAAGTAATTTAATTTATGTTTTAGCTTAATTATTTACATTTACTGAACTGCTACTAAGGAGTCCATTCTCCTTAGTAGGTGCTCATTTGCACAAGCTAGGGGTAAAACCCTAGCTACACATTCAGACCTGCACTAAAAGATGTGATTGCACCATTCTTATTAAGAAAACCTTCAACAGAATTCAAACACTTACTGTTGTTTCAAAATCTCTTGCATATTTAATATTGCATTCAAATATATAATTTTGCAATTACACTAATGGTCATTTAATAACAACACGCCAATGTTGTATCAACATAAACCATTCTTGCACAGATGGACTTAGGCATAGGCCAATCCAAATAATGTAGCTAGCTGTCCAATATGGCCATCTACCATCGAACTTAGACACAAAGCGAGCATAAGCTTCATGTAACATCCCGAAAATACCAAAATTTTTTTTTTTTTATAATAGCAATATTTATCAAAGTCATTTAGTGCGGAAACATATAAACTAATTTAAATTCTTAACTAAGATAATTTAATGACGATGACACGTCATAAAGATCAAATAAATATAGTTATAATTGCTACTTCAGATGTAAGCGGATGTTAGACTCCTTAACAAAAGATCTTTGTATGATTATGTAGACGACTACACTTTACAAATTTGTTTAAGTTCTTGGTTATTATTATTACATACTGTTACAGTTTGTACTGCTTTGGTATTCTTGATGGAGTGCAGACAGTTTGTTTGTTTGTTGAAAAAGGGGTCCTATGAGGCACCCTGGAGCTTACTTAGCTACGTTTAGATAAGGCATTTGAATCTAGTTTCCATGTGCAGACCGCAGGTAAGAAGTCTACAAGATAGCATAAAATATAAGAGTACTTGTGTTTTTTTTCAATTCATCGTCAATGTAAAATGTTAAGTACTTCCTTGCGACGTCAATAACTAAAGGTATGGATACAAGGATTATGCTCCTAGTTTAATTACTGTCTTACGAAGCTCCTTAATGTTATCCATGTCGTCCAAGAGTTCTATTATGATACTACACTTATCGTCATGAGACTACTATCATAAATATTAATATGACAATACTACTATCTATTTCCTGTATTTATTATTTCAATACCCAAACATACTATAGAAATGAAATAGCTATATATATTATAGCTACTATTTATTTACATAATGCATGGCATAATATTCGATTATTTCGATACTAATTTAAACTTTGGAATTATATAATACCTACACTACATATTCCATGTAATATGATATGGTGTTACTATACAAAGATATGATAAACAAAACAATATTATGCATTTCCAAAATGTAATCCTAGCTATTGTTTTAACACCATAGGATAATCTCCTATGCAGAACACGAACATGACCTTATAAATATTATGGCTTGATGGTAGTTTGAACTAAGTTGTATGTAAAAGCTCTTATCCTAAGTGTTAATATCATGTCAATGTAATCGTCCAAGTATCGACGTTAAAGTGATGAAATGACAGGTATTAACTTCTAGTTGCAGGTTGACAGAGTTATGGTTTGTGAATTAAATGCACTCCATAGTGGAATGGGTGGCTGTCATACCACGTAGTCCATCCACATTAACTTTGATTGATATTGTAGCTGGGAGTTCTAGCTGGAAATGATGCCCTGTCGCCTCTCCTCCACGCTATACACCATATCGTTCCTTGGCATGCAGGGTTGGCAACTTTGTGGTTGTTGGAATTTAATGAGATATTAATGTGAGGTTGCTTGGCTTTCAATGCAGCACTGTTGGCTCTTTTCTATCCGTCGATCGCTCCAGATCTTGGTTGTTGGTTTGTGTAACCCTAATCCGTGTTGTATGTATTGTTAGCAATTTTTTCGGCCCTTCATTGTTATGTTGTAATGAGGCCGACAGGCTGCCAAATGTTTAGGGTTAGAGGAGGTAGTCTTCCAGGGTTTCGACCCTGTGACTTATGAGAGAAAAATTTTAAATGTTTCAGGCTCGGCTTCGTGCCATAGAGCCGTGATGTTGTAGTATGAAGGGTAGATATTCATCAGCTTTTGAGAGTAGTTGGTAGTTTGTCTTTTGGCTCTTTCAAATGGTGGTAACGCCTTCTAGTTTTTCCTACGTGTATGAAAGATTGCAACCGACCTTTGGTTCCGCCATTGATATTTGGAATAACACTCTACAGGGTAAGCAAGTAAGTAAATGAACGAATGTTGATAATGTAGATTTTGCATTCTAAATTGTGTTAACAGTTTTTTGACCACTCGCATTGTGCTTTGGAAGGTGCTCTCTTCGCTGGAAGGTTTCTATGCAATGGTTTTGGAAGGGAAAGCTACTACAGCTTCTTGGTAAGCTCTGGTGGTTCTTACAAGCCTCGTAGGTGCCTTGATGTGTTTTCTATGTGCCGATATTTGGAAATATTCGACTTGTATCAGTGATAGCTAAAAGCTTGTATTGTTTTGATATTAAACTTAAAAGGGGTTGATCCTCAATCTTTATATTTGGTGTTCGGCTCAGTGGTGTTTTTGTTGAAACTATGGAACCGCCTTTGAGCTAGTTTTTGTGCCGTGAGTTGCTAAGTTGGGGGTAAAATCCGGTGTATTTTTTATGATATCACGATCTCGGTTTAATGTTAACTGTCGAGGGTGACTCTTGTAATTCTCTGTCAATGTTTGGAATGGGAAAACATAACCGAGGGTTCTTTTTATGTTTGTATACTATGGTTCGTTTTTCTTTGAAATAAAATGATATATTTTTGAAAATGTCGTTGAGAACACTGTGTAAATGAATGTTAAGTTTTGCCGAGCCACAATGGTTGTCTTTTGGCCGAGGGTTTATAGTTTGCATATATGTATTCCTGTACTTCATTCTCATTGTTGATAAATATGTTTGGAAAATCATTGAAGTAGTTTGATTGTTAAAAGTTTTGAGAGGGTTTTGCCTTCGTGTTCTAGTTTCGTTTTACGATGGATACCCTATCTATGATTTCCAAATGCTATCGGGTTTGTGCTAGGGTTTGTATCCAAGACTTAATCGTTGTGATGAAAATCTCGATAATGTGTTTGTTTAGATACTAAGGCTGGTTTAGACATGAATATGTAATTTATGCTTTTGGCTAACTGTGAGATGATTCTTAGATAGTAACTTACCATATATAAAAGATAATATGGTTCTGGAAAGTAATGACTAGGGTTTAAAAAGTCATAAATGATATCATTCTTTGAAATAATGTCTACAGTTTGTCTTTGAGATAGAAAATATGATGTTTGTAAATAGAGTTAGGGTTTGTAGTGTATTATGTTTTGATACTACTGATATAAACAATTGATACATGAAATTAAATAAGAAACCAATGAAGAAAGAAAGTATGTATAATGATAAGAAAACTATATATTGATTAATTCTTGCAGTTGTTAAAAATCCTTGGAAATACTATTACTTGGAAAACATGATAAGTATGATTTTAATTGCATTTGCTTGCTATCTTAAATGAATGGGGATAAGAGAAAAATATATGACTATACAGAAGTTAGACTATGTTTTCTTTCATGTAATAATAAAAGAGTTCTATATTACTGTCGATGCTATACAGTAAATTTTTACTATGTTTAGATATAGGACATAATTGTAAACAGAGCACTTACTGTAATTATTTGTCCAATCAATGGCAATATGCCTATCTCTCATCTATCATTTAATTTGCTTCTCTATACTGGAGTAATATGCAGATAACAACATGGAAAAAATATAGAGATGATTATCTAATCAATAATTCACAGACTTTATCATTCAGTATCGAACATAAATCCGAAATAAAATAAATTCTTTTACAAAACAGAGTTTGATAAATTCTACTAAATAGAACATTGAACTGTAAACAAAATAGAAACAACAAAACTTGGTTAATTGTAGAGAAACAAACATCCCAAGGAGCCTGTTCCACCCAACCAATTCTTGAAGACAACCAAGTTACTTACCTTAGGACCCACGAGCCTATTCACTGAACCACCGGGAGGAAGAAACTTAGAAGTTTAGGACCTCCACTTGTAGTAACAATAGTTATCCAGTCTTAAAGACTTAGCAGTCAAAGGGACCTGCACCAGCACCTCTGGTTCTCCTTCTCAGAATAATTTGTAGACTTACAGTTGCACTCTCACTTAGACTCCCTATTCAAATCTCTTAGTGATCACTTGATGCACTTGAGGAATATTTCTGCAGAAAATATTGTGTAAGAGCTGCTCAATTCGAATTTTCCTTATGTAGGTTGCCTAGGCCTTTCAGTTGTTAACTGGTCATTAAATGAGCTGCTTGCTCACTCCCACCACCTGGGGGATAATGCCATATTTTTAGGGGTAGTTGTCCCATAACCAACAGCTAGTGGTGAAGTGCAATTGCTGCCATCTGTCCCATTCCTTCTAACAACTTCCATTCCTTCTAGTGGGTTAGTGAACACTCATTTAACAGTTCCCTTGGGTGTTTGTCTCCTACTTTAATTTATTAAATAATAATAATTAGTAATTACATTCATCCTTGACCAAACTTGGTCATAATTACAAAACTTTGTAATTTAAATTTAACATAAAGTATTTTGCCAATAAAATAATATTTTCAGAATTTGGGTAGGTGACATACACCCCCCCTTAAGTCTCAACATCGTCCTCGATGTTGGTTAATCACTCTCTGAGTGTTCCTGAAATAGAATTGGGTATGCTTACTGCATACTACTCTCCAACTCCCAGCTTGCCTCTTCCGGGATAAGGTGCTTCCATTGCACCTTCACTTGCCCGATGGTGCGATTCCGGAGCAGAGTTTCCCTCCTTTCGAGGATACAGTCTGGTTCCACCTGAAAATCGTCATCTTGTCGCACCTATACATCATTCCAGTTTACAACATGATAACATGTACATACTTCTTTAAAAATGATATATGAAAAACATTATGTATGTTTAAATTTGGTGGCAAAGCCAGTTGGTATGCTACTGGTCCAACCCTGGATAATATTTCGAAAGGACCACAATACCTGGGTGCCAACTTGGCACAACTTCCCAATTTCAATGAACTCTTTTTCGGTCTTACCTTGAGAAACACATGTTCACCAACCTGGAACTCTTTATGAGTTCTTTTTAGATATGTTAGACTCTTTTTCCTTTCTTGGGTAGCTTTTGAATTTCCTTGTACTTGTTTCACAATTAGTTCTAACTCTTGCAACAATTCAGGTCCTAAAACAACTCTATTTACTGGGTCATTCCAAGAAATAGGTGTATCACATTTCCTACCATGAAGAATTTCAAATGGGCTAAGTCTGGATGATGCATGATAATGGTTATTATATGCAAATTCTGCTAAGTGCAAGTAGTCTTTCCACTTACCACGTTGATCCTTAACATACATTCTCAGTAAGTCTTCCAAAACTTGATTCACCCTTTCTGTTTGTCCATCCGTTTGTGGATGAAATGCTGTGTTGAAATTTAAGGTTGTATTCAACCCTTTAAACAAAGACCTCCAAAAGTTTCCAGTAAATTTAGAGTCACGATCTGAAATGATCACTTTCGGTATACCATGTAGTCGAAAAATCTGTTTCATGAATATTTCTACAATGTCTGGAGCCTTATGAGTAGTCTTCATAGGTATAAAGTGTGCTGCTTTGCTCAGTTTGTCTACTACCACCATGATAGAGTCATTTTGTTTCTAATTTTTGGGTAGTCCAGTAATAAAGTCTATGCTTATCACTTCCCATTTCCAACTCGGTATAGGTAATGGTTGCAACAATTCGACGGGATGTTGGTGTTCAACTTTTACTTTTTGACAATCCAAACATTTAGCTATGTACTGTGCTACTTCATCTTTCATTTTGGGCCAATAGTATTCTTTCCTTAGCATAGTAATGGTCTTCTGATAACCTGGATGGCCAGAGTAATGGCTTTTGTGCATCTAATTTAAAATTAGAATTTTTACCTCTGGTATGTTAGGTACATACAATCTGTTTTTGTATAGCAATAGTCCATTTTCCTTCATTTTGTAATTTGCCATAGAATTTTCAGAACTGTTATTTGCTGTCTTTTCCTTCAATTTTCTGTATTCTTCATCCGTTAAACTCCTTTCAAGGATCTGATTTTCTAAATCTGTTGAGTAAGTACTGATGGCTGAAATAAAATTCGGTTTTTCTTTACGACTCAATGCATCAGCAACCTTGTTCTCTTTCCCTTTAATATGCTGAATTTCGAAATCATACTCACTTAAGAAAGTTAACCATCTAGCTTGTCTAGCATTCATATTTGTCTGATCTAATAAATATTTCAGACCCATGTTGTCTATCAATAAGGTAAATTTTCTGCCAATAAGGTGGTGACGCCACAGTTTTAAAGTATGAATTACTGCTAATAACTCTAAATCATAAGTAGAGTAATTCTTCTCATGTATTTTCAGCTTTCTAGATTCGTATGCCATAGCATGCCCTTCTTGTGTTAGGACTCCACCGAGTCTGTCATTACAAGCATCTGTACAAACTATAAAATCCTTATTAGGTTCCGCTATCCTTAGAATAGGTGCTGTAGTCAATAATTCCTTTAACTTCTTAAAACTGTCTGTACATTTCTGATCCCACACAATTTTCTTCCCTTTCTTCTGCAAGGAGGTTATGGGGTTTGCAATCTTTGAAAAAAGCTCTATAAATTTTCTGTAATATCCAGTAATACCCATAAATGATCTTACATCCGACACATCCTTAGGAACCGACCAATCATTAATGGATTTTATCTTGTCGGGGTCAACCGAGATTCCTTCTTTAGAAATTATGTGTCCTAAATACTGAATTTTGTCCTTGTGGAAGTCACACTTACTAAACTTAATGTAAAGTTGATGATATCTCAGAACCTGTAAGATAATCCAAAGATGTTCATCATGCTCTTCTTTGTTCTTAGAATACACTAAAATGTCATCTATAAACACAACAACAAACTTATCTAAGTATTTGTGCAGAATATTGTTCATCAAACACATAAATACAGCCGGGGCATTAGTCAAGCCAAATGGCATGACTACGAACTTGTAATGTCCATATCGATTTCTGAAAGCTATCTTGAAAATATCTTCATCCTCAACCCACACTTGATGATATCCTGACCTTAGATCAATCTTTCAAAATATCGTTGCTCCATGCATCTGATCAAATAGATCGTCTATGCGGGGCAACATATATCGATTCTTGATTGTCATCTTATTAAGCTGGCGATAATCTATGCATAGTCTTAGGGTTCCATCTTTCTTCTTAAAAAATATAATAGGTTCTCCCCAAGGAGACATGCTGGGTCTTATATAATTCTTATCAATCAGTTCCTTCAACTGTGATTTCAATTCGTTTAATTCTAGTATATTCATCCTATATGGAGCTTTAGAATTTGGTATTGTTCTTGGTATTAAATCGATGGTAAAATATAAATCTCTTTTAGGAGGTAATCCTGGAATCTCCTTAGGAAAAACATCCTTGAAATCCTTTATGACATGTATGTCTTCTAGTTTCAGTTTGTCCTCTTTACAAATAAACTCATCATTTACTACATTTACTGCAAACAACTGACATCCTTTCCTAACTGCCCTCTTAACTTGCATGGCTGAAATCTGTCTAAGGGTTATCTTTCTTGGAATACCTTTTACTTCTACAGTTTTTCCTTCATCATTTAAACACGTAATTTTTTTTTCATAATAGTTTAGAATGACATGATGGGCTTCTAACCAGTCCATTGCGATTATAATATCATAGGATCCTAAAGGTAAAATATTCAACTTGATCTGTGTCTTTAACTAATTCATGGATAAAGCACAACTTTCAATAAAATCTGATTCTTTCCTCTTTGTTCCTGTTGCTAGTCTAACTAACCAAGATTTACTGAACTTTTCTGTTTTTAATTTAAGACTTTCCACAATATCTGGTGATATATAACTTAAGCTAGCACCTGGGTCAATTAAAACAGTAACAGGATGATTTTCTAGCATACCTTCAATCTCTACCATAGAGATTTGATGATCTGCTTTCCTGTTGTCGAGTGCTGCATTGATTCTGGGCAACTCCCTCGCCAAGTCTCCAACAGTAGGTTCAGTCTGAATAGAGTGAATGTTGTTAGCTGTCCGCTTCCTCTTGGGACATTCTGATGCATAGTGAGGACCTTGACACTCAAAACATTTGATAGGTGCCTTTTGTTCATTGGTACTGTTCAGATAAAAACTTCTTCTTGAAGTATCGTTTAAAAGTACTCCAATTTACATCCTTATCATTGATGCCCTTTACTCTTTTGATGTCCTGCCACCAAATGTCCGCTTTTCCGGTCAAGTTATATATAGCCATTTTTGCTTTCAAGGATTCTGAATAGTTATAAATCTGAAAATATTTCTTCATGCTGGACAGCCATGCTTCAACTGTCTCCCCCTTCTCAGTTTCTCCATTGAAAGTTGGAGGTTTAATCTTTTTGAACTCCCCAGAAATCTGCTCATACTCTTTATGGCTTTTCCTTTTGGGTTTGTAATCTCCTTCACTGCTATTGCTTGAATAGTTACGTTTCTTTTTGTGTACTTCAATAGCATCTCCTGATGACGTTGAACTGCTATTCACATCATCGATTTTCATTTTCTTCCTTTTGTTACCATGAGGTAGATCTTCAACCTTGGAGATATCTTCATTTTCTCTCCCCTGCTCATCAATTGGGCATTGTTCAAACAACACTTGATTTAACTCCTCTTGTGCCTTCATAATTCTTTCATTGTCTTGTTTCACAGATCTAATTTCTGCCTTTAACTCCTGAAACGCACGTAACAATTCTGATGAATTGTCATTCAATTCACCGTGGCCTTCTTCTGCATAGTGCTATCCCGTGCTATGGCTGTTCAGTTGAAATCTGTCTTGTAAATGTTTAGCTGAGTTTTCCATACCTGTGACTCAAAATAATTTCTGTATAACACAATAGTTTAAATTTTAATTAGTAAGATTTTCTGCTGTAATAAAATTTTCTGTTGCATGTTCTTGGGCCTTTTTCAGGCCTAGAGTTCGAACATGAGCTCTGATACCACATGTAACATCCCGAAAATACCAATTTTTATATATATTTATAATAGCAATATTTATCAAAGTCATTTAGTGAGGAAACATATAAACTGATTTGAATTCTTAACTAAGATAATTTAATGACGATGACACGTCATAAAGCTCAAATAAATATAGTTATAATTGCTACTTCAGATATAAGCGGATGTTAGACTCCTTAACGAAAGATCTTTGTATGATTATGTAGACAACTACACTTTACAAATTTGTTTAAGTTCTTGGTTATTATTATTACATACTGTTATAGTTTGTACCGCTTTGGTATTCTTGATGGAGTGCTGACAGTTTGTTTGTTTGTTGAAAAAGGGGTCCTATGAGGCACCCTGGAGCTTACTTAGCTACGTTTAGCTAAGGCATTTGAATCTAGTTTCCATGTGCAGACCGCAGGTAAGAAGTCTACAAGATAGCATAAAATATAAGAGTACTTGTGTTTTTTTTCAATTTATCATCAATGTAAAATGTTAAGTACTTCCTTGCGACGTCAATAACTGAAGGTATGGATACAAGGATTCTGCTCCTAGTTTAAGTACTGTCTTACGAAGCTCCTTAATGTTATCCATGTCGTCCAAGAGTTCTATTATGATACTACACTTATCGTCATGAGACTACTATCATAAATATTAATACGACAATACTACTATCTATTTCTTGTATTTATTATTTCAATACCCAAACATACTATAGAAATGAAATAGCTATATATATTATAGCTACTATTTATTTACATAATGCATGGCATAATATTCGATTATTTCGATACTAATTTAAACTTTGGAATTATATAATACCTACACTACATATTCCATGTAATATGATATGGTGTTACTATACAAAGATATGATAAACAAAACAATATTATGCGTTTCCAAAATGTAATCCTAGCTATTGTTTTAACAACATAGGATAATATCCTATGCAGACCACGAACATGACCTTATAACGATTATGGATTGATGGTAGTTTGAACTATGTTGTATGTAAAAGCTCTTATCCTAAGTGTTAATATCATGTGAATGTAATCGCCCAAGTCTCGACGTTAAAGTGATGAAATGACGGGTATTAACTTCTAGTTGCAGGTTGACAGAGTTATGGTTTGTGAATTAAATGCACTCCATAGTGGAATGGGTGGTTTTCATACCACGTAGACCATCCACGTGAACTTTGATTGATATTGTATCCAGGAGTTCTAGCTGGCAATGATGCCCTGTCGCCTCTCCTCCATGCCGTACACTGTATCGTTCCTTGGCATGCAGGGTTGGAAACTCTGTGGTTGTTGGAATTTAATGAGATATTAATGTGAGGTTGCTCGGCTTTCAATGTAGCACTGTTGGCTCTTTTCTATCCGTCGATCGCTCCAGATCTTGGTCATTGGTTTGTGTAACCCTAATCCGTGTTGTATGTATTGTTAGCAAGTTTCTCGGCCCTTCATTGTTATGTTGTAATGAGGTCGATAGGCTGTTGATGTATATGTAACTTCAGAATGTATTTCACATATATGTATATTGTATTCCTATAGAGATGTTATTATTCCTCTATACGGAAGTGGTTGTATTCCTATAGATATGTTATTATTCCTCTATACGGAAGTGTCGTCATTTATATTGTAAGTGTCATAACTTATACTTGATGGGTTATTAGACCACCTTGCTGGGGTCGGCCTTGTATAAGTCATGTGGGTCAAAGGGTTATTAGACCACCCTATTGGGGGTCGACCATGTGGGTCAAAGGGTTATTAGACCACACTAGTGGGGGTCGGCCCAGTCAGCATTATGTTAAGTGGTTAAGTTGAGGCCGACCTAGTTGAGTAAAGGTCAAGTCAAGTTAGTGTATAAATAGAGAGTGTGTCTCTCTCATTTTACACATTCTATTCTCTCACTCACACTTGGGAGAGTGGTGCACTTGTGGAGGAGGAGGCGCTGCTGCTAGGAGAAGACTATCTCTTGTATTTTGGTTGTATCATTGCTCTATCTATCTCTGAGGAAGTTATTGGGGTTTTTCACCTTTATGGTTTTCCCCAAGTAAACTCTGTGTCTCTTGTGTGCTTGCATTATTATGCCCATGATTGATATGCTGTAGATTTGCTGTACATGTTGTTCTCTCAGTTAAGATCCTAGATCAGATTGAAGTAAATTATGAAAATTTAACATGGTATCAGAGCTAGCCTGAAAGAAGGCATGATATGGCATGTATGACACTTGTTGCACTTACGATGCTAGGGCTTGATATAGAAAAAACTAGTCATTGTAGCACTTTCGCTATAAATCCATTTTGGCAAAGTTTTCGGATCTAAAAATTTTACAAATCGAAGATCAGATCCCCATGTACATTGTGTCCAAAAGACAACCTCTAATTCGTTGTACTTTGTGATTTATTATCTGTACACTATAGGGTTTCTGCCTCTTCCAGATCTGAGTCAAAATTAGGTGACCTTGGGAAAAAGGTCATAACTTGGGCTAGGAAGCTCCAAATGAAATTTCATAAAATGTAACAGGTAGTACAAAGACTATACTATCTCAGGAAATTTTTTCAGATGCCGAAGTTGAACCAGTGACACGTGGCACGCCGTACAAGTTCACTCTTCTGTATTATCCCATAAACAGGTCACGTTGCGACACTTGGCATAACTCTCTCTCAGAGAAATTAATTGAGGTCATACCTATCGGGCTGGAAAGATGACAGGTCATGATATCTCAGAAAATTTTTTTAGAGTCCGAAGTTGAAACAGTGACACGTGGTACGCTATACAAGTTCACTCTTCTGTATTATCCCATAAAGAGGTCACGTTGCGACACTTGGCATAACTCTCTCTCAGAGAATCCAATTGAGGTCAGACCTGTCGGGATGGAAAGATAACAGGTCGGGTTATCTCAGAAAAATTTTTCAGACCCTGTGGATTGAAAAGTTTGGAGTTACACTAGAAACAATCAGGTACATATTTCTGTCAAAACAAAATTATTTTTGAGTACCTTCATTCACGGCTTCCGGAATTTAGGGTTTCGGATAAAGTTGGAATTTTTGTAATCGAAGACCATAGATGAATGATATTAATCAAAATCAAAATTTAGAGACCAAGATCAAAATTTTTGGTTGGGCAGAAGGCCGGGCTTGATCAGACCCTAGTTCGGGACTTTGATCAGAAAAGTGGAAAATTAGTGCTTCTACAAAAATGGGAATTTTTGAAATCTGTGACCACGGCTGGAAGCTCCTCATAAAAATAGAAGCTTAGAGCTTTGGATCAAACCTTTTGATGGGGCAGAAGAGTGGGCTTCATCAAACCCCAGTTCGAGGTCACATCCAGTGAATCCGGAAGTTTCAAAGGCAAAATTGAGGAGTAAAACTTTGCAGTTTTCAAATTCTGAACATACCAGCTTGATCAGCTCATCAAGGCGCATATTTCTATCCTTTCGGAAGTTTGAAATTCAAAGTTTGAATTTTTGGGGGTTTCTCTGACAAACCCTAATCTAGCTCCAGATCTAGTTCTTGCAAATCAAGTGGATTGGGTTAATCCTAGAAGAAGATGGATTGGTCACCTACATAAGTGAAGAAGTTCCTGTTTCAGAGGGAGATGAGGCCAAGACCTTCCATAAGAGGATTACAAGCAATCTTGACAGGTATGGCTTACAGGTATGTTTCGAATTCTGTTCATGGTTAAGTTTATGCTATGTTTGTCTTCATATCATTACAGTACAATCTTGATTAATTACTAGACTTGTCGTATTACCTTAATAGAAGATATTCATTGATTAAGGTTTTGACACTTATGATTGTACTAATGCATTGTGATGTTGTATGAGGTTTATGTTGTTCACTAACATAAAAGGTACACCAAGAAAGACAAATCATGTTCTACTTCAAGAACATATGATCATGGTGACATGAAGACAAAGATTCATCCATTGTCATGGATCACATAGAAGATATACTTACGAGGTATGTATAACTTGGTTCTACAATGGCTAACTTATGAGACATGCAGGTTACTAGCACAAGTCATTGAAGAGAACCATAAGACATTATGTGGGTATGTTAAACATAACCAGCTAGCATACTAATCCATGTATGTTTTTCCTATATGAAGCTAGAATCCTACCTTGTGTTAGGATCTTATACTTTTGTGTTGTTGATAATGATTATTCATGAAGTCATAGGTTTGAATAGTCATGGTTGTATACATATTATGTTTCTTACCATAATTGATGATATGACTAACTAGAAGAATCATGAAGGTATAGGTTTGAGTAATCACGGGTTTTATGCATATTATATCTCTTATCTTGATTGATGATTTAACTAACCATAAGAGTCCTATGATCAAATAAGAATATGTATGAATAAAAGAATACTTCCTTGAAACCTTGAATACTAATGTTTATTATCTGTGTTTGAATTGATCCTGACTATACATGCTTGAGATTATTGTGTTTTGATAATATTAAGATAATACTAATGAATGTTTGATTATGTATGAGACCTAGAGGATAACACAATGATGATACTAATAAGCATGCATAGGGACCAAGGATGAATATAAGTTCAAGAACAGGTAATCTAGGAAGCAAAGATCAAGAGGGAGCACACTCCAGCAGTTTCTGCAAGGATGCAGATATTCAGAGGGAGTTGACCACTTCTCACAATCCACATCAGAATGGAGTTGTAAAGATTTAGAGGAAGTCCACCCAGCACCAAAAAAAGATAAGTATTTGAATTGTCATTTCTTACATAATGTTATTCAATGATTTATATGCTTATGTTCCTAGAATTAGGTTGTGTATTATGCATATTAGAATAGTTGCATTGATGAACAGTATACTACTAATATACATGGGTAAGTGGCCTATGGCACTTACAACATTCCATTGCTACTTATCTAGAATGAAACCTCTTTGCTGACATGTTAGGAGTTGTGCACACTCTTAACAATGTTCTAGTAGAGATTGGAAGGCATCTAGAAAGTTACGGGATATGGATAAATGTTGTATTGAAGCATTGGCTAAGATAATTGCATGACTGTCTGACATATTTCTTTATGTGTAAGAATTTGTTCTGAAAACTATGAGATGTTTTCTAATCATGCAATTTAACTTGTTGTGTAGGAAAGATCGTATACCTTCACCTACAAAAGAAGGACTACAACATTTGTTCAAGCAACAAAATTATCTATTGAAGATATTGAAGTTCCCAGAATACGGGAAGAATGCCTTGATCCGTCGATCATGAAGAACGATGTTTGGGATGCGGTCCCAAGAGCTGAAGGGAAGTCTGTTGTGACTTCCAAATGGAACTACTAGATCAAGCATGCTGCAGATGGAAGCATAGAGAAATATAAAAGTGATGAAATAGAAGATACACCAGATGGATTTCAAGACAGCTTTCTTGAATGGTGTAGTCATATATGTGTGTAGAACTTGGTAGGATAGGAAACTTTCTATCCAGTTTGGACTTTATTGAGAGTAAAGTGGATTCCAACCCTTACTACAAGGTTGAGGAAGGGAATCCTGTGATTCTACTCCTGTATGTGGATGACTTATTTGTAACAGGAGATGACAGATTGATTGCAGATACTAAGAGGAAGCTTGCTGCCGAGTTCGATATGAAAGATTTGGGAATGATGCATTATTTCCTAGGTATGGAGGTGTGGCAGAGTGCAGGTGGGATCTTCCTTGGTCAAGGGAAGTACACAACAGATATCCTGAAGAGGTCCGGGATGATGGATTGCAAGGCCCTGGCCACACCCATGGCATCGAACCTGAAGCTTCTTTGTGATGCTTCATCTGAGATGGTTGATGTCTCTATGTATCATCAGATGATTGGGTCCTTGATGTACCTGACGAACACGAGACCAGATATTTTCTTTGTGGTGAACACATTGATCCAATCCCTGACGGATCCGAGGAGTGTTCACCTGGTTGCTGTAAAGCATATTCTGAGGTACCTGAAGGGTACAGTTGATTATGGGCTCAAGTATGAAGCGAATCAAAAGTTTAATCTGCAGGGTTATGTTGATTCAGATTGGGCTGGCAGTGCTACAGATAGGAAGAGCACATCTGGATGCTGCTTCAGTATGGGATCAGGTGTGATCTCTTGGTTTAGTAGTAAATAGTCCCGTGTAGCACTGAGTACAGCTAAGGCAGAGTATGTTGCAGCCTGTTCAGCTAGTTGTGAGGCAGTATGGCTATGGAAGCTACTGTCTGAGTTATTTGATCTCCCATTGGATGCTACTGGTATCTTTTGTGATAACCAGAAGTTGTGTGAAGCTGTCCGAGAACCCAGTGTTTCATGACAGGTCGAAACACATAGAGATAAAATATCACTATATCAGGGATATGGTGTAGAGAGGAGCTATGAAGCTCCTGTACATTGCGACAGACGAACATATTGCAGATGTGCTGACGAAGCCACTAGCCAGGGTGAAGTTCGAGTACTTTAGGGAGAGGCTTGGCATTCTTCAGATTGATGACACTTCGAGGAAGAAGTGATGGACAAATTTGCTGAAGCCATTCCAAGCATGTTGGAAGGAGGATCCTTCACATGGCTATGGATGTAAGCATTGGATGATGAGCATCAAGATGATGTTCTGGTTTCTGCTTTGTATGATCAGTTGGATCATTTATATGTATGTACACATCATGTTGGATGCTGGATATGATCAGTTGGATCATTTATATGTATGTACACATCATGTTGGGTGCTGGATATGATCAGTTGGATCATTTATATGTATATGTATGTATGCATCATGTTGGATGTTGTATATGATCAATTGGATCATTTATATGTATGTATGCATCATGTTGGATGCTGGATATGATCGGTTGGATCATTTGCATGTATTTTGTATATGCATCATGTTGGATGCTTGGACCATGTATCTGTATATGTATCAGGTGGATCATGTATGGTGATATGTATCATGTATTTGTATTTGTATCAGGTGGATCATGTATGATGATATGTATCAGGTAGATACTTGGTATGCATCAGGTAGATGCATTGTATGATCAGGATGATCATGGATGACGAGCTTCAGGATGTTGCTCCAGATGACATGCAGCAGGATGTTGCAGTGATGATGATCGGGATGATCATGTGTACATCAGGATGATGTAGGGTGAGTATCAGGTTGATACTCTATGGCCGTGGATCATGTTGTGCAGATGAGCATATAATTTGGCCCTGGGATATTTGCAGATAGTCTTTCGAGGTTTTTCCTATGCATGTAATCTGGCCCTGGGATATCTGGAAAATGCTCTTTCGAGGTCTTGCTCTGGGAGGACATATAATTTGGCCCTGGGAGATCTGCAGATAGTCTTTCGAGGTTTTTCCTATGGCATATAATCTGGCCTTGGGATATCTGGCAGATGTTCTTTCAAGGTTTTGTCCTATGGCATATAATATGTCCCTGGGAGATCCAATAGGTTGGGCTGTGTGCCCGTAATAAGTCCTGGGATGCTCTTACGAGGTTTTGCCATGACCACATATAATCTGTCCCTGGGAGATCCTATAGGTAGAGCTGTGTTTTTGTAATAGCCTGGGATGCTCTTGCGAGGTTTTGTGGTGACCACATATAATCTGTCCTTGGGAGATCCTATAGGTAGAGCTGTGTGCTCGTAACAGCCTGGGATGCTCTTGCGAGGTTTTGTGGTGAGGTCACATATAATATGGCCTTGGGAGATCCTATAGGTAGAGCCGCGTGCTCATAACAACCTGGGATGCTCTTTCGAGGTTTTGTGATGCACGTAATAAGTCTTGAGGATTCCACAGTATGGCCAGTGATGACGAAGACCTGTAGGTGGTGGGCCTACATCCAGTATGAAAAAGGACTGGCTCTGTAGAACTTCCTATGATGAGTAGATTCAGAGATTGATTGAGATAGCAACAGCAGTGACGATGATCCAGAGAATATGACTTGTGCTAGAAGACCTGTGTCGAGAAATACCTTCCTAGTTAAGAGGGAGTGTTGATGTATTTGTAACTTTAGAATGTATTTCACATATATGTATATTGTATTCCTATAGAGATGTTATTATTCCTCTATACGGAAGTGGTTGTATTCCTATAGAGATGTTATTATTCCTCTATACGGAAGTGTCGTCATTTATATTGTAAGTGTTGTAACTTATACTTGATGGGTTATTAGACCAACTTGTTGGGGTCGGCCCTGTATAAGTCATGTGGGTCAAAGGGTTATTAGACCACCCTATTGGGGGTCGACCATGTGGATCAAAGGGTTATTAGACCACCCTAGTGGGGTCGGCCCAGTCAGCATTATGTTAAGTGGTTAAGTTGAGGCCGACCTAGTTGACTAAAGGTCAAGTCAAGTTAGTGTATAAATAGAGAGTGTGTCTCTCTCATTTTACACATTATATTCTCTCACTCACACTTGGGAGAGTGGCGCACTTGTGGAGGAGGAGGCTCTACTACTAGGAGAAGACTATCTCTTGTATTTTGGTTGTATCATTGCTCTATCTATCTCTGAGGAAGTTATTGAGGTTTTTCACCTTTATGGTTTTCCCCAAGTAAACTCTGTGTCTCTTGCGCGCTTGCATTATTGTGTCCATGATTGATATGCTGTACATGTTATTCTCTCAGTTAAGATCCTAGATCAGATTGAAGTAAATTCTGAAAATTTAACACAGGCTGCCAAATTTTTAGAGTTAGAGGAGGTGCTCTTCCAGGGTTTCAACCCTGTGACTTATGAGAGAAAAAGTTTAAATGTTGTAGGCTTGGCTTCGTTCCATAGAGCCGTGATGTCATAGTATGAAGGGTAGATATTCATCAGTTGTTGAGAGTAGTTGGTAGTTTGTCCTTCGTCTCTTTCGAATGGTGGTAATGCCTTCTGGTTTTTCCTGCGTGTATGAAAGATTGCAGTCGACCTCTGGTTCTGCCATTGATATTTGGAATAACACTCTACAAGGTAAGTAAGTAAGTAAATGAACGAATGTTGATAATGTAGATTTTGCATTCTAAATTGTGTTAATAATTTTTGACCACTCGCATTGTACTTTGGCAAGTGCTCTCTTCGCTGGAAGGTTTCTATGCAACGATTTTGGAAGAGAAAGCTACTATGGCTTCTTGGTAAGATCTGATGGTTCTTATAAGCCTCGTAGGTGCCTTGATGTGTTTTCTGTGTGTCGATATTTGGAAATATTTGACTTGTATCAGTGATAGCTGAAAGCTTGTATTGTTTTGATATTAAACTTAAAAGGGGTTGATCCTCAATCTTTATATTTGGTGTTCAGCTCAGTGGTGTTTTTGTCGAAACTATGGAACCGCCTTCGAGCTAGTTTTTGTGCCGTGAGTTGCTAAGTTGGGGGTAAAATCCTATGTAGCTTTTATGATATCACGATCTCGGTTTAATGTTAACTGTCGAGGGTGACTCTTGTAATTCTCTGTCAATGTTTGGAATGGGAAAACATAACCGAGGGTTCTTTTTATGTTTGTAAACTATGGTTCATTTTTCTTTGAAATAAAATGATATATTTTTGAAAATGTCGTTGAGAACACTGTGTAAATGAATGTTAAGTTTTGCCGAGTCACAATGGTTGTCTTTTGGCCGAGGGTTTATAGTTTGCATATATGTATTCCTGTACTTCGTTCTCGTTGTTGATAAATATGTTTGGAAAATCACTGAAGTAGTTTGACTATTAAAAGTTTTGAGAGGGTTTTGCCTCCGTGTTCAAGTCTCGTTTTATGATGGATACCCTATCTATGATTTCCAAATGATATCGGGTTTTTGCTAGTTTGTATCCAAGAATTAATCGTTGTGATGAAAATCTCGATAATGTGTTTGTTTAGATACTAGGGTTGTGAGCTAAGGTTTAGACATGAATATGTAATTTATGCTTTCGGCTAACTGTGAGATGATTCTTAGATAGTAACTTACCATATATAAAAGATAATATGGTTATGGAAAGTAATGACTAGGGTTTAAAAAGTCATACATGATATCATTCTTTGAAATAATGTCTACAGTTTGTCTTTGAGATAGAAAATATGATGTTTGTAAACAAAGTTAGGGTTTGTAGTGTATTATGTTTTGATACTACTGATATAAACAATTGATACATGAAATTAAATAAGAAACCAGTGAAGAAAGAAAGTATGTATAATGATAAGAAAACTATATATTGATTAATTCTTGCAGCTGTTAAAAATCCTTGGAAATACTATTACTTGGAAAACATGATAAGTATGATTTTAATTGCATTTGCTTGCTATCTTAAATGAATGGAGATAAGAGAAAAATATATGACTATACAGAAGTTAGACTATGTTTTCTTTCATGTAATAATAAAAGAGTTTTGTATTACTGTCGATGCTATACAGTAAATTTTTACTATGTTTAGATATGGGACATAATTCTAAACAGAGCACTTACTGTAATTATTTGTCCAATCAATGGCAATCTGCCTATCTCTCATCTATCATTTAATTTACTTCTCTATACTAGAGGATTATGCAGATAACAACATGGGAAAAATATAGAGATGATTATCTAATCAATAATTCACAGATTTTATCACAATATCGAACATAAATCCAAAATAAAATAAATTCTTTTACAAAACAAAGTTTGATAAATTCTACTGAACAGAACATTGAATTGTAAACAAAATAGAAACAACAAAACCTGGTTAACTGTAGAGAAACAAACATCCCAAGGAGCCTGTTCCACCCAACCAATTCCTAAAGACAACCAAGTTACTTGCCTTAGGACCCTCGAGCCTGTTCACTAAACCACCAGGAGAAAGAAACTTAGAAGCTTAGGACCTCCACTTGTAGTAACAATATTTATCTAGTCTTAAAGACTTAGCAGTCAAAGGGACCTGCACCAGCACCTCTGGTTCTCCTTCTCAGAATAATTTGCAGACTTATAGTTGCACTCTCACTTAGCCTCCCTATTCGAATCTCTAAGTGATCACTTAATGCACTTGAGGAATATTTCTGCAGAAAATATTGTGTAAGAGCTGCTTGCTCAATTCGAATTTGCCTTATGTAGGATGCCTAGGCCTTTCAGTTGTTAACTGGTCATTAAATGAGCTACCTGCTCACTCCCACCACTTGGGGGTTAATGCCATATTTTTAGGGGTAGTTGTCCCATAACCAACAACTAGTGGTGAAGTACAATTGCTGCCATCTGTCCCATGCCTTCTAACAGCTTCCATTCCTCCTAGTGGGTCAGTGAACACTCCTTTAACAGTTCCCTTGGGTGTTTGTCTCCTACTTTAATTTATTAAATATGTTAGGATATTCCTATACTCCATCCTAGTCCCACCAGTATTTTGATCATTTACATTTTCAGTCATGCATGCACCTTTAGGGTTTGCATGCATTCTAGGATTGCTGCATGCATCCTAGTCATCAGTCCAGCACCTAGCCCTCAGTTAGCCAGCCCCCAGGAGCTTCTCACTATTCAGTTTTATCCCTCTAGTTGCTTAATGCGCCCTTCTTCCTTGATTTTAGGGAGCAACTCGCCCTTCTTCACCTACCAGTCTAGTTGTAACTCAGTTACACTCAGTTATAGTCAGTTACAGTCAGTTACAGTCAGTTACACTTAGTTACAGTTAGTTACACCGAGTTACACTCAATTACACCTACCAGAGTTAGTTTGAATGATGGTTGATAGTTACTTGAGCATTGATGACTCCACTGATGATGATGAAGACTTCCAGTTGCACTCCGATGATCATGAGGACACCTAGTTGTGCTCTGATGACACTCTATTGATCTTATGATCACTCTGAGAGGCTAATTCGAATTGCCACCTTAGGCATTCGAATCCTCTCTACCATTGTACTATTTATTTGTCCATACTATGATTAATTAATTAGTGTGTGTGAAGTATTATTGCTTCTATCCGAGTTCTACTGTACCATATTATTCTGTTGCTCATTATACTGTATTGTTCACTCTTCTTCTATTTTCCTGCTTAATCATAATTACTCTTGTGAGGTACACATCATCTCTTAGATCTGCTGTGGGGATTTTCACATGGTATCAGAGCATGTTGAGAGTATTGTTTATCTCCATTCTTGAGAGTTTTTTGCACGTTATTACCAAGATTTCGAGTGCAGTAGTTGTAGCAGTTTCTGCATTTTTGCAGCAGTAGCAGTTGCAGTTATTCTATATTGTTTTTGCAGGTCCTCTACAGCTTCTATGTATTCATCAGGAATTACTCCTCTTGATCCACTCAACTATGATGTATGGAAACCAAGAATGATAGCAGAATTGAAGATCCATGATCTTTTTGATTGTTATTTTGAAAGAGAGTTCGAATCCCCTGAAGAGAAGATTGACTGGTTAAATAAAAGTGACATGCACTTTCAAGCAATAATGTTTTCTTTGTTTGCATGCTAGAGATTCCAATTCAAATACCGTAATGGTGTTGAAACTCCAAAGGAGTTATGGACTCCAAAAGAGATATGGGCTCACCTGGATGGAAAATTTGGCAGAGAGAATGAAGGACTTGTTCCCAAACCATTCGAAAGAAAACAAAGTGATGCATTTGCTCCCCTTGATGGTCTCTCAGATCATGAACCATTATCATCTCATATTGAAGTTGTTGACAAAGAACTTACAGATTCTCCACTCATGCTCAAACTTTCTTCTCCTTCTGTGCTAGCTCACACTCTAGATATTGCAGAAGGTCCTAAATCCTCTCTTGCACCAGAGTCTGTTGGTTTGCATCATGATCACATGATTATTTCGGAGGTCAAAACAGCTTTTGAAGGTAATGAATTCGCTCCTCTCCAGCTATCTCCTCTTTTATACTACTATATGATCATAATTCCATGCTTTCAGAAGGTCATTGAAGAATATGGCCATTGCCATTCGCTTGGGATAATTTCTCATGCATCTACTGGTTTTGATCTCACCTCTCATGGTTCAAAGGAGATCTCAAGAAACCATGATTCAAGTCTTGTATCTAAATTGGGTTCTAAGCAATTACTACTTGGGATAATTTCTCATGCATATGATAGTTTTGATCTCACCCCTACTGGTTCAAAGGAGATCTCAAGAAACTATTTTTTAAGTCTTAAATCTAATTTTGATTTCAAGAAAACATGTAATAGTTATTTTTGGCATAATCTCACCCATAGTTGTTTGAAGGAGAAGACAAAAGACTATATGCACTTTCACAGATTTGATCCTACCTTAGCTGATTCGAATCACAGGTTCAAGGATCATTCTCATACTGTTGGATTTGTTCTCATCACATTTGATCTGAAGAGCAAGTACAAGCACATGCTTTTTGATCATGATCCTCTTCTTCCCAAGAAGAAGATACCTCCAGACATATGACCAAGCATCACACATGCTTGAGTTTGGAGCATTTATTTTTATGTGTGCCTTACAGTCTATTTTTTGAGGAGGGGGTATGTTTCCCATGAAATTTTCCCACTTCCTTGGTTTATTGATTGTTATTATTCATTGTATTGGGTGACCTTTGGTCTTAGTTACCAAGGCCCAGGATGGATTAAGGGGCGGTGTTAGGATATTCCTATACTCCATCCTAGTCCCACCAGTATTTTGATCATTTACATTTTCAATCATGCATGCTCCTTTAGGGTTTGCATGCATTCTAGGGTTTGCATGCATTTTGCATGCATCCTAGTCATCAGTCCAGCACCTAGCCCTTAGTTAGCCAGCCCCCAGGAGCTTCTCACTATTCAGTTTTAGCTCTCCAGCTGCTTAATGCACCCTTCTTCCTTGATTTTAGGGAGCAACTCACCCTTCTTCACCTACCAGTCCAGTTGTAAATCAGTTACACTCAGTTACAGTTAGTTACACTCAGTTACACTCAGTTACACTTAGTTACAGTCAGTTACAGTCAGTCACACTCAGTTACATCTACCAGAGTTAGTTTGATTGATGGTTGACAGTTACTTGAGCATTGATGACTCCACTGATGATGATGAAGACTTCCAGTTGCGCTCTGATGATCATGAGGACACCTAGTTGTGCTCCGATGACACTCTATTGATCTTATGATCACTCTGAGAGGCTAATTCAAATTGCCACCTTAGGCATTCGAATCCTCTCAACCATTGTACTATTTATTTGTCCATACTGTGATTAATTAATTAGTGTGTGTGAAGTATTATTGCTTCTATCCGAGTTCTACTGTACCATATTATTCTGTTGCTCATTATACTGTATTGTTCACTCTTCTTCTATTTTCCTGCTTTATAATAATTACTCTCGTGAGGTACACATCATATCTTAGATCTGCTGTGAGGATTTTCACAAAATAATAATAAACAGTAATTACATTCATCCTTGACCAAACTTGGTCATAATTACAAAACTTGGTAATTTAAATTTAACAAAAAGTATTTTGCCAATAAAATAATATTTTTAGAATTTGGGTAGGTGACACTTCAAATAGTCACTGAGGACTCCAATATAAGCCAAACAGAAGTCACATGCTATAATCAAAGACTAAGATAGAGACCACGCACAGGCCACAAACAGTCACCAAAGACTCAACATGACAAGAACACCTTGTCAAATAGACACACACCATTTGGCATTCAACATACCATTCGGTAAGCCATACATAGCAAACCAAATTTTTTATCTAGAGATACCACTCTGCATGCATATACTAATCTGCACTCATTCTCATCCAAAATGATTATTCTAATTGAGCATAATATCATGAAAATGATTCTTTAATAAGAAGTTTAATGTTCATGCAGCACATGCACATACAACTTATACATTTTCCAACACCTTGTTGGACCCACTGCGTAAATCTGTCACTACTCTGAAATAGAGTACATGAGTAAACCATTCATAAATAACCATGCTACTTAATCATTCACATCAGGCGATCAATTTCAAAATTCAATAACAAACGCAACCAATCAATCACCAGGTGTATATATTCATACACCTTGATCACAATTGATTAGGATAAACATCCATGATCATCCAGCTCAGGTTTTTCCCTGACTACATCATGACATAATTGAAACAAGCATCAACATGCTTAACACACACATGCATTAGAATGCTCTAAAGAATGCCAAACACACACACCAACTGGTTATCACACATTCAAGCATTTAACTAATCATTGAAAATAATTTTCCATGTCCCCATCCCTACTACTAGTTGGAGACTTGAGGGAACACAAGGGCATAAGAAATATAAGTAGTGCATAGAGAAATTAAGACTAGGCTAACATCTCCCAAACAAACAAACCAATTAGCCTTCTTATGAGTTTTAATGCAATTGTCAAGCAATTAATATTACCCCACAGGTTATGCAACCTATGCATACCACATCGATCTAAGCTATTCAACTTTGAAGATAGGTAAATGCAAGCGACGCATGCTACTTATAATATCAAGGGATTGGCTACAACCATATTCATGCTAAACAACTCATTTCCCTTCCCTAAATTCCTTCTCACAACTTAACAGTGAGGCACCTCACTGTTTTCCAATGCTTAGGAATTCCTTTAGGTTTGGTACATACAACATTCGTCATATCACTGGCCATTAGCTTTGGTTTTGACAACAACAATCAACATCCAACATAAAATAATTAATTGTTTCAAGAATATGGTTATAAGGACAACCAAAGACAATTTACAATAACAGTGACCATACACAATAATCAGAGATCACAATGGGATTTTAACCAAGGAGCAATAAGTCAAAGATTCTTCACCATTAACAACCTAAGACAAGGGTCCGCTAGAGACTTTATTCAGCAACCAAGTCTCATACAATTTAAGCTTTAAGGATAAATCCTTTATACAGTCATACCCACAACATCAAGCAACAAATTTTCTTACTTTGAAAAATCATCTTGCCAATTATAGATATTCCTAGAGCTTCACACTCTTCAGGAGACCAACAATCTTATATTTGCAATAAAAATTCCATCATATAGTTACATGTACAAATATGAACCACTAGAAGATATATATATATATATATATTACGCTCTTGGTAGAGCCTCAAATAGCAAAGCTTAACTATTGGCCCTTTGGGCAGTACTGAAGGTGGCTCTTTTGAAAAACATTACCTCCCTTCAACTCTATGGAGACTCAAAACTGGCAATAGATTGGATTAATGATAAAATTCAAATCAATGCTCCCCACCTTCAACACGTGTTGCTTCTGGTCAAAGAGCTTACATCTTCCTTTGTTCAAATCTCCTTTGAACACGTCTATAGAGAACTGAACATGGAAGCAGACACTTTGTCCAAATTGGCGCTCGTAGTTTCCCCATGCTTCATAGAATTAGAAGGCTGGAGAGAAAATAAGCTGTTGGAGCACCTTTCAATCTCGCCTTAAGACTCACATTCAACATCAAATTCAGTATATAAAGCTTTCAAGCTATGTCTATAATGTTTTTGAAGCCATTGTGGCTGTAAATATAAGCACTGACGAGGATAGTCACCTCTTTGCTATAACAGAAATTGTTGCTACTAAAGCTCTGCATACAATTTATTTTTGAAGCCCATGAGGTAGGTCTATGTATATAAACATGGAAACCATATCAACATTCCATTTTGATGTAAGCTCGATAAGAGCAGTTCAAGTTATTCGAAAGAATAAAGAGATTTTTTCCAATGGAAAATATATATATATATATATAAGTTGAGAATGTACATAACATTCCAGCAAGGGCCAAACTCCGGTTTGGTCTCTACTTGCAAAAACTTCTTTCATAATTTCAAAAACTTAGAAATTATATTTCTAGCTAGGAACATAATACATAAAGAATTTTAAACTTCAATTTTTTTTTATTCAACAAAAAAGATCATAAGTTTTGCTTGAAGTTCCCAGATTATTCAAACATCTTGACTCTCCAAGGTTAACTTAGATGGAACTAATTTAATCCATCCTTTCCCAAGCAAGGTAACCATGCAAGATTTTCCTTACTTTGCCAACTCAATAAGACCAAGAGTTGTAACCTCAGCTACTCGTGACCATCATGAACTATTAATTAGCTCATTAGATAATACAACAGATACATTTATGCATACACTTTATTTCATAAAGCAAAAAAATGCCCATAAGGTTTAAGAGCTGTAGCCTCAGCTTTGATACCACTTTGTAACGCACCTTTCGTTACACTGGACTTAATACACAATAATTTTTTTATATATAAAACATATATGCATAATGCTTATATGCATTCTTATGACAAGTGCATATTAAAATGGATGTTAATTACTTTTTTTTCAGTGAAAAAAAACATACTATTGATATTCTATTGAATCAAATAGTACATGATAGTGTAGTCCATGACAGGACCAAAAAAACCGCAAAGCTTTCAAGATAGCATCTATCTATTCATAATAAACCAATCATAATTAGTCGGAAGTTCAACACTCAAAAAAATAAAATATTATAGAAAAAAGAAAAGTTCTGTCAAATATCCATCGATATTCAGAGCTCAAAAATCCTGACCACTCCCCAATCTGTGATGTGGAGTCCCTGGAATTATTCCCATATGATAGCGCCTTCTTCACAAGACAAAGCTTGCTTGGATAACTTATCTTCTATGTAGTTATGATATCTGTAAATGTGATGAAAAGATATAGACTAGAAAGAGTTCACTGCTTCACGAATCCTTTCGCACAAATGTAGCAAAGAGATAACCTTTAAATTATACTCGCCTGCTGCCCATTTTATTGTGACCATGGAATCACTGAAAACTTTTAAAGTCCCTAAACCAAAGTAATTTGTTGCTTTAAGAACAACCCATAAGTCCATTAACTTAGCTACCATGGAATCACTGAAAACTTTTAAAGTCCCTAAACCAAAGTAATTTGTTGCTTTAAGAACAACCCATAAGTCCATTAACTCAGCTTTCATATTTGTTCATGTGCCACAATTTAATTTGAACGTGAAGTAGTGGTCTTGGGCTAAATAGATCACCCCGCCTACCGTGCTTAGCCTATTGGTTGTAGCTCCATCGAAATAGGCAACAGGTTCAGAAAATTGAGGAGTGAAGATACTAATTTTCTTAACCTTTGTTTCAGTCTTTAATTGATCATTGTCATTGATAAGATTCAGAATCTGCATACAAGTTGACTGCACACATGGAACTTTATTCTAAAAAACATACTGATTACGGGTATACCAAATGACCCATGATACCCATGCTGGATTAGTTTGAAAAGGTTTGCCGAATCTCATCCAATTCCTTAGACATATATCAAACTGATCATGACCCCATACTAAATTCAATTGTAAGGAAGTGCAACACTACTTCCAAACCTGTCGAGTAAAATGACCGTCAACTAAAATGTGAGTGGATGATTCTTCACATTTTTTACATAACATGCAAATATTTGTCCCTTGCCAACCTCTTTTCTGGAGGTTGTCCCAGGTTTTAAGAATACCCTGCAAAGCAAACCACATGAAATGTTTGATCTTGAGGGGGATTTGCCACTTCCACAAGCGTTTATACCACCAATGTTGTGGATAGATACACTTACTCTTAATTGTTGCATCATAAGCAGCCTTTGCTGTAACCATACCATTCGTAGGGTTACCACTCCATATAAGAATGTCTTTTTATTTATAAATTCTACAACTTGCACCATTTAAATATTTAACATAATTATCCCATTCAAATGCTATTGGACCACTGAACCCCAAATCTTTTGCACTATGCCAATAATTTTCAAGTTGGTCATAGGAATTGCGCACTATGGTTCTCATAAATTATTTATGATAATAAGTACTAATCTTTTTAATACATAAATGCAATAACCATTTTTTTACCAATCCAACCCATGGTATTTTGCGTGATTAGCCTGTGGTTTTCAAAACAATAATACCATTCATGCAAGGATTAATGAATAAGGCTAAATCTAAGCTTTGACATAAACATTATTTTTACTTTGAATAAACCAATTTAGCCTGTGGTTTGAAATACAAAATAACATCCATTCCAAATTCTGCCCTATGGTTTTCAAAACCACCATACCATCCAATGCAAGGCATAATAAACAAGCCTTAGCATATGCTAATTGTTTATATTTAAACTATCAATCATAATGGGTTAAACCCATCTTGAACATAAATATTTAAACTTCTTTAAATAATTATTTAAGAAAAATCATTTATCTCATTAGAAATTATTTTCTCCCATTTATATGAAAAATAAGAGTTAAAAATCTTGAACATAACTTAACACACATTTCATTTACTAATTTATTCCAATTGAAATTATTTACTATGCACAATAATACCTGTTTGAATAACTATTTCCTTCCAACTAATTGGAAAATGAGAATTTTAAACCCTTTGAGATAACTTGAATAAGCATTTTATTTACAAACTTGGAAATTAGTGATTTTTACGGGAAATGAATTTCCCACACTTTGACTTAATTAAAGAACATGCGTTCATAAAAATTTAGTTTCATTTGAACAATTTATGCATTATTATTCAACATAGCGCTTAATTAAACTTGTACTCATTCCATAAACAGAATTCAACCAAATTAAAATTGCACTCATACCATAAACAAGAATTCAACCAAGCAACACATAAACTCATTCTTTTTATCTGATTTCAGAAATTAAAATAAGAATGCCATGGAAATTATTTTACTATACATTAAATAAACAACATTGAGAAATTAAAACATAATTTCCAGGAATTAAAACTTTTCTGGAAAATACTTGAATTGGGCAACTGGCTCTATGGGAGGCATGCTCCACCCAACCATAGGTGATTCTTTTCATTCACCTCTCAACAGAACACCACCCCCGAGCTTAGACTCATACATTCAACAGACATACATCTCACTAGTCCCATAATTTATAAAGATTAAACTCTTGGCAATTAGGCAATTGGCTTAAATCCAATTCCATGCCAAACAATGCATTTCACTTGATTTCCTTCTGACTGCACAACAGTGAAAACACATCACTGTCATTTGTGCTCAGAATTCCACCAATTTAGCTTCCTACACTATTTGTCACTTCACTGGTACTACCAGAGACAAATTGGTCTGACTGCACAATAGTGAAAACACATCACTGCCATCTGTGCTCATAATTCCACCAAGATAGTTAGCTACACCATTAGCCACTTCACTAGAACATTACAATGAAAAATTGGACAGCTTCAACAGAAAAATCCAACAATTGGCTTACAAACTCAGGAATTCATATAAAATTCCCTTCCCAGACAATCATTCGCCTCCCATGTTTGCTCAGACCTCCTACATGCCTGGATTCTTCTTCTAGGGTGAAGGGATAATAATAATAATCCCATTTCCATTTGCATGCATTAGTTTTATGCATGTCAAGATGAAACCACTTGGGTTCTCCAAGAGAGCCACGTTTCCCACTTTATTATTTCTATTTTTATTTTCAAATAAAAATATATAATCTCTCCCTTTAATCCCACTTAAACTCATTTAAATCATAATCATGATTTAAAGCAAGTTTTAAATTAATTAAAGGGATTAAGACTTAATTAAGACTTAGGATAACTTTAGGGACTTAAAGGTTTAATGGGGTCATATCATGGTTTCCTACCTAAGACATTTTAACCCCTTTATTGTCTCTAGTGAATACACGAGTCCCTGATCTCTTTAGAGTATTGCCTCTACACAGCCAGTTGTGGATTTTATTATTAATAATTACAAAATATACATTTATTTTTCCATACACGCATTTGCATATTAATATTTACATCATACATATGACCAGTTCAGGTTCTCATCCAGGGGTATTACACATGCGATGCAATTATGACCATTTCCTTGGCCATCTCCTTGTACACTTTTTTGGACATCCCTACTGCCACATTTCACATATCACCTCATTCATCCTTTGGGATTCTCATAATATTCTTGAAAATGTAAAATGACAATAAACTATTTTTCTGTTGATATGAAAATTAAATATAGCAGAATTAAAATTATTGAATGAATGACGCTTTGTAATAGTTATAGATAGTATATATTCTACATAAACATGTTTACAAATATTACTTTTTGAATGATCATTTTTTGTTGTTGTATGTTTTTTCTATTGCAAGCCTGACAGGTCTCATTGACCATTGCTCTGGGAACGCCTCTTGTAGTTTACATATGACCTGATTCTTTGAATCATTTGATTGGTTTTTGTATTGTAAGTGAAAAGTACGTCTATAAGTTCTTTCCACTAAATCCCTCATAGTATTATAAAATTCTTTTCCCCTTCTATTAACTTCCAGCACCACTCTAGATGAGCTAAGGACTAATTGATCATCATTTGCATCTTCCATAATTTTTTTTTCTTATGATGGCATTGACTTATGTTGCTGTCAATCCCTACACAACATTCAACATATGTGAATTACCTTATTTGAAACATATTAGTGAATATTCTTAGGTAGATTATTAGTCAACTTTGAATAAATAATTCATATTGACTTATTTTTTATTCACCCGATTCATCCCTTTGTAACTCTTCCATTAGCGTTTTACGCTCTTCTAAACTTAGTTTGGTAAGAATCTTATCAAGCTTCCTCATTTTTTGGCTATACATGTCACACATTAACCAATACATATTAGTTAACTTTACAAATAATTCAAACAAATTGATTTAAATACATAAATTAATTAAAAACACTTGCCTTCTTTGTAATTATGGATATGTTCCCATCATGTTGATTAAAGTCATTCATTGAACTCATAGAATGCATTTTCTATCAATAAACAACACGTACCATTAAATACAGAAGCTATCAATATATTATACAAACAAATTACATACCTTCAAAATATGACAAAAAATATAATAAATATGATATCGGTGCGCTTGAATATGTGAAATGCCCCAGTGCAATAAAATAAATAGAACTCACTGGGAATATAGAACCAAGATACAAAAATCAACTTTTCCGTTTTTATAAAATAAAAAATGGCGTGACGCAAGTCATATGCGATGCGTTATGTTCATGGCCACACCGGTGTGTTCCTGTAATACAAACACATTGATATTGACACATGAGTTTTTTAATATAAAAAAAACTTAACAGGGCTGACATGGTTACATATTCGACCAAGAAAGTGGCCCATATCACCCTACGCTTTCTATATATAATCACAAGCTCAGTAAATCCAAAATCCCTAAAAGGTGAAATTGTAATTCTGTATAACAATAGAGGGATTTAAACGCCAATGTAAAATTTTGTTGAGTGAGAAAATAAGGGTTGCAATATTGAAGGTAAGTATGAAGTTTTTTTTCTAAATCTAGTTAAACTCTAAATAAGATAATAAGATCAATAATAATATTTACATACTTGAAATTTCTATTATGTAGGGTTTTGTTTGATTCACCATACCTAACAAATTTCGATTCTCGGAACTCCTTCTATTTGTTCCAAACTCCTTCCATGTAAATCTCTCTTCCAAAACTCTCCCCTAAAAATTTCGGCAAAAGAATGAATTAATATCTAGGTTTTTGGCTTTTAAACACTATTTAGAATTACTTTTCGAACTTAAAATTGCCTCCCTTTTTTTAATTTAGGGCAAAAAGAGTTTGTGCAATTTTTTTTTTTAAATTTCAATATTTTCAGCATTTTCGTTGTGCATGTTGTCAAGTTGCACTGGTGCATACCTAAGTAAAACGCATCGGCTGAACAACAATTTAAAAACTCGTTCTGTGGTGCATGTAAAATCTGGATGCTTCAGTGCGCTTATGTGTAGGAAACGCACCAGAATGAATTATGTTGTAAAAATTCATGTAGAAATATCCACTACCAAATGTAGTGGATATTTTCCATTACGGGGGCTTTTGCAGATGTTCTTTCACGACGCGTTTATAGTTGTTGCGCACTGGTGCATTTTGTATATGTGAGCGCACCAATGCGTTTATATATGAATAAATGCATCAATTTAATTTCAAAATTATTTGGTTTTATGTGTCCACTTAAAATTTATATATTCATCCCAAATTTTCTTTTAGTATTTAACCACACCAATTACAATATTTCATAGTATATATATGTTGCTTAAACTCACCTTATTCTTACAAAATGGTTTCCAAACTATATTGGAAGTTAGATTGTGATATAGTTCTTGAAAATATTCTAGGACTGTAGAGACATATATTGATTGTTGATTTGGCTCAAATGCAGGAAGAAAAGTTTGTAGTATCAAATGGCCAATTCTTTAGATTCCAGCTCATTCCACCTGGTTCAAAGTTCGATGAGTTCTCCCTTTCCATCCCTAGTAAGTTCAGGTTTTATTTATATTTTGACTACTTATTTGAATTTATGTTAGTTATCCATGTGAATCTGGATATCGATTTATTCTATGTTGCACGATCATGATTCAAGTTCAAGTTCAGATGCACAAGACATTCCACCAGTTTCAAAACGTCGTAAGGTTTTATTAGGAGCCACATATTGCAAGCAATTCATGGATGAAAATGGGCAATCGCTTTACCTCGCCAATTATAACATGCCATCTTTAAGTCGCCATCATGGTTCATCTATGGTAATTCGTCGTGAGCTGGAACTCTTTTATGATACCTGGTAGTTTTTGGTTGTTCAAAATGTTAAGGGTTGAAGGAGAACCCTCGGCGTGTGACACTCACCCATTACACCAATGATAGATTACCCAATGTTGATGGTCTAATAACCCCCTACTGCAGTAAAAAATCCAATAGGTGATATAGAAAAGACATGCAAGAACACTTCCCTATGCTCATTTTTGAAAATGTTGGAAGCTAAAACAACTGTCTCATCCTAAATTGATGAACCCCTCTGCTTATGTTCAGTCAACTGAAAGTTCTAGTGATCCAAAGTATGATATGAATGCCACCCAACCCATCTCTACTAGAAGATACAAAAAGTTGCATGAGTTGAGAGCATAACTGTCCAAGTACACACCAAGGTCCATCCAATTGTTGGAAGGTAGTGATGATTTCTCCCTTCCTGTGAATTTGCAAAGTAAATATCAAAATTCTTACAACTGCGCTTTATATGGCGCTTGGCCATATTCTCTATCTGTGCCTGATGTTGGAATCAAATTCTCCTTTTGTGGTAATCGTTTTATGATTACCAAGGCCAATATAGATATTGCAAATCTTGGTTTGTTTATCCTTTCACATGTACTCATTCCTCCCAAACAGTCAGTAGCACTTATGCCATTTTTTTGGTCCTATCTATTGTCAGTTTGATTACTTGAATATTGTTAAATTCAAGCACAACATTTCCATGTATAGTATGTGCATGAATGGTTATGTTTCTGGAAACTTTAACATGAAGGACCTATTTTATATAGATGGTCATCCATGCACTCATGGGAACATTGCAGGGTTACTAAATAGTTCTAGGTGCTCTTTATTTTCTCCAAATTGTTCATTTAAGGAGCACTTTAATGAGCAGGAGTTCTTTATGAAAAGGAAAGCGTCCAGATTTGTTGTTGTACATGCAACACGTAGTTTGTCTCCTGGTGACAAGTTGTTAATAAAATACAACTTTCATAGACCACCAACCGCTCGTTAGAGACGTCTTGCATTGGGATTACCTTTAGATGTTCCCTTTGGGCGTAAGACAAAAAAACATTGATTAATTGTATTTGTTAATTTTCAATGGATTCATGTTAATGTATTGCTCAGTTTGAAATTATGTTTTATAAATTGCTAATTTAATTTATAAATTCAATTTGAAAATGTGTTTCTCAATTTTATTTGTTCATATTTAATTTGGAATTGATGTTAATTTATCGCTCAATCTGAACGTCTGCTTTATAAATTGTTTGCAGCTTAACATTTTCTATTGGAAGTGATTCTCGTGCTTCTGTAATAATTCTTTTCTATAATGCTAGATTAAACAAATTGCATTGTGCTTACTAACATCATTGATATAATGTTCAATATTTTTGAAATCAAGATTTCGATGATGAGCGACCTGCCTACCATCTTCCGTTGCACCCCAATATAATGTCAAATCAAGAGAAGGTTGAATAAAGAGCGCAACTTGGAGAGGAAGCATACCAAGCATGGTTGAATCAACCACCTATTCAATTTCCACTGCGTCCATCCTCACCAATCAGGAATGCCTACAGTAATAGTAGTTCTTCACATGTTGGCAATGGAGGCAATGAAGTAGAGGATGGTATGGATGAGTTATTACGACAAATGAGTTCCATGGATGCAATGTTGTTCATACATTCTAGGACAATGAGCTAGGGGATGACACTCATATTACTGAATCCTTCTTCCAAATCCTTAAATCGGATTCCACCACACCTCTATTTGGACCTGGCCTGTCAAATTCTACACAAGTGGGAACAACAATGTTACTGTACAACATGAAATCAAAGTATGGCATGTCAGACACATGTTTCTTGGCAATGTTGAGGTAACTAACCATCAACTACATTATATTTTGAGGAATCTTGTGACATAATCATCATTGAAAATGGTTGATTTTATGAATGTTAAATGACATTGTACATTTGTATTTCCCACTAATTGTAGGTTATTCAAAGATAAGGTACTTCTGAAAGATAATGTCTTTCCCAATAGATGCAAAGAGGAAAAGAAAATGTTGAAAATGTTGGGTGTAGAGTACATATCATATCATGCGTGTCCCAATGATTGTATTCTATATAGAGGCGAATATGTAGACAAAAAGATATTTCCAAAATGTGGGCATGATAGGTACAAAGAATTAAAAAATAAGGCTAAGCACATGGTCCTCCTCATAAGATATTGAGGCACATGCCTATAATCCCAAGGATTCAAAGGCTCTTTCATTGCAAATAATTAGCTATGCTGCAGGGATGGCATGCATCGAACCAAAGTGCAGAAGGAGTTATGTGAATCCCAATAGATTTAATCGCCATGAGGCATATAGAGGATACATGGCCCAATAAATTCAAGGATGAAGTACGCAACCTATGATTGAGCATATCCATTGATGGCATCAATCCATATTGCCAACCAAACAACATCTATATCGTTTGGCATGTAGTAGTGATCAATAACAATATCCCCCCACGGTTGTCTGTGAAGAATGAACATCTTATGTTGGCTCTTGTAGTCCCTGGTAAAAGACAAGTGAATAATATGGATGTTTATCTACAACCATTAATCGATGAATTCAAGGAATTATGACAAGGGATACATGTATATGATGTGTCGAGACCCATCCCATCAGAGAGGAGTTTTACGTTGTATGGCATATGTGCATACACCAGACATGATTATCCGGGGTTAGGAGTTTTCTTAGGTAAATATCTTCTTTGATTTGTTTATAATCAAAGCACTATTTTTTGGCATTTTTAATTTGGTGCGACTGTCTTAATATTTAACACTAACGTGCTCTCTTTACTATAACATCACAGGTCTTGTAACAAAAGGTTATTATGGATGTAGATGTTGTGGACCTTCTATAAAGGCTAGGTTGTCCAAAGACCTACGAAAGATAGTGTACGACTTCTCTGGGGTATTCCTCCCAGAAAATCACTCTTATAGAAGAGAAAGATATGCTTTGAATGGTAAATGAGAGAGAACCCACAGGCCTGAAATAATGACACTAGTTGACTTGCTTATGGCATATGATAGAGAGAAGGAGAAGGAATACGCAGAGATGTTTGATTCAAATGTGCAACCTATGATCGATGATCTTGAATTCTTCAACCTATGTTGAGAAAATGCCCAAAGGGATGAAAAGGAAATCGATATTTTATGAGCTCCCATATTGGGAGCATCTTAATATTGCCCACTTACTAGATCCCATGAATATATTTAAAAATGTTTCATGTTCTTTGTGGCGTCACATATCATCCAAAACGAGTGACAAGTTGGCTATTAGGAAAGATCTTATTTCTTCAAATACTAAAAAGAAGCATTGGCCAAGACAAGAAAATATAGGATAGGTTGGCCCTCTTTTCATTCAAAAAAGGGGATGTCCCATGGATTTTGAAGAAAGATGATCTTAATTTGGCAAATGAAGTTATATTGGGTGTGAAGGCGCCTTCTTTTTATGGGTCTACTCTATGACGCTGCTTCACTGCAGATGAAGAGTTTCTAGGTTTGAAATCACATGACCATCTCAACCTACTAAGGGTATGTATAACGTTAAAAATTTGTTTTTACTTTTTATTTATATCTTTTACCACACAAGTTAAAATGCAGTTCACTTTTTTGTCTACTTTATAGTGTCGTTATCTATTGTTCATGCATGGGTGTGTGAACCATGACTTTCCCAATGACTTGTGGCGTGCCATATCTAAACTATATGCATTTGTATAGTGGATCACAACGAGCCTTGTTCTTGCGCTTCTTCTTGAAATAATCAAAGTGGTACCCATGTTGCTTCCTATGCAATTTTGTTTAATCTCCCTAAGGCTGCATACACATTACCATCCAACAACATTAAATTTGATTAAATTAGAGTTCTTATTTTGATTCTAAGGGATGAGGATCTCTATATACCTGATAAGATCTCAAAGGGAATCAGGCACAAGTAATCATTTCCCGAAACCCAATACACAACTTCTAAAATGCTAACAAAAGATTCATTAAAAAGAGATTTCCTCTAACTTGGATTGATTATTTACAAAAAACTAATGTTGTAGGATATGGAAACATACCCTTTTGACTGTTCAAGTTGTCTCATGTTCCTCATTGCTATGCTATTTGGTTGTTGTTCCTACTATTTAATAGAATAGTTCCAGAGTAGTTATCTAGGTATGCCCCGGTGAACCCTTTTTCTTATGTATAAACCTTATAACCCAGTGTTGGGAACTTTAGGCAAGGTGATCCTGTTAGCTATCTAGTTTCCACCTTTCATTGGGTAGGATTTTCCTAAATTCTAAGACCGAGACAAGACCTTCGGGTAAATTCGGGTAGTTTTTATCTATGTTATAAGATAGATCCTATGGTGAGACTAATGGACTACATCCAAGGAGTTTACTAGTGAGTCTTTTAAGAGAATAGTCTTAGGTCGGGTAGTAGTCTCAGTCATCATGCATACTAGATAAAGGAAAGACATATCTCAATCAATTGATGACCAATTGTTATCCCCTTATAGATATCACAATACTAAGTTCTTTTCAGTTCAACGAATCAAAGGTGTAATTAAATGTCCATGGAAGGCTTTGACAAATTAAACAATGGATGGGACAAAGAAATCATTAAACCAATTTCAAATAACAAATATGTATACTCCAAACCCTAGTTCAATTAGTCATCAAGCAGTGATGTACTTCCCCAACATCCCGCTGCTTCCCTGGGATCCTTAACAAGGTCAATAACTTTCTACAAGAGCAATAACAATAATTTCATGTTTCTTCAGGTATCATTTAAAGACTATAATGGGTTCAAGAATGGTTCACAAAGTGGTCATGCTAAGGGGTGGATTGTGAAAATGGAGCATATTAACAGGTAAAGCTGAGTGAGGGAATGCGTAGAGATAGTTAATTGTGGAATCGAGGTAGTAATATATTCAAATTTGAGAATATTTTTAGAGGTAGTTTTCTAGAATTTAGAGTAATCAATGTCTGATCCCCTTGTTACATATAAAAGAGGCCCAATGTCTGTAAATTTCATATAACGAGACACATTAGGAGGCTATTGAATTGAGGGTTGTGATGCTTAAGTTATTCTTGAGGTATTGCCAACTTCTAGGAAGAATCCAACAAATGCTAACAATAATTTGTTAATATGGTTTACGGTTGTGTATAAGATCAAAAGTGAAGTGAAGAAAGAATGTCCTAAAGAGGCCACATGAATAAATAGGGCATAGGTGGAGGCATAATCGAGTATTTCAAAAACAAATTTAATATTTCTAAACTGGATCCATGGGTTTATCTACAACTTAATTAATATTTATGAAATAGATTGAGAATTTCATCATGTAGAGCTTTACCTAAATGTACAATCTTGACCTAATCTCGATAAAGATCGATTCATCACTATGCACATGACCTAAATAGATTTAAGTATTCTCATAGATGGTTCAATCGATCTATTTCTAAGTGGGGAGGGTTTTGTAGAAATAGAGGGTGGAAGCTCACTTTTGTTAATCATGGAATATGACCTCGATCTAATGGATTATGAGGACACGGATGAAAGTGTGATGTGGTTACTTTTCATATCACATGAGGATCTTTGTGAGATCTGATAGTTTTACAAAGCGATGGTTGATGTAAATGATGCTAAGGTTTTGGAGGAAGTTAGGTTGTTGGATTGGTCAGGTGGCAGAGAGTGCAATAATGGGAGAGATCTTGACAGGACATTCCTTGGTCTCTAGACAATTAAGTGCATAGAATTTCATGCCTTGACTATTAATGACATTAGTCAGTATGAGGCACATGAAGACAATTTAGTACCAAATGGATCATTACTAGCACGAGTTGTTCATTCATAACCATTTTCAACCTTTTATTTTAAGGTTGAGTCAAAGTAGAAGGAAGGGAGGCATTCTAGTGAGGTTGGAATATATGCCAATAAGCTTGCATTTGATCAATTGAATGAGGTGAAGGTTGGTATATATGAGTCATATCATCAAACCAAAATAGAGGGTGATGGTGGTATTTTTCATGCTCCTTTAGATAGCAACAAGAAAACCCTGGTTGTGGCCATAGGAAGATGTGCATAAGGGCTTAGAAGGAAAGAGTGAAGATGGCATCGAGTCAAGATATACAAGTTTTGGAGATCAAGAGGATGATGGCTCTAGGGGTAGTTGGACATTTCATGGAAAAATTTGTTTAAGGAGAAAACCTTAAGGATTGGTTGAAGGAGAATTAACACCCTTTGCTAGGTTATATTCCTAGTTTTCACCTTTTAATGTGTGGATATATATGTTTTCTTATGAAAGCATAAGAGGATGTGTGTGAGGTTTTGGTTAAGGAATGGATATGGGGGCCATCAGGGCCTTGTATTAAATCTTGGGACCCAAATTTTGACCCCAAGAGAGAACCCACATATATCTAGAATAATTGGGTTCTTATGCAAAGATCACCTCTAGTTATGTAGAGGGGAGATATAATGGCGAAAGTGGGTAACAACATCACTCATTTCATTTCCCATTAAGAAGGAGGGTTCAATATAGTGGATATAATAATTGCTAAGGTTCTTGACGAACTAGACCTTCATGAGGCCTTTTAGAGGAATTCGACATTGTTTGGGGTCTGTGGATTTTTTGTCAAAAGCTTGACTATTGGAAATTGCCTTTTCATTGCAATATATATAACAATAGGGACACTTGAGAGTAGATTGTCCATGTGAAAATAAATGTCAAAGCACGTATACAAATATATGGTTTAAAAAGAAGAGGGAGAGTCAAAAGGTGAATTGAATGGATGATGAAGAGGCAATTGAAAATGGTGCTAAGTCTCTAGCCTCACAAAGAGATGTTGATGGCATACTAGAAAAGCATCCTCTTCAAAATATAGTTGCATTGGAATCATCAAAGTTGATGTTAGTGCCTATCTTTGAAGGTATGGAAGCACACTTCACTCCATTTTTTTTCGGAAAAGGCTAGTGAATCATTTTTAAATGAAAAGGATTACACATCCCTCGTAGAATACATGAATGGAGGAAATTCTAAAACCCTATTAAACTATAGAAACCCTATAAAGAGGGTTTCCTTGGTCGAGGAGGATTGTGAGATGGAATTGGACGTCTCAGGAATTTTTTTAGGTCATACATGGTTTATGACATCTTGGAGGTTAATCACGATGAGCCCAAGACAATCTATATATCTTCTCAAACAATAGATGTAGATATTTGCTCTAATTTTCCTACCAAGGCACACAAAAATTCATCCTTGAACCCTTCGATCAAATCAAATTATCAATTACAATCTAAGAAAGAAGTAGATGGGATTACGGGGTGGATAAAGGGAGGCCTGGAAATGGATAATGATATACCTGCTTTAGCATGAAGGAAATCACGTATGATTTTGGCCAAATACAAGGCCAAGGAGGAAACAAGAGAATGAAAACAACTAACTATCGATACGACCCTGAGAGGAGGGAAGTTCTAGTCCCTAATTATCTAATGATTGTTCTCTTTCTTAATGTCAAAGGGGGAGGGGGTACCCACAAACATCTAGCCCTTAAAATACTTTTGGAAGTTTATAAGCTTGATATTGTTCTCTTGTGGGAAACCATATGTTGTGGTTAGAAAGATGTTGATTTTTTATCCATTGTGTTAGGGTTGGGATTCTTGTTCTTTAGATGTTGCAAGGTTATCTAGAGGTATTGTTATAAAGTGGAACTCTAAGTTTTACTTGATCTCGTCTTCACTGTTTTCGTCAAGTATATTTGTGGAGCTAAAATCCAAAGATTTGGGGATGGAATTGAGACTAATAAATTCATATGGGCCGTAAGGGAATAGGAATATATTATGGGATTCATTAGTTAACTCTAGGAGGTGGGAAGGAGATAGTGTGATTTTGGGAGAAGATTTTAATTTTAATCTAAACTCTTGAGAGATATCATTGTTCAAAAATTAATCCTATGATTGGGACGACATCACCAACATATTGAAAGAAATGAGACTGATATAAAATACTCTATCAACAGGAAGAACAAACTCATACTCATGCATATGACCAACTTAAACTAGTGACAAGAAAATGTAAATAGAAAGAGATTAAGGGAAGAGATCTTGTGTACCTTCTTTATGATGGTTGATCCAGGCCACTCCTTGCTCTATTCCAAATCTACTCCAAATTTCCCAAGCTTCAACCTGCAAAACATATAAAACCAACCTTCCTCAAACATTTTTGATCATGGTAAATAATCTTAATGAATTGAAATATGAAAAGAGAATAAACTTATAGATCAAATTTCAATATAAAAACATTAATTCCTTCATCAATCATGAAATTAGCTCAGAATTTGGGAAGGGAAAGATGTCAAATCTCTATTGAAACAGTGAAATAAAGTACAAAGCATATACCTTTTTTTTGCATCAACACCTTAGCGAAATTGAGATCCTAGTCTCTTCTGATCATGCACACCAACCGTCCCACTATAACCCACTGAATATATGAAAGGGAGAGACTGCTTGAGGGCATCTGTCTCAATATGTAGGGATATGAATGTTGAATAACAATGGTTACTGATGGAAGGGGAAGACAAGTATGACAATGAGTGATTCCTCCAGTGTGAATTTTCTATATTCCATTCCTTTTCATGAAATAGGTTGAGGATGGTTACCAAGTGGTTGGAGAAGTTACAATCGAGCAAGTTAGTTTTCATAACTTCCTAACTTCCCTCATTTTTTCTTTTTGTTTTTTAATGATTTTTGATGGAATTTGCACCTAAAGCAAAGGAAACCTATGAGTTCACACCTTGCTCAAGGTTTGGGAGCGAATGACATACTCTTTTCTAGTTCATGGGGTGTGAATTTCTCCTTTTAAGGTTGAAAACTCTTCAGAATGATGGGCAAGGCTGGGGTTTCACTTCTAATGGTTAATGCCAATGATTAGAGTAAAATCATAGGTTCTTCCATCCATAAATGTCCCTTTTTGTGAATGTACAATGATGATTTTAAATGTCATCTTTTACAATGTCGTCGCAGATGAAGAAGTGTTGATTTGATCTATAACATATGCCCTCTAATGTGTGAGGTCAAAATGGCACCTGATGGGTGGAATTCCAAGATTTTCAGTTCCATCAAAAGTACTTGAAACAGAGAATTGGTGTCAGACAATATTTTCCTTGAGATGGACATATCCATGCTTAAAATGATAGAACATGGCCACATCTCTCTCTCTCTCTCTCTCTCTCTCTCTCTCTCTCTCTCTCTCTATATATATATATATATATATATATATATATATATATATATATATATATATATATACAGATATATATATATATATATATCTATATATCTATCTATCTATCTATCTATCTATATATATATATATATATATATATTTTATTTTTTTTCCTTGGAAAAAAGCGTAATTTCATTAAAATATAATCAAATTACATACTGTATAAGAGCTTCAAGGAGCCCTTTCTGGAAATAAGCCTTTTAGCTTCAAGTATCAGAGAAATGCAAGTGCTGAAACACCCCAAGAATATAGAAAAACCTACAGCTAAACAATATCCCGCTCGTATAGAGCTGCATGAAATGAAAGACACCCAAAAGACAAGGCATTCCAAACAACATAAACCCCATAAAGTTTGCAGGGAAGGAAGAGCCACTGGATGTGTTGAAACCACGAGCAGGCAGGAGGCCCTGCTGTGAGGAAGACGACTTCCCACGGAGAGAACCGACGTCGCCTGTGAGTAGGAGACTCCGGAGCAGGAAACCGCTGCCGCTGTTTGAGCCCATGAGGGGCCATCTCCACGAAATGTGAACTGCCGTAGGGCCAAGGGATTCAACTACCACGACAAAGAATGCTGCTACCATCGCATGGAAGTCCCACTACCGCCGACGTTGCCGAAATTCCTAGCCCTGGTTCAAGTCCCATATTCACAGTCCACCACCGCCGCCACTAGGAGACAGGAGGAGCCTGCTACCCAATGGGTCATCATGCGGAGGAGCCACCTCCACTCCAAAGCAGAAGGAGAACCCATCAATAAACTCCATCAATCAGCCAAGATGGATAGCAACGTAGAGAAGAAAGAGAGGCGACCATGGAAGGAACCATGGCCGCCAAGATTAGCTCAAAAATCGACTCTCAAAACCCCAAACGCTAGTTGCAGAGCGCCCCAAGCACATATTCCTAATGTATATATATATAGAAGTGGGTCATGGCCACAAAAATGATACATATTGGATCCATGCCAATCATGAGATTGTATCCACAAGTAGATACACAGTGGATCTATGTGAGTCTGGAAGTCACAACCATGAATGAATACAAAGTGGATCTATGTCTCATCATGCATTAGGAGAAAAATATGTAGCTTAGATGAGTAATGGTTCTCCCCATGGTACTAGTGTCAAAGGGTGTAGTACAATCTTGCACAACTCGAGCAATAACAAAATGTGAGGATGCTATTGTGCTATTGTTAGCCCAAGGTATTCCATCCAAATCTCCTAAAGGTATGTATCCTACCCATTTGAATTAATGAGCTAAAGTCGAACATGGAGGAAACCGTTTGATTAATGGCCATTACTATATACCATTAACAAATGGGAGTCAACCCACTGATGATGATGATGGGAACTAAGGTACCTAGTACATTCTAACAAGTGTGAATATATGTCTTGGATTTGAACAATTGTAGAATCTATTGAGAGGAGACATTGATGTATTCCCAATACCCAATAGCGAGGGAACCTGCCACTATTGACTGCAAGCTCCAAGGTACTACCAAAAATATAGATCTCATTCCCAGAGTATGATGAGTTGAATTCAATGGGAAGATACCCATTGGAAGGGAAGAATTAAGGCATCCCCCATCATCTAACATGAGGAAATATCAAGGATTGATTTGATTTGGGAAAGGACTAGGACACAATTTTGTAGAATGGACCACCAAGTACATCTCTTGCATGTACCAGATGTAAATAGTACAGGGAGGAGATCCCCTGAGCAATAATCAATAATGAAATCAATTGATAGGGGTGGGGACTTGCACCAATGATGAAAATGGAATCCAAGGTACAACATGAATCCCAAAATGTGAATAGATTTCCTAACGTCGAACATCAAGGGAAACCACTCAATCAATGAACAATAATGAATTGTCGTCTGTTGAGTGCAAGGTTACCTGTCAATGATGTAAACATGGCCAGAGTGATATGAATCTAGGTTAATGCCTCAAAGTAGATGAGTCATCATCTATGAGACACAACCCACTTATGAAAAGTCAATGGGGACCTTCCACACAAGCACAAGCCCAAACACTAATTTCAATGATACATGATGAGAACAGATTGACACCAGGGAATGTAGGACACATGAGGTCAAGGAAACTGCATAATGGTCAACACAGGTTATATCCTTGAACACATTGACACAAAGTTCCTACACCCAGTTCCTTGAGTAGGCTCTCATATTACCCAAATATCTTTAAAATAGGAGGTTCTAAATTGAGATACTTTTTTCTTGGAAGTAATAGTGACAGATGATATCGTGTTTATTAGGGATGCATTGCCACTTAAGTTGGGTGGAGTCAGATTTAAAGTTCCCATCAAAGTAGGATACATTCCCACACCAACATTTTCATAATCCCTCTCGGGATGGCTTACTAGGGGGATATTTGTCCCAGAGTTGTAGGTGGAATCATTTCTGTGGAATGATAACTGATTGATGGTGACTATCTTTCCTACATGAAAAAATTCAATCAATCGAAATATCGAAGATACCATAACCACCATGGCATGAGTCCAACTTTTTTCTAGTAACATATTGTAATCAAGTGGAGCATCCACAAATTCCACTTATACAATAACTGTCTTGCCCCTTAGCTCTATTGGAAGAGCTGGGATAATTCTATGGGGTTGGAATAAGTGAGCATTAAAATCCTTTAACATAGTTATCGGGGGAACTACTTTGGGAGAGCCAATGGATTTCCAACATGACAAGGAAGTTACACAAGTGAATGCTCCCTCGTCTACAATGGTTCGGTGGATGTTTGGCCTTTCAATTGAAACTTGAATTTAAAAATTTGCATGATGAGGTAGGTGAGGCTTCCAATTGTCTACAATGAATTTCAATAGCTCATTGTCCAAAGGATCCATGGCACCTATAGCCGTAAGCAGGGTCTTCCGTTGAGTAGGGAAACTCTGGTGGACTTCAAGGGTGAACATTGCATAAGGAGCTTGATCCATATATTCCAGTCTACTATAATTTTTAGCAGCACACACACTTGGATTGTACATGGATTTTTTTAGAACACCTTTTGGTATTCTGGGCATAGTATCATTTGTTGGTTTCTCTATGTATAATGGTTGGCCTATTTTGGTTTCATGACATTCCTTTCCCTTGGATCCAGATGTGGTTGAATCATAATTTCTATTCCTTGTTTGGCAGTTTGTTTCTCGGTTACACATGAATACTTCGCTTTGGATTTGATTTCCTCCTTTCGAGGAGGTACACTAGTTGCCCTCTTGCGAGGTTGTAGGGTATGGATTAGAAGTAGTAATCATTTGTTGCTACTGCAGGGGAAACAAATTAGTTCGCATGGATGATTGCTTTCCAGCTTCCTCTGGTGCCAATAACTATTTCCCAACTTCCATTTTAGGGCATAGGTAGTTCAAGTGATCATCCATCCAAACGTTGCATGGAAACTTGGCCTTTTTCTCCTTTTAACCCCCACCAACGGTGCTATTGTTATTTATCTTTGCATATTCTTTCCCTTACTCCCATTTTTATTATTCTTATTTTTCTTCCCTTCGGGTTGTTGATTACCTTTATCATTAGCCATATGTACTATCGAAACGTCTGTGGGAGGGTTGGGTTTGGGGTTTTTTTTCTTGTTCTTTTTGGTTGTAGGTGCATTCTGGTTCCCCCCTTGACTAGTCATGGTATTCTCAACTGAACCAATCACATTTTCAGCATGAGCTCCAGGGTTTGGTTTGGTTGGATCAATATCTGCTCTAGGAGTAGTAGGAAAAATTTCATACATCATTCTTGATTGGGAATACACCAAATAAAGTTGTCAAGCCTTAATGATAGCTTGCTCCTCTATTTGTACTCCAAAGAGGGACACATCCTCATTAATGAAAGTTTTCAATGATTTAATGAACCAATCAATTAAAAAATCATTAGGAATTTGTGTCTTTATCAAATTATGCCTCCTTTTCTATTCATGAATGTGATCATATATGTGTGTGGACTTATCCTGTCTAATTGAAGTCAAGAGTTTTGTGTCAGCCTGATAACGGATTGGTAATTGGAAATGATTCAAGATTGCCATTGCAATCACATTAAAATTATGAAAGGAAGCTTGTGGTAAGTCAATGTACCACTTTGCTGCTACCCCTATCAAGGTCCTATGGAAGAGATGAAACCTAATGGAATCATCCATCAAGGATTTCAAAGAACAACAAAGAAGGAATGTCATTACATAGTTATCTGGATCTTCTTTAGGATTCCCTTCAAACTTGGGTATGTCCGAAGGAAGTTTAGTAGGGATAGGTGGCCATATGGGATAGTGTAACACTAGGTCATTGGTTAACTTCATTAGATATCACAAATTCAAAGTATCCAAGAAAGGGTGCCATAGAATTCTAGGCCCCATAAGCATTTGATGCCCATTGGTTCATATTAAAAAAAGATTGACCTGGTATGTAAGGATTCCTAGGATTTGTGATATGTTGATTGCTTTGTCCAAAGTTTTGATTTTGGTCAAATTGAGATTGTACAAATGGTGCCATGCTGCCTCTAGGTATACCCTCATGATGGGTTGGATTCCTTAAGAGGTATTAATACTAGAAGTACTAACCATATTCAACATGTACAACATTTACATATCAATCTGATCTACTTCAGAATTTACTTCAATTTGATTTCATGTGTTAGTTTTTCAGAATTTACTTCAATCTGATCTAGGATCTTAACTGAGAGAACAACATGTACATCATATCTACAACATATCAATCATGGACACAATAATGCAAGCACACAAGAGACACAGAGTTTCACCGGGGAAAACCAAGAAGGTGAAAAACCCCGCAACTTCCAAAGAGATAGATAGAGAAATGATACAACCCAAGCATAAGAGATAGTCTTCTCCTAGCAGCTACTCCTCCTTCCTCACATGTGCACCACAACACACTTCCCATTTGGTCTTGGGACCACATCCCAAACATCTTTCTTCATGATCGACGGATCATGGTATTCTTCCATTACTTCATCCCGAATCCTGGGAACTTTAGTATCTTCAATAGATAGCTTTGTTGCTGGAACAAATGTTGTAGTCCTTCTTTTGTAGGTGATGGTATACGATCTTTCCTACAAAGCAAGTTAAATTGCATGATTAGAAACATCTCATAGTTTTCAGAACAAATTCTTACACATAAAGAAATATGTCATACAGTCATGCAATTATTTTAGCCAAATACAACATTTATCCATATCCCGAAACTTTTTAGATGCCTTCCAATCTCTACCAGAACATTGTTAAGAGTGTGCACAACTCCCAACATGTCAGCAAAGAGGTTTCATTCTAGATAAGTAGCAATGGAATGTTGTACAGTGCCATAGGCTACTTACCCATCACATGCATATTAGTAGTACACTGTTCATTAATGCAATTATTCTAATATGCATAATACACACCCTAAGTCTAGCAACATAAGCATATACATCATTGAGCAATATTATTTAAACAAACAAGTATGCAAGAAATGGCAATTCAAATACTTATCTTTGTTTGATTGTAGGGTGGACTCCCTCTCAGTATTTGCTTCCTTGCAGGAACTACTGGAGTGTGCTCCCTCTTGATCTTTGCTTCCTGGATTACCTGTCTTTGAACTTATATCCATCCTCGATCACTATGCATACTTACTAGTATCATCATTTTGTTATCCTCGAGATCTCATACATAATCATACATTCATTAGTATAATCTTAATACTATCAAAACACAATAATACATATAATTTATCACAATTCTTTTACTCATGCATATTCCTATTTGACCATAGGACTTTTCTAGTTAGTCATATCATCAATCAAAGTAAGAAGCATAATATGCCTGAACCCATGATAAATTTCTAACATCATAAATAATCATTATCAATCATGCCATGTATACTTATATAAGAGATCCTAACACAAGGTAGGATTCTAACTTGATATAGAAAAAACATACCTAGATTAGCATGCTAGCTAGTTATGTCTAACATACCCGCATAATGTCTTCTTGTTCTCTTCAATGACTTGTGCTAGTAACCTGCATATCTCATAGGTTAACCATTATAGAACCAAGTTATACATACCTCGTAAGTAGATCTTCTATGTGATCCATGACAATGGATGAATCTGTCTTCATGTCACTATGGTCATATGTTCTTGAACTAGAACATGATTTGTCTTTCTTGATGTACCTTTCATGTTAGCGGACAACATCAACCTCATACAACACCACAATGCATTAGTACAATCATAAGTGTCAAAACCGTAATCAATGAATATTTGCATTCATAATTTTATTAAGGTGATACGACAAGTCTAAAGTTAATCAAGATTGTACTAACCTTAATGAAGACAAACATACCATAAACTTAATCCTGAACAAATTTCGAAACATACCCGTAAGTCATACCTATCGAGTTTTCTTATAATCTTCTTGTGTAAGGCCTTAGCCTCATCTCCATCTGAAATTGGAACTTCTTCACTTATGCAGGTGACCAATCCATTCTCTTCTAGGATTAACCCAATCCACTTGATTTGCAGAAACTAGATCTGGAGCTAGATTAGGGTTTGTTAGGGAAACTCTAAAAATTCAAACTTTTGAAAGGATAGAAAGATGCGCCTTGATGAGCTAATCAACCTGGTATACTCAGAATTTGAAAACTGCAAAGTTTCACCCCTCAAAGTTGCTTTTCAATCTTCTGGATTCACTAGGGAGGACCCTGAATTAGGGTTTGAGTTTCCTAGAGCTTCACCCAACGAAATAGTTTGATCCAAAGCTCTCAAATTTGATTTTTCCAAGGAGCTTCCAGCCATGGTCACAGATTTCAAAAACTCCCATTTTTGCAGAAGCCCTAATTTTTCACCTTTCTGATCAAAGTCCTGAACTAGGGTTTGATCAAGTCCGGCCTTCTGCCCAACCAAAAAATTTGATCTTGGTCTCTAAATTTCGATTTTTATGAGGATCATCTAGCCTTGGTCTCCGATACAAAAATTCCAACATTCTCCGAAACCGTAAATTTCCGGAGCCATGAATGAAGGTGCTCAAAATCCAATTCTGTTTTGACAGAAATATGCACCTGATTGTTTCTAGTGTAACTCCTAAATTTCAGATCTACAGGGTCTGAAAATTCTTCCTGTGGTAGCCTGACCTGTTATCTTTCCAACCCAATAGGTCTGACCTCAAATGGATTATCTGAGAGAGAGTTATGCCAAGTGTCGCAATTTGATCTTTTTATGGGATAAAACAGGAGAGCGACCTTGTACGGAGTGCCACATGTCACTGGTTCCATTTCGGCCCCTGAAAATCATAGCTATGAAAGTACAGTCCATTCGCTACCTGCCACTTTTTATGAAATTTCATTTGGAGCTTCCTAGACCAAGTTGTGACCTTTTTTCCTAGGTCACCTGTTTATGACTGAGATCTGGAAGAGGCAGAAACCCTATATTGTACAGATGATAAATATGAAAGTACAATGAATTAGAGGCTCTCCTTCGGACAAAAGGTACATGGGGATCTTATCTTCGACCTGTAAGATTTTCAGATCCTGAAACCTCGCCGAAATGAATTTATAGCAAAGGTTCTACGATGACTGGTTTTTTCTATATCAAGCCCTAGCTTCGTAAGTGCAACAAGTGTCATAAATGCCATACCATGCCTTCTTTCAGGATAGCTCTGATACCATGTTAGTTTTTCAGAATATACTTCAATATGATCTAGGATCTTAACTGAGAGAACATCATGTATATCATATCTACAACATATCAATCATGGACACAATAATGCAAGCACACAAGAGATACAGAGTTTCACCGGGGAAAACCAAGAAGGTGAAAAACCCTGCATCTTCCTCAGAGATAGATAGAGCAATGATACAACCCAAGCATAAGACATAGTCTTATCCTAGAAGCTACTCCTCCTTCCTCACATGTGCACCACTCTCCAATGAGTGTGTGAGTGAATAATAGAATGATTAAATAGAGTGCCTCCCGCACTATATTTATACTTGACTTGACTTGCCTAATAACCTTTACTAGGTCGGCCTTAACTTAACCACATAATATAATGCTGATAGGGCCGACCCCCAATAGGGTGGTCTAATAAACCTTTAACCCACATGACTTATACAGGGCCGACCCCAACATGGTGGTCTAATAACCCATCAAGTATAAGTTACAACACTTACAATATAAATGACAAACACTTATGTATAGAGGAATAATAACATCTCTATAGGAATGCAATATACATAGGTGAAATACGTTCCGAAGTTACAATTACACCAACAAAAATTATGAAAGGAAGCTTGTGGTAAGTCAATGTACCACTTTGCTGCTACCCCTATCAAGGTCCTATGGAAGAGATGAAACCTAATGGAATCATCCATCAAGGAGTTCAAAGAACAACAAAGAAGGAATGCCATTACATAGTTATCTGGATCTTCTTTAGGATTCCCTTCAAACTTGGGTATCTCCGAAGGAAGTTTAGTAGGGATAGGTGGCCATATGGGATAGTGTAACACTAGGTCATTGGTTAAATTCATTAGATATCACAAATTCAAAGTATCCAAGAAAGGGTGCCATATAATTCTAGGCCCCATAAGCATTTGATGCCCATTGGTTCATATTAAAAAAAGATTTACCTGGTATGTAAGGATTCCTATGATTTGTGATATGTTGATTGCTTTGTCCAAAGTTTTGATTATGGTCAAACTGAGATTGTACAAATGGTGCCATGCTTCCTCTAGGTATACCCTCATGATGGGTTGGATTCCTTAAGAGGTATTAATACTAGAAGTATTAACCATATTCATCCATCCTATCCCAAATGAAGGAATATTCCCTTGATGCATATTGTTCTCCTACAGAAATCCAACACTAGTGCCCCCTATTACCGAATTATCACCTTGCAACACATTTTGTCTAAAAGGAATACTAGTGTTCATCCCTCCCATTTGTCACATCCCCATCCATCAATCCAATCAATGGAGGGGAAATGAATGAATTACGGGGTTCTAAATTTCACCCCCACGACCATATTACGAAATTAATAAGCATTTAAAGGTGCATGCAAATGAATAATAAAATACATAGTAGAAGATAAATTCACTCCACACACATAACATGCATATATCAACATATTCATCACATGCATAATAATAATAATAATAATAATCATGCACATTCAAGCACAACAATAAATTAACAATTAAACACTTATATTTTCATTGAAATTGCCTAAGCTTGGCTATGGGAGTGTTGATGTATATGTAACTTCGGAATGTATTTCATCTATGTATTTCATATATATTTATTGTACCCTTATAAGAGATGTGTTATTCCTCTATAAGGAAGTGTCGTCATGTGGATTGACAAGTGTCGCAAGTGTGTGTACTTGCCGATGGGTTATTAGACCACCATGTGTGGGGTCAGCCCTGAAATATATATTATATTGTGGATGTATCTAGATAGACAAGTTGGCCCCATATTGTAACTGGGCAAACAGGCTAGTGTAAATAGAGATCGAGAGATCTCTATTTTTATCATTTGAAAAGTTACACTTCTCTCACCCAGAAAGTGGCGCACTAGTGAGGAGGAGGATCATCTGCTACTAGGAGACTATCTCAGTGTATTTTGGTTGTACTTTGGTTGAGCCATTGCTCTCTCTATCTCTGAGGAAGTTGTGGGGTTTTTCACCTTAGGGTTTTCCCCACGCAAACTCTGTGTCTCTTGTCTCTCATGCTTTTGAATCTTGTGATGCTTGTCATGCTTATTGTGATTGTTATGCATTGATATACTGTATATGTTATTCTCTCATTAAAGATCCAAGAGTATTGTGAATTAATGCTCAAAATTTAACATGGTATCAGAGCTAACCTGAGAAGAAGACATTTTGCAGTGACAGAAACTTGAGTTTCTTGTTTATTGGGTTTCTCTCCACAGGTTTTGGAAAAGCAGTATAGTAGATTGACTCTACTCATCAAGGAGAATCTATCTGTCCAATCAGAATTCAATTCTGAGCATTTTCATATTTGGCCCTAAAAATTAGGGTTTCCACAAAAATAGGAATTTCTGAAATCTGAAGACATAGCTGGAAGCTCCTTGCAAAAATCGAAGTTTAGAGCTTTGGATCGATATTTTTGGTTGGGTAGATCTCTGGGAAACTGAAACCCTAATTCAGGGCTCTTCCCAATGAACTTGGGAGGACAAAAAGGAAAATCTGAAGGGTAAAGCTTTGCTGATCTCAAATTCTGAATACACCAGGCTGATCAACTCATCAAGGAGCATCTTTATATCCTTTCAGAAAGTTGAAATTCACATTTTGAATTTTTAGGGTTTTTTCGACAAACCCTAATCCGGGACCAGATCTAGTTTTCAGCAATTCAAGTGGTAAGACCTAAATCTTTTCTATTTCCATTTGAAGTACTCTTTAAGATGTCTCACCACACCAAGCTTGGGGATAAGCTTGAAGGGGATGATAACTTATGAGCTTGGAAGTATAGGATTGGGTTAATCTTGGAAAAGAATGAGTTGGACTCATATATAAAAGAAGACATCCCTATCCCAGAGGATGAAGAGGCTAAAATATTGCATAAGAAGAACTTGGTTAAGGCAAAGAGAATCATTGCTGATTCTATCAAAGACCATATCTTACCTCATGTGTCATCTCTGAAGACACCCAAGGAGATGTTTGACTCTTTGACCAAGCTATTTGAAGGGAAGAACATAAATCGGAAGATGACCCTATGAAACCAATTAAAAGGAGTAAAGTTTCAGAATGGAGAAACCATTCAATCTTATTTTTCAAGGGTCTCCCAGATCAAGGAACAACTAGAAGTAGTGGATGAAATGGTGGAGAATGGTGAAGTTGTCATGACCACTCTGAATGGCCTACCTAGGTCATGGAACTCCTTCATTCAAGGAATTTGTGCAAGAAAGAAGTTGGTATCCTTCAACAGACTACGGGAAGAATGCTCACAAGAAGAAGCAAGGCTTGTGGCACGAGAAGAAAAGATGGGGAATGAAGATCAAGCTCTCACAACTCACACCAAGAAAGGGAAGTCCAAGAGAGAGCCATCTCACTCCAAGAAATCTTCACATCACTATAAAGAAAGAAGAATATGCTTCACCTATAATGAAAAAGGACATATTGCCATAAATTGTCCCAAGAACAAGAAGGACAACAACAACTTCAACAAGAAGAAGAAGGGCAGCAAAAGAAGGTTTCATGCTCATGCTAAGGAGGATGATGAACCACCCCAGAAGAAGGCTAGGGCAGAAAGTGATGATAGTAATGATGACTCATCAAGTGAAGAAGAGTATGTTCTAATCTCTGCTCTCACAGGTACTATCTCCCATGGTTGTAATGATTGGTTAATTGACAGTGGGGCTTCCAAACACATGATTGGGTTTAAGGAATCTTTTGTGAACCTATCTGAACATGAATCACCCCATAAGGTGAAACTTGGGGATGATTATCAATACCCAATCAAAGGAAGTGGTGAAGCCTCCTACAACCTAGATTCTGGAAAATATTTGAAGATGAAAGAAGTCCTTTATGTACCTGGGCTCAAGAAGAATATTCTCTCCATCTCTGAATTGGATGCAAAAGGCATGAGGGTTGCATTTGTAGATGGCCAAGTCCTAATGTGGCCAAAGGGTAAAACAATCGATGATGCAGTAGTGATTGGAGAGCAAGAGGGAGGTTTGTATAAATTGAAGGGTCAACCTGAACATGCCATGGTGACATGAAGACAAAGATTCATCCATAGTCATGAATCACATAGAGGTATGTATAAATTGTTTTTGAAAAGGTTAACTTATGAGTTATGCAGGACATTGAAGAGAACAAGAAAACATTGCTAGACATAACTAGCAAATATGGTGAACATGTATGTTTTCCTTATATCATAGGATCTCTTATATAAGTATGCATGGCATGATTGATGATGATTGTTTATAAAGACATACGTTTGAATAATCATGGGTATATGCATATTATGTGTCTTACCTTATTTAATATTATGACTAACCAAGAAGAGTCATAGGTTTGAGTGATCATAGGTTTAGACATGTTATGACTAACCATAAGAGTCCTATATAAACCCTGAATGCTAATGCTTATTATTATTTATGTTTGAAATGATCATGACTATACATGCTTGAGATTATTGTGTTTTGATAGTATTGAGAATATACTAATGAATGTATGATTTTGTATGAGATCACAAGGATAACACAATCATGATACTAATAAGCATGCATAGGGACCAAGGATGAATATAAGTTCAAGGATAGGTGATCCAGGAAGCAAAGATCAAGAGGGAGCACACTCCAAGGAAGCAAAGATCAAGAAGAATCACACTCCAGTAGTTCCTGCAAGGATGCAGATATTAAGAGGGAGTTGACCATCTTTCTACATTTCACAACAGAAAGGTGTAGAAGAAGCTACTTCAGATTAGGACTCCAGCAGCTCCTGCAAGGAAGCAAAGACTCAGAGGGAGTCCATCCAACAAAAAAACAAAGATAAGTATTTCAATTATCATTTCTTGCATATTTGTTTGTTTAAATAAAATTGTTCAATGATGTATATGCTTATGTTCCTAGACTTAGGATATGTATTTTGCATATTTGCATTAATGAACAGGATACTGCTAATATGCATATGATGGGTAAGTGGCCTATGGCACTGTACAACATTCCATTGCTACTTATCTAGAATGAAACCTCTTTGCTGACATGTTGGGAGTTGTGCACACTCTTAACAATGTTCTGGTAGAGATTGGAAGGCATATAGAAAGTTACAGGATATGGATGAATGTTGTATTGAAGCATTGGCCAAAATAATTGCATGACTGTATGACATATTTATTTATGTATAAGAATTTGTTTTGAAAAACTATGAGATGTTTCTAATCATGCAATTTAACTTGTCTTGTAGGAAAGATCATACGCCATCACCTACAAAAGAAGAACTACAACATTTGTTCAGCAACAAAATTATCTATTGAAGATATTGAAGTTCCCAGGATATGGGGAGAATGCCATGATTTGTCGATCATGAAGAATGATGTTTGGGATGTAGTCCCAAGACCTGAAGGGAAGTTTCTTATGACTTCCACATGGATCTACCAGATCAAGCATGCTGCAGATGATAGCATAGAGAAATATAAAAGTGATGAAATAGAAGATACACCAGATGGATTTCAAGACATCTTTCTTGAATGGTGTAGTTGAAGAAGAAGGGTATGTGGAGCAACCACTTGGTTCTGAGACACATTTGCAGAACTTGGTATGATAAGCATCTTTCTATCTAGTTTGGGCTTTACCAAGAGTAAAGCGGATTCCAACCTTTACTACAAGGTTGAGGAAGGGAATCCTGTGATTCTACTCCTGTATGTGGATGACTTATTTGTAACAAGAGATGACAGATTGATTGCATATACTAAGAGGAAGCTTGTTGCCGAGTTCGATATGAAAGATTTGGGAATGATGCATTACTTCCTAGGTATGGAGGTGTGGCAGAATGCAGGTGGGATCTTCCTTGGCCAAGGGAAGTTCACAATAGATATTCTGAAGAGATTCAGGATGATGGATTGCAAGGCCATGGCCACACCCATGTCATCGAATCTAAAGCTTCTATGTAATGCTTCGTCTGAGCCAGTTGATATCTCTATGTATCGTCAGATGATTGGGTCCTTGATGTACCTGACGAACACGAGACCAGATATTTGCTTTGCTGTGAACACATTGATTCAGTTCCTAACAGATCCAAGGAGTGTTCACCTGGTTGCTATAAATCATGTTCTGAGGTACTTGAAGGGTACAGTGGATTATGGGCTCAAGTATGAAGCGAATCAAAAGCTTAACCTACAGGGTTATGTTGATTCAGATTGGGCAGACAGTGCTGCAGATAGGAAGAGCACATCTGGCTGCTGCTTCAGTATGGGATCAGGTGTGATCTCTTGGTTTAGCAGGAAGCAGTCCTGTGTAGCACTGAGTACAGCTGAGGCAGAGTATGTTGCAGCCTGTTCAGCTAGTTGTGAGTCAGTATGGCTATGGAAGCTACTGTTTGAGTTATTTGATCTCCCATTTGGATGCTACTGGTATCTTCTGTGATAACCAAAGTTGTGTGAAGCTGTCTGAGAACCCAGTGTTTCATGATAGGTCGAAACACATAAAGATCAAATATCACTATATTAGGGATATGGTGCAGAGAGGAGCAGTGAAGCTCCTGTATGTTGCGACAGACGAGCATATTGCAGATGTGCTGACGAAGCCGCTAGCTAAGGTGAAGTTCGAGTACTTCAGGGAGAGGCTTGGTGTTCTTCAGTGATCCGGATTTATGTGGGAACGAAACAAATGATAGCATATACAGAATCATATATAGAGATATATTGCAAATAACACAGTGATACAGTAAACACATATTCTATTAAATAGCGGAAATAGAACAGACTGTAAAATACAATAGCTAGAATGGCGATAGCTATCTCTGAGAAGAGATGTGGCCGCTATGCTCATTCGTGCCAAGATGAATACAAAGAGAGGCCGAAAGGGCCTATTTATCATAAGCATGAGGGAAAGAATCCCAAACATCCAAAAACGTAACCCTAGAAGATGAACCGTCATAAAGTTTGTGGCCCCAAGGTGGTTAGTTGAATAGTCAACTTTCCGGGGTCATAACTTTTGCATACGATCTCCGTTTGGGGCGCTCGATAGCCCGTTGGAAAGGTCTATCCGAGATTTACAACTTTTGAGTGGGACCAATTATAGGCCATTGGAAACCATTTGGTCCCCCAAATTGCCAAAAAATGTCGTTTAGGGCCTCAAAATGGCTCCGGAATTTCAGGACCCAAAAAATTGCTAAAAATAGTAATTTACCAAAATTGCCAGAAGACTGTTTTGAGCCAGTTAGAAGAGGTGGGCCGCCACCGATATCCACCTGGATCATTCAGATCGAGGACACTTCGAGGAAGAAGTGATGGACACATTTGCTGAAGCCATTCCAAGCATGTTGGAAGGAGGATCCTTCACATGGCTATGGATGTAAGCGCCGGATGATGAGCATCAGGATGATGTTCTAGTTTCTGCTTTGTATGATCAGTTGGATCATTTATATGTATATGTATGTACACATCATGTTGGATGCTGTATATGATCAGTTGGATCATTTATATGGATGTATGCATCATGTTGGATGCTGGATATGATAAGTTGGATCATTTATATGTATGTATGCATCATGTTGGATGCTGGATATGATCAGTTGGATCATTTGTATATATTTTGTATATGCATCATGTTGGATGCTTGGACCATGTATCTGTATATGTATCAGGTGGATACATTGTATGATTAGGTATATCATGTATGTTGATATGTATCAGGTATGATCAGGTAGATCATGTATGTTGATGGATACATTGTGTGGATCATGTATCTATGTATTGGGTGGATACACTGTGTATGGTGATATGTATCAGGTAGATACTTGGTATGCATCAGGTAGATGCATTGTATGATCAGGATGATCGTGGATGACGAGCTTCTCCAAATGACATGCATCAGGATGATGCAGTGATGATGATCAGGATGATCATGTGTACATCAGGATGATGTATGGTGAGTATCAGGATGATACTTTGTGGCCGTGGATCAGGTTGTGCAGATGAGCATGTCTGGGAGATCCTATAGGTCGAAGTTGTGTACCCGTAACAACTTGGGATTCTCTTTCGAGACATTGCTCTGGGAGGACATGTAATTTGTGCCCTCGGAGATCTTAAGGTCGGAGTTCTGTACCCGTAACATCCTGAGATGCTCTTGCGAGGTTTTGTCCTATGGCATGTAATTTGCTTCTGGGAGATCTGGACAAGATGAAAAAGGCCTCAGATGCTTCAGCTAGGTTTTGCCATGACCACATGTAATTTTCTCCTGGGAGATTTGGACAGAATGAAAAAGGCCTCAGATGCTTTAGCCAAGTTTTGTGGTGGACCACATGTAATGTGCTCCTGGGAGATCTGACAGGTAGAGCTGTGTGCTCGTAACAGCCTGGGATGCTTCAGCCAGGTTTTGTGGTGAGATCACATGTAATATGCTCCCGGGAGATCCGATAGGTAGAGCTGTGTGCTTGTAATAGCCTGGGATGCTTCAGCCAGGTTTTGTGATGGGTCACATGTAATGTGCTCCTGGGAGATCCGATAGGTAGAGCTGTGTGCTCGTAACAGCCTGGGATGCTACCGCTAGGTTTTGTGATGCACGTAATAAGTCCCGAGGATTCCAAAGTATGGCCAGTGATGATGAAGACTTGCAGGTGGTGGGCCTACATCCAGTATGAAAAAGGACTGGCTTTGTAGAACTTCCTATGACGAGTAGAGTCAGAGATTGGTTGAGATAGCAACGGTAGTGACGATGATCCTGAGAAGAAGACTTGTCTAGCAGATCTGTGTCGAGAAATACCTTCCTAGTTAAGAGGGAGTGTTGATGTATATGTAACTTCAGAATGTATTTCATCTATGTATTTCATATTTATTTATTGTACCCTTATAAGAGATGTGTTATTCCTCTATAAGGAAGTGTCGTCATGTGGATTGACAAGTGTCGCAAGTGTGTGTACTTGCCGATGGGTTATTAGACCACCATGTGTGGGGTCGGCCCTGAAATATATATTATATTGTGGATGTATCTAGATAGACAAGTTAGCCCCATATTGTAACTGGGCAAACAGGCTAGTATAAATAGAGATCAGGAGATCTCTATTTTTATCATTCGAAAAGTCACACTTCTCTCACTCAGAAAGTGGCGCACTAGTGAGGAGGAGGATCATCTGCTACTAGGAGACTATCTCAGTGTATTTTAGTTGTACTTTGGTTGAGCCATTGCTCTCTCTATCTCTGAGGAAGTTGTGGGTTTTTTCACCTTAGGGTTTTCCCCACGGAAACTCCGTGTCTCTTGTCTCTCATGCTTTTGATTCTTGTGATGCTTGTCATACTTATTGTGATTGTTATGCATTGATATACTGTATATGTTATTCTCTCAGTAAAGATCCAAGAGTATTGTGAATTAATGCTCAAAATTTAACAGGGAGAGCAATGTTCCACCCAATCGTAGGCACTCTATCCAACAATTTATCTCTTTCCTGAGAGGCCACCCCCGAGCTGGGTTATGTATCCACTAAGGGGGAACTAAACAGGCTCAGTCACAGCCATAGGAACACACATTCATGCTAAGCCAATGCACAACTAGGTTTATCAAACATCCATGGAGACACGAAATGAGAATGATAAGCTAGTGAGCTAAACCATAGAGCTACAAACATCTCAATTGGATTCATCGAGACTTGGCACCCACAATGCCTACCACACCCAACACAAGAAAGGTCCCCTTCTCTGCTACACGTTCCCTTAGGTGCCCTTTCCCCTCCAGTGCTATTCAGGGTGGGCATAGAAAGGTACAAGCTACTAAACCTTTAGATATTTCTTCCTACACTGGGTTTATCAAGCAATTTCATCCTGTAATCCCTCCCAGACTTCAATTGTCTCTTGGATTCTCTGCTTTCTGGCCACACTAATTTGCAGCCATGGAATTCAATTTCTAAGCTTCCAAATATGGGTTCTCCCACGTATTTTTGTGCTTTTGACACTCTAAAATTCACCCCAGGGTTGACATATATGGATTCCCCATTGGATTCCACAACCCACATGAATTTCTGGGTGTTTTTGACACTCTAAAACATACATTTTTCTCAGGTTACGATTTCTATTATTTTTCTTGCTGGGAATACATAACTTGCTGAAAAATTGGAGTCTCGGTTTCCCAACCATGGAATGGAAATGAAGGAAAGCAAATTCCCATGAGGGAAATTGACTTCTGGGTACTAAAACCTGAGCCCATACTTAGCCATATGAATTTATGGGTTCAACCCATGCTCCATTAAATTCATGAGCTGATTTCTCAGCTACCTTCTTACAACAAAAATAAATATCAGTAAGGAAGTCCACTTGGGTAGTTGATTACCATTTATGGCACATGGGTTCTCGAGATGACACTTGGAAACAAAGGATTTGATCCCACAATCTCTCACCTCTCACTAGTGAATAAACACACCCCCCTCATTTTCGTTACTTCCATAGCCAACTCTTAGACATTCTATTTGCATTATAAACATTTACATGGTTTTTACATTTTTCCATGGCTCACTAGCACAAGCACACAAAATAGAAAATACTTGCCTTTATCAACCGAACATTCACTATCAAGGCCTTGGCCTTTATCTCTAGGCTAGGAATCATACACCACATATTTACAATATTTACATATCAAGCCAATAATTCTAAGGGTCAAAATGGGGGTATTACATTCCCCTCCCCCTTAGAACAACACCATCCTTGGTGTTCTCAAAATTGAACAAAAATGGGTATGCCTCTCTCATGGAATCTGCTAGCTCCCATGTAAACTCATCGGGACCAAGATGCTTCCATTTCACCTTTACCTATCCGATGGCTCAGTTTTAGAGCAATGTTACCTTCTTGTCAAGGATGTGCATAGGTTCCACTTGGAACTCTCCCTTTGGTTCTACTTGAATCACATTCCAATCAATTACGTGATTAGGATCATGTACATACTTTTAAACAAAGAAACATGAAAAACATTATGATCTCTCATGTTAACAGGTAATGCAATTCTATATGTAGCTGGACCTATCCTATCAAGGACTTAAAATGGCCCACAATATCTTGGTGCCAACTTGGCACAACTTCCCAACTTTAGAGAACTTTTCTTTGGATTTACTCTTAAATAGACATGATACCCAACTTTGAATTCCTTATGCACTCTTTTCAAATCTGCGTAGCTCTTTTTCCTGTCTTGGACTGCTTTTAAATTCTACCTGATCTTAACAATTTCCTGTTCCATTTCCTTGAGCATTTCTAGCCCAAGCACTATTTTGTTTACTGGACTATCCCAACTCATTGGAGTTCTACATCCCTCTCCATACAATGCCTCAAATGGACTCGTTCCCAATGATGCTTGATGTCCATTATTATATGCAAATTATACCAAGTGTAGGTAATCCTCCCAGTTGGATGGCTTATCCATCACATACATCCTCAACATATCCTCAGGAACTTGATTCACCCTCTCAGTTTGACCATCTATTTGAGGATGATACGTTGTACTAAAATTCAGTTGAGTTCTCAATTCTTGAAATAACCCTTTCCAAAAATTGGATGTGAACTTTGCATCTTGATCTGAGACTATTGTTTTGGGTAACCCATGCAATCTGCATATATCTTTCATGAAGATATTAGCTATGTCACTTGTTTTATGAGTCGACTTGAGTGGAATAAAATGAGATTCCTTTGATAGCTTATCCACCACAACCATGTTTGAGTCATGTTGCCTTGTTGTCATTGGAAAAATTGTTTTAAAATCCATAGAAATTACTTCCCACTTCCATTTAAGAATGGGAAAAGGATGCAACAGTCTTGCTGGATGTTGATGCTCTGCCTTGACTTATTGGAATTTTTAACACTGGGAAATGTATTTTGCTACATCTTTTTTCATCCCATGCCAAAAGTATTGTTTTCTTGATACTGTTATTGTCTTTTGATATCATGGATGTACGGAGTATGGCATTTGATGAATTTCATCCATTACCATCTTCTTCATATCTACATAATTTGGAATCTACAATATACCCTTATAAACAAGAAGATCATCTTCTCTGAGATGATACCCTTGACAATTTTCATCTAAACTTCCCTACTGCAATTTCTCTTTCATCTGATGGTAAGTCTCATTGTTGTTTTGGGCTTCAAGAACGCTTGTTTTTAAATTTGATTTGCATATACTTAAGGATGCTACATGAAATTTTCTGCTAAGGGTGTCTACAACTTTGTTCTCTTTTCCTTTTACATGTTTGATTTCAAAATCAAACTCACACAAAAATTCCAGCCATCTATCTTGCCTTGCATTTAAGTTTGGATGATCAAACAAATACTTTAAGATCATGTGATTTGTCCTAAGCTCAAATTTTCTCTTGAGCAAATAATGCCTCCACATCTTGAGGGCATGCACTATGACTACTAGTTCTAAATCACGAGCTACATAATTCTTTTCATGCTCTTTTAATTTTCTGGACTCATAGAAAATCACAAAGCCTTCTTGCATAAGCATTCCACCTAGTCCTTCAATGAAAACATCCATGCATACTACACAATCTTTCTTTGGATCTGCAATCTTCAAGACATGGGCACTAGTAAGTAACTTCTTCAATTGCTGAAAGATTTCTTCACATTTTTCAGACCATACAAACTTTACATTCTTTCTTTGCAGGGATGTAATTGGATGAGTGATCTTGGAGAATCCCTCAATGAACCCTCTATAATATCCTACAAGACCCATACAAGATCTAATATCTGTGGCATTCTTTGGAGTAGACCAATTTATTATGGCTTCAATCTTTTCTAGATCCACTACAATTCCTTCTTCTGAAATTATATGACCCAAACACTGTACCATTCTTTGATAAAGTCACACTTGCTTAGCTTTGCATACAATTTGTGCTCTCTAAGAACTTGCAATACCATTCTTAAGTGTTCCTCATGCTCTTCTTCACTTTTTAAGTAAATAAGAATGTCATCCAAGAACACTAACACAAACTTATCCAAGTACTTGCTAAAAACACTATTCATGAGACACATGAATGTGGTGGGTGCATTGGTGATCCAGGAGGATCGATCAGATTTAAAGTCTTCAAACAACAGTTCAAATGTAACCATGGTAAAGAGCTCACATCTTTCCATCTACGTTTGTTTCATGTGAAATGGCCTCCATATGAAGAAGTTGTCAGCATTTGAAGTTTCGTTAATGATTGTTAAAAGTGGTAAAAAAATGGTTTATAAGTTATAAGTTATATGGTTGAAACGTTTAATATTTAAAAATGGGGAGGGGTTAAATGAAAAATAAGAAAGTTGGGGAAACTTTAGTACATAAGTGTTTTTGAAAGGGACAGAGAATCTCCTTGAATAGAAAATTCTAAATCTTTTCCCTTCAGCATCTGTGAAAATATATAGTTATTTTACAATTGCTCTGTATTCACTCATTTATGGAATGTTAGATAAATTAAATAGTTATTGGTGTTTTACTTTGGTAGAAACCAAAAGTGGGTGTGTGACAATATTAAGTGTGACATTTAGGGTTTTAAAAAAATAAAATAAAATAAATTGCTTAATTAGAGAGTCCCTACATTTAGGGAATAGCCCTCAACCCCATGCCAACACCGAGGCCCCAATTCAAACTTTATATTATATAGCACCAAGTTATAGATTTTAAACCTTATGTTAAACCATAGCAGTGGAACCCTATCCATATCATAACATGGAGCCATATGTTAAACCATATCATAACATGGAGCCACCGAACTATACAACAAACCATATCATAACATATCAATACAAACGCGCCACATTTTAACTATACAAAAACGCGTTTCTATGGTATATGCCCACCGTTCAAAAGAACGTGGATGGAGGAGAGGCCTGCGGGCATGACCCTGGGACCTCTCCCCACATAACGCTGTGCTTTACCATTGGGGTACCGCCCCACCATTGCATGGTAATCGACACATAAACTTTTTAAGTTTACAACGCTGAAACCTTATAAAAAGGCCACAAAATTTCAACCACGGTTCAAGTTCAGAGTTCAACACAGCGCAGAGTTACACAAAGTTCACAGTTCAGAGTTGCACAGAGTTTGAGACAAGGTACAAGCACATGTCCCGAGGTGCTCATGCCATTAATGGTCATGGATCCCGAGGATGAATATGTACATGCAGTACTATTTTTTCTTATTTGTAGGCAATTTGTCTCGTTTTGCGTGCCAGAGGAGGCCTCAGGCACATATAGTCAACTTTATACTCATTTTTCTTAGAATTTCGAGAGGAACACAGTGGTGTAGTCTGTTTCTGAGTTTGGCAGACAGAACTCAGAAGTGTTTCCAGAACACTCAATTTGTAACCTTTGAAGTCTTAATAAGATCGGCCTTTCCATTGGAAGCGGCCCAGAGACATATCCCAAGAAGGGTGAACTCCATTATCAGTTCTTGTCTTCATTTTTTGGTTTGCATCTCTCTTTAATTTGCTTATGTGTTGATTTTACAACATTTAAAAATAAATTTTTAAGCCATTTTTATGTATGTTACATGCAACTTTCACACGCAAATTTTTTGGTTAAAAAGATCCTGAAAATTTCAGATCATGTTTGGTATCAGAGCAGCTTAACCATTTCATTGTGAGTTTGTTTATGTTAATAAGAGCAAGGATTCAAAGCGGTGAAGGAGAGCTTGAAGAGTTTGATCCTGAGATTGGATCAAGAAGAAGGAGAATGGCTTCAAAAAAAGGAGATGATGGGACTTCTTCAATTCCTTCTGAAGGGGATTTTATTAAAGCTTTCACGAATATGCAAAGTATGGTGGAAGAACTTTATCAAGATCGTAAGAAGGGAGAACACGGTGGTTATTCTCATGCAAAAGGTAAAGAGGAAGGATGTGGTGAGGAACCTCTTAGAAATCCTCCATCATCACCATCTTTTCTTGATGGTTATTTGAATGCCTCACCTAAACAAAAATTTGATCTCAATATGCCTCAATTAAAGCTTGATATTAAGTTTGAGTTACCTGTTTATAATGGAGAACTTAATGCTGAAACATTAGATAATTGGATCCGTTAAATAGAAGTCTATTGTAGGATTCAAAAGTTTACTGAAGATAACTTAAAAATTCAGTTAGCTTCTCTCTGACTTGAAGGGACCGTTCTCATATGGTGGGAGAGTAGAACTCAAAAGGATTTGGCCTCAAAAGGCAATATTATATCCTATAGGCATGAGTTCAAGTCAACATTAAAGAAGTAGTTCTATCCATTGGGTTACATACAACAAGCAATGATGGATTGGAAGAATCTGAGGCAAGGTAAGGGTCAAAGTGTACAAGAGTACACACAAGAATTTCAGAAGAGAGATTTAATACTTGGTATACCTCTCTACACTCAAGAAATTCTTCTTAAATACATAGGTGGATTACATAGTTATTTGCATCATACAATACTTATGTTTAATCCTTGCTATGTAGAATTTTTCCCTACGGATAAGTCAAAACTCTCTTAACTTTAAAGTAGATTTTCAACTAACTCTAAAGCAAGAAACAAGTCAAAACAAATGCTACCTTGAAATTCCTGAACTAACTTTTACAGCAAGATTATGTGTATTCAGAAACAATGAGAGATAAGACACACCTTTCAAACTGACGCTTGTCCCGCTTCTAGCTCTTGATCCAAAGCTCCAATGTAGAACCTGTTAAGATCAACCAAAGAACAAACATACAAGCTTCCAAATACCTTGAATGTAAAGATTAGATTCAAATCTATATTAGATACATTTCATGTTAAAGACTTGCACAATACACATGAAATGGGAAAGACAAGACAAGTTATCTTATTACAACTTGAAGAATGCTTACAAAAGTTGCTTGATGTCCAAGCCAATCTTCTAGCTCCAAGTGCCTTATCCTCTAGCTATCTCCACAATGCTGCAAGATCATAAGTTTGGTACTTCAAGAGTCGTCCTCTTTCCCCATGGAATGCCTCTCTTTTATAGTGTATGGTAGGGTTAACCAACAAGAGAGATGGGTGGATCTAGGGAGAGATAAGTGGATCAAGGTTTCCAATCACAGAAAGTGAGTTGGGATCGAATCAGGGACCCCAATATTCCACTATCTTTGAAAATCCAAAATCCCACAAGTCATGGAAAAAAGGCTAATAAAAGAGTACCACGTCCTGTGGTCTGAGCATAACGCGGTACTACCACATTCTGGGGAAAAAGCATAGCGCGATAGTGTGGAGTACCGCACGCCTATAACTGAGCAAGGCGTGGTAGTGTGGGTAAATAAAGTCTCAACTGGGTCAGAACTTGTCAGGGTACATTTACCTTCAAGGTTAATTCATCTTCTGGGTGGTTCGAACAGCAGGGGAAGTGTCGTCAACTCTGTTTGTGGTGGAGATGCGACACTGTGGAATATAGAGGTATAACAGATGCCCCCTAAAGTGTGAGGTCAGAAGGGACTGATGGCCGAAAGACTTTACGAATATAATGTGCAGAGATAGCATCGAGGAGAGCAACAAGGAGCTGAAACAGAAACAAAGTGTTAGATATACCACCGAGGCGGGCATTCCCATGCTTAAAAACAGATGACTCAAAGCATGGCTGCCGACCAGTACATTGCAGATCCATGAGTACTGAGATGATATAGACTGTGGACAGACCATGGCTACTATGAACAAGCGTAGATCCATGAGACAATAATGACACAGCCACGACCAATACAATAAGTGGATCTGTGTGACAATACGAAGGACATCTTCATCGCAACCTGGACGTAATCAAGATACTGAGGTACGCCTAGGGTCTTCTACCCGATCGCAAGAATGATACGAATCTAGCCATGTGATTACAAGGTGTTGAAGTCGAACATGGTAGAAACAATTTGATTACCGGTCAATGATGTGAACCGTTAACAAATGCGAGGGAAATCACCAATGATGAGGATGATCCCCAAGGTATCTGAAGTACATCTAAACGAAATGAGAATAGATGAGTTGATGTCGAGCATTCGAGAGATCGTTCGATTAGAGGTCAAGGATGTGAACCTACTGTCGAACATGAGGAAACCTGCCATTGAGGCATGCAGGTACCAAGGTACTAATGGTTGATCTCTAAGTCCAATTCCCGGATAGTGATTTGGTGTCGACGGGAATGGACTCATCGAAGGTGGGCCATAATGAATCCCACATCATCGACACAAAATCGGCACGCATGATAAGATGATGGAACAATGGAGTATGTACTGACACAGCGGAGGCCTGACACAATGAATGACTCTGAACAATGCAACCCTTTGAACATATAACGGCATGTAACAGGACTTGGTAGCAGGGATTATTGACAACAGAGGATAGACACCGAATGAGTAGGCTCGTGGCCAGGGAGACGACTCAGGATGATGACCATAACTCAGTGAAAAATGGATACCCAATATAGACAAGAGATGGACAAATGCCATGTTCAAAGGTAACAACTGACAAGCTGCCATAAATAAACTTGACTTATCCCCCCATATTCCCCCGACATGATAGACGAGTATCTCTTTGTTGTTTTTCGAGCTTGGAGAGGACAACAGATGCTTGATGTAGCTCATCTCATGGATGAGTCCAATCTCACATGTTTTACGAACCTGAGAAAGGAGGGGTTCGTCCCAAAGTGGGTCCTTCGATGTGAAAATTTTTAACAAGTCCAAGGAAGGAAAACTCGGTAGTTTTTCGCATTTAGAGAGCCTGAAAAACTTAAAGGAAGCTCTGTAATGTACTTTTTCGTAAATTTAGTCCCTCGATCCCGAAAAAGTGTAAAACAATTCCTGAGAGAACTCTCCCAGCCGAATTTGACTGAGGTATACCTTTCTCGTAAATAGTCTAGACGGGCCGAAAAAGGGGTAACCTATCACCGAATAGATGACCTTTCAAATACTTTTACAAGTGTGAAAGAGTCAAGATCACTTGGTAATATTTTCAATTTTAGGGAGTCTGAAAAGAGCTTAACTATGGACTCCTATGGTCTTTTTCGTAATTTTTAATTATTCTGGTCCGAAAAAAGAATAAAATATAACCAGGATAATAATTTCTTCATTGTTTAACGAGCATGAGTAAAGCTAACCGTACTCGACACCATTTACTTGAGTTTGACAAGCACGACACGGGTGTAAAAGCGCTTTGAATCTTTTTCAAGTTTTAAATCCAGAGCACGAAAAAGATAAAGTGGGCTCAAAATGAAGGTCAAATCATGAATAAACACCAGTGTGAATATATCGCTTTTTACCGGGGATCTTGTCAATAAGTGCTCAAAAACTGGATATTAGCAATGTGAAAAGGGGTTTATTTTAACCATTTAAAATAATAATTAAAAAATAGGTGAAAATGCTATATAAAGAATGGTTAAAAATAGAAATTACCATTTCATTTGTGTTTTTACCCAAAGAGGAGATTTTTACCCATTTGAGGAGCAAAACTTCAAGGATCCATATCGGGAGTTCCAGGACACCATTTCAACAACCGTCTGTGCCAGGTAAGAGCTCTTGAGCTCCTCTTTCATTTCATGTAGGAATTATTTGCTTTCATTAGGAAAAAATCGATTTTTGGGCAAGCCCTATTGGGCAAAAATCACCCTTCATAGTACCGCGTGGGGGCTCTATCGAGAAACGCGGTACTGTCGAACAGTACCGCGCTGTAGTTCCAAACTGAGGCGTAGCACTGTACAGTACCGTGCGGCAGAGTTTTCCCCAGGCGCGGTGAAGGCGATTTTTGAGATTAAGAAATCAAATTTTCTCAAATTTTCTGCTGAAACTAAGTTGCTATATAGTTACTAAATATTTTCCCTGACCTTTTGCAGGAGTTTGCAACTTGTTTGGAGCAAAATGGTAAGCTGGAAAGAAAGAGAGCACGAAGTGGATGATTTTGCAGCTGAAAATCATTTACCAACTGTGACCGCATTATGAGAATGTGGTTTGTTGAAGTTCTTTAAGACCAAGGGGATTCGTTAGCAACCCAAGCTTCTCACTCATCTCATCCAATTGTGGGACCCTGACATTCAAAATTTCCGAGTGGGAGAGCATGTTCTCGAAATTCAAGTCGAGGATATTTATTTCCTCATGGGCCTCTCGAAAAGAGGGGCCCGGGTGAACTTTACTGGATACTCAGCCTCAGAATCAAGTACAGATGACTTGATTGCTCGATATTGCCGTCAGGGTTCGGGTAAGAAAAGTGGGAAGGTGGCCATAAAGGATGTTATAGAACTTCCTGTAAAAACCGTACTGTTCACCATTACGCGTGCAGCAGGAAGTGTGAGTCCGCATCAGGCATCTCGCACACAAGTGAATCTCGCAGCAGAGTGTATGGGGGGAACAATATTTAACTGGTGTGAGGCGGTGTTGGCCAATCTCAAAGAACAAGTGCACAAGTGTAGGGTTGGAAAGAATTCCCAATTCGGCTATGGGAGCATCCTGGTCACCTTCTTTTTGGCGAGGGTTCCATTATTGCGCCCGCAGATATCTATGCCCCCCCGTCCACCGACCGAGCCATGGATGGCTCGATGGAGTGATTATGCTGGACGTCTCGGGGGACCTCAGCGCTTAGCCTTTGGTGAGGATTTCTTTTCCTGGCTCGAGGAGCAGATAGTTATGATTGATGACTATCCCTATGCCGGGGTAGATTTCTGCGAGGACATCGACTTGGCACTGCCAGAGGATGATGATTGGGACAACTCGGGTATGACCTTCATGGATATGTATTTTTTCCCTTTTTTTTTTTGAATATTTAATTTTTATTACTTTTTTAGAATGTGTAAAAGACTTCTAATGTATGTTCACATGCATGTTGCAGACCGTGGACCACAGAGACCAGCTGGGTATTCGCCACTCCGTCATGGTGGTGTTGATCATCAAGCTGTTCCTGACGAGGAGGAGGACGAAGACGAAGCAGGAGGCGTTCGGGACATTGAGAGGAACTTACAGGGGTTGACTCATGGTATCCCTACTATGAGGATGGATGACGTCCCTTATCATCTCCAGCGGCATACTGTAGGTGTGCCTGGTCGTATCAGTCGACTTCTTCGTAAGGTGGTTCGAGCTGTAGTATGTTACCACCAGCAGCGGGAGGAGTCCGACGAGGGACATGATAGGTCTCCTAGATCTCCATAGATGGTCTTTTTAGTATTTGTGCGGCATGTACACGATATGTAGGCTTTGAGAGCCAAATTTTGTATGGGATTTGGTCCCAAATTTTGTCTTTGACACAAACTTTATGTATTTTGGAAAAAACACTCTTATATACAGTAATATGGACCTATTTATGATCTAAATATTTACAATGACTTGTGTATTTTATTTTTTATGATGTGTTTATGTGTGGGCAAGATGCCAATCCAAAATGTAGTTAGCCAATGAATCAGCTATACAATTGAATTCTCTCAGTATGTGTTGATATGTAATGAAATTAAATGATCGTTCCAAGAGGTGTACTCTCTGAAATAAACGAAGTAGTGTAGGATCGCGAACTGTGTAAACGCGATTTAGATGAGAAACCACGAGTTGGGAGTCTAAAAAGACTGATAAGGAGTCAATTCCGAGTGAAGCAACCTCCGTCAAGAGACCAATGACTGCATGGTACTCCTCGATATTGTTGGTTGCAGGACCTAAACAATTGGCTCCTGAAGAAATCAAATCGCCAGTGGGGGAATAGATTACCCATGCTGCGGAAGCGAGATTCCGGGTATGTCGGCTTGCACCGTCGACGAATCCAAAGTAGGCAGACATATGCACATAAATCCACGAGTCAAAGTAAGAGTGGATACATGAGGTCCACGCGCACACCAAAAAGAAAGTAAAAGCAAACTAAGTACATTATGTACAATAAGTAACCCGCGTAGGGTAACCTCATGCGTACAAACGTTTGAGGTATAGCCCATTGCGGGGCCATGCCAATGGTGTACCATCACAATCGATTAGTTCATAAGCTCCTTTTTCCAAGACACGTTTTACAATAAAGGGGCTGTACCACATAGATTCAAGTTTACCTTTTCCAAGCTTATCGTGCATTTGATCATATGTAAGTATGAGATCACCCTCATTGAAAATCCGAGGTTGAACGGATTTGTCATATTGAGATTTGACGCGTTTTTTGTGAGCTTCATTAGCTAAAGCAGCGTCGCGGCGGGTTTCATCTAGCTTGGCTAGGTATAGAAACCGTTCCTCTTCGGAAGTGGTGTGTGGAAGTAGCTCTATGGCTATCTTGAGTGATGGTATTTCACATTCAATCGGCAGAATGGCTTCTAGGACATACACCATTTGGAATGGTGTAAACCCAGTAGCACTTTTCACTGAGGTTCGGTATGCCCACAGTGCTGAGAACAAAGCTGAGTGCCAATTGGATTTCTGGGTACCCACAATACGTTGAATCATACGTTTCAGGACTTTGTTAATGGCTTCAACTTGGCCATTAGCTTGTGGGTAATATGGGGTTGAGTTCTCATGGCGAAAACCCAGCTTGGCACTTAGTTCTTCGATCATATGGTTCCTGAAATGGGAACCATGATCGGTCACAATAGACTGTGGGACACCGAATCTAGCTATAATATGATTGAATATGAACTGCGCTGCTGTTTTTCCGTCCTCAGCATACGTAGGCATTGCTTCAGCCCATTTTGTAAAATAGTCGACAGCTACTATGACATAGCTATGCCCCCCGACTGAAGTGGGCTTACAGTGCATGAAATCGATGCCCCATTTGGAAAAAGGGTCGATGGCAATAACAGGATAGAGTGGAAAAGGATGCGAGCGTGTTTTGCTATGAAAGGATTGACATGGCGGACACTTCTTGACTGTTTCAATGCAGTCTTTGAAAATTGAGGGCCAGAAGTATCCTGCTCGCAGTATTTTCTGGGCCGTAGCCATCCCAGAGAGATGACCACCACATGCTCCAGCGTGGCAGTCATTAAGTATGCGTTCCGCCTCATCTAAGGTCAAACAACGTCGAAGGACGGTGTCGACACCACACTGATAAAGAGTATCGTTGACTATGAGGTATTATTTTGCGTGATGTCGGATGCGTCGTCGTTCATCGCGAGTGAGATCGGGATGGAAGCGTTGGGTTTGGAGATATAAAAGAATATCCCCGTACCACGGATCAGACGTGCTAATGAGAAACAATGATTCATCAGGAAGAGAATCAATGGGCTCGGATTGCTCAGTAGCACGGGGCAAGTTACAAATCAAATCCGCAAAGACTAAAGACTTCTTGGACTTAGCCTTGACAAACTCCAAGTCAAACTCTTGAAGGATGACAATCCAACGAGAGTATTTGCCCCCAAGCACTTGACGTGTGAGGATGTAATACATTGGGTTGAAGTCGGCTATAACAGTGGTCCGATGGAGTAAGATGTAGTGACAGAATATCTGGACAACAAATACTGTTGCCAGAGCCAGCTTTTCAACATGTGAATAGCGAGATTCGGAGTCAAGAAGACTCTTACTGAGATAGTATACCACATGTTCTATGCCGTTTTGGTCTTCTTGGACTAGCACCATACCGATGGTGGAAGTTGAGGCTGCGAGATAAAGAATGTAGTCCCGTGTGTAATCGGGGGGTTGAATCACAGGATCTTTGGTTAAGGCTGCCTTTAAATTGTCAAAGGAGCATTGGGCTTTGTCATCCCAAATAAAGGGGACATTCTTCTTGAGAAGCCGCATGTAGCCTTTTGTTATCTCGGACAGATTGCAGATGAAATGGCGTAGAAAGTTTGCATGCCCTTGCAAACATTGAAGTTCTAGAATATTGGTGGGTGAAGGCAGGGCTACGATAGCTGCTACCTTTGCGGGATCTAAACGTATCCCGTCTTTGGAGACTATGAAGCCCAACAGTTTTCCAGCTTCTACACAGAAGACGCACTTATGCGGGTTCAAACGTATATTGTAGCGACAACACCTTTCGAAAATGGCACTTAAGTGGTCTGGATGGTCTTCCCGGGTCCGAGAGTGAGCGGGAAGGTCATCAAGATATGGTTCTACAATATGTTTGATGTCATGAAATGCGTAGGACATCGCCCATTGGAAAGTTTCCTCGGCATTTTTCAGGCCAAAAGGTAACTTTCGATATGCAAAAATCCCCCAAGGGCAGATAAAGGTCGTTTTGTGCTGGTCGGCTGGGAGGATATCGATCTGATTATAGCCAGAGAAGCCATCCATAAATGAAAAGATGACACTCCCAGCATAGTTATCGATGATCTGGTCGATAAACGGAGTTGGGTAGTTGTCCTTTGGACAAGTCTTGTTCAAATCACGGTAAACAACACAGACCCTAATCGTTCCCTGTTTCTTGGCTACAGGAACGATGTTGGATGCCCATTCTGTCAATGGGACAGGATAGATAAAACCAACATGCAAAAGTTTTTCAACTTCTGCTTTAATGGCGGCTGCCTTACGAGGATGGACGGGTCGAAGCTTTTTCCGAACAGGTCGGGCGCCAGGGAAAGTTGGAATTTCATGGACCACGATTGAGGGGTCAATTCCTGGCATTTCTTCATAACTCCAAGCAAAAACATCGCGGAAAGTTTTGAAGTAGGCACTATAGAACTCCGTTTCGAGGGGAGTACATGTTTTGCCGATGTGTACATTTTCCACGATACCAGACTTCACTAAAATATTGATGGGAGTGGTTTCCATAATATTGGCCAAGTTTCCTTCGGAAAACACCTCGTCAAGGGAAGTGGGGAACTTGGTTTGAACCATCCCAAGTGAAGCACTGGGTTTTGTATCAGGCTCAAGTGGCTGAATTGTGGGGAATGAAGATCGATGATGAAAATCTCCCCATGGTGGCTCATCACTGCACATAACCTCCATAATTGATTCGTCGGTGGGAAAAATCAAATTGAGAGGATCAAAAAGTGGTGGGTATGGATGAGTCTCAGCCGAGAGCTGTGCCACGGAATGATGAGTAAAACAGTCGACCCAATTGGTGGCTGATTGGATCGCGTTATATGCTGCAAGGTTTCTGTTCAGAGGCATAGAGTTGCCGTAGTATTCAATCTGAGAGGGACTCGGAATCACCCATGAATCATTGGCAGAGGTGATATTAGATGAAATCATTTTAACTGGTTGAACGTGGGTTCCCAGCTCTGGAAAAACTCCAATAAGGGATGAATCCTTCATGAGACCAACACCAACGTCTTGGAACCGGTACAGAGGTTGATCCAATAATGGGACAGTGTTGGCATAGTTTGGATGGGAGTCTGGGATACAGTAATCCAGTTGATCAATAGTGACAATTTTCCCTTCATGAGGAAATTGCACAATCCGAAAGACTGTAGATTCTATGGCGGTCATGGCGTAAAACCAGTTCCGTCCAAGGAGGAGATTGTAATCCAATGGTGCATCTATGACTTCAACGTGTACGGATACTGTTTTTCCCCCCAGTTCGACACCAATTGAGGGAATGGGTCCATAAGGTTGAAAACCATGTCCATCAAACGCCCTGAGAGTAGTAGGAGAGGTGGTGACTTCGGGTGAGCCTAAGGCTCTCCAACAGTTCAAAGACATGATCGAAGTGGAAGCACCTTCGTCTAATACAGTGTGATGGATGATATTTCCATGGATTTTTGTATGTACCTGGAAGGCTAACTGATGAGAAAGCCTAGGTTTGGCGTGCTCCAAGTTAAACATGATGGAGTTTGAAGTATCTGGGTCCATTGCCCCTAGTGCTGAAAGTAGGGTTCTACGCTGCGTGGGGCAGTGTTGGAGAACCTCGAGAGTCGACATGGCGCAAGGTGCTTAAGCCAAATCCTCAACAATGTTGTAGTTTTGGGCAGCTCACGCATTCGAATTAAATGTCGCCTTTCATATGGTGCCCTTAGGTGGGCGTAGCACTGTGTCCGTAAGCGGTCTCTCGATATGGAGATGACCGGTAGGGGGGGGAATAGGAATCGTATCATCAACAGGAGATTTGCCTTTGGCTATCTCCGATTGTTTGTTTGAACTTGGAGGATTGTCATACATCTTTGAACGAGTGGTGATATGAAACTCTTCGTTACTAGTCATCAGTATTTCGCGGTTTGTGGACGTCTCTCCGCGGGTGGGATTGGTCGGGTTGCCCCCTTGTGGGGATTCTTGGGCAACCATTTGCTGTTGCTGTTGGGGGAAAGGGTCAGTTAACACTGCCGGGTGAGAGGATCCTTTAACGAACTTGTTGACCTCGTCCTTGTAGGGACAGTCACGCATGTAATGATCATCTTGACAAATCAAGTAGGGAAACTTAGCTTTCCGACGTGGTTTCTGGTCATTCTGGGTGGGTTGTGGTTTGGGGTTCTCCTGCTGGTTTTTCTTGGGTTTACCACGATTGTTTTTCTTCTTTCCCCTGGATGGTTGTGATGTAGATTGAACTGTGTTCACCTCGGAGGAAACAGTAGGAGAAGTAGTTGTTTTTGAAGCAGCCTGGGTAAAAGCGGGGGAAGCAGAAGCTTGTTGTCCCGTCGAGTTGGTAGCAGGCTGAGCCTTGACTGAACCGATAATACCATCAATGGGGGGTTCAGTGGTAGGCTTCGTTGGATCAGTGTGAATGCGGGAAGCATGTGGAAGAAGTTCATGTAAAGTACCGGATTGAGTATATACTAAATCCATGTACTGGGCTGCCGAGATGGCTTGTTCTTCTGTAACCGGTCCGCGCATAGCGATATCTCTGGCTATGGGAGGCAAAAATGATTTTGTAAACCAATCAACAAGTAGCTGATTCGGAATAGGTGCCTTTATTAGCGTCGTCGCCACTCATGGATGTGATCCGAAGTGTGTGTAGAAGTGGTTTGACGCAGTGAAGTTAATAGTTCTGTTCCAGTCTCATACCGGATGGGGAGCTGGAAATGAGTTAGAAATTGCATATCCAAAGTGTTGAAATCACGAAAAGAGTGTTGTGGCAGCTCGATGTACCATTTTGCTGCCGTTTCGGTAAGCGTGCGTTGGAAGAGCCTAAGTCGAATGGAATCATCCATCAAGGAGTTGGATGAACACCAAAGATGGAAGGTCATCACATGGTTCTTGGGGTCTTCCCCGGGATTAGCATCGAACTTAGGAATGTCCGATGGAAGTTTGGCTGGAATAGGTGGCCAGTGAGGTTCATGCCATATAGGATCATTGATAAGCCTCGACAAATCAGGTAAGTCAAATGTGGCCAAAAAGGGAAGTTGACGGTTGGTCTGCGGGTATGAGTAATAACCATGTGGTGCAGAGAACCCTGGAGGGCCCTGCATAGCACACTGCTGCGTGTTATACCCATATGTGTTTCCCGCGGGACACTGCTGGAAATTCTGTGGATAGTAAGCCATCTGGTTAACCGGTTGATTGTAGGCAACTGGTTGGTAGGTGTTCTGCTGAGTGGGTATGGTACCCTGGGTTTGCTGATATCCAGGGATGGTTGCTGCTCCTTGTTAAGGAAAAGTTCCTTGGAATGGTTGTGTTCCAGGAGTGTTACCACTATACTGTGTAAGTGGAGGGTTTCCCATAGCAGGGTTGGGGGGTGGCTGCGACGGTGGTGTCCATGGAAGGCTCATTCCTGCTTGGGGAGTGAGTGGAAATTGAAGTGATGGGTTCCATGGAGTTGTAGCAGATGAAGGGTTAGGGAAGCCAGAATTCAGGTTGGGGGGAATCTGAGATTGCCCCCCAGCTTGGTTCCAGTTTCCAAAAAGTGAGTACCCCCCACTCTGTGGGATTTGAGGGTCCCAAGAAGGAAGCATACCTGACGGTGGAGGTTGAGAATGAGGTCCGGTTGGAATACCGGAATAAAGTTGCCCGCTTCCAGGTGTGCTGTACATACCGTACTGAGCAGATACTGCTGGTTGGGAGAGTTGTTGGATGGAACCAATAGGTTTTCCGCCAGCAGATGGATTGGATGGCCCTATAAGAGGAGGCTGTTGACTAGGAACACGGTTCCCAATAAAAGGCTGTCCTCCAACTAGTTGGGTTGATGACCCTATAGGAGGAGGTTGCTAACTAACAATGGGGTTCCCAACAAAAGGTTGCCCCCCAGCTAGTTGGGTTGATGGCTCACCAGGGAGGGTTTGTATGTTGGAGTTAAGGACCACTACAGTCGGTTGTCCACCTCCTGAAATAGTGTAAATGGTGGCTGAAGGTGATCCTCTAGTTGAAATGGAAGATCCAGTAGTATGACTAGGTGTTCTTCCGTCGCTAGCCAAATATGATAGTGTGGATTGGCCAACGACGCCAAAAGTACCGATTTGCGGAGGGGGTCATCTGTATCTGACAGGCGAGGACGAAGAAAAAACTGGGTTATCCCTCATAGAATGTGCGCCAAAAATGGGTGATGGCAGCAAATGTGGGGAATTTAGCCCAGGGGTATCGACGTCGTCCATAACGTGTTCAATGATAGGAGGACCATCGAGAATTGGGTCCGAGTTCATATCTTGAAAAGGGTTATAGGGATCCGACGGGAACCTAGGTATAGTAAAGTTCGAAGGTCCCGAGCCGTCTGCAAAGGAGTGATGAAACTCTGTGCTAGACGGGACGTTGGGAACCCTATAGTCAGAAGGACGAGAAACGGGGGGGTATCTAGACACTGTCGAAAGCATTTGCTCTGTGTTGTGTCTAAATCGTGCCGATGCTAACGGATAGTTCGCTAGACTAACCATACTAGACTGGATGGAAGCCATGATTTCATGTCCCGGAGGGAGGTTGGGTAGATCAATAGTATGAGGTACGTTGCTAGAAGAACTTGTCTCCTGAGGATGAACACTGGGTGACGTAGTGATAACAGGCGGAGGTTCCGCCTGGGAAGTAATGAAGCCATAATCAGGTTCAAAAGGTGTGTCAGGAAGTCGAGTATCTTCAACGATTTCAACGTATCCGCCTGGGACTGAAATCAAGCCAGGTATGTCCTGGTCGGACCCTTCGGTGGTACCAATAGATCCGTCTGTGTCATCGTGAAAAGTGTTTGATGGACGGGGAGTGTTGACATCTGGTAGAAGGATGACCTCTGGTCTAGTACTTTGGGTTGTACTAGGTTCAGCTGTTGTAACTGTGTCCACTGTGACAGATATATCTGGAATGACAGTGGGTGAGGTGACAGTGGAAGTCTCAGATATGCTAGTGGTTGCAGAAGCTGCAATAGATTCTGAGATTTTGCTGTGAGTGGCAGTTACAGGCAGAACTGAAGATGTTGTACGTATCGGCGGTGGAATTTTGCCTCGACCAGCACCACGGCCAGGAGGAGCAGGAATGCATGATGCAGGCGGACCAGAAGTCCGTGGCGGCGGTGGTGGTGGAGGGATTTGGCCCTGTATTCTTCATGATCTTCGTGGTTGTCTGACATGATGACAGGAAAATGAAAATCGGGGGCAGTGTCGTAAACAAAGAACTCAAAAACTCTAATGCAGCCGAGTGTGCAGAAGAGGAGCTAGAAAAAGCAAGGCTCACAGGCCAAAAAAAGCAAGCTCTAGAATCTGTACTGAGAACGCTGTCTCAATAAGCGAGCTAATACAAAAAATGGCCAGAATTCCAACAAGCAGTCCCTACAAAGAAAAATGACCCTCTACAAAGATGAGATAACAAGCAAACTCCTAACTAAGAGCTGGAGACCTCAACAAGCTGTATCCTTCGCAAGGTGATGAAATCCAAGTCGAACAATACAACATGAGAGACCAATATAAGAAGGATATCCCTCTACCGAAATGGATCCTGGGTAAAAGAGCCCTAGTAGAATAGATACTAAGCTACCTCGTTCATGACACGTCAAAAAAGGTTTTGGGCACTTCAGCCTTCTGAAGAAGATAGCGATCGATGTTTCCTTAGGGCTAAGTGGAGTGCGGTATTCCACATAGTCCGTCCGGTTCTCAATCTTGCGGCCGTTTAACCCCTGAAAGTTAAAAATAGTCAGGAGGCCCCTCCACAAACTAGCTGTGACCGTGTCAATAAATACTAGAGGATTTTAGTTCCCTAAAGACAACGACTATGTCTCAGATGAAAATGACAAGGGGGAATTATTTTGATGCCTATCCCCGGTGTCCTACCTAACTACCAAATTCTTTTGATTTCCTCAAGTGAGGTTAAAGTTGGTTTAATTAGGGAGATTAATTTTAGTGGCTGTCTTACTCAATCAGGTAGTGGACGTGAAACTTGATGGTGTTATGACGACTCAAACCATGCAAATGAGAATGAATAAAAAATAAGCCTTTGTCTTCGATGAAATCTAGCTAAGGAATGTTGAGCCCAGAATTGGCCCTTTTTGATCATCATTTATCATCTTCCCTTCCCTTGTCCTACACCAATTATCTTGGCAATTAGACTTATTGTCCTTATCTTAGTCCCCAAATTACCAAGGTATGGCCGAGTATTGTTTTATTGTATTAATACTTATGATTGTGATAATTAAAGCTGTGCATCTCTTAATTTGTGCTAACATGATGCGATTTATGAAGGTAGTTGAGACAAATAGACTGCAGGAAGATCGGAGCTGAACAAGTCATGAAGGAAGGGACGTTCATTTCTTGTAGAAGGTTCCTTGGGGCTCGAATCATCAATCAAGGCACAGTCGTGACAGGGCAACTGTAACAGAAATTGCTATCTTAAGTATGTCGCTGCTCGAGTCCAGCTGTGAGCTGGAAGGACCGCCACTCTTGGGGCAATTAATAACTCTCTCATATTTGGATATTTCTGTTCTGCCATGCATTGTAACAGCTAGACTATTTAGGGCGCCTGAAGATCAGAGATCTTCATGGCTGCCCAATTATAGGATTAGACGTTACAATTTGTATGTATAAATATGGGGAGTTGCCTCGACCCAGGGGTTGGACAACAAACAATTAATTTATTTTGTATTAGCAGCCAAGCCAACGGTGTACTCATTCTTCTGTTAATATAAGGGGTTACTTCTGAGTTAAAGAGAGGGTTGTTAAACTAGCGTCTCTGTGTGAAGACTGGGCCCGTCTTCCACAGAGATTGCTGAGTTAAATTAGGATTTTATCTTTCTTGTTGTGTGATGCTTTGTTCTTTCTTTCGTACGCAACAACAATATTTATTGTGTGGATTTCTCAGTAAAAGATTACATTTCTGTGAGATTGGTGAATGGTATAGAATAACAGTTGACTGAGTCAGGGTTGCTTTACACATTTCAATTTCTGTTCACACTGCCGTGTTCATCCTACAGTTGAGACGTGATCCCAGGAGCTCTTACAATTTAGCTTTCCTGTTATGTGTTGATTGATTTTCATTTCGCAATTCAGTTTCTGAGAACAGTTGCTTCAATTTCTTTCATTTGAAATTCTAGAGTAATGTTCAGTTCATGCTTTATGATTTCCAGCTTGATTAGATTAGACAAGTGATTATTTTAGAATACAAATGAGATTTCCTTTTGCAATCGTTGATTAGATCTGATATCATTTCTTCTTGATGCATAATAGAAAAGAATTATAGTATAGCAGTTAGAAGGCAATTGGGATTGCATAGATTCTTGGGATGAACATGGATGATAGAAGATAAAAGTATTCACTTCTAATGGTTTTGTGTTTAAGCATATATTGTGCACTTATCCTTTGAAATAAAAAGACTTTCTCGGGTTGACAATAAATTTCATATGCTCTGTGTGTTTGATATTAATTTATCTGCAAATAGAGTGCTTGACATTTTGGTGCCGTTGCCGGGGAAGGATGAAAATTAAACACTAGTCATTAGTTGCATCTGATAATTGCTTTTAGACAGTCTTTTTGTTTGTTTTTAAAAATGATCTGCTTCGCATGAATACGAGGAGGGTAAAACGCGATCACCTCCCAACCCCCAAAACCCCACAAATTACTAACAGTGCAGGTGGTTCGGGTCGTGGTCGAGGTCCACCGCTGGGTAGAAGAACATTCATCGACGACCTTATTGACAAAACTGATTCAGCTGTCAGACCTCGTCAACGGGAGACTCCTATCAAAAGAGGCCCTGCTGATCTTGGAGCGCCAGCATCAGGATCTACAGTGGAAGATACAGGAGCAGCTGTGATTCCTGCATATACCCCTGCTAAAGAAGGAACAGCTGATTCAGCTATTACAACTAAAGAATACGCAGCTGTTACAACTGAAGAATACGCAACTGTTACAACTGAAGAATACGCAGCTGTTACAACTGAAGAATACGCAGCTGTTACAACTGAAGAATACGCAGCTGTTACAACTGAAGAATACGCAGCTGTTACAACTGAGGTAAGGAACAAAGGAACGAACGAAGGAGAGGATACAGAAGAAAAGATGAATAACAGACATGAGAACGAAGAGGAAGAAGCAGTGATACAATACCATCGTGAAGATGATTCCCCGCCAGAAGAAACTATGGCTACATTGTAATTCCCAATACAGCAGCTAGAGGGGACAGCTCCTATGAAAAATATCTCACCGTCGGTGTTGCCTCGCTTCCATGGCAGGGCGACAGAAGATCCAGACGAATTCCTTTTTGAATTCGATATCCTCTGTCGCAGCTATGATTATGTCACAGATGCCCAAAAGTTGAAGATTTTTCCTGCCACCCTGAAGGATAATGCATTACGATGGTTCATGAGCCTTGGGGGAGGAACTGTTGCTAATTGGAATAAGATGAAGCAAGTGTTCCTGGAAAAATATCAAGAATATTGCAACACCAGGGACAAAAGGGAGGAGTTATTCAAGATGGTACAGAAGGAGGATGAAAGTTTGGAGGATTTTGTAGAGAGGTTGCTGTACAATGTGCAGAGAGCTGGGCAGACGAACATGGGACTAGATGTGCTTAAGATAATCCTGCTTCGAGGGATTAGGGACGATTGTTTAGACATGCTAAATTTATTAGGAAAGGGAGATATCTCTAAGGAACCGTTTGAGACAATTGTGGAATTATGTAAGAGATACTCCAGGGGATCTTCTAGGCATAACAAGCAGAATAAACGAGATAAGCTGGAACGTGATGTCTTCGACAGAACTCAGAAGTCATCCAATGGGGGATCTACACGGGCGGAGATAGGCAATCTTCTTGAAAATTTTAAAACAGAAATGATGAGCTCTATCTCTTCAGAGATTGATGTCTTGAAGGCCAAGCAAAGACAGGCAGTGGAGGATCTCACACTAGGTGTGTTTTGTCCCCGATGTAGAAAGACTCATCCACTGAAAGAATGCCCTCTTGACAAAATACAAGTGTGTCAGCTGTGCGAGCTGAACCATGATATGAAAGAATGCCCCACATTGCCCCAAGTGAAGGATGTTCTGTAGGCATCAACTCCAGAGGTGGATTCAGCCTACTTCATTGCACAGAAGAAACCCTGGCAGTCCCGGAATCAAGGTATGTCTCCCGATTCATTTCCATTTTTGAATAATTTGAATAATTGGAATACTAATATGCAAAATGTGAATACACAATTCCCTTCAAATTATGCTCAGTGGAATTCCCCTCAACCTGCGATGCAAGGTTATAATTCATGGAGTCCTTGGACACAGCCACCACATCAACCTACTTCATGGTCTCCTGGATGGAGGAACTTCCATCTTGGGAACCAGTTTCCTCAACCACCTCCACCTCAACAGTTACCGTATCCTCCATATCCTCAATTTCATCAATATCCTCAGTACCCACCTCAGCAGTCACAGCTGCAGCTGCAAAATAATCCTGTTCCTAATATACCAATACGGCCTCAGCTGCCTGCCCAACCTAACCCTAACCCAAATAATAAAACAGTCCACCAATTGGAAGCTCTCAATATGCCGGCCTACTCTCTCTCCCCTGTACCTTGTAAGGATATTCGCCTACGGTCTGGGAAGATAATAGAACGTGTAATTTCAGAAAATATCCCACCGTCTGTGCATGACAAAGAAGAGAGTTCCCAGCATCCATTTGATCCGGTTCCTATCACTGAAGGTGCTGAGCATCCCTCAGATGGGACGGTTGAAACATTAAACGATAAATCAGATAACACGCAGCCTACTCAGCTGGTAAGGCAGCCACCATACCCTGAGAGACTGATGCTGCCAAAAATAGGGGGGCAACCTCAGTTCAATCTCTTAGGAGAATTGAAGAACCTTTATGTTAAGATCCCCCTTTTGCAAGCTCTTCAAGATGTACCTATTTATGCTAGAACCGTTCGGGACCTGTGCACTAAAAGACCGGGAAGGAAACCCATAGATCCTCCTACTGTTCATGTCATAGGGAATTTATCTGCTTTAATGACCGGAAAAACCCCTATAACCAAATATGAGGATCCTGGCAATCCTACTGTCACTGTACACATAGGACAAACGCAGATACCCAACGTACTAGTAGATTTAGGAGCTGCGATCAATGTTATAACGATGGAGACTGTAAAGAATCTCGGATTCACCAATATTAGACCGACCCCTACCATCTTGGAATTGGCAGACAGATCCACCATCAGACCCGAAGGGATTTTGGACGACCTTGTTATTTCAGTAGACTCATGGGAATACCCTGCCGACTTTCTGGTATTACAACCAAAATCACAGCTGGGGGGACACCCATTGATCTTGGGGAGGCCTTGGTTGGCTACAGCTGATGCTTGCATCAGCTGTCGATCAGGATCTATGACTATATCTGATGGTACGGAAACCAAAAACCTCACCCTGTACCCTCCAGCATGGCCGAGTCTAGAAACTGAAACTTCCCTTTGGATAGAACAGGAAGATGAGGAGGATGTTCAGCCATTACTAACAATAGGGAAGGCACTAACCTTCAAAAACGAAACAGAAGACGATGCCATTAATAATTTCATTAGCGAACCTGCTTCAGTAGATAAGGAAGTTTATCAACTCCTGAACAGTACCCTTGGTAAGGAAGAACAAGAACAGCTTACGGAGGAAGCACTAGTCAATGACGCAAACATAATCCCAGTTTTGAAAAACTCGAGAAGCATTCCCATTGAGGTAGAGCCTGGAAGAACTTTGAACATCAACCCTGGTCTCTCCTCAGAAGAATAGATGCGCCTAACCAGTCTCTTGAAGGAACGTAAGGGAGCATTCGCCTGGGAGTATACAGACATGAAGGGTATTCCTTCCAGTCTGTGCACTCATCATATTTATATTAAAAACGACTCCCGGTCTGTATGTCAACCCCAACGACGCATGAACCCCAATTTGAGGGATATAGTGAAGGAGGAAATCCAGAAACTCTTGGAAGCAGGATTTATCTATCCTATTTCAGATAGTGAGTGGGTTTCCCCACTTATAATTGTGCCCAAGAAAAATGGTAAATGGAGAGTCTGTGTCGATTATAGGGAGCTGAACAAAGCTACACAAAAGGATCATTTTCCTCTGCCCTTTATTGACCAGGTACTTGATACCCTATCAGGGAAGAAGTTCTTCTCCTTCCTGGATGGGTTCAGTGGGTACAATCAAATCCAGATTGCTCCAGAGGATCAGGATAAGACCACCTTCACTTGCCCCTGGGGAACGTTCGCCTAAAGGGTGCTTCCCTTCGGCTTGTGCAATGCACCTGCAACGTTCCAAAGAGTTGTGATTGGCATATTTTCTGAATTGGTTAATGATAGCATGGAAGTTTTTATGGATGATTTTACTCCTTATGGCAAGGATTTTGAGGAAGCACTGGAAAATTTAAAGAAAGTTTTAATTCGCTGTGAACAGGCTCGCCTCTCACTAAGCACTGAAAAATGCCACATGATGATGAGTGAGGGGGTGGTATTAGGACATTTCATCTCTACTGATGGTATTCAAGTGGATCCTTCAAAAATTAAGGTGATAAAAAATATACCAACTCCTTCAACTCAGAAAGAGGTGCGAAGTTTTCTGGGGCATGCTGGATATTACAGGAGATTCATAGAAAACTTCTCCAAACTTGCTTCTCCTTTGTTTTCATTGTTAATGAAGGACGCACAATTTGTGTGGAGTGCAGCATGCCAGACAACATTTGATAAGCTTAAAGAGAAACCGTCCACAACCCCTATTTTAAGGGGACCTAATTGGACCATACCTTTCCACATTTCTTCAGATGCTTCTGATACTGCCATCGGAGCAGTACTAGGACAGCAGGATGGTCAAGTACCTTATGCTATTTATTATGTTAGTAAAAACTTAGCCCCTGCTGAACTAAACTATACTGTTACTGAAAAAGAATTCCTTGCTATTGTTTATTCTATTAATAAGTTTCGGCATTACATTACTGGGTATCCTACATTTGTGCATACTGACCACTCTGCCATTAAGTATTTAATGAACAAACCTGTCACTAATGCCAGAGTAACCAGGTGGCTTTTATTATTACAGGAATTTGATATTACTATTATAGATAAACCTGGAAAAGAAAATGTTGTTGCTGATTTTTTATCACGATTTACTAACAGTGATGACAGTTCACCTGTTGAGGATGCTTTCCCGGATGAACATTTATTCGCACTCTCAGCTCATTCACCCTGGTATGCAGATGTTGCTAATTATTTGGTTGTAGGTAAGCTTCCGCCACATATGTCTAAACGAGAGAAAAGAAAAATTATTCAGCAAAGTGCCAGGTATTGTTGGCTCAAAGGCCATCTCTTTTACACAGGACCTGATCTTGAGATTAGAAGATGTGTAAGGGAAGATGAGATCTTTCATATACTGAAGGCCTGTCATGATGAACCTTGCGGAGGACACTTTGCAGACAAAAGAACAGGGCATAAGGCGTTGCAGATGGGCTATTATTGGCCGACACTGTTCAGAGATTCTAAAAGATATGTTCAGTCCTGTGACAGTTGCCAAAGGATGGGCCAACCTAATAAGACAGATCAGATGCCTTTACAGCCCCAAGTGGTACTAGAACCGTTTGATAGATGGGCATTGGACTTTGTTGGTCCTATCAACCCTCCTTCCAAACAAAAGGTTTACATTTTGGTGTGTACAGATTACATGACCAAGTGGGTAGAAGCTGTAGCTTTGGCTAAGGCAAATGACCAGGCGGTGATTGATTTTCTGTACAGTGAAGTTTTTACCCGTTTTGGGGTACCAAAGGAAGTAGTTACCGATGGGGGACCACAATTTATTTCACACCAATTTGAATCCTTGCTCCGGAAGTATCACGTGCAGCACAAGATAGCTTCACCTTATCATCCCCAGGCCAATGGTCAGGTGGAAAGCACTAATAAAGTTATCGAAGCAATCCTTACTAAAACAGTTAAAAGCCATCGAAGGGATTGGGCTGACAGGCTTCCAGAAGCACTGTGGGCATATCGCACGACTTGGCGCAACACTACGGGATTTTCTCCCTATGATCTGGTATATGGAAAGAGTGCCATCTTTCCAATTGAATTTGAGATCAAGACCCTGAAAACAACCATTGAAATGAACCTGGATGTAACAGAAGCCCAGAAAAGAAGATTGAATCAATTAAATGAATTGGATGAGAAACGGTTAGCTGCAGTAGACCAGATTGTGCTGCTTCAGCAACAGAGATCTAATTGGCATGACCGATTCATCAAAAAGAAAATCTTCCGTGAAGGAGACTGGGCACTATTATACGACTCCAGATTCAAGAAGGATTTTAAAGGAAAATTACGGACAAGATGGCTGGGTCCATATTTGGTTGACAGGGTATTTGACAACGGCACTGTTCGCCTGGTTACCATTGATGAAAACCGTATACCATTACTTGCTTACGGCCATAGACTGCGACTGTATCGGAAGCCCATTTCGAAAGATGCATTCATTTCACAGATTGCTGCTGATCCAGACTATCAAATGGCACCAGAGTAGGAACTTTTCTCTACCTTTGCCAAACTTTAAACTGAAAAATGTATTTGCTGTACATAAATAATTTCTTGCTGTAGCGTATAGTTGTTGTTTTCTTTCTTTTTTGCATTTGATCTCTTTGCTTGCTGTCGTCTTTCAAAAATTTTCAGGGAAGCGCCAGGAGAACGACCAGTTTGGGCCCGTTAATGAAAATCTCCCTGTGCCGTCCCTGCTCTTTAAAAAAAAAAAAAAAAAAAAAAAATAAAATAAAATTTCCGACAGCTGCAACATATTTTCCGGCAGCTGCAACATATTTTCCAGCAGCTGTATATCCTTTTCCGGCAACCACATTATCCTTTTTTCCTAGCAGCCACAAAAATCCCTTTTCCCGCTTGCCGTCGATTTTTTTTTTCCGGTGGCTGCGACATTAGCGGCTGCAACATTCGCGGCTGCAACATCGGTGGCTGCGACATTAGCGGCTGCAACATCGGCGGCTGCAACATCGGCGGCTCCAACATCGGCAGCTGCAACCCCAGTTCCCGCGGCTGCCACCTCATCTTCCCCATGGTTGCCACCTCATTCACCGGCTATTGCCACCTCATCTTCCCCACGGCTGCCATTTCATTTTCCGCAGCTGCCACTCCATTTCATTTTCCGCAGCTGCCACTCCATTTCATTTTCCGCAGCTGCCACTCCATTTCCCAGCGGCTGCCACTTCATTTACCAGCCACGGCCATTTCATTTCCCGGTAGCCGTAATGCCCTTTTTTTTCCGTCAGCCGTCAATCTTTTCCGGCAGCTGCAACTTCGGCAGCTGCAACTTCGGAAGCTGCAACATCTTTTTCCCGCAACCGCCACCTCATTTCCCGGTGGCTGCCACCTCATTTCCCAGCGGCTGCCACCTCATTGACCAGTCACTGCCGCATCATTTCCCTGCAGCTGCCATTTCTTTCCAGCGCTGCAACATATTTTCCATAGTCGTAAAATTTTTCTCGCCAGCTGCATGTTTTTTTTTCCCGCCGCCGTAAATTTTTTTCGTGACAGCCAAAATTTTCCCTGATATCGTAAATTATTTTTTTCGGCTGCCGTGAATTTGTTTCTGGTGGCTGCAACTTCTTTCCCGCCAGCTACAACAGCTTTTTCATCGGCCGCGCTATCATTTCTTTGGCAACTTGCAGTGGTAACTCCCGTGTTAACAGAGGAATTGTTTCAACCTGCTAATCATGATGCTGATTCATCCCAGTCATGCCGGCGAACTCATCATTCCAACCCCGAGAACGCGATGGCTTGTGTTTCATCGGCGAAAGAAATTAGTGCCTTATTCGAGTCATCATGATCCCACGTCTGACTGTGCACGCGTTCGACTCCGTGACGTCACCAACTGCATGCTCCACCAGTTTCCGCAGCCTTCCGACGCACAGTTTTATGAGGTATGGCTTTCATTTATCACGTGATTAAGCATTGATATCATTTAAATGATATTGGTCGTACCTTCACTCGTACCACCATTTATACCTGATTAAACCTTTCCCTCGTACGACGTAATACTAATAACTGCCACCTTCCCCAATTCGGCATGGAAATTTTAAATGCTTTTCTGTGCTCAACTTTCTGAATTTGCTCATTCGCTCAATGTCTCCGCTCAACGATTCGTGCATTCTCTGTGCTGCAACTTCCATTCTGGGATCCTGTAATCTGTCGAATAGCAGTCTCATTTTGCAGCCAGGACCATGGGCATTCCAGTTCGCCATGAACCTTTCAATACCCGGGAACTCAGACGGAATCTGCAAGTTCTTTCCATTTTTCAAGCTGCTGGCTGGGTCGAGTTCTTTGAGCGATTGGACGGATTTGATCGGGACGCAGCCCTGCAATTTGCCTTGAATCTTACTAAAACACACTCTACGGTGTGGGGGCTGTGTATAGACGTCTCTGAGGTCATTATATCCGAGGTTACAGCTATCCCGATGGTGGGAAAACCTTGGTTTAACCGTCGAGTCCCTGCAACGGTTGCACGAGAAGAATTTTTACTTCCAGGGGAGCAGGTTGAAGCATCCAGGAGAGGGATTGCACTGAAGTCACTTCCGCAGCCATGGGACCAGGTTGCTGTCTTCCTCAAGAAATACATTACCTGCGAAGGTAGATACCAAACTGTGTATAAATCTGAACTTCCTTTGCTTTCTCATCTCCGCCATGGCATTTTGTTGAATATTCCATTTTATTTATTGCACGACTTGCGTCATATGGCAACATTTGTTCAGTCTGCAAAGCACCCACTGTCCTCTCTCACCCACCATGGCCTTATTAAGTTAATTATTGTAAGAACCCTTGCCCAACATAATATAACATGGGAACAATTTATAACCCGACCACAGCAACCTGTTCCCTTGAGGGTCATCCCATTGCAGCAATTACAGGTTCCACCACAACAGGAGGACCGGAGTTCCTCCAGTGAAGTTGGGGGGAGGGATGAAACAGAAGAAGAACAACTGGGGGCACAGGCAGGACCATCCGGGGTGGGTAAAACCACAGAGGAAGAACAACCAGGGGCACAGTCAGAGCCATTCGAGGTGTATGAATCCCCAACACAAGCAGAACCAGTGGGGGATGACACTGCATTTGAAGGAGAGCGAGGGGAAGCACAAAAAGAGCCATCAGTCGACAATGTAGATGAAACCTTCGTGGAAAACCTAGATAATAGGGCAGCTCTGACAGCAGAAGGTGAAATTGGAGCAGCATCAAATGCTGCGACAATGGAACCTGAAGATGACGGAGCTAGAGCAATGGAAGAAGATATTGAGCTGGTCACAATCGAGTCTTCACCTGAGTGGGTAGGAGGAGGAGCTGTGATTGAAGAAGAACAGCATGGGGGGCAGGGAAATATTCCTTTGACTTCAGTCTTGCCCCCCTATATTCCAGCTCCACAAGAAGAAACACCACAAAAAGAAAAGGCACAAAAGAAAACGCCACAGAAAAGGAAGAGGGCCACCAATGAATTTGATCTAATAGCACCAATCAGGAGGAAACGAACTAGATCAATCACAGCAGCAGAGGCAGCTAGGAAAAAATGGGCAACCTTAGAGACACAGGTTGATCCCCCAATCCTTACACCAAGACTGAGGGATGCTCCACAAAGGCTAGTGGAGGAAGAACCTGGAATTGAAGGACTCTTGTATGAGAATGCAATGCTGAAAGAGGACCTTCAAGCACTTAGAAGGGAGCTGGAAACTTGGAAGGAAACCTGCAGAAAGCAGGGTGGAAGAAAAATGTACACATTAATAGAGGCTGCAGACCAAGTGGAGGAATCAGCTTCTGCTGGAGCTGGAGAAAAGGATGAGCGAATACTCTACCCCACCTGTGGATAAATCTTTGAGGAAGCAGGCCATAAAATTTTACTTAGCACTTATTCAGCACAATAGCCTGTAGCCACAGTAGGGAAAGCAGTGGAAAAAGAAGGTGCTGTCACACAAGAACCAGCACTTTTAAACATCCTCGCTACAGCTGCCACTTCCCATGATGCAAAAATTATAGAACAGATGGGAGAAGAACTTGGAGTGGAGGACGCTCTGGAGATTTATAAGGAATGTATGGTAACCCCAGAATGTTCCCATGACATAAAGATTATAGAACAGATGGGAGAAGAACGTGGAATGAAGGATGCTCTGGAGCTTATAAAAGAATATAGTGAGACCCCAGAATGTTCCCACGATACAGAAATCATGGAGCCGAAGGATACTTTGGAGGTTAGTGAAGAATTTTATGCTGTAACCCCAGAACGTTCCCAGGACACAATAATTTTAGAAGGAGAGATAGAAAGGCAGGACAGTGATAAAGTGGAACAGGATGCTGTAACACAAGAACCAGCAACCCTGAATATAATTGTCCAACCGGCCGAGCAGACAGGAGAAGAAGCTGGGACAGAGGATACTTTGGAATTTAATGATGAACTCTGGGTTGTAACCCCAGAGGACTCCCATGATATAGAACTCATAGAAGAGGAGTTGCAGCAAAAGAAGGATGAAGAGGTAAGCCAGGATGTTGTTACACAAGAACCAACATCCTTGGAAGCTGCAGCAAGAACTCCTGAATTGCAGTTGGAAGATAACCTGGGAGTAGATATCATTCCTGATACACAGTGGAGTGAAGATGAACAGGTACAGACACCATGCTCAGGTGACACTGAAATCTTGGAGGAGGAGTTGCAAATTGAAAAGGATATCCAGTCTCAGCAGCAGAAGGACAAAGAAGACACTGTTACACAAGAACCAGTGTCTCCAAAAGCAATAAAGGTAGCTGCTGAAGAAGGTTTAAGGGATGTTGCTGTTACACAAGAACCAGCAACTCTCCTGTTAAAATTAGATGTGCTGGAAGACACTGTCCCACAAGAACCAGTGCTTCCACCTCCTAGAGATGTCATTGAGTTGGATTCAGATTGAGGTTTTCTCTTCAACTCCCCCAGGCATAGCATAATGAAACTGCAGAAAGATTCCCACCACACCAAGTGCATTCCCAGATATTAGCAAGTAGCAGTGGAAGGGAAACAGTGAAATTGGAAGATGCTGAGTTACTCACAGAAGCCTTTCAAAAGATAGATGAGATGCCTGAGTTCCCTACATTCTTTCCTCTCTCCTGGACAGAGCTCAGTTCACGATTCAGATGCAGGTTGTTGCATGAGGACATGCAACAGGGTAGTTGGGGGGAGATGTTGAGCCCAGAATTGGCCCTTTTTGATCATCATTTATCATCTTCCCTTCCCTTGTCCTACACCAATTATCTTGGCAATTAGACTTATTGTCCTTATCTTAGTCCCCAAATTACCAAGGTATGGCCGATTATTGTTTTATTGTATTAATACTTATGATTGTGATAATTAAAGCTGTGCATCTCTTAATTTGTGCTAACATGATGCGATTTATGAAGGTAGTTGAGACAAATAGACTGCAGGAAGATCGGAGCTGAACAAGTCATGAAGGAAGGGACGTTCATTTCTTGTAGAAGGTTCCTTGGGGCTCGAATCATCAATCAAGGCACAGTCGTGACAGGGCAGCTGTAACAGAAATTGCTATCTTAAGTATGTCGCTGCTCGAGTCCAGCTGTGAGCTGGAAGGACCGCCACTCTTGGGGCAATTAATAACTCTCTCATATTTGGATATTTCTGTTCTGCCACGCATTGTAAAAGCTAGATTATTTAGGGCGCCTGAAGATCAGAGATCTTCATGGCTGCCCAATTATAGGATTAGACGTTACAATTTGTATGTATAAATATGGGGAGTTGCCTCAACCCAGGGGTTGGACAGCAAACAATTAATTTATTTTGTATTAGCAGCCAAGCCAACGGTGTACTCATTCTTCTGTTAATATAAGGGGTTACTTCTAAGTTAAAGAGAGGGTTGTTAAACCAGCGTCTCTGTGTGAAGACTGGGCCCGTCTTCCACAGAGATTGTTGAGTTAAATTAGGATTTTATCTTTCTTGTTGTGTGATGCTTTGTTCTTTCTTTCGTACGTAGCAACAATATTTATTGTGTGGATTTCTCAGTAAAAGATTACATTTATGTGAGATTGGTGAATGGTATAGAATAACAGTCGACTGAGTCAGGGTTGCTTTACACATTTCAATTTCTGTTCACACTGCCGTGTTCATCCTACAGTTGAGACGTGATCCCAGGAGCTCTTACAATTTAGCTTTCCTGTTATGTGTTGATTGATTTTCATTTCGCAATTCAGTTTCTGAGAACAGTTGCTTCAATTTCTTTCATTTGAAATTCTAGAGTAATGTTCAGTTCATGCTTTATGATTTCCAGCTTGATTAGATTAGACAAGTGATTATTTTAGAATACAAATGAGATTTCCTTTTGCAATCGTTGATTAGATCTGATATCATTTCTTCTTGATGCATAATAGAAAAGAATTATAGTATAGCAGTTAGAAGGCAATTGGGATTGCATAGATTCTTGGGATGAACATGGATGATAGAAGATAAAAGTATTCACTTCTAATGGTTTTGTGTTTAAGCATATATTGTGCACTTATCCTTTGAAATAAAAAGACTTTCTCGGGTTGACAATAAATTTCATATGCTCTGTGTGTTTGATATTAATTTATCTGCAAATAGAGTGCTTGACAAGGAAAAGAGAGAGTTCTTCGATCAAATATGCATGAAATTTTTCACAAGCAATCAAAAACCAAAGTAAAAGATCTTTTCTTTTTGTAAGCAAAGCCAAACTGAAATAAACACTCCTTTTAATGCACTGATCCTACAATCTACAATGCTTCAACTATGAAAATTTTTGTGGCAAAATCAATGGTTCATTTCCTAATGCAAAATAATGCTACTAGACTTCTTCAATTCAAACAACAAAATTGATCTCAAATGATAATATTTTAATTACTGAAAATGATGGAAATAATGTGGCTGTAAAAGCTACAGGATTCAGTAACAGAGAACAGTGGTGTTGAGTTGGTTGTGGTGAAAAAATCAAGCCAATGCAATCAAACTGGAAAAATGACTCAATATGTTAAAAATGCCAATAATTCAAACAAATGAAGCTCACAACAAGAAAATAATGAAACCACACAGACTGTAAAATGACCAGGATGATAACAGGCAACAGTAAACACTACCTAAGGCATAGAGAGACTTAGGAAACCAAGAAAGTATAAAAAATTTAAAAAAATGCAGACACTACCGCGGGTCTATGTCAGACTGGAGAGCGGCACTGTGACAATACCGCTCTAGTACTAATGCAGGGAACGCGGTACTACCGCGCTAGAAGCAGTTTTTAGGGCACGGTACTGTGGCAAGGTAAGGAAAAAGCGCAACTTGAGAAAAGAAAATGAAGTGTTCAGGGTTGTTTCTAACCCAGGGGACTCAATGATCAGACAGGGAGAAAAATACAGTGAGGAGGGGTAAATAAAGGTAAAAAAAGACCAAGATTCAAACTAGTTTGAAGTGCAATAAAACAAATCACAATCAGCAGATGGATGACAGTGAACTGAATCAATCAAATAGAAATCAAAACCAGCGGAGTCGCCATTCTTGTTATGTAGAATTTTTCCCTACGGATAAGTCAAAACTCTCTTAACTTTAAAGTAGATTTTCAACTAACTCTAAAGCAAGAAACAAGTCAAAACAAATGCTACCTTGAAATTCCTGAACTAACTTTTACAGCAAGATTATGTGTATTCAGAAACAATGAGAGATAAGACACACCTTTCAAACTGACGCTTGTCCCACTTCTAGCTCTTGATCCAAAGCTCCAATGTAGAACCTGTTAAGATCAACCAAAGAACAAACATACAAGCTTCCAAATACCTTGAATGTAAAGATTAGATTCAAATCTATATTAGATACATTTCATGTTAAAGACTTGCACAATACACATGAAATGGGAAAGACAAGACAAGTTATCTTATTACAACTTGAAGAATGCTTACAAAAGTTGCTTGATGTCCAAGCCAATCTTCTAGCTCCAAGTGCCTTCTCCTCTAGCTATCTCCACAATGCTGCAAGATCATAAGTTTGGTACTTCAAGAGTCGTCCTCTTTCCCCATGGAATGCTTCTCTTTTATAGTGTATGGTAGGGTTAACCAACAAGAGAGATGGGTGGATCTAGGGAGAGATAAGTGGATCAAGGTTTCCAATCACAGAAAGTGAGTTGGGATCGAATCAGGGACCCCAATCTTCCATTATCTTCGAAAATCCAAAATCCCACAAGTCATGGAAAAAAGGCTAATAAAAGAGTACCGCGTCCTGTGGTCTGAGCATAATGCGGTACTACGGCGTTCTGGGGAAAAAGCATAGCGCGGTAGTGTGGAGTACCGCGCGCCTATAACTGAGCAAGGCACGGTAGTGTGGGTAAATAAAGTCTCAACTGGGTCAGAACTTGTCAGGGTAGATTTACCTTCAAGGTTCATTCATCTTCTGGGTGGTTCAAACATCAGGGGAAGTGTCGTCAACTCTGTTTGTGGTGGAGATGCAACACTGTGGAATATAGAGGTATAACAATCCTACTAACCTAGATGAAGTATGTGTTCAGGCCACACATATTGAATCCAAAGGGAAGAATGTTCATGATGATTTTTCTTTAGTTGAATCCAATAAGTTGAAGGAAGGCAAGGATAAAGGAAAGAGCAAACATGCTGCTACCGTGAAGAAAGGGGACACAAATATTCTGTAACGTCCCCACCCACATACCGGTGCGATGGAGAGAACGTTAGACTGAAGCCAAGGCATCTAGCCCCATGAACTTATTAAATAAGCATTCACACAATATAAAAAGACATATGGAAATGTATAATTACAAGAAAACACAGCGAAAGTAATTTCAATTACACATCCATCATACATTCAAGATATTCATCAAATAAATAATTGCAAAGTTAACACAAGAGAATACTTATCTTATAAGTAAGTAGTCCCAATCAACTGGCTATGCAACTGCAACGTTCCACCCAACCATAGGCCAGTTGTGATTATCAATATCTCAACACACTGCCACCCTTGAGCTGGGCATGATCTCTACAAGGAATCAGGGAACAACAGACTCACACATAGCCCAAAGATACACCAAATTAACCAAGCCAATTTACAGTTGGGTTTATCAGGCTGTTAGGCAATGGAAGGAAGAATTGCTAAGCTAGTGGGATCATCCATAGAGATATGGGCACCCTCTGCAAGATCTATCTAGCTTGGTCCCCACAATACCTACACACCTGGCACAAGGAGGTATTCCCTTCACTAATACACAGTTCCTCAAGCCATACCTTCCATTTTAGTGTTCTTCAAGGTGTGCATAGAAGAGAAACCAACCCTTTTGATACTCTTGAGAGGTTACCTCGTCACTAGGTTTATCAAGCCAATTCTGGTCCACTTCCACTCCTAATTCTTGCTCACAATTTCAAACCAACATAAGGATGCACCCTACAACAAAACAAAAGTGCTGAAAAACGTGGGCAACCAAAACGAACTGGTAGATGGGGAGTAAACCCTGGGAGAGCAAATTCGTTTTCAGAAAACGTTTTTCTGCATTTCAGGGGCAAAAATGACCTCTATAAACCCCCAAAAGTGACTCCCTTTCTCCCAGTCACCGTGAAACACAAAAACGAACTCCTAGCTATGGAAAAATGCAGGAAATTGGTAAAAAATGTGATGGGGAAAGCCCAGCTAGCTCAGACTGCGTGAGAAAGGAAAAACTATTGGTTCAGAATGTCTTTGGGCACCATTTTGTGGGTGTTTTCTTGCCCCAGAAGCAAAAGTACATTTTTCCAGGTTGATGGCTTTCCCATGCACGAAATTGGCTGCCATGCCTCTTCATTCCCAAGGAATTAACTGCCTCAACCAATTTCTGGAAGAATTAAATGATTGGGTGCATAAGTCAGAATGGGTAGTTGAGGGTTTATTCATTGACATCTGGCTTATCACCATTGGCTCAAGGGTTTGAATAATTCCCCCCCTGTTCCTTGTAGAATCATGCCCCCATCTCTTTGTTGCATTGCATAGCTAGTTGTGGGTTTTTCATTAAAATTCGTATTTACATGATGTCTTAATTTATATTGTGCCTATCTAGCACAAGAACCACATGCATCTATTTTTAATTGCCGATACATAAAACGCTAAATCAATGGTGGGGCCTTGGCCTTGAGTTCCTCACCATGATTAAATAACCATACTTACATCATTTATGATTTAATGAAAAAGGGGGTCAAAATGGGGATGTTACATATTCCATGTTCACGTTGTCAGAGAGATGGACATGATGCAGAACACTGTTGGAGGCTACATCCATAATTGAAACCGAAGTGGTTTAAGGATTGGAAAGGGAAGCAAAAAGCTATGGTTATTGTTGAGGACCTTAGATCAGATTCTGAGGATGAAACAAAGATATCAATCGTAGGTGTGAAAGGTAAAGCTATTGTTGGTAATGATTCTAACATTGGTTCTTCATGTGCTTCTACTTCTAAAGATCATGACAATTCCAGGGATAGAAAAATTCATATAAGGGTAATCACAAAACAAACTAAGATCGACACACTTATAGATGGTGGATCTCAAGCTAATCTCATTTCAGAAGAAGTAGTTAAGCAATTGGGATTGACAACAAAACCACACAAGAAACCTTATCCATTAGGTTGGGTATGCACAGATAAATATTACAAGTAACAAGGCAATGTGATCTAAAGTTTGCAATTACATCCAAGTTTGTAGATGAAGTTGAATTTGATGTGGTTCCCTTAGATATCTATGGAATTATGTTGGGAAGATCGTACTTATATGATCGAAAGGAAATCTTCTATCGAGAACATAATCAATATCATTTTTTAAGGAAGGAATTGAGTACATAGTACATTCACATTCATTTAAAAATGACAGATCAATGGGAACTACACAACAATTGAAAAGGGTTGTTAATGCAAGTTGGGATTTGGCACTTATATCTATGCAATGTAAAGAAGAAAATAATCCTAAGCATGAAAAGGAAGTGTCGTTACATCACAATACATCTATTATGGTTGATAGTGTTCCTATGATAAAGCATAAGCATGATATATCTCTTTCACATGTTCAATTTTGATATTCAACTTATTAGTAATCAGCAGTATATGGTTTGTTTCTACAATATTGAATGAAGATCTTGTTGAAAAAGGTATTATTGTACTTAACCATATCAGTGTAGTGTCGATTGTTGTTGTGATGAGTTAGATATACAGGTTCCAAGAAGAATGGACAGGTGATACAGGACAAGTGAGACGAACATGTCCTCACTTATTTTCTGAATGATTCAGGCTTTTGGTGGTCCAAAATCTTCTCAGTGGGAAGGTTTGATCCAGGAGGATATTTGAATATCGATCAGATTTAAAGTCTTCAAACAACAGTTCAAAGGTAACTATGGTAAAGAGCTCGTCGACAGATTTCCGTCAACACTTGTTTCATGCGAAACGAACTCCAGATGAAGAAGTTGTCAGCATTTGAAGTTTTGTCAAGGATGGTTAAAAGTGGTAAAAAATGGTTTAAAAGGTCAAAAAATGGTTTATAATTTATGTGGTTGAAAGGTTTAATATTTAAAAATGGGGAGGGATCAAGGGCATATCCCTCGACCCCATGCCAACACCGAGGCCCCCATTCAAAATTTATATTATATAACACCAAGTTATATATTTTAAACCTTATGCTAAACCATAGCGGTGGAACCCTATCCATATCATAATGTGGAGCCATATGTTAAACCATATCATAACATAACGTGGAGCCACCGAACTATACAACGAACCATACAACAAACCATATCATAACATATCAATACAAACACGCCACATTTTAACTATACAAAACCGTGCTTCTATGGTATATGCCCACCATTCAAAAGAACATGGAAGGAGGAGAGGCCTGTGGGATTGACCCCGGGACCTATCCCCACATAGCGCTGTGCTTTACCATTGGGGCACCTCCCCACCGTTGCATGGTAATTGGCGCATAAACCTTTTAAGTTTGCAGCGTCGAAACCTTATAAAAAGGCCACGAAATTTCTACCATGGTTCAAGTTTGGAGTTCAACACAGGGCGCAGAGTTGCACAGAGTTCGAGACAGGGTACAAGAACAAATCTTGAGGTGTTCAGGCCATTAATGGGCATGGATCTCGAGGCAGAATCCGTACAGGCCGTACTACTTTGTCTTATTTGCAGGCAGTTTGTCTTGTTTTCTGTGCCAGAGGATGCCTCAGGCACATATAGTCAACTTTATACTCATTTTTCTTAGAATTTCGAGAGGAACGTAGTGGTGTAATCTGTTTTTGAGTTTGAAAGACATAACTCAGAAGTGTTTCTAGAACACTCAATTTGTAACCTTTGAAGACTTAATAAGATCGGCCTTTCCATTGGAAGCGACCCAGAGACGTAACCTAAGAAGGGTGAACTCCGTTATTAGTTCTTGTCTTCATTTTCTGGTTTGCATCTCTCTTTAATTTGCTTATGTTTTTATTTTACAGGATTTAAAAATAATCTTTTAAGTCATTTTTATGAATGTTACATGCAAATTTCACATGCAAGTTTTTTAGTTAAAAAGATCCTGAAAATTTCATATCAATTGGTAAGATCAAATGGCACCACTGTGAACTCATAATGGCCATATGTCATCCAAAAAGATGTCTTGTGAATATATCTTCTTTTATTCTTACTTGATGATAACTAGATCTCATGTCAATCTTTGAAAACACTTTGGATCCTTTCATTTGATCGAACAAATCATTAATTCTGGGAAATGGGTACTTATTATTGACTGTCACTTTATTTAGCTTCCTGTAATCAATACATAGCCTTAAAGTCCCATCTTTCTTTTTGACAAATAACACCGATGCTCCTCAAGGAGACACACTTGGTCTGCTATACTTCTTTTCCATTAATTCTTGTAGTTGCATTTTCAACTCTACCAGTTTCGGCATGTTCATTCTATAAGGAGCTTTAGAAATTAGGGTTGCCCCTGGAATAAGATTGATTGTAAAATCAATTTCCCTTTTTGGTGGCAGTCTTGGCACTTCATCTGGAACCACATATTTGAACTCTTGCAACAACCGATAATCCTCTATATTTGGGTCTTTTTCCTCTAATGAATTTGATATATGGACCACATATAGGTGGCAACCTTTCTTGTAGAACTTTCCCAACTGCGCAACTGCAATCTGCCTTACTAAAACTTGCTTGGGAATCCCTTTCACCACTCTCAGACTTCCTTCTTCATTAATTCATTCAAGGACCTTTTCATAACAGTCTATCTTGGCTCTACGCTTTTCCAACCAATCCATACCAATAAGAGAATCATATGATCCTAATGGCAGAACATTCAAATTTACCTTTGTGAGGAGTCCATTCAACTCTATGGGGCACTCCATCACTACTTCACTCACTTTTATTTTTGTTCCTGTGGCCACTTGAACTAGCTAAGAGTTATGATGCTTCATTTTTATAAGAGAACAAATTTCAACCACTTTTGGAGTAACATAACTATTAATAGATCCTAGATCAATCAAAACAAAAACATATTGCTTATCAATCTTACCTTCAACTTCCACTACTATTGATTGATGGTTTGCATGATGGTTGTCCAACGTTGCATAAAATCGGGGAGTTTCCCTTGCCATATCCTCCACTGTAACTGTTTCTTCAAAGTTATGTAAGCCTCAAGGGTTCTCTCTTTGATGTGGACAATCTTTAAGAATGTGGTTTTCTCCACATCCCCAACACTGAAGTGGTCCTTTTGGTCCTTTTTTGTTACTACCACTGGCTTAATTCCACTTCGTGCTTGCTGGCATTGTTGGGAATTTATTGGCTGATTCAATGGTGGAGGCTTGAATCCACTTCTTCTTTGATCAAATATTCCCTTTGGTTTTCCTTTCCAAGCTGGATGAACTTCTAATTTTCCTTTTCTTTGCTCATAGCAATGCATTTCCATTCTGATGGCTTCAACAAGGGTTGGTGGATTAACAAACTCAATTATGTCCCTGTAATTTTGAGGCACACTTCCAAGGAAGCTTTGAATTTTTATCCGTTCATATTTGACGTAATCCACATACCTCAACAATTCCAAAAACCTATGGACACATTCTTTCATAGACTTTTGTCCACATTTTAGTTCATTAAACTCCTTCCTCTTATTATCATAATACCTAGCAGATAAGTACTTTTCCTTGAAATGCTTTTTAAATCGCTCCCAATTAATCCTTCTTTCTTTGATTCCTTTTACTTGCATGCGATACTCACACCAAATTTAAGCTTGGCCATTGAGGATGTAAATATCAATTCTAGCCTTTTCATTTCCTGAGTAATCATGAATCCTAAAATATTTCTTCATCCTAAGGAGCCATGCTTCTGCTTCCTGCCTGACCTGCCTTACTTTCTCCATCAAATGTGGGTGGCCTTGCCTTTCTGAATTATCCTTGAGGAATCCTTTAATCCTTCTTCTTTCAAATTTTCTGGAAGTGGGATTTAGGCTACTTTTAGAACCTTGAGAATCACATGACCTGCTAGAAGAAGTCCTTGATAGGGATACCTTACATGATCTACTCAAAGAACCATTTATGGGACTTGGAGTCTTCTTCCTAGTGTGACTTCTAGAGTGGCTTTACGCACTTCTTCTTTCTTGACCAACATTGCTTGGATTAGATCCAAGATGACCCCTCTGTTGAATATTAGTGAGGCTCTGAAGGATGGAAACATTAATTTGGTTCTGCTCTTCTTGAGCCTTGATCAACCTCTCATTGAAACTTCTCATTGTTTCAACCAAATTTTGGGGAGTGATATGCTCTCTCCTCCCATTGGATTCTATATTAGCATTTCCTTCTTGCATATTTTCTCCTAGGAAATCCCCATCATGTTCATAGGGGTATTGGGCATAATTCATGGTTACCATTTCCCTTTGAAGACTTTTTCCCTTCTACTTTCCACCCTTTGCTACAATTATTCAAAGATTGTCAGCTGCAAACATTGTGCAACATAGAGATATTTATTAGACATCATAATCATATCTGCAATGAGACATAAAAATGTTATTCCTTAATAGAATTAGTCTCATGGAATAATTCATAGGGTTCTTGAGTCATCATTTTTTTTGTTCCATTTATGCATTTTGGAAACTACCCTCTATTGATAAATTTTGTCAAATTAATGTTATAGGGACTTTTTTGTTATGATCTATGAGACAACTGAATTCCTCATTAAGATGATGAATATGCACCTCTATTCCCCTATGGATAAGATTTCCAATGCCTATCTTCATACTTCATTCTGATCTCGGACTTGAAAGTTACATCCCCCCAAAAATGCTAATTCAGCCGAATTTTGCATTGTTTCTACAGGGGCAATTAGCTTTAGAGACCAACTTTAGTCACCCGCAGAAGAATATATATATATATATATATATATATATATATATATATATATATATATATATATATTGGGAAATGTTAGTGCATATAACAAGGATCAATCATCAACTTTCATATTTCTGATTCGATGTTGTAGTCAACTTCTACAAAATTATGGGTTTGACTACTTTTAACTTTTGTAGATTTTCCCAAACGTAGAATTTTTAGCAAAAACGACTATCTCCCAAACTAAGCATTTCTAGAAAAACTTTGTCTAACAAAAGTTGTCTGTTTTGATGAGTAGGTAAAATGTTGAGTTCAATTTTTTTTTATGGTTTGACATCTAGGGTCACTTTTACCTCCTGTAAGTTTTCCAAAACCCCTAAAAGTGATTTGAAATAGTGGATTTTGGCCTTCTTTCACACCTCGGCTTCACACCCTTTGAATTTTGGCTCCAATATCCTAGAGTAATTTGCATTCCTGGTCTATGACCGCACCATAGAAAATTCAACCCAAATTGCCCCCCCATCAGGTTTCCCAACACTGATCTTTAAAAGTTGATATTTTGAAATTTATGTCAAATCGGAGTAGGATGTGTTCGGGTCTCTCACTGTTACTTATGTGACCTTCATCAATGGCATCTAAATGCCGCAGGTCTCATCAAATTTTGAGCTAATATTCTCCTTTTATGGCCAAAATGATTTTCAGGCTCTAAATTTTTTTTTTGAATCCTCACCATGGACTTCTCCCTATGGCCTATTCCTTGAGACATATTTTGGAAACCCCATAGACACGCATTGACGACTACCGACCAACAACCGAATACAGACAACCTTCATGGACCTATACTCCATCGTCCCCGATGACATTTCTCCATGGCCTATTCCTCGAGACACATTTTGGAAACCTCGTGGATGCACAACAATGACCACCAACCAATAATCGCTGACAGGTGACCTTTGCGGACCTATACTCCACCACCCTTGTGGACCTTTCTATGTGGCCAATTATTCTATATGCATTTTGAAAATCCCATGAGCGACATCTGACTACCGCCGACCTATACTCCGTTGTGCCCACGTACCTTTCTCCGTAGTACTACCGCGAACTCCTTATTGGTTGTGGAGTCTGATCTTCCAGATTCAAAGGTAGTGTTTCAACTGTGTTTGGATCCCAGACCATGACAGAGGGGTGTGGGGGGGATTTAACCCCTACTACATTCAACATGGGGTGTCCTGGTGGGGCGATGATTGATTTAGGAGCCCCGCCCTAGCAGGGGTTCGGGGGCAGTGCCCCCGTAGTGGAAATTTAAAAAAAATGGCTTGTAAAATGTTGTAATTTCATAGTCATGACTTGATCAATAATGGGTGTTTTATGTGCCCATGGTATTTTTCCATAGTAATCCTTATTTAAAAGAAAGGCATTGTAATACAACTATGTATTGTAAATATCTATGTGATTGTGTAAGAGAGACTGTGAGAGAGTGAAGAGGAAATTGTAGTGGATGTGTTGCGGGTTATATCCCTTCATTTGTTGGATGGTATAATAAAAGGACTAGCAATTTCTCCGTGGACGTAGCCCTGATTGGTTGAACCATATATATTGGTGTCTCTCTTGTATTGTGTTTATGTAATAAACCTAATTGGTTATTACAAATGTATTTATTATCAGATTAGGATAATTAATTATTAATTATTAATTATTAAATGACATGTCTATTTATCAATAGACATGTCTATTCCTGTCAGGCCATATTTAATATCAACCATTCCTATTGTAAAATCATCAATTCAATTATAAAAATATATATATTATCAATTATGTAAGGATGAATCCTTACAAGTGGTATCAAAGCTTAGCATCCTTGGCATTCTCCTCGGCACTCCACTTGCTATTCCCTCTTTTACCTCTACGCTCACCCTTCCACTGCTCCACTACGTCCCATCCTCTACCCGCCCTCCTGCTCTCTCATCCCTCCACCCCCGCAGTACTGCATCCCCACTCTCCCACCAGCTCCCCTCCAACCTTCTCCTTACACACCGCTTATCCCACACTTCAACATTTGCATTCCATTCCTGTGCATTGCTCCAGCTCCACACCAGTCACACTCCATGATCACTAGATCCTCCTCCCTCCACTACCACTCCACGATTCCTCTTGTTCACGCATCCCAACCTTTCGATCCATGATCCCGGCTGCTCTTCCTGCACACCCACGCTCCATCTGCATGCTCCTCCCACACCACAATGCTTCACACCCCACCTACTCCTCACGTTCTCTCCCTCGCACCTCACACCTCCCTTCTCCAGCTTCCCTTCCTGCACACCCACGCACTCACTCTCCACCACTACCGCCTCCTCCCATTCGACCAATGCTCCTCCACTCTTTCACTCATCGCCATTAGACCATCTCATTCCCCATGCCATACACACTTCCATTTCCTCTAGATTCTCTCCACTGACCCACCTCCTCTCATCTCCCCTGATATCCCACATCCACGTCTGCGCTCAACACTACACCATCCTCCACCGTTCAACCCACGGCTGCATCACCACACCATCACACCTGCATTGTAGTCTCCACGCAACCACCCTCCACAATTGCTTCTCCCAATCCTATACAAGCACTCCTCACTACATTCCCTCCATACCACCCCCTCTCTTCAGTCCCCTCCTCGGTTCGCTACTCCCGCGCGTTTTACCTCTCCACACCATTCATTCTGCTCACAATCCTCTCCCACTTAAAACCCTAAATTCTTATATTTTCAAAACATATATTTACATTTTTTTTAATAAGAATAATCATTATTATTATTAAAAGTTTTAATATATGAAAATTTGAATAAAACTATTAATATTTATAATAATAATAATAATAATAATTATTATTATTATTATTATTTTTCCAAAAAAGGAAAATAAAAAAATAAAAAATAAAAATCTTCTTGAAGGTTTTCACAAACTGGAGTCATTATGTTCCCATCATTTAGTGAAATCATGTATGGCCAAAAGCTGAGAAGAAGTATTGAATCTCAACTCGATGAAATTGAAGAAAGATGGCTTAAAGAAGAGGAAAAGTACACAAAATTGAAAATGATTGTATTGGAAATAAAAGGCAAAATAGCCAGGAAGGAAATAAAGGAAGAAGCTATTGCGACTGTTGATGTATATGTAACTTCGGAATGTATTTCATCTATGTATTTCATATATGTTTATTGTACCCTTATTAGAGATGTGTTATTCCTCTATAAGGAAGTGTCGTCATGTGGATTGACAAGTGTTGCAAGTGTGTGTACTTTCCGATGGGTTATTAGACCACCATGTGGGGTTGGCCCTGAAATATATATATTATAATGTGGATGTACCTAGCTAGAAAAGTCGGCCCCATAAGGTCACTGGGAAAACAGATTAGTATAAATAGAGATCAGGTGATCTCTATTTAGATCACTCGGAAAAGTAACTCACTCTCACTCAGAAAGTGGCGCACTAGTGAGGAGGAGGATCATCTACTACTAGGAGACTATCTCAGTGTATTTTGGTTGTACTTTGGTTGAGCCATTGCTCTCTCTATCTTTGAGGAAGTTGTGGGGTTTTTCACCTTAGGGTTTTCCCCATGGAAACTCTGTGTCTCTTGTCTCTCATGCTTTTGATTCTTGTGATGCTTGTCATGCTTATTGTGATTATCATGCATTGATATACTGTATATGTTATTCTCTCAGCAAAGATCCTAGAGTATTGTGAATTAATGCTCAAAATTTAACAGCGACTCCCGATTTCTTAGGTCAAGTAGAGCTAGGAGATGCATATGCACTCACAATAGAAGAAGGGACTTCGGCCATAAAGGAGGAAGCTATTACGACTCTCGAGTTCTCAGGTAAAGTAGAGATGGGAACTGCATCTGCACTCACGGCAAAAGAAAGGACTACGATCATAATGGAAGAAGCAATTGCGTCTCCCAAGTTCCCAAGTAATGAAGAACAAGCTACTACGACGACTCCTAAATATTCAACTAGGGAGGAGTATGAAGTTGATACTACAACTAGAAAGGAAGGAAATCCTCGTTTTCCACCTCCTTATATTCTTCCTCACAAAATATCCAGGCCCCCATATTCCATGAGGGATAACAAAAGACATCCCAACTAAAAACCTCAAAATGCGATACTCAGTAAAACATATGCACATCTTCCGAAAATTCGTTGCGATTTATTACAAGGTAGGGAAGTAAGTTGCATTAATGTGCTAGTCCAAAAGCCTATAAATATGTCCAGTGGTACTCAAGGAAAAACCAGAGACCATGTTGGGATTCCCAGTCAAAGCAAAGTACATGATGAGGAAGACAATGACAAAGACGATGAAACAAAAGCTGTAGAGGACAAGGATATGAAAGATCAAGATGACAGTGACAATCATGATGTCAATATCAATTGTAAAAATAATGATGTCAACATTCTATCAGTAGTCGCAACTCAAAATGTTCTAGAATCTCAAAAGGTTCCCAGAGAACAAATAAAGACAAGCTCGTCAGACAAGGAAGTAAGACACATTAATACGCCAGCTGAAAAATCTATAAAATTCTCTAGTAAAACACCAGAATAAGGACTTGTTAAGGAAGTCGATGATAATGATGATGAAAGAGAAGAGGTAGAAGACAAGGCTATGGAAGATCAAGATAATATTGACAATCACAACGTCAATATCAATTGTAAAGAAAATAACGATGTCGTAAAAATCAAGGAAGTCAATAAAATCAATGTTAACAACAATTATGAGAGAATTAAAGTTGTAGAATGATACAATGATGAAAATATAAAAACTAAAAATGATCGTAATAAAGAAGGAAACTTCGAAGATAAGGCGACACTTGAAAATGAAAAAGTTCTACAAATTGTCGCAAGTCAAGGTATTCGAGAATCTCAAGATGGAAAGGATCCCATGGAACAACTAACGACAAACTTGTCAGACAAAGAAGTAAGTACATTACTAATAGTTGCCTCTACAGATAAGAAAACCATATCAAAACATGCAGAATTATCAAAGATCCACAAAAAATTAGAAGAGCAAAGGAACACCGTCAAATTAGCAGATCTGAAATATACATCGATTAGTTGCTATGCGTTCATCTACAGAATCATAAGCATGATAAGATTTGAATCGAAATGTGACCAATTATTCCAAGAACTGCTAAACCGTGGCATAATTATTCGTGGCAAGAATTCTAGCTGCAGCACGCTTGTAGAAGATTCGTGGTCGAATCTTTTCAGAGTGGGACGACTTGTAATAAACCTAATTGGTTATTACAAATGTATTTATTATTAGATTAAGATAATTAATTATTAATTATTAAATGACATGTCTATTTCTATTAGGCCATATTCAATATCGACCATTCTTGTTGTAAAATCATCAATTCAATTATAAAAATATATATATTATCAATTATGTAAGGATGAATCCTTATAGTCTATGTGTTCTATTTATGCATCTTATTTTATGCTCTTGTTTCGAGATCCTATTTTTCTAACAATTAGTATTAGAGCCGAATGCCTATTTGACACATAAAATCGCATGAAAGAAGGGTTACTGGTTTGAGTGGGAGCAATGGTGGAAGAAGAAAATTTTAAGGTCGAAAAATTTAACGGCCAAAACTACTAGTTATGGAAGATGCAAATGGAGGACTATCTATATCAGAAGGATCTATTCCTACCTATCACGTCCCCACACCTCTAAGATGGGATTTAGAGGCCATGGGAGACCCTTTGATTCATCATTTTTTTTTCAAATTCGTCCAAATCCACACACAACCGCAATAGGATCGGGTCCACAATCCCTATTGCGATCCGCAATCTGCCTTTTTTCATTCCGCAATCCGTATGCAGGACTCAGAAATCAGATTTCCAAGACAATTAAAAATCAAATTCGCGCTTCCGACTTCCGCAATATGCATTGCAGGAGTTGGAAGTTGGAAGTTGGAAGCCTTTCTTGACCCCGTAAATCCGTCATTCTGACTTCCGTAGTTCAGCAATCCGCATGCAAAACTCGAAAGTCGGGTTCCTTTTTGCTATCTCAAAACTTTACTCCCACAATCCGCATCCCGCATTCTACATTGTGAATGTGGAAATGCAGAGTTCCACCTTCCAACTCCGAGGATATTTCACCTCCCGCAATCTGCATTCTGCATTAAGGGTGCAGAAATGTGAAATTCCCATATGCCAATTCCCAAAAGATTTTACCTTTCGGATTCTACATTGCGGGTTGCGGAAATGCAGAATTCCATATTCCATTTTCGAGAAACTTTACTTCCTGCAATCCACATTCTGCATTCCGCATTGTAGATGCGGAAATGCGGATTTCCATATGTCCCAATGGATAATTCACGACCTCCGCAATCCACAATCTGCATTGGAGATGCAGAAAGGACCTTGTCCCTTCCCTCTAGTGCTATTCAGGGTGGGCATAGAAAGGTTCAGCTGCTGTTTTTCATGAGATTACAACCTTCACTAGGTTATCAAGCAAACCCCACCCTAATCTGACCTTTAACTCTGTTATACAAGCCAATTTCTCATAGGGCCATGCCCTACACTCTGCCTTTCAGTTCGACCTTCTGCAAAACGGGTATAAATGATTCTCACGGGTTTTATAGGCCATTCTAGCTCCTCAATTCATCCCATAGACCGAACTATGGCTGTCCTGACCGGTTCCATTCTTGCATAGGGTTTACTAGGGCATTCTCGACTCTACACATTCGGCTTACGCAAGAATCACAATTTTCACTTTTTTTTCCTCATGGTTGAGCTCTGCAGGTGCGTGAATCACTTGGGTTCTTGTCAACAATGAGTTATCAAGCAAGATGGGAAAATTCCCAAGCATGGAGTGGCTTAAGAGATAAGAAACACAAAGGGCCATGCCCTTCCATACAGATCTGCAGGTTGCACATACTCCATCGAATTCATGGGTCTGGTTTTTTCAACCACCCTCTTACAGTTGCATTAATGTCAGCATGGTGAGTCAAATGGGTTCACAATTGGACATGCAGCAGCATGGGTACCAATCCCATAACCCCCTCACCTCTCCCTAATGGATACACATGGCCCCTTCTCATTGGTTGCCTCCTTATCTAGCTTCTTGGGTATTTTTATTGCATAATTTAATAAATACATCATTTACAATTTGTCATGGCTTAACAACTCATGGATAATCAAACTGTCAATACTTTCCTATGCAATTAAACTTGAACATCCACTAGTGGGGCCTTGGCCTTGAGCTCCACACTAGGGAAAATACACACTGTATTTACACAATATTTACATTTAATCCAATAAACCATAAGGGTCAAAATAGGGGTATTACAACTCCCTCTCCCTTAAAATAACACCATTCTCGGTGTTCTCAAAACTGAACAAAAATGGGAATGTCTCTTTCATGGCATCCTCCAGCTCCCATGTGGCCTCTTCGGGACTAAGGTGCCTCCATTGCACCTTTACCTGCCCTATGATAACAATATTTAGTGCAGGGTTGTGTCTATACTATTTTAACTATTTTACTAAGAGGCGGTGAGCCTCTACGTCAGAAATGAAAAGATTATCACAAGCATATTAAGATCTAGATTCATTCATCAATCAAGATAAGCAAACTTAAGATCTAAAGCCATTTAAAAGTCTAAATCACACATGATAAGCAAAATTAAAACTCTTAAATGGTAGAAACTTGAATCCCTTCATATTAGAACAATGAATAAATGCATCCTTACCATGGAACTTGGTGTGAATCCTTCCTCCATTGCTATGAGCTTCCCTTCCTTCACCCTTGCTTTTGAAGAATTTGAGCTCTTCTCCTTCGTTCAGAATCTCCTCAGCATGCCTTTTCTTTTTTGATCTCCTTTGTGTGTCTTTACCATGCCCCAAAGCCTTTCTTATATAGCATTAGAAAATGGGCCTTAGGCTTCTCTTTTGAGTGTGGGATAATCCCCTTTCATGATTTTAGATCATTTTCACTTAAAAACCCCTTTCTCCATAGTTTTTAGGTTTTTTTAAACAACTTAGAATGTTTTAAGCACAATTAATGCATTTTAATGCATTTCTTAGAGAGGATTCGTCTCTGAATGAACTTGTGTCATGTCTTCCTGCTGCAGGTGCATGGTAAACATATGCCTCTTCTGTCACATGACTAGGAGTGTTAATTTGATTGTTAATAGAAGCCCCATAATGTGTGAGGTCCGAAGTAGAGCTAAGGGCCGAAATACATTACTAAAATTTATACTATGTATACTGATACTCTTTATCGTTCAAAGCAAGGACGAGGGAAGGAAAACTCACAGGCGTAGGATTGAGGGTCACACCTGCAAAACATAGCAATTTATCAGATATATAATATCTTCCTGAGGCAGGCATACCCATGCTCAGCAGTAAACAAGCATGGCCACGAATAATACACAGTGGATCCATGTCAAAAGCAATTTTTTCTGAAATGTAAACATCCACTTTGGTGAGTGCGAGAACAAAGTCTTTATTGAACTTCTGACATGGTAGTCTAGTCTTGCGTAGCTCGGGCAGTGCATCGATGAGTGATACAACTGTTTTTCCCAAGGTATTCAACACAAACCGACGATAGTACGATTTTATATCATGCGAATAAGTGATTTGATGTCGAGCATAATATAACACCATCTGATTATCGGTCATTGATGTATACAGTTAATAGATGCGAAGAGACCCACCGATAATGATGATGGACTCTAGGTACTTAGTACAAACTAACAAGTGTGAATAGATGTTTTGAAGTTGAACACTTGTAGAATCAAACAATTAGGGGTCATTGATGTATACCCACTGTCACCTGCGAGGAAACCTCCCACTAATGACTGCAAGATCCAAGGTACTCTTGGGTTTCTAGATCCATGTCCTAGATGATGATTTGATGTCGATAGGAATAGATCCATCAGAAGGAAGGAATTGATGCATCCCACATCAATCGATACGAAACAAATATCAATAGTATGATATAATTTGGTAGAACTGCAAGATCCAACACTGTATATTGACACAAGGAAGGCCGACATGATTGGTCAAGAATATTTGAGGAATGGCCGACTAGATTTGGATTTCCCTTGAACACACAACATGACGCAGAATGGACACTTGGCAACATAGGACTTTGAGTAACCGACCTTAATGAAATCCGCTAATGCCAGATGCATTAACAAAAGCTCCATTGGTGACAAGAAGGATAACCCATCGGTGGAGATCTGTTCAAAATAATGGTACAGTTTCCTAAGGAAAATGCAGATAGTGTACTAACGGCGGATACCAAATTATGTGCCATGTTCAAGGGCGACAAGGACTGACTATTGCCGTTTTCTTCGAAGTTTATAATATGAAGTGATTCAAGTCTCTCCCTTTTTGGATTTTTGTGTTTTCCAATTTTTTTAACCTTTTTCATTTATTAGCTTGAAAAAAGAATAAGGCATGCTATGATACATTAGAGGAAACGAGTGTCTCAAGGGCATGCGCCTAAATGTCAAGGGCATGGGTCAGGCCAAGGCAAAGATCCATATTGCAAACAAGGGCTGATCTAGTTATGTACACTCTTACAGATGTTTCCTCCATGGGTATGGGTCAAATATACAGAAGCAATGGTTTATAGCCATCTTGTAACAAAAAGTGACTGCAAAGGAAAATAAGCAACAAAAGCAATAAGCAACGAAGCAATTTGCACAGATGTTCAAGTGGATATTTTAACACAAGCTTATGTAAAATGATGAAAAATTGGGAGCCCATCAGGATATGGTCAGAAATGAATGAAAGAGAAATATGTGGTCTCAAACTCCAAGTCATGATGGGACTAATAGGGCTTCCAGGCCTATGAGAATAACTCATCCTGGGCACCAAAATGGAAATGGGGTGCTGAATAGGGTGTCCCATGTTCGGTAGGCTCTTATGTCAGAATGGTGGAAAATATGGATATGAAGGGATGACCCACCAGTTTCCAACATGTTCGACCTTATGGCAAGTTTGGGTTGCAAAAGGTTCAAATGCATCTTCACAAAGGGATAGCCTAAACCTATATGCAAGCTTCCAAATATACCAGATCAGATCGAGGAACATGCAGATCATGCTCCTATAATTGGGTAGATTTATATCAAGTATGCTTCCAGTGGCCCCACAAAAGATGTCCTTAGGTGGGTGGAACCAAATGTTTACAACTTCAGGGATATCTTCATTTGATGATAAAATGTAATCCAAGAAGTCATGTGAGCTGGGAGATCTCACAGCCCAAATGGGCCAAGTAACCGAATCGTATTCCTCCATCAAGGGAAGATTTTGATCCGAATCTATTGAAGCTATGTGACTAGCTTGGTATGGAACTTCTACGACAGATAGTTGTGATCCAAATGCTTGCCAACATGTAAATGACATTACACAAGCTAAGGTCCCTTCGTCTACTATGGTTAGACAGATGTTCTTACCATGAGTCGTTACTTTAATCTGAAAAGAAACTTCGGGAAAGAGCCTACATATTGAATGGTCTATGTCTGATGTGATCAAAGTCTCATCGGATGGATCAACAACACCAATGGTAGACAATAGTTCCTTTCTTTGCACAGAATGACATTGCAATACCTCCAAGGCCGACATGGCACATGGTACTTGAGTTAGGTCCTCAAGAACATTACCGTTCTGAGCAACTCGAGTGTTAGGATTATGCATTGTTCTATGTAGAACACCTTTGGGGGGGTATGGTACTAAGTCTATGGCTAGTTTCTCAATGTAGAGATAACCACTTGGCTGTGATTCCGATTGATCCGATGTACTAGGAGAGACATCATAAGAATCAAGTCTTGTTTGAATGTTCATATTAGGATCACACATGAAGACATTGGCATTAGGATCATTGCCCCCTTACGGGTGGGTTGGCTGGTTTCCCCCTGGCGGGGGTACCGATGTCAAAATAGTGGGTTGTTTCCCACCGCATTGAAGCATAGTTGGTGTATCCTGTTTCCCAGAGTTAGCATTTTGCTTACTCTTGTACTTCTTCTTCTTGTCCCTAAGGTCTTTGGACTCGACTATAAGGATTTCGAAATTCTGGGAAGGATTAGCACTTTGCTTACCCTTATACTTCTTCTTCTTTCCTCTCAGGTCTATGGATGAGACTATGAGGATGTCAGAAGTGTTGGAAGGATTCACAAGTTCTTGCATTGCCTGGCCAGCTGTGGGTTGCAAATTCTGAATAGAAACTTGTCCCAAATGTGGGGTAATCTGTTCAAGATGGTTGACGGAATCCGTCATACCATTAATATGATGTCCATGTGTCAACCTAGCTGGATCAAATGCAGGTATTGCAGGTTGGTTCCAAAAAGATTGGTTATTTTCTAGAACCAGACCACTCCATTGCGGAATGGGGTTAATGGTTGGATTGCCCCCTTGCGGGGTTAGGCCCAAAAAGGATTGGTTACTTTCTATAACCTGGCCACTCCATTGATGTGGTCCCTAGGCGTGATAAGAATTCCAAGGTGGGTTTCCCCTCTGCGGAGGTTGACCCCAAGAAGTTTGGCTACTTCCTGAAACATGACCATTGGGTGGATTGCCTCCTTGCGGAGGTGGGGTCCAAGAGAATTGGTTATTTCCTAGATCCCAACCATATCATGGTGGTTGATCTTGGTATTGAGAATCATTCCAAGGTTGACTGCCTCCTTGCGGAAGTGGAATCCAAAAAGGTTGGTTACTTCCTGAATATTGCCCAGTCCATTGTGAACTAGGTTGCATGTATGGATTGCCCCCTTGCGGAGGTATGTTCCATTGAGATTGGTTACTTGGTGGAACATTACCACTCCATTGCGGAATAGGATTAAATGGTGGATTGCCCCCTTGCGGGGGTATGTTCCATTGAGATTGGTTACTTGGTGGAACATTACCACTCCATTGAATGTTTCCTTGGTTTAGATAAGCATTCCAAGGTTGATTTCCTCCTTGCGAAGGTGGTACCCAAGAAGATTGGATACTTCCTGAAGCCTCCCCACTCCATGGCGGAATGGGGTTGATAGGTGGATTACCACTAGACATTGTGCTAGGATAAGTCAGAGGATAATCCCCTGGGGAATTTCCACTGATCTGAGGAGCATATACCCAATTGGCATAAATGTTCCATGGTTCATTGCTTCCGCTAGGAATATTACCATTCCATGGTGAAGGGTTTCCCTCAGAAGTAGATTTTGGACAAGTGTTAGGCATACCAAGAGGATTTTGGCTTACGCCTTGTGTGTGTTGACCCTGATTAGTCGAATGATATGGAAAACTAATGTTTGGTAAGGCATACCCTTAAGTAGGGATTCCTATAGACAAAGTGGATGTACTTCTGAGATTGAAACTCGAAACTGTACCAACTAGCACTGAAGTATTGGTTGAACTTGTGCTACTAACAGGTATACTAACTGTTGGGATTGATGTAGAGGCCAAATTGGAAGTATTGCTACCACTAGCAACTATTTGATGTTGCGACGATGTAGTCCCTTGTGCTCCTGATGAAGCCATGGGGTCACTTGTTGGTTTGTGCATGTCATTCAAACTTTTAGAAAGAGGTTTGATATCACCCAATGACTTACGGATAGTAAGTACTACTAGTTTTGAAAGACTCATCAAAGGAGGAATTACATGAGCATGTGTGTGATTGTTCAATGTTTCAATTTCAACTAGAGTAAGATCATCAACTATGTTTGTATTTAGTTCATGATGTGATAATGGATGTTTAGGGTTTGTTTGATTTTGTTCTTCTCGAGTAATGTTAATTGAGTTGAAAATAAATTCTGTTTCCAAGTCATTAGGATGTGGTTTTTGTATCTGTCTCTGCAATGTAGCAGGGCCTTCAATTTTTTGTAACTCACTTCGCTGCCGTTATGACTGGCGGATCGGGAGAGTAGTCACTTCTAAGAAGTTGATAAAATGATGTGTTTAAAATGATAGTTTGAATCAAACAATCCTAAGGCAGTCTAGACTCAAAAAATGAAAAGTGTCCACATAGTAAAAATTCCCTAGAGATTTCAAGCAAGCAAACTACTTTTCCAAAGAGACCAATCTCAGTGAAAAGATGGATTAGAGGGCCTTCCGAAACTAGTAGTTGTTGAAGGATGTTAGGCCTCAGACAATTGCTAGCAGCGAAGGTATTAGAAACAATTACAATAAACTTTAATCGCTAGGGGTGCAAGTGTTGGTTCATGACCAATCACCCTCCTAAGGAGTAAAAGTTCCAAAGTTTGTCTCAGGCATTGCAAGTGTGTCCCACTCATAATAGCCTATGTGATATCATAAGAATAGCCACTAAAGTTACCACTTCACAATCGACGGTCGGGTAGAACAGTTGTAAGTCAGGGACAACTCTCATAACCAGGAACTCTAGAAACAGTGATGTCACCTCGAGGACTTGTCACTGAACATAGAATCCCCTTGATAAGCTCATGTCTCACTAAATAAGCAAGAAGGGGGAACCACCCTTACTTATCCAGATTGACCTCGTGCTTGACGCATGTTTCAGAAGCGCTTTCCGACAAGCGTTTTTTGCTACTAATGGATTTACTTTCTTTAATCAATGCTAGTTTCAAAGTTTTTCAGCCCAGGAGTGTTAACTCTCCAAACCTAATCTAGGGAACTAACTTAAACTTGTTGGTGATATGAAAATCAAAAGTTTATCAATTTTAGATTAAGCGCCAATTTTTAGTGGAAGTTTGCTTAGTTTCAAGAGTGGAAGTGAAACTGGTGGTGTTTTGACTCGAAAACAAAATGAACCACACAGTGCAAGATGCTCACTATGCTATCTTTTAGTTTGATGAATATCCTAACTGAAGGAAGAGTTAGAGGTTCATGAACTTCTTTCAGACATGCAAAGTTTCTGGTAGATTTCTTATGTTCATGCACAATTTTCCAGAAATATGGATAATAATTGATGTTTAATGACCAATGTAACAACCCAAACAGATATCTCAAGTAAAAGTGAATCCTATTCTATTACACGTGGGATCTCTGTTTCTCATTCACAAGATCGCCCAAAAGCCCAAGTGAAGAGGATACATAGAGCCCTTTGGAATGCTTATGAATTAAATTCTAAACTGGTACACGTGAGATCCACTTTCTCATTCACAAGATCACCATAAGGCCCAAGTGAAGAGGATACGGTGGCTCAAAAAACTGTATGCAAAAAGTAAATCTACTCTGTTACACGTGAGATCCACTTTCTCATTCACAAGATCGCCATAAGGAGTGAGTGAAGAGGATACGGTGGCTCGATATAAGGTGCTTTGGGAAGATCAACTCCTAAACAACTCTCCATTTAATCAAAACTTTTCAAGCTTTGTAACAACTTTTGCAATTTTTTTTCCTTTTTAATCCAAAACTAAAGAATTGAATGCAAGTATGCCAAATTTCAAAAAATTTTGCAAATTTTTTTTTGATAATCCAAAATTTAAGATTTGAATCACTATGCAAAACTTCAAAAATTTTGCAAAAATGTTTGGTAATCCAAGATTAAAGATTTTGCATCAAAACTTTAAACTATGTAAAAAAGAATTGAATTCAGGTATAAACAAAGCTTTTCAAAGTTTTTGTTTTCAAAGGCATATAACCCCAAATGTATCCCAAGCTAATCAAATTTTTTTGAGAGTTTGTTTAAAGGCATATAACTCATTTTTTAAACCAAATGAAAAGATTTCAACCCCTATCATGCAAAATTTTTTTGCACAATGTTTGAATTTTTAATCTAAAAAAAAATCTTTGAAACCAAAATTTTTGCATAAACTTTGGAATTCTTTTTTAACCTAAAGAAAAAAAATAAAAATTTAACCCTAACTATGCATTTTGCAAAAGTTTGAAAATGAGTGTTTTAACCAATTCTTGTTTGAACCAATTGAAAAGATTTGTAAATCGAATTATAAAAACTTTTGCAATTTTTTTTCAATAGGAATCAAACTTTGGCATTTTATGCAGCAGTCAACGCTCAACGCTCCAACATTGATGGTAGAGTTTTGAGATTGATGTCGTGGCAATGTTTTAAAACCATGACACTGTGTAACTCAAGGTTCTCTCCATTTCAAGAAGCTGCACGATCCTTTACCCTGGTTTTCTTTACTCGTTCGAATGCATGCTAATTCGAACACAATGGAGAGTCTACCTTCAAACATTTGAAGCTGGGAGGCGTCTAAGGTTTTAACAGCGATAATGTAACTACAGACCAGCAACGCTTCAAACCGAGTTAGCAGCAACGCTTCTCTTGGAGCTGGAAGATTGGTGTTTAAAGATATTACTTCAACTTCAACGCCTCACAAAAGTAAACCATGGCAGAGAGATACCATTTGTCTAGTCGCAGAGCTAAGGCATCCACACGCTGAGATCGACATGCATGGGTAGAGTTTAAAGAATCTATGTGCAGGGTGTGAAGGTTTTAATATGCTGAGGTTAAATGCATCTCCAAGCAAATAACATCATCTAGCATGCGAATTGAAGAAACTTGCTGTGCCTAGTTCAACACGAAGATCTTTTAAAGATTCAAAGCTGGGATCTATCAAATCAAAGCAGAGTTTGAGAGCTATCACGCAGGGTTTGAGAGCTTTCACGCTGAGTTTTTAAGATCGTAGCAGAGATCTTAACGTTCAACAGTTTCAAACTACCAGTGTAACCACATCAACCGAAGAGGGAAAAGAGCTATGCTAAGATTTAACGCTTCTCTTGGATATTTAATAGCTGGGGAGTGTTTAAAAAATCTTCAGGGGTTAAAACAACCAGATCTTTAACATTCTTCAATGTAGGGCTTCGAAAGCTGGGATCTACGCCAATCTTCACAATTTTTTTTTTTTTTAAACTTCAAGATCTTTAAGATCTTTAAATGCTGAGAGTACCACACCTTTAATGCTTCACAATCCGGTTTTCATGGCAAAGTTTTTTAAGTCAGATGTCTGCCAAGTTTAAAGATCACACAGAGAGGCTGAGGTTTAACGTTGGTGTTAAAGATCTTTCACGCAGGATTTTGTAAACATCTTCCCTGCCTCCCAATTGCAAATCGTGGCAGAGGTGCAAATAGTTCAAGACTCAAGGCGGACTTTTATATCAGCAAATGCCAACAGTCCGATCTCAGATCGAAACAATCTTCAATGCTTTCTAATGCCAAATCGTGCCAGAGTTTAAGAGTTTAAAGAAGTCTTCCAAGGACACGCAGAGGTTGACATTTTTAATGCAGAGCTTTAAAGTTTCAAGATCTATGCATGGTTTGAGAAGCCACGCAGAGTTATGAAGGTTTTTAATGCTCATTGCTGAGATTTAAAAGCTTTCACGCATAGATGGGAAAAGCTTTAACACGCAGAGTTAGAGACTGTAACATGCATATGAAAAGCAATAGCTTGAAGCTAAACATGTAGAACTGCTAAGATGGACAGTGCGACCAACTCTCACACATCAAGAAATTCGGATCTGAATGGAATTTAAGGTGGTTTGATGTGTTAAAGGTGTAGCTAGGCCGGTTTGGAGGCCATCTTGCTGGATCTATGGATCTTTAAGCTCAAAATGAGTAGATCTAAAGGATGGAGATCACCAAAAATAAAGAAAAATCATGAGATATCAAGAAATTTTAACCCATATGGTTTCCAATATGATAACATTATTTAGTGCAGGGTTGTGTCTACACTATTTTAACTATTTTACTAAGAGGTGGTGAGCCTCTATGTCAGAAATGAAAAGATTATCATAAGCATCTTAAGATCTAGATTCATTCATCAATCAAGATAAGCAAACTTAAGATCTAAAGCCATTTAAAATTCTAAATCACACATGATAAGCAAAATTCAAACTCTTAAATGGTAGAAACTTGAATCCCTTCATATTAGAACAATGAAGAAATACATCCTTACCATGGCACTTGGTGTGAATCCTTCCTCCATTGCTATGAGCTTCCCTTCCTTCACCATTGCTTTTGAATAATTCGAGCTCTTTTCCTTCCTTCAGAATCTCCTCAACATGCCTTTTCTTTTTTGATCTCCTTTGTGTGTCTTTACCATGCCCCAAAGCCTTTCTTATATAGCATTAGAAAATGGGCCTTAGGCTTCTCTTTTGAGTGTGGGATAATCCCCTTTCATGATTTTAGATCATTTTCACTTAAAAACCCCATTTTCCATAGTTTTTTGGTTTTTTTACACAATTTAGAATGTTTTAAGCACAATTAATGCATTTCTCAGAGAGGATTCCTCTTTGAATGAACTTGTGTCATGTCTTCCTGCTGCAGGTGCATGGTAAACATATGCCTCTTTTGTCACATCACTAGGAGTGTTAATTTGATTGTTAACACCCTATGGCCATGTTCCGGAGCAAAGTGACCTTTCAATTGAGGATGCATATAGGATCCACTTGGAACTCTCCCTATGGTTCCACCTATATCACATTCCAATCAATGATGTGATTAGGATCATGTACATATTTCTTAAGCAAAGAGACATGAAAAACATTATGAGCCTTCATGTTAGCAAGAAATACAATCCTTTATGCAACTGGACCTATCCTATCAAGGAATTCAAATGATCCACAATATCTTGCTTCCAACTTGGCACAACTTCCCAACTTCATGGAACTCTTCCTTAGTTTCACTCTCAAGTAGACATGATCCTCTATCTGAAATTCCTTATGTATTCTTTTCAGATATGCATAACTCTTCTGCTTGTCTTGTGCTTCTTAATAATATCTTGCTCCATATCCTTAATCATTTTTGGTCCAAGTACTACTATGTTCATTGGGCTGTCCCAATTCACCGGATTTCTGCATCCTTTTCCATACAACACTTCAAAAGGAATCATCTTCAATGATGCTTGTTGTCCATTATTGTATGCAAACTCTACCAAATGTAGATAGTCTTCCCACTTATATGGCTTGTCCATCACATACATCCTCAACATATCTTCAAGAATCTGATTTACTCTCAGTCTGACCATCAGTTTGAGGATGATAGGCTGTGCTAAACTTCAACTGAGTTCTGAATTCCTGGAACAATCCTTTCCAAAAATTAGATGTGAACTTTGTGTCACGGTTTGCAATTATTGCCTTGGGTAATCCATGCAATCTGAATATCCCTTTCATGAAGATATTTGCAATGTCTGGCCTTGTGAGTGGACTTGACTGGAATGAAATGAGCTACCTTTGATAACTTGTCCACCACTACCATGATTGAATCATGCTTCTTGACTGTCATAGGAAAACCTGTTATAAAATCCATAGAGATCACTTCCCACTTCCATTCTGAAATGGGTAATGGCTGTAATAGTCCTGCTGGATGTTGATGCTTTGCCTTGACTTGTTGTAACTTTTGACACCTAGCAATGTACTCAGCTATGTCTTTCTTCATACCATGCCAAAAGTATTGTTTCCTTACTGCTGTTATAGTTTTTTGATATTCTGGGTGTCTAGAATATGATCTTTGATGTATCTCATCCATCACAAGCTTCTTGAAATATGTACTATCTGGAATGTATAGTCTGGTATCCTGATAGATGAGAACATCATCCTCACCCAACTGATATCTTGCATACTTTTCATCCACAATACCTTGCTGCAATTTCTCCTTGACTTGAAGGTAGACTTCATCACTGTTTTGAGCTTCTAGAATCCTTGCCTTCAAGTATGATTTACACACACTCACTACTGCAATATGGAATTTTTTGCTGAGTGCATCAACAACCTTATTCTCCTTACCTTTGACATGCTTAATATCTAAATAAAACTCACAAAGAAACTCCATCCATCTAGTTTTTCTAGCATTCAGATTTGGTTAGTCAAACAAGTATTTTAAACTCATGTGATCAGTCCCGAGTTCAAATATTATTCCCAAGAGGTAGTGTCTCCATCTCATGAGAGCGCTTCCAGTGCTAAGTCATGGGTGGAATAGTTCCTTCCATTCTCCTTTAACTCTATGGACTCATATAAGATTACAAACCCATCTTGCATGAGCACTCCACCGATCCCTTCAATGCAAGCATCTGTGCATACCACAAAGTCTTTCTTTGGATCTGCAATCTTTAGGACAGGGGCACTAGTAAGCAACTCCTTCAGCTGCTGAAAACTCCTTTCACATTTTTCAGACCATACAGATATGATAGTTTTCCTTTGCAATGAAGTGATTGAGTGAACTACCTTGGAGAATCCTCCAATGAATATTCTATAGTAACCTACCAAACCCATAAAATATCTAACATCTGCTGCATTCCTTGGAGTAGGCCAATCCATGATGGCTTCAATTTTCTCTGGATCTACTGCAATGCCTTCTATTGATATAACATGACCCAAATACTGTACCTTTTGCTAATAGAAGCCACATTTACTCAACTTTGCATACAATTGGTGCTCCCTAAGGAATTGCAATACCATTCTCAAATTCTCATTATGTTCTTCTTCATTCTTTGAATACACAAGGATGTCATCCAAGAATACAATCACAAACTTATCCAAATATTTGCCGAAGACTTTATTCATGAGACACATGAATGTAGCAGGTGCATTGGTAAGACCAAATGGCACCACTATGAATTCATAATGGCCATACATTGTTCTGAAATCAGTCTTATGGATGTCTTCTTCCTTAATCCTCACTTGATGGTACCCAGACCTCAAGTCAACCTTTGAAAACACTCTAGCTTCCTTCATTTGGTCAAACAACCTCAATGTCCCATCTTTCTTCTTGACAAATAACACAGGTGCACCCCAAGGAGATACACTAGGTCTGATATATTCCTTATCTATTAATTCTTGCAGCTGCATCTTCAATTCTACTAATTCTGGTGTGCTCATTCAGTAGGGAGCCTTGGAAATTGGTGCTGCCCCTGGAACAAGGTTAATGGAAAAGTCAATGTCTCTCTTGGGTGGCAAACCTGGCACTTCATCTGGAAATACATCCTGGAACTCTTGTAACAGTTGGAAGTCTTCTAACCTGGGTCCTTTATCTTCTGATGAATCTGATATATGTATAACAAATAATTGGCATCCATTTTTATAGAACTTTCTCAGCCGTAAAGATGAAATATGCCTTACAAAAACATGCTTTGGAATTTCTTTTACCAACCTTGGCCTTCCTTCATCATCAAGGCATTCAAGTGCTTTCTCATAACAGTCCAACTTGGATCTATGTCTTTCCAGCCAATCCATGCCAATCAGGGAATCATATGATCCCAATGGTAATACATTTAACTCTGCATGTGTGAGGAGTCCATTCAATTCTATAGGGCACTCCTTTGATACTTCACTTACCTTCCTCTTGGTACCTGTGGCTAATTGAACTAGCCAAGATTTACCATGTTTTACTTCACCAAGAGAACAACTTTCAACTACCCCAGGAGACACATAACTATGAGTAGACCCTGGATCAATCAAAACAGAAATAGACTTCTTAGCAATCTTACCTTCAATATCCACCACTGCTGATTGATGGTCTGCTTGGTGATCATCTAGTGCTGCATAAATCCTAGGTGTTTCCCTTTCCATATCTCCCACTGTAGTTTCTCTTTCAATGTTGTGCAAACTCCTTGGATTATCCTTCTGATGTGGGAAATCTTTAAGCATATGGTTTCCTTTGCATCCCCAACATTGGAGTGGCCCTTTTGGTGTCTTTTCTACTGCCATAGATGGCTTGAATTCTCTTCTTGCTTGTTGGTCCCGTGGAAATTTTCTGGGCTGATTTCTGAATGGTGGTTTGAATCCACTTTTATTTTGTTCAAATCTTCCCTTGGGATTACCCTTCCATGCTGAATGCATCTCTGTTTTACCTTTATTCTGCTCATAACAATGCTCTTCCATTCTAATGGCTTCATCCAAGCTTGGTGGATTTGCAAATTCTATTCTATCTCTGTAATTCTGTGGTAGACTACCAAGAAAACATTGTATTTTTACTCTTTCATCCTTGATGTAATATACATACCTTAGCAGCTCCAAAAACTTGTGGACATGCTCATCCATGGCATTCTTCCCCAATCTGATTTCATTGAACTCTTTTCTTTTGTTATCATAATACCTAGCCAATAGCTACTTCTCCTGGAAGTGTCTTTTAAACCTTTCCTAGCTGACTCTTCTTTCACTAATCCCCTTCACTTGCATGAGGTGTTCCCACAAAATTGAAGCTAGTCCACTAAGGTTATAGATGGAAACCCTAGCCTTTTCATGCTCTGAATACTCATGCATTCTGAAGTAATTTTTAATTCCAAGAAGCCATGCCTCTACTTCTTGACCTTCTTTGCTTTCACCAGCAAAAGTGGGAGGCCTTGCCTTCCTAAACTCACCCTGTGGAATACCTCTGTGCTTCTTCCTACTCTTACCTCTGCTAGAAGTGTGTCTTGGGATTCCTTGGGAACCTTTAGAATCATTTGACTTGTTGGATGCAGACCTAGGAGAGGGTGTTCTGTTCCTTCTGCTCACAGAACTCCTTCTAGGGCTTGGAGTTATTCTCTTAGAACGGCCCCTAGACCGAATTTATGCATTTCTTTCTTCTCGGCCTTCGTTGCTTGGATTAGACCCACCATTTATTCTCTGCTGTAGGTCTGTGAAGATTTTCCAGATGGTCGCATTGAGTTGATGTTGTTCTTCTTGTGCTTTCATCATTTGGTCGTTGAAGCTTACCATAGTCTCAACCAAGTTTGGGGGCGTTACTTGTGCCCTTCTTCCATCAGACTCAACCTCTGTGTGTTCTTATTGCACGTTCTCACCCAACACATCATCCTCTGGCTTAAACGGATCATGTGCATCGTTGAGAGTCACCATTTCCCACCCTTCTGTGCGCTGCCCTGCTATACAATTCGGATTACTGCTGCTGCTGTCACTGTGCATAACAGAGACATCTATTAGACAATACAAGCATGAAAACAAACCCTAGAATCTCCATTCAAACCTAGAATTAATCACTTGGACAATCAATTAACCAAATAAGTTCATCAAAACCATGCCATGGGCACATTCCTTGACCGAAATTTCATGCACGGCTCGGTTCTAACAGCTCCTAGTGCTGCAACTGAAGCTTTGATACCACTCTTGTCATGTCCCCACACCTCCCAGATGGCCTTCAGAGGCCATGGGAGACCCTCTGATTCATCATATTTTTTTCAAATTCGACCAAATTCACACACAACCGAAATGGGATTGGATCTGCAATCCCTATTGCGATTCGAAATCCGCCTTTCCACATTCCGCAATCCGCATGCGGGACTCGGAAATAGGATTGCCAAGCCAATTAAAAATCAAATTCACGCTTCCGACTTCCGCAATCTGCATTGAAGAAGTTAGAAGTCGGAAGCCATTCTTGACCCCGTAAATCCGTCCTTCCGACTTCTGCAGTTCCACAATCCGCATGCGGAACTCGGAAGTCGGGTTCCATTTTGCTATCCCGAAAGTTTCCTCCCGTAACTTGCATTCCGCATTACGGATGCGGAAATGCAGAGTTCCACCTTCCAACTCCGGGGAGATTTCACGTCCCGCAATTGTTACAACGTAATCTTCCACCTTGTGAGAATCAGCACTCTTTGGCCTAGAGGATCCATTTCATTGACTCAGAACAAATTTATATCCTTCATACACTATTTTTCCCTATTTTTTCCCTTGTACACTTGCTGCATCATTACAACGGGCGTACCCGCGAGTTGCATCACTATAGCCCGCGGGTAGCATGTAAAATGGTAAAAATCACTAGTTTATTACTTTTTACTCCCAAAAAGCGGTCATTGGGTAACCTTTGACTCTCCATCTTCCCAAGAAATGCCTTGATGTGTCCTTTCACTTACCTTTGAGAGGACTATATATTGAGCACATATGGCTTATGGACGGGAGGAGAAAGAAGAGAAAGAGAACTCTAGTGGATTTTTTCCCAATCTTGAGTCTACACTCATTGATCCTTGTAGTTGTGAACCCCTTATGTTCACCTTCCAAACTCCTATTCTAGTTTGAGTTTTCCATTCCATGGAGGATTGAAGTGGTGGAGGCACAAGTGGATTGATCTAGATCTTGGTTCAGATTCGTTGCCGGCAAGAGGTCGTATCACATTGTACTTTTTCTTGTTTATTAATAGAAATACTCATATTCTCATCCATTAATGTTGTAAATGTTGTTTATCTTACATTGGGTTGCATTTACTTGTTATATCATGGACCATTTCTATTGATGATGTTAATGTCGTTTATATATATTATGTACTTGTTGTATATTGGCTATCAAGACTAATTTGCAGATTCAAGTGCACGAATTGAAAGCTCCAACGGGGATCTACATCAAACATTTGGATCGAGGTTGGTTATATTCTTCATTATCTTAGCATTGTCATTTATATAGCATATCATTGGGAATTGAGTTGATGTCTGTTAGTCAGCTGTCTGTTGTGGTCTACCCCAAGCCATAGTGAGTTTTCTCCAACACAGAAATGGCGACTCCACTGGGGAAAACATCCATTTTTGGGGATTTTTGAGCATTAGTCCTTAATTAGAGTTGCTGTTTGTCGAAGCTTTGTGTCACTGATTGGCCGTTGAGATACACTATAGAAAACTTGATTTTTCTGAGCAATTGGACTCTTTAATTGCCCATTTTCCTTTCCTTACCCGCGGGCTAGCTTAGCTCTGCCCGCGTATACTCGCTTTTGTTTACTCTGCTGCTCGCGGGTACCTGTAGGTATTCCTTCGACATTAGTGTATGACTACGGCTTTGGTTGTTTTATGACCTCTGGTTGTTGCTAGGTTGGTTTTGGTTGATCTTGAGTCTTTGTTGGCCTGTTTCTTGACTGTTTCATGCCTTGGTTGTGACCAAAACTCTTATTTTCTCTTGGTTGAGCCTTGTTGGTTTTTTACCCATGTTTAGATTTAGCCTTGTTGGTTTTTTTCTTTTGAGCTCATTCCGTTGGCTGAGTCTTACTATTTGGTATCTGCTAGGTTGTCTTAGTGATCTCCTTGGCATATCAGTGACTAGATAGTAGGATTTTGCTTGCATTTTTCATTTCCATATATTGAAAAATACAAAAATATACATATAGTTTTGCATTTTCCTTTTGTTTATAAGAGAAAATACAAAAAATTTGCTTTTATGTACTGCATCTTGCATTGAGTGCTTTCTTCCTTCATTTAGATTCTGATTGTGCATCGAAAAATATAAAAGGATTGCATATTTATTTCGGAACCGTTGGATTGATTTTGCATGTTAGTGGCATTGTTTTCATTGGATAGATGAGTCTAGGATTTGGCGATTTTGCATACTATTGAGTCTTACACATCACTAGTTTCACGATCATATCCCTTGAGTAATCACAGCTATTAAAATTAATGCTTAATCTTAAAATTGATTAGACCGATTTTATTTATAGGGTGCACCAACTAGCATAGGTTTAGAGTCTTGGAATAGATCATTGTGAGTTAACAATCCAAGACTACTAGATGAAACATTAGGTGTCTGACCAGGGACTGGAGGAATCCATGGTATATATCGGTGTTCTCAGGAAGCTCTACTCAAGCCAGAGTTAAGCACGAGGTCCCGGGAGGTTGGTTGAAGAGATATCCCTTTGATACCGACTGAACGTGGGAGATATTTCCAGGGTTTGTTCGTATCTGGGGGTACCGTAGGTTCATCCTCTTGTGCTTCAGGATTAGCTACCCTGCCCATACGATGGATCCCACCTGCGACTATCCCCCTAAGCATTGGTTATATTAAGATGACCATAGTTTCCTTACCTAGGTATCACATAGGGTACTTGCAGTGGTTATGATGTTTGTGTCCTGAGTCAGATAGGGGTCGGACAACACAGTTGCCGTTGTATAGGGACTTGACCCTGTGCACGCAGTGAAGTTTGGGGTCCGTTATAACTGATTCTGTTACCTCCAGCTATAGTTTGGGAGTCTCAAGCCTCTCCTAGGAAAGACATACTGGCTCTAGTGTCAGGAGCTCATTTAGCCACTCTGTTTGTCTGCTCTTGGCTGTAGTTTCTCTAGGTGTGTGCTTTTGATTTACTATTTTTGATCGATAGTTAGCCTTTAGGGGATGTTTTGATTCTATATTCTCTCCGGAGATATCGTGGCGTAGAGTCCTACTCTCCGCCGATCCTGTCGGTTGGCTGGTTTAGAACCTGCCGAGCTTTCACGCCGTGTTGCTAGGGGATGTTGGCGGGATCCCTCTGAGTCTTCGGATTCTTACGAGACATACGTCCTAGACGTCATGACTACTGCACATTCTGATACTAAAGAAATACCTACGACTCCATCGGGTAGAGTCGAACACACTTCAAACTCCCCTACTCCTCATGAGGCGTGGGGGGGTGATCCACGTGAGACTCAACGTAGTTTGTTTGGCCCAAATCCACCCGAGGACGACCCGTTCGTTCCTTCGTTTCCACACAATTATAGACATAGGATGCTAGAGTTACATGACGACACTGGTCCTACGGTCAACCCAACCGTATTCTCTTTTGGTATGCCTAATTATAGTATAGTTGATCCTCCCACTACATTTGGTAGTCATGCTGGCACTAGTCATGGTGTTAGCCATACTATACCCCCTGGGGGCACTACCCTCACTGGGAGCACTACATTGTCCACTCACACACATAGTATGGGGACCATTCAGATTCCTCCTAACAATGCTAATGTTGGAAGATGACCACCTCCTAGGGCTACCCAACCTAGTAGGAACACTGTGCGCAACACGACTTGTCATCCACCACCTAATACAAATGCCATTGCTCGTCAACCTAGGACTACTTTCGGAAATGTTAATGCTCCTCCTAACCACGGGGGTGGACATATACCGCATACTTTTGCATCCACTTCCACCACTAGTAATGCCAATGTAGGAGGTGGGAATGTATCCTATCCACATGGACATAACGCCACCATCCCTGCTACTAGTAACACCAATGTTGGGGCTGAGAATACATCTCATGCTTATGGTCACCACACGACTGCTCAAGCTGATCCTAATGCTGGGGGTGGGAACATACCATACCATTATGGTCATTACAACTTGATTCCCACTACGAATAGTACGTATATGCCCCATACTTATGGTAGCAACCCTTACTACAACACAGTCGGTGCTGGCCACCAGTACAACCCACCCCAACATGGTGCCCAAAACACGTATATACCTGCTTACTCTCAAATGGGTCAGGTCGGAGGAGGTTATCAATCCTATGGCCATGGTCAAGCTTATGGTTCGTCAGGTCCTCATTATCAGCAGTTTAATCCTCATGGTCAAGCTTTTGGTCCATCTTATAATTCGGTTCCGTTCAACCAACCTTTTATGGGAGCTTATAATCAAGATTTCCAGCCACAACTCCCATTCCTTGCACGTTTGAACCTTGCGTATCTTTCGAAGCTCATGAATGATCCGATGTGTCACGACCCTAATTGGCCTCCGGTCCCTACCAAGCTCCCTTCGGACATTCCTAAGTTTGAAGGGAAAGGCCGTGAGGACCCGGGTGATCATGTCACAACATTTCACCTTTGGTGTTCCTCCAACTCGTTGAATCACGATTCCGTTAGGTTATGACTATTTCAATGCACCCTCACGGGGGCAGCCGCGAAGTGGTATGTTGAGTTGCCTGGAAACACTTATAGGGGTTTTAATGAGATCACTTTGGTTTTCTTGGATCATTTCCAGTTTTCGGTTCGCTATGATACTGGTACTGAACTTTTATCTACCTTCCATCAGAATAAGGCCACACATATTTCTGACCATGTTCAAGAGTGGCATCGCTGGAAGAGGTGAGTGAAAGCCAACATTCCTCCAGAGTTCCTGTTGGAATGGTTCCTCAAGTATCTACTCCCATACATTGCTAAGGATGTTTTGATGTCCGACATTGTGATTGAGGAACAAGCCATCTTGAAAGTCCAGCAGTTAGACTTATTATACTCTCAGTCTGGAATTTTGTATGACATTATTCCTGATGCACCGTGCACACGTCATGAGCCTCAGTTAGTTCCTGGACTGCACGCCGATGGCATCGTAGGATCCGCAAGCACTCGCCCTATAGATTTGGTAGCTAATCAAATGCAAAATTTGTCGCTAAACCAGTCTACTCCTGGACAGGTTCACACCTTGTCCACTTCCACCCCATCGTCCGATGTACACAATGTGTAATCGATGAACCAATCTAACCAGCAACCTGGTGGTAAGAAAAAGGGGAGAAACAACTGTAAGGGTGGAAACAATGGGAATAACAACAACAATCGTAATACTCCCCGTAAGGATAATGCCAACCCTCCTTGGGAAGGCAGAAATGCCGGTGAGGACCGTAAACCTAGGCGTAAGGTGAAGTTTCCTTGTAAGCTCTGTGGGGAAGACCATCTTACTCACTTATGTCCTCGAATTGAAGAAGCATCGAAGCATTTGGAACAGAGCCTAGCTGTGTTAAAGGATCCCCTACCTCATCATCAAAACATGGCTTCGCATGCTCCCACCACTGGTTATGGACCTACTAAGATGGCAATGTCTTCTTCCAATACTGGTGGTTATGGATGTGTGAACATGGTTCAGTTGGAGGTTAGTGTCGCCACTTGTCAATGCGATTATGATGCACCACAACCCAATTTGGGGAATGAGCCTCCCCCTCCTCCTAAAAATTCCTTGCATATCGAGAAGCCCTCTAATATGTCATGGATACCAAAAGGTGTTCTTAAGTGCTCTACGCATAACCCTAATGCTCGAGCCACCCATAACTACTCCATTGTGGAAGATTTGGGCCAAACTCCGTGTACCATTTCGGCTCTTGAAGTCTTGCAAGCCTGTCTTTCTTAGAAGCATGCCCTTTTGAGTGCATTAGGAGTTCAGGACGGGGGAAATCTCACTGTTATCAAGTTAGACACTACTGATGTCCAACCACGCTTACCCTACCACGTTGCTTTTCAAATCCAGGTGGTGTGCCTTCAGAATTTTGTCAAACGTACGATGGTTGACGAAGGCGCCTTTGCGTCAGTAATGTCGTTAACTTGTTGGAAAGCTCTAGGCTCTCTTCCTCTACTTGCGTCTAGAACCACGCTCACTGCATTCAACGGTCGGTCATTTAAGCCGCATGGAATTATCCCTTCCCTTGTTGTCTCCTTGGGAGGTAAGTCTATGCCTATTGAAGTCGAGGTGGTTGATGCGCCCATCGACTAAAACCTTTTGCTTGGTGAGAATTGGATGTATGCTATGAAAGTTGTCGCGTCCACTGTATTCGGAGTTATCTTCTTTCCTCATGAAGGCAATATTGTGACTATCGATCAGCTGGATTTCATTAACTCCTCTTCCACAGCATCCACAGGATCCATAGTCCCGTAGGTTACTCATTCTCAGTCGACAACTGGGAACATGGGTGTTGGCATGTACCCTTCATTGATGGGAACTTATGATTTTGCCGCACCTATGAATTTTATTGGAACCATTACCGATGATGCGTCTCCTCCTTCACATAATATGTCGTTCCGAACCTCCTATTTTGATGATCCACAGACTTTACTATCCACGAGTTCCACGTCTGGAAACATTATGCATATCGGGATGTCTATGCCACTGTCTGTAGTTGAGCTTGCTTACCAGCATATTCAACAAGCCACTGCAGAGCCGAATCTCTCTTCTTCTCAGATAGTCGAGGAAGATCCCGTTACGTTTCCAGTTTGGGTAGCCAACTCGTCTTGTTCACACGATTGCCTTGATGATACTTTGCCTTCTGATGAAGCTATTATGGAGGCCATGTGTGGTAGTGAGAGACCTTGGGAAGATATGCACCATCGCTCTTATTTCCTTCCCAACCTCAAGCTCACCGAACGAGAAGAGTTTAGGATGACTCTAGCAGAGATGGTTGGTCACCCTGTGGCTCTTTTAGAGTCGCATGATGTTTTTGCAGAAGGGAATATGGCTAACATTTCCCCAACTACGTCGATCAATATCTCTCGTACTCCTGGAAAGGTTGAGAATGTCTACATCGGTGACGATTGCACTCATGAGGAGATTTCTATTTACACTGAATTGTTTACAGAACTCCGAGAAGCTTTCGGCTGGTCATATGAGGAGATGCCAGGGCTATTGTTGGTTATGGGATTATGGTTACTACTTTTTGTTGGTAGCTGTTGCATCATCCATTAATGTTGTAAATGTTGTTTATCTTACATTGGGTTGCATTTACTTGTTATATCATGGACCATTGCTATTGATGATGTTAATGTCGTTTATATATATTATGTACTTGTTGTATATTGGCTGTCAAGACTAATTTGCAGATTCAAGTGCATGAATTGAAAGCTCCAACGGGGATCTACATCAAACGTTTGGATCGAGGTTGGTTATATTCTTCATTATCTTAGCATTGTCATTTATATAGCATAGCATTGGGAATTGAGTTGATTTCTAGTAGTCAGTTGTCTGTTATGGTCTACCCCAAGCCATAGTGAGTTTTCTCCAACATAGAAATGGGCTCTACCTCAAGCGGTATTATGCTTGAACCTCTGGTTCAAGCTAGTAATTTTGTATACTACTGTATAGTTACTTCTGTACATAGTTTAGCTTTCTTTTGGTTTTCGGGTCTACTGATTAGCTTCCGTTTGATTGACAGATGTCAGCATAGTTTCCTACGTTCTTAGGGTTCGCGGATGGTGCTAGCCATCATAAGCAGCAGGTTGCTTCTGCTGGCTGGGTTATTTTCTCACATGACCACCTAGTTGTGTCTTCAGGAGGTGACTGTCTTGGTCCTACATCTAATAATGTGGCTGAGTATAGTGCCATGATTGAGCTACTTCGTGATGCCATTTCACATGGCATCCAGTCTTTAGAAGTCCGCTTGGATTCACAACTAGTTGTGTCTCAGCTGAATGGTCAGTACCATGTGAGGGATCCTACGTTACTACGGAAATTCCTAAGGGTAAGACTCTTGGAACGACATTTTGTTTCAATTACATACATATATGTTCCAAGAAGTGTTAATCATATATCTGATGCATACACTAACTATGTATTAGATTGGCATTTGTCACATTCACCATGAAGCACACAAATAAAAGAGACATTCATACATTTGTACATACCCACACATAGTATCACTAGAGAACCAAAGTTTTTTATAAATATGTCCAAAAATGGTAGTGTCATACAAAACTGGAGCCCGTAGCCCTAAAAAATATACATATCGATACAAAAATAAGATCTTGGGATATGTACTCCCTACGAGGAGGCCTAGCTTCCACCTCGATAGGATGTGTCTCATAGAAATAATGAACTGCATTGGCTACCCGATGCAGTAGCCGCACCTAGTCACCCAGAACCCCCACTACTTGGCGCTGCATGGCCTCAGGTAGTCGCGCCACCTCTATCTGTGGAATCTTGGAAACCATCCATGATAGGTTGCGCCGCAAGGTTTGTAGAGTGCGCTCTGCTGCAGCACCACCTGCCTCATCACCCCTACCCCGACGACCATGTCTCAGGAATCCATCGGGTCTCACTAGGCCCTTGTTTGTGAGCAAACAGTCAAACATTAGCATATGATACTACCACCAAAAATATTTTTGCATTCACATCTATAATAAAAAATCCATAAAAAATTAATATACACAAAAACCTAAAAAGAGTACTCACCAATGTCTTTGAACGTTGCGTCTGGTGGGAGTGCCATGTCCCGATCCCGGCGGAAGTCTATCCCTGCATAGGGATAGTCCTTTATGGAAATGACCTGTTGGTCCCACCAGCGGAAGAACTCCTGAGTATATGGTGATGCCAGACGGCCACCACCTTGTCGTGTCAATATCTCGGCCCATCGGGTCAGGACTGGATCGCGGAGACTATGAGGAGGGACATCCACCCTCAGACTAAGCCCCAGAACTCTCTTAAAGAAGAAGTTGCACAAGATACTGCCATACCCGAAGTTTTTTGCCTTCCCTTCTTTGCATTCTGTCAACTGGGTCTTCATAGACCCCAGTAGTGTGGTACACCAATCAAACACTATAGGCTGCATGCATTATGATGCATAGAACATCACTGGCCTGGATGCCTGGTGCAGAGCTTTTGAACTCGTTATTCGCACTAAGGTAGCCACAATGATCTTCATGCTCAGATCTACTATGGCATTGATGGGCACCTGACTTCCCACCGATCGTGTGTTTGTGGGACAATACCATGCTATGTAATCAAGGATGGTGATCCCACCACCCATAGTACGAGACCGAAGACTGGCCACCTCACCTCGATGGGACAAACTAGTAATGAAGTAGATGTCTTCCACTTCCAGTGTGAGGATTTTCCCATTGAGATTGAATTTATGTGCATCAACAACCCAATAATCTATCAAGTGGCAAAGTAGTAGGTTTTGGGCCCTCAAACCCCCTATACTCCATAATTTGTACAACCCACATGCTTGAAATGCTTGCACATCGTTGTGCACGGCCTCATCTACTTGGTCATGCTCCCTCTCCCTCCACTCTAGAACCATCCTAGAGTGAGAAAAACAAAGATTTTGGTCAAATTCTTTTGCAAAATCAACTTCACGACCGTACCCGCGGGAAAATTTGCATACAGTTGCGAGTACCCGCGGTCAAGCTGTGCGTTGACTGCGCGTATCGTGCCCTACCCGCGACCCGCATAGTAATAGCCCGCGAGTAGCACCGAAGCCATTTAGGGATTGGCCAAACTAAAAATCCCACTGCTGAAAACTAAAATGAATGCAATGAAATTAAAGGTATGGATGAGACTACCAACCTGCTCTAGACGGTTCGATGAACGGACGCTTGTAGCTCCCAGAATCGGCAGTTGAACTTCAAGGTGAAAACTAACCACAAAACTCCAAATGGGTGAATAGTAAAAATGAATTGTAAATTGTAAATTTTTATTACTATTTATAATTTTCAAGACCCATTTGTCTATAGTTTTTGCCATTTAATGCTGTTATGGACTAATACAATGTCATGGAGTAGTGTTTTTAACTAGATTTCTTCGATGGAAGTTGTTTCCAAGTATTTCACACCTACGGCAGGTACGTTTCACACCTGGCATATAGGTTAGATGTCATTTTCACATGCATTATGCATTTGACCTTTTGACCACTTTCATAAACCCTAGGTGCGACCCTGCTTCTTAACTAACACAGAACTTTCACACTGCTATAGAAGTGTCGTTATGTGGCGGTAGGGATTTTCCGAACATGGGTACCCTAGTTAGAACCCCTTTGTGCATTTTGGTTCCCATGCCGTTGTTTGTCCTTATGATTGGGAGTCCTTTGTAGTTACGCCATGACGTTGCGATAAAGACTCATACTCTACTTTGTATTATGCTTGCCATCTCCCTTAAGGACTCCCCTTAGTTATATCATGTTCTGATTGCATTGCATCATCCTGCTTGCCGCTTGAGCCTTGTGCCGGCTCCCGCTTACTCAGTTGTTAGCCTGGTGCCTGAGCACTTTTCCCCGTCGAGCCTTGCAGAGCTTCCATTTGTCCTTCACAATTTGATGACCTTTTGACCTTGAGGGAACACACCCCCCGAGTGTCCACATCCTACATGCACTTCCTTGCATTGATCATAGGTATGTCCCACTGCTTGGAACTAGTCCGCTTGCTCTCTGACACTCATTCCCTCACTTGTTGTACTATAAGCACTTTTATTCTTTTTCAATCTTTCCCCAAATATGAAAAAGACCAAAAAAATCAAATATTCCAAAAAGCCGGATGGGAGTATGGTTACTACTTCTTGTTGGGAGCTGTTGTATTCCATGGAGGATTGAAGTGGTGGAGGCACAAGTGGATTGATCCAGATCTTGGTTCAGATTGGTTGCCAGCAAGAGGTCGTATCACATTGTACTTCTTCTTGTTTATAAATAGAAATACTCATATTCTCATCCATTAATGTTGTAAATGTTGTTTATCTTACATTGGGTTGCATTTATTTGTTATATCATGGACCATTGCTATTGATGAAGTTAATGTCGTTTATATATATTATGTATTTGTTGTATATTGGCTATCAAGACTAATTTGCAGATTCAAGTGCACGAATTGAAAGCTCCAACGAGGATCTACATCAAACGTTTGGATTGAGGTTGGTTATATTATTCATTATCTTAGCATTGTCATTTATATAACATAGCATTGGGAATTGAGTTGATTTTTGGTAGTCAGCTATCTGTTGTGGTCTACCCCAAGCCATAGTGAGTTTTCTCCAACATAGAAATGACAACTCCATTGGGGAGATTTATAATGTATTTCGGCCATCGTAGCATCAGTCTCTGACCTCACACATTAGGGGGCATCTGTTACAACGTAATCTTCCACCTTGTGAGAATCAACACTCTTTGGCCTAGAGGATCCATTTCACTGACTCAGAACCACTTTATATCCTTCAGACACTATTTTTCCCTATTTTTTCCCTTGTACGCTTGCTGCATCATTACAGTGGGCGTACCCGCGAGTTGCATGACTATAGCTCGCGGGTAGCATGTAAAATGGTAAAAATCACTAGTTTATTACTTTTTACTCCCAAAAAGCGGTCATTGGGTGACCTTTGACTCTCCATCTACCCAAGAAATGCCTCGATGTGTCCTTTCACTTACCTTTGAGAGGACTATATATTGAGCACATATGGCTTATGGACGGGAGGAGAAAGAAGAGCAAGAGAACTCTAGTGGATTTTTTCCCAATCTTGAGTTTACACTCATTGATCCTTGTAGTTGTGAACCCCTTATGTTCACCTTCCAAACTCCTATTCTAGTTTGAGTTTGCCATTCCATGGAGGATTGAAGTAGTGGAGGCACAAGTGGATTGATCCAGATCTTGGTTCAGATTGGTTGCCGGAAAGAGGTCGTATCACATTGTACTTCTTCTTGTTTATTAATAGAAATATTCATATTCTTGTCCATTAATGTTGTAAATGTTGTTTATCTTACATTGGGTTGCATTTACTTGTTATATCATGGACCATTGCTATTGATGATGTTAATGTCGTTTATATATATTATGTACTTGTTGTATATTGGTCGTCAAGACTAATTTGCAGATTCAAGTGCACGAATTGAAAGCTCCAACGGGGATCTACATCAAACGTTTGGATCGAGGTTGGTTATATTCTTCATTATCTTAGCATTGTCATTTATATAGCATAGCATTGGGAATTGAGTTGATTTCTGGTAGTAAGCTGCCTGTTGTGGTCTACCCCAAGCCATAGTGAGTTTTCTCCAACACAACAATCTGCATTGCACATTCCGCATTGCGGGTGCGAAAATGCGGAATTTCCATACGCCAATTATCGGAATATTTTACCTTCTGCATTCCGCATTGCGCATTGCGGGTTGCAGAAATGCAGAATTCCATATTCCATTGCCGGGAAAAGTTACTTCCCGCAATCTGCATTTTGCATTGCGAATGCAGAAATGTAGATTTCCATACGCCCCAATGGACGATTCTCAACCTCCGCAATCCACAATCCACATTGCGGATGCAGAAATGACCTTGAAGTTGCGAAAGGGTCAAGACCAAAGACCCCTGCTCTAGCAAGCTTTCCAAGGCAAACATCTGAGGGACATATCTCCCTCATCCTTGGTCAAAGTGGGACAAGGTTGGTACCATTGGAAATATCTTGGAGAGATATATACAATGGTGCAATCCCCATCCCATATGAATACTCCAACCATGTCAAATTTCCAACTGAATTTCTGTGCATAACTCCACTTAAGTGTCTTTATCCTTCTGCCAAGAGTTTTGCCTCCTTCCTGCTATGAATTCTTCCTTCACCTGACCAAAGAGGGGCTTTGAGACACATCAGGGGATATCCCCCTTTCTTCCCCAAGTCCAGGTGAGTTCCAACCATCTCTTTGAAGGGTGAATTCAATACATAGTAAACACATATAATCGACTAAGTTAGCTAATCATATTAACAACCTGCAGGGGTTAGTCATGCCTATCATTCATGTAACAATGAATTCTTTCAACATGCATTCAATCTTATATTCAATCTTATTCATGGTTACCTAATGATCAAGTTCATGGAGTCATCCATTCATTCGTCTAAAGCATGACAAGCATAACTTAACAAATAGTTATAACACATGAATCTGCATCATTTAACACATAAAAACACTTATCTTTGAATTGAAGCTGCCCCAAGCAACTAGCTAAGTGAGGAAAATGTTCCACCCAACCTTAGGTCTCTATCCATCTTGTACTCTTTCAACTGAGAGACCACCCTCAAGTTGGGCTGTGTATCCCCTAAGGAGGGCTAAGTAACTCTCTCACAGTCAAGGTCTCATCCCAATGCTAAGACAACCTATAGATGGGTTTATCAAGCAATCCAGGCAATAAGGAGGGTTCTGCTAAGATAGTGAGTTCTACCACAGAGCTGCAGGCATCTTAGACCACTCATCAAGCATGACACCCACATTACCTACCTCACCCAACACAAGGAAGGCCCTCTTCTCTACTGCATAGTCCCTCAAGGCCCATTCCCTCCAGTTCTATTCAGGGTGGGAATAGAAAGGTTTAGCTGCTTTTTTTCATGAGATTACAACCTTCATTAGGTTTACGAAGCAAACCCCACGCTAATCTGACCTTTATCTCTGTTATACAAGCCAATTTCTCACAGGGCCATGCCTTAAACTCTGCCTTTCAATTCGACCTTCTGCAAAACGGGTCTAAATGTTTCTCACAGGTTTTCTAGGCCGTTCTAGCTCCTCAATTCATCCCACAGACCGAACTATGGCTGTCCCGACTGGTTCCATTCTTGCACAAGGTTTACTAGGGAATTCTCGACTCTCCACATTCGGCTTACGCAGGAATCACGATTTTCACTTGTTTTCCTCACGGCTGAGCTCTGCAGGTGCATGAATCACTTGGGTTCTAGTCAACAATGAGTTAGCAAGTAGGATGGGTGAATTCCCAGGTGTGGAGTGGCTTAAGGGACAAGAAATGAACAAGGCCATACCTTGCCATATAGATCTGCAGGTTGCCCATACTCCATCGAATTCATGGGTATGGTTTTCTCAACCACCCTCTTACAGTTGCATTAATGTCAACATGGTGAGTCAAATGGGTTCACAATTGGCCTTGTGGCAGCATGGATACCAATCCCATAACCCCCTCACCTTTCCCTAATGGATACACATGGCCCCTTCTCATTGGTTGCCTTCTTAGCCAGCTTCTTGGGTATTTTTATTGCATAATTTAATAATTACATCATTTACAATTCTTCATGGCTTAATAGCTCATGGATAATTAAACTTTTAATACTTGCCTATGCAATTAAAATTGAACATCCACTAGTGGGGCCTTGGCCTTGAGCTCCACACTAGGGAAAATACACACTATATTTACACAATATTTACATTTAAGCCAATAAACCATAAGGGTCAAAATAGGGGTATTACACTACCGTTAGGAGGAAAAGCAAAACAACTGACGGCTATGAAGGACAAAGAATGGGAGGTTCTTAATAGAAAGGAACTAGAAACAATACGGCTGTGCTTGGATCCATCATTGGCTTTCAATATTTCAAAAGAAAATACAACGAAGGGCATGATGAGCACATTGGATAAATTGTATGAAAAACCCTTGGCCTCCAACTAGGTATTTATAATGAAGCGTTTATTTAATATGAAGATGTCAGAAGGTGGGTTTGTTACTGACCATCTAAATGAATTTAATATGACTACTAATTAGCTAAGTTCTGTAAACATGAAATTTGAATAAGAGGTTAGGGCTCTTCTAATCTTCTGCTTATTGCTAGAAAGCTGGAACGGCTTGGTCATGGCTGTAAGTAACTCTATCTTTGGTTCAAACACTTTGAAATTTGATGATATTGTTGGTGTTATTCTTAGCAAGGAAATGCGAAGGAAAACGAAATGCGAAGGAAAAGCACACGTAAGACATTAGGTAATGTGTTGACCATGGAGAGTAGGGGAAGACAAAATGAGAGAGGAAAGAGACCAGATAATCATGGGAATTCTAGGAAGGACATCTCCAAGTTTAGATTGGGAAAGATAGAGTGCTTGAACTGTGGGAAGAAAGGACATCTGAAGAAAGACTCTAGATCTCTAAAGAAGAAAGGAGATGGACAATAGGAGAATACTCAGGAAGCAAATGTAGCAGGTGATGTGTTACAATATGCTTTGATTCTTGCATTAGATAGTACTAGTGATTATTGGGTAGTAGATTTAGGGGCTTCATGTCATGCTAGAACCCATAGGAAATTCTTTCATGATTATGTTCCAGGTGATTTTGGACATGTTTTATTGGGTGATGATGAACCATGTAAAATTGTTGGAATGGGTAAGGTACAAATAAAGTTAAATAATGGAAGTGAATGGTTGCTAAAATATGTAAGGCACATTCCTACTATGAAAAGAAATATGATCTCAATATGGTAGTTGAGAGATGGTGGTTGTTTATCTACATTTGGAGAAACATGGTGGAATATCACTAAATGATCACTGGTATTAGAAAAAGGAGATAGGATAGGTACGTTGTATTTATGTCCTCATAATACTAATTATTCTATCTCTGTAGCTTCCACAGAAACACATACAACGTTATGGCATCATAGGATTAACCACATGAGTGAGAAGGGGATGTAGATCCTCCACTCATGGAATTTGCTTCCAGATCTGAAGCAGGTAAGTTTGGAATTATGTGAGAAATGTGTTCATGGAAAACATAAGAGAGTCATATTTCTTAGAGTTGGGAAGCAAAATAAGAGTGAAAATTTAAAGCTTATGAATACAGATGTATGGGGACCGGCTCAGGTACAATCTCTTGGTGGCTCTCGTTATTATGTTACTTTTATTGATGATGCAACTAGAAAAACTTAGGTTTATTACATTTGAAAAAAATCTGATGTTTTTGCTACTTTTAAGAAATGGAAAGCTTTGGTTGAGAATGAGACAGGAAAAATGTAAAAGTGTCTCAGATCTAATAATGGAGGTGAATATCGTGACAAGGAGTTTTATAGTTACTGTTCATACCATGGGATTCATAGAGAGATGATTGTTCCAAGAACTCCTCAAGAAAATGGTGCGTCAGAAAGGATGAACATAACAATCATGGAGTGTGCAAGGTGTATGAGATTGCATGTAGGGCCGCCCTTACAGTGTTAGGAAGATGCTGTAGATACTGTTGTTTACTTAATAAACAAAGGTCCTTCAAGCAATTTGGATGGTGGCATTCTATGTTGAAATATTGTAACTTCAAAGAATATTATATTTGTATATTATTTATTCCGGAGATGTTCCATACCTCCGATGTGATTATAGTATAAATCCGGAGATGTTTATTCCTCCGAGTTGGGTGTGGTAACTAGGGTTATTAGACCCACCATGTGGGGGTCGGCCCAGTTAGTTATAATGGGGTATTTAACCTAATGGTTAAATACGAGCCTACATGTACTTGTGTAAAATACATATAAGAGTAGTGTATAAATAGAGGAGGTGTGTTCCTCATTTGATACACTCACTCACTTGAGGATAGCGCACTTGTGGAGGAGAGGTCTGCTATTGTGGAGGAGGAGATCATGTCTCAGGGTTTCATCTTTGTATATTGCTGGTCATCTATATTGAGGAAGCTTTGCTGGGTTTTCTACCCCATGAGGGTTTCCCAGGATAAATCTCTGTCTCTTGTGTTTATGCTGTGCTTGTTGTTTCTTCAGTGATCCTGTATATGCTATTATTGTGAAATGGAATGTAATGCTGCTATTTTCTGTCTTAGCATATTAAATCTTAACATGGTATCAGAGCTAACCTGAAGGAAGACAAGGTATGGCACTAACGACACTTGCTTTACTTACGACAATTTGAAGGTTAGGGTTTTACATAGAAAAAACCAGTCATCGTAGTACTTTCGCTATAAATCCGTTTTGGAAAAGTTTTCGGATCTGAAATTGTTACAGGACGAATATTAAATATCCAGGTACCTTGTGTCCAAAGGACAACCTCTAATTCGTTGTACTTTGTGATTTATGATCTGTACATTATAGGGTTTCTGCCTCTTCCAGATCTGAGTCAAAATCAGGTGACCTTGGGAAAAAGGTCATATCTTGGGCTAGGAAGCTCCAAATGAAATTTCGTAAAAGGTGATAGGTAGTACACAGTCTGTACTATCTCAGAAAACGTTTTTAGAGGCCGAAGTTGAACCAGTGACACGTGTCACTCCGTACAAGTTCTCCCTCCTGTATTATCCCATAAACAGGTCATGTTGCGACACTTGGCATAACTCTCTCTCAGAGAGTCCAATTTAGGTCAGACCTGTCAGGATGGAAAGATAACAGGCCTAAATACCTTAGAAAAGTTTTTCAGAGGCCGAAGTTCAAACAGTGACACGTGGAACGCCGTACAAGTTCGCTCTTCTGTTTTATCCCAAAACAGGTCACGTTGCGACATTTGACATAACTCTCTCTCAGAGAATCCAATTGAGGTCAGACCTATCAGGATGGAAAGATAACAGGTCAGGCTATCTCAGAAAACGTTTTCAGATCCTGTGGATTGAAAATTTTGGAGTTACACCAGAAACAATCAGGTACATATTTCTGTCAAAACAGAATTATTTTTGAGTACCTTCATTCATGGCTTCCGGAATTTAGGGCTTTGAAGAAAGTTGGAATTTTTGTAAACGGAGACCACGGCTGAATGCTACTCATCAAAATAGAAATTTAGAGACCAAGATCAGATTTTTTGGTTGGGCAGAAGGCCGGGCTTGATCAAACCCTAGTTTGGGACTTTGATCAGAAAAGTGGAAAATTAGGGCTTCTGTAAAAATGGGAATTTTTTAAATCTGTGACCATGGCTGGAAGCTCCTCAAAAAAATAGAAGCTTAGAGCTTTGGATCAAACATTTTGATTGGGCAGAAGAGTGGGATTCATCAAACCCCAGTTCAGGGTCATGTCCAGTGAATCCGGAAGTTTCAAAGGCAAAATTGAGGAGTGAAACTTTGCAGTTTTCAAATTCTGAATATATCAGTTTGATCAGCTCATCAAGGCGCATATTTCTATCCTTTCGGAAGTTTGAAATTCAAAGTTTGAATTTTTGGGATTTCTCTGACAAACCCATATCCAGCTCCAGGTCTAGTTCTTGCAAATCAAGTGGATAGGGTTAATCCTAGAAGAAGATGGATTTGTCACCTGCATAAGTGAAGGAGTTCCTGTTTCAGAGGGAGATGAGGCAAAGGATTTACATAAGGAGATTACAAGCGATCTCGACAGGTATGACTCATCGAGGTATGTTTTGAGATTGGTTCATGATTAAGTTTATGGTATGTTTGTCTTCATCTTATTACGGTTAGTACAATCTTGATTTTAGATTTGTTGTATCACCTTAACAAAATTATGAATGCATGATAGAAGATATTCATTGGTTAGGGTGTTGACACTTATGATTGTACTAATGCATTATGATGTTGTGTGAGGTTGATGTTGTCGGCTAACAAGATACAGGTACATCACAAAAGACAAATCAGGCTCCATGACCATGAAAACATGAAGACAAAGACTCATCCATAATCTTTGTTCTACTTACGAGGTATGTATGACTTTGTTATATTATGCTTAACCTATGAGACATGCAGGTTCTAGCTCAGGATCTCTAAATCATTGAAGAGATTGTTTAGGTATGTTGTACATAACCAAGTAGGTATACTAATCCAGGTATGTTTCCCATGAATCTTACCTTGTGTTAGGATCCCTTATATAAGTATACTTGGAATGATTGGTTATGCTTATTCATAAAGTTAGTAATCAAGGGATTATGCATATTATATCTTTTATCTTGATTGATGATATGTATGAGTAAAAGAAGACTTCCCTGAAATCTTGAATACTAATGTTTATTAACTATAATCATGACTATACATTTTCAAGATTATTTAGTACTATAATGTTTTGATAGCATTTAGAATATACTAATGAGTGTATGTTTGTGTATGAGATCATGAGGATGACTCTTGAGCATGCACAGTGGTACAAAATGAATAAAAGATCAAAAGACATACAGAAGATCAAGCGGGAGGCAGCCACACAAACATAAAAGATAAGTATTTGAGTTGCTATTTGAAATAGTAATGATATTGCCTGTAATAGGTTGTATGCATATTTGTATTCCTAGAATATATAATGCTGAGTGTAAACATTCATAGAGCATTGAACAGTATACAACTAATGTGCATATGTTTGGTAAGTTGGACAAACATTCCATTGTTGCTTGTCTAGAATGAAACCTCTTTGCTGACATGCTGAGAGTTGTGCACACTCTCGATAGTATGTTCTGGTAGAGATGGAAGGCATCTAGATAGCCACTGTATGCATACAGGATATGGGAAAGTGTTGTGCCAAATTATTGGTCAAAATAGTTGCATCACTATGTAAATGATATCTGTATGCATAATAGGTTATCATGTCAATATGATTTGATGATTATGAAGTATTACTAATCATGTACTTAATTTTGATTTGTAGGAAAGGTCATGAAGAATGATGGACACCGTACAAGTGGTGGATGTTCAAACAAGAAGATTTACAAATCAAACAAAATATAGAAGGCTCATGGCTAGAAGATTCTCTTAGAAAGGGGAAGAGAATCATGACAAGATGTTTGCTCCAAGTATGGTGTAATTAAAGAAGAAGTGTGAATCAGGTTCTGTATAGGTACCTAGGATCGATAATAAATTGATAAGCTTAATGATCACCATGGGTGATGTGGATCTCAACCTTTGCTACAAGGTTGAATATGATTTCTATACACATATGACATGGATGCAAGAAGGAACTCACCACAGAGTTCGAATGATATTGAGGTTCATATCAGTAGACCCATCTAACGAGAGATGGCACAGATAGATATGCAGAAGATCATTCAATGCAGAAATGAAAATGAAAGATCTCAAATTGATGCTTTACTTCCTAGGTCTGGAAGTATGGCAAGGCTCAGAAGAAATATTTCTCAACCAGGGAAAGTATGATGAGAAATATGACTTGAGGTGTTGGAATGGACACTCTTATGGATTCCAACTTGAAGCTGTTAGGGGATAACTCATCAGAGTTAGTGGATATAACTCTGTACAGTCAAATTATTGGGTCATTGATGTATCTAACATATACTAGATTAGATATATGCTTTGTTGTGAACACCTTGAGTCAGTATCTAGTGGAAACTAGATGTGTTCACCTGATAATTGCAAAGCATGTGATGAGGCACATAAAGGACACGATAGAATTTGATCTATGCTATCTTGAAGATCATGACTTCAGATGGTTATTCAGATTCTAATTGGGCAGGAAGTGTATCAGACAGGAAGAACACATCGAGAGGATGTTATTGTCTGGGATTAGCCATGATCTCATGGTTTAACTGGAAGTAGTCTAGTGTGGCTCTCAGCACAAGCAGAATATATGGCTGCTTGCTCTGCTAGTTGTGAAGAAGTTTGGCTTCAGGATTGCTTGACTTAGAGATAGAACCAACTGTGATCCTATGTGACAAATAGAGTTGTATCAAGATGACATAGAATCCAGTGTTCCATGATAAGTCAAAGATCATAGGGATCTAACAAGATATGACACAGAAAGGAACTATAAAGTTTGAATTTGTAACAGGTTACCGATGTACTAACCAAACCTCTACCTCAAGTGAAGAAGTTACCAACATACTAACCAAGCCTCTGTCTCGAGTGAAATTTGAATACTTTCGAGACAAGCTTGGTGTAGCTCAAAAAGACCCTCCTCGAAAGGGGGAGTAGTATAGTCACTGATGATGAAGATTGTCTCATCGAACAACAAGGTCAATGATGAGGTAACCTGTTCTCTACACCTAGATACTTAGAAATATTTAGATTTAGGACTCGTATACTTAGAATACTTAGTTTTACTTATACATGCTTTTGATGTTATATGTATTAGTAAGAATACATGCTTTTGATGATAGATGTATTGGTGAGAATACATGCTTTTGATGATAAGATGTATTGGTAAGAATACATACTTTTGATGATACATGTATTGATTAATGTACTTGTATGGTTGAGGATACTTGTACTTGTATTGATGAGAATACATGTGAGGATTGTATCATCCTTGAACACTTGTTCTAAAGTGAGCCGTAGACAGGTGTCTCCGAGAAAGAAGAGGGATTGTATCATCCCTGGACTTCAGTTCCTGAATTGATCCGTAGACATATGGTCTCCGAAAATGAAGTCCTTAGTGGACAGATAGGGATTGGATCATCCCTGGACTTTCAGTACTAAAGAGAGCCGTAGACGTGAGGTCTCCGAGAATGAAGTCCTTAGTGGACAGTTGAGGGGATTGGATCATCCCTGGACTTTCAGTCCTAAAGAGAGCCGTAGACGTAAGGTCTCCGAGAATGAAGTCCTTAGTGGACTGTTGAGGGGATTGGATCATCCCTGGACTTTCAGTCCTAAAGAGAGCCGTAGACGTGAGGTCTCCGAGAATTAAGTCCTTAGTGGACAGTTGAGGGGATTGGATCATCCCTGGACTTTCAGTCCTAAAGAGAGCCGTAGACGTGAGGTCTCCGAGAATGAAGTCCTTAGTGGATAGTTGAGGGGATTGGATCATCCCTGGACTTTCAGTCCTAAAGAGAACCGTAGACGTAAGGTCTCTGAGAATGAAGTCCTTAGAGGATAGTTGAGGGGATTGGATCATCCCTGGACTTTCAGTCCTAAAGAGAGCCGTAGACGTGAGGTCTCCGAGAATGAAGTCCTTAGTGGACAGTTGAGGGGATTGGATCATCCCTGGACTTTCAGTCCTAAAGAGAGCCGTAGACGTATGGTCTCTGAGAAGTGGGGATTTTATCATCCCCGGACTTCGGTCCCTGAATTGATCCGTAGACGTGTGGTCTCCGAGAAGTGGGGATTGTATCATCCCCATACTTCGGTCCCTGAATTGATCCGTAGACGTGTGGTCTCCGAGAAGTGGGGATTGTATCATCCTCGGACTTCGGTCCCTGAATTGATCCATAGACGTGTGGTCTTCGAGAAGTGGGGATTGTATCATCCCCGGACTTCGGTCCCTGAATTGATCCGTAGACGTGTGGTCTCTGAGAAGTGGGGATTGTATCATCCCCAGACTTCGGTCCCTGAATTGATCCGTAGACGTGTGGTCTCCGAGAAGTGGGGATTGTATCATCCCTGGACTTCGGTCCCTGAATTGATCCGTAGACGTGTGGTCTCCGAGAAGTGGGGATTGTATCATCCCCGGACTTTGGTCCCTGAATTGATCCGTAGACGAATGGTCTCCGAGAAAGTGATTTTTTTTTGTGGTTACTTGTATCGGTAGGATACTTGTATTAATGATGTGGTTACTTGTATCGTTAGGATACTTGTATTGATGATGTGGTTACTTGTATCGGTAGGATACTAGTATTGATGACGTGGTTACTTGTATCGGTATGGATACTTGTATTGATGATGTGGTTACTTGTATCGGTAGGATACATGTATTGATGACATGATTACTTGTATCAGTATGGATACTTGTATTGATGATATGTATACTTGTATTGGCATGAATACTTGTACTAATGATGTGGATACTTGTATTGTTATGGATACCTGTGTTGATGACGATGCTGACGATCGTGTGATGATGATACTGATGATCGTGTGATGACGATGCTGATGATCGTGTGAGGACGATGCTGATGATCGTGAGATGATGATGCTGATGATCGTGTGATGACGATGCTGATGATCGTGAGATGACGATGCTGATGATCGTGTGATGACGATGCTGATGATCGTGTGATGATGATGCTGATGATCGTGTGATGACGATGCTAATGATCGTGAGGTGACGATACTGATGATCATGAGGATCCAGATGTTGATGTTGTTGTAGCTGTTCGAGTGCTGCAGAAGATAAAGACTCAGTACTGAAGATGTTGATGTTCCAGTATTGAAGATGTTCCAGTAACTGCTTGAGTTACTGATGATGTTGAGAAAGCTTCCAATGATTTATAGATGTATCATGTATGATGTTGATGACTCCTTGCTCGTGCAGATACTGTTATAATATCCTTCTCGTTAAGGGGGAGTGTTGAAATATTGTAACTTCAAAGAATATTATATTTGTATATTATTTATTTCGGAGATGTTCCATACCTCCGATGTGATTATACTATAAATCCGGAGATGTTTATTCCTCCGAGTTGGGTGTGGTAACTAGGGTTATTAGACCCACCATGTGGGGGTCGGCCCAGTTAGTTATAATGGGGTATTTAACCTAATGGTTAAATACGAGCCTACATGTACTTGTGTAAAATACATATCAGAGTAGTGTATAAATAGAGGAGGTGTGTTCCTCATTTGATACACTCACTCACTTGAGGATAGCGCACTTGTGGAGGAGAGGTCTGCTATTGTGGAGGAGGAGATCATGTCTCAGGGTTTCATCTTTGTATATTGCTGGTCATCTATATTGAGGAAGCTTTGCTGGGTTTTCTACCCCATGAGGGTTTCCCAGAATAAATCTCTGTCTCTTGTGTTTATGCTGTGCTTGTTGTTTCTTCAGTGATCCTGTATATGCTATTATTGTGAAATGGAATGTAATGCTGCTATTTTCTGTCTTAGCATATTAAATCTTAACATTCTAGAGGAGGCATGGATAGGTAAAAAGATAAACTATGCATTTATGAGAACTTTTGGTTGTGAAGCATTTGTCCATATTGATAAAGAAAATAGAAAAAATCTTGAGGCTAAATCCAAGAAATGTACCTTTTTTGGATACAGGGTTGGTGATTTTGGTTATTGCTTATGGTATTATGAAGATAACAAAATCATTAGGAGTAGAGATGTGATATTCAATGAAAAGGTAATGTATAAAGACTAGTTGCAGGAAAAGAAGAAGGAAAACAAAAACACATAGTACGTAGTGCTTGACGAAATAAAAGAAAATGAGGTTCCAAAGGTGCCAAAAAATCAAGAACAACAACAGGTACCTCAAACTCCTATAAGTGTTAGAAGATATACCGGGTCAAGTAGACCCCCTGAACAATATTTTACTTCACTGTATTATTTATTGATGACTGACTCTGGTGAACCATAATGTTATGAAGAAGCAATGCAAGTGGAAAATAGAAAGAAGTGGGAGCAAGGCATGAATGGGGAGATGGAATCATTGGTAAGAAACCGGACTTGGGATTTGGTTCAATTGCCTACAGGTAAAATAACATCGCATAATAAATGGGTTTACAGGTTGAAGGAAGAAGATGGAGGAAAGAAGCGATATAAGGCCAGAGTTGTTGTAAAGGAGTTTGCACAAAAGAAACGTATATATTTTGATGAAATATTTTCTCCTGTTGTTAAAATGACTTCAATTAGAACTATTTTAATTCTAGTGGCAGTAGAAGATTTGCATCTTGAACAGTTAGATTCAAAAACAACATTTCTCCATGGAGATTTGGAGGAAGAGATTTATATGCAGCAACCACAGGGGTATGAGGTCAAAGGGAAGGAGAATTGAGTATGCAGGTTGAAGAAGAGGTTATATGGCCTGAAGAAAGCTCCGAGATAGTGGTATTTGAAATTTGACAAGTTTATGACATAACAAGGCTATAGTAGATGTCATTCTGACCATTGTGTTTATTTCAAGAGGCTAGATAATGGAAGATATATTATCTTGTTATTGTATGTGGATGACATGCTTTTTTCATGATTTAACATGCAGGATATAAGTGTGCTCAAAAGGAAATTAGATAATTCATTTGCGATGAAGGATTTGGGTGCTGCAAAACAAATCCTTGGTATGAGAATAACAAGAGATAGGAAAAATCGCAAATTGACATTGTCTCAGGGTGAGTACATAGAAAATGTGTTGGGGAAATTTAGAATGTAGGATGCAAAACCAATTAGTACACCTTTGGCCATCCATTTCAAACTAAGTAAGGATGTTTCCCAAGACACATGAGGAAATAGAATACATGTCCAAGTTTTCCTATTCATCAGCCATTGACAGCTTGATGTATGCCATGGTGTGCACAAGACCAGATATTGCACATGCAGTGGGAATTGTGAGTAAGTATATGAACAATCTAGGTAAAGAACATTGGAATGTAGTAAAGTGGATTCTTCGGTATTTAAGAGCTACTACTACTCATGCATTATGTTTTGGAGGTCGAGACACTGTTCTACAGGGATATGTTGGTGTAGATATGGCAGGTGATAAAGATAGTAGGAGGAGAACCACATGGTATTTTTTTACTATAGGTGGAACAACGATAAGTTTGATTCGAAACTGCAAAAGGTTGTTGCACTTTCAACAATGGAAGTAGAGTATGTTGTTGCTACATAGGCTAGTAAAGAGATGATTTGGATACATAGGTTCATGGAGGAATTGGCAAAGACATAGGAGAATAGAAGGTTGTATAGTGACATCCATAGTGCCTTTCATATTGCAAAGAACTCAACCTTCCATTCCAAGACTAAAAATATCTAGCTTAAGTACCATTTCATACGATATGTTCTGGAAGATGAACTATTGAAACCATGATGGGGGGGTGTGGATGGGATTTCCCCCACTACAGTTGCCATGGGGGGTCCAGGGGGGGGGGGTGGCGACTGATTTAGGATCCCCCTCGGCGGGGGTTAAGGGGAAACACCCCTGTAGCAAAATTTTTGGAAAAAATGCCTTGTAAAATGTTGTAATTTCATAGTCATGACTTGGTCAATAATGGGAGTTTTACGAGCCCATGATATTGGGTATTCCGTGGTATTTTCCTATGGTAATCCATCTTTAAAAGGAAGGCATTGTAATATGGCTATGTATTGTAGTAGTATTGTAAAGATCTTTGTGATTGTGTAAGAGAGACTGTGAGAAAGTGAAGAGGAATTTGCAACAAATGTGTTGCGGGTTGTATCCATTCATTTGCTGGATGGTGTAATAAAAGGACTGGAAATTTCTCTATGGGTGTAGCCCAAATTGGGTGAACCAACAACTTTGTAGTGGTTTAGTTTTTCCATTTTTATGCATTTTTTGAGTTTTTGATGGTTTGGGGAGGGGCCAATGCGCCCTCGACTCGTCGCAAGTGGCCCTTTCGGGACTCGCGACGAGCCTAGGTTGTCGCAAGTCTAAAAAACGGGACCTACGACGACGTCGCGTTGTATTTGATGGTGACTTGCAACGACGGAAACTCCAATTCCAAATATCAAATGTATCCCAAAAAATAAGTTGTTTCCAGTTGGAGAAAGTCCTAACATGCTTTAAATGCTCCTTTTGGCAGGTTCCCAGCAAGCAAAGATGGTTTTAGAGTGGAGAGAAAGAGAACACGAGTTGGAAGATGAGAAATCCACAAATGATCCACAATGTGTGGCTGCTTTGCGAAACTATGGGTTGCTCAAATTCTTTCAGGTACAGGGGATGAGAGCCCAGGTACCGTTCTTGACACACATGCTTCAGAGTTGGGATGCAACCCAACAATACTTCATCATAGGTGAGCACATCCTCAACATTGACATTGAGGACATATACTTTCTGACCGGTTTGTCCCGTAGAGGGGACGTGGTACAACTCACTAGGACATGAGCCAGTGACCGTATTTTCGAGGACATGGTGTCACAAGACTGTGTTGCTGCTTCTCGTCCCTCCAATGGGAAGATACTCATCTGGAATGTGGTGAGTCATCCACTGAGGACTGTACTGCTTACTATTACCAGGGTGGCGGGTAGCCAAGCTCCACATATAGCTACTCGGACCCAGATTTTATGTGTGGAGGACTATATGTCCCCCATGGTCTTCAACTGGTGTGAGGGTCTCCTCTCAAACATCCGAGCTCAACTGACCAAGTGTCGGTGAGGGGATATCAAGCAGTTCAGGTATGGTTCTATCATAGTGTCGTTCCTCTTGGAATGGGTTCCTCTCCTGCGTCTACAGGTGATAGTGGATGATATGGATTTGAGAGATCCACATATGCCCAGGTGGGCAGAGCTGATGACCTGCCATGGTGGGGGTCCCATCATCACTTTTGGTCTTGAGTTTTTTAGTTGGCTAGAGGGATAGATGCTCATGGTGGAGGACTTTCCTTACAGTGGCACAGACTTTTGGGACGATCCTGACTTGGCGCTACCAGAGGGTGCAGCATGGGGTGATATCGGTAAGAACAAAAACCCTTGTATTTTTAAGTTTTGTGGATTATATTATTTTTTTGATGTAGTGCTGACAAGTACATTGTGTGTGCAGATGTTGGCCCTGTATGACTGGTGGGTCTCTCCCTTTTAGCGAGGAGAGACAGAGGAGGGGAAGCAGTGATTCTTGCTGGTGCACATGCCGCCCTCGAGGAGATGGAGGAGGTGTACTAGAACTTGTAAGATCTAACTGTGGCAGTTCCAGAGCCTGCTATCGATGAAATTTCGAGGCCCATGCAGAGATTTGGAGTTGGAGCGTCTGTGCGCTTCAACGCCTTGCTCCGCAAGGTGGCTTGTACTGTGGAATGCTTCCTTACACAACGACAGAGAGCTGTGCGAGTCAAGGGTGTGCGGATCAGGCATGGTGCCTGAGACACTTTTATACTTGTACTTGAGAGCTTTAGAAGCCTCAGATTTTTGTACTTACTGAAAGATTATGATGCTTCAGATTTTTGTAGAGACTCACTGAAAGCCAACGTGCTTCAGATTTTGTACCAGCACTACTTTTGAGCAATTTATATATATTATCGGTGATTTATACATTATGTGTCTTTATAATGATTAGTGATGTGATCTTGTTTACATGTTTGCTTCTGTACATTATATTTACATGTTATGAATGGTTTTACATATTATGATTATTATGTGTGTGCAATGTACCAATCCATGATGAAATTGGCCATCGAGTCAGCAACTGTGTTCAATTCTCGTGGAATGTGCAGGTATTGAATGGATTCAAATGACCTTTCCAAGAGATGTACTCTTCTAAAGAGACGAAGTAGGGTAGGATCACGAATAGCGTAAATCCGGTTGAGATGAGAAACCACTAGTTGAGAATCCATATGGATGACAATGTGGTCCATACCCAAGGAAATGGCATCAGTCAGGGTTCCGATTACAACCTGATATTCTGTGGCATTGTTGGTCGCAAACCCTAGACAACTTCCTCCTGAGCTAATGAGCTTGCCTGTAGGGGAATAAAGTACCTAGGCTGCTGAAGCAAGGTTACGGGTATGCCGGCTGGCGCCATCCGCGAATCCATAACACGTCGCCATCTGCACATGCAGATAGAACATGGTGTAAGGAGTGGAAAACAAGATCTAAGACACTCGAAAAATAAAATGCGTCACTCCACACAAAAACACAAAAACATGCCATGTACAGTATATACAAGTCAGTCTATGCATGAGAAATCAAGCATAGTATCTCTTTAGGTAAAGCCCATTGTGGGGTTCAACCAAAGAGATGCCGTCATAATCTTCGAGCTCGTAGGCTCCTTTTTCGAACACACGTTTAATTACGTAAGGTCCATGCCACATGGACTCGAACTTCCCAGCTCCTAGCTTATTGTGCTTCTAGTCATAAGTGAGGACCAGGTCACCCTCGTTGAAGATACGAGGTTTGACTGACTTATCGTACTGGGCCTTGATGTGTTTCTTATGTGCTTCATTAGCAACAGTAGCATCGCGGCGGGACTCTTCAAGCTTAGCTAAGTACAAGAGTTGTTCTTCCTCAGTAGTAGTGTTAGGAAGAAGTTCTACAGCGAGTTGAAGAGATGGAATTTCGCACTCTATTGGTAAAACAACCTCCAATCCATATACCAATTGGAAAGGAGTGAAGCCTGTGGCGGTTTTAATGGTAGTTCAGTAGGCCCATAACGCTGAGAAGAGCATATTGTGCCAGTTGGACTTTTGTGTCCCTACCATCCTTTGGATCAAAGTTTTCAAGACCTTGTTAATGGCCTCGACTTGTCCATTGGATTGCGGGTAGTAGGGATTTGAGTTTTCGTGGCGAAAACCCAACATGTCGCTCAATTCAGCAACCATATGGTTCTGAAAGTGAGAACCATTATCGGTGACTATAGCCCGAGTAACTCCAAACCGTGCTATTATGTGGTTGAACATGAAGAGTGCAGCGGTTTTGCCGTCGTTTTGGTATGTAGGCATAGCCTCGGCCCACTTCATAAAGTAAGCCACAGCTATGATGATGTAACTATGCCCCCCGACCGAGGTAGGATTACAATGCATAAAATCTATGCCCCATTTTGCGAATGGGCCAATGGCAATAACCAGATGTAACGGGGCAGGATGCGTGCGCTTCTTCATATGGAAGTGTTGGCAAGGAAGACACTTCTTGACGGCCTCAATACAATCTTTGAAGATAGTAGGCCAGTAGTATCCTACACGCAAATTTTTTTGGGTAGTAGTCATCCCAGAGAGGTGACTGCCACACGCCCCAGCGTGATAGTCATTCAGAACGCGTTCAACTTTCTAGTGCGTCAGACAATGTCGAAGAATGGAATCGATGCCACAACGATACAAAGTATCAGTTATGATCAAGTAATACTTTGCGTGGTGGCCTATCTTATGTCGATCGTCGTGAGACAGTTGAGGATCGAAGCGTTGGGTCTGAAGATATAACAGGATATCTCCATACCATGGGTCAGACGTACTGATGAGAAACAATGTTTCATCGGGAAATGAATCATTGTGCTCTACTTCTACATCAGAACGGGGGAGGTCCTAGATGAGCTCAGCAAACACCAAAGACTTCTTAGACTTAGCCTTTTCGAAAAGAAGATCAAATTCTTGTAGTATCACAATCCAGTGTGAATACTTGCCCCCAAGTACTTGACGTGTCAGTATGTGGTACATGGGGTTTGAATCAACGATGATGGTGGTGGTGCGGAGCAAGATGTAATGACGGAAATTCTGGACGGGAATGACTGCCACAAAAGCTAGTTTTTCGACATGTGAGTATCTAGTTTCGGTGTCAGTGAGACCCTTACTCGCATAGCATATCACATGTTCCTAAGTGTTTTGATCTTCCTGTACCAAAACCATGGCGATAGTGGTAGCAGAAGCGGCGAGATACAAAATGTAATCACGATAATAATTAGGCAGTTGAAGCACAGGGGCATGCATGATAGCATGTTTGATACTGTCAAAATATTTTTGATCTTGGTCATCCCAAATGAACGGGACGTCCTTCTTAAGCAGTTTCATGTAACCCTAAGTCTTCTCCGCGAAATTACAAACAAAACGTCGTAGATAAGTCGCCTTCCCTTGGATAATTTGAAGTTCCGTAACATCAGTAGGAGGTGGTAGGTTGATGATGGACTCCACCTTCAAGGGATCAATGCGGATCCCATCTTTCGAGAAAATGAATCCTAAGAGGCGCCCGGACTCGATGCAAAAGATACACTTATGAGGATTCAGACGGATATTGTATCGTCTGCATCTGAGGAATATGGCCATCAGATGATCCATGTGGAACTCACGCTGCTTTGAATGAGCAGGGAGATCATCCAAGTAAGGTTCCACAAAGTCCTTAATATCGTGGAAAGCGTACGACATAGCCCACTGGAATGTGGCTCCAGCATTTTTAAGGCCGAATGGGAGCTTGCGATAAGCGAATGTACCCCATGGACAGATGAAAGCTGTCTTACGCTGATCGGCTGGGTTGATCTCGATTTGGTTGTAACCGGAAAAGCCATCCATGAATGAAAAGATAATGCTTCCGGCACAGTTGTCGATGATCTGGTCAATGAAAGGGGTCGGGTAGTTGTCTTTTGGACACACCCGATTAAGGTCCCAATACTCAACACAGACACGAATGGTGCCCTAATTTTTGTTCACAGGGACGACATTCGAGACGCAATCCGTCAATGGGATGGGATAGATAAAGCCAGCCTTTAAGAGCTTCTCAATTTCTGCCTTTATTGCCGTAGTTTTCTGGGGGTGTACCGGTCACAACTTTTGGCTCACAGGATTGATGTCGAGATAGGTTTTTATCTTGTGAGAGACAATCGCGGGGTCTATCCCAGGAATCTCCTCATAGGACCAAGCGAAAACATCTCGAAATCGCTTGAACAAGGCCGTGCTAACAACGATTTCTTCAGGGGAACACTTCTGGCCTATGCGAAGGTGTTCCACTATACCTGGTTTCACCGAGATGTCTACCGTACTGGTTGGATCAATGTTAGCCAAGTTGCCCTTCGAGTCCATAGAACATGTGAGGATGGGAAAATGAGTGGATGGGTAGATATCCGGTGAAAAGAGGGTATGTATGTTATTCTCTATGTACTCCCATGGTGGAAGAAAAGATGACCTGTGATGAAGATCATCCCACAGACCGTCGTCTACATTCATTACTTCCATGATGGACTCGTCTGAATGAAAAGTCCGAAGCAAGAGATCAGGTAGAGAGGACACCTGTCGTAGAGAACAGGAAGGAGAAACCATGGATGAATGGTCCTCCGACGCTGTTTGGATCACCTCATAAATGCGTTCAGCGGGTGAAAGAGGCATCAAGTCTCCAAACAGATGTGTTGTGGCTTCATCAGGTACAAGCCAAACATCGTTGGAGTGAGATAAAATTTCTGTAGATATCATGTTCACCGCCACGACATGATTAGGGGGGGTCCATGGATGGATAAACGCCCATGAGAGATGAATCTTTCAATAGGACAACCCCTACATTCTCATACTGTTGTGCCATCTGTCCGATGGAAGGAATATGGTCACCAGGATGAGTAGTGGCATCTGGTGTACGAAAATCAAGTTGGTCGATAGTAACAATTCGTCCTTGGTGGGGGAATTGTACTATGCGGAAGACTGAAGAGGCTACTGCTTGCATGGTGTAAAACCAATTGCGACCAAGCAAGATATTATAATCTAACGGGGCCGAGACCACTTCCACGTTAATGGCTATGGTCTTTCCGCCCAACTCCACTGCAAGAGCTTGTAAGAGCCCATGAGGTTGAAAGCGACGACCGTCGAATGCTTTCAACGTGGTAGGAGATCGATTCAATTCGGGAGAACCGATGGCTCTCCAGCAGGTGATCGACATGACAGAGGTAGTGGCACCTTTGTCTAGAAGGGTGCGATGGACCATCTTCCTAGCAATGTTCGTAGTAACTTGGAATGCGAGCTGCTGTGAGAGCCTCGACTTATGTTGATGTATATGTAACTTCGGAATGTATTTCATCTATGTATTTCATATATATTTATTGTACCCTTATTAGAGATGTGTTATTCCTCTATAAGGAAGTGTCGTCATGTGGATTGACAAGTGTCACAAGTGTGTGTACTTGCCGATGGGTTATTAGACCACCATGTGTGGGGTCGGCCCTGAAATATATATATTATATTGTGGATGTACCTAGCTAGACAAGTCATCCCCATAAGGTCACTGGGAAAACAGGTTAGTATAAATAGAGATCAGGAGATCTCTATTTACATTCATTCAAAAAGTCATATCTCTCTCACTCAGAAAGTGGCGCCCTAGTGAGGAGGAGGAGGATCATCTGCTTCTAGGAGACTATCTCAAGTGTATTTTGGTTGTACTTTGGTTGAGCCATTGCTCTCTCTATCTCTGAGGAAGTTGTGGGGTTTTTCACCTTAGGGTTTTCCCCATGGAAACTCTGTGTCTCTTGTCTCTCATGCTTTTGATTCTTGTGATGCTTATTGTGATTTTTATGCATTGATATACTGTATATGTTATTCTCTTAGTGAATATCCTAGAGTATTGTGAATTAATGCTCAAAATTTAACATGGTATCAAAGCTAAACTGAGAATAAGACATTTTGCAGTGACGAAAACTTGAGTTTCTTGTTTATTGGGTTTCTCTCCATAGATTTTGGAAAAGAAGTATAGTAGATTGACTCTACTCATCAAGGAGAATCTATCTGTCCAATCAGAATTCAATTCTGAGCATTTTCAGATTTGTCCCTAAAAATTAGGGTTTCCACAAAAATAGGAATTTCTGAAATCTGAAGACATAGCTGGAAGCTCCTTGCAAAAAAGTGAAGTTTAGAGCTTTGGATCGAGATTTTTGGCTGGGTAGATCTCCGGGAAACTCAAACCCTAGTTCAGGGCTCTCCCTAGTGAACCCGGGAGGACAAAAAGGAAAATCTGAAGGGTAAAGCTTTGCTGATCTCAAATTCTGAATACACCAAGTTGATCAGCTCATCAAGGCGCATCTTTCTATCCTTTTAGAAAATTGAAATTCACATTTTGAATTTTTAGGGTTTTTTCGACAAACCCTAATCTGGGACCAGATCTAGTTTTCAGCATTTCAAGTGGTAAGACCTAAATATTTTCTATTTCCATTTGAAGTACTATTTAAGATGTCTCACTACATCAAGCTTGAGGATAAGCTTGAAGGAGCTGATAACTTCCGAGCTTGGAGGTATAGGATTGGGTTAATCCTGGAAGAGAATGAGTTGGACTCATATGTAAAAGAAGACATCGCTATCCCAGAGGATGAAGAGGCTAAGGTATTGCATAAGAAAAACTTGGTCAAGGCAAAGAGAATCATTGCTGATTCTATCAAAGACCATCTCATACCCCATGTGTCTTCTCTAAAGACACCCAAGGAGATGTTTGACTCTTTGACCAAGCTATTTGAAGAGAAGAACATAAATCGGAAGATGACCCTGCGGAACCAATTGAAAGGAGTAAAGTTTCAGAATGGAGAAACCATTCAATCTTATTTTTCAAGGGTCTCCCAGATCAAGGAACAACTACAAGCAGTGGATGAAATGGTGGAGAATGGTGAAGTGGTGATGACCACTCTAAATGGCCTACCCAGGTCATGGGATTCCTTTATTCAAGGAATTTGTGCAAGGAAGAAGTTGATCTCCTTCAACAGATTGCGGGAAGAATGCTCTCAAGAAGAAGCTAGGCTTGTGGCCCGAGAAGAAAAGATGGGAAATGAAGATCAAGCTCTCACAGCACATGCCAAGAAAGGCAAGTCCAAGAAGGAATCATCTCATAACAGGAGATTCTCACACCACCATTATCATAAAGATAAGAAAGATCTCAGATGCTTCAATTGCAATGAGAAGGGACACTTTGCTTCAGATTGTCCCAAGAAGAAGAAAGACAACAACAACAACTTCAATAAGAAGAAGAAGAATAACAAAAGAAGATATCATGCTCATGCTGCCGAAGATGATGAACCCCCAAAGAAGAAGGCTAGGGAAGAAAGTTATAATGATGATGACTCATCAAGGGAAGAAGAGTATGTTCTAATTTCTGCTCTCACAGGTACTATCTCCCATGGTTGTAATGATTGGTTGATTGACAGTGGGGCTTCCAAACACATGACTGGGTTTAAGGAAAATTTTGTGAATCTATCTGAACATGAATCACCCCATAAGGTGAAACTTGGGGATGATTATCAATACCCAATCAAAGGAAGTGGTGAAGCCTCCTACAACCTAGATTCTGGAAAACCTTTGAAGATGAAAGAAGTCCTTTATGTACCTAGGCTCAAGAAGAACTTACTCTCCATCTCTGCATTGGATGCAAAAGGTATGAGGGTTGCATTTGTGGATGGACAAGTCCTAATGTGGCCAAAGGGAAAGAACATAGATGATGCAGTAGTGATTGGAGAGAAAGAGGGATGGTTGTATAAATTGAAGGGACAACCTGAACATGCCATGGTACATGAATCCATGGAGCCAAGTGAACTTTGGCATAGAATACTTGCTCATATGCACTATAGGGCACTTCCAATTGCAAGCAAGGCTGTAGAGGGTCTTCCTGAAATCAAGACCAAACATGAAGGTGTTTGCAAAGGATGTGCAAAAGTTAAGAACATTAAGAAGGCTTTCCCAAGCAGTGAAAGCAAGGCAAAAGGCATCCTAGAAATCATCCACTTAGATGTATGTGGTCCTATGTCATCCAGTTCTCTGAGTGGGTATGTTTACTATGTCTCATTTATTGATGACTTCTCCAGGAAGACTTGGGTTTACTTCTTGAAGAACAAAGATGAGGTGTTTGATAAATTCAAGGAATTCAAAACCTTGATGGAGAATCAAACTGACAAGAAGATCAAAACATTCAGATCCGACAATGGTGGAGAATTCACCTCAGGTGACTTCAAGAAGCTTTGTAGTGATTTAGGGATTAAGAGGGAGTTGACTGCTCCTTATAATCCTCAATAGAATGGAGTTGTAGAAAGGAAGAACAAAACAATCATGGAAGCAGCAAGGGCAATGATGCATGACCAGGATCTACCTATGCATCTATGGACAGAAGCAGCTAGAACAGCTGTATATGTGCAGAATAGAACACCCCACAAGATATTGGACGACAAGACACCAGAAGAGGTCTTTTTTGGTAAGAAATCTGAAGTCGGCCATCTCAGAATATTTGGTTGTCCAGTATACACTCATGTCCCAAAGGAAAATAGGACTAAACTAGATCCTTCAAGAAAGAAGGGTATCTTTGTGGGTTACAGTGAAAGCTCGAAGGCTTATAGAATATACTTTCTAGAGTTCAAGAAGATTGATGTCAGTAGGGATGTAACATTTGATGAAAACTCAGCATTCATCAAATCAAGGAAGGCACCTATCGAAGTTTATGAAGAACCTAAGGAAACTAGATTTCAAGACACTACCATGACTAAAGTAGTTCCAGAAGTTGTTCGTGAGTTTGAAGATCTGCAAGAACCTGTAGATCCACCCCGTGAGGATAACTCTCACAAGAGGAAACCTACATGGGCTAGAGAGCTCATTCAAGATGCAGAAAGATTTGGCATTCCAGAAGAAGAACACAGAGCAAAGAAGAGAACCATATTACATACTAGCTATGTTGCTTTACTCTGTGACATTATGAACAAAGAGCCTTCCATTTATGAAGAAGCAGCGGAAAAGAAAGAATGGAAGAATTCCATGGTTGAGGAATACCAATCAATAATGAATAATGATGTTTGGGATGTTGTCCCAAGACCTAAAGAGAAGTCTGTTGTGACTTCCAAATGGATCTACAAAATCAAGCATGCTGTAGATGGCAGTGTAGAAAAATACAAAGCAAGATTCATAGCTCGTGGCTTCTCTCAGAAAGAGGGAATAGATTATAAAGAAACTTTTGCACCTGTAGCCAGGTATACTTCCATCAGAACAATACTTTCCCTGGCTGCAGTGATGAAATGGAAAATACACCAGATAGATGTCAAGACTGCTTTCTTGAATGGTGTAGTTGAAGAGGAAGTATATGTGGAGTAGCCACTCGGTTTCGAAATACATGACAGGGAGTCATATGTGTGCAGATTGAAGAAAGCTTTGTATGGCTTGAAACAAGCTCCCAGAACCTGGTATGGTAGGATGGACAATTTCCTATCTAGTTTGGGATTTACCAAGAGTGAAGCGGATTCCAACCTCTACTACAAGGTTGAGGAAGGGAATCCCGTGATTCTACTCCTGTATGTGGATGACTTATTTGTAACAGGATGTGATGCACCTGCAACAATTAATTAATACGAATATGCGAAATAGCAGAAATGACAGAACTCAGAATCACTTTTATATTGATCACAGGCCACTTCGAGGGGGCAGCCTCCTATGAGCAAGCTCAATACAAATAACTTCACGGTGCCTTCGTAGGTCTCAACACACACTTATATACTAATTCTAAGCGCCAATACTATGGGTCAAAACCATGGGCCGTTACAAACTATGGATCAACAATACTACGGACGACTTACAAAGCATATGCGCCAACAACAATAACATAAACTATTGATCAACAATTACTACGGGATGACTTACAAAGCATATGCGTCCAACAACAACATACTAACAAAGTAAAGACATGGGTTCCTGACACAGGAGATGACAGATTGATTGCAGATACTAAGAGAAAGCTTGCTGCCGAGTTCGATATGAAAGATTTGGGAATGATGCATTATTGCCTAGGTATGGAGGTGTGGCAGAGTACAGGTGGGATCTTCCTTGGTCAAGTGAAGTACACAGTAGATATCCTGAAGAGATTCGGGATGATGGATTGCAAGGCCATGGCCACACATATGGCATCGAATCTGAAGCTTCTATGTGATGCTTCATCTGAGCCTGTTGATGTCTCTATGTATCGTCAGATGATTGGGTCCTTGATGTACCTGACGAACACGAGACCAGATATTTTCTTTGCAGTGAACACATTGAGTCAGTTCCTGACAGATCCGAGGAGTGTTCATCTGGTTGCTGTAAAGCATGTTTTGAGGTACCTGAAGGGTACAGTGGATTATGGGCTCAAGTATGAGGCGAATCAAAAGTTTAACCTACAGGGTGATGTTGATTCAGATTGGGCTGGCAGTGCTGTAGATAGGAAGATCACATCTGGGTGCTGTTTTAGTATGGGATCAGGTGTGATCTCTTGGTTTAGCAGGAAGCAGTCCTGTGTAGCATTGAGTACAGATGAGGCAGAGTATGTTGCAACCTGTTCAACTAGTTGTGAGGCAGTATGGCTACGGAAGCTACTGTTTGAATTATTTGATCTCCCGTTGGATGCTACTGGTATCTTTTGTGATAACCAGAGTTGTGTGAAGTTGTCCGAGAACCCAGTGTTTCATGACAGGTCGAAACACATAGAGATCAAATATCACTATATCAGGGATATGGTGCAGAGAGGAGCTATGAAGCTCCTGTATGTTGCGACGGACGAGCAGATTGCAGATGTGCTGATGAAGCCACTAGCCAGGGTGAAGTTCAAGTACTTCAGAGAGAGGCTTGGTGTTCTTCGGATTGATGACACTTCGAGGAAGAAGTGATGGACACATTTGCTAAAGCAATTCCAAGCATGTTGGAAGGAGGATCCTTCACATGGCTGTGGATGTAAGCGCTGGATGATGAGCATTAGGATGATGTTCTGGTTTCTGCTTTGTATGATCAGTTGGATCATTTTTATATGTATGTATGTATGCATCATGTTGGATGCTGGATATGATCAGTTGGATCATTTATATGTATATGTATGTACGCATCATGTTGGATGCTAGATATGATCAGTTGGATCATTTATATGTATGTACGCATCATGTTGGATGCTAGATATGATCAGTTGGATCATGTGTATATATTTTGTATAAGCATCATGTTGGATGCTTGGACCATGTATCTGTATATGTATCAGGTGGATACATTGTATGATTAGGTAGATCATGTATGTTGATATGTATCATGTATTTATATTTGTATCAGGTGGATACATTGTGTGATCAGGTGGATAATTTATGATGATATGTATCAAGTAGATACTTGGTATGCATCAGGAAGATGCATTGTATAATCAAGATGATCATGGATGACGAGCTTCAGGATGTTGCTCCAGATGACATGCAGCAAGATGTTGCAGTGATGATGATCAGGATGATGTATGGTGAGTATCAGGTTGATACTCTGTGGCCGTGGAACAGGTTGTGCAAATAAGCATGTAATTTGTGCCCTGGGAGATTTGCAGATAGTCTTTCGAGGTTTTGCCTACGGCATGTAATTTGTACCCTGGGATATTTGGAAAATGCTCTTTCGAGGTTTTGCTTGGGAGGACATATAATTTGTGCCTTGGGAGATCTGTAGATAGTCTTTCAAGGTTTTGCCTATGGCATGTAATTTGTGCCCTGGGATATCTGGCAGATGCTCTTTCGAGGTTTTTTCCTATGGCATATAATTTGTGCCCTGGGAGATCCGATAGGTTGAGCCATGTGCTCGTAATCAGTCCTGGGATTCTCTTTCAAGGTTTTTACATGACCACATGTAATTTGTGCCTTGGGAGATCTGATAGGTTGAGCCTTGTGCTTGGAATCAGTCCTGGGATGCTCTTTCGAGGTTTTGTGGTGACCACATGTAATTTGTGCCCCGGGAGATCCGATAGGTTGATCCTTGTGCTCGTAATCAGTCCTGGGATTCTCTTTTGAGGTTTTGTGGTGGAGTCACATGTAATAAGACCTGGAGATTTGGATAGGATGAAAAAGGCCTCAGATGCTCTTTAGGGTTCTTGCTAGTCAAGAGACTCTTTTAAGGTTTTGTGACACACGTAATAAGTCCTGAGATTTCCACAGTATGGCAAGTGATGATGAAGACTCGCAGGTGGTGGGCCTACATCCAGTATGAAAAAGGACTGGATCTGTATAACTTCCTATGACGAGTAGAGTTAGAGATTGGTTGAGATAGCAACAGCAGTGACGATGATGATGACGACGCATTGATGACGATGATACCGAGAAGAAGACTTGTCTAGCAGATCTGTGTCGAGAAATACCTTCCTAGTTAAGAGGGAGTGTTGATGTATATGTAACTTCGGAATGTATTTCATCTATGTATTTCATATATATTTATTGTACCCTTATTAGAGATGTGTTATTCCTCTATAAGGAAGTGTCGTCATGTGGATTGACAAGTGTCGCAAGTGTGTGTACTTGCCGATGGGTTATTAGACCACCATGTGTGGGGTCGGCCCTGAAATATATATATTATATTGTGGATGTACCTAGCTAGACAAGTCGGCCCGATAAGGTCACTGGGAAAACAGGTTAGTATAAATAGAGATCAGGAGATCTCTATTTACATTCATTTGGAAAGTCATATCTCTCTCACTCAGAAAGTGGCACACTAGTGAGGAGGAGGATCATCTGCTTCTAGGAGACTATCTCAAGTGTATTTTGGTTGTACTTTGGTTGAGCCATTGCTCTCTCTATCTCTGAGGAAGTTGTGGGGTTTTTCACCTTAGGGTTTTCCCCACGGAAACTCTGTGTCTCTTGTCTCTCATGCTTTTGATTCTTGTGATGCTTGTCATGCTTATTGTGATTGTTATGCATTGATATACTGTATATGTTATTCTCTCAGTGAATATCCTAGAGTATTGTGAATTAATGCTCAAAATTTAACAACTTAAGGTTGTCAAGTCGAAACATGATGGTGTTCGAGGAATCTGGGTCAACTGCACCAATGGCGGTGAGGAGAGTTTTGCGTTGATTGGGACAATTATGCAAAAATTTTCAGGTAGACATGGCACAAGTGTTATAGCTTGAAATGACACCTCTCCGTCCGTGATGACACTTGTTTCCCTTGGTCGCATGATGACACTTCTTGAGATCAAGTTCAGTCACACAACAAGACATTTGTGGATGGAGGATTCATTTGGGACACTAAACGTGGTTAAAATTACCTCATTCTTGACCCATTTGATGTATATAACCCTTAGGAACATTTTTCCAGACCAAACCATCTCCTGAAAATGAGCAGAAAAGCCTGTTTTTGGCCATTTTTCAATATGAGCGCTGGTACACAAGCATGATAGTAGTGTGTATACCCTATTGAGCGTGACTCCACTGTTATAATAGTAGCACCCAATGCCATGTGTACGCGACTTTGTCTACTGTAGAGTAGCGTACACCCATGTTTTGGTCAAAATCTCGAAATTCGAGTAAGTTAAGTTGGTTGGGAAACCTCTTGAGTGGTTATAACTTCTTTTCCTCTTCCTCATTGACTATATAAGGAGGGTAGAAGGGTTATGTGAGGGGACGAAGCCCAATTACAAAGTTATGCTGGAGGAATGGAGACCCTCATCCCCCTCTCTTGTGCTTCAGTTTTGGTAAACCCTAGTACAATTGCTTAGAGGCTGGGATCCTTGGAGAACAGAAGCAGGAGACCTTGAATCTAGGTTTCGTGAAGTGCCAAGCTTGAAAGAAGGTATAAATTTATGTACTTGATTTCATTCATTAATAAAGATAAGACGTTCTTCTCTTTCCAAATATGACCTATTAATGTGTCTCAGATTTGATTACAGTTTGTTTATAATCTGATGTCTTCTTCTATTATGAATATCAGTCTTATATATGTAGTCAAATGTGTTTGAGAAAGGTATCAAGTTGTTTTGCAGGTCTGGGCATTGTGACACTGGATAAGCATTGAAGAGCGAGGGAGGCAAAGCTAGGATCAACCTTTTGAATAAGGTGCCTACATATCTAAACCATAATCTCTTCATTTACTTGTTGTACTTGCAGAATGCTTGTAAGTCTATCTTTATCACCGTAAGTTGGTAGTTTCTCCCCTGAACTATAGGTGCATTTTCCCCACAACAGAATGGCGACTCCGCTGGGGAAAGCCTAACGGCTTAGGGGTATCCAAGGTCATTACTTCAGTCTTGCTTGATGGTATTTGTTCATTTTCTTGATTAGGATCAGTTAGTAGGCTCTGTTCGACCCTCCTTGGCTCTTACAGACCCTTCCCAGCCCTTGCAAACCCTTGTGGACCTAGGTGTGGTGGTTTTAACCCCATTTTTCCAACTTTTTCCACCTGTACGCTACTGTTTGTACTACACAGTAGCGCCCATACGCTACTTTTCCTCTACACAGTAGCGCCCATCCTGCTATGGGCGCTAGTTTCCTTCATACACAGTAGCACTCAAAATCTGGGTTTGATGTTTTTGAGTTTTTGGGTTGTGGACCCAAATTTGGGGGCCGTGGCTGCATTTTTTGGGGTCCCTGATGACCCTAGGTCTGAGTTAAACCACTGTAAGTGGTCTCTCATCCTTGTACCGATCCTACATTCATGATTTGAACCTCTTTTGATCAATTTGGGCTTGTTTGGAAAGTTTTGGGGCTTGTTGACCCAAGTTGGGGGGTTGTGGACCCGTTTGGTGTTGTGTACCCTAATTTGAGTCTGAATGAACTTGCTTTCCCCCATTTCCACTGGATTTGAAACCTCTTGAGTCTTCTTGACCCTGTTTGTATCTATTTGAGTGAAATTTCTCTTTTAGGTTGGTTTCTTATCCTCCCTTATGCTTTTACTTTTTCTTTTGTAGTGAAAGCTCAAGTGTTTTGGCTGTTGTTCAAGACCTTGTTTGCATTGTTTATGTGTAGAACTGACTTTACCAAACCATACTTCTTCGTAGGTCATTTGCTTCGTTTGGGTCTAAGAGTAGTTTTTGTATTCTTTTCCCAATGGTTGGCATGCTTACATCTATAAGAATTTGAAAGTCATATTTGGTAGCTTTTACTGTTTCATAAAGAGAACCTGAAAGTTTCTTTGCTTTCCTTTGATAATAAGTTAGTTTCAGTTTTGTTTCTTACCTTTGAAAGCATAAAGAATTTTGATTCATTTTCTGAATAGAGTACCTTGCAAGTGGCTTAAAAGATTTTAGAGTGCTTTGCATAAAAAAGAACAAGTTTTCTTTTGCATACCTAGTTGCTTGAGTAGCTGCATTCTTAGGTTTTGAGTTTATTTTTGTACATTTAGACTTTATTTTTACCCTTTTTGCATTCGAAAGATTAAAAAATTGCATTTGCACATGCATTCTAGATCAGAATTTTAAGACTTGCATTGAAAAGAAAAAGATTTGTTTGGTGGTAAATATTTCATTTTCAGTACTCTATCTCTATTATAACCACTCTCACACACCCACTACCTTTTTGAGTAAGCAAGTAACCTTTAAAATGAACTCTAATAAAATTTACTAGCAACATTTTCTTTTCTAGGTTACACTACACCAACTAGTCTTGGTTAGGATCTTGGGTTTAAAACACCTTAAACAACCCAAGATCACACATTACGCAAAAATCGTAGTTTGACTATCACAGGTAAACCCACTTCATTCAAAGCTTGCCTGGGATCTTTGCAGTAGGTCATTGCGAGATCAGATTGTTGGGAATACTCCTCCTTTTTGTTTCGAGCATACACCAGGATTGGATCGCGTTTGGGGACTCTTTCGAGTTTCGGGCTCAGTTACCCTGTCCACGCCTTCTGATTCGACCGGTGACTGTTCCCCCAAGAGTTTTCGGTGTTGTGGTATCCTTAGTATTAGACCATAGGTTCATACACAGGTGACAACGGAGGGTATATCTGTTGTACCTAGGACAGACGTGGGAGTAAATCCCTTGTAGGTCTTTGGGAGGGCGGTTGGGTGATTCCAGCCCTTGCACCCTTAGTCATTGTATTGTGGACCCCGGGTAACTGTTCTTCATCCTTTGTTGATCCGTTCTGGGCCCTCATCATCCCAGACTCTTCTCCGGAAGGCATCTTTTTGCTTGGTTTGATTTACCTAGGACCTTTTTTAGTGGTGTGCTCTTTGTGCTACTTGTTTTAGTTTTCCTTAGAGAAATTCTTGTTCACTTGAGTAGGAAACTATGTCTAGTATTCCGGCGAGTGCCAATCAAGGTACCCCTGTTCCGGGGGATCCTTGTGCTGTTCCATTCATTGGAAACATTGGTGCTCCCTTAATGGCTACTCTGAATCTTCTTGGATTCACTATTGGGCTGCCGGTTTGGTTGTTTTCCACTCCGAATGCCTTGCATGCTCCTGACGCTTCTTTTGTGAGCACTTCAAATCAAGAGCATCAGAACCCTGTGCCTCCTTTGCCAGTAACATCTTCTCCTCCTCCTTCTACCTCATGTGGTGAAAGTAGCAATACTAGTAGCCAGCAGTCTAAAAGGAATAGATGAGGGAAGAATAGGAAGAAGATGCCAAAACAAGGGGGCAGCAACCCAGCCTCTGTAAGTCATGCTGGGGGCAAGCACCTTGCCTATACAAGTCATGCAGGGGGCACCTACCCAGCCTCTGGAGGTCATGCTGGGAGAAAAATTTAAGTCACTGAAAATCATACTGAAAGTTTGTCTTCAACCACTGTCAGTCATGTTGAGGACACGTCATTGATCACTGCTAGTCATATTAATGACAAGTCACTAGTTCCTGTGAGTCATACTGGAGACACCAGATCAGCCACTGCAAGTCATGATGAGGGAGTTGACATTGTCGACAAACCAAACAAACAGAAGCTTAAGTTCCCTTGTAAGTTTTGCGAGGGAGATCACCTTACTTACTTGTGCCTGTACTTCCAGAAGTGCAAAAAGTGTGGTCCTTAGTTCAAAAGTTTGATGCTTCTGGGCAACCAGCCTCTGTGAGTCATGCTGGGGGCAAGCTGTCAGCCAATGCTAGTCATGCTGAGAGTACTGACATTGTAAAGGAGTCTAAACCTATAGGACGGAAACCAAAGTTCCCTTGTAAACTTTGTAAGGGAGATCACCTTACTCACTGATGCCCTGCTATTCCAGAGGCACGAAGAGTGTGGTCCATGTCTGAAGGAACCTCTGTTCCTGAGTTGCCTATAGATTCCCTGCAGTCAGATCAACCTTTGGTTGATAAAGTGGTTGAACCAATGCAATCTTTGGTCGACCCCACTCTTCCTTCAGAGAGTGAAGTGATCGAATCGATGCAATCTTCGACCGATCCCATCAGTCCTTCGAAAATTGATGCGCCTACTGCTGAAGTCTTATGCATTACCAGTTTGGATATTCCTAAAAAAGGGGGCACTTCATCTGTGCCATGTGAACCCCTACCAAGCCCTAGGATTGTTTTCTTTGATTGGAATAGTCTAGCCGAGCCTCGTCTTCCTTCTTTGACACCTTTCCAGATAAAGGTTGATATCGGGAACCATACGGTTAATCAATGCATTGTTGATGAAGGTGCTTTTGTTAGTATCTTATCCGCTTATGCTTGGAGAGATTTGGGTTTCCCTAATGTTATTCCAGTTGTTAATTGGCCGTTGAACTTCGATAAAAGACCTAGTGAACCGTTTGGTTTCCTCCGTCAGGCACCTGTTACTTTGGGTGGAAAAACAGTCTTAGTTGATGTTATGGTTTTAAAGGACCCTATGGACTTTGATATGATCCTCGGGCGTGATTACGTTTATGCTATGCATGCTGTGGTGTCTACGCTTTTTCGTGTGATGCATTTCCCTCATAACGAAAGCATCGTCACTATCGACCAGCTTGCATTCGTCGATTCTCCTTATTACCCAACTGTAGACCAGTCAGATCCCTCATCATTAGGCACTAGTATGTCACATGGGACTTATGTGGCATATTGTTCCTTGAGTTCAACTGCTACTGAGAAGAAGTCTCTGAGTTCATGCTTACCTTCTCGGGACTTGGTCCCAGCTTTTGACCAAGTGACACCTCCATCTGAATGTTTAGATATGTGTTCTATCTGGGATGATATACTCCCTTCCGATGAAGTTTTCCTAGAGTCCATAGTACAGTCTGCCATTCATTTGGATGTTGACCCAGTTGCAGTTATGTCTAGCCCCGGTTTGACCTTAAAGTTTGATCTTCCTAATGTTGAGTCTTTGGACTCTCCTATAGATCCGCAAATCGGTGTTCCTGCTGAGTTTGATTCTGCTTCTAGAATTTTTAACTCCCATGATGATGAATTTGTTTCTGCAGATTCCATCATGTCCTTCAACTTTGATCTTCATCCTGAAGCTGATCTTGTTGATTGTAAGTCCTCGGGCTTGGGTACCATAGAGTCTTCATTTGAAAACTCTGCCTTGTTTATGCCTGCTGTTGATGATAGTGAAGTTGAAAGTATTTCTACCACAGTGACTTGTATCGGGTCTTTCCTTACATATGTTTTAGATATGATCCTGGTACTAATGTTTCTTGGAGACAGGATTCTTAGCTGGATGTATACTTTCTTACAAGTCATTTTTGACACCTTGTGCGACCATGTTAGGTATATTCGGAACCTTGCATATAGGTTTAGGCTTCCCTTCTGTTATGTTGCATTTGAACCTTTTGCCATCCAAATTCGCCATAGGGTCGAACCTGTTGGATATTGGTGTGTTAGCCATCTCTTTATGCATTGTGCACTAGTCCGACAGCAGAGCCTACCTAACATGGGTCACCCTAGTCAACACCCTTATGCCATTCTGGTGCCCATGCTGAGTTTTTCTCATAGGCTCGGGAGCCTTTTTAGATTTACCATGACTTTGAGAAGAAGCCTCATATCTTTCTTCCTCATATATTTCTGGCCATCCCTGATAAGGCTCCCATCTTTGTGTTCAAATTTCATATGCATCTGTTATGATCCCACTTGCGCTAATGAGCCTGAAGTCGGCTTCCATGCTTTTAGCCCGTTGTATAAGCCTCCATCTCTGATCTCATTTCTGCTAAGCCCTGTATCATTTTGCCCTCACAATTTGACACCTTTTACCTGGAGGAGACACACCCTAAGTGTACTTATCTTGCTCATGTTCCTTGCATTAGCCATAGCTTTGTTCCATGCGCTTGGAGCTAGTTTTGCATGTCCTTGACACTCGTTTCCTCCCATTTCGAGCATTATTCTTTTACTTCGAGCTCGTTAAAAACAATAAGTAGGTTTCGATCATTCTTCTTTTACTTCAAGCTCGTTAAAAACAGTAAGTAGGTTTTGAGCATTCTTCTTTTACTTCGAGCTCGTTAAAAACAGTAAGTAGGTTTCGAGCATTCTTCTTTTACTTCGAGCTCGCTAAAAACAGTAAGTAGGCTATGAGCATTTCTTCCACCTTTCCTTCGAGCTCGTTAAAAATAGTAAGGAGGCTATGAGCATTTCTTTCATCTTTGCTTCGAGCTCATTAAAAACAGTAAGGAAGTTGTGAGCATTTTCTATATCTCCTTTGAGCTCGTTAAAAACAGTAAGGAGGTCATGAGTTTACTTTTCCGGACTCGTTAAACCTTTACGGAAAAGATCCCTATGGAGCTCTTTTAAGCCCTTTTCAGACTCTTTAAATAGGAAAAGTTTGCCGAGCATAGTTGTCTTTTCGGGCTCGTTAAAATAACTGAACCGACATCCAATCAGGTATAGAATTACCCCTTTTATGGGCCTAAGTGGATTAACTACGGAAAAGGTATACTCTAGGTATACTCTTGTATGCGCTAGAAGAGTTCTCCTTTCATTGTTTTATACTTTTTCGGGGGAGGAGACTAACTGCACAAAAAAGGACCTTTTGGAGCCTCTCTTTAGGGTTTTCAGGCTCTCTAAACATGAAAATACCAAGCGAGCATTCACCTACTCGGGCTCGATGTGAAATCCATGAGAGGGTAAGTAGAGGACTGTTTAAGTTTTTCAACTCTATAATCAAGAAAACACCGCCGAGCACATACCAATCTGGGCTCGATATAAAATCCATGGATAGGTGTATAGAAGACTATTTAAGTTTTTGAACTCTATAAGCAAGAAAACACCGCCGAGCACAGACCAATCCGGGCTCGATATAAAATCCACGGATAGGTGTATGGAGTTTTCTTCTAGGTTTTTCAGACTCCTTAAATATGAAAATACCGTCAAGCATGCTTTAGTTCTTTGTCAAGCTCGTTAAAAAATGAAAAAGGAAAGGGAAGGGAAGAATGTTACAATATATTTCAATATAATGGCAGTGAGTCAACTATCTCCTTGAACAAAGCACCTGTTTTGAGTCTATCAAACAAGCTGGGTTTTAGCGTTGGCCTTAGGGTAAACCTGATCTCAGAGTTCCTACTCCTCCATTTGGTTAGTCTTCCAATCATTTGGAGAATCTGTTAATGTCTCCTAAATTGCAGATTTGTATCGTGGTCTCTTTGTGTTAAAAGCTGCCTCAGTCACTCTTGTGTCGTGCTCACTGTTCAAGGATACAACCTGTGTCGGATATTCTGCAGTTGCCTTGACCTCATGTGTCGGCCATTCCTTGGTCTCAGTATGTTTCATCATGTGTTTATTCCTACTCCAAATCAGCTCATACATTTTGAGTGTCCCTCATGTTGGATGATGGAGGATGCATTAAGGCCTCCCTTCCAACGGACTTCTTCCCATCGACTTCAACTCATTGTGCTCTGGGAATGAAGTTCAGAGTTTCGGTTAGTACCTTGGGGATTGCAGTCATTAGTGGCAGTTTACCTCGGTATTGGATAGATGGGAATACATCAATGTCTCCTATCCGATGGATTCTTCAAGTGTTCGATGGCAAGACCATCTATTCGCACTTGTTTGAATGTACTAGGTACCTTGGGTTCCATTTTCATTATTGGTGGACACCCTCGCGTTTGTTAACGATATACATCAACGACCAGTAATCAAACAATACCTCCCATGTTCGACAACAACTCATTTATTCGCATGGATAGGTTTGTACCTTGGGTTATTTTTGGATGAATACCTTGGGATCCTCGATAGCATCACCTCATTTATGTTATCACCCAAGTTGCGCAAGACTAAGCCACACTTTTTTTGGGCTCTTGATGAGACATAGATCCAACTTGTTCTCTATGGCTATGTTCTCCAGTTTTTACATAGATCCACCTTGTATTTATGTGGCTATGTTTACACTTATGTTCCATATGGATCCACGCTTGTATTCTAGTGGACATGATATATGCATCAGTATTTTGGATCGTTATTGTATCCTCTTGGAGGTCATGTTCCACTATTTGAACATGGACAGTTACCCCAAGGATAAGTTTGTTTGACATTGCCTTTGCTTTTAGGTACTTCATTTGAGCCTATGATTCTTGGTTTCTCCAGTTCCTCCATGATTCAACTCTTTGTTATTTATAATGTATTTCGGCCATCATTTCCCATACTCCCTCTGACCTCATACATTAGGAGGCATCTGTTATAGCTTGAAATGACACCTCTCCGTCCGTGATGACACTTGTTTCCCTTGGTCGCATGATGACACTTCTTGAGATCAAGTTCAGTCACACAACAGGACATTTGTGGATGGAGGAGTCATTTGGGACACTAAAAGTGGTTGAAATTACCTCATTCTTGACCCATTTGATGTATATAACCCTTAGGAACATTTTTCCAGACCAAACCATCTCCTGAAAATGAGCAGAAAAGCCTGTTTTTGGCCATTTTTCAATATGAGCGCTGGTGCATAGGCATGATAGTAGCGTGTATACCCTATTGAGCGCGACTCCACTATTATAATAGTAGTGCCCAATGCCATGTGTACGCGACTTTGTCTACTGTAGAGTAGCGTACACCCTTGTTTTGGTCAAAATCTCAAAATTCGAGTAAGTTAAGTTGGTTGGGAAACCTCTTGAGCATTTATAACTTCTTTTCCTCTTCCTCATTGACTATATAAGGAGGGTAGAAGGGTCATGTGAGGGGACGAAGCCCAATTACAAAGTTATGCTGGAGGAATGGAGACCCTCATCCCCCTCTCTTGTGCTTCAGTTTTGGTAAACCCTAGTACAAATGCTTAGAGGCTGGGATCCTTGGAGAATAGAAGCAGGAGACCTTGAATCTCGGTTTCGTGAAGTGCAAAGCTTGAAAGAAGGTATAACTTTATGTACTTGCTTTCATTCATTAATAAAGATCAGACGTTCTTCTCTTTCCAAATATGACCTATTAATGTGTCTCAGATTTGATTACAGTTTGTTTATAATCTGATGTCTTCTTCTATTATGAATATCAGTCTTATATATGTAGTCAAATGTGTTTGAGAAAGGTATCAAGTTGTTTTGCAGGTCTGGGCATTGCGACACTAGATAAGCATTGAAGAGCGAGGGAGGAAAAGCTAGGATCAACCTTTTGAATAAGGTGCCTACATATCTAAACCCTAATCTCTTCATTTACTTGTTGTACTTGCAGAATGCTTGCAAGTCTATCTTTATCACCGTAAGTTGGTAGTTTCTCCCCTGAACTATAGTTGGTATATGCATCAGTATTTGGATCATTATTGTATCCTCTTGGAGGTCATGTTCCACCATTTGAACATGGACAATTACCCCAAGGATAAGTTTGTCTGACATTGCCTTTGCTTTCAGGTACTTCATTTGAGCCTATGATTCTTGGTTTCTCTGTTCCTCCATGATTCAACTCTTTGTTATTTATAATGTATTTCGGCCATCGTTTCCCGCACTCCCTCTTACCTTGTACATTAGGGGGCATCTGTTATAGCTTGAAATGACACCTCTCCATCCGTGATGACACTTTCTTCCCTTGGTCGCATGGCGACACTTCTTGAGATCAAGTTCAGTCACACAATAGGAAATTTGTGGATGGATGAGTCATTTGGGACACTAAAAATGGTTGAAATTACCTCATTATTGACCCATTTGATGTATATAACCCTTAGGAACATTTTTCTAGACCAAACTATCTCCTGAAAATGAGCAGAAAAGCCTGTTTTTGGCCATTTTTCAATATGAGCGCTGGTACACAGGAATGATAGTAGCGTGTATACCCTATTGAGCGCGACTCCACTATTATAATAGTAGCGCCCAATGCCATGTGTACGTGACTTTGTCTACTGTAGAGTAGTGTACACCCCTATTTTGGTCAAAATATCGAAATTCGAGTAAGTTAAGCTGGTTGGGAAACCTCTTGAGCGGTTATAACTTCTTTTCCTCTTCCTCATTGACTATATAAGGAGGGTAGAAGGGTCATGTGAGGGGATGAAGTCCAATTACAAAGTTATGCTGGAGGAATGGAGACCCTCATCCCCCTCTCTTGTGCTTCAGTTTTGGTAAACCCTAGTACAATTGCTTAGAGGCTGGGATCCTTAGAGAACAGAAGCAGGAGACCTTGAATCTAGGTTTCGTGAAGTGCCAAGCTTGAAGGAAGGTATAACTTTATGTACTTGCTTTCATTCATTAATAAAGATCAGACGTTCTTCTCTTTCCAAATATGACCTATTAATGTGTCTTAGATTTGATTACTGTTTGATTGTAGTTTGATGTCTCTTTATATTATGGATATCAGTCTTATATATGTAGTCAAATGTGTTTGAGAAAGGTATCAAGTCATTTTACAGGTCTGGGCATTGCGGCACTGGATAAGCATTGGAGAGCGAGGGAGGCAAAGCTAGGATCAACCTTTTGAATAAGGTGCCTACATCTCTAAACCCTAATCTCTTCATTTACTTGTTGTACTTGCAGAATGCTTGTAAGTCTATCTTTATCACCGTAAGTTGGTAGTTTCTCCCCTGAACTATAGGTGCATTTTCCCCACAACAACAAGGAGCTTGGGACAAGTCTTCGACGATATTGTAATTCTGTGCTGCGGGAGCATTAAGATTGGAAACAGCTTTTCGAATCATGCTCTTGGGAAGACGCAATATCGAATCCAAAGATGGCTTCTTAATCGTAAGAGAAGTCGAAGGTACAGTGACATCAGGCAGAGAGTCGGAAGCTTTTTTAGTATTACTTCCGGCGGGTTCCTTCGAAGAGGCTTGTTCGTAGGATTGCACGCAAGTATTCAAATTGATCGTCTCATTACGCAACATGAGAACATGCTCGGTATTGGATGATTCCCCCTGGGTTGAGGGGGTTTGAGCAACTAGCTGTTGGTTTTGAGCAGGAAATGGATCGTTGAGGACTGCGGGAGCCGGTTTACCCCTAAGAAAATTTTGAACTTTGTCTCTATGGGGACACTCCTTGGAGAAATGGTCATCTCCGCACAGTAAACAAGGATATTTCAGTTTCCGTTTCGGCTTAGTATCTTCGGAAGTGCTATTTGGGTCCTGCTGGGTAGAAGATTCCTTGGATTTGTCTTTGTTCTTCTTTTTTATGTTAAACTTCTGAGATGAAGCTGATTGAACAAAATTCACCTCTTTAGTTACATCAGGAAGGGTAGACTTGGTGGTGCTGTGGCCAGCCAGAGTTGGGTTGGATGATCCAACAATTCTAGCAGCAGGCTGGGTGTTAAAGGAACCAATGATTCCATTATCTTGGGGTCCCTTATGTGGTTTCGTGGGATTGTTAACGTCCCGGGGTGCGTCACGAAAAATGTTGAACAGAGTGCCGAATTGAGTGTATACTAAGTCGAGCAAATGGGCACTCACGATGGCTTGTACTTCGGTGACAGCACCTCGCATGGAAACATCTTTTGCTATGATAGGAAGGAGTGACTTCATAAACCAGTCCGCTAGGAACTGATCTGGAATGGGAGCTTTAATGAGACATCGTCTCCTTTGCCATTCGTGGATACGATCCGAAATGTGAGTGGAGGTATTCTGACGGAGCGAGGTTAAAAGTTCCGTACCAGTCTCATACAATATAGGCAGCTAGAAATGCGTCAAAAAGTTCATAGCAAGAGAGCCAAAATCAGGAAAAGAGTGTGGTGGCAACTCAATGTACCACTTGGCAGCCGAACTGATGAGAGTCCTTTGAAACAATCTAAGATGAATTGAATCATCCATTAAGGAATTCGATGAACACCATAAATGGTATGTCATTACGTGGTTTTTCAGGTCTTCACCCGGCTTTCCGTCAAACTTGGGCATATCGGATGGAAGTTTCACCGAAATAGGTGGCCAGTTAGATCCGTGATAAATATGATCATTGGTTAACCGAGACAGGTCAGGTAAATCCAAGGTAGCCAAAAAGGGCAGCTGTGGATTAGGCTGCACATATTGAAAATACGGATAAGGTGTGTATGGATTGTATTGACCATAAGGTGTGCTCGGATAGAACTGAACGTAGGGGGTTGTGTCGCCCTGACCATAAGTAGGTTCGCCACCATAAGGTGGTCCGTTCCAGTAAGGTGGGGGTCCACCTCCATCATCAGGAGGGGGTGGAGGTCCGCCGCCACCGCCGGGAGGAGGTGGGGGTCCATATCCGTAATAAGGTGGCCCATCGCCACCTCTGCCGGGAGGAGGGGGTGGACCACTTCCGCCTCCAGAAGGATGGGGGCCTCCACCACCACCAGAAGGATTAGGTCCTCTGTCACCTCCACTTGGAGGGGGTGGGGGACCACCTCCGCCACCCGAAGGGAAATGTCCTCCTCCACCTGGAGGGGGAGGGGGACCATTCCTGCTGCCACCGGAAGGGTGGGGGGGATTGTAGGAAAAATGGGGTGGCCCTCCACCAATGTTCGGTGGGGGCGCGCCACCTCCAACAGGATGAGGAGGAGGTCAGATCGGGGGTAGTAGTACTTGAGGGATAACCGGTTGGGGTCCGTGCTGTAAAGGAGGTTTTTTCCCCCATAGAGTGTTTGAATTCCCGGGTTAAGGTATCCCATATGATGCGCTTTTGGGATTAGGTTGACCCGACACAGGGTTATTAGAACCTGGATACGCTTGACTCCATGAGGGTTGGGATACATTTGACGGCCCTCCAACATGAGATAATCCCGTGGTGGACGGTCTAGTGGGTTGGGTAGGTCCAACGGAAGGCCTGTTGGGGACTCTACCAACGTTCTGGTTAGGAAACGGGGGTTGCCCCCCAGCCACAATAGGATGACCACTATTCAAAGGTTGAACCAATGTAGGTTGTTGACTAGCTACCATGGTAATAACATTACCAATAAGATAATCCGTAGGAATGGAATACCCTCCCCTTGAATTTTGAGTTGGGGGAGGAACTGGTAAAGTAACCGTGGTAGTGACAGGTGTGTTGGACCATTGTCCTTCCACCGGTTGGTTCACTTGAGGTGCAGGACTAGACTCTTGCGAGGGTTGACTAGTCTCAGTAGTGGCCGTGGGGTGGGGTTGTTCCGATGATCCAAAAGATATCGAACGAACTGGGATGTTTCCATTGTCAAGTCTTATTTGGAAATGACGATTATGGAACTATTCAGAGTGTCGCTCGAGACTTTGTCTTCGAAGCTCATCTCCTTTGACACGTAACTGTTCCCAATCTATAACCTATGTGTTTATACTCATTAATCCCTAATATTACTTTCAATGTACTAGGATAAGGTATAATATGCTGTGAGCATTCTTATCGTACTTACGTTTATGCAATTATACAAACTTACAAGACAATGATAAGTATAATGTAATGCATAACTTCTAGGTTAACCTTGCAAGGATTCATTAACTCCAGAGTACAAATAGAACTCTAATGCAAACATTACTAAGTGTCCCACATAATACTAATTCCACACATAATAACAATTATTGGAATTAACTAACTTAATAAACAATACAAGGATATATATATATATATCGTGTGACCAATGATTTGGTCCTTGGCTTAAAATGCCAACATATTACTTCAACGAATACTTCATACCAAAAACATTGTAAATACAACTTAACTCTTTTAAAAACTGTTAATATATATTTATATATAAATATATAATACGTCCCAAACAAAGGACTTAGGCTTAACATGCCAACTTAAACATAGGTAACAAGATTGGTGCCAAAGGTTTATGGCCCCAACATAATAGTGGTTTTATATGAAGTAATATGACGATATTAATGTGATCGTAACCAAAGCTTTCCAACGTAGTGACTATGGTTTCCCAACCAATGACATGGATTAATAGTTATAACATACCATAATGCGATGTGAATAATACAAAGGTACTACGAAAACATGCAAATGATCTTGCCAACGTGGATAACACACGTGTAAGCATGCACAGGTTAGAGGTTTAACACTGTCGTTTCAAAGGGTGGTGAAGTGGCTGTGCCACACAGGCCTACCAACCCTTACCAATGTTTTGAACCCTGCTGGCTGCCACTTGGAAGGTACATGAAACCTCTAAATGACGTGGAAGGGAAAGGTCGAGCTACGTGATGGTATTTGGTTCCAAAGTGGACATAGGCTGGTCAACATTAAATGTGATCTCCTCCTTTTAGCTGTGACGTGCTCCATTCCCACGAGTTGTGACGCATGCTTCCTTAATGCACTAGTTGATCTTCACCGTGGATCACATCATTGTTTGGTTTATTGATAAATGAGTTCCATTCATCACCGACGATCCAAAGTTGGTGGTTTTGGTGCCTAGTTGTTCTACGGTCTAGCCTTCAATACTATAGCCACCAGGTTCAGTGGTCACTTGACCTTCCATCGCCGGTTGTAAGTCATGGTTTGTAAGGGTTGAACCCAACAAAGAAGTCATTATTACCATGCTAGAGTTTTGAGCAAAGTGTTGCTGCCCTGAGTAGCAGGCTATGCCATGAGTTTGAAGGTGAGTTTCGACGCCGTAGGGTTATGTTGGACAATAGGATGCTACTTCCAGTGCTCACCTTGCATGCTAGGGTAAGTTGTAACACCCAACTCTTATCGTATTTCATTTTCCATGCTTGCTTAGTCTGTAACTCTTTCAACCATTACTCATACTTTATTAATCCTCGTGTTAATGTTTGGTGATGCCACAGGTGGAGCAAGGTCTACGTTTTCACTTCAATGACATGTAAAAAGTCCCAACGTAAGCTTCGTTTATACTGTGGTAAATTATATTACTTATGGTTTTTACTTATTACATTGTAAATCCTGCTTATTACGTTTTTAACAACGCCTTAACGAATCTGCAGGTAAGCAGTAGTGATGGAGGTTGGGCACGCGTCGTGGCTCCTCAACCGCCTCCTAGCGTGGGGGATGGTTCCCCATTTTCCAGGTAACTTGCCAACCGAAAGATGCCCTCGGGGGTTTTTCTTACCCTATGGACCCAGGTTGAGTTACTAAGGCTTTGGTAGGGTTTGAATGTTAGGCAATCGTTGCTTAAAAGAGGTGGCCGTCGACCCAGACCACAGAAGCTTCGCTTACTGCCTATGCAACAGTCAATCTTCGCGACCTAGGTGGTTTAGGGAAGAAGAGCAATAACTCTGAACTGTAATGTTTATTTTGTAAATAATGAATGCATTGGGATAAGGAGAGCGTTACACTGAAGCTCGTTTGTTACTTTAACGAGATGCTATGAAATCTCTCAGCCTCTGTCTCTTTTTCTTTTATAATTCAAATAGAGTCATTATGCGAAACTTGTGGCCATCTTGTTTGGAATGTGGAAATGGGTAAGCATTTAGCTCCCAGTAATGGGGTGTTTTGCCCATGCTTGTCTGTGCATTAATAAAATGGTTTCGCAACCGTTAATCGTATATGTTTACAACATTCATTTAGTAGTTATTTTCCCTGCTTTCTTCAAGCTCAAATAAACATATAAGCATATGTTTTTAAATGGTACAACACTCCATTAACTTCGCATTTAATCCTGACCGTAAGGTTGTAACATCAAACTTTCCAGCACTTGATATAAAATAATGTAATATTCAATTTGCTAGCTATTCGCTGAGCTTAGCCGTAGGCATAAAAGGTTAACCCAGATGCATACAATACTTATATCATTAGTTATAATGCATTCATGTATAAAAGAATGTTGGTACTGCGGTCATATCTGATCCACGCAGTATGACCATCGGCATTCGCATAAGTTTTTGATAGTGTATTAATACATATATGTGGATTTGTTTTTAAATAATGTTATTCATGCAACATTGATTTTCGTTGTCCAAATGCGCATTGTGTAAAAATCATATCCATACATAAGATGTTTAAAACCAGAAGAAATCGTGAATAAGCATACAGTTTATATTAATGGTTAACTTGTAGGTTTTAAACCTTTGTTTGCACCGAACCATTAACTCTGTATTTTGTTTTATATATTAATGTGGTCTCAAACCATAGACCACGAGATGATTCAGGGATGCATACCGCGTCCTTAACTTGACCCATATCGAGGGTAATAAAGGGATATGAATGCCACTGCATGAATAAAGTAGTATGAATGAATCGAAACTTAATGTATAATTGTAAATACAATAGAAGATGTTTGCAATACTTAAAAAATCCTATTCGAAACATCGTAATGAAGTTTGGAAACATATGCATATTCATAATAGCTTAGAGTGCAATCTTAAGCCCTATCTGTAATACAAGTTCGACATAAACTTTTTACATGAATGTATAAACAACTTCAGCTATAATCAATTCATTTAACCAGTTAGGAAAATACCTTAAGCATAAATGTTCCCTTTCTGGGTTACTTTATGAAAATAGAACATTAGGGTTTATAAACATTTATGGCTTGACATGTAAACCCTTGGTTTACATGTTTGCATGATTTGCACAATAACATATATATAAACATAGTTCTGTCCATAAGATAGAAATCAGGTATTCTGCATAAAATGAATATAAAACTAACCCTAGGTTAGCATTTAAATCATCTCCATTCTATGGTGCCTCTCTCAGACTTGCAAAATCTGATTTAAACATTAGATCTGTCAGCTTAAATACATAAGAACCATATTCATGCATACAACAACATCTGATCTATGAATATTCAAGCATTTCAACTTAGATCATCAAGCTGCTCTAGATTGCAGAGATCTAGGAGTTATGGCATATCTATACTTAGAAATCAATATGACAGTATACATATAAGCAGATCTGAAAATATTAGGTCATTTAACAGTACTTCCAGGAATACACATAAACAATTTCCAATACCGTCCATAAAAATAAACATAGGGGTTCAACATATATACTTATCTAAAATTTGATGACTAGTGGAACCAAGCACAAACCTCCCAACCTTTGACCAACAAGTACTCCTTGCTTTCAGGTCACCCCCGAGCTGAGTTTACAGTCCCCCAGGTCAGATTGCAGATTTTAAATTATCCTTAACTTGTTTTCCCCAAGTTATTCAGGATATGTCAGTGGCAGTAGGCAACCCAACATCCAACTCAGTACTCCTGAGCTCCAGGATGCTCCGGGGGATTTTAAGCCTCAGCCATTAAGAGAATCAGTTTAAACACAACTTATTCAGATTAAAATGCAGTGTTCTTGCAAGCTTGGGGTAGTTCTCCTACCTGCACACAATTAAGTGGCCAAGCCAATAATCAGCTGTATGATTCCTCTTAATCTGGACTAGTTTGGTCCTCCCAAATATGTCCTCACTCACTTGGCTCCAGGACCAGTTTGGTTCTCCCAAATCTATCCTCCCTCACTAGTCTTCATTTGTCTCAGGTTATGTGTCTTCCTAGTTCCCATTTCTCTTGTGCGTTCAACTCATGAGAATGTTAATAATGAATTTTGAATAGTGTGTTTTTCAATGAGTTTCACTTTTTATTCTCTTAGGTGTGAAATTCCTCATTTTATGAATTCTTTTAATTCCTTAGTCTCTCAAATATTTTCTTTAGGGTTTTCCATTTTTCTCCAATAATAATTTCTTCTTCTTATTATTAATTGGCATTTTCCCTCAAACCCTTAGGGGAATGTGACTCCCATCTCATTAATGTGCTGGTCCACATGGTCATTAGAAATCAATTTATCATATTTCTGATGTCAACTAAGTAAACTGAAATAATACTTAGCAAAATATAATAGGGGTTCAAAGTCCAAAATTGGGGTATTACATTTCCTCTCCCCTTAAGTTTTTACTGTCCTCGGTGTTAAACAGTTTTGCAAAACAACAAATAGCATAATAATCAAATTCGGTTTGTGTCATGTAATTCTTCGAACAGGAAAGGGTATGCTGCTCACATTTCCTTTTCCATTTCCCAGATAGCCTCTTCAGGCTTATAGTGCTCCCATTACACTTTTACCTGAATGATGGTTCGATTATGAAGTACCACCTCTTTCCAATCCAGTATGCATATAGGGTCTGTATGGAAGTCTCCTTCTGATTCCACCTGAATCACATGCCAGTTTACAATATGCTTAGGATCATATACACATTTCTTCACCAATGAAACATGAAAGACATCATGTACTTTAGAATTTGTTGGTAAAGCTAACTGATAAGCAACATGTCCTACTCTAGCAAGTATTTAGAAAGGACAACAAAATATTGGTGCAAGTTTGGAAACCTTGCCCAAGCTCAAAGAACTTTTCTTTTCCTTCACTCTTAGGAATACATGATCCCCAACTTCAAATTCTTTATGTTCTCTATGCTGATCAGCATAACTTTTCTTCCTGTCTTGGGCATTTTTTAAGTTTGTTTTAACTTTCTGCATAATGTTTTCTAGTTCATCTAGCATTTTGGGACCCATCACAATCCGATTTACCGGATCGTCCCAAGTCATAGGGGTTTTACACTTTCTTCCATACAACACTTCGAAAGGACTCATTCGTGCAAAAGTTTGGTAACCATTGTTGTAGGCAAATTTAGCTAAGTGTAGGTAGTTTTCCCATTGCTTTGGGTTATCCATGACATACAAGCGAAGCATGTCCTCAAGGATTTGGTTCACCCTTTCGATCTGTCCATATGTTTGAGGATGGTAGGCTGTACTAAAACTCAGTTTAGTCCCCAAACCTACAAACGGATCCCTCCAAAAGTGTGAGGTGAACTTGGTGTCCCTGTCGGATATAATCACCTTGGGAATTCCATGAAGTTGAAAGACTTCTTTCATGAAAACCTCTGCAATGTTTATTGCCTTGAAAGTGGATTTGACTGGTATGAAGTGAGCTTCCTTAGTCAACTTATCCACTACCAGCATGATGACATCATGTTGCTTGTTATTTTTAGGCAACCCGGTGATAAAATCCATAGAAATGGTCTCCCATTTCCATTTTGGCACAAGTATAGGCTGCAACAAACCAGCTGGATGTTGATGTTCTATTTTCACCCGCTGATAGTCCATACATTTTGCGATGTATTCAACAATTTTTGATTTCAGTCTAGGCCAATAATGTTGTTTTTTAACAGCTATTATCATTTTCTGATAACCTTGATGACCAGAATATGGTATTTTGTGAAATTCATCCAAAATCAGTTGCTTTAATTCTAGCTGATCCGGTATTTACAACCTATTTTCAAACAACAACAATCCATCCTTGGATATGCTGTAATCAGTTGCTTGCTAATCTGAATTTTCTATAAGACACTTTTGTCTTAAATTAAGATATTTTTGGTCTTTTTCAGTTGCTGTCCGGATCTGCAATATTAAATCAGACTGAAAACTGTTAACTGAAGCCATAGTCAGTAGGTGCATGCGTCTACTAAGTGTGTCAACAATTTTATTTTCTTTTCCTTTGATATGCTGAATTTCAAAGTCAAACTCACTTAGAAATCCAGCCACCTTGCTTGCCTTCCGTTCAAATTTGGCTGTTCAAAAAGATATTTCAGCCCAATGTGATCGGTTTTAAGAACAAACCTTTTCCCAAGAAGGTAATGTCGCCACATTCTTAAATCATAAATTATGGCAACTAGTTCTAAATCATGCATCGCATAGTTTACTTCATGTGTTTTCATCTTTCTAGATTCGTACCCAATTACTGAACCGTCTTGCATTAGCATGCCTCCCAAACCATCCCTGCACGCATCCATGCACACAACAAAATCACCATATGGATCAACCACTTTTAGAATAGGAGCGGAGGTGATCAACTGTTTCTATTTTGTGAAACTTGCTTCACACGGCTGTCCAAAGAATCTTGACTTCCTTCCTTTGCAGAGAGGTAATGGGATGAGCCACCTTGGAAAATCCTTCAATAAATTTCCAATAGTACCCGGATAATCCCATAAAAGAGAAAACATCGCTTACATTTTGTGGAGTAGGCCAGCTCATAATAGCCTTGATCTTGTCGGGATCCACCGCGATACCTTGGGCTAATATAATGTGACCCAAGTATTGTATTGGTCCTTGTAAAAATCACATATTGATAACTTTGCATAAAGCTTATTTTCTCTTAAAATTTGCAGCACTAACCTTAGGTGATCCTCATGCTCTCTTTCGTTCTTCGAATAGATGAGTATGTCATCAATAAACACTACAACAAATTTATCCAAGTACTTTCTAAAAACATTATTCGTCAAGCACATAAACGTGACTGGTGCATTCATCAAACCGAATGGCATCACCACAAATCCATAATGTCCATAACGGGTTCGTAAAGCTGTTTTGTACACATATTCTTCCTTAATTCTGATTTGATGATAACATGACCTTAGATCAAGTTTTGAAAAGGTAGTAGCACCCCCAACCTGATCAAATAGATCGTCTATCCTTGGCAAGGGCTACCGATTTTTTATGGTTACCTTGTTCAATCGTCTATAATCAATGCACAACCGGAATGTGCCATCTTTCTTCCATACAAAAATCACCGATGCTCCCCATGGGTATACACTTGGACAGATATAACCCTTTTCCAACAGCTCTTGTAATTGTGCTTTCAGCTCTATTAATTCAGGTGTACTCATCCGATAAGGTGCCTTAGAATTTGGTACCGTTCCTGGGGATAGGTCTATGTTAAAATCCAGTTCTCGTCTAGGAGGTAACTCCATAATCTCCTCGGAAACAGATCCTCAAATTCAGCCAAAACAAGATGTTTTGTGAAATCTGAAATTTCACTTTTCTAATTTTCTGTCATGTGGACAACATAAAGTTTGCACCCCTTTCTTACATTTCTTTTCAATTAAAGAGCATAAATTTCCCTTAATTTCACTACTCTTACTATTCCTTGAATATTTTCAAGCTGTCCAACATCATTCATGAAAGTGATAGATTTTTGATAGCAGTCGATAACAACCCTATGTTTTTATAGCCAATCCATACCGATAAGCAGATTGTATGACCCCAATGGAAAAACATTTAAATCTGTGCTAGTGTAGGATCCATTCAACTTCAAGGTCCACTGATTCACTACCTTAGAAACCTTCCTTTTTGTCCCCATTGTCATTTGAACCAGCCAGGGCTGCATGTATTTGTTTTTACTAAGTTTGCATGACTCACACAGTTTTGGGTCTACATAACTTTTACATGCACCAGAATCAATCAAGATAGACACGAGTGTCCCAAAAAGCATACCTTCAACCTCGATTACAAAGGCTTGATGTTATGCTTGACGGTTGTTCAATGCAGCATAGATTTTCAGGCTCCTTGCTATGTATTGAACCGTAGAAGCCTCTTGTAGATTATGCACTGGTTTGCTTATATCCTTCTTATGAGGACAATTGTACCATCGGTGGCTTTCTCCACAACCCCAATACTTGAGTGGTGGTTTAGATGGTGTATGTTTCGGTTTTCTAGTGCCTTTGGTGTTAAACTTCTTAATGGGTGGAACAAACTTGGATTGTGTCTTGCTTCCCTCAAACCTGTTGCTGAAAGGTGTCCGCGTAACTTGGTTTCTGAAATGGTTGGGCTTATGACCTTTTTGCCTACTTTCATATTTAGTTTTCTTCTTTTCGTTCCACCTTTTTGACACTTCAGCTCTATTCTGACCCCGTTCATAACACAACCTAGCTTTTCTGAAAGCATCTTCCAAAGTCTTGGGATTGTCAAACTCTATCCGATCCTTGTACCCAAACAATAAGCAATTTAGGAAACACTGAATTCTAACTTTTTCATCTTGGATGTAAGAAACGTACTTGAGCAACTCCAGAAATTTACTAATTAGTTCCTCCATGGTTTGTTGTCCCAACTTAAGGTCGTAAAATTCTTTTACCTTTTTATCAAAGTACCTTTTAGACAGGTACTTCTGTTTGAAGAATGTTGCAAAATTTTTCCACTTTACCTTCTTCTTGTTGATAGAGTGGGTTATATTGAGATCATCCCACCAAGCCGAAGCTTTTCCTTGCAGGTTGAAAACAACAATCCTAGCCTTGATGAGGCTGTAATAGTTGAACATGAATAAGTACTTTTCCATGTCCCTCAGCCATAGTTCTGCTTCTTCTCCGGTTTTAATTTCTCCGTCAAAAGTAGGAGGCTTGATTTTTCTCAATTTTGAATGTAGATGATTTACTTTTCTAGTCTTCTTTTTCTTCTTAGGAACTTACTCTTCAGAATCTTCGCCATGTGACTCTTCGTCACTGCTGTCCAATTTATAGCTCGTAGAAATTCTTGGAGGTGTAGTCTTAAATTTCGAATTTCTTTTTGTGACTGATTTTTCTGCATGCTGCTCCCCCTGTGTTGGGAGGTGAGTGTTTTCTTTCTCTGTCAACTTTTGCAGCATAATGGAATTTATTTCTCACTGTTCTTCAAAGTTTTTAATGTTGTCTTCTTTAATGCTTATTAGCTTAGCTTTTAGACTTTTGATTGTTTCCAACATCTCGCTGGATGTTGTTGCTCCTTGTGGAGAATTCTGGTTTCTCCCTTGCCTGCTGGCTAGATCTCCTCACTGACTGGATGTTTCTACAGCCAGCCTTCCTTCCTGTTCCGTAAAATTGATTTCTTCCATTTACTGTTTCAGCCACTGTGCTGTCTAAGTGTGGCCAATCAACTGTTGTTAGAATTCATCAACATCAATGTAATTATTGAAAAAAATTACAAATAGTATGCTACAGGAATTTTAATTATTTATTTCTAAAATAAAAACAAAACATTCCACGCAAATGAGCCTAAGGTCCTAGTGTAGTGACCATGCTTTGATACCAATTTGTCACGTCTCCTCTACATGATTTTTTTTTGAATAAGTACTCTAATTGCTAAATAATGCGGAAAACACCAACTCTAGTTATCGGTACAGCAGGCGTAACTCTTTAGTTAAAGTGAACATGTAAGGACAACTCATGTGTCAGTGATTACATGTGCGTTACATCCTAAACACTTACGACCATATAAAGTGATAGGCAATAATTCAATAATAACTATATTAACATCTATTAATACGTTATTACACCAATTACACTCTTTTTATAGCGTTCATGTGAATACCACTATAACTTAATATGGTTATATGTTCCCAACCTATAACCTATGTGTTTATACTCATTAATCCCTAGCATTACTTGCAATGTACTAGGCTAAGGTATAATATGCTGTGAGCATTCTTATCGTACGTACGATTATGCAATTATACAAACTTACAAGACAATGATAAGTATAATGTAATGCATAACTTCTAGGGTTAACCTAACAAGGATTCACTAACTCCAGAGTACAAATAGAACTCTAATGCAAACATTACTAAGTGTCCCACATAATACCAATTCCACACATAATAACAATTATTGGAATTAACTGACTTAATAAACAATATATATATATATATATATATATATATATATATATATATATATATATATATATATATATATATATATATATCACGTGACCAATGATTTGGTCCTTGGCTTAAAATGCCAACATATTACTTCAACAAATACTTCATACAAAAAACATTGTAAATACAACTTAACTCTTTTAAAAATTATTAATATATATTAATATATAAATATATAATACATCCCAAACAAAGGACTTAGGCTTAACATGCCAACTTAAACATAGGTAACAATATTGGCGCCAAAGGTTTATGGCCCCAACATAATAGTGGTTTTATATGAAGTAATACGACAATATTAATGTGATCATAACCAAAGATTTCCAATGTAGTGACTATGGTTTCCCAACCAACGACGTGGATTAATAGTTATAACATACCATAATGCGACGTGAATAATACAAAGGTCCTACGAAAACATGCAAATGATCTTGCCAACAGGGATAACACATGTGTAAGCATGCACGGGTTAGAGGTTTAACACTGTCGTTTCAAAGGGTGGTGAAGTGGTTGTGCCACGCAGGCCTACCAACCCTTACCAATGTTTTGAACCCTGCTGGCTGCCACTTGGAAGGTACACGAAACCTCTCAATGACGTGGAAGGGAAAGGTCAAGCTACGTGATGGTCTTTGGTTCCAAAGTGGACACAAGTTGGTCGATATTAAATGTGAGCTCCTCCTTTCAACTGTGACGTGCTCCATTCCAACGAGTTGTACTGCATAATCGATGTAGGATTCCTTAATGCAGCAATTGATATTCACCGTGGATCACAACATTGTTTGGTTGATTGATAAACGAGTTCCATTCATCACGGTCGATCCAGAGTTGGTGGTTTTGGCGCCCAGTTGTTCTACGGTCTAGCCTTCAATGCTACCACCACAGTGTTCAGTGGTCACTTGACCTTCAATCATTGGTTGTAAGTCATGGTTTGTAAGGGTCGATCCCAACAAAGAAGTCATTGCTACCATGATAGATTTATGGGAAAAGTGCCACTTCCCTGAGAAGCAGGCTATGCCATGAGTTCGAAGGTGAGTTTCGACGCCGTGGGGTTATGCTGGACAATAGGAGGATGCTACCAGTGCTTTCCCTACATGCTAGGGTAAGTTGTAACACCCAACTCTTATCGTATTTTTTTTTCCATAATTTCCTAGTCTGTAAATCTTTCGGCCATTACTCATATTTTATTAATCCTCGTGTTAATGTTTGGTGATGCCACAGGTGGAGCAAGGTTTGCGTTTTCGCTTCACTGACAGGTAAAAAGTCCCAATGTAAGCTTCGTTTATACTGTGGTAAATTATATTACTTCTGGTTTTTACTTACTACATTGTAAATCCTACTTATTACGTTTTTAACCACGACTCAACAAATGTGCAGGTAAGCAGTAGTGATGGAGGTTGGGCACGCGTCGTGGCTCCTCAACCATCGCCTAGCGTGGGGGATGGTTCCCCATTGTCCAGGTAACTTTCCAACCAAAAGATGCCCTTGGGGGTTGTTCTTACCCTATGGGATCAGGCTAAGTTACTCAGGCTTTGGTAGGGTTTAAATTTTAGGATTTCATTGCTTAAAAGAGGTGTCCGTCGGTCCATACTACAGAAAATTTGCTTAATTCCTGCGCAATAGTCGGTCTTCACGACCTAGGTGGAAGTTAGGGAAGAAGAGCAATAGATCTGAACTATAATGTTTATTTTGTAAATAATGAATGCATTGGGATAAGGAGAGCGTTACGTTGAAGCTCGTTTGTCACTGTAACGAGATGCTATGAAAGCTCTCGGCCTCTGTCTCCTTTTCTTTTATAATTCAAACATAGTCATTATGCGAAACTTATGGCCATCTTGTTTGGAATGTGGAAATGGTTAAGCGTTTAGCTCCCAACAGTGAGGTGTTTCGCCCATGCTTGTCTATGCATTAATATAATGGTTTCGCAATGCTTAATCGTATATGTTTACAACATTCATTTAGTAGTTATTTTCCCTACTTTCTTTATGCTCAAATAAACATATAAGCATATGTTTTTAAATGGTACAACACTCCATTAAATTCACATTTAATCCTAACCATAAGGTAACATCAAACTTTCCAGCACTTGATATAAAATAATGTAATATTCAGTTTGCTAGCTGCTTGCCGAGCTTAGCCGTAGGCATAAAAGGTTAAGCCAGATGCATACAATACTTATATCATAGGTTATAATGCATTGATGTATAAAATAATGTCGGTACTGCAATCATATCCGATCCACGCAGTATGACCATCGACATTCACATAAGTTTTTGATAGTGTATTAATACATATCTGTGGATTTGTTTTTAAATAGTGTTATTCATGCAGCATTGATTTTTGTTGTCCAAATGCGCACTGTGTAAAAATCGTAGCCACACATAAGATGTTTAAAACCAGAAGAAATCGTGAATAAGCATACAATTTATATTAATGGTTAACTTGTAGGTTTTAAACCTTTGTTTGCACTGAACCATTAACTCTGTATTTTCTTTTATATATTAATGTGGTCTCAAACCACATACCACGAGTTGATTCAAGGATGCATACCATGTCCTTAACTTAACCCATATAGAGGGTAATAAAGGGATATGAACGCCAGTGCATGTATAAAGTAGTATGCATTCAAAACTTAATGTATAATTGTAAATATAATAGCAGATGTGTGCAATACTTAGGAAACCCTATTCGAAACATCATAATGAAGTTTGGAAACATATGCATATTCGGAATAGCTTAGAGTGCAATCTTAAGCCCTATCTGTAAGACAAGTTCGTCATAAACTTTTTACATGAATGTATAAATAGCTTCAACTATAATCAATTCATTTAACCAGTTAGGAAGATACCTTAAACATAAATGTTCCCTTTCTGGGTTACTTTATGAAAATAGAACATTAGGGTTTATAAACATTTATGGCTTGACATGTAAACCCTTGGTTTACATGTCTGCCTAATTTGCACAATAACATATATATAAACACAGTTCTGTCCATAAGATATAAATCATGTATTCTGCATAAAATGAATATACAACTAACCGTAGGTTAGCATTTAAATCATCTCCATTCTATGGTGCCTCTCTCAGACTTGCAAACTCTGATTTAAACATTAGATTTGTCAACTTAAATACATCAAAACCAGATTCATGCATACAACAACACATGATCTATGAATATTCAAGCATTTCAACTTAGATCATCAAGCTGCTCCAGATTACAGATATCTAGGAGTTATGGCAGATCTATACTTAGAAATCAATATGACAGTATACATATAAGCATATATGAAAATAATAGGCCATTTAACAGTACTTCCGGGAATACACATAAACAATTTCCAATACCGCCCATAAAAATAAACATAGGGGTTCAACATATATACTTATCTGAAATTTGATGACCAGTGGAACCAAGCACAAACCTCCCATTCTTTGACCAGCAAGTACTCCTTGCTTTCAGGTCACCCCTGAGCTGAGTTCATAGTCCCCTTGGTCAGATTGTAGATTTTAAATTACCCTTAACTTGTTTTCCCCAAGTTATTCAGGATATGTTAGTGGCAGCAGGAAACCCAACATCCAACTCAGTACTCCTGAGCTCCAGGATGCTCCAGGGGATTTTAAGTGTCAACCATTAAGAGAATCAGTTTAAACACATCATATTCAGAGTAAAATGCAGTTCTCCTGGAAGCTTGGGTAGTTCTCCTACCTACACACAATTAAGTGGCCAAGCCAATACTTAGCTATATGATTCCTCTTAATATGGACCAGTTTGGTTCTCCTAAATCTGTCCTCACTTAGCAGTCTTCATTTGTCTCAGGTTATGTGTCTTCCCAGTTCCCATTTCTCTTGTGTGTTCAGCTCATGAGAATGTTAATAATGAATATTGAATAGTTTGTTGTTCAATGAGTTTCACTTTTTATTCTCTTAGGTGTGAAATTCCTCATTTTATGAATTCTTTTAATTCCTTAGTCTCTCAAATCTTTTCTTTAGGGTTTTCCATTTTTCTCCAATAATAATTTCTTCTTCTTCTTATTAATTGGCATTTTTTCTCCAACCCTTAGGGGACTGTGACTCCCATCTCATTAATGTGTTGGTCCACATGGTCATTAGAAATCAATTTATCATATTTCTAATGTCAACTAAGTAAATTGAAATAATACTTAGCAAAATATAATAGGGGTTCAAAGTCCAAAATTGGGGTATTACACCATTAAATTCACGAGCTAATTTCTCAGCTTCCTTCTTACAACAGAAATAAAGATCAGTACAGAAGTCCATTTGGGTAGTTGCGTACCATTTATGGCACATGGGTTTTCAAGATGACACTTGGAAACAAAGGATTTGATCCCACAACCCCTCACCTCTCCCTAGTGGATAAACACAACCCCCTCATTTTAGTTGCTTCCATAGCCAAATCCCATGCATTTTATTTGCATTATAAAAATTCACATGGTTTTTAAATTTTTCCATGGCGCACTAGCACATGCACACAAAATAGAAAATACGTTCCTTTATCAACCGAACATTCACTAGCGGGGAATTGGCCTTGAGCTCCATGCTAGGAATTATACACTGCATATTCACAATACTTACATATCAAGCTAATAATTCCAAGATTCAAAATTGGGGTATTACACCATTCCTAGGAAAGGCATGTTCATTTGAAGTAGGTTGGAACTAGGAATGACTTTAATCATTATGGAAGGGTTGGGCATGGACATTTTTCCACTATAGGGTGTGAAATCATAGGATGAAATTGATGGTCCACTACTAGGGGTAGTTGTATTTATTACAATGGGAGGAATGTTGGCATTCACAGGTTGGAAACCTATAAATTCTATCCCAAAAGAGAAGGGGTTGGTGCATTGCGGCATAGATGAAGCACATCAAGTAAGCACCATTGAAGATGGTGGGAACCTAGACGCTACTGCAGATGATGTATTTATGTCTCCTTATCCTATGGGAATAGAACTGACTAGAAGTGTAACCACTCCAGTGACATGTATCTCTCTTGAGGTCTCCATACTAACCCACTCAAATGGTGGATTATTAGGTTTAGGGGTATGTAAATATATCTCTTGGTTATGAACCAAATTAGGAATCTGTGGTGGGCTTAAAATTCCTTCAGGGTTTGAAAGATACTCTATAGAAATAAAACCTAAGTTCTCCTCAGGTTGAGGAGAAGCAGCTCTATGGGAGTTATTTAACTGTCCCTCAATGTCACCAAGGTGTCCTTCTTCGAATGAACTCTCAAACTCACTAGAACTTAACTGGTTTTATTCTCCTTCTTGTTTTATATCAGGCTCTTGGTTCTCTTCTTCTGCCCCCTGAAGGGTTGGATCTCTATAATCCAAACTTCTCTGTGTTGTAGGTAACTCTCTCCTTTCAGGAGATTGTCTTTGGATCCTCTTGGACCTACACAAATTTTGATCGACCACGATGGCCTATGAAAGACACAAAGGAATTAGATTGAAAAATAAATAAAACAAACAACACACTCTAAAATTTTTATGAAAATATTTACACAAGCATAAATACTTTTCTAATGACAAGCATTTGGTTGTTTAGGAACAAATACTATTCAGTGAAGATCTATGATTGGGGGTCATCAGGAGGTCATCTTGAGATTATTAGGGCCCAATTCCAATCAATGAATATCGAGAGAGATAGTTATGCTAATCTTCCACACACCAATCACTAGGGGTGCAAGCACTTGCCTTCAACAAATACCCTCTCGAGGGGATGAAATGAAGATTCTACCTCTGCATCAGGTGTCACAAGATATTCCCCTTGCAACGAATTGTGAGTATCCTAAGAACAACCACTAAGGTTACCACTTCGCATTGGGTAGTTAGGTGAAACAGTCATTGGAAAGATCTTCTTCGCATGGGTAGGGAAAGTAGGACAAAAGTCCTAGACATGAAGCTATCAGTGAGCAGTGGTGTCACCCCGAGGAATTTCCATGCCTAAGCAACTACCAAACTCACATAAACTCACTAACCCAAGCAACATAGGACAATTTTTCCACTTGGAATAGTTTTACCTACCACTTGACCCCTGTTTGAGAGGCACTTTCCCGACAAGTACTTCACACTACTAATGGATTTATCACTCTTTACTTGTTCCTAGTCTCAATATTATGTGGCCTTGAAGGAGTTAAATCAACATCCTTCCATACCTTCTTGGAGAAAAAGCACTCCTCAAATAGATGGGAAAAAATTTCAACATTGTCTTGACATAGAACACACCTACTTGGACCTTCCAACTGTTTCTTCTAGAGTTTAACCCAGGTGGGGAGAAAATTCTTTAAAATAAACTAGAGTAACAAAGTACTTTTTAGGGGAGCAACGAATTTGCATAACCTCTGCCACCGGCCATCCTAGGAGATTATATTTGGGTTTTGTGAGGCCTCATATTCTTTTGAAGCCTCATACATCGTTCCTTCACCATTCCATGACTAAACAAACTCATTAGGATTGTTCGAAAGGTGGATACGAGCTCATTGTAATTCACCCGTAAGAGATTTCATCTCATAATGTGAAAATCATCAAGACCAATCTCCCAGGTCGAGATCCATCCTTGCTTCCAAACTAAAGTATTATCTTCCTTCCCTATCTTATTTTAAGGCCAATTTATCCAGATTGATCACCATTTCTGTGGCCGATGTAAAAATATCTAACATCTAATCCATAACTCATCCTTCTTTAGTTGTGCATGTCCCAAAGAGGAGAATATCATCTACAAATAGTAGATGAGTGATAGAGATAGGACCCACAATTTTAACATCATTTAAGTGACCCTATGATTTGGCACGATGAATGAAATGACTCAATATTTCTTCGGCTATGACTAAGAAGAGATAAGGTGACAAAGGATAACCCTATATTATGCCCCAAGAAGAGTGAAAAAATGATGAGGCAGATCCATTTATTAGAATAAACAATAGGTCGAAGAAACACAAATCATAAACCATTTAGTCATATCCATAGAGAATCCCAAATGAAAAAGGAGTAATCTTAGGAAATTCCATGAGACCCAGTCATATGCTTTGGATAAATCAATCTTAAGCAGGAAATCAAGGGAAGATGCAACCTTTATGGAATGGAGGGACTCCTGCATAAAACCAACAACTTCGTGTATAAGACGACCTTTCAGAAAAAAACGAAATGCTCCGAGGCTACAAATCAAGAGAGTGAATGACTTAATTCTCATCACTAGAATTTTTGAGATTGGAAAGACAATCTATGGCCACCATGATGACTGATTTATTACTAGAACTATAAATCCCCATGATAAAATCAATATAAATATTGGTCTAGATACATGTCAAAATTGGAAGCGGCTGTAAGGCCCTTGGCTACTTCATTGTTTCTCCCTTATGTCATCGGCAAGTATCATAGGATGAAACACAATTCTAGATTTTGAGTTTCTTGCCTTCCCAAAAGAATGATTTCTTAATTTGTTCATAGGTTTTATGAAAGCCTAAGTGACTTTCTATTGGTAATGAATGTAATTCCTCTAAGATTATTTGTTTTATGGATGAATTTGGTGCCAAAAAAATGCGATATTTAAAGCACAATGTATCTTGCTGGCATGTATACCCAGTAGGATGGTTTGTATCTTCCTTAAGCCATTAGATGAGTTGAACTATGGTGTCATCATTCATCTGTTCTTAATGTGCTTCCTCGATCCAACCTAGAACTAGTAAGGGTAAGGAAAATATAGATCCCTCTTCTTCATATTTCCTAGACTACGCATCAACCACCACATTTTCTCTATCCTTCTTATATATAATTGCATAATCATACCCCATCATTTTAGTAACCCACTTATGTTTCTCTTGAGGGGAAAACCTTTGTTCAATGAAATATTTTAAACTATGATGGTCAATCTTGATCTGGAAGTGCCTCCCTATTAAATAAGGGTGTTAGGTCTCAATTGTGTGAAGGATGGCCATCATCTAGTTTTCATATGTAGATTTTCCCAAATTTCTATGACATAATTGATTACTAGTGGAGGGCAAAGGATGCCCTTCTTGTATTAATACTATGCCAAGATTGTGGCCTGAGGCATCACATTCTATGAAAAAATATTAATGAAATTAGGAATTGCTAAGATTGGATTAGTTCACATGGTAGCTTTTAAGACAGAGAAGGTCTACTCATCTTAGTCGCTCTAGCCTAAAGGTGTTCTTTTTTAGCAATGATGTTAAGGGAGCTGTAATTTAGACATATTTTTTCACAAATTTTCCATAGTAATTGGTTAATCTGAGGAATCCTCACAATCTATTGAGAGTTTTTGGGCATGTCCAATCTTGCATAGCTTCCATTTTCTTTGGGTCTACCCTCACTCCCTCCTAAATCACAATGTTACTCAAACATTCAAAATTAGTGACCCCAAAAGCACATTTGGAACACTTCACAAATAATTGATGGTATTAAAGTAGTTTCAAGGCATGATAAACATGCTACAAGTGGCCTTCCCATGTGGTGTTGTAGATCAATATATCGTCAAATAAAGCTAGCACAAAATTGTGGAAGAAAGGTCGAACAAATGTGTTCATGAGGCTTTGGTAGATGGAGCATTGCAAAGGCCAAAAGGCATGACTAAGAACTAATAATAACCTTCATAGGTGGGGAAATCAATCTTAGGAATGTCTACTTATTTCATCTAGATTTGGTGGTACCCAAAACAAATATCTAGTTTAGTGAAGAACTTTGATCCATGAAGCTCCTTTAAGTGATTATCAATGACTAACATGGGAAATTTATCCTTGATCGTTAACTTATTGAGATTCTGGAATTCTAGACGCATGCACCAAGTTGCTTCCTTTTTTAAAACCATAACCATTAGTAAGGAATAAGGTCTAATATTAGGATGAATGATGCCGACCTTCAACAACTCCTAAATGATTTTTCTATTTCATTCTTTTGGAAAAAAGGGTGTTGATAAGGGCATACAGTGGGAGGTTTGGTACATGGAGATTAGTAGAATACCATGGTCATTATCCTCATGGGTTTGTGGTAAACCCTTGGGTGTTTCAAAATCCTATTGATTTTTAGAGAGAACCAATTGCAAACCAAGGTGAATATCTTGTGTGGGTGTTTCCATGACTTGGATGGCATTGAATTCTGTAATGATACTAGAGTGACCTTCCTTCAATAAATTCTCTATATAATGGGAGGAGATAATTTTTAGATAACCTGAAGTAATCCCTTTGAGATGATGTTTATGTCCTTCCTTATAAAATTTGATATAGAGTTCCTTGAAATCCATGGTTATTGGTTCCAAATTCCTTAGCCATTCTTCCCCTAGAACGACATCACAAACACTCATGTCAATAAAGAACATGTGTGTCTTAAGATGGTATTCACCCATTTGGAGTTTCAAGTTTTCACAGTGACCATCACATTTCATCGTACCCCCATTTTCTATAATGTGAAAATTGGACATGGGCCTAACATAGCAACGGGTTTCATCGACCACTCTCCTATGATTGAAATTGTGGGTGATTCCACTGTCAATTAATACAATGACTTTATGATGCTTTATGCAACCTACCAAATTCAAAATTTGTGATGTGGAGAGACTTGATAATCCGTGGAGTGATATTTGGGGTTCCACCCCAGGAACTTGCACATTGGGGTCAAATTCCAAGGTTGGAGCAATATCCTTCACTTCTAGTTCTTGAGTACCTTCCATGGTTATGTCTTTTAGGTGTTCACATAGTGATACATCTATTTGGGATCATAATTTCTATTATGTGCATTTATTCCCTTATATTTTTCATCATAGTTTTAGCAAAGTCTAAGATGTTGACGTTTGACCATTGCATCCGGGGATAACTTTTGGATTTCTAATGGTGGTGGGTTGGAATTGTTGGAAGGAGGATCCATGGGGAACATAATGTGAGGTTGAAATGTAGGTCTTTTTGTTTGGGCATTGATCACCTTTTGATCTTCTCAAGCTACATCACAAGCTTCTAACCATGTTATGGGGCACTTCCTAATCACATGTGCTCGGATTCACCCCTTGAGGCCATTGATGAAGCATTCCTGGAAAAAGGAATCAGATAGACCCTCTATGAAGATGGATAATTGATAAAATGCTATAATATAGTCTAGAATTATGCCATTCTAGTGTAATTTGGTCAATACTCCCAAGTAGTGAGTGTCCCTTTCAAAATTCTCATGAAGTATATTCACAAATTAGGTCCAAGAAACATAACACTGATATGATTTTTGGTACCATTGGCACCATTGGCACCATTGGCACCATTTCCAATGTTCTAAGTCAAGATATAAGATTCCCACTTTGATATTTTGGATATCATCCTTAATACCATGGAGAGAAAAGTAGTGTTCCATTTGGATAACCCAACCCGAGGAATTTGAACCATAAAATTTATACATGTCTACCTTTGATGGGTGGTGCCATGAATTTTTATTCCGAAATAGTGATACCATGTTTCCAAGAAGAGAGTGTAAGAGCCTTATTCTTCATTGAAATCAACATCTTTGGATTGATATTCGAGTGTGGCATATAGACCCACATGTTTATTGAGGATGTTCAATACTTGTCTCTGGTTATCATGGTCAAGGTGGATTTGGTGAACTATATGTTGTAGGGCCACAACCATTGCTGCAAGATCCTTGGTGTCTTCAGTTGGATCCTTGGTCAAGTCCTCCACATTTTTTTGGTTATGGGTGTGTACCAAGGGGCCATTTGTTCTTGAAAAAACATTAACACTAGCTTATCTCAAAATGATCAGGGGATAAAGAGGAGTCTTTGGAGAGGTATCACCAAATGAGGGATGGGTATGGCTACATGAAAAATGTTGTGAGATATGTATACCAATATGATCAATGTTGAGCCCAGAATTGGCCCTTTTTAGTCATCATTATTCATCTTTCCTGCCCCTGTCCTACACCATTTATCATGGCAATCAAACCTATTATCCTTACCTTATTCCCCAATTTACCAAGGTATGGATGATCATTGTTTTATTTTATTAATGCTTATGATTGTGATAATTAAAGCTGTGCATCTCTCAATTTGTGCTAACATGTTGCGATTTATGAAGGTAGTTGAGACAAATGAATTGCAGGAAGATCGGGGCTGAACAAGTCATAAAGAAAGGGATGTTCGTTCTTTGTAGAAGGTTCCTTGGGGCTCGAACCATCAATCAAAGCACAGCTGTGACAGGGCAGCTGTAACAGAATTCGCTATCTTAAGTATGTTGCTGCTCGAGTCTAGCTGTGAGCTGGAAGGACCGCCACTCTTGGGTCAATTAATAACTCTCTCATATTTGGATGTTTCTGTTTTTCCACACATTGTAACAGCTAGATTATTTAGGGCGCTTGAAAATCAGAGATCTTCATGGCTGCCCAATTATGGGATTAGATGTTATGATTTGTATGTATAAATAGGGGGAGTTGCCTCGACTCAGGGGTTGAACAGCAAACAATTAATTCATTTGTATTAGCAGCCGAGCAAAACTGTGTACTCATTCTTTTGTTAATATAAGGGGTTACTTTTGAGCTAAAGAGTGTGTTGTTCAACCAGCATCTCTGTGTGAAGACTGGGCCCGTCTTCCACAGAGATTGCTGAGTTAAAATAGGATTTTATTTTTATTGTTGTGTGATGCTTTGTTCTTTCCTTTGTACGCAGCAGCAATATTTATTATGTGGACTTTTCAGTAAAAGGTTATATTTCCGTGAGATTGGTGAATGGTGTAGAATAACAGTCGACTGAGTAAGGTTTTCTTTATGCATTTCAATTTCTGTTCACACTGCCGTGTTCATCTTACAGCTGAGTCGTGATCCCAGGAGCTCTTACAATTTAGCTTTCCTGTTATGTGTTGATTGACTTCCATTCTGCAATTCAATTTCTTAGAACAGTTGCTTCAATCTTTTACAATTGAAATTCTAGATTAATGTTCAGTTTATGCTTTATGATTCCTAGATTGATTAGATCAGACAAGTGATTGTTCTAGAATACGAATGAGATTTCTTTTCTGCAATTGTTGATTAGATCTGATACCATTTCTTATTGATGCATAATAGAGAAGAATTGTAGTATAGCAGTTAGAAGGCAATTGGGATTGCATAGATTATTGGGATGAACATGGATGATAAAAGATAAAAGTATTCACTTCTAATGGTTTGGTGTTTAAGCATATATTGTGCACTTATCCTTTGAAATAAAAAGACTTTCTCGGGTTGACAATAAATTTCATATGCTCTGTGTGTTTGGTAACAATTTATCTGCATATAGAGTGCTTGACATTTTGGTGCCGTTGCCGGGGATGGATAAAAATTAAACACTAGTCAATGACACAAACATAATCCCAGTTTTGAAAAATTTGAGAAGCATTCCTATTGAGGTAGAGCCTGGAAGAACTTTGAACATCAACCCTGGTCTCTCCTCAGAAGAACAGATGCGCCTAACCAATCTCTTGAAGGAATGTAAGGGGGCATTCACCTGGGATTATACAGACATGAAGGGTATCCCTTCCAATCTGTGAACTCATCATATTTATATTAAAAACGACTCCCGACCTGTATGTCAACCCCAACGACGCATGAACCCCAATCTGAGGGATATAGTGAAGGAGAAAATCCAGAAACTTTTGGAAGCAGGATTTATCTATCCTATTTCAGATAGTGAGTGGGTTTCCCCACTTGTAATTGTGCCCAAGAAAAATGGTAAATGGAGAGTCTGTGTTGATTATAGGGAGCTGAACAAAGCTACACAAAAGGATCATTTTCCTCTGCCCTTTATTGACCAAGTACTTGATACCCTATCAGGGAAGAAGTTCTTCTCTTTCTTGGATGGGTTCAGTGGGTACAATCAAATTCAGATTGCTCCGGAGGATCAGGATAAGACCACCTTCACTTGCCCCTGGGGAACGTTTGCCTACAGGGTGCTTCCCTTTGGCTTGTGCAATGCACCTGCAACGTTCCAAAGAGCTGTGATTGGCATATTTTCTAAATTGGTTAATGATAGTATGGAATTCTTTATGGATGATTTTACTCCCTATGGTAAGGATTTTGAGGAAGCACTGGAAAATTTAAAGAAAGTTTTAATTCGCTGTGAACAGGCTCGCCTCTCATTAAGCACTGAAAAATGCCATATGATGATGAGTGAGGGGGTGGTATTAGGACATTTCATCTCTACTGATGGTATTCAAGTGGATCCTTCAAAAATTAAGGTGATAAAAAATATACCAACTCCTTCAACTCAGAAAGAGGTGCGAAGTTTTCTGGGACATGCTGGATATTACAGGAGATTTATAGAAAACTTCTCCAAACTTGCTTCTCCTTTGTTTTCATTGTTAATGAAGGACGCACAGTTTGTGTGGAGTACAACATGCCATACAGCATTTGATAATCTTAAAGAGAAGCTGTCCACATCCCCTATTCTAAGGGGACCTAATTGGACCATACCTTTCCACATTTCTTCAGATGCTTCTGATACTGCCATTGGAGCAGTACTAGGACAACAGGATGGTCAAGTACCTTATGCTATCTATTATTTAGTAAAAACTTAGCCCCTGCTGAACTAAATTATACTGTTACTGAAAAAGAATTCCTTGCTATTGTTTATTCTATTAATAAGTTTCGGCATTACATTATTGGGTATCCTACATTTGTGCACACTGACCACTCTACCATTAAGTATTTGATGAACAAACCTGTCACTAATGCCAGAGTAACCAGGTGGCTTTTATTATTACAGGAATTTGATATTACTATTATAGATAAACCTGGAAAAGAAAATGTTGTTGCTGATTTTTTATCACGATTTACTAATAGTGATGACAGTTCGCCTGTTGAGGATGCTTTCCCGGATGAACATTTATTCGCACTCTCAGCTCATTCACCCTGGTATGCAGACATTGCTAATTATTTGGTTGCAGGAAAGCTTCTGCCACATATGTCTAAACGAGAAAAAAGAAAAATTATTCAGCAAAGTGCCAGGTATTGTTGGCTCAAGGGCCATCTCTTTTACACAGGACCCGATCTTGAGATTAGAAGATGTGTAAGGGAAGATGAGATATTTCATATACTGAAGGCCTGTCATGATGAACCTTGCGGAGGACACTTTGCAGACAAAAGAAAAGGGCATAAGGTGCTGCGGATGGGCTATTATTGGCCGACACTATTCAGGGATGCTAAAAGATATGTTCAGTCCTGTGACAGCTGCCAAAGGATGGGCCAATCTAATAAGACAGATCAGATGCCTTTACAGCCCCAAGTGGTACTAGAACCGTTTGATAGATGGGCATTGGACTTTGTTGGCCCTATCAACCCTCCTTCGAGACAGAAGGTTTACATTCTGGTGTGTACAGATTACATGACCAAGTGGGTAGAAGCTGTAGCTTTGGCTAAGGCTAATGACCAGGCGGTGATTGATTTTCTATACAGTGAAATTTTTACCCGCTTTGGGGTACCAAAGGAAGTAGTTACCGATGGGGGACCGCAATTCATCTCACACCAATTTGAATCCTTGCTCCGGAAGTATCATGTGCAGCATAGGATAGCTTCACCTTATCATCCCCAGGCCAATGGTCAGGTGGAAAGTACTAATAAAGTTATTGAAGCAATCCTTACTAAAACAGTTAAAATCCATCGAAGGGATTGGGCTGACAGGCTTCCAGAAGCACTGTGGGCATATCGCACAACTTGGCGCAACACCACAGGGTTTTCTCCCTATGATCTGGTGTATGGAAAGAGTGCCATCTTTCCAATTGAATTTGAGATCAAGACCCTGAAAACAGCCACAGAAATGAATCTGGATGTAACAAAATCCCAGAAGAGAAGATTGAATCAATTAAATGAACTGGATGAGAAACGGTTAGCTGCAGTAGACCAGATTCTGCTGCTTCAGCAACAAAGATCTAACTGGCATGACCGATTCATCAAAAAGAAAATCTTCCGTGAAGGAGACTGGGCACTATTATACGACTCCAGATTCAAGAAGGATTTTAAAGGAAAATTACACACAAGATGGCTGGGTCCATATTTGGTCGACAGGGTATTTGACAACGGCACTGTTCGCCTAGTGACCATTGATGAAAACCGTTTAGCATTACTTGCTAACGGCCACAGACTGCGACTGTATCGTAAGCCCATTTCGAAAGATGCATTCATTTCACAAATTGTTGCCGATCCAGACTATCAATTGGCACCAGAGCATGAACTTTTCTCTGCCTTTGCCAAACCTTAAACTGAAAATCGTATTTGCTGTACATAAATAATTTCCTGCTGTAGCGTATAGCTGTTGTTTTTTTTTCCCTCTTTGCATTTGATCTTTTTGTTTGCTGTCGTTTTTCAAAAATTTTCAGGGAAGCGCCAGGAGAACGACCAGTTTGGGCCCATTAGACGAAAATCTCCCTGTGCCGTCCTTGCTTAAAAAAAAATAAAAAATAAAAAAAAATCCGGCAACTGCAACATATTTTCCGGCAGCTGCAACATATTTTCCGGTGGCTGTATATCTTTTTCCGGCAACCAGATTATCCTTTTCCCCAGCAGCCGTAAAATCCTTTTTCCCGCTTGCCGTCAATCTTTTCCGGCAGCTGCAACATCGGCGGCTGCAACATCGGCAGCTGCAACCCCATTCCCCGCGGTTGCCACCTCATCTTCCAGCGGCTGCCACCTCATTTACCAACCATTGCCACATCATTTCCCCATAGCCGTAACCATTTTCCACAGCTGCAACATCGATAGCTGCAACATCTTTTTCTGCAGCTGCCACCTCATTTCCCCATGGCCGCCATCTCATTTCCCAGCGACTGACACCTCATTTCCAGCAGCCGTAATATCCCTTTTTCCGTCGGCCGTCAATCCAGCGGTTGCAACATCGACGGCTGCAACATCGGCGGCTGCAACATTTCGCTGTTATTGTTTTCCGTCGACTTTAAAATCCTTTCTCCCTTCAGCTGTAAATCATCCCCAGCAGCCGCGACTTCAATCCAGCGGCTGCAACATCACGTCACAGCGCTGCAACAACTTTTCCTGCCAGCTATAATCTTTCCCGCCACCGTAAAACTTTTCCGTGACAGCTCTAATTTTCCCCGATACTGTAAATTCTTTTTTCAGCTGCCGTGAATTCTTTTCCGGTGACTGCAACTTCTTTCTCGGTGGCTGCAACATATTTTTTTTGACGACTGCAACATCTTTTTCGTCGGCCGTGCTATCATTTTTTTGGCAACTTGCAGTGGTAACTCCCGTGTTAACAGAAGAATTGTTTCAAACATGCTAATCATGGTGCTGATTCACCTCAGTCGTACCGGCGAACTCATCATTCCGACCCCGAGGAAGTGACGGTTTGTGTTTCATCGGCGGAAGAGCTTATTGCATTATCCGAGTCATCATGATCACACATCCGACTGTGCACGAATTCGGCTCCGTGACGTCATCAACTGCATGCTCCACCATTTTCCACAGCTTTCCGATGCACAGTTTTATGAGGTATGGCTTTCATTTATCACGTGATTAAGCATTGATATCATTTAAACGATATTGGTCGTACCTTCACTCGTACCACCATTATACCTGATTAAACCTTTCCCTTGTACGACGTAAATGCTAATAACTGCCACCTTCCCCAATTCGGCATGAAAATTTCAAACACTGTTCTGTGCTCAACTTTCCAAATTTGGTCATTCTCTCAACGTCTCCGCTCAGCGATTCGTGCATCCTCTGTGCTGCAACTTCCATTCTGGGATCCTGTAATCTGTGGAATAACAGTTTTAGTTTGCAGCCAGGACCATGGGGATTCCAGTTCGCCATGAACCTTTCAATACCCGGGAACTCAGACGGAATCCTCAAGTTCTTTCCATCTTTCAAGCTGCCCGCTGGGTCGAATTCTTTGAGCGATTGGACGGATTCGATCGGGATGCATCCCTGCAATTTGCCTTGAATCTTACCAAAACTCACTCCACGGTGTGGGGGCTATGTATAGACGTCTCCGAGGTCATTATATCCGAGGTTACAGCCATCCCGATGGTGGGAAAACCTTGGTTTAACCGTCGAGTCCCTGCAACGGTTACACGAGAACAATTTTTACTTCCAGGGAAGCAAGTTGAAGCATCCAGGAGAGGGGTTGCACTGAACTCACTACCGCGGCCATGGGACCAGGTTGCTGTCTTCCTCAAGAAATACATTACCTGTGAAGGTAGATACCAAACTGTGTATAACTCTGAACTTCCTTTGCTTTCTCATCTCCGCCATGGCATTTTGTTGAACATTCCATTTTATTTATTGCACGACTTGCGTCATATGGCAACATTTGTTCAGTCTGCGAAGCACCCACTGTCCTCTCTCACCCACCATGGCCTTATCAAGTTAATTATTGTAAGAACCCTTGCCCAACATAATATAACTTGGGAACAATTTATAACCCGACCACAGCAACCTGTTCCCTTGAGGGTCATCCCATTACAACAATTACAAGTTCCACCACAACAGGAGGACCGGATTTCCTCCAGTGAAGTTGGGGGGAGGGATGAAATGGGAGAAGAACAGCAATCGGGGGCACAGGTAGGACCATCCGGGGTGGGTAAAACCACAGAGGAAGAACAACCAGGGGCATAGTTAGAGCCATTCGGGGTAGATGAATCCCCAGCACAAGCAGAACCAGTGGGGGATGACACTGCATTTGAAGGAGAGCAAGGGGAAGCACAAACATAGCCATTAGGTGACAATGTAGATGAAACCTTCATGGAAAACCCAGATAACAACACAGCTCCGACAACAGAAGGTGAAATTGGAGCAGCATCAAATGCTGCGACAATGGAACCTGAAGATGACAGAGCTAGGGCAATGGAAGAAGACATTGAGCTGGTTACAATTGAGTCTTCACCTGAGTGGGTAGGAGGAGGAGCTGTGATTGAAGAAGAACAGCATGAGGGGCAAAGAAATATTCCTTTGACCTCAGTTTTTCCTCCCTATATCCCAGCTCCACAGGAGGAAACACCACAAAAGGAAAAATCACAAAAGAAAACGCCACAGAAGAGAAAGAGAGCCACCAATGAATTTGATCTAACAGCACCAATCAGAAGGAAATGAACTCGATCTACCACAGCAGCAGAGGCAGCTAGGAAAAGATGGGCAACCTCAGAGACACAGGTTGAGCCCCCAATCCTTACACCAAGACCGATGGATGCTCCACAAAGGCCAGTGGAGGAAGAACCTGGAATTGAAGGACTTTTGTATGAGAATGCAATGCTGAAAGAGGACCTCCAAGCACTTAGAAGAGAGCTGGAAACTTGGAAGGAAACCTGCAGAAAGTAGGGTGAAAGGAAAATGTACACACTAATAGAGGCTGCAGACCAAGTGGAGGAATCAGTTTCTGTTGGAACTGGAGAAAAGGATGAGCGAATACTCTGACCCACCTGTGGAGAAATCTTTGAGGAAGCAGGCCATAAAATTCTACTTAGCACTTATTCAGCACAACAGCCTGTGGCCACAGTAGGGAAAGCAGTGGAAAAAGAAGGTGCTGTCACACAAGAACCAGCACTTTTAAACATCCTTGTTGTAGCTGCCACTTCCCATGATGCAAAAAATTATGGAACAGGTAGAAGAAGAACATGGGATGGAGGACGATCTGGAGATTAATAAGGAATGTATGGTAACCCCAGACTGTTTCCACGATACAGAGATTATAGAGCAGATGGGAGAAGAACTTGGAATGAAGGATGTGCTGGAGCTTATAAAGGAATATGATGAAACCCCAGAATGCTCCCAGGACACAGAAATTTTAGAAGAAGAGATACAAAGGCAGGATAGTGATAAATTGGAACAGGAAGCTGCAACACAAGAACCAGCAAACCTGAATATACTTGTCCTATCTGCCAAACAGATGGGGGAAGAACCTGGGATAGAGGAGATTCTGGAGTTTAATGATGAACTCTGGGTTGTAACCCCAGAGGACTCCCATGACACAGAGCTCATAGGAGAAGAGTTGCAGCAAGAGAAGGATGAAGAGGTAATCCAGGATGTTGCTACACAAGAACCAACATCCTTGGAAGCTGCAGCAGGAACTCCTGAATTGCAGTTAGAAGATAACCCTGGAGTGGATATCATTCCCGATATATAGTGGAGTGAAGATGAACAGGTACAGACACCATGCTCAGGTGACACCGAAATCTTGGAGGAAGGGTTGCACGATGAGAAGGATATCCTATCTCAGTAGCAGAAGGACAAAGAAGACGCTGCTACACAAGAACCAGTGTCTCCAAAATCAATAAAGGTAGCTGCTGAAGAAGGTTTAAAGGATGTTGTTGTTACACAAGAACCAACAACTCTCCTGTTAAAACTAGATGCGCTGGAAGACACTGTCCCACAAGAACCAGTGCTTCCACCTCCTAGAGATGTCATTGAGTTGGATTCAGATTGAGGATTTCCTTTCAACTCCCCCAGGCACAGCATAATGAGACTGCAGGAAGATTCCCACTACACCAATTGCATTCCCAGATATCAGCAAGTAGCAGTGGAAGGGAAACAGTGAGGTTGGAAAATACTGGGTTACTCACAGAAGCCTTTCAAAAGATGGATAAGGTGCCTGAGTTTCCTACACTTCTTCCTCTCTCCTTGTATAAAGCTCAGTACACGATTCAGATGCAGGTTGTTGCATGAGGTCATGCAACAGGATAGTTGGGGGGAGATGTTGATCCCAGAATTGGCCCTTTTTAGTCATCATTATTCATCTTTCCTGCCCCTGTCCTACACCATTTATCATGGCAATCAAACCTATTATCCTTACCTTATTCCCCAATTTACCAAGGTATGGCTGATCATTGTTTTATTTTATTAATGCTTATGATTGTGATAATTAAAGCTGTGCATCTCTCAATTTGTGCTAACATGTTGCGATTTATGAAGGTAGTTGAGACAAATGAATTGCAGGAAGATCGGGGCTGAACAAGTCATAAAGAAATGGATGTTCGTTCTTTGTAGAAGGTTCCTTGGGGCTCGAATCATCAATCAAAGCACAGCTGTGACAGGGCAGCTGTAACAGAATTCGCTATCTTAAGTATGTTGCTGCTCGAGTCTAGCTGTGAGCTGGAAGGACCGCCACTCTTGGGTCAATTAATAACTCTCTCATATTTGGATGTTTCTGTTCTGCCACGCATTGTAACAGCTAGATTATTTAGGGCGCCTGAAAATCAGAGATCTTCATGGCTGCCCAATTATGGGATTAGATGTTACGATTTGTATGTATAAATAGGGGGAGTTGCCTCGACTCAGGGGTTGAACAACAAAAAATTAATTCATTTGTATTAGCAGCTGAGCAAAACTGTGTACTCATTCTTCTGTTAATATAAGGGGTTACTTCTGAGCTAAAGAGTGTGTTGTTCAACCAGCGTCTCTGTGTGAAGACTAGGCCCGTCTTCCACAGAGATTGCTGAGTTAAAATAGGATTTTATTTTTCTTGTTGTGTGATGCTTTGTTCTTTCCTTTGTACGCAGCAGCAATATTTATTATGTGGACTTTTCAGTAAAAGGCTATATTTATGTGAGATTGGTGAATGGTGTAGAATAACAGCCGACTGAGTAAGGTTTGCTTTATGCATTTCAATTTCTATTCACACTGCCGTGTTCATCTTACAGCTGAGTCGTGATCCCAGGAGCTCTTACAATTTAGCTTTCCTATTATGTGTTGATTGACTTCCATTCTGCAATTCAATTTCTTAGAACAGTTGCTTCAATCTTTTACAATTGAAATTCTAGATTAATGTTCAGTTTATGCTTTATGATTCCTAGATTGATTAGATCAGACAAGTGATTGTTCTAGAATACGAATGAGATTTCTTTTCTGCAATTGTTGATTAGATCTGATACCATTTCTTATTGATGCATAATATAGAAGAATTGTAGTATAGCAGTTAGAAGGCAATTGGGATTGCATAGATTCTTGGGATGAACATGGATGATAAAAGATAAAAGTATTCACTTCTAATGGTTTGGTGTTTAAGCATATATTGTGCACTTATCCTTTGAAATAAAAAGACTTTCTCGAGTTGACAATAAATTTCATATGCTCTGTGTGTTTGGTAACAATTTATCTGCATATAGAGTGCTTGACAATCAACACGATGCAAAGATTCTTTCGGGACAGGTCTTGAACAAGGGTGTTGGTGGAGCTCAATTTTTTTCTTTTTACACTTAGGGGAGTATTACTCCTTGTGGACATTACTGCACTGATATAATATCCAAATTCCTTATGAATAGAAAGATGTCGGAATTTTGCTGGATGGTCTCAGTGAATAGGGTTATTGCATTGACAGAATGTCCAAATTATTTTTGGATGCAAAGATGTAGGAATTTCATTGGCGTCACATACTTGGTGACCTCATAGTGCCTTTGGGGTCATAAGATACTCAAACTACTGACCAAAATCCCCTTTAACACTCAATGTAATATTTCTATTGATTTAATTATTAATTACAACAAAATTATTTATATAAATGATTTCCTATAATTAATATAACATATATAAAACCGTTATAGGAAATTCCTACATAAATGTATTCAAACAATGCCAATAATTCCATGCATTCAAATCATCATATGCCAATAATTAAGTAAAATACATAACATAGATAAATACAAAACATTTCATACACATATGGAGACTTATATGAAAATATAATCCAACTGATTACAGACCAATGTAGTTCCTCCTAGCTGTAAACACTCTGTTATACCAATTCTCTCTATAACCGAGGGCATCTCCGATTTAGGGATATCAATCCACAAGAAGGTGGCTAAATTCCCCTCTACAACTATCCCAATCCAGTAGCACTCCTCCCTCATCATCCTACACAACCCAAGGAATGGGGTTCCCTTCTATGAGTTAATAGTCCCTTGGGTTCCCTTCTTTGAATTAATAGTCCCTCATGCTATTTTCCCTCAATTCCCTTCCATGGATCCAATAAAAGCCGACTAGGGACACTCCATGCTAGGACTCTAGGGAACTCCGTTGTTGTCAGGTATGGGTCCAAACAATAATACAGGTGATGGCTCCAGGTTATGGTATGGGAGATGGATCTCTGATGACCGGTTGATGATGGTTGAATGATAGCATAATGACGAATGAACTAGATTCTCATTAATATATATGCATGTTGATAACTATCCAAGTGTCATGCATGGGTGATGAGAACTAGACAAGTGGCGCCCATGGGAAGTTCACCTTTTTCCCCACTAATCTTTAAGTTTAGTATAATTAAATCAAGTTAAGGCTAATGCAATTTAATTAAAGGGACATTATAAAACTCAATATAAAAGGAATAATACGGATAATGACTTAAATTATAAGTCACTAGGGTCATCTCCCTCCCTTAAACCCCCTTCTCCTTTCCCTCTTGTGGAATCATATCCCCCCATCTCTTCTTTGTCTTTCTTAGTTTGTAGTAGTCATGGTTTTTATATTAAATGTGAAATGTACATAATTACATCATTTGGTCACACTAGACTATTCATGTCTAACTTCTAGCCATTTAATCAATATTTACATAATTACATCATTACATATTGGGGTTAAAAATGAGGTGTTACATTCCCCCTTGTTAATTTATGCATTGTCCTCAGTTCATCATCAACACTATATATACAATGGAATAATTTAACATGTCTTTATACATGTACCATATGTCGCTGCAAAACATACTTAGTTCCCAAGTTGCTTCCTCAACCACATTTTCCAAAATGTTCTTGATCCTTGCAATTTGATATAGTTGTTGGCCATCTCACCCACAATACACCAACATTGTTTCTCCACTTCCTTAGTTACCTTCTCAGGCTTTGAACATCCACAAGTACCTTTATCAATCATTTAAGAAAAAGTGCGCATGTTATAATCATTCTTATGAAATAGTCATAATGTCCATAACAATTTTACAAAACCGAAATGTATGCACATATATTCATTTCATCAATTAATTATAAAATATCTATCCAATACTTATCTGCATGCATATTTATTTTCTTTCACATGGTTTCCATGGGAAATAATTTATCTCACTGCTCTTCTTGACACACTCTCTACAGTTTTCCCAATCCATATCACTCCTCCCCCATCAACCTATACAAAACAAGGAATGGATCCCTTCTCTGCATGCATTCCCTTGGGTTATCTCGATTCCCTTCCAATGCTAGGAATCTAAAGATATAAATAATTTCTCATATCATATTCATTAAAGTTGTCTCTTCTCTACAGTCCCCCACCCTCCAGGCTCAAGCATCCCCTTCTCTGAGTTAACAATCCATTAGACGATCAATCATTTTCCAAGGCTTTCTTGCACAAGAAGAGCACAACTTATGGGGTTATCAAGTCCTTGTAGTGGACTTCTTCTTTGGATTTTCAACTTACAATTTCCATCATGGTTCATAGTAGGTATGTTCACCATCCACCTATGTCATAAACATAAGATTACATGTATTATGAATCATACTTTTATCTATCAATTAATCTTGGAAATTATTATTGCAACAAATAAATTCCTAATAATAACATGAGTTCCACACATAGTACTTACCTTTCAATGGCATGAACAATATTCCCTATCTTCATTATGGCTCACTTCCACTCCCATATCCAAGACATCTTATTCTTTTATACAACTTTGTTCTCCCGATAGAGCTTTTGTGTAGTCCATCCAATGTGACTACTTTTTCATTCATTTCTTTCACTACATTTACAATAGCTCATGAAATGATATTAGGATTATGCATTTCTAATAAGTCCACCATTTCAACTATCAACATATTATGCAATAAAATATGGCATAAATTTCATTCACATAATGCATTCAAAAATATATGCCCACATACGTGTAGTCGTGTAACCACAAGATTACATAATCTACTATTGCATACACATTCAATGCACCCTTGCAATGATTCATGACTACCATATCAGGTTCAAAAACTCTGATTTTCCTTGGTTACTTACCCATAACCAACACACACATGGATTTATATTAATATGAATGCATGACAACCATTTTTCACATATTGCAGGCTATTACTACCCCATACTAGAACATATCGGGTGGGGTATCCTTTAATTTCAATGCATTCAATCTCACGTGCATACCAAAACATAATTTTAAAAATTAAGGCTGAAGGAATTCTTACCCAATTCATTTTCCAACACTTATGCAAGAAACATAAATAATTCATACCCAAATAGTTTCCATTGACATCTTTGATGTTACCTGATCAACTGGTATTATGGAAAACTACATCATCCTTTCACCAACCTTTGGATCACATTATCATGTCTATTACTCTTCTTTAGTTGACTTTCAATTTGCTTGCATAGACTGTAGCGTCACCACATGGTGATCTTATCCACAGGCTTCGCACCATCCCAATAACCTTGCTAGATTGTTCATCAGTTGTTTCTCTTATACGCTTCTCTTGTAGTTTGTACTAGCATTATGGTATCTTCCTTTGTTGTCTTGGGTTGAAAACCAAACCCATCTGTTTTCATCACAATTGTGTTCCTTCACTGAGTTTCATCTGTATCTGATTTACCTTTGCAATATTGTCCAATTTTCTAAAGAAATTTTCCAACCAAGTCCAACTTGTCCCTTTTTCTTAATTTCCAAGCACTTCAAGTTTCATTTATTGATTCCTTTCCTCGCCATTATGATTCTATGTTTAAATTTACTTACAATTATTCTTTAGCACTCATACAAATACAACTTATATCACACTAAATTCATATGGACTACTTCACATAATCCATTCTTCTTTCATTCTATATAAATAATTGGTATTATGGTATCTCTGTATGCCTCTGTTTCCATTCGGGAGTGTCCACATTGGCTATGTTCTATTAAATTTGTTACTCATTTGTTCCTTTAAATTGATTTTAGCATCCTCTATATTTCCACATTTGACCATTCTCCTTTATTGCTAGAATCATCTTCTTCATTCTTTAATATCTTCCAATGGCTTGGACATCCACAATATGACATCCCATGCTCTTAACTTTGTTTGTGTACAAACTTTATTTAATTCTAAAATTTCATTTGCAACTCTTCAGGTCACTTCCTGCAAGCTCTATTGTGTCGATCGTGACAGTTCCATTCAATGGAGTATTTAATTACTCCATTACCATGTTTTATGATTATCTTTTTTGTAACAATGACTTATATTTATTCATTAATTACTTACAAGTCCTTACCTTAGAAGGTTAAGGAATCGAGTCTTCCTTTTATGCATGATATTTATGTCATCTTTTATCTGTTGCTTTGTCTATGTTCCTTATTCATATCACTATTACTTGGATATCCAAAATAATCAACTGAAAAAAATCAAATTTCCCATACTTCTTCTATGCCACTGAATTGGATGTGTTAATATTATTCAATGCTTTGCATGTACTCTTTCTCTATACACTAGCAACCCTTCTTTGTTCTTCCCTCATCATGATTTTTTATAGAATACAAGTTGTGATAAAACTCAGTAATCTCCATGTAATGTATTTAACCACTTTGTTAATAATACCACCATAAATCTCTCTCGAGTTTCCCTCCTCCTCAAGAGTACTGTCATATTATCAAGCACTTAGACAACACTAGTTCAACCTTCAATTAGTGATCTAACAAGTAACTCTACCCTGCGTTGCTTATACAATTGTGATTTTGCATCATCATGGAGTATTTGGCAATCATACATACTTGATTTCATTTTTTTTATGTACCTTGATCACCATAAGTCTATTCCCCAAGTGCATATATTTCATAGTTCATCCACAATGATATTTGCCTTGTCCAATCAAGCTCCAAGATTATGCTCTGCTCACATTTTGAAACAACTGGAAACATATCTAAAAAATTAGAACCTTCAATCACCTTCTTCTCTGGATCAAATTCACGATGACTATAGCCACATCCTATTATGATCTTTCCATGAAAAATTGCATTCCTTTAAAATTTGCAAATTCACCCCATTTGCATTATTCCTTGTCTAATTAAGTCAAGAGGTTTTGTTCTGTGCAATTTCTCAAATAATAATAAACTTATTTCAAATATCATATCTATTTGTTATATTCTCCTTTATATTACCTTTCCAACGACTCTAGATATTCTTAATTATGGGTTTTGAGCTAAAATACAATTCTCCAAAGTTAACACTTTTTCCCAATACTACCCCGTTCTTGTAGTTGATTGGAATCTCAAAATACCCACTCCTAAGACATGTACCTAATATTTGCAATCTGTTCCTACATCAAATATGTTAGATAAACCATTTTCCAAAATTTAATGAAAAAATTTATGCATACTGAAAAATTCTAGAAAATACCCATTTGACAGTTTTTGTCAAATTAGGCTACAAGCCCCTTTCTGTTAGATTTTTGGAAAGATAAAAAGAACAAATTCATAATTGGATTTATTTTTATTAACCCCTTATTGATACTCTTTCCAATGACTAAACCCATGTTCATTTATGATTTCATGGATGAAAGTTACATCGCTCAGAAATCCCTATTTTTGCCCAAGTTTACCTTGGTTCTGTAACTGCACTTATTCCGAAAGGACAACTTCATAGACTTGTATAATAAAATATGTAAAGAATTTTTATTTATTTATATTGTGCAATGATATCCCAAATTATTTTGAGTACCTAGACACTTTCATCATTCAAATATGTTGCTTCGTTCAAATTTTATAAAATTATGCAATCGTTGACTTTTAATTTCTATGATTCTTCCAGACTTGGTTTCACTGAAAAATACTATCTCACAAGCAAACTTGTCTGGATCGAATATTAGGCAAAATTTTGAAATCATAATTTTTTTTGGTTACGAGTTCTTGGGTCACTTTTGCTTCCAGGTTTTCAAAAATTGACTGCACATGCCCAAATAATGGATTTCAAATTTCTTTCACATCCTGACTCCACACATTTTGGAATTTGGCCACAAGGATCTATATTTCTCTATGTTCATGGATAAATAAAGCACCATAACAATTTGGGCCATAACAGGGCCCCCATCCATCCTCTGACTACGCACCTTCAAAACACATTAAATCAAAATTTTCGTAAAACTGGAGCTGAATGGGTCTATGCCCTCAATGGAAATCTTGTATCCTTCATAAATGGAATTAAAAGGGCACAAGTATCATCGATTTCTGAGTTAAATTGATCCGGTTATGGCCAAAACAAGTTTTTGACTCCATACTTGTTTTTTTTAACCTTTCTAATCTTTTGCTAATGTGGAAAGGTGCTGAAATGTCATGACACATATATGCTGATGTGTCAAATGATCCTACATGTTACTCCATAATGTATCCATGCCACCCTCGATGTATACCAGGTCACTATACCACCTACCCTTGGGCATAAATGCATAAGGTGTATTCCATTACCAAAAGTGGTAATGCCCCACGAAGAAAGTGGTTTTGGGAACCCTCTTGCCCAATCCATTACCAATCAGAATGCACCACATGTAACTTTGGTTTTTACATAAGGCTTTGGCCACTTGTGGTTAAATCATGTGCAACTTGTAGGCATTTTAAGATTTATAACTATGGATCATGGGCACCTTCAACCCATCATGCTCGTCAATGATGTTTAGCCCCTTTTTTCCCAACCTTCAGTTCTTGTCCCCTAATCACATGGTTCATCAGGTTAATTGTTATCAGTCAAATTAGCACTTCTCCATCCGTGACCACATTGTCTTGTCGGTCACACAAAAGGACACTATGGATGGAAGATCTTACCTTGACCCTATATGACCTAAAGCTGAAACTTGCAATCCTTTACTCAGAAGCATCTTTCTCTGCCTATTTTTAGATATAACTGTGACCCTTATACTTGACAACCAGTGGGTCAACCGCGGGTTCCTCTGCTGAAAACCCACGGGTGTCAATAAAAATGTTGCACTCGATTGATGCAAGTGAAGACACTCGCGAGTTGTCCTATACCAAAGTCACGGGTGTCTTAAGAAAAAGCTAAAAAATAATTAGAAACATGAATTGGGATTAGTTGAGGTAGGTATCCAAACTTCCCCAAATTCCCAACTCAACCACCTTTCGAACCTGCATTCCCTTCCTTGCTATGAATACAAGGGGAAGGGCTTGAGAAAGGGACCTTATCATCATTGGAGAAAGTTATGCTGGAGAAATCATAGTTAAGAGAGAGGAGCATGAGCCTAGGCATGTGGTTACGATGGTGCCGGTGTAGGAACATGTATAAGCTTTGTATATTTTTTGCATTTGACAATAAAGATTGAGACATTCTTTCCTTTCCAATATAGAGTTTCTCATATCTATTGTTATTTGATTATATGTTAATGTTATATTGTTTCATTAATATCAATATCTCATTTATGGTCAAATACGTTTGACTTGTGTTTGTGTTGCAGGTTATTCGCATAGGAGAATGAAGAGAGAAAGCTTGGACCGACCTTCATAAATAAGGTATACATTCTCTTACTTTTAATCCTATTTGCTTATAAACTATGTTGGAAAACCCTTGTATGTCTTCTTGATACCCCCCCAGTACGTTGGTAGTCTCTTTCCCCAACTATAAGAGTAATTTCCTAACAACAGAACTGGCGACTCCGCTGGGGAGCACCATTTGTTTTTTTGCTTTGGGGACTCTTGTTGAGTTTTTCTAGTTTTTATAACTTGTCTGATCTCTTTAGAAGTGTCTAGGTCATCCTTGACCCTTTTTATTGAATTGGTTCTTTTCTGATCTACAAAATATTTTCTTTTTGAAAGTTTCCTGATCCCACCCGCGAGTCTCCTGTACATACAGGAGCGATTATTCAGTTACACTCACGAGTTGCCTATATAAGTACTCGTGGTTATTTAGTTGCACCCGCATGCTTCTGCATGTGACAGTCACAAACATTTCCTAAGGTTTTTTTTTTAATTGAACCTTGATCTTAGGGTTACTTCTTTTGCTTTGAGAGTTTGTTTGTTGGTCTAACACTGGTTTAAAGCCTTTTAGTGTTGATCTAAGTCTTTGTTACAACCTTTCTTAGAGGTCTTATTTGATTTTTATGCTTGATTCGATTGGTCTTAGGTATTTTATAATTTTTCAAGGCTTACCTGCAACCTGCTTATACATACAGTCACGACTTTGCTGCCCTAATCCCGAGTTGCTTGCTTGTGTACCTACGGGTCGATCGCATGTTGCTGCATAATACAGTCACGGTTTTTTCCTGAGATTTTCCTTTTTAATTAGGGTTTGGTCTTAGGGTGGCTTGTCTGTGGCTTCGGAAATATTTTGTTGATATGATACCCTCTGGACATTGTCCAGTGTTTTCTGAGTCTGTTTGTAGTCTCTTTACGCGTTTCTACTTGTGTTTGGCTTTTGCGAAGTTACCCTTGCTTTCTAGCCCATTTTGTGTATGGAAAGTTCTTGGATTTCATCCTCTTTGATCATTGGTATTCAAGAGAAATCTGATTTCTGCATAAGAATCTATGTTTTTCCGCTTTACATATCAGTCATCTTGGTTTGCATTCTGTTTCCTAAACCTAGTTACATTATAAAGAAACTAGTTGGGTTGGTCTTTGTCGGTCTTGCATAAGTTCTAATTGCTTTAGTCTTGGGTCATTGTCTCTTTGCTTGCACTACTTTTATAGTTCTTGTTGGTTCATATTTATTTTCATTTCTTTCATAGTTAAAGAAAAAATCAAATTTAAAAAGAACTTTATTTTATAGCAAGAATTGTCATTTCCTTTTCGAAGTAGTTGTAGTCCTTAGCACTATCATCTTTGAAAATATTTTTTTTTTCATTATGCTTAGTTTGCTTTATGATTTCATGTTTTAAAAGACAAACAAAGTAGGTTAATTGTGAAGCTTTTACATTTTTTTTACATATACACATTTCTTTTCAGTTGTAAACCATCACCACACATTGCACTATCCTTTGAGTAAGTAACAACCTAAAAAAAAACCATTAATAAAATATATTAGTAACATTTTATTTTTTAGGTTACACAACATCAACTAGCTTAGGCTAGGGTTTGGAATACATCACCTTTAACCTTCCAAACCATTCAAATCTCAAATCGTAGTACAAACTATTGTTTAGGTAAATCCACTATTGTGGAGGTATCCGGGAAGCTCTACTCAAACCAGAGTTAAGCACGAGGTTGTGTGAGATCGAACTCTTGGGGGTACCCCCCACCTTTCTTTCGAGTATACACCAGAGCCTTTTTGCGTACGCGGGTCCATTAGTTCCTTGTGCACTCTTGGATTTCGGGCTTAGTTACCCTGCCCATGTGTCTTGGCTGTACCTGCGATTATCCCCCCGGGTTCTTGCTGCAATTTTGGTAGCCTTTAATATCTTTTGACCTTTAGGGATCTACACAAGTGACAACAGAAGGCTATTTATGCTGTACCTAGGACAGATGTCAGAGGAAACCCTCTGCAGTGATTTGGGAAGGCGGTTTGGTGATTCAAGCGATTGCACCCAGAAAGGATGTATGTGGACCCCGGGTAACTGTTCTTCGATATTCTACTAGTTTGTTCTGGGCCCTCATCATCCCAGACTTACTTTTGAGAGTATTTATCTTTGTGTGCCCGGTCTAGATTACTTTAGGACATTTTTAGTGGTGTGCTCTTTGTGCTACTTGTTCCTAGTTAGCCTTAGAGATTTTCTGGCTCGTTGAGTCAGAAACCATGGCTAGCATTTCGGCGAACACCAATCAAGGGACCCCTATTCAAGGGGCTCCTTATGCTTTTCCATTCATTGGGAACATTGGTAATCACTTAATGGCTACTTTGAATCTTCCAGGATTCACTATAAGGTTAGTGGTTTGGTTGTTTTCCACTATGAAAGCCTTGCATGCTCCTGATGCTTCTCAAGTAAGCACTTCTCATCAAGAGCATTGAAACCTTATGCCTGCTTCGCTAGTAACATATTCTCCTCCTCCTTATACCTCATGTGGTGAAAGTAGTAATACTAGTAAGCAACAGTCTAAAAGGAATAGATGGAGAAAGAGTGGGGAGAAGATGCCAAAGCAAGGGGGCAGTCACCCAGCCTTTGTTGGTCATGCTGGGGTAACCTACCCAACCTATGGTGTTCATGTTGGGAGAAATCACTCAGTCACTGTAAATCATACTGAACCTATGCAACTATCCTTTGCAAGTCATGCTGGGGGCACCCACCTAGCCTCTGGAAGTCATGATGGGGGCACCTACCCAGCCTCTGGAGGTCATGCTCAGAGAAAAATTTCAATCACTGCAAATCATACTGAATGTATGTCTTCAACCACTGTTGGTCATGTTGAGGACGTGTCATTGATCACTACTGGTAATATTAATGACAAGTCACCAGTTACTGTGAGTCATACTGGAGACACTAAATCAATCACTCCAAGTCATGCTGAGAACGTTGACATTGTTGACAAACCTAATAAACATAATCTTAAGTTCCCTTGTAAGTTTTGCGAGGGAGACCACTTGACCTATTTGTGCCTTGTACTTCTAGAAGTGAAAAGAGTGTGGTTCGTAGTTCAAAATTATTTTGCTTCTGAGCAACTAGCCACTGCAAGTCATGCTGGGGGAAAACTATCAGCTAATGCTAGTCACATTGAGAGTACTGATGTTGTAAAGGAGTCTAAGTTTATAGGAAAAAAACAAAAGTTACCTTGTAAACTTTGTAAGGGAGATCACCTTACTCACTTGTGCCCTGCTATTCCATAGGTGCGGAGAATGTGGTCCATGTCTGAAGGATCCTTTGCTCCTGAACTTTCTATAGATTCCCAACAACCTAGTCAACCTTTGGTTGATAAAGTGGTTGAACCAAAACAATCTTTGGTCAACCCCACTCTTCCTTCGGAGAGTGAAGTGATCGAATCGATGCAATCTTCGAACGATCCCATTAGTCCTTCGGAGACTGATGCACCTATCCCTGAAATATTTTGCATTACCAGTTTGGATGTTTATGAAAATGGGGGCACTTCATTTGTTCTGAGTGAACCCCTACCAAGCTCTAGTATCATTTCCTTTGATTGAAATAGTTTAGCTGGGTCTCGTATTCCTTCGTCCACACCCTTCCAGATAAGGGTTGATATTGGAAACCATGTTGTTCATCGATGTATTGTAGATGAAGGAGCCTCTGTTAGTATCTTACCCCCTTATGCTTGGAGATATTTAGGTTTCCCTAACCTTGTTCCAGCTGTTAATTGGCCATTGAATTTCGATAGAAGACCTAGTGAACTGTTGGGATTCCTCCCTCAGGTACCTGTTACTTTGGGTGGAAAAACAGTCTTAGTTTATTTTATGGTTTTAAAGGACCCTATGGACTTTGATATGATCCTCGAGCGTGATTACGTATATGCTATGAACGCTGTGGTGTCTACGCTTTTTCGTGTGATGCATTTTACTCACAACAAAAGCATTGTCACTATCGATCAACTTGCATTTGTTGATCCCTCTTATTACCAAACTATAGACCAAGTATATCCCTCGTTAGTAGGCACCACCATGTCGCAATAAAATTATGTGGCATACTATTCCTTGAGTTCAATTGCTACTGAGAAGAAGCCTCTGAATTCATGCTTACCTTCTCGGGACTGGGTCCCAGCAATTGACCAGGTGATATCTCCATCTGAATGATTAGATATGTGTTCTATCTGGGATGATATACTTCCTTCTGATGAAGTTTTCCTAGAGTCTATAGTGTAGTCTGCCATTCATTTGGACATAGATCCAGTTACAAGCTTTCTTCCACCTTTTCTTCGAGCTCGTTAAAAACAATAATGAGGCTACGAGCATTCTTTTATTTCTCCTTTGAGCTCATTAAAAACAGTAAGGAGGTCTCGAGTTTACTTTTTCGGGCTCGTTAAAACCTTTACGAAAAAGATTTTTATAAATTTTTTTCACGCTCTTGTTAGACTCTTTAAATATAACAAGATTTTCGAGTACACTTGTCTTGTTCAGACTCGTTAAAGGATTTAAACAGTCATCCACTTAGGTATAAGTTTACCCCTTTTCCGGACCTTAGTGGATTATTTACGAAAAATGTATAATCTAGTCATACGTGGCTAGAAGAGTTCTTCTCACATTGTTTTACACTTTTTCGGGTGAGGAGACTAATTTTACAAAAAAGGACCTTTAGGAGTCTTCTTTAGGGTTTTCAGACTCTCGAAATATAAAAACACCAACGAGCATTCACCAACTCGGGCTCGATGTGAAATCCACGAGAGGGTATATTTAGTTCTTGTTTAAGTTTTCCAGACTCTTTAAATATGAAAACACTGGCAAGCACATACCAACTTGGGCTCGATATTAAAATCCATGAGTAGGTGTATGGAGTTATTGTTTAAGTTTTTCAGACTCCTTAAAATTGAAAACACCGACAAACATGAACAGATCCAGGCTCGATATTAAAATACACGGATTAGTGTTATTGAGTATTAGTCTATCTCTTCTTCAAACTTGTTAAAACATGAAGAAGGTCTAGAGTTTCCCTACCATGGACTCATTAAATTACACATGGTTGGACTTATACCAAGCATTCTTCTATCCCCTCTTCGAGCTTGTTTTCAAAAATGAAGAAGGACTATTGAGTTTTCTTTCTTGGACTCATTAAAACTAACAAGAAGGACATTATCGAGCTTTCTTTTACACCTTTTCATGCTCGTTAAAATTAAGAAAATACATTCTTTAATAAAAAGAGAAAAGGGAAGGGAAGAATGCCCAGTATCTTTTCAATATAAAGGCAACAAGTCACTTATGTCCTTGAGCACAACACCTTTTTGAGTCTTTCAAACAAGTTGGATTTTATTTTTGGCCTTAGGATGAACCCGGTATCAGAGTTTTTACTCCTCCGATTGGTTACTCTTCCAATCATATGGAGAATATGTTAATGTCTCCTGCATTAAAAATTTATATCATGATCCCTTTGTCTTCAAAGATGCCTAAGTCACTCTTGTGTCATGCTCACTATTCAAGGACACCCCTTGTGTCGGCCACTCTGCAATTACCTTGACCTCATTTGTCGGCCATCCCTTAGTGTCAGTTTGTTTCATCATGTAATAAGTCCTACTCCATATCAGATCAACCTGTTGATTGTATCTCGTGTTGGATGATGGAGGATGCCTTAAGGCCTCCCTTCCAATGGACTTCTTCCTATTGAATTCAACTCATCTTGCTCTGGGAATGAAGTTTAGAGTTATCCGTAGTACCTTGGGGATTGCAGTCATCAGTGGCAATTTCCCTCACTATTGAGTAGTGGGAATACATCAATGTCTCCTACTCGATGGATTCTTTAAGTGTTTGACTTCAATACCATTTATTCACACTTGTTAGAATGCACTAAGTACCTTGGGCCCCATTTTCATTAATGGTGGGTGCCCTCGCGTTTGTTAATGGTTTACATCATTGACCGGTAATCAAACGGTATCCTCCATGTTCGACCTCAGCTCATTTATTCACATGGTTAGGATTTGTACCCTGACAGTTTGGATGAAGACCTTGGGCCTATAATAGCATCATCACATTTTGTTATTTCCCAAGTTGCCCAAGATTGAGCCATACCCATTTTTTGGCTCTTGATGAGACATAAATCCAGTTTGTTGTTATGGATATGATCTCCTATTTGACATGGATCAACACTTGCATTTTAGTGGCCATGCTATATACATCTTTCAGTTATGTATTAGATATTATGTTCTACCATTTTGAACATCTCTTGATATCAAGATTGTAAACTGCTCGCTAACTTTGTTTCTGTTTCAGGTACTGTTTGTGACCTCACCCTGTGGCCTCCTTGCTCCTCCTCTGATTGGATTGTAATGTATTTCAACCATCGCTTCCCTCTGACCTCACACATTAGGGGGCATCTGTTATCAGTCAAATTAGAACTTCTCCATCCATGACCACATTTCCTTGTCGATCACACAAAAGGACACTATGGATGGAAGAGCTTACCTTGACCATAGATGACCTAAAGCACGGGGGGTTCACTAGTGAGGCAATATCATATCACGTCCATTCATATTGGGGGGTTGAATACTCTTAAAAACCTCAAAAATATATTGCCCCGTATTAAGGGGTCAAGGGTTTTTTTTATTTGACATAGTAATATAAATATTGGGGGTTATTTTATTTGGGAGTGTTGAGGAATAACGTCCAAATCGTGGGATGGATTCATACGTCCAAATCACGGGCTCAATTCATACCCACCTAAGACTTAAGGACTTTCCATTTTTATTTGATATTGCTTATGATCCTAAGTTTTGAATAAATTTGATAATAGTGTACCAATGATAATATCTATGGAAGTCTCTTTGGATTATTGTCCTTGAGCAATGTAACATCCCAATAATTTCATAAAATTTAAAAAAAAAATTATACCAGCATTAAATGTTAAAATTGTGATTGCGGAAGTAATAAATGCTTGTTAAGGCAGTATTAAATAATAAAGTCATTAATGTATATAACAATTTAACTACTATGTCCTTTTAACTAATGATGCTTTAAGACAGTGATGTGTCTTACCTCCATAAAAATGATTACGACACTAATTTGTTTGTAGTTGTAATAACTGAAATTTCAAAACAATATAAGACGGAGTACTCCTTGACAAGGTACTGACAGTTTTAATTTTGGGATGGTGATGAAAGGGTTCCTGCGAGGTGCCCCGAGACTTACTTAGCTAATTAGCTAAAGCATTTGTACCTATCCTTCTTGCGAATATTCGCAGGTAAGGATAACAATGACAAAACAATGTTTAAGAGTATTTATATTTTCCAATTAGTCGTCTTATTTGGTTAAAGAAATTATAAGTACCTCCTTGTTTCAGGTATGGAATTCTATCCAAGTTCTAAATGTATTATTTCAAAAAAAAATACAAGTTGCAGAAGTTAATAATATTTAAACAGGGTTCAAAAGTACATTATCTTGGTAGAAATATCTATGCTTAAAAATCTTAAGATTAATTACTAGATTTGAAGAATGAATTGCTAATATGATTCTGCCAATATTTTCCAATTCATGAAACCTTTTACTACCAGGTGAAACGATTGATGGACAAATTCAATTTGAACTTTATTCCTTTATTATAACATCAAGTTTTACTTACTATTTCAATGCTTGGTATTTTATTTAAGATAACTATGGTAGCTTCTACTTTCTCCATTTATAATTTATATATATATGGATATAGTCTTGATATTTATAAAGTCAAAATCATATTTTATTTAAGAACATAATACAATATAAGTGTGGACCCTTTTTAACTATAGGGTGAACCATTCTAATGTGATATTGGTGCATTATTATAATAAATAAATTTTATATGGTTTATTGTAATAATATTACAATGTACCGATACTATTTTCTAACCTAAGTTCTAACTATCTAAATCTTATATGCATGCGATTATTACCAATACAAACTTTTGATTTATGTAATCATGCATTCGATGGTTAATACCATAGCGATGAAGCGATATACAATGAAATCCTGACCTTACTCTATGTATTGATAATGAACGACATTACACCAAGCATTAAATATGACACTGGTAAGGAAGTGACGGTTATTAATATCGTTGCTGCATCGATCTGACAGGTTGATGGTGTCTCGTCCAAACATTAATGGTTCTGAATCAACTCTTTAGTGGAGTGTAATGTTGTCTATCCACATTGTCAAACCACGTGAAGCCTGGTTAAAATGTGACTCACGAAATCGAACTATGCGTAGTGAACAAGCAGCTCTCCTCCGAATTGTACATGGGATTGACTCCTTGGCATGCATCTTGGCATTGTCGTAGCTGTTACAATAAATGAGGTATTTATGTTATGGTTTCCCGATTCTCAAAGCATCAGGCTGTCACCTTCTCGCTCGTCGATCACAATAGATCTGGGTCATTGAATGATAAACCCTAAATTCTTGTTGTAAGTAATGCTGGAGGGTTTCTCAGTCTTCACTTTCACGTTTTGGAGTTAGAGTGTGAGGCCGACACGCTGCTAAAACTTAGGGTTAGCAAGTTTGCTTGGAGTTTGGAACCCGCGACCTCTGCGTTATTTTAATGGTGTTTTGCATACCTGTAAGTGAATGCTCAGTAGTTGATACCACGACCTTGGTGTGGTTTCTATTTCAGGGTGAAATTCTATTTTTACAGTGCTGGGGTTGGATCTTTGGCCTTTCCACTCAAGGTAATACGTCTCTATGTTCCATCATTGACATTTGAGTTTTCATAAATCCTTTATTTTGATTCATTCTAATTTATTTAGATGTATGTTTCACTTGCAGGGTCAATCAAAGGTCTAACATCCAAGCTTGCTGTACAAATGAACGTTGAGGACTCCGCCGTCCTGGTAAGTCTCGAGTTCATCCATAAACCTGGACTCGTCGGAAGTTAAAACGTTTTGCTCAGTAAAAGAGTTAGGTTAATCCATAAGCAATGATAATGTTTAGACTGATTTTTTGTGTTGCTGAGGCTTCAAGCCTGCATTGTAAACTGAAAATATTTTACAATGGCATATTCGCCATAGTACAGCTTGCAAGCTTCGCTAAAGGATTGAAAGTCATTTGACTTGGTATTATAATACTGGTTTTTAGTTACAGAAGAAAAGAAATGTTGCGTTGTTCTTTTTTTTGTATTCGGTACTGTTAAAGTTGTTGCAAATTACCTCGTCTTGGTATTTAAACTTCAACATTGTAGATGACAACCAAGGTTACCAGGGTCTCTATGACTGTAGTAGCCCATTTGATTCCCAGGAACAATGAGTATGGTCTCTATGGTTGTAGCGGCTCTGATACCACTGTAGTATCCCCTCTGGTAGATAAAAACCGATTTTTACACTGGCTGCTTGTGTATCTTGGTCTGGGATTTTTTCAAACACTTGGTAACAATGTTATGATATCCATGTGTTAACCCCTCCCACTACTGCTATGATTTTTAGATGACTGCTATTGTGTTTTTGGGATGGGACTTCCGTCAAATAGTTCGGTGACAGTTACTAAGATACCACTATACTCTTCCAAATCCGATTTAACTAATTTTATTGTTGATTTTGTGACTATTTGGATGATTATTTTTCAAATCTCATATAACATAACAACTGGTCTTGAAATATGCATACCCAGTATTATAATTGTGGCTTTGAATGCTCAAGAAGAAAACCACAAAATATATGAAAACAACAGTGAATATTCTATAGCTATAATAGAGATACAAAGACATCTAGAAATCAGACTTGTAGGTGACTGTGTAGGTAGCTTCCCTAGTATGGCAATGATTCCCTCTTTAACAAGCTAGAAGTGGTCACACCCACGCAAATAATCTTCAGCACAAGCACCAGCAATCAAATTGCTCTTGTTCAGTAGCATGTGGCAGCCACAAAAAATTGCAAAGTGAGAGATATGGATCCACACCCTCCTCAAACATCCACATCCTTTAATGGTGCCCACGACTTGACGGAAATGGTCCATGTTCAGTGATCAAATGCCCAGCATGCAGTCCAGATCTTGCTCAGTAGTTATGGTGGCACTAAATAACGGCAAAGAAGATGGATTCGATCCTTGTGCCTTCTTAAACCAACTCGCCCTCTAAAGTTTGGTGCACCTCCATTCATAAAACACCCAAATGTTTTGAAAAACACCACACGATTTGGCCACATGATGTGCCTCCCTCCTTCTGCAATAAATCTCACTGAAAGATCTAAATGATCTCTCCAACTAGATTGGCCATGGTGGATTCATTTCACCATTGAATTCAATTTTCTCTTACGGTTTCTATCCCAAGAGCCAAAAGCAACAAGAGCTCTCCAATTCTTTTTTTTTTTAATGAAAAATCATGGATAAATGAGAGGTTGATTTGTCCTTTTAAGCTCATTTTACATTTTTGGGCAACTTCTACCTTTTCAGCCACTTTTTACCTTTTTACTTCACTTAAGTGATTAAAGTGATTTTATAAAGTTTTATTCACTTTATTTTTCAAATCACTTTTTAATTACTCGATGTCACTTTATAATATAGTTGTTTCCTCCCAATAACATGAAATAATTAATTTATTAATCCATTCTTTTTCAAACAAATGGAATCAGATAGACCACTAAGTCACCCCTATAGTGATCATCTAGAAGATCTGGGTTTTGAAGCTCAAGTACTGCCTATGTGTCTTCTATCAATAATGTTTAAAACAGTTGTAATGAAAAGTCGAGAGTCAACCTAGGGTTTTGAAGTGAAATTGTAAGAATAATGGGATTTGAACAAGGATTCAAACTTCACCTTTGGTTTAAAAAGTGATAGAAAACAAATACTAGAAAATTTTATGAAATAAAAATAAATACTAAGATTTATATAATACTGTTCTGCAACGTCTTTGCATGTAAATACTGTAACTCTGCTTTCAAAGCTTATAATGACTCTCAGAAAGGAACAGATTTATTTTTATAACTGTTGAAAAGAAAATTCAAAGATATCGAAGAAAGAAATATTCAAGATGCTATATGGTCTAAAACAACTGTTACAATTCATAAATAATTAGTAAGGTAAGAATAATTGATAAGTATTTAAACTATAGTTTTCTGTGCGGGGATGAAGTATTTTACTTCTGTAATTTGATGAATTAATTGCTATGCTGGCATTTTAAGAGAAACTGTTATGTAATTTAAGATCAATCTTTCTTGGCTCACTGGAACCAAGAAAAGTTTGATCAATGTTTCTTGACTAATTATTTATTTCAACTTTTTGCATTCTTCTTTAATTTTTTCACATTTCCAGTTAGGAATAGTTGTTAGACTGAGTTATATTTGGCACATTCATAATTGTAATTTCAATTCTTATATGCAAGGCATCTGTTTTAGTATTATATTGGAATTAACATGAACATAGGTGAAAATCTAAATCCTTATTTAGATACCCTATGTGTTATCGTTACCATGAAATGGTATCATATAAGTTTCACTATTTGTGTATCTTTATAACTATTGCATGCTTGAAACCTAACAATGGATATTTTCCCCTATCTAGATATAACCCAAGAAAAGGTAACTAAATGTTGTTAATTACCGTGATTGCAACAATAAATGTAGAGGAAGTGGAGGCAATTCATTGGATCTTGTGAATGACCCAAATCCAAGCTATGCACATGATCATATGGTGTTATTGAAAAGTAAAAGGAATTTTTCTATGTTCATTTGGGTTCAAACATCGACAATGATGTTTTTTTTTATAGGAAGGTAGGGGCATCCTTCAACAAAAGGGTTTCAATTTTGCATTTTTATGGAGATTAATTTATTAAGCATATAGAAAACATGAGTTATCTATGGCTATATTTGTATTACATGATATAAAATTGGTATATTGGTAGGTTGTGGTGTGAAACATTTGCAATTATCATATTTTCTAAGCATTGCACTAACAATTGGACTATCAGTCTTTTACACTCTTTGTTAATATGTTGATCCCTTGACTAGGTTTTGTTTTATGCATTTTTCCTTCCCCGGTACTTTATTTCTTTGGGTGTTCCACTCTCCAATGCTACAAATTGATCGGTCACCCCTGCGATCCTAGTGGGATCATTGTTAGAATTATACTATTATTTTATTTAGCATCGTGTTTGCTTATACTAAGATGTGGCAGGGCTCCTATTTGTTACAACTTGATAATATGATATAAAGGGGGTGTTAAAAATGGATACCTACAATATCTAATGAAACTAGGGTTTTCTTAATTGGAAAGGCATATTGGGAGGGGGGTTCAACAATACAATTTTAGGATGCATTTTCCAATATTGAGTGAAATTAGGGGTATTCTTTAATATCACGTGAACGATCGTTCTATGCAACAAGTTCATTGAGTGAACCCCCCATGACCTAAAGCTGAACCTTGCAATCCTTTACTTAGAAGCATATTTCTTTGCCTATTTTTAGATATAGTCGCGACCCTTATACTTGACAACCAACGGGTCAGTCGCGGGTTCCTCTGCTGACAACCCGCGGGTGTCAATAAAAATGCTGCACTCGATAGATGAAAGTGAAGACACTCACGAGTTGCCCTATACCAAAGTCACGGGTGTCTTAAGAAAAAGCTAAAAAATAATTAGAAACATGAATTGGTATTAGTTGAGGCAGGTATCCAAACTACCCCAACTTCCCAACTCAACCACCTTTTGAACCTGCCTTCCCTGCCTTGCTATAAATACAAGGGGAAGGGCTTGAGAAAGGGACCTTATGATCATTGGAGAAAGTTATGCTGGAGAAATTCATAGTTAAGAGAGAGGAGCAGGAGCCCAGGGTTGTGGTTACGACGGTGCCGGTGCAGGAACATGTATAAGCTTTGTATATTTTCTGCATTTGTCAATAAATATTGAGACATTCTTTCCTTTCCAATATAGTGTTGCTCATATCTATTGTTATTTGATTATATGTTAATGTTATATTGTTTCATTAATATCAATATCTCATTTATGGTCAAATACGTTTGAGAAAGGTCTTGCGTTTGTGTTGCAGGTTATTCACACAGGAGAACGAAGAGAGAAAGCTTGGACCGAACTTCATAAATAAGGTATACATTCTCTTACTTTTAATCCTATTTGCTTATAAACTATGTTGGAAAACCCTTATATGTCTGCTTGATAACCCTCCAGTACCCTGGTAGTCTCTTTCCCCAACTATAAGAGTAATTTCCTAAAAACACTAACGCTTAGGTTCTAAGCTCCTAAAATCCTCAAGATTGGTTTCTAATGCTCGGTTGATATGGCTAGTCCACATCTCAACCCGTCATCCATACGACAGGGCCACGTCACTTGGAATCCATATGGCACCTCCATGTTACATTGTCCATGCGGCACTTATGGGGTCCATATAATTTTTCAAAAAATTGAATTTTCAATAAGTGGATCTATGAAATTTACGATTATAATTTATTCATAAGCAGGTGGATAACTTGAATTTATCGATAACCCCTCCTAATACTATAAAATAATTCTGTCAACCAACATAACTGGGTATTCCTGGTTCTGCCCTTAGACTGTTTTTTCCGCCAGTTAACATAATGAAAATTCGTCACTGATGCAAAATTTCACCCAAATTTGGCTAAAATTCATAGTTTTTACCCCAGTTTCCCTTGTGTAATATCCCCAAATATGATTTCAGAGGATATTATCTCAAATCCAAAAATTAGACAGTAATTTGCAAGACTAAAACTAGTCATGAAGAAACTAGTTTTGGACACTAATTAACCCACCTAGAGTGTAATACCCCAATTTTGACCCTTATGAAATATTGGTTTTTATGTAAATATTGTATACATGCGAGGTATGTTTCCCTAGCGTGGAGCTCAAGGCCAAGGCCCCGCTAGTGTATGCTTGGATTTTATTTAAAAGGCAAATATTTGATATTTTGTTACCCATGTGTTATTAAGCCATGGGATATTGTAAATTGATATAAATATTAATATTTCAATAAAATACCAAAATTGGCTATGGAAGTAACTAATCAGAGGGGGCCATGTGTATTCCATTACGGAGTGGTGAGGGGGTTGTGGGGTTGAACCATAAGTTTCCAAATGTCATCTTGAGAACCCATTTGACTTCCTTTCCTGACATTTAATTCCGTGTAAGAAAGTTGTTGAAGAATTCAGTCCATGGATTCAATGGAGCATGGGCAACCCATAAATTCGTATGGCAGAGTATGGGCTCTATAGCCTTGACCCACAAGTCACACTACCTCATGGGAATTCGTTTTTCCTCATTCCCATTCCATTTTGGAACATCTAAGCTTCAGTTTTCATCCATTACACATGCCCAATAGTGAAAAAACCAGAAATCACAACTTTGCAAGAACCCACGTTTTGAAGTGCCATAAACGCCTAGATTTTGGTATTGACAGTGAAATCCAATGGGGGATCCATAGATATGAACCTTGGGGCGAAATTGAGATGATTAGATACCCCGAAATCCATTGGAAAACCTAGTTTTTATAGCCCAGAAATCCAGTGACGGGATTGCGTTATTTGATGACAAAATTGTGAGAAATCCAAGTGTGAATGATTGAATAGAGGTTGGGTTTGCTTGATAAACCCAATGAAGGTTGGAATCTCAAGGAATTAGTAGCTGGACCTTTCTATGCCCACCCTAAATAGCACTAGAGGGAAGGGACACCTGAGGGATTGTGCAGTTGTGATGAACCTGCAATAATTAATTAATGCAAATACACGAGATATCAGAAATAATAGAACATAATCACTTTTATATTGATCACGGGCCACTTCAAGGGGGAAGCCTCCTTTGAGAAAGATTAATACAATTAACTTCACAGTGCCTTCAATGACCTCAACACACACTTATATACTAAGTCTATGCCCAATACTATGAGTCAAAACCATGGGACATATAATACTACGGGACGACTTACAAAGCATATGCGTCTAATACTATGGGTCAATACTATGGGCTAATATAAACTACAGATCAACAAATACTACGGTACGACTTACAAAGCATATGCGTCCAACAACAATATACTAACATAGTAAAGAGAAGGGTTGACATAGGTTCCTAACATCCCCTCTCCCTTAGAAAAAGCTTTGTCCTCAAAACTTTGGTTGGAGAAATTGCTGCAGAATCTGAAGGAGTGGTTCCCCGGTAGCATCCTCGGTTTGCATTTTGGGCCACTGACGCCTTTGGAGTGTCAAGGAGGATTGCTTGGAAGGATGTAGATGAAGAAGAGCCCTGTCAGCTGCATGGAAAATGCGCTTAGAATGGTGCTGATCGGCTTGTTGTTTCAGGCGAATTCTGGCCATGTGAAGATTGTCCTGCAAAATGAGAAGAATCTGATCGCGGTTTCGAAGAACCGAGTCAATTTCTTGAACTGGGGAGCTGCTAAGGGTGTATGGAAGAAGAACTAGTGGTGTTTTTCCATAGACTGCTTCATATGGTGTCCTTTGAGATGTGGTATTGTACCACCAAAGCGCTGCTAAGAAATCCATAGAAATAGTTGGCCAAAGCTGTGTAGGGATTGGCAAGGGTTTGAGCAATCTCGAAAGGAGTGTTGTTTCCCCCTTGTTGACTTGGAAAGTATCATTGTCAGCCACCATTTGTTGAATTGTCATTTTTAGTCCCGACCAAAAGAAGTTACATTGTTCTCGGTCATACATTTTGCAGAACCCAAAGTGCCCTGTTGATGAAGAAGCATGGAGTTCATAGAAGAGATATCCCTGTTGAACATATTGCAATCAATTTGGAACAGGTAGAGAAAGAGCTGTAAGAGAAACTGGGTCATCAATTGTGCGAGAAGGAGCATCTTCCACCATATTGTCCTTACCCTTCTTGTAAGTGATCACATAGGGATAACCCATGAGTTGGATAACCCATTGCAGGTGTGTTGGGGAGGAGACCCATTGTTCCAGAAAATTTTCCAGACTCGGGAGATCAGTCTTGATGTAGAAATAAGTCCCTAATAGGTATGGCTGCCACTTCTGTACTGCATATCTATCCAAGGAAGTAGTGGAGACTGTTGATGGGTGCATCTGAATGGAATTGAGATGAGCGATGACACCATGTGAATTCTTCTTAAGGATTTTTTCCAGGCGATGTGAACTGATGATGCAGAGAGACCCTGGTTGTAAGCCCATAAATTTGTGTTGTGCCCCATTGACTTTAAACTGCATCCAAAGTTCAGCAAAATCCCATAAGATGGGGCCAAGTGTGCGTAACCATTGAACGCCCAAAACCACATCACATCATCCTAAGGACAAGGCAAACATGTCAGAGCATAAGTTATAATCTTCCATAGAGATACACACATTGTGACACTTCCCCTTGCAAGGTAAGGTGCCCCCATTGGCAACCATGACTTCAAATTTGGAGCAAGGATGGACAAAAAAATCAGCCTGTTTGGAAATCCGAGGGTCAATGAAGTTATGAGTGCTACCAGAATCAATGAGTATGGTAAGAGGGAGCTTCTTAAAGTATCCCCTAAACCGCATTGTTTGTGGGGTGGTGATGCCGGTTACAGCATGGAGAGAGATATCGGGTGGGTCATCCTGAGATGGGGTGTCAACAGGCGGGTGTTGAATGTCGACCTAATCATCTACTGTATATGTAGCTTCTTCACCAACTTCTAAGGCAAGCGGAGAATCCACATCCAAGAGATAGAGCTTTTGTTGAACACATCTATGTCCTCGAGTGAATTTCTCATCACAATTATAGCAAAGCCCTTTTTCTCGACGTGCCTGCATTTTTATTTCAGAAAAATGCTTGATAAGAGTTGGTTGAGGAGCAGGCGTGATGGGAGGTCGTTGGGAACCCATATTTTTGAAGGGAACAAAGGTGGGTTTGGAGCATTGTTGATCTGCGATCTTGTCCTCATCCAGCTTAGCCAACCTTAGGACTTCCATCATTATGTTGGGACAAAACATTTTGACCTCTGAGCGGATTTCATCCTTGAGACCACTGATAAAACAACTCTTGTAGAATTCATCAGACAATCCTTCTGTGTGATTGGCTAGTTTCTCAAATTCCTTCTGATACTCTCTCACTGTACCAGTTTGGTGAAGTTTAGTGAGTGCTCCTGTGAAGTCATCAAAAGCACTAGGACCAAATCGTGGCAAAATGAGTTGGTAAAAATCTGTCCAGTTTGGCTTGGGATGAGCTTTAATGTACCAACAGTACCATTGAAGGGCTTCCTGTTCCAAATGAAAGGATGGAAGTGGAACTTTCTGAACATCAAAAGTATTATGCAGACTGAAATATTGTTCTGCTCGGTATATCCATCCAGTCGGATCAGTACCATTGAAGCGAGGAAAATCAAGATTCAGCCCACGAAAATTGCTAGAAGAAGAGAACCCGGTGGCTGCAAAAGATTCTGGCTGTCTGGTATTATTCATGGTTGAATGCTGAAGATGGAGGCTGATAAATTTTTCATCCATATCTTGGAGTTTGGTTTGGATGGCTGCAAGTGCTTCCTCCATGGTGTGTGCTCCTGCACGGGTGACAACCATAACCAATTTTTTTTTTTGGTGGAATGGATAGAAAAACACAAACAAAAGCTGATTTAGTAAAGGGAAATTTGGATTGGGGAAACAATCTGATGGGTAATTGGGGTTTGACTAGATTTTGGACACTGTCGAAAGGACAAGAAAGCAAAAAGGGGGATTTCAGAAGCGGGGTGATAGAATGAAAAAATTTGGCAGAGAGGGACAAAGAAGCAGAATTCAGAACGGAATTTTGTGGTAAAATTTGAAGGTGATTGGGTGAAATCTAAGGAAGTTATGGCAAACCCTAAAAATCGACAAACGTGGGATTTTGGGATTTGGGAAGGGGAATTGGGGATAGTGTCCTCAGGAATGAAAGATGCAGAATGGGATGACAGGGGTTCCCCGAAAATTTCAAGGGAAACAGAGTGAAAACAGGGGAGATATGGAAAACGGCTGGATCTGAAACGACGACTGGATCTGGAACGACTTTCAGAATAGATCTGAAATGGCTGGATCTTGAGCGGAAGTGATCGACAACAGTTCAACTGAAAATAGATATGGACCCCAGGCATGTACGACTTCCTAACAGTTTAGGTGTTTCACTTGACCACCAATGTTGTTTGATGGCTTGCGTATTGGGGCAGTACCCCTCACTCCACGGCTCAGGTAAAACTGATAACCGCTTTGCCACAAACGACAGCTCTTGGTTTACCTCACGGGTGGGAACTAGTCAATCAGGTAGGGGTCGTTGCCCTTTTCGCTGGCAGGTCCTCTCAATGGGCTAGCTACTTTGGGGTTCTTGTGGTACTCCTCATAATGAGTTTTAGGGATTTTGCCCAAGTACTTCCCACAGTTAAGCGGATAGGGATTATTCCCAAATCCGAACCTGCAATAGATGCGAAATTTGTTTTGGCAAAAATTCCACCCAACGAGCCCAAGAAAGTGCTCTAATACCAGACGTGATGAACCTGCAATAATTAATTAATGCAAACACACGAGATATCAGAAATAATAGAACATAATCACTTTTATATTGATCACGGGCCACTTCGAGGGGGCAACCTCCTTTGAGCAAGCTTAATACAATTAACTTCACGGTGCCTTCAATGACCTCAACACACACTTATATACTAAGTCTATGCCCAATACTATGAGTCAAAACCATGGGACATATAATACTACGGGATGACTTACAAAGCATATGCGTCCAACAACAATATACTAACATAGTAAAGAGAAGGGTTGACATAGGTTCCTAACAGCAATAGAGAAGGGGACCTTCCTTGTGCTAGGTGGGGTAGGTATTGTGGGTGCCATGACTGTTGAGTTCATTTGAGATGCTTGTAGCTTTGTGGTTGAGCTCACTGGCTTAGCATCTTCCTCCTTTGCTTATTGCATGCTTGATAAACCAAACTAGGTTATGGCTTAGCATGACTGTTTGAGTGAAACCATGGCTGTGAGTGAGCTTGTTTAGTTCCTCCTTAGTGGATACACAACCTAGCTCGGGGGTGATCTCCCAGCTTAAAGAATATAGGATGGACAGAGATCTATGGTTGGGTGGAACGTTTCTCTCACATAGCCAATTCATTGGACACTTCATCTCGAAGATAAGTGTTCTCTGTGGTTTAAATTGTATGCATTATGTGTTCCACAATGTGTTAATTCTGAATGATAATTATTCATGTTAATGGATTGAAATGATTATCTTAATATGGTTGATATGAGATATGTGCATAGCATTGGAATGGGATTGATTCCCTGCATGTTAAATCATCCTCTGCTTGTGATAGATACGTTGATGCATTACCGTTTGTGTTTGTGCAAATATGTTTTAATTTCGATGTGTAATTTTAGTATGCATTTTATTTCAATGGTAAAATTTAGTCTTATGGCTTTGGGGAAGAATCAGACACCCCCATGCCACAGTTAGGTTCCCTCTGTGGTTTGGAATGATGGGAGGGGACGTGACAGAGTGGTATCAGAGTCCATGTTGCAGCATTGGGGCTGCTTGGGCCAAATGGTGAGTTATAGGCAGATATCAGAAGTGTTTTAATGCGGTATTGAAGAAGTTTGGGAGACATTTTGGATTTGGAAAATGGTAGGATCAGAGTTCTTAGGTGTGGCATAGGATCACACAGTTGCATAGAGCTCCGCAAGATCTTTCCAACGGTACCATACCTGTCTCATTTGGTTAAGGGACGAAGGAGATATGAACCCCGCAAGTTGCAGGAACGGAGGTGTTTCCATAGTTGCGAAATGTGGGAACGAGGATTTCCAAAATTTTGCATTTTGGATTTCCGCAATTACGCACCCACAATTGTGGATTGTGGGTTGCGGGATTGCGGAAAAAGTTAAAATTTTGAAATTACGACTTGGATTTCCGTACCTTTAATTGCGGAATTGCAAGTTGAGGGATTGCAGAAATTTTGAATTTTCGTAATTGCGAGTTGCATTTTTGCACCCGCAATTGCAGATTGCGGGATGGATTAGTCCCGGGTTGGAAATTAGCATTTCCGCACCCGCAGTACAGATTGCGGGATTGCTGATTGTGGGATTGCAGGTTGGGAATTGCGAAAAAAAACCTTGATTTTTGGATAACAGGAGCATGCAGAATTAGAATTGGATGAAGTCAGTGTCGTTCTGAGGCCATTAACGAATGCCATGAAAGGTCCAGTGAAAATCTCGAGCCCATTATCCTCCAATTTGACATAAAATTGGAATTAATGGCTTTTATAAATCAGTGTCCCGACGCTTGAAAAAAGATCGGATTGAGCTGAAACTGATATGGAGCGGTCACGGAGCAGGCATGGTGTTAAGTTTGGAATTTTGGAGCCAAAATCCAAAGGATGTGGAGCCAGGGTGACTAAGAAGGCTGAAAAACACTATTCCAGGACACTTTTTGGATATTTTGAAAAGCTTGCAGTGGATGAAAGAGACCTTAGATGAAGGATTCAAGAAATTTTCTAAACTCAACATTTCTTATTCTCATTAAAACAAACGATTCACGTTAAACAAAGATTTTCCAGAAATGCTCCGTTTGGGAAATGACCATTTTTGGCCCAAAATTTGAAAATTTGGAAAATGTTAAAAGTGAAAAGTAGTCAAACCCAGAATTTTATAGAAGTTGAATGGTGCATCGGAATGGAGATCTGCAAGTTGCTGAGTGTTCCTTGTTGTATGGACTAACTTCTCCTGGTATAAAAGTTTTCCTGAATATTTATATATTTGCTTCTACAGGTGGTTGAAGTTGGCAGTTTAGGATATTTTGCAACTGTGTAAATATATGCAGAATTGTGGTGAAAATTGTCATTTTTGGAGTAATGCAATTTCCACACCCGATGTCGGAATGGAGCACGAGGATAGGCATTAGAAATATTGTCCAACAAGGAATAATGGTGCATGACCAAAATTTGAATGAGGTTATCATACCCCATAGATAATTAGAGCAGAAAAGTACCAGTGACTGTTTTGACAAATTGTTGACAATATGGACAATTTCCAGAATTGCATGAATGAGCAAAATAAATGAAGACATATTAACTCTGTAAATGATTCCATGAGTTTGATTATGTTAAATTGTGAAGAACCTGCAATAATTAATTAATGAAAACACATGAAATAACAGAAATAACAGAACTCAGAATCACTTTTATATTGATCGCAGGCCACTTCGAGGGGGCAACCTCATTTGAGCAAGCTCAATACAAATAACTTCACGGTATCTTCATTGGTCTCAACACAAACTTATATACTAAGTATAGGAACCAATAACATGGGTCAATAAAAACCATGGGCTAATACAAAATATGGATTAACAGTTACTATGGGACGACTTACAAAGCATATGCGTCCAACAACAATAATACAAACTATGGATCAACAAATACTATAGGATGACTTACAAATCATATGCATCTAACAACAATATACTAACAAAGTAAATAGAAGGGTTGACATGGGTTTCTAACATCCCCTCTCCCTTAGAAAAAGCTTTGTCCTCAAAGATTTAGATGTGGAAATTGATGCAGAATTGGAAGGAGTGGTTCCCCTGTAGCATCCTTGGGTTGCATTCTGGGACACTAACGCCTTTTGAGTTTCAGGAGGATTGCCTGGAATGATGAAGAAGAACCATATCAACTGTGTAAAAAGTGCGCTCTGAACGGTGCTGATCGGCTTGTTGTTTCAGTCGAATTCTTGCCATGTGAAGATTGTCTTGCAGAATGAGAAGAATTTGATCGCGGTTTCGAAGAACTGAGTCAATTGCCTGAACTGGGGAGCTGCTGAGGGTGTATGGAAGAAGAACTGGCGGTGCCTGTCCATAGAATGCTTAGTATGGTGTCCTTGTAGACGTTGTATTGTACCACTGGAGTGCTTCTAGGAAATCCATAGAAATAATTGTTCAAATTTGTGTAGGGATGGGAAAGGGTTCGAGCAGTCCCGAAAGGAGTGTCGTTTCACCCTTGTTGACTTGGAGAGTATCACAGTCAACCACCATCTGTTGAATTGGAATTTTCAGTCCCTGCCAAAAGAAGTTACATTGTTCCCGGTCATACTCTTGGAGGAACCCAGAGTGCCTTGCTGATGAAGAAGCATGGAGTTCATAGAAGAGATAGCCCTGTTGAACATATTGCAACCAGTTTGGAACAAGGAGAGAAATAGCTGTAAGAGAAACTGGGTCATCAAATGTGCGAGAAGGAGCATCTGCCACCATATTGTCCTTACCCTTCTTGTAAGTGATCGCATAGTCATAACCCATGAGGTGGATAACCCATTTCAGGTGTGCTGGGGAGGAGACACGTTGTTCCAGAAAATTTTCCAGACTCTGGAGATCAGTCTTGATGTAGAAATAATTCCCTAATAGTGATGGCTTCCATTTCGGTACTACATGCAAAATAGCCATCATTTCCTGCTAAGATGTAGATGCGGCTAAATGCTTACCGGAAAGGTCTCTTGAAGGAGGCAATCCCATTGGTGTAGCAAAGACACCTGCATATCTATCCAAGGAGGTAGTGGAGACCATTGATGGTTGCATCTGAATGGAATGGAGCTGAGCGATGACACCATGTAAATTCTTCTTAAGGATCTTTTCCAGGCTATGTGAACTAATGATGCAGAGAGACCCTGGTTGTAATCATGTAAATTTGTGTTGTGTCCCATTGACTGAAAACTGCATCCAAAGTTCAACAAAATCCCATAAGATGGGGCCAAGTGTGCGTAACCATTGAATTCCCAAAACCACATCACATCCGCCTAAGGACAAGGCAAACATGTCAGAGCGCAGGTTATAATCTTCTAGAGAGATACGCACATTGTGACACTTTCCCTTGCAACGTAAGGTGCCTCCATTAGCAACCATGACTTCAAAGTTGGAGCAAGGATGGACAAAACAATCATCCTGTTTGGCGATCCGAGGGTCAATGAAGTTATGAGTGCTACCAGAATCAATGAGTATTGTGAGAGGAATCTTCTTGAAGTAACCCCCGACCCGCATTGTTTGGGGGGTGGTGATGCCAGATAAAGCATGGAGAGATATCTCTGGTTGTTCATCCTGAGATGGGGGGTCAATAGGAAGCTCCTGAATATCGACCTGATCATCCATTGTATCTGGAGCTTCTTCACCAATTTAAGATGTAGGTGGAGAATCCATATCTAAGAAGTAGAGCTTTTGTTGAACACATCTATGTCCCCGAGTGAATTTATCATCACGATTATAACAAAGCCCTTTTTCTCTACGTGCCTGCATCTCTATTTCAGACAAATGCTTGATAGGAGTTGGTTGAGGAGCTGGCGGAATGGGAGGTCGTTCAGAACCCATATTTTAGAAGGGAACAAAAGTGGGTTTGGAGCACTGTTGGACTGCAATCTTATCTTCTGCCAACTTAGCTAACCCTAGGACTTCCATCATTAGGTTGGGATAGAACATTTTAACCCTGACCGGATTTCATTCTTAAGACCACTGATAAAACAACTCTTGTAGAATTCATCAGAAAAACCTTCTGTGTGATTGGCTAGTTTTTCAAATTTTGTCTGATACTCTCTCACAGTTCCACTTTGACGGAGTTTAGTGAGTGCTCTAGTGAAGTCATCAAAAGCACTAGGACCAAATCGTTGCAAAAGGAGTTGGAAAAAATCTATCCATTTTGGATCGTCATGAGCTTTGATGTACCAATGGTACCATTGAAGGGCTTCCTGTTCCAAAGGAAAGGATGCAAGTGGAACTTTTTGGACATCAAAAGTATTATGCAGACTGAAATACTGTTCTGCACGATAGATCCATCTAGTCGGATCAGTACCATTGAAGCGAGGAAATTCAAGCTTCGGACCACAGAAAGAGCTGGAAGAAGAGAACCCATTAGATACAGAAGATTCTTGTTGTCGGTTATTGTTCATGGCTGAATGCTGAAGATGGAGGCCGAGAAATTTTTCATCCATATATTAGAGTTTGGTTTGTATGGCTGCAAGTGCTTCCTCCATGGTTTTTGGTCCTGCACGGGTGACAACCATAACCAAGAGTTTTTTTTTTTGAGAATGGATAGAAAAACACAAACAAAAGCTTATTTAGTAAAGGGAAATTTGGATTTGGGAAAACTCGGATGGGTAATTGGGGTTTGAATAGGTTTTGGACACTTTCTGATGGACAGGGAAGCAAAAAATGAGGATTTCAAAAGCGGGTTGAAATAATGAGAAAATTTGTCAAAGAGGGACAAAGAAGCAAAAATAGGGAATTAACACGGTGGAAAAATTTGGAGGCGAGTGGGTGAAAATTGAAGAAGTTATGGCAAACCCTAAAAATAGACAAATGTGATATTTATGGCTTTGGGAAGTAGAATTTGGGATAGGGTCCTCAGGAATGAAAGATGCAGAATGGGATTACAGGGGTGTCAGGGAAGTTTCAATGGAAACAGAGTGAAAAGAAGGGAGATATGGCGAAAAATAGAATTTTATACTTTTTTTTTTCTTTCCAGAATAGATCTGCTACGGCGCAGAAGGGATCAGAAACAGATGGTTCTGCAATGACACGGAAGTGATTGGAAAAATATAGATCTGAAACGACACCAAATAGATCTGAAACGGCTTTCAGAATAGATATGAAACGAATGGATCTGGAATGAATTTCACAATGGATCTGAAACAGCTCGGAATGGATCTGAAACGGCGCGGAAGTGATCGAAAACATATCAGCTGAAAAATAGATATGGACCCCAGGTATGTTCGGCTTCTTAACAGTTTAGGGTTTTCACTCGGCCACCAATGCTGTCTGACGGCTTGCGTATTGGGGTAGTACCCCTCACTCCACGGCTTAAGTAAAACTGATAACTACTTTGCCACAAACGACAACTCTTGGTTTACCTCACAGGTGGGAACTAATCAATCAGGTAGGGGTCGTTGCCTGTTTTGCTGGCAGGTCCTCTAAATGGGCCAGCTAATTTGGGGTTCCTATGGTACTCCTCACAATGAGTTTTAGGGCTTATGCCTAAGTACTTCCCACAATTAAGCGGATAGGGATTATTCCCAGATCCAAAGCTGCAACAGATGCGAAAAATGTTTTTGGCCAAAATTTCACCCAGCGAGCCTAAGAAAGTGCTCTGATACCAGATGTGAAGAACCTGCAAGAATTAATTAATGAAAACACACGAAATAGCAGAAATAACAGAACTCAGAATCACTTTTATATTGATCGCAGGCCACTTCGAGGGGGAAACCTCCTTTGAGCAAGCTCAATACAGATAACTTCACGGTACCTTCATTGGTCTCAACACAAACTTATATACTAAGTATAGGCACCAATACCATGGGTCAATACCATGTGTCAGTACAAACCATGGGCTAAAACAAAATATGGATCAACAGTTACTGCGGGACGACTTACAAAGCATATGCGTCCAACAACAATAATACAAACTATGGATCAACAAATACTACAGGACGACTTACAAAGCATATGCATCCAACAACAATATACTAACAAAGTAAATAGAAGGGTTGACATGGGTTCCTAACATAAATAGTGATGTTTTATATTTCTATATGCATTCTTAAGATGTCTAATACAATTTTTCATAATGCACAGTGCTTGCAGCTCATAAGATTTAATAGTGTAGCAGAGGCAACCTATAGGAAAAATGGTGACCATAAATGATGCTCAGGATCCTTATGAGCATGATGAATATGTACTAGGAGAAAACGTGGAAGAAGAGAATGCTGAGACTGAATATAATGGGAGAAGGGAGCAAATAACTCCTCAAAATTTGGTTGAAACCATGGTGAGCTTCAATGAAAGGTTGATGAAGGCTCAAGAAGAACAAAACCAACTCAATGCTACTATTTTGTGTAGCCTCACTGATATGCAGCAGAGGATAAACCTAGGGTCCAACCCAAACAATGTGGGTGAAGAAGGAAGAGATGCAGAGAGTCGCTCTAGAGGTCGTTCAAAGAAGAGGACTCCAAGCCCAAGGAAGAGTTCTGTGAGAAAAAAGCATAGAACACCTTCCTCTAGATATTCTTCCAGGAGATCATGTGACTCCAGAGGTTCTCAATGAAGTCCAAGGCATATGCCCAGGATATTTGATGGAAGAAAAAAGTTCAAAGGAATTCCACAGGGAGAATTCAAGAAGGCAAGACCTCCCACATTTGATGGGGAAGGTAAGACAGGCCAAGAGGAAGAGGCATGGCTTCTTGGGATGAAGAAATATTTCAGGATTCATGATTACTCGGGAAATGAAAAGGCCAGAATTTCCATTTACAATCTAAATGGCAGAGCTTCAATTTGGTGGGATAACCTCTTGCAAGTGAAAGGGATCAGTGAAAGGAAGATCAGCTGGGAGAGATTTAAGAAGTACTTCAAGGAAAAATACCTTTCTGCTAGGTATTATGACAGTAAGAGAAAAGAGTTCAATGAACTCAGCTTGGGACACCAATCTATGGAAGAACATGTCCATAAATTTTTGGAATTATTGAAGTATGTGGATTACATTAAATATGATAGGATAAAGATCCAATGCTTCATTGGAAGCCTACCTCAAAGTTTCAAAGATAGAATTGAGTTTGTTAATCCACCAAGTCTTGAGGAAGCCATTAGAATGGCAATGCATTGCTATGAGTAGAATAAAGGAAAATCATAGGTTAATGCAGCATAGAAAGGAAAGCCAAGAGGGAGGTTTGATCAAAATAAAAGTGGTTTCAAACCACCATTCAAAAGTCAGCCCAGAACCTTTCCACAGGGGCAGCAAGCAAGGACTGGATTCAAGCCAGCAGTAGCAGCAGAAAAGACATCAAAATGACCACTTCAGTGTTGGGGATGTGGAGAAAACCACATGCTAAAGGATTGTCCACATCGGAAGGAGAATCCCCGAAGGTTGCACAACTTAAAGGGAGCAACAACAGTGGAGGACATGGCAAGGGAAATACCTTGAATTTATGCAGTGTTGGATAATCATCAGGAAGATCATCAATCATCAGTGGTGGAAGTTGAAGGTAAGATTGCTAAGCAATCTATTTCTGTTTTGATTGATCCAGGATCTACTCATAGTTATGTTTCTCAAAAAGTGGTTGAAGGCTGTTCTCTTAGAAAAGTGAAGCACAATAAGTCTTGTCTAGTTTAATTAGCCACATGGACCAAGAGAAAAGTTAGTGAAGTAGTGGTGGAGTTCCCCATAAAATTGAATGGACTCCACACACATGTAGATTCAAATGTACTACCATTAGGATCTTATGATGCTCTAATTGGCATGGATTGGTTGGAAAAGCATAGGGCCAAGTTGGACTGTTATGATAAAGCACTTGAATGTATTGATGAAGAGGGAAGACCAAGATTGGTAAGAGGAATTTCCAAGCAAGTTTCAGTAAGATAGATTTCAGCCTTACAGCTGAAAAAGTTTTATAAGAAAGGTTGCCAATTATATGCAGTTCATATGTCAGATTCGTCAGAGGACAAAGGGCCAAGGATGGAAGACTTCTAGATATTGCAAAAGTTTAAAGATGTGTTTCCAGATGAAGTGCCGGGACTACCATCAATGAGAGATATTGATTTTACTATCGATCTTTTTCCCAGGGGCAGCACCAAATTCCAAAGCTCCTTATAGAATGAGCACACTGGAATTGGTAGAGTTGAAGTTGCAGCTACAAGATTTAATGGAAAAGAGGTATATCAGGCATAGTGTGTCTCCTTGGGGAGCACCGGTGTTATTTGTTAAGAAGAAGGATGGAACTTTAGGGTTGTGTATTGATTACAGGAAGATCAATAAAGTGATAGTCAAGAACAAGTATCCATTGCCAAGAATTGATGACTTATTTGATGAAATGAAGGAAGCTAAAGTGTTTTCCAAGATTGACTTGAGGTCTGGGTACCATAAAGTGAAGTGAGGATTAAGGAGGAAGACATCCACAAGACAGCTTTCATAACTAGATATGGTCATTATGAGTTCAATGTGGTGCCATTTGGTTTTACCAATGCACCTGTTACATTCATGTGTCTCATGAATAGTGTATTCAACAAATATTTGGATAAGTTTGTGATTTTGTTCTTGGATGACATTCTTGTCTATTCAAGGAATGAAGAAGAACATGAGGAGAATCTAAGGATGGTGTTGCAAGTCCTTAGAGAACATCAGTTGTATGCCAAGTTAAGCAAGTGTGAGTTTTACCAAAAGAAGGTGCAATATTTGGGTCATATAATTTCTGAAGAAGGAATTACAGTTGATCAAGAGAAGATTAATGACATCATGGATTGGTCTACTCCAAGGAATGTTTCAGATGTTAGATCTTTTATGGGTCTTGTTGGTTACTACAAAAGGTTTATTGAAGGCTTTTCCAAGCTAGCTCATCCAATCACTTCATTGCAAAGGAAGAATATCAAGTTTGTATGGTCTGAAAAATGTGATAAAAGTTTTCAACAGTTAAAGGAGCTACTTTCCAACGCTCCTGTTTTGAAGATAACAGATCCAAAGAAGGATTTTGTAGTGTGCACAAATGCTTGCATTGAAGGGCTAGGGGGAGTGCTCATGCAAGAAGGATTTGTGATTTGCTATGAGTTAAGGAAATTAAAAGAGCATGAAAATAATTATGCCACACATTATTTAGAATTAGTAGCCATAGTACATGCTCTCAAGATGTGGAGACATTATTTGTTGGAAGGAGATTCGAGCTTAGAACGGACCACATGAGCTTGAAGTATTTGTTTGACCAGCTGAACTTGAATGCTAGGAAAGCTAGATGGATGGAGTTTCTTTGTGAATTTTATTTTGAAATTGAGCATGTAAAACAAAAGGAGAATACGATTGCAGATGCTCTTAGCAGAAATTTTGATGTTGCAACATTAAGTATGTGCAAATCAGATTTGAAAACAAGAGTCCTTGAGGCTCAAACTAGTGATGAAACTTGCCTTCAAATTAAAGAAAAGTTGCAGCAGAAAAATATAGATGAAAAGTGTGCGGGATATCACCTTGGTGAAGACGATATCCTCATCTACAAAGATAGACTGTACATTCCAAATAGTGTAGATTTGAAGAAGCTAGTGATGGATGAAATACATCAAATGTCATACTCTGGACATCCAGGATATCAAAAGACTATAACAGCATCAAGAAATCAATACTTTTGGCATGGCATGAAGAAGGACATAGCTAAGTACATTGCTAGGTGTCAAAAGTGCCAACAAGTCAAGGCATAGCACCAACATCCAGCAGGATTGTTGCAGCCCTTACCCATTCCGGAGTGGAAGTGGGAAGTGATCTCTATGAATTTTATAATAGGTCTGCCCATGACAGTGAAGAAGCATGATTCAATCATGGTTGTGGTGCACAAGCTATCAAAGGTAGCTCACTTTATTCCAGTCAAGTCCACTCACAAGGCTAATGACATTGCAAATATCTTCATGAGATAGATATTCAAATTGCATGGATTTTCCAAGGCAATAATTTTTGATCGGGATACGAAGTTCACTTCCAATTTTTGGAAAGGATTATTTCAAGAATTGGGAACTAAATTGAATTTCAGTACAACATATCATCCTCAAATAGATGGTCAAACTGAGAGGGTGACTCAGGTTCTTGAAGACATGCTGAGAATGTATGTGATGGATAAACCATCCAAGTGGGAAGATTACCTACACTTGGTAGAATTTGCATACAATAATGGACATCATGCATCATTGGGAATGAGTCCATTTGAGGCATTGTATGGCAAAGGATGTAGGACTCCGGTGAATTGGGATAGTCCAGTGAACATGGTAGTGCTTGGGCCAGGGATGATTAAGGAAATGGAACAGAAAGTTGTTAAGATTAGGCAGAATTTAAAAGCAGCTCAGGACATGCAAAAGAGTTACGCAGATTTGAAAAGAGTGCATAAGGAATTTCAGATTGGGGATCATGTTTATTTGAGAGTGAAACCAAGGAAAACTTCTCTCAAGTTGGGGAGTTGTGCCAAGTTGGCACCAAGATATTGTAGGCCATTTGGAATCCTAGATAGGATAGGGCCAGTTGCATATAGAGTTGCATTTCTTGCTAACATAAGAGCTCATAATGTTTTCCATGTATCTTTGCTTAAGAAGTATGTACATGATCCTAATCATATGATTGATTAGAATGTGATATAGGTGAAACCTAAGGAAGAGTTCCAAGTAGAGCCTATGCGCATCCTCGATAAGAAGGTCACATTGCTCCGTAACAGAGCCATCAGGCAGGTAAAGGTCCAATGGGAGAACCTTAGTCCCAATAAGGCTACATGGGAGCTAGAGGATTCCATGAGGGAGGAATTCCCATTTTTGTTTAATTTTGAGAACACCGAGGACGGTGTTGTTCTAAGGGGGAGGGGAATATAATACCCCAATTTTGACCCTTATGAAATATTGGCTTTTATGTAAATATTGTATACATGCGAGGTATGTTTCCCTAGTATGGATTTCAAGGCCAAGGCCCCGCTAGTGTATGCTCGGATTTTATTTAAAAGGCAAGTATTTGATATTTTGTTACCCATGTGCTATTAAGCCATGGGATATTGTAAATTGATGTAAATATTAATATTTCAATAAAATACCAAAACTGGCTATGGAAGCAACTAATCAGAGGGGGCCATGTGTATTCCACTAGGGAGTGGTGAGGGGGTTGAACCATAAGCTGCCAAATGTCATCTTGAGAACCCATTTGACTTCCTTTGCTGACATTTAATTCCGTATAAGAAAGTTGTTGAAGAATTCAGTCCATGGCTTCAATGGAGCATGGGAAACCCAGAAATTCGTATGGCAGAGTATGGGCTCTGTTTCCTTGACCCACAAGTCACTCTACCTCATGGGAATTCTTTTTCCTCATTCACATTCCATTGTGGAATATCTAAGATTCAGATTCATCCATTACACATGCCCAACAGTGAGAAAAACCAGAAATCACAACTTTGCAAGAACCCACGTTTTCAAGTGCCATAAACGCCCAAATTTTGGTATTGACAGTAAAATCCAATGTGGGATCCATAGATATGAACCTTGGGGCGAAATTGAGATTATTAGATACCCTGAAATCCATTGGAAAATCGATTTTTTATAGCCCATAAATCTAGTGACGGGATTGAGTTATTTGATGACAGAATTGTGAGAAATCCAAGTGTGAATGATTGAATAGAGGTTGGGTTTGCTTGATAAACCCAGTGAAGGCTGGAATCTCAAGGAATTAGCAGTTGGACCTTTCTATGCCCACACTAAATAGCACTGGAGGGAAGGGACACCTGAGGGACTGTGCAGTAGAAGGGGACCTTCCTTGTGCTAGGTGAGGTATGTATTGTGGGTGCCATGACTGTTGATTTCATTTGAGATACCTATAGCTCTGTGGTTGAGTTCACTGGCTTAGCATCCTCCTCCTTTGCTTATTGCATGCTTGATAAACCCAACTAGGTGTTGGCTTACCATGACTATTTGATTGAAACCATGGCTGTCAGTGAGACTGTTTAGTTCCTCCTCAGTGGATACACAACCCAACTCGGGGGTGATATCTTAGCTAAAGAATATAGGCTGGACAAAGATCTATGGTTGGGTGGAACGTTGCTCTCACATAGCCAGTTGATTGGACAATTTCATCTCGAAGATAAGTGTTCTCCGTGGTTTAAATTGTATGCATTATGTGTTCTGCAATGTGTTAATTCCGAATGATCATTATTCATGTTAATGGATTGAAATGATTATCTTAATATGGTTGATATGAGATCTGTGCATAGCATTGGAATGGGATTGCTTCTTACATGTTGAATCATCCTCTACTTTTGATAGACACGTTGATGCATTACCATTTGTGTGTGCAAATATGTTTTAATTCCGCTGTGTAATTTCAGTATGCATTTTATTTCAATGGTAAAATTCAGTCTTATGGCTTTGGGGAAGAATCAGACACCCCCATGCTACAGTCAGGTTCCCTCTGTGGTTTGGAATGATGGGAGGGGACGTGACACAAAGCTTGATAGGAGAACACTTTTGGATACAAAAAATGTATTGGGGAGTGTGCAGAAGCAAGGAAAAAAACATCAAGGCCAGCTTCTGATTTCTATGCGCAAGGTATTGGGGCCATTTATTTTTCAAACATCAGCCAGGATGAAGTCTACTCCAAGGCTTCCTAGGCACACTAGCATATGCATACTAAACTCATTAAATTACACTTGAAATCAACCAGAGGTGTAAAACAGGTCAATCAACCCCTAAATTGATGATGGACAAGATTTTATGAGGTTTAGGGAAGGTTTGACTGAGTTTGGGGGCAAAGTGAGAAAGTGTGCTATGGTGGACTGCTCCACTAGATTTCTTCCAGGCTCTTCCAAACATGCAGAGAAGGCCACAAATTCTTAGTCTAATGGTGGGATGGTATTCATAAATGCATTAGGTACCCAACATGACTAGAAGAACTGAAAGTTAGCATACAAAGACCTTTTAATCAAACAAACTGCAAAACTAGTCAAATAGAAGTGCTCAAATGATCTAGTCTTTAGAAATATGAACACAAGCAGTCATAAAGGGTCATGAATATATGATTTATGAGTTGGGATGGCTTATTCAGACAAATTAAAACCTAAAACAACTTAACTAAAAGAAAATGGATTTACAAAACTCAGTATATTGCAAATTTCTGGAAACTAGTCAATAAAAATTGTAGAATGAGATAGTCTTGAAACATAGGGCCTCAAACAGCCAAAGGAGGCTATCTAAATCCTATTCTGATATTTAATGTGGCTCTTATATGAAATATGCAGCAGCATAAAATTATAACTGATCTTATTAAGCTAATAATTAAATGACATAGTCTCAGGCATCATAGATAGTCATTATTCTTGAATTTTTATAGAGATAGGAAGGAGGTTACAAAAAGGAGTAAGAAGAGAAGGCGTGGTCACAGTATCATATCTGTAGGATGAATTTGAGTTTCTGGTTTCTCATGGGAGGCACACTGATATTCTATATCTCTTTTCAAGCTCTCCAATTGATTACTCTCTCAAAGTGAAACTCTATAGAACCACCTCAAATCTTTTGGATATTTGCATCAACTTCTGAAGGATGGATTTTCACATGAAAAGGATGGATCAGATCTGAAATTGGACATCCATGGTTGCAATGGCTCATGTGCAGAGGTTTGGAGCATGAAATACGGGGCACATCTCCCACATGTAGCTAAGGGTGCATCACCAAAGCGTAGAGAAGCTTGAGCTTACTGTCATACAAACAATAAACTGTCAAAAGATATGAATGCCATGGTCTCCTTCTTTTATAGACTAGGTGAATTGTTGAGAAAATTTAAATTTCCAATAAACCTCCTTGGCCTCCTCTAATGCGCCTTCCTTGACTAGCTTTTCCTCTTTTTTGGAAACTGCGCCCTCTTGGCTTTTCTAGATGTTTCCTTCTTTTTACAATTGGTTGGATTTTTTATTTTATTTTTGGAAACTCTGCCCTCCTTATATTTATGGATGTTTCCTGCTTTTCCTAGCTTTCCTGCTTTGTGCACTTGCTTGCTTTATGCACTTCTTTTTCCACTGTTCTTCTTTTGTCCTGACACCTTGCTTTGTGTTGCTTTCCTCTAGTTTCCTCTTTTTTGCTTTGCTCTGCTTTTTCTTTCACTTTCCTCTTTGGTTGACAACTCATTGACCCAAACTTATCTCCTTATTCTCCCTTGTCATCATCTAACTCATCATCACATGTAATTAATAATTAAATACAAAAATAATAATTACATTCTCCTTAATTTAATTAATTGAAACAACTATAGTCTGAATTTTTATTCCTAGTTAATTTAATTGCCTAGGGTAATTTACCAATGTTACCCCCCTCGTCAATTAATTAATTGAATTTCACTAGGATCCATGGGGTTTTAAAGTGATATTGGTTGCTTCTTGGTGCATGAAAAAATGGGAACATGATAGTCCTCCCCTCCCAATCTTGCTTGTCCTCAAGCAAGAAACCAACTCCAACCAAAAGTCAACCATGTTTCTGTTCCACCACTCTGATTATAACCATTCTCCCAATGACTATCTGCTACATCAAGATCAACATGAATAATATATCATCAAGGAGGATGTCTAGATCACTCCACCATATTGGAATTTCATCACTTCCAATACAAAACCAAACCTCTATGATTCCCTCCAACCAAGTATGAAACTCCTTATGTTCCATGTGCAAACCAACACAGAGACTCACATCACTACTAGCCAATTGGCATAGGTGACAATCCCATGTCTTCAAGGCATCACATAACAGCCATATATGCCCATACAACTGCTCACAAAATATGTATGATATGTCCAAAAACTTTCCACTAATGCAAAAAACAAACTCACCCTTGGGATTGCTTAGCTCCAATATGTATCCATTCACCCAATCAATGGATGAACAAATGCTCCAACTGAATGCACTGCTATGTAGGATGGATACATAAGTTAGATGCCTCTGCTGCTGCTCATCAAGTTGGTTAAGGACTAGTGTGCTTGTCTAACCCCAAGGTCTAACCATCAAGTCATCAAATAAGAGTGTGGGAGCCTCCTGCTTCTCATGTAACACCAAAAGAAAGAATCCATTTACCCTATCATCCCTATGTGTGTTGGATTCCATATGTATGTGGGGTGAAGGAAAGTGAACCAACTCTTGAAATCAATTATCCATCAATCTTGTGGTTGGCTCAACCAAAATGAAATCATGTGCCTCCTCCAAAACTGTGCAATTTTCTCCATGAGGCAACTCATAATCTCTCTAGCAATGAGCAGGTGCTTGGCCTCCATCTTGCTTAACTCCAAACTCTCCAAGCACATATAAATCATATTGTACTTCATGTGTCCAATGCACACAAGTACCAAGGGTCTAAACAAATCTGATCCAATGACATAGGTGAGGATCCCATGTCCCAATATGCTGCTCCAAAAGAATATAAAAGGATTCAAAATAATCAGCCATATGTGCTTTCATCCAAGAGGTGAATGAAGAGCCTCTTCCAAAATATGAACCAAGTGAGGAGCAAAGAAGACAATGAGCCTTCGGCTCAAAGGAGTAGTATATATGCATCCATGAAGATGTGTATCATCATAGGGTAACCAAGGATGCTGCTGCAAATGTAAGGAAGAATGTGATATAGAAATGCCATCATTAAAATTATAAATAGGAGTTTCTTACTACTCAGGTGGCATCATCAAACAAAAACCTTTGACCCAAAATTCCTCCTCAAGTGAACAACTTGGTTCCTCCATGGGTGGTTTTATGCTCTCTACTGAATCCAAATATTCATCCTGGATCTCAAATCCAAATACGCAATAAAAGTAATCTTTGAAATAAATGGCCTTACCAATCTCTTCTCCCAAAAATAGATACTCCTAGTAGTGGTAGGGCAAATTTTTACTTGCAGATATCATCTTTGCTAAATCCTTGTTAGGATTATCCATCGGTGGTTCATCCCACTGGTATCTGTACATATGGTCACAAATGTATCCATACTCATCTCTTGGTAAGCCTCCATCATTGTAAATGATTTCTTCTTCCTCATACAACTCAAAGTCTTCATCTTCCATGACTGCAACTAGTTCCACAATTGCAACTTGAAAATAAATATGAGATATCTTCCACTGAGAATTACTTTCCACAGGCTAAGCCAAGGAAAGTTCCCTGAGACCATTGTAATATCCCCAAATATGATTTCATAGGATATTATCTCAAATCCAAAAATTAAACAGGAATTTGCAAGGCTGAAACTAGTTATCAAAACTAGTCATGAAGAAACTAGTTTTGGACACTGATTAACCCACCTAGAGCTTGATAGGAGAACACTTTTGGATTTGAAAAATGTATTGGGGAGTGTGAAACAACAAGGAAAACAACATCAATTCCAACTTCTAATTTCTATGCACAAGGTACTGGGGCCATTTATGTTTCGAACATCAACTAGGATGAAGCCTACTCCAAGGCTTCCTGGGCATACAAACATATGCATACTAAACTCATTAAATTACACTAGACATCAACTAGAGGTGTAAAATAGGTCAATAAAACCCTAACGTGATGATGGAAAATAGTTTCCGAGCTTTAAGAAAGGTTTGACTGAGTTTGGGGGAAAAGTGAGAAAGTGTGCTATGGTGGACTGCTCCACTAGCTTTCTTCCAGGCTCTTCTAAACATGAAGAGTAGGCCAAAAATTCTTAGAATAATGGTGGTATGGTATTCATAAATGTCTCAGGGACCCAACATGACTGGAATAACCGAAATTGAGCATAGAGAGGGGTTCGTGCACGAAGTTGAGGGACCCTTTAGGTGCAATTCTGCAACTAAATATGCATATTTTTCACCGCTCTCTACAGCATGATATACATGACCATTATTGACGAAATTTTAGGCATAGATAGAATTTTTTATGCAGATTCCAAATATGTAATTTAAAAAAAAAAAATTGAGATTTTCTATTTATTTCCTAATTTTCTTGTTTCATCACTCTGTTGGTCAAAAAACATACCGTTAGTGTTTATTTCGTAACTTTTTCATTTCACAACCATTTAAAAAAAAATTGTATGTTGCACTAGAAGACACCAACCTCTACATGCTATAAAAAATCCAAGTCGAAATAATTGCATTAAGACCTTTAAAGGCTGTACCCACATTTGATGTATCTCTCTCGATGATCCGGATTTTATGAGAAGAACGAAATGAATACAGATTATTATCAGATGCTTAACACAAAATAACAGAGATACAGTAAAACTGGTTTTCTATTCAATAAGGAAATAAACTAGAACTGTAAAATGCAGCGGAAAACAAGCTTGCTGGAATGGTGGCGGCTTATCTCAGAGAAGAGATGTGACGGCTGCGCTCATTTCGCAAGAAGATGGTTACAATGAGGCTCTCAAGGCCTTTTACAATAAACAGGAATGTCAAAAACCCTAGACATCCAAAAACCTAACCCTAGGAGATGAAGCGCCAAAAGTCATGTGGGCCCCGTTTGGGTAAGTTAGTACATCAACTTCCCGGGGTCGTAACTTTTGCATACGATCTCCGTTTGGGGCGCTCGGTAGCCCGTTGGAAAGGTCTATCCGAGATTTACAACTTTCGACTAGGGCCAAATGGATGCCAGAGGCAACCATTTGGCCCCCCGAATTGCCAAAAAGGTCGTTTAGGGCCTCAAAATGGCCCCGGAAGTTCAGGACCCGAAAAACTGCTAAAATTAGTACAATACCAAAGTTGCCATAAACTGTTTTGAGCCAGTTGGAAAGGTGGGTGGCCACCAATATCCACCTGGATCACTCGAGGTTTGATCACTTACATAATTCAAAAAAAATTAAAAATTAAACATTTAATTTTGGAAAAATAGCACCGCACTAGTGCTACGGGTTCTATACATGTATACCATTTTTTGTATCCCGAAACCGTCATTTAGGGATTGAAAGGTTGCACCCACAAAAACATATACCTTATCATTTGCCAAAAAAATAAAAAGTGACTGCTAGAAAACATGAAATTTGACATTGTTATGTAAATTTTCAATACTTAAAACTTATATATTCGGAAACGTGACTCAATTTCCTACGTTTCATCTTTTTTACTTGATGCAAGATATATTATGTAAGAATGTAAAAAAAACAAGTAAGTTGATGGATGCTTGATTTTTCATTTTTTATCGCATCTAACGCGCCAAAAGTGACCCTCATTAGCTTGCACATGCCCAGAGACCTTTTAATCAAACAAAATGCAAAACTAGTCAAATAGAAGTGCTCAATGAGATAGTCTTGAGAAATATGAACACAAGCAGTCATAAAGGGTCACGAATATTTGATTTATGAGTTGGGATGGATTATTCAGAAAAAATTACCACCTACAACAACTTACAGAAAGGAAATTGGATTTATAGAACTCAGTATATTGCAAATTTCTGGAAACTAGTCAATAAAAATTGTAGAATGAGCTAGTCTTGAAACATAGGGACTCAAACAACCAAAGGAGGCTCTCTAAATCCCATTCTAATATTTAATTTGGATTTGATACTAAATATGCAGTAGTAGAAAATGATAACTGGTCTTATTAAGCTAATAATTAAATGACATAGTCTCAGACATCATAGATAATCATTATTCTTGAATTTTTACAGAGATAGAAGAAGGAGGTTACAGAAAGGAGTAAGAAGAGAAAGTGTGGTCACAGTATCAGATATGTAGGATGACTATGAGCTGATGGTTTCTCATGGGAGGTGCACTGATCTTCTGTATCTCTTTGCAAGCTTTCCAATTGATTACTCTCTCAAAGTGAAACTCTATAGAACCACGTCAAATAATCTGGATCTTTGCATCAAATTTTGAAGGATGGATATTCACATGAAAAGGTTGGATAAGATATGCAATTGGACATCCATGGTTGCATTGGATCATGTGCAGAGGACTGGAATAGGAACTATGGGGCACATCTCCCACAGGTGGCTAAGGGTGCATCACCAAAGTGTAGAGAAGCTTGAGCTTACTCTCATACAAACAATAAACTGTCAAAAGATATGAATGTGGTGTGCTCTACTTCTTTTATAGTCTGGGATACTTGTTGAGCAAGTTAAATTTCCAATAAACCTCCTTGGCCTCCTCCAATGCGCCTTCCTTGACTGAGTTGGCACTTTCCAAGTTTTCTACTGACTAGCCTTTTCCCTCTTTTTTGGAAACTGCACCCTCTTGGATTTTCTAGATGTTTCCTTCTTTTTACAACTGGATGGATTTTGTTCTTTTTGGAAACTGCACCCTTCTTATCTTTCTGGATGTTTCCTTCTTTTCCTCACTTTCCTGATTTGTGCACTTGCTTGTTTTATGCACTGCTTTTTCCAATTTCCTTCTTTTGTCCTGGCACCTTGCTTTGTGCTGCTTTCCCACTGCTTTCCTCTAGTTTCCTCTTTTTTGCTTTGATTTTCTTTTCCTTTCACTTTCCTCTTTGGTTGAAAACTCAAGGAGCCAACCTTATCATCACATGTAATTAATAATTAAATACATTTAAATAATAATTACATTCTCCTCAATTTAATTAATTGAAACAATTATAGTGTGAATTTTTATTCCTAGTTAATTTAATTGCCTAGGGTAATTTACCAATGTTATCCCCCTCATGAATTAATTAATTGAATTTCACTAGGATCCATGGGGTTTTAAGGTGACATTGGTTGCTTCCCGTTGCTTGGAAAAATCGAAACATCACACCTTGAATTAAACCATGGAAAGATTAAACATGATTTTCCCCAACCTTTTCTCTGTACATTTCGTCAAATACTTCCTGTGCAGTTTGTAATTTTGCATGTAGAATTCAAATATGGCCCATGTAGTCCCAATGCTACAACCTTGAACTTTGATAGCAATATGTCATGTATGGGGTGACCTCACAGTGCCTTTGGGGCCATGGGATACTCAAACTACTAACCGAAATCCCCTATGATACTCAACTTCATTTTTCTATTGATTTAATTATTAATTACAGTGGAATTAATTATATAAATGACCCCCCAGAATTAATATAACATATATAAAAATGTTATAGGAAATTCCTACATGAATGCATTCAAACACTGCCAATAATTCCATGCATTCAAATCATCATATGAAAATAATTAACATATATAACAAATATAATTACAAAACATTTCACACATAGATGGAAACTTATCTGAAAATATAATCCAATTGACTCTAGACCAAGGATGTTCTTCCTAGTCGTAGGTAGTCTGTTATTCCAGTTCTCTCTATAACAGAGGATACCTCCGAGATAGGGCTATCAATCCCCAATAAGGTGTTGAAATTCCCCTCTACAACTATCCCAATCCACTAGCACACCTCCCCCATTAGCCTACATAACCCAAGGAATGGGGTTCCCTTCTCTAAGTTAATAGTCCCTCGGGTTCCCTTCTCTTAGTTAATAGTCCCTCGGGCTATTTTCCTCCAATTCTCTTATAGTGCTCCAGCATAATCCATCCATAGGCTATTTGTTCTAGGACCCCAAGGAACTCTACCATTCTTGGGTACAAATCCAAATAATAGTACAAGTATGACTCGTATTATTTAATTTTGGGTTTTTGAATTTTTAATGTTCTTAAGTATTATTTACTCTTTAATAGATTTGATAAACATGTAACTTCATATTGAAAGTGGATCAAAAGGTCAATGTTAAATATAAAACACCATTCGATTGTAGCACACTCTTCCATTCCAATGTCCATTAAAACCTTTCTTTGAGTGACTATATTGGGTTGATCCAGATTTATGTGAGCATAAAATGAAAGAGCATATATAGAACCACATACACAAATATGTTGTAGGAAGCATAGTGATACAATAAACTCAAATTCTGTTGATTGAATGAAATAGAACATTCTATAAAATAAAAGCAGCTAGAATGGTGGTTCTATAAACCCTAAACATCCAAAAACCTAACCCTAGGATATGAACCATCAAAATGTTTGTGGGCCTTGAGGTGGTTAGTTGATATGTCAACTTCTCGGGGGCATAACTTTTGCATATGATCTCCGTTTAGGGTGCTCAGTAGCCCATTGGAAAGGTCTAGTTGAAAAGTACCCATTAGAACTACCTTAGGATATCATTATATTGTGGCATCACCAAAAAATGTCATTTATGGCCACAAAATATCCCTAGAAGTTTAGGACCCAAAAAGTTGTAAAAGAAACTATCAAACTAGAAAAACCATTTTGAGCTAGTGGAATAAGTGGGTGGCCACCGATATCCATTTGGATCAAGGGTGCATTCAAATTATTCCAAGATTTTATATATATTTTTGTAAGTAAGGTGGATTCTTCTATTCTATTAGAATGCATTGAAAGTAAATAATATACAAAAATGAGTTCCGAGGTGCTCCTCTCGAAGGAAAATAGAACAACTTGAGACTTTCAAATAGTTTGTTTGAGTTTGGAACTTAATAACAAATATCACAGAGTAAAACATATTTCTAACTATTCGAAAGCAAAACAATAGTAGAAATATAAATACCTATGAGATTTATGCATGGCCCTGATAACTCTTTTCAATATAAAGAAAAAAGAAGCCGAGGGTCGGTCTGATTCATAGTTACTAGGGATGACCAATCAGAAATTTGAGGGGCTCAATGAGGATGGCCCTGAACTTGTCCTACAGAAGTAGCTCCTTGCTCATCTTCATCCTTCATATTTATGAACTAAGACTTGGAAAATGCAGGCACTAGAGGCCGAGCTGGGGCTAGTGCTCGAGGCTCCTCAACCACTCTGGTAACTTTGAATTTGAATCCCATGGATTGAGCCAAGGGATTTTTTCTAGCCTCAATAATTTTCAGCTGGTAAGGGACATCTCTTAGAGGGATGATAAATGAGTGGATTTCGTCTAGCTCTCCCAAGAGGTCTTTATAAGCTTCCCCTCTCTTTGTAATTGTCTTTCCTAGGAGGGTCTTTACAGACCAAAAGAGGTACAGGGACTGTTGTAGAGGTCTATCCTACCCTTGGTGTTCTCAGGGTTGAGAACCCATCCTTCGAACTCCTCAAACCTCTGAGCCTCAGGGATAAAATCCTTGTCCATTTTGATATCCTCTTCTATATCCTCGATTTCTCTCTTTACAGCCTCATAAGTCTGCTCCTGAAATAAATTATTTGTGTGCCGAGCATGCTTGATGTCCTGTGATTTATCCTACCCATAGGATTTCTCCTTGACATGGTGAACCCTTATGGTTCTTAGAATGACTCTTCTCTGCACTAGGATATCCTCCCTATTTCCTTATGCTTCTACACCAAAATGTCCTCTATATTACCTTCAACTTTCATCATAGAAAAGAGATACAAAATTTCAAGAAAATAGTTGGGGATAACTTCTACTAGAATCACAGATTGAGAAATGGTACCATCAACCCCTTCTTCATATTGGCATCGTCAACCTCTTTGGCTTGGCATCTGACTGGAAAAACCATCAGTTTACACGCTTGTAGATTATCTCGAAAGTTCAAAATCACAAGATAGGCTTAGAGACGTGAGCGATGAGCAAAGTTCATCATGAGAAATGGTTGTGCGGGGGAAGGTGGTTTGAGTGTCTTATGTCCTGAGTGACGCCAAAATGAATTGGTGGCTTTCTTCTCCCTACCACATTATCTTCCACCTGTTCGTCATGCCAATATTCTACTTGTCTAATGCTTCTCCGTCCCATCCACCTACTCCTTCGTCCCATCCACTTGCCCCTTTCTTTGATGACCACGTATCACTTCCTAATGGGTGGTACATGCCTAGGTGAAGTTTGGGTCAGGTAGCTTACTTGGGCCACAATTTTTTATAATTATAATTTGAATTTGGTTGATTATAAAATAGACACTCCCCAATTAAAGTAGAAGAAGAGGTCACTTTGTCCAATAGTGATAATATTAAAAGTATTCCTAATTAGCTTTGCACATGCCCATAGACCTTTTAATCAAACAACATACAAGTCAGCTAAGATGAAGTCTACTCCAAGGCTTCCTGGGCACACAAACATATGCATACTAAACTCATTAAATTACACTAGACATCAACTAGAGGTGTAAAATAGGTCAATAAACCCCTAACGTGATGATGGAAAATAGTTTCTGAGCTTTAAGGAAGGTTTGACTGAGTTTGGGGGAAAAGTGAGAAAGTGCGCTATGGTGGACTGCTCCACTAGCTTTCTTCCATGCTCTTCTAAACATGCAGAGTAGGCCAAAAATTCTTAGAATAATGGTGGTATGGTATTCATAAATGTCTAAGGGACCCAACATGACTGGAATAACTGAAATTGAGCATAGAGAGGGGTTCGTGCACGAAGTTGAGGGACCCTTTAGGTGCAATTCTGCAACTAAATATGCATATTTTCCACCGCTCTCTACAGCATGATATACATGACCATTATTGATGAAATTTTAGGCATAGATAGAATTTTTTATGTAGATTCCAAATATGTAATTAAAAAAAAAAAAATATTGAGATTTTCTATTTATTTCCTAATTTTCTTGTTTCGTCACTCTGTTGGTCAAAAAACATACTGTTAGTGTTTATTTCGTAACTTTTTCATTTCACAACCATTTAAAAAAAAAATTGTATGTTGCACTAGAAGACACCAACCTCTACATGCTATAAAAAATACAAGTCGAAATAACTGCATTAAGACCTTCAAATGCTGCACCCACATTTGATGTATCTCTCTCGAGGTTTGATCACTTACATAATTAAAAAAAAATTAAAAATTAAACATTTAATTTTGGAAAAATAGCACTGCACTAGTGCTACGGGTTCTATACATGTATACCATTTTTTGTATCCCGAAATCGTCATTTAGGGATTGAAAGGCTGCACCCACAAAAACATATACCTTATCATTTGCCAAAAAAAAAAAAGTGATTGCTAGAAAACATGAAATTTGACATTGTTATGTAAATTTTCAATACTTAAAACTTATATATTCGGAAACGTGACTCAATTTCCTACGTTTCAACTTTTTTACTCGATGCAAGATATCTTGTGTAAGAATGTAAAAAAAAAACAAGTAAGTTGAGGGATGCCCGATTTTTCATTTTTTATCGCATATAATGCGCCAAAAGTGATCCTAATTAGCTTTGCACATGCCCATAGACCTTTTAATCAAACAAAATGCAAAACTAGTCAAATAGAAGTGCTCAATGAGATAGTCTTGAGAAATATGAACACAAGCAGTCAAAAAGGGTCACGAATATTTGATTTATGAGTTGGGATGGATTATTCAGAAAAATTACCACCTACAACAACTTATAGAAAGGAAACTGGATTTACAGAAGTCAGTATATTGCAAATTTGTGGAAACTAGTCAATAAAAATTGTAGAAAGAGCCAGTCTTGAAACATAGGGACTCAAACAACCAAAGGAGGCTCTCTAAATCCCATTCTAATATTTAATTTGGATTTGATACTAAATATGCAGTAGCAGAAAATGTTAACTGGTCTTATTAAGCTAATAATTAAATGCCATAGTCTCAGACATCATAGATAATCATTATTCTTGAATTTTTACAGAGATACAAGAAGGAGGTTACATAAAGGAGTAAGAAGAGAAAGTGTGGTCACAGTATCAGATATGTAGGATGACTATGAGCTGATGGTTTCTCATGGGAGGCGCATTGATCTTTTGTATCTCTTTGCAAGCTCTCCAATTGATTACTCTCTCAAAGTGAAACTCTATAGAACCACGTCAAATAATCTGGATCTTTGCATCAAATTCTGAAGGATGGATATTCACATGAAAAGGTTGGATAAGATATGTAATTGGACATCCATGGTTGCATTGGATCATGTGCAGAGCACTGGAATAGGAACTATGGGGCACATCTCCCACAGGTGGCTAAAGGTGCATCACCAAAGCGTAGAGAAGCTTGAGCTTACTCTCATACAAACAATAAATTGTCAAAAGATATGAATGTGGTGCGCTCTACTTCTTTTATAGTCTGGGATACTTGTTGAGCAAGTTAAATTTCCAATAAACCTCCTTGGCCTCCTCCAATGTGCCTTCCTTGACTGAGTTGGCACTTTCCAACTTTTCTACTGACTAGCCTTTTTCCTCTTTTTTGGAAACTACGCCCTCTTGGATTTTCTAGATGTTTCCTTCTTTTTACAACTGGATGGATTTTGTTCTTTTTGGAAACTGCACCCTTCTTATCTTTCTGGATGTTTCCTTCTTTTCCTCACTTTCCTGATTTGTGCACTTGCCTACTTTATGCACTGCTTTTGCCAATTTCCTTCTTTTGTCCTGGCACCTTGCTTTGTGCTGCTTTCCCACTGCTTTCCTCTAGTTTCCTCTTTTTTGCTTTGATTTTCTTTTCCTTTCACTTTCCTCTTTGGTTGAAACTCAAGGAGCCAACCTTATCATCACATGTAATTAATAATTAAATACATTTAAAGAATAATTACATTCTCCTCAATTTAATTAATTGAAACAATTATAGTCTGAATTTTTATTCCTAGTTAATTTAATTGCCTAGGGTAATTTACCAATGTTATCCCCCTCATCAATTAATCAATTGAATTTCACTAGGATCCATGGGGTTTTAAGGTGACATTGGTTGCTTCTTGGTGCTTGGAAAAATCTAAACATCACACCTTGAATTAAACCATGGAAAGATTAAACATGTTTTTCCCCAACCTTTTCTCTGTACATTTCGTCAAATACTTCTTGTGCAGTTTGTAATTCTGCATGTAGAATTCAAATATGGCCCATGTAGTCCCAATGCTACAACCTTGAACTCTGATAGAAATATGTCATGTACCCAGTGACCTCATAGTGCCTTTGGGGCCATGGGATACTCAAACTACGAACCGAAATCCCCTATGATACTCAACTTCATTTTTCTATTGATTTAATTATTAATTACAGTGGAATTAATTATATAAATGACCCCCCAGAATTAATATAACATATATAAAAATGTTATAGGAAATTCCTACATGAATGCATTCAAACACCGCCATTAATTCCATGCATTCAAATCATCATATGAAAATAATTAACATATATAACAAATATAAATACAAAACATTTCACACATAGATGGAAACTTATCTGAAAATATAATCCAATTGACTCTAGACCAAGGATGTTCTTCCTAGTTGTAGGTAGTCTATTATTCCAGTTCTCTCTATAATAGAGGATACCTCCGAGATAGGGCTATCAATCCCCAAGAAGGTGTTGAAATTCCCCTCTACAACTATCCCAATCCACTAGCACACCTCCCCTATTAGCCTTACATAACCCAAGGAATGGGGTTCCCTTCTCTAAGTTAACAGTCCCTCGGGTTCCTTTCTCTTAGTTAATAGTCCCTCGGGCTATTTTCCTCCAATTCTCTTATAGTGCTCTAGCATATCCATCCATAGGCTATTTTTGCTAGGACCCCAAGGAAATCTACCATTCTTGGGTACAAATCCAAATAATAGTACGAGTATGACTCGTATTATTTAATTTTGGGTTTTTGAATTTGTAATGTTCTTAAGTATTATTTACTCTTTAATAGATTTGATAAACATGTAACTTCATATTGAAAGTGCATCAAAAGGTCAATGTTAAATATATAACACCATTCGATTGTAGCACACTCTTCCATTCCAATGTCCATTAAAACCTTTCTTTGAGTGACTATATTGGGTTGATCCAGATTTATGTGAGCATAAAATGAAAGAGCATATTTAGAACCACATACACAAATATATTGTAGGAAGCATAGTGATACAATAAACTCAAATTTTGTTGATTGAATGAAATAGAAAATTCTATAAAATAAAAGAAGCTAGAATTGTGGTTCTATAAACCCTAAACATCCAAAACCCTAACCCTAGGATATGAACCATCAAAATGTTTGTGGGCCTTGAGGTGGTTAGTTGATATGTCAACTTCTCAGGGGCATAACTTTTGCATATGATCTCCGTTTAGGGTGCTCAGTAGCCCATTGGAAAGGTCTAGCTGAGAATTACCCATTAGAACTACCTTAGGATATCATTATATTGTGGCATCACCAAAAAACGTCATTTATGGCCACAAAATAGCCCTAGAAGTTAAGGACCCAAAAAGTTGTAAAAGAAACTGTCAAACTAGAAAAACTATTTTGAGCTAGTGGAATAGGTGGGTGGCCACCGATATCCATTTGGATCAAGCGTGCATTCAAATTATTCCAATATGTTATATATATTTTTGTAAGTAAGGTGGATTCTTCTATTCTATTAGAATGCATTGAAAGTAAATAGTATACAAAAATGAGTTCCGAGGTGCTCCTCTCGAAGGAAAATAGAACAACTTGAGAGTTTCAAATAGTTTGTTTGAGTTTGGAACTTAATAATTGAAGTTAATAACAAATATCACAGAGTAAAACATATTTCCAACTATTCGAAAGAAAAACAATAGTAGAAATCTAAATACCTATAAGATTTATGCATGGCCCTGATAACTCTTTTCAATATAAAGAAAAAAGAAGCCGAGGGTCGATCTGATTCATAGTTACTAGGGATGACCAATTAGAAATTTGAGGGGCTCAATGAGGATGGCCCTGAGTTTGTCCTACAGAAGTAGCTCCTTGGTCATCTTCATCCTTCATATTTATGAACTAAGACTTGGCAAATGCAGGCACTAGAGGCCGAGCTGGGGCTAGTGCTTGAGGCTCCTCAACCACTCTGGTAACTTTGAATTTGAATCCCATGGATTGAGCCAAGGGATTTTTTCTAGCCTCAATAATTTTCAGCTGGTAAGGGACATCTCTTAGAGGGATGATAAATGAGTGGATTTCGTCTAGCTCTCCCAAGAGGTCTTTATAAGCCTCCCCTCTCTTTGTAATTGTCTTTCCTAGGAGGGTCTTTACAGACCGAAAGAGGTACAGGGACTGTTGTAGAGGTCTATCCTACCCCTGGTGTTCTCAGGGTTGAGAACCCATCCTTCGAACTCCTCAAACCTCTGAGCCTCAAGGATAAAATCCTTGTCCATTTTGATATCCTCTTCTATATCCTTGATTTCTCTCTTTGTAGCCTCATAAGTCTGCTCCTTAAATAAATTATTTGTGTGTCGAGCATGCTTGATGTCCTGTGATTTATCCTGCCTATAGGATTTCTCCTTGACATGGTGAACCCTTATGGTTCTTAGACTAACTCTTCTTTGCACTAGAATATCCTCCCTATTTCCTTATGCTTCTACACCAAAATGTCCTCTATATTACCTTCAACTTTCATCATAGCAAAGAGATACAAAATTTCAAGAAAATAGTTGGAGATAACTTCTACTAGAATCACAGATTGAGAAATGGTACCATCAACCCCTTCTTCATATTGGCATCGTAAACCTCTTTGGCTTGGCATCTGACTGGAAAAACCATCAGTTTACATGCTTGTAGATTATCTCGAAAGTTCAAAATAATAAGATAGGCTTAGAGACGTGAGCGATGAGCAAAGTTCATCATGAGAAATGGTTGTGCGGGGGAAGGTGGTTTGAGTGTCTTATGTCCTGAGTGACGCCAAAATGAATTGGTGGCTTTCTTCTCCCTACCACATTATCTTCCACCTGTTCGTCATGCCAATCTTCTACTTGTCTAATGCTTCTCCGTCCCATCCACCTACTCCTTCGTCCCATCCACTTGCCCCTTTCTTTGATGACCACGTATCACTTCCTAATGGGTGGTACATGCCTAGGTGAAGCATGGGTCAGGTAGCCTACTTGGGCCACAATATTTTATAATTATAATTATAATTTGGTTGATTATAAAATAGACACTCCCCAATTGAAATAGAAGAAGAGGTCACTTTGTAAAATAGTGATAATATTAAAAGTATTATTATATTTAAATTTAAGGAGAAGATGTGCAATAAAGAGTTAGAGGATAAGAGAAAATAAAGATATTATAAAGAGGTGATCAACAAAAACCTCCAAAACATGGATATTTATAATTCCTAAAAGAGCATGGGATGAAAGTATTTGTTATCTTTGTGACATAGACAGGGTTGAAGATAAAAATCACTTTCTCATAAAATGTCCTCCTAAGAGCACAACTTAAAAATATTTGCACATTTTTTAAGAATACACTACTCTTAAATCCTTTCATGCATAGAAATACAATTCTAAAGAAACCCAAGTGACTCTTTATCTTTTTAAGGTCTATTTATTATAATTATAATTTCAGGTTTTCTTTTTTGTAAAATTAATGTAGGATTAAGGCTAAATGCTTACATACTATCATTTTGATTATTGAACAAGATCTAAAACTGTTTTTAATTAGTTAAGAATTCATATTCCTCCACCCAAAACTAAAAACCATATAACACAATTAAAAATCTTTTAGATTTGATTAATAAACCCATATTGACAATAAGGATGGTCATCACTACTTATACCACTAAATTAAGTTTTGCTATCTTAAAAAATATATTAATTTTAAATTACTAAAATACCACAAATAATTCTTAAATAATACTTTATAGTTGATGAGATTGGATTGTGGAGATTATTCATAACAAAATTCACAACAATTAAATCACCCCTTGCACTAAATTAAGTTTTGTTATCTTCAAAGATATATTAATTTTAATTTACTAAAATATCACAAATAATTCTTAAATAATACTTTATAATTGATGAGATTGGATTGTGGAACTTATTCATAACAAAATTCACACTTCAAGGAATTGAATCCATGTTTATTAGATCAGGATTTAAAATAAATAAATAAATCTTATTGGTTTTAATTTTTTTATTTTATGAATAGGTTGAATTTTTTCAATTTACATAAAATAACTATATCTCCCCACTACTGTATTGTAAACACCTAACTACACTTAGTGCTGCAAGTCTGCAAGTCTTCTGACTGGATACCAATAGAATTCCTAGCTAGGCAGTCGTTGAAGTATAAAAATGTTTGCAGTAAATTATATTCATTTATTATAAAATTTGTTACCATACTTATGCTACTCCCTCTACGATGCCCTGGTTAACATGAAACGAATTTTTGGCTCACATTTTTAGGGTTATGTAAGAAACTGCGCGTTCTTTAACATTCTTGCCATTACATAAATACGAAGTGTCTGTTTCATAGGAAAAATCAACAGGATTGGGATGAAGAAGCTCCTCTATTCATTTATTTCATAATTAATCAAATCATAAAATTTGTTCAAGAACTTCAATCATGATAAATTTTGATCATGTTTGAGATTTATATTATACTCTTATAAAATTTGTTACCATATTTATGCTACTCCCTCTACGATGCCAGGTTAACTTGAAAACAATTTTTTGGCTCACATTTTTATGGTTATGTAAGAAATTAAGCGTTCTTAACATTCTTGCCATTATTACATAAATACGAAGTGGCTGTTTCAGAAGAAAAATCAACAGAATTGGGATGAAGAAGCTCCTCTATCATCTCCAAGGCAATGTCATCCTCGGTTTCCTCAGGTCGATCCCGATCGCTGCCACTGCCAAATTTGACAGTCATAGCCATGTTGGATATTTCAGACTGTTTGCCTGGTCTTTTCTGCCAAATTCCCAGGTTCGACTTTTCTGTGTCTAACTTCAGACAAGTAAGAGAGGGTGTCATATCTTTGTTAGTAGCGCCCTTCTGCATTTCAATGTTGAGAGCAGCCAAATAGCATTGACGAAGCTTGGCAGTGAGTGCTGCAGAAAGAAAAGAAGGTTTGCTAGATGGTGGGGCATTGGGGTCGTAAGGGAAGTTGGTTTTTGCACGATGAGGACCGCACATTAGTATGGCCGCTTCGTCGTAGGCACGGGCTGCATCTTCTGCGGTCTCGAATGTCCCCAGCCACACTCTGGTTTTCCTGCACATCAATCATTTTGTAAAATTCACATTCTATATAACCCTAACATTTATCATATCAACATTGGAAGTCAAACATAGTAACAGAGGCCCGGAGAAGATTAGATTGATTGGTTGTAGTCACTTTCTTTACAATGGCATCAAAATTTTTAGCCTGGTAAAAAGTAATACGGTAAATCCTCAGAAAAACATATTAAATTGGAATTCTAATCGTCTGAACCTTTCTGAGCGTCTGAATGAATCTGCAATCCCTAATATATCATTGTCTAACAAGGAGAGCATGAACTCGCAGAAAGTGAATCATTATCACTCGTGATCCACACTCGACATTGGCACTGAAAGTTTCAGATCTTTCAGGGAATGTAGATTGGAAAATATGGCCTTTGAGACACATTGGTATTCAAGGTAAACATGGCTGATAAAATGATAAACACTGAAGCATTTATACTGGGAGAAAGGAGGTGGATTTGGGGGGGCTGATCCATCCATTCTTGTGTGCTGGGTGTGCACTTTTGTAAAAATGAAATGTAATGAATCTCGACAGCGGATCTGATAGTAGTATGTATCCAGGTTTAGGGCATCTAGGTTTTGCAACTTCCTGCTGAATATCAGATTAAATCTGGGTTTAGTTAGTTGGGTGTTTAAGTAGGGAGATGGAAATAATTACATAGATCTAAGTGTTTATATTTTAGAATTTGGGGGTGGAGTAGTAAGAATGGTTTTCCTATATTAGTAGTATTCATGGCAGAGTTTAACTTGAAAAAGAGAAAACATGTATTCATGGTAGTACCAGAGATGGAATTTGACTGGCAAATTACCGGTTATGAGGCAATTTGCCTGTCAAATACAGCCAAAAAGTTTCAATAACCGTCAAACATCTTAGCCATCAATTTTGATAGGCAGGTTGGATTTGAAATTCCAACCCTGCATGGCACTTAACTTGTGGCTCTATGGGTGTTCACCAGCCACAAATTCAGTAGCAGTGCTAGTTTAGAATTTGGGATGGAGTAGCAATTATGGTTTTCCTATATTGCAAGAGGATGAGACAAGTGTACTGTCCAGATTAAAGCCTTATAAAAAAGGGCAGTTATTAACATGTAGGTGAGGCATAGACAACTGGTGATTACAACTCCCGAGATTATTACAACTACTCACTGATAACTTGTTCAGTGCACTTAACTTGTAGCATACTAAACATCTAGCTGTAGCTCTAAAAGTGTAAAATTAATTTGGCCAGGAAAACTAATGAAATTTGAACACATACATCTATTTTAAGAATTTGAATCTGGACTATTTGCATAAAAAAACTCATTCCCAACCACAGCCATTTGACATTGCAAAGCATGGAGAATTTAAATCCAGAATGTAAACAAATATAATGAAGTTCACAGCCATTTGACATTGCAAAGCATGAAGAATTTAAACCCAGAATGTAAACAAATATAATGAAGTTCAGTGACCTCGTTACTGAAAGGACCAGAACTGGTTATCAACTTATGGTTATCAACTTATCGTCATTTTCTGAAATGAAGAATATTATGTCAGTTTGTTCACGCAAATTAGCCTAAGTCTAGAATATCGACAATGAGTATTATGCATAAATTGAGAAGATGGGTGGCTTACAAGATAGGATGGCGAATTTCGGAGACCCAAGACCCCCAGTGGCGTTGTCTCGCGCCTCTAAATCTCTGCGGTCTTGCCATGATATTGCAGGTGAGGGATTTCCTTTCTCTGAAACAAAGTTATCTTCTAACTCTAAGCCTACACAAGGTAAAGTTATCCTCGCATGACCCTAAACACCATAAAAGCGCCTAAATTCTAGCACGAAAATAGCGAGATCTATGACAGAAAACAGGCCTTGATGGGCTGCATGATTAGAAATATCAAAGAAGAAAGAAACACAAGGAAGACGATGGCTGTCAATAGAACAAGATGATATGTTGAAGCGCTATGAGAAATGCTAGTTGTCGGCCTGCACGATGTCAGAAGCTTGCAGGGAACGTCGGTTGCCCCTTAGATTAGACACGCCTCCTGCCTTCACAAGATGATTACATGCTAAATTATTCAATGTACAGCTAGTATAAATTATTAAACACTAATTCAATCTTCTCAACACGCCCACTTTTGTTAATTTGATCCGTCCTGCTTCTTCTGACTACTTACAATTTGCAAGCCTGACATCCTGCAATTTTTTCATTAATTGAGATACTCTTCTCTGTCTCTGGCTAGCACGCTACCTGGTCAAGAAACAGGCTCGCTCAAACATAGGGAAAAACACCATTTGTGCAATGGTCCGGGTCCTACTCTCTGCTACACCTTGTACAATTCATACGAGGTTAGTTGACATTAAGTGAAACATACGTGCAGAGATAGAGATATGGGTAGAATTTCTAGTAATGGGAGCTTCTTTCTCTGCATTTGTCTGCTCTTTATCTGTAAACCCATGGGATGGAATAGAGCTTTGTCGTTGTTTACAGAAAGACGATAACTGATCAAGCCAGCTGGTGATAAGACAAAGAAGATCTATCCAACTTGTCTGCAGTCAGCCATGTGCGTTTCCTTCCACAATTGCAAATGGATTTGACTTGTGATTAATGCAAAAGCTGACGATGTCTAAATATGGATCTGAGTAATGTCGAAGGCATCAGTAAAATGCCATTTCTCTCGAAGAGTGCGGCTGACTATGAATAAATTGTGGGCCGGGCATGGCTGCCTTGTGACGCAAGTGAAGATCATTGTCAATAAACGCAGAATATGGCATATAACTGTTGGAGAATACTTCAAGTTAACGTTTTCAATTTGTTCAGATTATCAATCCCCACTGTCAACAAAGTCGTTCCATGTGATCATATAAGAATTGTCCAGTCTCTGCCTTCACTGATTTATGAGTACCATGTGAAATAAATGCCAATGGATATGCCAAGAACACGCGATTATGAGATTAAACAAAGACAAAATGAGATCGCAACGTTGCATCTCAACCTAAAAAACATGTTTGCATTTAGCAAAATAAGATTCAGTGTACCGCTCGATGCAATGTCTATAATTTCTCAAAAAATATTAATATAATTTCAAATGATAAACTAAAGACCGGGCATAATGCCTAAAACATTTTGTTGTTGATAATTTCAACTGAAATTAAAAATAGATTAGTTTAACTGATTAGTAAACCAGCATAGATTCATCTTAAACCCATATCTATAAAGCACCGAGAGCTATCCAATTTCTTGAGGTGTATTTCTTTTTTAAAATTTAACTTAAGAAATTTGATTTCTCTTGATTGATAAATCCTGGTTTAAATTTTAAGTTTTTATTGAGCTATAGAGCACTTAGCTTCTCTTGGTGCAAAAAATAAAATTATAATAAACAGATTGTGTTAAAAAAAGATTAGTTCAAAGATTATTAAAAAGATAAACTTATAATAATATTAGATGGATAAATTTTTCTAAATAATTTTAGGAATACATATATAAATATAGTCAAATAAAATAATATTTAAATTATCAATTATATATATATATATATATATATAAAAACTATTCATGATTTTAGATTACTAAGAACAAATAACATTCAATTAACTATTAACTACATAATTCTGTTATTTTAGTGAAGAGTAGGAAATCAAATCATTTTAGGAAGTAATGATGATGTGTCCCTTAAGGTTTGGGGGGCCTTTTATTTGAGTAGAGCTCCAATATAATAGTTTTTGACAAAACAATCCATAGTCTTTTAGCTCTTTAAATAGGCTTTCAATATCTTAAAACCCTAACTACTTGATTTGTCAATAATTAATGAGTACCAACTAGCTAGTGGGCCTTATTGAATAATTAGACCATTTTTACATAGTCTAATGCTAACTACTCATCCTTATTCAAAGGTTACGCTCTGATACATAACATGACTAACTACTAAAGTAAGGAAGTTAGGGTGGGATACTAACATGCTCTTCCCCTTCAAAGGAAGCATTGTCCTCAAGGTTGAAGATGAACAAAATGCACTATAAAATCCCTTTATGTTCCTTGGTGGCATCTTTGGGTTGCATATCATTCCATTAGACCAACATTTCTTTGATTGTACACCTAAGCAATTGACATTCCCTAGTATCCAATATTGCTTCGTTTTGGAGCTAAATGGAACCTTCTACATCAAGTTATGGTAACTTGGTTTGGACTTTACAATTGGATCCCACCACCTTTTCGAGGCATTATACATGAAAGATTGGGTGAATCTTGGAGTGATCTCATAGAGTGAACTTGTAGGCCACATGTCTAATGCATTTTATGATTTGGTAAGGGCCATAGAGCTTCAAAGCTAATTTCTGGTGGGGGTGATTTTTGAGGGATGTTTGTTTATTAGGTTGAAGTCGAAGAAACACCTAATCCCCCTCCACAAGCAATCACTGAAAGCAATGTTGATTCACTTATTGTTTCATCCTTTGAGCCATAGAAAAATTGTCTTTAAATGTGTATAGAATAACTTCTATGGTGTGAAGTGTGTTATCCATCACCTGGACCCTAGAAGTGCCTAGTAAATACAAAACCACAAACAAGGTTTTTTGGTTGTATATTGTTTCATAGGGTGTCATTTTGGTAGCTCCATGATAAGTGGTATTATACCACCATTTTTGCAAGAGGAAGCCATTGTGTCCGGTGATGTGTCTTTTCTGAAGCAAAGCATCTCAAGTAACTTTCCAAACACTTACTTACAGCTTCAACTTGGCCATCTGTTTATGGGTGGTAGGTTGTGTTGAGTTTCAACTAAGTACCCTGATTTTTAAATAACTCCTATGAAAAGTTGCTTGTGAAGAAAGTGTCCCAATCATAGACAATGGAAGTTGGTATGCCATGTAATTTAAAAATTTGATCTGTGAATACTTGAGAAACTATTGATGGTATAAAAGAGTATGAAAAAGCACAAAAATGGGCATATTTGGAAAGACAATCTATGACCACCATGATCAATGATTTACTACCAATGATCAGACACCTCATGATAAATCCATATAAATATCAGTCTAGACATGTGTTGGAATCAGAGGTGGCTGTAAGGCCTCTGGCTACTTCACCGTTTCTCCATTATGTCATTGGAAAGTATCATAGGGTGCAACAAAGTTCTAATGTCAAGTTTTGTGCCTTCCCAAAAGAATGATTGTTTAATCCATTCAAAGGTTTTAAGAAATCCTAAGTGACTTGTTGGTGGTGATGAATGCAATTCCTCTAAGATTCTTTGTTTTAAGGATGAATTTGGTGCCAAAAAATGTGATCTTTATAGTGCCATGTATCTTGGTGGCATGTATACCATGTAGGAGGGGATGAGTTTCCCTATGTTGTCATTGGCCATCCATTCTTGACACACTTCCTCAAGCCAACCCAAAAATAGTAAGGATAAGGTAAAGAGAGAGCCCTCATCTTCATATTTCCTAGACAATTCATCAACCACCACATTTTCTCTACCCTTCTTATATATAATTTCATAATCATATCCCAACATTTTAGTAACAAACTTATGTTTCTCTTGAGAGGAAATTTTATGTTCAAGGAAATACTTTTTAAACTATTATGCTCGATCTTGATATGGAAGTGCCTCCCTATTAAATAAGGGCATTAGGTCTCAATTGTGTGAAGGATGGCCATCATCTCTTTTTCATAGGTAGATTTTCCCAAATTTCTATCACATAATTACTTACTAGTGAAGGCTAAAGGACACCCTTATTGTATGAATATTCCACTAAGACAATGGCCCAGGGAATAACATTCTAAGACAAAAGTATTAGTGAAATCAAACATTTCTAAGATTGGAGTAGCGCACACAACAAATTTTAAGGAAAACAAGGCCTATTCAGCTTCTTTGCTCTAGAAAAAGCGTTCTTTTTGAGCAATGATGTTAAGGGAGCTGTAATTTGGACATAATTTTTCATCGATTTTCTATTGTAGCGAGATAATCTAAGGAACCATCGCAATCTCTTGATATTTTTGGGGCATGGCCAATCTTGCATAGCTTCCATTTTCTTTGGGTCTACCCTCAATCCCTCCTAACTCACAATGTTACCCAATATTCAACCTCAATGAACCTAAAATCAAATTTGGAACACTTCACAAATAACTGGTGATCCTAGAGTAATTGCAAGGCATGATCAACATGCTCCAAGTAGCCTTCCCATGTGGTTTTGTAGATCAAGATGTTGTCAAAGAAAACGAGCACAAAAATTATTGTGGACGGAAGGTTGAAAACATGTGTTCATGAGGCTCTCAAAGGTGGATGGAAAATTGCAAAGGAGAAAAGGTATGACTAAGGACTGATAATGACCTTTAAGGGTTCATAAAGAAATCCTAGGCATGCATACTTCTTTCATCCAGAATTGGTGGTACCTAAAAGAAAGGTCTAGTTTAGTGAAGAAATTTGCTTCATGAAACTCATTTAAGATATCATCAATGGATGGAATGGGAAATTTATCCTTGATCATTAATTTATCGAAATCCTGCAAGTACGGACACATGATCAAAGTTCCTTCAATTTTTTAAGATCATAACCATTGGTGAGGAATAAGGGATGGTATTAGGACGAATGATGGCATCTTTCGATAACTCATGAATGATTTTTTCTATTTCATTCCTTTGGGAAAAAGGGTGTCGATAAGGGCATACATTGGGAGGTTGGCTACTTGTATGTAGTGGAATACCATGATTATGCTCCCCATGGTTTGGTGGTAAACCCTTGGGTGTTTCAAAATCTTGTTGATGTTTAGAGAGAACAAACTGCAAATCAAGGTGAATGTATTGTGTGGGTGTTTCCGTGACTTGGATGGCATTGAATTGTGCAATGATACTAGAGTGGCCTTTCTTCAATAACCTCTCCATATGGTGAGAGGAGATAATTTATAAAGAATCTAAAGTAATCCATATGAGATGATGTGTGTGCGATTTCTTAGCAAAGTTGATATATAGTTCCTTTAAATCCATGGTTATTGGTCCAAAGTCTGTTGGTTGTGGAGCATGATCTTCCAGTCTCATAGATGATGTTGTTTCAGCCGTGTTGTACCCTAGGTTTGGTTATGATCTTGGCATGTGCCCCAGGGAGTTCAGGGGGGTGGTTGCACTCCCCTGGTTGGGGGGAAAAGCCCCCGAAGGAAATTTTTGGGGTTGTTTTATGGGCCCATGGTTTTGGGTAACCCGTGGTATTTTCCCATGGTATTTCCCTTTATAAGAAAGACATTGTAATACAACTAGGGTTGATGTATTAGGTATTATGCATTGTAAATATCTCTGAGATCGTAAAGAGACACTGTGAGATAGTGAAGAGGAAGTGCAGTGGATGTGCTGCAGGTTGTATCCCTTCATTTGCTGGATGGTATAATAATAAGGATTGGAAATTTCAGTGTGGACATAGCCCATCTTGGGTGAATTATGATATATTGGTGTCTCTCTTGTAATGTGTTTGTGTGATTATATTTTCATTTCTGTTTATTGTTATTGCTCCACGATCCTGTTTTTCTAACTGTTAGGAACCCATGCCAACCCTTCTCTTTACTTTGTTAGTATATTGTTGTTGGATGCATATGCTTTGTAAGTCGTCCCGTAGTAATTGTTGATCCATAGTTTGTGTTATTTTTACTAGGCGCAAATGATTTGTAAGCCGCCCATAGTATTTGTTGATCCATAGTTTGTATTGGCCCATGGTTTTGACCCATAGTATTGGCGCCTAGATTTAGTATATAAGTGTGTGTTGAGGCCAATGAAGGCACTGTGAATTTATTTGTATTGAGATTGCTCAAAGGAGGTTGCCCCCTCGAAGTGGCCCGTGATCAATAAAAATATCTGTGATCCAATATATTGTGCATTTTATCAATTAATTGTTGTAGGTTCCTCTCATTTGGTATCAGAGCACTTTCTTGGGCTTGTTGGGTGAAATTTCTGCCAAATTGTTTTTCGCATCTATTGTAGGTTCGGATCTGGGAATAATCCCTATCCGCTTAACTGTGGAAAGTACTTGGGCATAATCCCTAAAACTCATTGTGAGGAGTACCACAGGAACCCCGAAGTAGCTGGCCCATTGAGAGGACCTACCAGTGAAAAGGGCAACAACCCCTACCTGATTGACTAGTTCCCAACCGTGAGGTAAACCAAGAGCTGTCATTTGTGGCAGCGGGGTTATCAATTTTACCTGATCCGTGGAGTGAAGGGTACTGCCCCAATACGCAAGCTGTCAGACAACATTGGTGTCTGAGTGAATCCCCTGAACCGTTAGGAAGCCGAGCATACCTGGGGTCCATATCTATTTTCAACTGCAAAATCGTAGATTTCCTCTATCCAGAACTATTGCTGGTCAGTTCTGCGCCATTGCAGATCCATCTGTTGCCGATCAGTTCTGCGCCATTGCAGATCTCTCTGTTTCCGATCAGTTCCGCACTGTTGCAGATCCCTCTGTTTCTATTCACTTCCACGCTGTTGCAGATATATCTGTTTCCGATCCCTTCCACGTCGTTGCACATCCATTCCTTAAAAAAAAAAACTCCTGGTTATGGTTGTCACCCGCGTAGGAGCAAAAACCATGGAGGAAGCACTTGCAACCATCCAAGCCAAACTCTAGTATTTGGATGAAAAATTTCTCGGCCTCCATCTTGAGCATTCAGCCATGAACAACAAACGACAGTCCAAGTCTTCATCAGATACTGGGTTCTCTTCTTCCAGCAATTTCCGTGGTCCGAAGCTTGATTTTCCTCGCTTCAATGGTACTGATCCGACTGGATGGATCTATCGTGCAAAACAATATTTCAGTCTGTATAATACCTTTGATGTCAACAAATTTCCACTTGCATCCTTTCATTTGGATCAGGAAGCTCTTCAATGGTACCATTGGTACATCAAGGCTCATGAAGAGCCAAAATGGCCAGATTTTTGCCAGCTCCTTTTGCAATGATTTGGTCCTAGTGCTTTTGATGACTTCACAGGAGCCCTCACTAAACTTCACCAAATTGGCATTGTGAGAGAGTATAAAACTGAAATTGAGAAACTAGCCAACCACACTGAAGGATTGCCTGATGACTTCTACCGGAGTTGTTTTATTAGTTGTCTAAAGGATGCAATCTGCTCTGAGGTCAAAATGTTCTATCCCAAAATAATGATGGAAGCCCTGGGGTTGGCTAAGTTGGAAGAAGACAAGATTGTAGCCCAACAATTCTCCAAATCGACTCTTGTTCCCTTCCGTAATATGGGTTCTCAACGACCTCCCATCCCACCAGCTCTTCGATCAACTCCTATCAAGCATTTGTCTGAAACAAAGATGCAAGCACACAGAGAAAAAGGGCTTTGTTATAATTGTGATGAGAAATTCACTTGGGGACATAGATGTGTTCAAGAAAATCTTTATCTCTTGGATGTGGATTCTCCACCTGCCTTTGAAATTGGTGAAGAAGCTCCAGATACAATGGATGCTTTGGTTGACATTTTGGAGTCGCCTATTGACCCTCCATCTCAGGACGACCAGCCAGAGATATATCTCCATGCTTTAGCTGGAATCACCACCCCCCAAACAATGCGGGTTCGAGGTTACTTCAAGAAGATTCCTCTTACAATACTCATTGATTCCGGTAGAACTCATAATTTCATTGACCCTCGGATCGCCAAACAGGATGATTGTTTTATCCATACTTGCTCCAACTTTGAAGTTATGGTTTCCAATGGGGGTACCTTACCTTGCAAAGGGAAGTGTCGTAATGTGTGTATCTCTATGGGATATTATAACCTGCGCTCTGACATGTTTTCCTTGACGTTAGGCGGATGTGACGTGGTTTTGGGCACGCAATGGCTACGCACACTTGGCCCCATCTTATGAGATTTTGCTGAACTTTGGATGCAATTCTCCCCCAATGGACAAAAACACACATTGATAGGCTTACAACTAGGGTCTCTCAGCATCATCATTTCACATCGCATGGAAAAAATCCTTGAGAAGAATTCACATGGTGTCATCGCTCAGATCCATTCCATTCAGATGCAACCATCAGCGGTCTCCACTACTCCTTTGGATCTACAACAAATTCTGGATCGATATACAAGTGTCTTTGCTAAACTAGTGGGGTTGCCACCTTCAAGGCCAGAGGACCATTGTATTCAGCTCCTTCCTGGAAGCGTTCCTCCCAACATCAGGCCCTATCGCTACCCATTTCACCAAAAAACAAAGATTGAAATGCTCATTCGGGACTTACTGAAGCAAGGTATTATTCGCCCAAGCACTAGTTCCTTTTCTTCACTAGTTCTTCTTGTCCGCAAAAAAGATGGGTCATGGCACCTCTGCATTGAATTCCGAGCACTTAATCACCTCACCACCAAGGATAAGTTTCCAATTCCTGTTGTTGATGAGCTTCATGGTGCTCAATTTTTCTCCAAGTTGGATTTTTGTTATGGGCATCATCAAATTTGGGTTCATGAGGATGATATCCCTAAAACAGCTTTCTGCACACATGATGACCACTATGAGTTTTTGGTCATGCCCTTTGGCCTCACTAATCCTCCTTCCACATTCTAGGCCTTGATGAATAAAATATTCTAGCCCTACTTGCGGAAATTCATTCTGGTATTCTTTTTTGATATCATCATCTACAGTAAAACATGGGCTGGACATCTCCAACATTTGGATCTTGTAATGCAACTTTTCTCTGACCATCATCTCCACGCCAAACAATCTACATGTGTTTTTGGATAGAAGGAAGTTGAGTATCTTGAACACGTTATCTCAGCACAAGGGGTTCGCGTGGATCCTACCAAAATCTCTGCCATGAACAATTGGCCGCCTCCTCAGACACTCAAGAGCCTTTGTGGGTTTTGGGGGTTGATTGACTACTACCGCAAGTTTGTCAAGGATTGTGGGAAGATTGAAGCTCCATTAACTGCTCTATTGAAAAATGATGCTTTTACATGGATACATACTACTGAGTGTGCATTTGAAAAACTGAAACAAGATATGTGTACTACACCTATTATAGCTATGCCCGAATTTTCCAAGCCTTTCACTATTGAGAGTGATGCTTGCGACAATGGTCTTGGTGCTATTCTCCTTCAAGATGAACACCCCATTGCGTTCACTAGCAAATCTCTTTCAAGTAAGAATTTAGCTGCCTCTACATATGAGAAGGAAATGATGGCTATTTTGCATGTAGTACAGAAGTGGCAACCCTACCTATTAGCGAGTCATTTCTACATCAAGACTGATCACCAAAGTCTGAAATATTTCCTAGAACAGCGTGTACCCTCCCCAGCACAACAGAAATGGGTTAGAAAACTCATGGGTTATGACTATGAGATCACTTACAAGAAGGGTAAGGACAATATTGTGGCGGATGCTCTTTCTCACACATTTGATGACCAAGGTTCTCTTTCTGCTATTTCTATGCCTGTTCCAAATTGGTTGCAATTTGTTCAATAGGGCTATGTCAATGACTCTTCATTATCTCAAATCATCCAAATCTGAGAAAAAAAACCTTCTGCTGTACCACATTACTCTTGGGATGGTGCGTCCCTGAGATACAAGGGTCATCGAGTGCTTCTTCAGAGCATAGATCTTCAACAGGCTGTCTTATATGAACTTTATGCTTCTCCATCAGCAGGGCACTCTGGGTTCCTCAAAATGTATGAATGGGCACAACGTAACTTCTTTTGGCAGGGCATGAAAAGGACAATTCAATAGATGGTGGATGAATGTGATACCTACCAGCGCAATAAGGGTGAATTGACACTCCTTTCGGGATTGCTTGAACCCTTTCCCATACCTACCTGGATTTGGACAGATATTTCTATGGATTTCATTGAAGGGCTCCCTAAATCTGTAGGGAAGACAGTGATTTTAGCTGTGGTTGATCGCCTCTCCAAATATAGTCATTTTTGTGCTCTCAGCCATCCCTATACAACCTCCTTAGTTGCTCACATTTTCCTGGACCAGATGTTTCATCTTCATTGAATCCCTTCTTCCACTATCTCGGATCGTGATGCGACTTTCACCAGTCATTTTTGGACAGAACTATTTCGCCACACTGGAAACAAATTGAAGATGAGTTCAGGGTATCACCCACAAATAGATGGTCAAACTGAAATTATCAATAAATGCTTGGAAACTTATCTTCATTGCTTCACCTCTAAACAAAAACATCAGTGGGCAAAGTGGCTCCCTCTCGCTGAATGGTGGTACAATACCTCTTAAAATGACTCCATATGAATCAGTTTATGGTCAGGCACCACCAGTTCTTCTTCCATACACCCTTAATAGTTCTCCAATTCAGGTAGTTGACATGGTCCTTCAAAACCGCAATCAAATTCTTCGCATTTTAAGGAAAAATCTTCACATGGCACGAAATCGCATGAACCAACAAGCCGATCAACACCGTTGTAAGCGCACTTTTGAAGCAGGTGATATGGTTTTTCTTCATCTCCATCCTTACAAGCAATACTCCCTGAAACTCAAAGGACGTCATAAGCTTTCTCCAAAGTTCTATGGGCCATATAGGATTCTTCAGAAGATTGGGTCCGTTACTTATACATTGGAACTTCCTCCTTCTTCCCGCATTCATCCAGTATTTCATGTCTCTTGTCTGAAGAAAGTTCTTGGCACCAACATCAGAGGACAAACTATTTTACTAGAACTGGATAATGAAGGATCCATCCTTTTGGAGCTAGAGGCTGTCCATAATAAGTGCACTCGCCAGCTTCGCTCTCGCTCTATCATAGAGGTCTTAATTCAGTGGCACAGAATGCAACTAGAGGATGTTACATGGGAACCACTCCTTCAGATTCAACGACAATTTCCACATCTAAAGCTTTGAAGACAAAGCTTTTTCTAAAGGGGAGGGGATGTTTGGAACCCATGTCAACGCTTCTCTTTACTTTTTTAGTATATTGTTGTTGGACGCATATGCTTTGTAAGTCGTCTTGTAGTAATTGTTGATCCATAGTTTGTGTTATTGTTATTGGGCGCATATGCTTTGTAAGACGCCCGTAGTATTTGTTGATCCATAGTTTTTATTGGCCCATGGTTTTGACCCATAGTATTAATGCCTAGATTTAGTATATAAGTGTGTGTTGAGGCCAATGAAGGCACCGTGAAGTTATTTGTATTGACCTTGCTCAAAGGAGATTCCCCCCTCGAAGTGGCCCGTGATCAATAAAAATATCTGTGATCTAATATATTGTGCATTTTATCAATTAATTGTTGCAGGTTCCTCTCACTAACAGTTGGTATCAGAGCCAAGGTCTATTTGGCAGATAAACCCACAGGAAACTAGGGTTTCTGGTTCAAGTGGGAGCAATGGCAGAAGAAGGAAAGTTTAAGGACGAGAAATTTAATAGGAAAAACTACTAGTTATGGAAGATGCAAATGGAGGACTATTTGTACCAGAAGGATCTATTCCTAATGCTGGGAGGAAGAGCAAAGCAGTCGACGACTATGAAGGACGAAGAATGGGAGGTTATTGATAGAAAGGAACTGGGAACAATATGACTATCCCTGGTTTCGTCGGTAGCTTTCAACATCTCAAAAGAAAAGACAATGGAGGGTTTGATGAGCGCATTGGGTAAGTTATATGAAAAACTATCGGCCTCCAACAAGGTATTTCTAATGAAGCGTTTATTTAATATGAATATGTCTAAAGGTGGATCTATTGCTAATCATTTAAATGAATTTAATATGGTTACAAATCAACTAAGTTCTGTAAGTGTGAAATTTGATGATGAGGATAGGGCTCTTCTAATCTTGTGTTCATTGCCAGAAAGATGGAATAACTTGGTCATGGCTGTAAGTAACTCTGTCTCTGGTTCAAACCCCTTGAAATTTGATGATGTTATTGGTGTTATTCTTAACAAGAAAATGCGAAGAAAAAGCACAGGTGAGACATCAGGTAATGCATTAACCATGGAGAGCAGTGGAAGACAAAGGGAGAAAGGAAATAGCCAAGGTAATCATGGCAAGTCTAAAATAGGCAGATCCAAGTCCAGACTGGGAAAAATAGAGTGCTGGAACTGTGGAAAGAAAGACATTTGAAGAAAGACTGTAGATCTCTAAAGAAGAAAGGAGATGGACAGCAGGAAACTACCCAGGAAGCAAATGTAACAGGTGATGTGTTACAAGATGCCTTGATTCTTGCATTAGATAATAATAGTGATTATTGGGTAGTAGATTCAAGGGCTTCATGTCATGCTACACCCCATAGGAAATATTTTCATGACTATGTTCCAGGTGATTTTAGACATGTCTTATTGGGTGATGATGAAGCATGTAAAATTGTTGGAATGGGTAATGTATGGATAAAATTTAAGAATGGAACTGAATGGATGCTAAAAGATGTTAGGCATATTCCTGCTATGAAAAGAAATCTGATTTCAATAGGGCAGTTGGGAGATGGCGACTGTCTATCTACGTTTGGAGAAACGTGGTGGAAGATCACTAAAGGATCAATGGTGATAGAAAAATGAGATAGGGTAGGTACGTTGTATTTATGTCCTCATAATACTGACCATTCTATCTCTTTAGCTTCCACAGGAACATATAAAACATTATGGCATCATAGGCTTGGCCACATGAGTGAGAAGGGGATGCATACACAGGAACATATAATACATTGTGGCATCATAGGCTTCTCCACTCAAGAAAGTTGCTGCCAGATTTGAAGCAGGTAAGTTTGGAATTCTGTGAGAACTGTGCTTATCGAAAACAAAAGAGAGTCATATTTCTCAGGGTTGGGAAACAGAAGAAGAATGAAAAGTTAGAGCTTGTGCATACAAATGTATGGGGACCAGCTCAGGTACAATCTCTTGGTGGCTCTCATTATTATGTTACATTTATTGATGATGCAACTAGAAAAACTTGGGCTTATTGCATTGGACATAAATATGATGTGTTTGCTACTTTTAAAAAGTGGAAAGATTTGGTTGAGAATGAGACAGGAAAAAGGTTGAAGTGTCTAAGATCTGATAATGGAGGTGAGTACTGCAGTAAGGAGTTTGATAGTTACTGTTCAGACCATGGGATTCGTAGAGAGAAGACAGTCACAGGAACACCACAAAAAAATGGTGTGACATAAAGGATGAATAGAACGATCATGGAGCATCCAAGGTGTATGAGATTGCATGCAGGGTGGCCCTTACAGTTTTGGGCAGATGCTGTAAATACTGTTGTTTATTTAGTAAAAAGAGGGTCTTCTAGTGCTTTGGATGGTGGTATTCCAGAGGAGGCATGGATAGGTAAAAAGGTAAACTACTGATTTCTGAGAACGTTTGGTTGTGAAGCATTTGTCCATATTGATAAAGAAAATAGAACAAAGCTTGAAGCTAAATCCAAGAAATGTATCTTTATTGGATATGGGGTTGATGATTTTGGTTATCGCTTATGGGATTACCAAAATCATAAAATCATTAGGAGTAGAGATGTGATATTCAATGAAAAGGTCATGTATAAAGATCAGTTGCAGGGAAAGAAACACAAAAAGGAAAACACAGAGTATACAGTACTTGATGAAATTGAAGAAAATGAAGTTCCAAAGGTTCCAAAAAATCAAGAACAACAGGAAGTACCTGTAACTCCTGCAAGTGTAAGAAGATCTACCAGGTTAAGTAGACTCCCTGAACGATATTCTCCTTCAATGTATTATTTATTGATGACTAATGTTGGTGAACCAGAATGTTATGAAGAAGCAATGCAGGTGGAAACTAGAAAGAAGTGGGAACAAGGCATGGATGATGAGATGGACTCATTGGTAGGAAACCAGACTTGGGATTTGGTTTAGTTTCCTTCTGGTAAAAGAGCATTGCAGAAAAAATGGATTTACAGGTTGAAGGAAGAAGAAGGAGTTAAGAAGCGGTACAAGTCTAGACTTGTTGTAAAGGGGTTTGCCCAGAAGAAAGGTATAGATTTTGATGAAATATTTTCTCCTGTTATTAAGATGACTTCAATTAGGACTATCTTAAGTCTAGTGGTGGTAGAAGATTTGCATCTTGAATAGTTAGATGTAAAAACAACCTTTCTCCATGGGGATTTGGAGGAAAAGATATATATGCAGCAGCCATAAGGGTATGAGGTCAAAGGGAAAAAAAAATTGGCATGTAGGTTGAAGAAGAGCTTGTATGGTTTGAAGCAAGCTCCAAGGCAGTGGTATTTAAAATTTGACAGGTTTATGACAGAACAAAGTTATAGTAGATATCATTCTGACCACTGTGTTTATTTCAAGAGGTTAGATAATCGAAGTTATATTATCTTGTTATTGTATGTGGATGACATGCTTGTTGCAAGGTCTAACATGCAGTAAATAAATGTGCACAAAAGGAAGTTAGCAAATTCATTTGCGATGAAGTATTTGGGTGCTACAAAGTAAATCCTTGGTATGAGAATAACAAGAGACAGAAAAAATCACAAATTGACATTGTCTCAGGGTGAGTACATAAAAAAGGTGTTGGATAGGTTCAGAATGCAGAATGAAAAACTAGTTAGTACACCTTTGGCCAGCAATTTCAATCTAAGTAAGGAAATGTGTCCCAAGACATAGGAAGAGACAGATTACATATCCAAGACTCCCTATTCATCAGCAGTTGGCAGCTTCATGTATGCCATGGTGTGCACAAGACCAGATATTGCACATGCAGTGGGACTTGTGAGCAGATATATGAACAATCCAGGTAAAGAACATTGGAAGGCAGTACAGTGGATTCTCAGGTATTTGAGAGGTACTACCACTCAGGCATTATGTTTTGGAGGTTCAGACACTATTCTACAGGGATATGTTGATGCAGATATGGCAGGTGATAAGGATATCAGGAGGAGCACCATAGGGTATGTGTTTACTATAGGTGGAACAACAGTAAGTTGGATTTTGAAACTACAAAAGGTTGTTGCACTTTCAACAACGAAAGTAGAGTATGTTGATATTACAAAGGCTAGTAAAGAGATGATTTGGTTGCAGAGGTTTATGGAGGAATTGGGTAAGAAGAAGAAGGATAACAGGTTATATAGGGACAGCCAGAGTGCCATTCATCTTGCAAAGAGCTCAAAATTCCATTTCAAGACTAAACATATACATCTCAAGTACCATTTCATATGCTCTATTTTTAAAGATGAACTGTTGAAGCTGGAAAAGATACATACTAGCCAGAATCCTGCAGACATGTTCACAAAGGTAGTGACTAGAGAGAAACTGAGTTCTTGCTCGGTTTTAGTTGGCCTTCTAGCGTGAAGGAGAAGATGAGGAATTTGCCAAGTCCAAGTCCAGCAAGTATAGTAGCGGTGGAGTTGCTGTGATCAGTCTCCAAGTGAGAGATTGTTGGTTGTGGAGCCTGATCTTCCAGTCTCATAGATGTTGTTTCATCCGTGTTGTACCCCAGGTTTGGTTATGATCCCGACACATGCCCCAGGGGGTCCGAGGGAGTGGTTGCACTCCCCCGGATGGGGGGCCAACGAGCCCTCGAAGGAAATTTTTGGGGTTGTTTTACGGTCCCATGGTTTTGGGTAACCTGTGGTATTTTCCCATGGTATTCCCCTTTATAAGAAAGACATTGTAATATGGATAGTGTTGATGTATTAGGTATTAGGCATTTTAAATATCTATGAGATTGTAAAGAGAAATTGTGAGACAGTGAAGAGGAAGTGCAGCGGATGTGCTGCAGGTTGTATCCCTTCATTTTATGGATGGTATAATAATAAGGACTGGAAATTTCAATGTGCACGTATCCCATCTTGGGTGAACCACGATATATTGGTGTCTCTCTTGTAATGTGTTTCTGTGATTATATTTGCATTTCTGTTTATTGTTATTACTCCACGATCTTGTTTTTCTAACAAAGTCCTTATTCATTTTGCCTCTAGAATGACATCAAAAACACCCATGTTGATTATGAACATGTGTCTGTTAAGATGGTAGTCAACCATTTGCAGTTCGATGTTTTCATGGTGACCACCAAATTTCATAATACACCTATTTTCGATCATAAGTTGAAAATTGGATATGGGCCTAACATAGAAACATGTTTCATCAACCACTCTCCTATGAACGAAATTGTGGTGCTTCCATTGTGAATTAATACAATGAATTTACAATGCTTGATGTAGCGTACAAACTTCAATGTTTATGGCATGGAGAAACTTGATAAGGAATGGAGCAAGATTTGGGGTTCTTCCCCAAGAACTTGCACATTGGGGTCAACTTCCAAGGGGGGAGCAATATCCTCCACTTTTGGTCTTGAGTATATTCCATGGTTAATATTTTAGGTGCTTACATGGTGATACATCTATTTTGAATAATTTCTACTCTTTACATTTATGCCTTTTGAATTTTTTTTCATTATAGTTATAGAAAACTTTAAGACGTTGACTTTCAACCATTGCATCCGAGGATAAATTTTGGATTATTAATGGTGGTGGGTTGGCATTTCTGGAAGAAGGAGCCATGGGGAACATAGTGCAAGGTTGAAATGAAGGTCTTTTGGGCTAGGCATTGATCACCATTTAAACTTCTCAAGCTCTATCACAAGCTTCTAACCATGTTGTGGGTCCATGCCTAATGATATGTGCTCGGATTGCCCCCTTGAAGCCACTACTGAAGCAATTATATCAGATATTTATAGTACTATAACTCTTTGATATACTTGTAAGGTCCAATAATAGTACATGGCCCAATATCTTATGGAGCTAAATAAGGAGGCTTAATTTATCCCCTTAGACATACTAATTGATTACCCAAGTACAAGAGAGTAATCTTCCCAATTGTTGTGCTTGATTCCACCTTAGAAAAAAGATGGTCAATCGAATGATCTATAGATGGTTTCAAGTTGTGCCCTAGGGGACTTCTAATATTCCAAAGGGTAGGTGGAAGTGAGATTTCATGTATAGGTGTTGTCTGATGCGATACTACTCAAAGGGGTACCAATAAAGGCTACAACAGTGTACGGGATAAATATGAGTAAGTACCAATTATACTCTCAACATGTATGCTTCCCCAATTGTTGGTTAACTAGTTGAATGATAGATCTCTATGCTATTTAAATATAGTAGAGCATGTTTCTAGATTACAAAAATATGTGAAAATTTTGGTGGCATGATGGCTGAGCAAATTGCTCTAATACCACTTGTGGTTTTCAACTAACACATGATATTTCCAGAATATTGAACACCTTCAGAAACCACTCACACAAACAGATAATAGATGATTTTAAGGGCGAATTTTCGCCCATGGGCAATTCTTAAGGGGTTTTGAAAATTTATTGAGTGAATTTTTTTATATTAAACCCTTTTTTTTCAATGTTAAAATTTATCCCACAATTTATTTACCAAAAAAAACGTTCAATGGAGGTTAGCTTAGTAGTATTTACTAAGAAAAATGAGGAAAAATGGCTTTCTCCCTCTCGAAAATCGAATTGCAGTCCACCAAGATGGAATTCTCCCCCCGATTTCCAGGAATTTTGGTTGTTGGGGGAAATTTCTCCCTTTTTGGTAACTCGAAATTGATGAAGGATTTGAATTTGCCCCCTGATTTCCAAGAATGGTGGTTGCTGGGACAATTTCACCCTTTCTGGTTCCTCGAAATCAATGTTGGATTTGAATTCCCATTGAATTTATGGTTTGAGTATGTTTTACAGTTAGATTCTCCCCCAAGATTTGGTTTGAAGCTAACTTTAACCCCTATAAATATGCTATTGCTCGGTTGCAAGAATTACTCACAACTCGTGATTATTTGTTTATCCCGGTATAACTTTTTTCTGGGCTTTTATCAAACATTCGAGGGATCGCGATTCTGAAAGAGTTCATGTAATGTCCCCTTCCCTCCATCCGATGCAAGGAAGGAAACGTGACCAATCTACTGTGCTTATTGGATAAGATCAGCCCCATACCTTACTAAGATATTCATAAATAAATAAAACTTCATGTGTGGAGGTTCAAACTAAAATACACAGCGGAATGAAATCATATTTACACACACACAAACAATAATGCATCAAAATAACTATCATAAATGGATAATGATTCAATGTACAGAGAATCAATCCCCTTCGCATTCTATGCACAGACTTCATATCAAACCTATTAACATGAATATTTATCATTCAGAATTAACACATTTTAAAACACATAATGCATATAAATTAAACCACATAGAACACTTATCTTGAGATGAAGCTGCCCAAACAACTAGCTATGTGACAGCAACGTTCAACCCAACCATAGATCTCTGTCCAGCTTGTATTCTTTCAGCTGAGAGATCATCCTCGAGCTAGGTTGTGTATCCACTAAGGAGGAACTAAATAGGCTCACTCACAGCCATGGTTTCACTCAACAACTATGCTAAGCCAACTCACAGTTGGGTTTATCAAGCATACAACAGATAAATGAGGGCAATGCTAAACTAGTGAGTTGATCCACAGAGCTACAGGCATCTCAGATGAATTCAACAGTCAAGGCACCCACATTATCTACCACACCCAACATAAGGAAGGTTCCCTTCTCTACTGCACAGTCCCTCAGGCGTCCCTTCCCTCCAGTGTTCTTTAGGGTGGACATAGAAAGGTGTAGCTGCTAATCCTTGATATTCTATCCTTCACTGGGTTTATCAAGCAAACGCAACCTTTGCTCAGTCATTCACAATTGGATTTCCCACAATTCTGTTCATCTAATAACTCAATCCCGTCACTGGTTTTCTGGGCTATAAAAACTGGGTTTTCCAATGGATTTCAGGGTATCTAATACTCTCAGATTCGCCCCAAGGTTCATATCTATGGATCCCCCATTGGATTTTACTGTCAAATACCAAATCTGGGCATTAATGGCTCTTCAAAACGTTGGTTCTTTCAAAGTTCTGACTTCTGGTTTTTCTCACTGTTGGGCATTCGTTTTTGGATGAAAATTGATGCTGGGTTCTTCCACACTAGAATGGGAATGAGAATGAGGCAACTCCCATGAGGTAGAGTGACTTGTGGTACAAGAAAATAGAGCCCATACTCTGCCATACGAATTTCTGGGCTGTCCATGCTCCATTGAAGCCATGGACTGAAATCTTCAACTACTTCCTTACAACAGAAATAAATGTCATCAAGGAAAGTCAAATGAGTTCTCACAATGACATTTGGTAGCACATAGTTCATCTCCACAGCCCCCTCACCACTCCCTAGTGGATACACATGGCCCCTTCTCATTCGTTGCTCCCATAGCCAGTGTTTGGTATTTTATTACAATATTAAATATTTACATCAATTTACAATATTCCATGGCTTAATAGCACATGGGCAACAAAATGTCAAATGCTTGTCCATTTTAAATAAAATACAAACATACACTAGCGAGGCCTTGTCCTTGAGCTCCACGCTAGGGAAACATATATCACATGTATACAATATTTACATAAAAGCCAATAAATCACAAGGGCCAAAATTGGGATATTACATTCCCCTCCCCCTCAGAACAACACCGTCCTCGGTGTTTTCAAAACTGAACAAAAATGGGAATGCCTCTCCCATGGAATCTTCTAGCTCCCCATGTAGCCTCATCGGGACTAAGGTGCTCCCATTGAACCTTTACCTTCTCGATGGCTCTGTTCTGGAGCAAAGTGACCTTCTTGTCTAGTATGCACACAGGCTCTACTTGGAACTCTCCCTCAGGTTCCACCTGTATCACATTCCAATCAATCATATGATTAGGATCATGTACATACTTCTTAAGCAAAGATACATGGAAAACATTATGAGCTTTTATGTTAGGATGCAATGCAATTCTATATGCAATTGGCCCTATCCTATCAAGGACTTCAAATGGCCCACAATATCTTGATGACAACTTGGCACAACTCCCCAACTTGAGAGAACTTTTCCTTGGTTTCACTCTCAAATAAACATGATCCCCAATCTGAAATTCCTTATGCACTCTTTTCAAATCTGCATAACTCTTCTGCCTGTCCTGATTTGCCTTTAAATTCTACCTAATTTTAACAACTTTCTATTCCATTTCCTTGATCATCTATGGTCCAAGTACTACCTTGTTCACCGGGCTGTCCTAAGTCACTGGAGTCCTGCATCCCTTGCCATACAATGCTTCAAATGGACTCATTCCCAAGGATGCATGATGTCCATTATTGTATGCAAATTCTACCAAGTGTAGGAAATCTTTCCACTTGTACATATGGGCGGATTGTTCCACGAAATTTTTCCACGTTTTCAACATTCGTGGGTCAAAAAAATGATTTTTTAATTTTTTTTTTCCTAGGTGGAAAAAACGTGGCAATATCCACGTTTTTGAAAGTTCCACGAACATTCGTCAATATAGGGACGATTTTTTTAGGTTTTACTTTTTGTGTAAATAGGGACGAAAGTCGAGCTATATAAACTACACACTCTCACCATAATTTTCACATTTTATTTTCTTGCGGCACATTGAGCACGGATTTTGGACTTGCGGGGTGATTGTATGAGGTTGGATATTATGGATAGGTCTGATATTGAATTTGCGAGGTTAGTAATGTGTAATTTTTTGTCTACATTTTTATAAGGGTTAGATTTTAATATTGTTTATAAGTAATGAGGCTTAGGTCATGTTAATTTGTATTTTTGCCTTTCCAATATTTTTTTCAAGAACTTGCTATCATTTTCATTTAACTTGCTATATTTTTTTCAAGAACTTGTTTTTTTTGTCTTAGGTCATGTTAACTTGCTTTTTTGCCTTTCTACCCACAAAAGTTCATTATAAAATTGTTGTGGCAAGGAAATTCATGAAAATGCTATTTTAAGTCCAACATACTTCTAGCTTAAGAATTGCATCACCTTGTCAAATCTAGATTCTAGTTAAATATTTTAGGGTAACAAGTTGATTTTCATGGTAAATAACATTCATTCTAGTAGTAAAGTCATTTTTTTTTAATTAAATTAAGTGGTAATTTTCTTGCTTGTGATTAATATTGTGTTTGTGATGCTTTTTTTTGTTATAAAAAATTTGTGATGCTTCTTAAGCTATGCAACATATTCAAGAAGCTTATGAAAACATATTCACGAGAGTTCACAAATAACCCATCCCTATTTCATCTACAAGATAAAAATCTATCATGCATAAAGGTTCTTGTTCAAATACTACATCTCCAAGTTAGGCCACTTGAACCCATTCTCTTTGTCATCCTAAGTTATGAAACACTATAAGTGACATAATGATCTCTTCTCCTAGTTATAATGCATACCACATTGATGTGTCCTACTTATAAGCTAGGGATTGTAACTACAATATTGGTTAAGAGCCTACCCTCTTTGGTGGTCAAACTATATGAGGTCTTCAAACTATACAAGTAGTTTTAAATTTCCCAATATTTTTGGTTCCTTAGCATTTGACATTTACCATTTGTTTTAGTAACCAACCATTCTCAATTGACTTTCTCACAACCAACTTACCATCTTTCCATTCATATTAACTTTAGTCTTCATGTCTTTATAAATATAGAAAATATTGGATTATAATATACTATATTCAGAAATGTACTTATAATATCTAATGTAATTGACAAGTTATTGTTTTGTATGGTGTAGGTAAGACAATTACTTGTATGGCCACTACAAGGATTTTTCACTATGAATGAAAATGCAAGGAAGCTTTCTCAGTTTAGAGCTGCATTAGAGGCGAGAGGAGATGGAAAATGTTATTGTCCTTGCTTTGATTGTAGGGGCTTGCAAAAAAGAAGACTTTTAATAGAAACAACTGAAAGACATTGTAGGGAGAAGGGGCACGCCGAAGGAGGTTATGAATATCGTCCCCTGGTAAGACTATTTTTGGGGTTCAATTTTTAATATATTCACTATAATATTCATCATGTCTGCATGAATTTTAGTAAAATGTCTTAGTTTTTTTACTATATGTTCTATACAAACTAATTTTTCTATGTTGTTTGTAAATTTATAGTCAATGCCCCCAAAATGTCGTGTTCCAGAGAGTTATTTTCCAAGTACTAGCAGAAATACTCATTCAGTATAGCCCAATGAACTTCTACATCAGAATATTGAAGATGATCAAGTAGTTATTTTTGATGATATAATGGATGTAGATCATAACATTAGTGGCACAAATCAGGAAGATGAGATACATAGATTGATCCAAGACACATTTGCTGCAATGGATGAGGACAACCAGGATGATAGTGATGATGTTGATCCTCTACTTGAGAAGTCATGTCAACCTCTTTATGAAGGCTCAAAAACAAATCTTTTATCTGCTGTATTGTTGTTAGTGAACTTGAAGGTTTTGAATGGATTATCAAACACCTGTATGACACAGATACTAAGGTATGTAATTTGTTTATTTATTTATTTTTGTCTGCATGTTCACAATATCTATATATAGAAATGGTTGACTTTTTTCCTATATTGTTGCTATTGTAATCTAATGTGTAAAGTTTGGATGCGATATTGATGATTAATATTGTTTTCATTGATTTATTCTTTTGAATTTTGTAGATTGTTAGGTGAATTTCTATTACCAACTTCAAATATTTTACCACGCACATATCGAGGGATATATGTTACTATGAAAGCATTTGGTATGGAGTATCAAGCTATTGATGCATGTCCTAATGATCATATCATATACTATGGACAATATGCATTAGAAAATGAATGCCCACAATGTCAAACAAGTAGGTATCGAACCGATAAAGTGACAAAAAAGGTGCCTCAAAAAGTTCTTCGTTATATTCCGATAATCCCACGTTTCCAACGGTTGTTCATGTGTAAAAGTATAGCACAATTTATGGATTTCCATGCAAAGAACATAAGTCACGACGATGTTCTTCGAATTCCTGCAGATGGTTCTGCATTCAGTTACATCAAAGAAAAGTGGCCAATTTTTAAAGAATATCCTCGTAATGTTAAACTTTCTTTGGCAGCTGCCGGTGTCAATCCATTTGGAGAGCTTCGTTCTACCTACTCAGTGTGGCCTGTTTTTGTTATAAACAATAACCTTCCTCCTTGGATGTCGATCAAGAGAGAGCACATAATGTTGGCAATGATTGTTCCAAGTATTTAATTAATAGGTATTTTTTTAATTGAAAGTTTGATTAGTAAATATTTCATTGATTTGTTTCGTGCATGATAATTATGTCTTTCATTGATTAGGCAAGTACCAGGTTAAAGATATGAGTGTATATCTTGAGCCACTTATCGATGAGTTGCTGAAGTTATGGGATGGCGTCACTATGTATGATATTTCTAGACCAATCGGGGAAAGACGATTTCAATTCCATGGAATACTTGCATTTACAATTCATGATGCTCCTGGGTTAACACATTTTTGTGGTATATTGTTGTTACTTTCTTTTGTTCCTTAATATTTTATATACCTGTTGATAATATCATGCATTATTTTAAATTGTAATGCTAATTTGCTACACCAATTCATATATCTTGTAGGTCTTCAAACCAAGGGTAAATATGCATGTCCATTTTGCGGTCCCAGGATAAAATCTCACCATTCAAGGAGTTTAGCAAAGGAAGTGTTAGATGAGTCTAGGAACTTTCTGCCTAATAACCATAGTTATCAAACTACAGACAAAGAAAAATTTAATGGTAAAGAAGAGAATGGAAAAAAATCACGAAGAATGACACCTCACCTATGGAAGGTGGAATATAATAAAAACCGTCAAGGTATGCCATTTTTTTTTGTATTGAATTATGTTCAACGCGATATGTTATACCATTATTGATTAATTGGTTTTAATTCGATTATGTACTGATGTTTCATGAATGTCGTTAAGGCACACGAGGAATCAAAATTTACCCAATCCAATTCAGTAGGTTGTCATACTACGAGCACCTGCAAATAGTTCATTTGTTTGACACAATGCATATCGGCAAGAACATAACAGAAATGTTATGGCGAATATTAGATGGAAGGACTGACAAAGAAAGAATTGGAAAGATTTGTAGTGACATCCAAGAATCTAATCACGCATTGAAAAGTGTGATCATTAATTCTAATGGTGATGGCCGTCAACAGAATATTAGTCTTCCTTGGTGCTTGACGGAGCAACAGAACAATATTGTGAGAGAGGTCATAAAAAATATTAGGTTTTCGATGGGTTTTTCTTTAAACATAAAGAATATCTTGACGAAAAATGTGATTTTGCAAAGGTTAAAACACATGATTGGCATACATTCATTAAGGTAATCATTAGTCTATAATATATTTCATTATCGGTATGCACTATTTTATTAATTCTATTCTCTTATTTAGAAATAAATATTAATAATTAACGGTTTTTGATACAGTATGTTCTACCTTTATCTCTCCCAGATGACTTTGACAGCAACATAAAACATATTATTTATGTTCTTGGAAAATACATGAGGTAAGTAATGTTTTACTCCAAAAATGTACTTGGTCTGTGGTCTGTAGCGGAACTTATTGACATATATTATGTTTTTCCCGCAAATATTATATATGCCTTGACATATTGTTTTATTACATCATTTGTAGGTGGCTTTCATCAAAAGAAATCCATAAAGAAGATATAAGGCATTGGAAGAGAGAAATTCCCCGACTAATGTGTGAAATCCAACAGTATCTACCTCCAGCATTTTTCAATGCATAAGAACACTACCTCATACACCAAGTTGAGGAGATTGAATTATGTGGACTAGTACACACAAGGTCGATGTGGATGGTGGAGAGGCAGTTGAAGTCACTGAAGGATTTTGTTAGACAAAGAGCGCGTCTCGAGGGTTCTATGGTTGAAGGATATATGGTATATCAATGCATGGTGTACATTAGTGAATATCTACCTAAATTAGCAGAAAATATGAATGTGCCTCGCATTTGGCATCTCTACTCCATCAACAAATTTGAAGGGGAGGTCCTATTGGGGAGAGGTACATTTAGGACTGTGAAAGGTAATTATTATTATACTTTGTTGAATTAATATGTTACACATTTATTCTTTCCAATTTTTTATTATCATACTGTTTTTAACTATTTTTAATAATTATGCATTTTCAACTATATTAAACTATGTTCCTTTAATGATGATCTAATTAAATATGAAATTGAATTGTTTTTTTATCCTATAGTTGGTCGAGTGTGGGATGCTTTACATTTATACTTTGCAAACAACCTTGATTGGATGGAGCATTGGATAAAATATTGTGAAGAATTTTTCGGTAGGTTATCATGGGAAGGGGTCAGTAACATGATTAAAACAGCTCATCATCTTGGACATCATATTCCTGACCTTACATCGCAAAGGGAAGTTGATTTAGCCTATGGTGTAAAATTTAAAAAGGCAAGTAATTTTTTTACCCACTTTTTTTCTAGTTACTTAATTCGATCCATTTTTCCAATTATTACATTTCGTTTGTTTAAGTTTTCAAATATATTTACTAACTCCTATATGACGATTATTAATTCACAATGTATTTTTAACCTATTGTCAATGTTGCAGCTCAAACATCACAAGGCTATGTTGTGTAATGGTCATAAATTTCGTATCAAAAAGTTGGATGATAACAGGAAAACCTCGGATTGTGGGATAACTGCAGTCTTTAAGGTCACCAATGTTTCCTCCAGAAGTGATAGACATCCAGAAGAAACCGAGAATAGGTACTATGGGCATTTGGAGGACATTGTTGAGTGTGATTTTAATTCCTTTAAAATAGTTTTGTTTGAGGTGAAGTGGTACAGGCTACGGATGCATGGATGTGATCCTGAAAGAACTGTTATTGAGCATGCTAATGGATTTACCATGGTTAATACAAGGGCATTTGAACCGGGTACAGAGCCTTATTTTATTCCAAGTCAATGTGAGCAAGTCTACTACTCCGAAGTACCAGGTAAAGCAGGTTGGTCATACGTTGTTTGATACGATCCAAGAGGAAGACCAATAAAGTATAATCATGTACTAGATGATGAAGACAATCACGAAGAAGAAGAGGATGATGATGATTCAGATCAGGCTGCAGTCGATGTGTTAGATGAAGAAGTTGAAGAGGATGATCATGCAAATGTATCAGACGATGATCTCATTGACGATGAGGATGACTATATTAGTGAAGATGACTTTGATGCTGATGACGACGTGAATGATCCTTTCATCAATATCTATTCAGAACTAGATCCTGATATAGATGTTGAGTTGGATGAAGAAGAAGATGAATGATATTTAATTGTTGAAAAGTAGAGGTACGCAATGTTTTTAGGTTAAATTAAATGCACTCACCATATGTTCATTTTGTTGATTAACTTGGTTATATTTGAAAAGTAGTTTTCTAATCTAATTATGTTCTACATGTGCAGTAGCGTGGGTGTTCCTAGAGGTTGTAGTGTTAATGGTTTGAATCGAACATGTGTCGATTGAGAAAGATACAAAATTGTGTTATAAGATTTATGTGTTATTTTTTGGGTTATTTCATATTAGAATTCTACTAGACTCATTGGAAACATAAAAAACTTATTTTGAAAGGGGTTCTATCCTTGTTGGTCTTTCTAAGCTAGTTTTAATCTTAATGTTGATCGTTCATCACTACTTGTAAGTCCTCTTAATCAACCAACCACTTTTGTTTCGTGAGAACTAGATCTTGCATCGTCTGATGATGTCTTTTGAAAATATGTTGACACTTGGATCCACTTCATCGGAATCAAATTGTACACTTTTAGTTCATCTAATACTATATCAGTCTTCAATATCTACATGTCAATGGTCTAAACATCCCAATCGTTGTGATCGACTCCATCCTAATTGCTCTCTATCCATATATTGAAATTCCTATGGGTATGGTAATTAGTATGCTAATTTTTAATTAGTATTGTTATTGATAAAATTGTTATATAAAACAAAATAAAAAACCTATGTTACAAATGTCATATATTTGATAACCTATGTGACATTGTTATGTTATAACAAATGCCAATATATATTTGATAACCTATGTTATAACAAATGTCAATATATATTTGATAACCTATGTAACATTGTTATGTTATAACAAATGTCAATATATATTTGATAACCATCTAACATTGTTATGTCATAACAAATGTCATATATTTGACAACCTTTTAACATTGTCGACAATTAAAAACAAAAACAAAAACATATGTTATGTCCGTGGGTTTGATGTGATTCATTTTGGTCATTTGCTAACTGTGAAACGCTTTGTTGCTCTTGACGTTCGACCGCACTAGCTAGTGCTTGCAAACTGCTACAATTCCATCTCCTCTTGGAACTCTCACCATGCAATTGCTACGAGAGGGGTTTAAGTTGGTTTCGTGTGCTCTGACCATTTTTGCAAATCCTCGTAGACCCTCAATGGCAACTGTAAGTGGATTCTAATTTACCAAACTTGCAGTAATGGAACTCAAATTTGTCAAAAAAACAATGTTGGAGATAGAGGTAGTATTGGCAAACCCTAAATGGTTGCTTGTGTTGATTGCTGAGATAGGGTTTTTTGTCCTCTGCCAACTATTCATATCTGTGTTGGAGATATGTCCAATCATGAATTGATTATGAATGCTGTGGTAAATTCGATATGGAAATGAGTATTTTTACAGGTTATGTGTGGTCCTTTGTTAGTTGTTATGCTTTGGTAGGGTTTCGGGTTTGATGTGATTACTTTTGGTCATTTGCTAACTGTCTCTATCGAGCTTAACGAAAATGCTCTGTTGCTCTCGTTCGACCACACCAGCTAGTGCATGCAATCGGCTACAATTCCATTTCCTCTTGAAACTCTCACCATGCAATTGCTACGAGGGGGGTTGAAGTTGGTTTCGTGTGCTTTGACCATTTGTGCAAATCCCCGCAAACCCTAAATTGCAACCGTAAGTGGATTCTAATTCACTAGACTTGCAGTAATGGAACTCAAATTTGTCTAAAAAACAATGCTGGAGATAGAGCTAGTATTGGTAGACCTTAAATGGTTGCTTGTGTTGGTTGCTAATATAGGGTTTTTCGTCATCTGCCAACTATCGATATCTGTGTTGGAGATATGTCCAATCCTGAATTGATTATGAATGCTGTGGTAAATTATGCATTGGAATGTGAGTATGTGGAACCCTTTTTGATAAACTTGTTTGCAAGTAGGGAGGTAAATTTTGGGGTTGAGCTGGGAGGGTTTTGTGCAAGCATTCCCTCATAGATATTCCACCCCCTGCGACCGGCTCTTGGTCCGTGACCTCCTTCACTGTGCGTGTTCCTTTGGGATTTTGAAACCCTCCTCTATTGAGTCGAATTTCTGCATTTTATGGGTTCGAATTAGGTGTTGTTGATTTCATTCGTTAATTGGGTTGTTTTGATTTTATAACTAAACCAATATACATGGAATGCTTGTTGTTGATTGATGTAAAGGTTGTAGTTCTATTTAACACATAAATAGTGATACAAAGTTCATTGATATGGTTTTTGAAAACAGTTGCAAACCAGTTTTATTTGGATATTTTCGTACAAGTGGATTCTAGGAATATGAATTAGATATGTGCTCATTATCACATTTTGAGGGTGTTTATGCCTGCAATTTAATTTTGATTTTAAGCAAATTTAAATCTCTCTACTGGTAGCAACATTCTCCTTGGTTTGCGATGATGTGAGTTGGGAGCTTTGCTGTAATCCTAATTTTGGTTTAAGCAGTTTTGTATCTCTGCCTTTTGCCACATTCTCTTGATTTGAGTTGGTGAGAGTTTGAGGCTTTTCTGTTATCCTGCAAGCATTTCTTGGGTTCTCTGCCCATGATTCGAAGGCATAGTTTAACCTTCATGGCCATAGAAGAATGATTGTCTCAATGATATTGTACCTAGCTTTTAGATTTTGGTTTTGGAATTTGAACCAGATTGCTTGCCAAGTTGTATGTGAAAATTTTAATAATTTTTTAAAATAAAACTCTATGTTTATGGGTATCAATGCTGAGGATGTGAATTCTCATTTGGTCTGTTAAGCTCATCTGGATTTATACGTAGATTTTGGATATTATAGTTGTTTTAATTGGGGATATTAATGTGATTGCTTCAAACGAGGTCTTGAATTTCAACTTTTAGCCCTGAAAGTGCTCTGGATATCACTGCTTTGAACACCATCAATAGATTCCATAAGAAAACTTGAGTAAGATTTAAATTGTATTCCTTTTGATAGAAAATATGCACTTGTGTTCATTTCCTTCTAGAGATTATGACGGGAAATGTTATTAAAAACATACACACATCAGTTTCACTTGCTTGTAAATTACCTCTATGTTAGATTGTTTTGGGCACCACCTACTCTAGGTCTCTCATTAATTCACCATAGTGACGGTGTGGTAATTCCCAGTCCTTCCTACCCTGCTCCCTATTCACTCTCACCTCTTCATTCGCCTATTTCAAATGACCCCCCTGCATCTGCTGAGACATCTTGACAATGCCAAACTTTGCTCAGATTATCTCCTTTTACCCTTCGGTTGTTTGCTTTCTTGGGAGACTCACTTCATATTACTTGGTTGAAATAATACTTGATACAATGTGCATATTTATAGCACATAACAGGCCTCCTAAGCATCAATCATGGCTTGTCTTTCACAACCATATGCACATAGTATTTAGATGATGCTCCCACGTGTATAGTATTCCCCACACATTTGATTGCAACTACGAGGTACTATCCACAGTGATTTGACTCTGAATCTTGATTCACCTCGGGCTTAGATCTAAGGTGTTTTAATGTGTCAATGACTAATAAGAGAATATTTGATTCAAAATGGTTACTAATAAGAGAATATTTGACACAGAAGAATGTTGCTAATTTTTAACAAGCGGGCTTGAAACAAACTAGCCTTGTGCAAGTGAGCTCGAGGCCCATAATCTAGAAGTAAACATGGAAATCTCTACTTGGACCAATGGAAAACATCAAATCTATGCTATTGATGATAATATCATGTGGTTGGATTATATGCAAGACTGGAAACCTAGGAGGGAGTTGCGACATACTGGAGTGTTAGATGCTAACTTACAGGGATTTGACGCTTTTAATATACTAGTGCCACAACTCAGAAGAATGCCTATGGGATCCAGTATTATACCATAGATTATTTACAACAACTCCTTGAGAAAAGCAGCCGATGCAAGCATTTCGTTAACAAACCTATACCATGATCTTACCTTAATCTCGTAAGAGGGCTCTACATGCCATTCCGAGCTAAAACTAGACCAACAGTACTACTGTATTAACCAGATACTTTCTCTCGAAGCATGGCCACATAAAGATGCTAGTATCCGATTTCCAAGTACTACACACACTTATGAAAAATATAGAAAATTATGGTGGAAATTCTTGAGAAAAGAAAATACAGATAGAACATATTATACAATGCTGAAGTTTGGACTTCAAATTCCTCAAATCTATGAGGACCCTGCATTCTACATCCCTAATTGGAAGAGATACTAGTGGCAGTCATTCAGCATCAACCTGATAGCATTATCACCAGATGCTATTTATAATTTGAAATGGGTAGTTGGAGAGTCCCTCGAATAGGTCAAAGATATTTTGCAGACAAAGATTACTGAGGATCAAATCCTTGGGTACTACATTAGATACAATCAACCATGGCTTGTCAAAACCCGCATAGACGTCCACATGCATCATAATAGACACGTGGTTTAGAGGTCTATTTATTCAAAGGCATGGTGCAATGAAGACAACGCCTATCGAGAAATTTTTGGTCCACCATACTTCGATGATTTGTAAATATCTCAAAAGAATTTGGCTATGAGTAGGGCATGTCCATTCAGATTGTCATGAAGATTGTAAGGAAAGTCATAAAAACTTTTAGATCTTACTATTGAAAGTCATAATAGCTTTAAGATGTTTTCCATAATGGTTAGTCATGGTTTGGTTGTTTCCAACACTTATATCTCTCATTGATTTCACTTACGTTAAGGCTTAAATTGCTAAGGATTTGAATGTTTGCATCAAGCACGTGTGGTGTGTAAGGGTTGTTTGAGGGTCTTACATAACATTCCCCACACATTTCATTGCAACTAACACATTGGTCCTGAATGTTGTTATTTAATTATTTATCCTAATGGTAATATCAAAGACCTATATGATTTTGACTATCAGGTGCTGAGGTGGCATCCTTCGATTGTTTGCTTGCCCGGGAGACTAGAGTGCTCCCCTTATTTGGCATATCTTTTAGTTATTTGGAGGCATAGATAAATAAATAAATAACAACATTCGGGAGGAAATCAGAACTACCCATATATGTTTAATTACTGTTGTAGCTTGTCATTATAGGGCCTAGAACTGCCCAGATGTGAGGTATAAAGCATGTTCATTGCCTTCCATTGTCCACAGTTGGCATGGGATGCCCAAAATTCATTTTACAACTAATAAAAAGGAAAAGTCACACTTTAGACTCATGAATTGAATCTGAAAGTACATTTTGGTAGCTTTTTAACTGCTTGTCCTATGATAGCTATAGTATTTAACAAATTGCCCAAGTAAAAGCAAGCAAAAGAAATACATTTGTAGGTAGTTCCAGTCTTAGGAGTGTGCAACCTATTCTATTAATTACAACGCTATTAAATCCCGTGGGGGGGGATTGGAATACTAATGAGAGGGGCTCGCCAAGTCCTATGGTACCCAAGCGTTATCAAGAACCACATTATTGTAGAGAATTGAACCATAAGGGATTCCAAGGCTTACAGAGTAAAAAACCAATGATCAAAAGCTTCCTGAAACCAATATTTTTGCCTTGTTTACATTTGGCCTAGTTCTCTTGATGTTGGGTGTTACCCCCTTTTTGTGATTAATGTGTTTATCTTACCTTAAATGTCACTGAAAATTGTATTGGAACATTGACCTAACTGGTAGTGTTGAATTTTCTTCAACACATGAGTGACCGACTAGGGACTGCTCTCGGGTTGACATATTTCTGGTTTGGTCCTCCTGCTTGGTTGATGGATACAGTCATTATTGATTGATTTTTTTTTTTTAAAGAAAAAAAAAACCAATATAGTCGGAAAATCAATATACACATAATGTCTAAAAATAGTCTTTGAAAATCAAATTTCTCATGGCCTTTTGATTTCCAATTTGCATGGATTTGAAATTTTCAACATGTCTAAGGTGTAATATTTCACCTAAGTTAGCTGATTTATTTTGCGTTCTCTGCTGTAGTATTTTATAGATTTTTTGTTTAAGATGTATTGACATGAAACATTTACGAACAGTGCTGCAATGTACTCCTGAGTGGACCATCTCATTGTAGTTATGGTTTGTTGAGCTGATATAGTCAATTAATGTTTCTTAGTTGAGTGATTTTGCCAAACAGTTCACTATCAAATAGTTTTCATATGCATTAGCATAAAATACCAGCATGTAAATTTTAAAAATGAATGGTAGGATGCCATAAATATGCCATTCAAAGAAAGAGGGTAGGCTACCAATAATATGCCTAGCAGTGTTGGAAGGAGAAGTAAATGGGTTAGGCATGTCCCTCCTAAGCCTCAGATTTGAGGGAAGTAAATGTGTACTTTCAAAGAAGAGAGAAAGGACCGTCCTATTTATTCTTGTTTTATGGAGTGTAGGTACCACCAAATAGGTATCTGTCTGATCTATCTTCCTCAAGTGATGATGAAGATATACTCGGAGAGGTTGAAAGTGAGACGAGCTGTACTAGATCTACTGGTTTTATATCAACTAGATCTGAAAAGATAAGGAAAATATTCCATAGATGCATGAAATATTTTATTTCCAACGATGGGTTGTGTAATTATGATGCTGAGAGCATAGGAGACATGGATTTTCCATTGAGGTATAAACATCTAGTGTAATGATGGGTACCTAATATGCTACCTCAAGTGGACACAGATTTCCTCATCAAAGGGAGGATGTATTGCATCGCTCCTTCATCCTTACATGGATTGGGGCTATTTTCCATGGATGGAATAACGGTCCGCTATGGCATTGTAACCGAATTGATGGAGTATGTAGGATCACTATATAGATACAATAATTGGTTGATCTTGGTCCAATATACTCAAAGTATGCGGAGATACGGAGTTGCCGCGAATTATATTCAAATAGCAGAAAAAAATAAAAACAAAGGGGTGACTATGTATATTGATGGGAGACCAAAAGCGTCTGGAAACGTTGTTGGCTTTATAAATAGTACACAACCAGTGACAACAAATAAGCAACCAAATTGCAAATTTGAGGCACGCGAACATCATCGTATATTTGTATGTGCAATAAAAACAATACTTGCAGGTGAAGAGTTGTTGATCGATTACAACTTAAATAGAATAGATGTGGCTTCCACGGTCCAGGGGAACCGTGGACTGTCAGAAAATATGCCTCATGAGGTAAAAACCAAAAGTAGTAACCAAACATGACTACAGTAACTAAATGTTTGGTTTTCTTTTGTTAACATTCGATTTCCACTGTTGCCATTCGCTTTATTCATGCTTATTATGAATATGTCCATGTGATTACATGGTAATTACATTGCTATTAATATCTCATTTTTGTTTTTGATGCAATTATTAACTACTGAATTTTTTTTTAGGTTGGTGGCAGTGGAAAAGCACATGCCTCTTCCACAGTCCAAGGTGACCGTGGAAGGTCAGCATCTACGCCTCGTCACGTAAATGTTAAATATAGTAAATATATATGACTACAATAACAAGATGTTCCGATTTTCACTGTTAGCATTCGCTTTTTCCGTGCTTATTGTTAATATTTCCATATGAAAGCATGCTTATTAAACTGTGGCAGGAGTCTGCTCATGGCCATGGAGCAGAACATGTATCTTCTACTTCTGAGGTAAAAATTAATATTAATGCAATATCTCATTTTTCTTTATGTTACAATTATTTAGTCTGAGGTAAACGTTTATTTATTGATTTATTGTGTCGGTGTGGCGCCATTAGAAAGGCACATGTTGCTTCCATGGTCAAGGGTGACCGTGGAAGGTCACACTCTGTGGCCCGTCAGGTAATTGTTTACTAAAATAAGTAAATGTTTCGATTTAGTACATTCACATTTTTCTGAGCTTATGATGGATTATTGGATCATTTTTCTAACATTATGATGGATTACTGGTTCATTCAGGACCGTGGAATGGCACCTGCTGCTTCCATGGTGACGATTCCTCGTGGAAACTCACCGGTCATAACACCGAGTCAGATAAATGTTAGTGCATAACAGTAACTTAATATTCATTACAATATCAATATTTGAATGATGTTAAAATTATATTGCATAATTAAATTTATTGTTTGATGAATTTAGTCATGTGCACCAGCTCTGGGTGATGAGGGGTTTGAGGAAGAGATTTTCTATTCCATTGATCCAATGCACACTTTTAGAGTAGCCTTGAAAAAGGAAAATTGTGAAATGATTTTCGTGGCTCACCAAAGGCCCTTGTCACAGGAGAACAAGGAAAAGATTCTAGAGCTGCAAGGGGTTATAAAGTGTTATGGGGTAAGTGGCATCTTCACAATTGTTTTTAAGCTATGTTGTGATTTCATATATGATATTATGTTTTTTATCATTCCAAGTGATCTGATAAAGTAAAGTTTATTGTTTGTAGGATTTTTTAAAACCCGTGACTACAGAACCTGCCGTGACAGGTATAGGTAGTAGTGATGGTCCAATTCAACAAAAAAAAGCAATGTACCAATGAGGCTTTTTTCCACTCCTGTAGTTGACCTCGATTCCATTGATGACAGCACTGGTGAGAGAGAGCATGATGCCATGTCAGATCATGGTGAGAGAGAGCATGATGCCATGCCGGAGCATGGTGAGAGAGAGCATGATGCCATGCCTGAGCATGATGAGACGAAGCTTAGGACTCCACATGACTCTGGAGATGAATGTACTGTAGACAACCATGAAACTTTTCCTAGTGCGGCACGAGTTAAAAGCACTAGAAAACTAGATCTCACCTTTCTGGTGGATGACTTGTGTTCCTGTCAAGATCCAGAAAATTGCTGGTATTTATCCATTATTGTTTTGATTTTAATCATGAAATTGAAATAGACATACATTGAAATTATTATAAATTAATGGATTATATGTTTCTGCAGGAAACTATGTCTTCTATAGGCATTTGAATGACAAAGCCTTGGAGCTGTTTGGCCCCACCATTCGCACATGGTGGAATAGCCAAGATAGCACTAAGAGAGATGAGTTGATTGACCACATGGTCAACTTGTTCGGAAATACTTTCAATAGGAAAGTTGTTGCAAGGTTATTCGGTGAGAATTTGAAATATACCATGGCCCAATATAGGGAAAGATTGCAAGCTGACCTCAGGCATGAGCGCCCTCCCATGGTTCTTGAGAAAGAGTGGAAGGCGCCGATAGATGATGAAAAGGAGAACTTGCAAAAAAGACAAGGAAAACAACCACAGCTTGGTAAAGCAAGGTACAACATATATCACCTTTTTACTGAAATAAGCTAAATTGTTTTTTTCTTTTTCGTTTTAAGTAATATTTTTGATATCTAAGGTTTTTGAAAATTTTCATATATAGGCTACCTGACACCTCCAAAGAAACCAAGGCTAGAATGGAAAAGCACGAGCAACATAGATTGGGCCAGGGTGGCTATAGAAAACTAAAAGCAAGAATTGTAAGTATTAAATGATTAGTTGTCAGGAATATTTATTTAACAATACCGAACATATATCTGATTTTGATACTGGAAATTTTAAAATGTGTTATGATGCATTGCAGGGAAATACATTCCAAGTTGCTGCCACTGACGAAGACCTAAAGCTTGGTTTTAAAAGTGTTGTTGAACATCGGAAAAACTTGGGGCAGACTCCAATCTCCCCAATGACACAAATGCAGGTATATCACCAATTGTAGTATACTATTAAAGTATATTCAGTACTTTTGATTATATCACCCATAACTAAAAATTTATGTTTGTTTTTAAGCAACAATGCAACCGCAACAGTGAATCTAGCGCTACTCAGCAAGTACAAGTTGATGTTGGGGTGAACATTTCCCATGATAGTGTGGAGCATAGTGTCCATTCCGGTATGTATGCTTTGGAAATAGAAAAGTATACTGGTATTAGATGTATATATTTCCTGACCTAAACTTATAAATTTTCTTCTTTCAATGGAAGACCCTGCAGCTCAGGAGCATGAAGTGCAAGGGGAAGGAACTATACCTTCAATTAACACCCCGGTTGTCACATCTACAGAGACTGGTAAAGAGAAATATTGTAATTTTAATCAAAATAATGAAATATTTATTTCCATAATAATTCAACGTCATAAATATATGCACCTCATTTCCATTGCTGCAGTTCACACCCCTACAGAACTGCCTCCACGCCCTGCTCAATGACGTACAAGAAGTGGCACAAATGAGGTCATGGAAACACAAACAATGATAGGAGATATCGTAGTAAATACTGCGCCAATTGATGATTGTGATACCGTACTCCATGTTATTTCAAGCAAAAAAACAGAAATCAATGAAAAAGTAGTTCATGACTTGTATTTTGATGGATATAGATGTTGTTAGTATGAATCATTTTTAGTATGTAACATATATAACTTTTATATGGTTTAGTTATGAGGTACTTATCTTTTATGTGATGCTCTTAGCAATTTTCCATTTATATCTTTTATTTTCGTAGAGTTTGAAATTTAAATTTAAATGTCATCACTCTTTATAATTTGATTACTGCCCAATACATCTCGAGGACCAAATTCAACACAGGGACCACAGAGGAGTGTTGAAGTTGATAGAGATCAAATTTATGTTTTAAAATATTTTACTGTTTCTTTAGCACTATTCAGAAATAGTACCACACTTTAGTCTGATTTTTGGTTAAATGTTAACATGGAGATCTTCAACTATACCTCTCTTACTGTTATATGATCAATATGTTTATTTTATCAACTTTTACTGAAAGAGATGAAAATTATGTTATAAGATTACTGCCCATTACATCTCGAGGACCAACTTCAACACAGGGACCACAGAGGAGTGCTTAAGTTGATAGAGATATAAATTATGTTAACACATGTGGCTTTTATTTTCTATAGTACAAGGTACTTATCTATTATGTGATGCTTTCAGGATTGCATAGAGAGAAATGAGGGATATTTTTATTTGGCATCCCACGACCCTTCCTCATATTGTGATGATGAACTTTTAGGTTATATAGAACGGCTATACATTTGAGAGAGATATGACTGGTTGTAACTTCCACACCTTGATTGAGATATGATTGGTCTTGTGGTACCTTATCTTTCACTGGTGTTTAATGGGGTTATTTAACCTCCTTGAGTAACTTTTTTAAAACTACCTTGTTGAAGTTTTTCTCTTATAGAGTACTATGGTTGTTTGGCCACATTTGGATCAGCTTACCCTTGGTTCTAAGGGTCATGGGTCTTCTACTACCCACACCTATGTTATGACCATCTTTTATATTTTATTTTTTTATGACCATTGTTTATATTTGTACCGACACTTCAGATCTCATTTTTGGTTTAATGTACCTTCCCCACCTTGATTGAGATATTATTGGACTTGTGGTACCTTGTCTTTGACTTGTGGTTAATGCGGTCATTTACCCTCCTTCATTTTTTATATACCACCTTGTTGAATTTTTGGTCTTATAGAGAAGTTGACTTTGATCACCTGCGATTAGTTGTGGTGTGGTGATAATCACTTCTCTTCTGCGGAGACTTGGTTGAAGTTTATAATTTTTGTAACTTTGTTTATGTTGACTTCATTGACCTAATCAACTCCAGTCATTTCTCTCTCTTTGGTTTGTACAAACCCTCTTGAAGGGTCAGCTGGTTCCTAGAGATGATTGGCCTCTCCGAGGCACACGTAGTCTTTTCTGAAAGTAATACTTCTGAGTATATTTTCAAGAATGGTTTCACACCGAGGTTGGTATCTCCAACTAAATATCTCTTTTTGTTAACTGATATATATGTTTAATTTATTACAAGTTACTGAATATTGGTTTATCGTTATAGTTTGCTTGTCAGTGTAACTCATTATAATCTGTTGATATGGCAGTTTTGAATTTACCAAAGACCCTGTGTTAAGAACTTACTGGTTGTACATTTGGAGTTTGAAGGAGACAAAATTAATAGTCACCTACAGGACTTATTCTACACAGTTGAGTATTCACTACTTATTTAATATCAAATTGTGGTCTTTTACGGACAATTTGGGCGTTGTGGTCTTTTACAAATTGCAAGCTACAGAAATTATGGTGGTTACCGAAAGTTGGAGATTCTATGGTGATTGGGATCCCAAAGTTGGAATGTGGAACACTCCAACTTTGGCACCTTCCTTTAGACAAGCCTTGTAAGATAGTATAGAAGCCTTCACACACCAAAATCCACCACATGAAACCCTAGTTGTTCAAGAAGAGAGGTGCACACCACTTTTTGTGAAGTAGCTTATACTAATTAACAAAAGGACTTAGAAACCAATAGATAATATTAGTGTTGCAAAACAAAAAACTGGAAAAAAGTTGGCATAGGTCATCAACTTGGAAAATCAGAAAAATTGAGAGAAAACCAACAAAACTCATCAAGTATAAATTCAGACCTTAAAAATTCAAAAAAATTGGTGAGTTGAAAAACATAGAAAACTTGGGAAAACTCAAGAATTTGATAATGTCTCACTTGTGACAGTGATCTCCATTCTTCCTCGCTCGACACCCAATTGATTACCTAGTCTTTTCCATTGACAGGAAATTAGGATCATCTCCATTTAGGGAATCTTCTAGCAGTGAGTCCCATGAGGGGGGCTGCAAGTAATGTGCCCACTGGTAATGAACCATATCTTTGCTTCCAATTGAGGGAAGATGGTCCGTTTGAAGATAGAAGGCTTCCTCTAATTGTATCATGCCTTGGCCTTCAGACAGGAAATTCAATGAAATTGGGAGTCCTTGATTGAGACTAAACCATTATAGCGGAGAGATTTCATCTAGAACTGATCGTAGAATGAGATATAGACACTATGGGAAAACACGTGATGATCCTGATTTGTGTACTGTGATTGCATATTTGCTTGGCAGATGTAAACATGGTTGTGCTACATGTAAAATTGTGTAATTTGTCTTTGTTTGAAGTTGTTTGGTCTTAAGTGAATACATCTTCCCATTTGAGTGCATGGTAATTGCATTGTTTGCATGTGGTGCCTATATAGTTCTATGGTATTTTTGGCAAATCCTATTACATAAAGTGCACTTGATAGTGAAAATTTATGTAGCGCATCAAAATTTGCAATTGGGATCTTTATCGTCTCATCCATTTTTTTTTAACACTTCCAGGTATCGTCTCTATATCGATGAACAACAATGTATCCTATAGAGAATGTTTCCACACAGTTGCTGAACTTGCTACGAAAGTTTGTGAATCCTTACGTGGATACTGCGACGACGCTTCGTGGAACTATAAAATATCTTCCACGCAAGTGCTGAACCTACCACGAAAGTTTGGGAATCCATGCGTGGATACTGGGACAATATTTCGTGGGACTATAAAAGAATCATCGACGCAGGCGCTGAATCTGCCACGAAAGATCGTGAATGTATACATGGATACTGAGACAAAGTTTCGTGGAAGATTCAGTGTGAGTGTGGAAAGTGCGTCGATATAGAGACGCAATTTCGTGGCAGGATGTATTTTCCAAAGATATGAGAAAATTTGTGTTGTCGACACGTGGCATCAAATAAGCATTGCTATTGCCATGACGTGGAATGTTCGTGGCTATATCCACGAATTACTTCCCATGAAAAACAGAAACACCAATCGTTGCAACAGGGACAAAAATTCGTGGCTATTAGAATGAACTTTCGTGGCAAATTAGACCATATGTAGTAGTGAATGTACGACTGTCCCTGGATTCGTCGGTGGCTTTCAATATCTCAAAAGAAAAGACAACGGAGGGTTTGATGAGCGCATTGGGTAAGTTGTATGAAAAACTATCGGCCTCCAACAAGGTATTTCTAATGAAGTGTTTATTTAATATGAATATGTCTAAAGGTGGATCTGTTGCTGATCATTTAAATGAATTTAATATGGTTACAAATCAACTAAGTTCTGTAAGTGTGAACTTTGATGATAAGGTTAGGGATCTTCTAATCTTGTGTTCATTGCTAGAAAGATGGAATAACTTGGTCATGGCTGTAAGTAACTCTGTCTCTGGTTCAAACACGTTGAAATTTGATGATGTTATTCTTGGCGAGGAAATGCGAAGAAAAAACACAGGTGAGACATCAGGTAATGCATTGACCATGGATAACAGTGGAAGACAAAGGGAGAAAGGAAATAGCCAAGGTAATCATGGTAAGTTTAAAACAGGCAGATCCAAGTTCAGACTGGAAAAAATAGAGTGCTGGAACTGTGGAAAGAAAGGACATATGAAGAAAGACTGTAGATCTCTAAAGAAGAAAGGAGATGGACAGCAGGAAACTACCCAGGAAGCAAATGTAACAGGTGATGTGTTACAAGATGCTTTGATTCTTGCATTAGATAATAGTAGTGATTATTGGGTAGAAGATTCAGGGGCTTCATGTCATGCTACACCCCATAGGAAATATTTTCATGATTATGTTCCAGGTGATTTTGGACATGTCTTATTGGGTGATGATGAGGCATGTAAAATTGTTGGAATGGGTAATGTATGGATAAAATTTAAGAATGGAACTGAATGGATGCTAAAAGATGTTAGGCATATTCCTGCTATGAAAAGAAATCGGATTTCAACAAGGCAGTTGGGAGATGGCGACTGTCTATCTACGTTTGGAGAAACGTGGTGGAAGATCACTAAAGGATCAATGGTGATAGAAAAATGAGACAGGGTAGGTACTTTGTATTTATGTCCTCATAATATTGACCATTCTATCTCTTTAGCTTCCACAGGAACATATAAAACATTGTGGCATCATAGGCTTGGCCACATGAGTGAGAAGGGGATGCAAATTCTCCACTCAAGGAAAATGCTGCCAGATTTGAAGCAGGTAAGTTTGGAATTCTGTGAGAACTGTGTTTATGGAAAACAAAAGAGAGTCAGATTTCTCAGGGTTGGGAAACAAAAGAAGAATGAAAAGTTAGAACTTGTGCATACAGATGTATGGGGACCGACTCAAGTACAATCTCTTGGTGGCTCTCATTATTATGTTACATTTATTGATGATGCAACTGGAAAAGATTGGGTTTATTGCATTAGACATAAATATGATGTGTTTGCTACTTTTAAGAAGTGGAAAGATTTGGTTGAGAATGAGATAGGAAAAAGGTTGAAGTGTCTCAGATCTGATAATGGAGGTGAGTACTGCAGTAAGGAGTTTGATAGTTACTGTTCATACCATGGGATTCGTAGAGAGAAGAAAGTCCCAGGAACACCACAAAAAAATGGTGTGTCATAAAGGATGAATAGAACGATCATGGAGCATGCAAGGTGTATGGGATTGCATGCAGGGTTTCCTTTACAGTTTTGGGCAGATGCTGTAAATACTGCTGTTTATTTAATAAACAGAGGGTCTTCTAGTGTTTTGGATGGTGGTATTCCAGAGGAGGCATGGATAGGTAAAAAGGTAAACTACTCATTTTTGAGAACGTTTAGTTGTGAAGCATTTGTCCATATTGATCAAGGAAATAGAACAAATCTTGAAGCTAAATCCAAGAATTGTACCTTTATTGGATATGGGGTTGATGATTTTGGTTATCGCTTATGGGATTACCAAAATCACAAAATCATCAGGAGTAGAGATGTGATATTCAATGAAAAGGTCATGTATAAAGATCAGTTGCAGGGAAAGAAACATGAAAAGGAAAACACATAGTACACAGTACTTGATGAAATTGAAGAAAATGAAGTTCCAAAGGTTCCAAAAAATCAAGAACAGCAGGAAGTACTTGAAACTCCTGCAAGTGTAAGAAGATCTACCAGGTTAAGTAGACTCCCTGAACGATATTCTCCTTCAATGTAATATTTATTGATGAACGATGTTGGTGAACCAGAATGTTATGAAGAAGCAATGTAGGTGGAAACTAGAAAGAAGTGGGAGCGAGGCATGAATGATGAGATGGACTCATTGGTAGGAAACTAGACTTGGGATTTGGTTCAGTTTCCTGCTGGTAAAAGAGAATTGCAGAACAAATGGATTTACAGGATGAAGGAAGAAGAAGGAATTAAGAAGCGATACAAGGCCAGACTTGTTGTAAAGGGGTTTTCCTAGAAGAAAGGTATAGATTTTGATGAAATATTTTCTCCTGTTGTTAAAATGACTTCAATTAGGACTATCTTAAGTCTAGTGGCGGTAGAAGATTTGCATCTTGAATAGTTAATGTAAAAACAGCCTTTCTCCATGGGGATTTGGAGGAAGAGATATATATGCAGCAGCCACAAGGGTATGAGGTTAAAGGGAAGTAAAATTTGGTATGCAGGTTGAAGAAGAGCTTGTATGGTTTGAAGCAAGCTACAAGGCAGTGGTATTTGAAATTTGACAGGTTTATGACAGAACAAAGTTATAGTAGATGTCATTTTGACCACTGTGTTTATTTCAAGAGGCTAGATAATGGAAGTTATATTATCTTGTTATTGTATGTGGATGACATGCTTGTTGCAGGGTCTAACATGCAGGAAATAAATGTGCTCAAAAGGAAGTTAGCAAATTCATTTGCGATGAAGTATTTGGGTGCTGCAAAGTAAATCCTTGGTATGAGAATAACAAGAGACAGAAAAAATCACGAATTGACATTGTCTCAGGGTGAGTACATACAAAAGGTGTTCGATAGCTTTAGAATGTAGAATGCAAAACCTGTTAGTACACCTTTGGCCAGCAATTTCAATCTAAGTAAGGAAATGTGTCCCAAGACATAGGAAGAGACATATTACATATCCAAGACTCCCTATTCATCAGCAGTTGGCAGCTTGATGTATGCCATGGTGTTCACAAGACCAGATATTGCACATGCAGTGGGAGTTGTGAGGAGATATATGAACAATCCAGGTAAAGAACATTGGAAGTATGTACAGTGGATTCTTAGGTATTTGAGAGGTACTACCACTTAGGCATTATGTTTTGGAGGTTCAGACACTGTTCTATAGGGATATGTTGATGCAGATATGGCAGGTGATAAGGATAGCAGGAGGAGCACCACAGGGTATGTGTTTACTGTAGGTGGAACAACAGTAAGTTGGATTTTGAAACTGCAAAAGGTTGTTGAACTTTCAACAACGGAAGCAGAGTATGTTGCCATTATAGAGGCTAGTAAAGAGATGATTTGGTTGTAGAGGTTTATGGAGGAATTGGGTAAGAAGCAGAAGGATAGCAAGTTATATAGTGACAGCCAGAGTGCCATTCATCTTGCAAAGAGCTCAGCATTCCATTTTTGGACTAAACATATACATCTCAAGTACCATTTTATATGCTCTATTATGAAAGATGAACTGTTGAAGCTGGAAAAGATACATACTGGCCAGAATCCTACAGACATGTTCACAAAGGTAGTGACCAGAGAGAAACTGAGTTCTTGCTTGGTTTCAGTTGGCCTTCTAGTGTGAAAGAGAAGATGAGAAATTTTCCAAGTCCAAGTCCAGCAAGTACAGTAGCGGTGGAGTTGCTGTGATTAGTCTCCAAGTGGGAGATTGTTGGTTGTGGATCCTGATCTTCCAATCTCATAGATGATGTTGTTTCAGCCGTGTTGTACCCAAGGTTTGATTATGATCCTGACACGTTCCCCAGGGGGTTCGAGGGAGTGGTTGCACTCCCTCGGATGGGGGGCCAACGGGCCCCAGAAGGAAATTTTTGGGGTTCTTTTATGGTCCCATGGTTTTGTGTAACCCGTGGTATTTTCCCATGGTATTCCCCTTTATAAGAAAGACATTGTAATACGGTTAGTGTTGATGTATTAGGTATTAGGCATTTTAAATATCTCTGAGATCGTAAAGAGAAACTGTGAGACAGTGAAGAGGAAGTGCAGCGGATGTGCTGCAGGTTGTATCCCTTCATTTTCTAGATGGTATAATAATAAGGATTGGAAATTTCAGTGTGCACGTATCCCATCTTGGGTGAACCACGATATATTAGTGTCTCTCTTGTAATGTGTTTGTGTGATTATATTTGCATTTCTGTTTATTGTTATTACTCCACGATCCTGTTTTTCTAACAAAGTCCTTATTCATTTTGCCTCTAGAATAACATCCAAAACACCCATGTTGATTATGAACATGTGTCTGTTAAGATGGTAGTCACCCATTTGCAGTTCGATGTTTTCATGGTGACCACCAAATTTCATCTTACACCCATTTTCAATCATAAGTTGAAAATTGGATATGGGCCTAACATAGAAACATGTTTCATCAACCACTCTCTTATGAACGAAATTGTGGTGCTTCCACTGTGAATTAATACAATGACTTTACAATGCTTGATGTAGCCTACAAACTTCAATGTTTATGGCGTGGAGAAACTTGATAAGGAATGGAGCAAGATTTGGGGTTCTTCCCCAAGAACTTGCACATTGGGGTCAACTTCCAAGAGGGGGAGCAATATCCTCCACTTTTGGTCTTGAGTATATTCCATGGTTAATATTTTAGGTGCTTACATAGTGATACATCTATTTTGAATAATTTCTACTCTTTATATTTATGCCCTCTGAATTTTTTTTCATTATAGTTATAGAAAATTTTAAGACGTTGAATTTTAACCATTGCTTCCGAGGATAAATTTTGGATTATTAATGGTGGTGGGTTGGCATTTCTGGAAGAAGGAGCCATGGGGAACATAGTGCAAGGTTGAAATGAAGGTCTTTTGGGCTAGGCATTGATCACCATTTCAACTTCTCAAGCTCTATCACAAGCTTCTAACCATGTTGTGGGTCCATGCCTAATGATATGTGCTTGGATTGCCCCCTTGAAGCCACTAATGAAGCAATTATATCAGATATTTATAGTACTATAACTCTTTGATATACTTGTAAGGTCCAATAATAGTACATGGACCAATATCTTATGGATCTAAATAAGGAGGCTTAATTTTTCCCTTAGACATACTAATTGACTACTTAGGTACAAGAGAGTAATCTTCCCAATTGTTGTGCTTAATTCCACCTTAGAAAAAAGACGATTGATCGAATGATCTATAGATGGTTTCAAGTTGCGCCCTAGGGGACTTCTAATATTCCAAAGGGTACATGGAAGTGAGATTTCATGTATAGGTGTTGTCTGATGCGATACTACTCAAAGGGGTACCAATAAAAGCTACAACAGTGTACTGGATAAATATGAGTAAGTACCAATTGTACTCTCAACATGTATGCTTCCCCAATTGTTGGTTAACTAGTTGAATGATAGATCTCTATGCTATTTAAATATAGTAGAGCATGTTTCTAGATTAAAAAAATATGTGAAAATTTTGGTGGCATGATGGCTGAGCAAATTGCTCTAATACCACTTGTGGTTTTTCAACTAACACATGATATTTCCAGAATATTGAACACCTTCAGAAACCACTCACACAAACAGATAATAGATGATTTTAGGGTCGAATTTTCACCCATGGGCAATTCTTAGGGGGTTTTGAAAATTTATTGAGCGAATTTTTTTATATTAAACCCTTTTTTTTCAATGTTAAAATTTATCCCACAATTTATTTACCAAAAAATGTTCAATGGAGGTTAGCCTAGTTGTATTTACTAAGAAAAATGAGGAAAAATGGCTTTCTCCCTCTCGAAAATCGAATTGCAATCCACCAAGATGGAATTCTCCCCCCGATTTCTAGGAATGGTGGTTGTTGGGGGAAATTTCTCCCTTTCTGGTAACTCAAAATTGATGAAGGATTTGAATTCGCCCCCTGATTTCCAGGAATGGTGGTTGCTGGGACAATTTCACCCTTTCTGGTTCCTCGAAATCAATGTTGGATTTGAATTCCCATTGAATTTATGGTTTGAGTATGTTTTACAGTTAGATTCGCCCCCAAGATTTGGTTTGAAGCTAGTTTTAACCCCTATAAATATGCTATTGCTTGGTTGGAAGAATTACTCACAACTCGTGATTGTTTGTTTATCCCAGTATAACTTTCTTTTCTGGGGTTTTATCAAACATTCGAGGGATCGCGATTCTGAAAGAGTACATGTAACGTCCCCTTCCCTCCATCCGATGCAAGGAAGGAAATGTGACCAATTTACCGTGCTTATTGGATAATATCATCCCCATACCTTACTAAGAAATTCATAAATAAATAAAACTTCATGTGTGCAGGTTCAAACTAAAATACACAGCGGAATGAAATCATATTTACACACACACAAACAGTAATGCATCAAAATAACTATCATAAATGGATAATGATTCAATGTATAGAGAATCAATCACCTTCTCATTCTATGCATAGACTTCATATCAAACCTATTAACATGAATATTTATCATTCATAATTAACACATTGTAAAACACAGAATGCATATAAATTAAACCACAGAGAACACTTATCTTGAAATGAAGCTGCCCAAACAACTGGCTATGTGAGAGAAACGTTCCACCCAACCATAGATCTCTGTTCAGATTGTATTCTTTCAGCTGAGAGATCACACTCGAGCTGGGTTGTGTATCCACTAAAGAGGAACTAAACAGGCTCACTCACATCCATGGTTTCACTCAACAACTATGCTAAGCCAACTCACAGTTGGGTTTATCAAGCATACAACAGAAAAATGAGGGCAATGCTAAGCCAGTGAGCTCATCCACAGAGCTACATGCATCTTAGATGAATTCAACAGTCAAGGAACCCACATTACCTACCACACCCAACATAAGAAAGGTCCCCTTCTTTGCTGCACAGTCCCTCAGGCGTCCCTTCCCTCCAGTTCTCTTCAGGGTGGACATAGAAAGGTCCAGCTGCTAATCCTTGAGATTCTAGCCTTCACTGGGTTTATCAAACAAACCCAACCTTTGCTCAGTCATTCACAATTGGATTTCTCACAATTCTTTTCATCCAATAACTCAATCCCGTCACTGGTTTTGTGGGCTGTAAAAACTGGGTTTTCCAATGGATTTCAGGGTATCTAATACTCTCAAATTCGCCCCAAGGTTCATATCTATGGATCCCCCATTGTATTTTACTGTTAAATACCAAATCTGGGCGTTAATTGCTCTTCAAAACGTGGGTTCTTTCAAAGTTACAATTTCTGATTTTTCTCACTGCTGGGCATTCGTTTTTGGATGAAAATTGATGTTGGGTTCTTCCACGCTGGAATGGGAATGAGAATTAAGCAACTCCCATGAGGTAGAGTGACTTTTGGTACAAGAAAATAGAGCCTATACTCTGTCATATGAATTTTTGGGTTGCCCATGCTCCATTAAGCCATGGACTGAAATCTTCAACTACTTCCTTACAACAGAAATAAATGTCATCAAGGAAAGTCAAATGGGTTCTCACAATGACATTTGGCAGCACATAGTTCATCCCCACAGCCCCCTCACCACTCCCTAGTGGATACACATGGCCCCTTCTCATTCGTTTCTCCCATAGTCGATTTTTGGTATTTTATTACAATATTAGATATTTACATCAATTTACAATATTCCATGGCTTAATAGCACATGGGCAACAAAATGTCAAATGATTGTACATTTTAAATAAAATACAAAGATACACTAGCGGGGGCTTGGCCTTGAGCTCCATGCTAGGGAAACATATATCACATGTATACAATATTTACATAAAATCCAATAAATCACAAGGGCCAAAATTGGGATATTACATTCCCCTCCCCCTTAGAACAACACCGTCCTCGATGTTTTCAAAACTGAACAAAAATGGGAATGCCTCTCTCATGGCATCTTCCAGCTCCCATGTAGCCTCATCGGGACTAAGGTGCTCCCATTGGACCTTTACCTTCCCGATGGCTCCGTTCCTAAGCAAAGTGACCTTCTTGTTGAGTATGCGCATAGGCTCTACTTGGAACTCTCCCTCGGGTTCCACCTGTATCACATTCCAATCAATCATATGATTAGGATCATGTACGTACTTCTTAAGCAAAGATACATGGAAAACATTATCAGCTTTTATGTTAGTAGGCAATGCAATTCTATATGCAACTGGCCCTATCCTGTCAAGGACTTCAAATGGCCCACAATATCTCGGTGACAACTTGGCACAACTCCCCAACTTGAGAGAACTTTTCCTTGGTTTCACTCTCAAATAAACATGATCACCAATTTGAAATTCCTTATGCACTCTTTTCAAATCTGCATAACTCTTCTTCCTGTCCTGAGATGCCTTTAAATTCTGCCTTATTTTAACAACTTCCTGTTCCATTTCCTTGATCATCTCTTGTCCAGGTACTACCCTGTTCATCGAACTGTCCCAATTCACTAGAGTCCTGCATCCCTTGCATGTAATGCTTCAAATGGACTCGTTCCCAAGGATGCATGATGTCCATTATTTTATGCAAATTCTACCAAGTGTAGGAAATCTTCCCACTTGGATGTGTTATCCATCACATACATCCTCAACATGTCTTCAAGAACCTGATTCCCCCTCTCAGTTTGGCCATCTGTTTGAGGATGATATGCTGTACTGAAATTCAATTTAGTTCCCAATTCCTGAAACAATCCCTTTCAAAAATTGGAAGTGAACTTTGTATCACGATAAAAAATTATTGCCTTAGGCAATCCATGCAATGTGAATATCTCTCTCATGAAGATGTTTGCAATGTCATTAGCCTTGTGAGTGGACTTGAATGGAATAAAGTGAGCTTCCTTTTATAGCTTGTCCACCACAACCATGATGGAATCATGCTTCTTCACTATCATGGGAAGACCTGTTATAAAATCCATAGAGATCACTTCCCACTTCCATTCCGGAATGGGTAAGGGCTGCAACAATCCTGTTGGGTGTTGGTGCTTTGCCTTAACCTGTTGGCACTTCTGACACCTAGCAATGTACTCAGCTATGTCCTTCTTCATACCATGCCAAAAGTATTGCTTTCTTGCTGTTGTTATAGTCTTTTGATATCCTAGGTGTCCAGAATATGGCATTTGATGAATTTCATCCATCACTAGCTTCTTCAAATCTGCACTATTTGGAATGTACAATCTATCTTTGTAGATGAGGATATTATCTTCACCAAGCTGATATCCCGCACACTTTTCATCCACATTACCCTGCTGCAATTTTTCTTTAATTTGAAGGCAAGTTTCATCACCATTTTGGGCTTTAAGAACTCTTGTCTTCAAATCTAATTTGCACATACTTATTGCTGCAACGTGAAATTTTTTGCTAAGAGCATTTGCAACCTTATTCTCCTTCCCTTTTACATGCTTAATTTCAAAATCAAATTCACAAAGAAACTCCATCCATATAGCTTGCCTAGCATTCAAGTTTGGCTGGTCAAACAAGTACTTCAAGCTCATGTGGTCTATTCTAAGCTCGAATCTTCTTCCCATCAAATAATGTCTCCACATCTTAAGAGCATGTACTATGGCTGCTAATTCCGAATTATGTGTGGCATAATTCTTTTCATGCTCTTTTAATTTCCTTGACTTATAGCAAATCACAATTCCTTCTTGGATGAGAAATCCACCCAGTCCTTGAATGCAAGCATCTGTGCACACTACAAAATCCTTCTTTGGATCTGCTATCTTCAAAACAGGAGCGCTGGTAAGTAGCTCCTTTAATTGCTGAAAGCTTTTCTCACATTTTTCAGACCATACAAACTTGATATTCTTCTTCTGCAATGAAGTGATTGGGTGAGCTATCTTGGAGAATCCTTCAATAAACCTTTTGTAGTAACCAGCAAGACCCATAAAAGACATAACATCTGAAACATTCTTTGGAGTAGACCAATCCATAATGGAATTAATATTCTCTGGATCGACTGCAATTCCTTCTTCAAAAATGATATGACCCAAGTATTGCACATTCTTTTGGTAAAACTCACACTTTCTTAACTTGGCATACAACTGGTGCTCTCTAAGAATTTGCAACACCATTCTTAGATGTTCCTCATGTTCTTCTTCGTTCCTTGAATAGACAAGAATGTCATCCAATAACACAATCACAAACTTATCCAAATATTTGCTGAAGAGACTATTCATGAGACACATGAATGTAGCAGGTGCATTGGTAAGACCAAATGGCACCACAGTGAACTCATAATGACCAAATCTAGTCTTGAAAGCCGTCTTGTGAATGTCTTCTTCCTTAATCCTCACTTGATGGTACCCAGACCTCAAGTCAATCTTAGAAAACACTTTAGCTTCCTTCATTTGGTCAAACAAGTCTTCAATCCTTGGCAATTGATACTTGTTCTTGACTGTCACTTTATTGAGTTGCCTGTAATCAATACACAGCCTTAAGGTCCCATCTTTCTTCTTAACAAATAACACCGGTGCTCCCCAAGGAGACACACTAAGCCTGATATGCCTCTTGTCCATTAATTCTTGTAGCTGCATCTTCAATTTTACCAATTCTGGTGTGCTCATTCTATAAGGAGATTTGGAATTCGATGCTGCCCCTAGAACAAGATCGATGGTAAAATCAATATCTTTCTTTGGTGGTAGTATCGGTACTTCATCCGAAAATACATCTTGGATCTTGCAACAATGGAAAGTCTTCTATCCTTGGTCCTTTGTCCTCTGACGAATTTGACATATGAACTGCATATAATTGACAACTCTTCTTATAAAACTTTTTCAACGGTAGGGCTAAAATTTGCCTTACTGAAACTTGCTTGGGAATTCCTCTTACCAATCTTGGCCTTCCCTCTTCATCAATGCATTCAAGTGCTTTCTCATAATAGTTCAATTTGGCTCTATGTTTTTCCAATCGATCCATGCCAATTAAGGCATCATAAGAACCTAATGGTAGCATATTTAAATCTGCATGTGTGTGGAGTCCATTCAATTCTATGGCACACTCCACCACCACTTCACTAACTTTTCTCTTGGTCCCTGTGGCTAATTGAACTAACCAAGACTTATTGTGCTTCACTTTTCTAAGAGAACAACCTTCAACCACTTTTGGAGAAACATAACTATGAGTAGATCCTAGATCAATCAAAACAGAAATAGATTGCTTAGCAATCTTCCCTTCCACTTCCACCACTGATGATTGATGGTCTACTTGATGATTATCCAACGCTGCATAAATTTGAGGCATTACCCTTTCCATGTCCTCCACTGTAGCTGCTCCTTTTAAGTTGTGCAACCTTCAGGGATTATCCTTCCGATGTGGACAATCCTTCAGCATGTGGTTTTCTCCACATCCCCAACACTGAAGCAGTCCTTTTGATGCTTTGTCTGCTGCCACTGCTGGTTTGAATCCACTCCTTGCTTTCTGCCCCTGTGGAAAGGTTCGAGGATGATTTTTGAATGGTGGCTTGAAGTCACTCTTCTTCTGATCAAATATCCTTCTTGACTTCCCTTTCCATGCTGGGTTAACCTCCGATTTTCCTTTATTCTGCTCATAGCAATGCATTGTCATTCTAATGGCTTCATCAAGACTTGGTGGATTAACAAATTCAATCCTATCTCTAAAATTTTGAGGTAGACTCCCAAGAAAGCATTGGATTTTTACTCTCTCATCTTTGATATAGTCAACATACCTCAATAATTCGAGAAATTTATGGACATGCTCTTCCATATATTTTTTTTCCCAACTTGATTTCATTGAACTCTTTTCTCTTACTATCATAATACCTAGCAAAAAGGTATTTCTCCTTGAAGTACTTCATAAATCTTTCCCAACTGATTTTCCTTTCGTTGATCCCTTTCACCTGTAAGAGGTTATCCCACCAAATTGAAGCTCTACCATTTAGATTGTAAATGGAAATCCTGACTTTTTCATTTCTAGAGTAGTCTTGAATTGTGAAATATTTCTTTATTCCAAGAAGCCATGCCTCAGCCTCTTGGCCAGTCTTGTCTTCTCCATCAAATGTGGGAGGCCTTTCCTTCCTGAATTCTCCCTATGGGATTCCATTGGACTTATTCCTTGCATCAAATCTCCTAGGAACATGCCTTGGACTTCTTTGAGAACCTCTGGAGTCACACGATTTGCTAGAAGACGATCTAGAGGAAGGTGTTCTATGCTTCTTGCTCACAGAACTCTTCCTTGGGCTTGGAGTCCTCTTCTTTAAATGGCCTCTAGAGCAACTCTCTACATCTCTTCCTTATTCACCCACATTGCTTGGTTTGGACCCAAGGTTTATCCTCTGCTGCATGTCAGTGAGACTTTGCAAGATAGCATCATTGAGTTGGTGTTGTTCTTCTTGACCCTTCATCAATCTTTCATTGAAGCTCACCATGGTTTCAACCAAATTCTGAGGAGTCACCTACTCCCTTCTCCCATTGAATTCAGTCTTAGCATTCTCTTCATGCACATTTTCTCCTAGGATGTCTTCTTCATTCTCATAAGGATCTTGAGCATCATTTATGGTCACCATTTTTTCTGTATGCTACCTCTGCTACAATTATTAAATTTTATGAGCTGCAAGCACTGTGCATTATGAAAATATTTGTTAGACATCGTAAGTATGCATATAGAAATATAAAACAATCAATATTTAACATAATCAACTCATGGAATAATTCACATAGCTGTTATGCATTCATTTCTTTTGTCCATTCATGCAATTCTGGAAATTGCCCATATTATCAACAATTTGAGAAAACAATCACTGGCACTTTTCGGCTCTAAATATCTATGTCGTATGATAGCCCCATTAAAATTCTGATCATACACCTTTATTCCCTGCTGGACAAGCTTTCCAATGCCTATCCTCATGCTCCATTCCGACTTCGGGTGTGGAAACTATGTTAAAAAATGACTACTTTCACCACAATTCTGCACATTTTTACACAGTTGTAAAATAACATGAACTGCCAACTTCAGCCACCTGTGGAAGCAATTCCATAAAGATTCAGAAAATATTTTCTACTGGGAAAAGTTAGTCCATATAGAAAAGAACACTCAGCAACTCGCATATCTCTATTTCGATGCTCCATTCATCTTCTATAAAATTCTGGGTTTGACTACTTTCCACTTTTTCAGATTTTTCCAAAATTCCAAATTTTAGGCCAAAAATGGCTATTTCCCAAACGATGCATTTCTGGAAAATCTTTGTCTAACGGAATATGTCTGGTTTAATGAGAATATGAAATTTCAAGTTCAGTAAATTTCTTGATTCCGAATTATAGGGTCACTTTCAACCACTGCAAGCTTTTCAAAATCCTAAAAACGTGGCCCAGAATAGTGCTTTTTGGCCTTCCTGCACATCCCGACTCCACATCCTTTGGAGTTTGGCTCCAAAACTCCAAAATTAACACCGTGCCTGCTCCATGACTACCCCATATCAGTTTCGGCTCAATCCGACCTTTTGTCAAGCGTCGGGACACTGATTTGTAAAAGTCATTCATTCTGATTTTATGCCAAATCGGAGCATAATGGGCTCGAGATCTTCACTGGTTCATTCATGTCCTCCGTTAATGGCCTCAGAATGTCATTGAACTCATCAAATTCCGAGCTTGCATGCTCCTGTAATCCAAAAATCAATTTTCGGGTTCTATACTTTTTTTTTCCCACCACACACAGGCCGCAACCCGCAACTCGAAACCTGAAATAACGGGTTCAGGAAGTCAAGTTTCGGTCATGGAATGTAACCTTCCCGCAACCCGCAACCTGAAACCTGAAATTGTGGGTTCGGGATTGCGGAAACCAAAACATGCAATTTCAAAACTTTGCGTTCCCGCAACCCGCAACCCAAAACCCGAAATTGCGAGTTCAGGAAGTCAAGTTACGGTCATGGAATGTAATCATCAGGCAAACCACAACCCGAAACCCGACACCTGAAATTGCGGGCTCAAGATTGCGGAAACCGGAATGTGCAATTTCAAAACTTTGCGTTCCCGCAACCCAAAACCCGATATCCTGAAAGCCGAAATTGCGGGTTCGGGATTTCAAAAATCCAAACACAAATTTTGAAAGCTCGCGTTCCCGAAACCTGACATCCGCAACCCTGAAACGCTTCCGACCCTGCGACTTCCAGGGTCCATAACTCCTTCGTCCCTTAGACAAATGGGACGCGTCTAGTACCGTTGGAAAGCTCTGGGAGAGATCTATGCACCTGTGTGATCCTCTTCCACACTTGAGAAATATGACCCTACCATTTTTCCAATAAACAATGCCGCCTAACTTCACCAATACTGTGTTAAAACATTCTGTCACTTACCTGTAACTCAAAGTTTGGCCCAAGCAGCCCCAGTGTTGCAAGTTGGGCTCTGATACCACTCTGTAACGTTCCCTTCCCTCCATCTGATGCAAGGAAGGAAACGTGACCAATCTACCGGGCTTATTGGATAAGCTCAGCCCCATACCTCACTAAGAAATTCATAAATAAATAAAACTTCATGTGTGCAGGTTCAAACTAAAATACACAGCGGAATGAAATCATATTTACACACACACAAACAATAATGCATCAAAATAGCTATAATAAATGGATAATGATTTAATGTAGAGAGAATCAATCCCCTTCTCATTCTATGCACAGACTTCATATCAAACCTATTAACATGAATATTTATCATTCAGAATTAGCACATTGTAAAACACAGAATACATATACATTAAATCACAGAGAACACTTATCTTGAGATGAAGCTACCCAAACAACTGGCTATGTGAGAGAAACGTTCCACCTAACCATAAATCTCTGTCTAGCTTGTATTCTTTCAGCTGAGTGATCACCCCCAAGCTGGGTTGTGTATCCACTAAGGAGGAACTAAACAGGCTCACTCACAGCCATGGTTTCACTCAACAACTATGCTAAGCCAACTCACAGTTGGGTTTATCAAGCATACAACAGAAAAATGAGGGCAATGCTAAGCCAGTGAGCTCATCCACAAAGCTACAGACATCTTAGATGAATTCAACAGTCAAGGCACCCACATTACCTACCACACCCAACATAAGGAAGGTCCCCTTCTCTACTGCATAGTCCCTCAGGCGTCCCTTCCCTCCAGTGCTCTTTAAGGTGGGCATAAAAAGGTCCAACTGCTAATCCTTGAGATTCTAGCCTTCACTGGGTTTATCAAGCAAACCCAACCTCTACTTGGTCATTCACAATTGGATTTCTCACAATTCTGTTCATCCAATAATTCAATCCTGTCACTAGTTTTTTGGGCTATAAAAACTGGATTTTTCAATGGATTTCAGGGTATCTAATACTCTCAAATTTGCCCCAAGGTTCATATCTATGGATCCCCCATTGGATTTTACTATCAAATACCAAATCTGGGCGTTAATGGCTCTTCAAAACGTGGGTTTTTTCAAAATTGCGATTTTTGGTTTTTCTCACTACTGGACATTTGTTTTTGGATAAAAATTGATGCTAGATTCTTCCACATTGGAATGGGAATGAGAATGAAGCAACTCTCATGAGGTAGAGTGACTTGTGGTACCATAAAACAGAGCCCATACTCTGTCATACGAATTTCTGGGCTGCCCATGCTCCATTGAAGCCATGGACTGAAATCTTCAACTACTTCCTTACAACAGAAATAAATGTCATCAAGGAAAGTCAAATGGGTTCTCACAATGACATTTGGCAGCACATGGTTCATCCCCACAGCCCCCTCACCACTCCCTAGTGGATACACATGGCCCCTTCTCATTCGTTGCTCCCATAGCCAGCTTTTGGTATTTTATTACAATATTAAATATTTACATCAATTTACAATATTCCATGGCTTAATAGCACATGGGAAACAAAATGTCAAATGCTTGTCCATTTTAAATAAAATACAAACATACACTAGCGGGGCCTTGGCCTTAAGCTCCACGCTAGGGAAACATATATCGCATGTATACAATATTTACATAAAAGCCAATAAATCACAAGGGCCAAAATTGGGATATTAGAGTACACAGTGCACACCAAAATACAGGTCACAATAATTTTGAAGCTGTAAGCACACACCAAAGGATGGGTCACAACAGCTTGAGGTTAGTGTTCCTTTATATTTTGTGAATGACCTCCAAAGAGGTCATTCATATTTATGTATGCGTTTGTCTATGGTGTTGAATGACCATAACCTACCTGAACGCCTATGGTGCTCTTAAACATGATTGATCCGCACATGGCTAGGAAGCATGAGGGGGACAACAGTTCGACTGAATGAGTTGGCTCTATTATGGCGGAAGCTTAAGAAATAAAATGCACAAAGTAAGGATACACTACATAGACAGAACACAAATGTACACAGACAATATGAAAGAATGCGAATTGATATTCTATTACTGGATATGAGATCATCGATTGATTCTATGATTGCTGTATATTACAATAGTTTACATGCTTATATAGAGAGTGATGAGACGCTTCGGTGCTTTCCCGTTACGTTCAGTTACAAGAGAAGTTAGAACGGTTTGAAATTTCAATCGTTATAGTTGACTGGAAGACAGAGAGACAGTCTGTCAAAGTTTGAAAGTCGCAAGTCGCAGATCGACGGTGTATGTCGATGTCACAAAACTGTGAGGTCGTGGAACATGTCAAAGTAGCGACGTTGTCGAAGCCATATCGAAGTTGGAACTTGTCGAATTTGTGTCGATGTCGATGACTTGTCGAAGTTAGAATCGGACAATAATTCCAACTGCGATGTGGATCAGACCTCCTTCCTTAAGAAACAATGGTCCCCATTGTTTGCTCATGAAGGTGAGGAAACTTGTCAGTCAGTTCAGTAGTAGAGTACCACTTTCCTTGTGCTGAAATATGTTTGGCTTTAGCAACCTGAAACAAGGGAATTGTGTTCGTCCTTATATGGCGTACTCGTCGTCCCACAATGGTGTCGCATGGAATAGGCTCCTGAAAATCTGGATGGATGTCTTCGGGTTCTACTATCAGTAAGTCGTTCTGTTCCAACAGTGGTGCATGGTATGGTCGAAGTAGATCCACATTGAATACTGGATGCAGAACCAGGCATGCAGGAATGTCATGCTGGAAATCGTTTTTGTCAATCTATCGAAGAATATTGTATGGACCATATTGCAAAGGCTTGAGCTTCTTGAATGGACCAGTGAGCGCTCCTTCTTAAGATGTAACTAGACCTTATCCCCCATTTGGAATGAATGAGGAATACTATGCTTCGTGTCGGGCCTTAGCTTTCTTGTTTTCTCGTTGCAACATTTCCTATGCTTGCTTTTGGATGTCACACAATTGATCTCGAAATTTGAAGCTTTATCAACTTCTCGGTGGATGTAGGTTGTGTCGGAGTTTGGCTGTGTCGAGGAGCTAATCAAGTCAATAAGCGCTGAGGGTTGAAATCCGTAACAGAGCTCAAATGGAATCTTTCCTGTATAGTTGTGCTGAGCATGATTGTAACTATGTTGTATGTTTGGAAGAATTTCATCCCATGTGCATCGATGCTTGTGGTTGTACATGTGAAGTAGTTGTGCTACCAATCGATTCACAACTTTCATCTGTCCATCAGTCCGAGGATGGAAATATGTCGACAATGAGAGTCGTGTGTCCAGCTGTTTCCAGAGAGTCTTCCAAAAGATGCTCACGAATCTAGAATCTCAGTCGGAAGTAATGGTTGTGGGTAAGCCAAAGTGTTTCCAAACATGTGTGAAGAAGAGCTGAGCAGTCTGCTGCGTTGTCGTGGTATTCTTGCATTGTATGAGAATGGCCATCTTGGAAAATCTGTTGACTACTATTAATATCACATCATGTTGATGTTTGGTAGTAGGATATCCCGTCAAGTATTCCATAGAAATAGATTCCCATGGTCAACTAGGAATTGGCAAAGGTGTGTACAGGATGCACGAGGGGGACAACAGTTAGATTGAATAAGTCAGATCTGTTATGGAGGAAGCTTAAGAAATAGAATGTGCAAAGCAGGGATACACTACATAGACATAACATAAATGTACATAGACAATATGAAGGAATGCGAACTGATCTTCTATTACTGGATATGAGATCATCGATTGATTCTATGCTTATTGTATACTAGCGTAGATCCATCTCAAACCCGGATCTATCAAGCACCGAGAGGGATCCAATTTCTTGAGGTGTAATTTTTTTTGTTTTATCTTAAATTTTTTACACATTAAGAAAAAAATTACCCCTCAAGAAATTGGATCCCTTTCTTTTAATTTTTTAATTTTTAATTTTTATTTTTGATAAGTTATGAGCGAACATGAAATTTTTAATTACTTTTGATTTTTTTTATAAGTTATGAGCTGACATGGAAATGTAACGTGAAAAACATGACAAATGTGACAAACGTGACAAATGTGACAAACGTTACAACATCTCCCCCATACTGGGTTGTAACATAACGTGACAAACATTACAACATCTCCCCCATACTAGGTTGTAACGTTACAAAACAAAAACGTGACAAATGTGACATGTGACATCCATTGCAGGATCTCCCCCATACTACAAACGTGACAAATGTGACATGTGACATGTGACATCCATTACAGGATCTCCCCCATACTATTACTTTTTACATTTTATCACTTTTGAAAACGTTACATGTGACATTCGTTACAGGATCTCCCCCATACTAGGTTGTAAGCACCTCGTTTACACTCGGTGCAATTACAATAGTTTACATGCTTATATAGAGAGTGTTGAGACGTTTGGGTGCTTTCCCATTACGTTCAGTTACAAGAGAAGTTAGAATGGTTCGATAGTTCAACCGTTATAGTCGACTGGAAGATAGAGAGACAGTATGTCGAAGTTCAACAGTCGCAAGTCGTAGATCGATGTTGTATGTCGATGTCACGAAACTGTGAGGTCGTGGAACATGTCGAAGTAGTGATGTTGTCGAAGCCATGTCAAAGTCGAAACTTGTCGAAGTTGTGTCGACGTCAATGACTTGTCGAAGATGTGTCAAATTTAGCATCCAAAAATAATGGCAACTGTGATGTGGATCATACCTCCTTCCTTAAGAAACAATGGTCCCCATTGTTTGCTCATGAAGATGAGGAAACTTGTCGGTCAGTTTAGTAGCAGAGTACCTCTTTCCTTGTGCTGGAATCTATCCGGCTTTAGCAACCCGAAACAAGGGAATTGTGTTCGTACTTGTATGGTGTACTCGTCTTCCCACAATGGTGTCGTAAGGAAGAGGCTCCTGAACATATTGATGGATGTATTCAGGTTCTACTTGTCGTGCCCACTATATGCCAGTTAATTAAAACTTAACATGCAGAGTGCTAAACATAAATTATCAACCCGAGGAAGTCTTTTATTTCAAAGCTATCGTGCAAAATATATGCAAGTACAATTTCTACCTGACATTGTTATCTATTGGTATGCAATCAAAACTATTTGTAAACTAAGTCAAAACTGCTTAAAAAGAAATCAATACTCAAACCTATTCATAAATCAAACTGTAAATCGAATACACTTCAAATAAGATCTATTCCTATGAAACAAGATCTGGTTACGTACATCTAAAGAATTGTTATCTAAAGAATTGTTATGTTGGCCAACGATTTACCAAATGAATTATCAACACAACGATTATGACAGATCTAATGAATGAAAGCATACAACTATCATAAGCTTAATGAATGAAAGCATAAACAAAATAATAAGCAGATCTAAACAATAACACATTTACAATTAACACTACCAGCATCTGCTCAGGGAAGAGGGCCCTTCCTCCACTGAGCAGATCTGGATCTCCACAATGAAAGTCTACAACTCCAGAATTAAGAAACTGCCAGCATGTATTATCATAATGGAAGAATTACAACAGATATGGATCAAATCCTACATCATAACATTGTGTTCTCTCCTATCTTGCATCTTCTATCCTGCCTAATCTATCATGCTTAATCTCTATCAATCTATCCCCCCTTCTCAATGAGATTGATTACATATTTATACATAAAATTATCTCATGGAAATGAAGAACTGAACCCCCAGCTTGTGATCTGCAACAGCTGGAACACGGCCGTAACTGTTTGCAACTTTGGAGCCGGCTGCAACACCAAATCTGGAAAATACCCTCTCGAAGAACCACCTGCATAGCACAAACCGTATCTTGTTTGGGCGATTTCCTCGCGAGTCAGGTAAATGAGGATGTTACGCACAAAACCCATGTCTCAGATTTTTGAGATTCATTTCCATCTGTCCGCAAATCAAGATGCGAATCAAGGTTTTCTTATGTGGCATGCGTTTTTTGTTAAGGCTGTAACCGCTGGCTATGAGCGTCCTGTACGTGACAACTCACTCCACAAACCATCATTAGTAAAATTATGCATAATAGTCTTTTAATTCATCAAAGATAAAAGAAAATAATCACTATTAACCACTTAAAACATCAATGGAAGTAGCAGGCTGTTCAACGCGCAGCTACAACAAATGAATGAAAAATGGAATGATAAATGAGAAATAATGGTAAGAAAATGGATGAAAGGTATGTCGGTAAGTGATGAAAAATGGACAATTCCAGGGCCCAACATCTCCCCCAAACTGAACTTGTTGCATGTCCTCATGCAACCCAATACCTGTGTAGCATCCAACTTGAAAAAAAAAACTCATTCACTTGTTCTTTTATTTTACCATTTGCACAGCTACAACTAGAAGAAATAGAGAGTTTAACACAAATTGGCAGAGTCAGTTAGCGAAGGATTTAGCAGAAAATTTGGCGGATTTCGCAGCTCTTTAGTAGAAATTTGGCAAAGTCACAGCTTATTTTAGCAGAGCATTTGGCGAAGGTTTTAGCGAAGATTTTGGCGGAACAGCGCTAAATGTAGCGGCAAATTTGGCGGAGTCAGCTTATTTTAGCAGAGAATTTGGCGAAGGTTTTAGCGAAGATTTTGGCAGAACAGCGCTAAATATAGCGGCAAATTTGGCGAAACAACGCTAAATTTAGCGGCAAAGTTGGCGGAGTCAGCTAATTTTAGCAGAGAAGTTGGCGAAGGTTTTAGCGGCAAATTTGGCGGAACATCGCTAAATTTAGCGGCAAATTTGGCGGACTTGCAGCTGTCGGAAAAGATGTCGCAGCCGCCGGAAAAGATGTCGCAGCTGCCGAAAAACGGGCAGTTGCCGGAAAGCGGTCGCCGGAAAAGATGTCACAGCTGCCGGAAAAGATGTCGCAGCTGCCGAAAAGCGGTCGCCGGAAAATATGTTGCAGCTGCCGGAAAAGATGTCACAGCTGCCGAAAAACGGGCAGCTAATTTTAGCAGAGAAATTGGCGAAGGTTTTAGCGGCAAATTTGGCGGAATAGCGCTAAATTTAGCGGCAAATTTGGTGGACTTGCAGCTGTCGGAAAACGGGAAACGACAATATTTTACGGCGTTTTAGTATTTTTGAACGGGAAACTTCTAAAGCCATTTTCTCCCAAACGACGAACTGGGTTGGGCTGAAATTTTGCAGGCAAGTAGCTACCACTCTAGTGCATCTCCACGCCAAAAATTAGACAAACCCACATCACGGATTTTGAGAAAAATGCGAATTGGCTGTAGGTGATTATGGCCATTTTCTCGAAAACCGCACACTGAATTGAGCTGAAACTTGCCACAGTTGTTCATCATGCTGTTATGCATTCCCTGTCCAAATTTCATAAGAATCTAACTTACCAATTGAAAGATATGCCCAAATCAAATTCTGCACTTTTGAACATGAATAAAAATGTATTGCAGTTGAACTTCCAGAGCCAATATTTAAAAAACTACAAACTGGGTTGGGCTGAAATTTTTCAAGCAGGTAAATACCATTATAGTGCATCTCCTCACCAAAAATTAGATGAACCCACATCACAGATTTCGAGAAAAATGTGAATTGGCTGTAGGTGATAATGGTCATTTTCTTGAAACCCGTGCACTGGATTGAGCTGAAACTTGCCACAATTGTTCATCATGCTGTTATACATTCCCTGTCCAAATTTCATGAGGATCCAATTCGTGGTTTGTGAGATATGCTCAATTCAAATTAGGCATTTTATGTGAAGAACAATATGCATCCAAATTATGAATGTGAATGAAAAAGCAACAAGCATAGTAGCTCCTCCCCCAAACTGAATAATTTTTCATGTCCTCATGGAAAGTAGGAGTTTGTTTCTTAGTTGGAAAGTAGCCATCTCCCCCAAACTTAACATATGCAGCATTCAATGATTCTCAAATTCTCACAAACATTTCACTTGTAACAGCTGGCCCATTGCTCCATGGAGAAGAATATAGCATAGATCTGTTTAGAATGTTGCTACATAAATGCATATATCAAATTTTTATGGCTCTCAATCACTCAACAATACTCATGCATATAACTTTGTGATAGCACCAAACATAATTCAAATCAGCTCATGGTATCCAAATGCCAATTTTACCATGTAATTAAGATGAAGTAACAAAGATGTGGCTGCCCCAAGACAAAATATGGAAATTCCACTGAGTTTTGTAGCCCTCCAACCTTCATGTGGAGAAAGGAATGTCATAAAATTGTCTCATCTTTTATCTACAACACAATACTGTTAAAGATGTGCTGTAATTACTGATTTTGAAATATGCCCATAAAAGATTAGAACCAGTCATAAATGCTATCATTCCTCTGCCTTGAATGTACAAGATAACGCTGGTATGCATTGCTACAGGAATGTTGTGATTTCCATCCCTCACAATTACAGTAATAAGACTTGATATTATTACTTTCAAACTTTCCTTCTATCTTGTATATACTGCAAATGATGATATGTGGTTTTTGATAGAAGAGCCATTCATGTAACTTGCAACTAAGTCCCCTATATTCTTTTTCAGCCACAACATCCATGCGTTTGAACCGATTTATGTATTAGGTGAACCAAGAAACACATACCTTTGAAATGCATCCTCTGTTGTAGGTTCTTGTGTCCAGCCTATCCTTCTCCTTCAAGATGTGTATCAGCTGCTTTATTTCTCCTCATTATTTTTTTTATATGGCAACAGAGCACAGTTTCTTACTGCTGGTTCTTGTGTGGCAACAGCAAGACTTATTTTCTTACTGCCGGTTCTTGTGTGGCAGCAGCAAGACTTCTTATTGTTGGTTCTTGTGTGACAATAATAAGGTATCCCTTTTTTTTTTTTTTTTTTTTGCTTGGTCAGTTGGGTTGGTGAGATGTTGGGTTGGAACTTGAAGTGGATGTGCATGAATGATGAAGTGTTAAAACTGAGTGGGAAATGATGGGAATGGATGGACATAAAATGCTATTTAGAAAATGGAAATGGCTAATGCTTAGTGGTTCTTCATGACATTTCCCTAAATCTTTAATAAATAAAAAAACTCATGCTATTTTACCTCAAGTGTTACCTCCATGGAAGCCTTGGTTGACATGAATGGACTGGTGTATGCTGGAGCTATGTAGGTTGATCTGATGCTGAGACATATGTATATGAGAGCTGGAACTGAATGAGACTGAATTTGATCCATGATGTTGTGCTGGTGGCATGTAAAACTAACTGCCGAGACAATTGATGAGTAGAAATTCTACCATAGAAGTAGAAAGTCCTTTCTCTTATTCTGAAAATCAACTGCTGAACATGCGAATGAATGTGCTGAAGTCGAGCATGGAAAGAAATCATTGGATTACCGGTCATTAATGTATGTCGTTAACCAATGTGAAGAAACTCACCTTTGATGACAATGAGCTCTAAAGTACCTTAGTGCATCTTGATAGGTACGAATGGATGTGCTGGAGTCGAGTCACCTGCAAGATTTGTCAATCAAGAGGCATTGATGAATCCCCATGATTAACAACAAGGAAATCTGCCATTGATTCATGCAGATACCAGGGCACTATAAAAACTCTAATCTTGATCCCAGATGATGTGTCGGAGTCGATGGGACAAGACCATTGGAAGGTGGACCTTAATGCATTCCACATCATCCAATACGAGTACAAAATAAATGATTGTGAAGACTCATAGTGAAAAATAGGACCAACATGAAACTCAGAAGTGGAAAGTACATGTGAAGTCATGATGTAGTAGTGATAGGAAATAAAATGGTTATGGTGACTACATAAGCAGTGGAAAATGAGACTTCGACATGAATGGATTTTTAGGGTTTTGAAATGAGGAGGGTGAATGAATCTACCATAGGGAAATTGGCTTCTTGAGGGGTTTCTTTCAGCAACAAGTGGGATGACAGGTGTCTAAAAATGATTTCTGTCATGTAGAAATGGGACTTGACTTTGGAAACATTGGACTCTGTATGGTTTGCACATCAATCTCTCCATTTTTTTATGTGCTCAATCCAATTGCAAATTGATAAAACGTCTTCAAGAGTCACTCGTGCATGCATTGACCTTCTTCTTCCAAGGACCTGCAAAACCTAGCATTTGCCTGCAATAAAACATGAGATGATGGAAGAAGAGAGATGATTGGTCTCTCTTCACCCAACACTTATGAAAAAAACAACAAGCAATTACTCATAAAACAAATCCAAATAAAAATGAAGAAAGCAAAATCCATTTTATAGCTGCAGCAGAGCAATGTCCATCTAGACTCACCAACGGTATTCTGATCATAGCTTCTTCGTTCCTTGCCCAATTTGAGTGATTCCAAAGCCAAATGAAAGTAAATTCATAGGTCTATTTCCCTTAGAAACAGGTTTTTTTTAAATTCTATGCAATGATCTTCCAAATCACTCAGTAACAGCCTGCATGACAAGGTGTTTTTTCGAATTCTGGACTAGACCAACAGTCACGGTTTTAGGCTTAACTTTTTCGTTTGATAACGGATTGATGTGATTCCAATTGGAGATGAAAGTAGATTCATGTAGGTATATCCATTAGAAACAGGTTTTGAATCCAACAAGAATTGATGGGTCAAATAAGCCAATGAACAGTCTAGAAAATATACTTTTAGGAATGCAGATTTGGGACAGACAGTCGGTATTTTGGTCATAAAATTTGCGTACGACATCGGAATGGAGTGATTCAAATTGCATTGTAAACTAGATTCATAGGGGAATATACCAATAAAACAGGCTTACAAAATATGTCCAATAAGGCATCCAAAAATTGACTGTCCCATCTCTGTTCCTAAGCTGCCAGCTTGACACCCTGTTAGTATTTTGGCCATAAAATTTTCGTTTGACACCCAATCATAAAAATTCAAATTGTTTTGGAAACTAGATTCAAATTGCTACTTGGGATATAAACAGGTTTTAAAAATAAGTTCATTTGGTGTCCCAAAAATGGACTGTCCCGTCTATGTTTCAGTAAAATTTTCAAGCCAAAATGTCACAAAAATCCAATAAATTAAATTTAACCCGCAAAAAGTGATCAAAATAGGTGTGAATGATTTTAATGATGTAAATTTAAATATAATACACATCCATACCAAAAATTTCAAGCATTGAGCACCTAGATTGACTTACACAGTTTGTTGCAGCCACAGCTGCAACTCTTAAAAAATGACATAATGTTGAAATAAAGCATGTGAATTTTTATGGAAAATAAAAACTAAAGACATATCATGATGTGCAACACCCACGTATCTCAAACTCATTAATTTTTACCTGTAGCACAGTCACAACTGGGTGTTGCATCTCCTTGTCACAGCCAATGTTGCAGCTCACTGTTGTAGCTGCGAGTAATCACAGCTGAGAGTAATCACTCACAGTTGGGTTGTTACAGCTAACAACTTTATGTCAAATTTCAAGCTTGAAGGGTTCCATAATCATGGGCTCATTTTCCTGTGGATCCTTCATTCACTTTCTCGAATTACTGTAATTTTGTTTTCATGATATTTTTATTTTTATTTGTAACAAATAGAAACAAATTGAAATTGGGAAATTGATGACAAAAAGGACTTGAGCATTTTTGTTCAAATAGTCAACAATTCCAAAGCATTCATGAAAACATCTCATACCCATTCCTCATACTTCTACTTTCTGATCTTCCAGATCGCAACAAGGCACAGGAAGAGAGCATACTTATTCAAAAATAAAAACTTAGAAAAAACAAAAGCATGGTTTTATTATGTTATTCTACCCTACCCTATTCTACTTGGAAAAAGAAAAAAAATTGTTCAAGTGTATGCATATTTCCAATGGAGCCATTTTCGAAAAAGTGACTCAAGTATGCTCATACTCCTAATAGAAAAATACAACTTTATGAATTCTAGGATATGAGAGATCAACTTCCCTTCAAATGATGGTGCCAAGAATTGGTGAAGTATGAAATGATGCTGCAGACCGATTACAGATTGAAACCAAGCTTCAATATAGTCTTTGTTCCCTTGATTGCTCATGGATGTTACACCATGAAGATCCTTATTAAACTGATCTTCCTCAATGCATAAGATTTCCGGATCTAATGATGTGAATGATGCTTTTGGTTCCAATGGCTGTTCTCCATCAAATATTACGTGTGTATTGTTGATCTTGTCTGCTTGCTTATGAGGACTAGAAGAAACTCCATCTGCAAAACTTGGATCTAAAACATGTTCAGGCCTCGTATGGATTTGCTGCAACAACGCACAGCCTTTTTGCAGCGGTGTAGATGAGGTAGAATAAGAGGGAAGTGTAGAAACATTTTGCAGTTCAGCACTGTAAGCATACTGTACTGCTTTATTATGGTTAGGGTGGAGGGTGGATTGGACAGGAAATTGTGTTGGATACCAAGAAGTTTGATGAGAAAATAGATGTGGCTGATGTAGATGATTGAGTTGTGAGGTTGATATTGAAGGACCAACTTGTGTTGCAGCATGAGGGAGAGTGGAGATATGATCATAAAATAAGCCATTCCAACCTTGTGGGTAAGGTAGGTAAGAGTTAAATTGAGGCTGCAACAGCTTCCATGGTGGAAGAGTATTCAATGACTGAGTATGAAAGTAAGGAAATGGAGGGATAGAATTTTGAACCATAGATGTAGGCCATGGTTGACATGACTGTTGCAACGAGTTGGCTGCAACTCCCAGATCTCTTTGATATGTTTCTTTCATCCTTGGTAAGGAGGGGCAATGATCTGTGGAATGATTCAAGTCACATATACCACAACTTTCAAGACTATCCAAAGGGAAATCCCTTGCTTCTCTTATTTCCTCCTGCTTTTCCTTATCCTGCAAAACACCCAATTGTAAATCAGCTTTATAAATGTCAAATAAATTGTTGATTTCAGTTCGTAAAACTCTTGTTTTTGCAGCAGATTTCAAAAATAGAGATAAAAGTTCCTTAGAATTCTTACCAGTCTTGAAGTTTCCTCTTGAATACCTTCTACATAACTCACAAATATCATCATATGCTAACTGGAATACATTACCTGTTCCGATCAGATTCAATATTTCTAAACATTCAGCTTGGATTCCCTTGAGTAGAAGTGTTTTTAAGATTTCCTTCCCCAGTTTCCTCTGTTTGGATCTTTGGAGGTTATATTGAAATCGTTCTATGTATTCCTCCAGACTCTCTTCTTCTCCTTGTGTCATTTCGAAGATGTCTTCATTGACCCTGCAATAATCTTGGTACCTTTTCAAGAACACATGTTTCATGTCTTCCCAAGTTTGTATATAATTCCCACCGAGGCTCATGAACCATCGGAGGGCTGTTCCTTTTAGAGTAAGGGGAAATACATTCAACTTTTGATCATTAGCACAATAACCATATCCTCTACAAAGTACTTCAAATTGAAATAAAAATACATTAGGGTCTTCGTTTTCCAAACCGTGAAAATTTGGTAGAACATGTGAGGGAATTCTTTTCGTTGGTGCCACTCCTCTCGAATCTCTGATGGGAAATTCGAAGGTAACAACTTCTCCATCTTTTTCACCTGCCATCTCTTCATTAGATTCTTTGTGCACTATCTTGAGGCTCCTCCTTTGAATGTTCCTGTCAACTTGTTAGTAGAATGGGTGGTGCTTACAACACCACTAAGGGGAATGATAAGATTTATGAATCAAAGATTGAAAATGAAATAAAACTGAATGTAAAGACAGAAAATTAACACTCAAAATAAATTCAATAAACTGAAATGTAATCATGCAACCTACATGCCCTATTTTAACAATGCATCTGCAAAACAATGTCAGATGTACTATTGCACAATTGATAACTTCCCCGGCAACGGCGCCAAAATGTCGTGCCCACTATATGCCAGTTAATTAAAACTTAACATGCAGAGTGCTAAACATAAATTATCAACCCGAGGAAGTCTTTTATTTCAAAGCTATCGTGCAAAATATATGCAAGTACAATTTCTACCTGACATTGTTATCTATTGGTATGCAATCGAAACTATTTGTAAACTAAGTCAAAACTGCTTAAAAAGAAATCAATACTCAAACCTATTCATAAATCAAACTGTAAATCGAATACACTTCAAATAAGATCTATTCCTATGAAACAAGATCTGGTTACGTACATCTAAAGAATTGTTATGTTGGCCAACGATTTACCAAATGAATTATCAACACAACGATTATGACAGATCTAATGAATGAAAGCATACAACTATCATAAGCTTAATGAATGAAAGCATAAACAAAATAATAAGCAGATCTAAACAATAACACACTTACAATTAACACTACCAGCATCTGCTCAGGGAAGAGGGCCCTTCCTCCACTGAGCAGATCTGGATCTCCACAATGAAAGTCTACAACTCCAGAATTAAGAAACTGCCAGCATGTATTATCATAATGGAAGAATTACAACAGATCTGGATCAAATCCTACATCATAACATTGTGTTCTCTCCTATCTTGCATCTTCTATCCTGCCTAATCTATCATGCTTAATCTCTATCAATCTATCCCGCCTTCTCAATGAGATTGATTACATATTTATACATAAAATTATCTCATGGAAATGAAGAACTGAACCCCCAGCTTGTGATTTGCAACAGCTGGAACACGGCCGTAACTGTTTGCAACTTTGGAGCCGGCCGCAACACCAAATCTGGAAAATACCCTCTCGAAGAACCACCTGCATAGCACAAACCGTATCTTGTTTGGGCGATTTCCTCGCGAGTCAGGTAAATGAGGATGTTACGCACAAAACCCATGTCTCATATTTTTGAGATTCATTTCCATCTGTCCGCAAATCAAGATGCGAATCAAGGTGTTCTTATGTGGCATGCGTTTTTTGTTAAGGCTGTAACCGCTGGCTATGAGCGTCCTGTACGTGACAACTCACTCCACAAACCATCATTAGTAAAATTATGCATAATAGTCTTTTAATTCATCAAAGATAAAAGAAAATAATCACTATTAACCACTTAAAACATCAATGGAAGTAGCAGGCTGTTCAACGCGCAGCTACAACAAATGAATGAAAAATGGAATGATAAATGAGAAATAATGGTAAGAAAATGGATGAAAGGTATGTCGGTAAGTGATGAAAAATGGACAATTCCAGGGCCCAACACTACTGTCAGTAAGTAATTTTATTCAGATAGTGGTGCATGATATGGTCCAAATAGATCCACATTGAATACTGGATGCAGACCTAGGCATGCAGGATTGTCAAGATGGAAAGTGTTTTCGTCAATCTGTCAAAGAATACTGTACATACCATATTGCAAAGGATTGAGCTTCTTGAATGGACCAATGAAGCGATCCTTCTTAAGATGTAACCAAACCTTATCCCTAATTTGGAATGAATGAGGAATACATCGCTTTTCATGTCGGGCCTTAACTTTCTCGTTTGCTCATTACAACATTTCCTGTGCTTGCTCCTGGATGTCCCAGATTTGATCTCGAAACTTCGAATCTTTATCAACTTCTTGCTGGTTGTAGTCAGTGTCAGAGTTTGGCTATGTCGAGGAGTTGATCAAGTCGATAGGCACTGAGGGTTGAAATCCATAACAGATCTCAAATGGACTCTTTCCTGTAGAGCTGCGTTGAGCACGATTGTAACTATGCTGTATGTATGGAAGCCTTTCATCCCATGTGCATTGATGCTTGTGGTTGTACATGCGAAGTAGTTGTACTACCAAGCGATTCAAAAATTCCGTTTATCCGTTGGTCTGAGGATGGAAAGCTATCGACAATGAGAGTCGTGTGTCCAGCTGTTTCCAGAGAGTCTTCCAAAATATGTTGTCGAATCTGGCATCTTGGTCGAAATTAATGGTTGTGGGTAAACCAAAGGGTTCAAACATGTGTGAAGAAGAGCTAAGCAGTCTGTTGCGTTGTCATGGTCTTCTTGCATGGTATGAGAATGGCCATCTTGGAAAATTTGTCGACTACTATTTTAATATCGCGTCATGCTGATGTTTGGTATTAGGATATCCCGTCAAGTAGTCCATAGAAATAGACTCCCATGGTCAACTAGGAACTGGAAGAGGTGTGTACAATCCTTGTCGTAGATTAGGCAGTTTAGCAATGGCACAAAACATGCATGATAGAAGGTACTTGTTGATGTTAGTTTTAAGTGTAGACCAAAAGGAATTCTTCTGTAGAATAGCAAGTGTCTTTGCTACTCCAAAATGTCCTACAGTCTTGATGTAGTGCATGTCCCAAATGAGCTGTTGTCGATGCTCACCAGTCGGTACAAAAAGTTGTCCAAGCTTGTATAGCAAGGTGTCTTTCAGGAAATAGTCAGTGGTCGACGACTTGTCAGTATGAAGCTATTGGTATAATGGTGAAAATTCAATGTCTGCCTGATACAACTGAGGCCAAGTAGTGGTATCATATTCAGGGGTGTGGGTAACTGCAAGGGCCTGTACTGACTTGCTAATCCTTCGGGTGTTCTTGGTGGTGGTGGAGGAACTCCACCCTCCCCTCCCGACATAGAATGGGTGACATTTGGAATCTTTGCTTGTGCGGAAATGAAGGGTTTGGCCGGAGTAGTATGAGCTACAAGGTCCTCCTCTATAGTAGGGTTATTTCGGAAGCTCGGAAAATCAAGACTAGAATGAGGATCTTGATGAAAAGGCCAGTTATTAGGGGTTTGGACAATAAATTTAGACTGGGGAAATTGAGGGCTGAAGAAAGGGGAGGAGAAGCTTTGCTGATAACTTGTGAAGTAGATTGGTATCTTCCACGTCTCTGTCTCTAAGAGACTGAATCTTCAAGGGCCATAAATTCTTCGTGGCTAGGGTTCTAGTGAGTGTGTCTTCGTCCAGATGCAAGGTTTGCTATTGTGGAGTTGCCAGGTGGATAAAATCCTACTAGTCAATTTCATACACCATGAAATAGAGAGCGTATGATCTTGTTGTTATACCCAGGGAAGACATATCTTCTTGATTGCGTCCCTGGAAACGGCGCCAAAAAAGATGTTACTCCGAGAGATGTTCTAAAGCTATTTTTTAGAACTGTGCCTGGGAATCAATAATCACTTCTGAAAACTTTACTGAATTAAAACAATAGCTGACAGAAACAATGTAGAATTTCGATCTTGAAATGTTAATGGGCAATATTTCAATGTGCAAAGAAATCAGAATTTTTAGTAGCAGATGGAAATGGAATGGTGCAAGATAAAGGTACTATGCAAGTAAATCTTTCTTTCACATTTGCAGAAAGACGTGTTGAGCCTGAGAGAGGAATTCAACAATCTTGACAAAATGAACAACATAACACCATTGAATAATACGAGGGTATCACTTCAAGATATATCAGCATGAATACTTCAATTACAAATTACCATAGAAGAAATACATTTAAGCACAAGCACTCATATAAACTGAGAACAGCTCTGCAGATCACACATAAATGAAAGGGATGGAAAAACAGAAGAAGATACTAACTGTGCACATCAAAAATTTGAATCCATTAGCTCCAAGATAGGGTAATAATATGTTTCTTTATATTGATCAACTGTCTAACATAGAAGTGATACTTCTTACATCAAAGAGCCGACCCTTTGGATAATGCCTTCCTAGCCTTATATAGTCTTTTCGAACATTGAGATACTTCTCCAAAATTGTTTGTGCCCAATGGCTTTCAAAAAATTAAAAATATACAAAATACAAAAGTTTATTTCAGCCCAACGGCTTAATCAGGATTACTTGTGATTCTTAACCAAAATTTGTTACAAAAACTAACAACCTTGAGGACTAAAAATGATCAGAGTCTGGGACCCGCTTGCCTTTTGTAGAGGTATCCCATGCTAGCTAGCGGATGCTTTGGCTGCGGTCAATTGCTTTGAAGTTGCAGCTTCTGCTTGTTCCTTAGTAAACCGTTCTAACTTCTTGGTTGAGATGAACTTGGTGATGGCATTCCATTGCTTACCCACCGGGAAGGTGTAATACTTGAGTTCTCTTAAGGTGGCATCTAAATCAGTACAATGCTCGAAAGAGGCCTTTGATAAGCTCTTGGAAATAACATGGAGACGATTTAGGATCTCAAAATTAGAATGTAATTTATCAACCACTTCCTTCCCACTGAGTTCCTGAAGGGTATCTGTCAGAAGGATTTTAGAATTTTGTGCCTTTGCCATTTGGAAAAGGTAATCTCTTTCTGGATACAGATCACCATTCCCGTCCCAGAAAGATGGGAGGCCTAACGTAAAAATTGTTTGGAACTGCTCCTTAAAAACACACACCTCATGCTTCAGCTGAGCGGCCTTATCAGCCACGTTCTGTGCCAATAATGATTTGGTAATTACCCTATTAGCATCCATTATAATACTGGTGCGGTCATTAATGGAATAAGCCTAAATTTCTTCGAATTTTTTCTCATTAAGGAACTCAATTACTTCCTAGGAAATCTCGTCCTTTTTGTCTATGTTGCTTTCCACAGCTCATGCATCTTGTGTGGAAATCCTTGAGATTTCAACCTCTTCTTGAACTATAGTGAAATGGATCCATTGTGCATGTATCAATAATGTCATTTACTCCCATATCGTAGTCTTGGCACCCTTTATTAATGGTTTTCCGGTGAGCTTCCTGGTCAAATCCTGGATTTCAATCCAGAGCTCATCCCCAGTTTGTTGCATTTCCGTGATGAGTCGATCCCTCTTGGAAAGCTTCTCATTAACCGTGGAAAGCTCATCAGATTTGGATTTTAACTGATCCTGCACCTGGTTGAGCTTGGCCTCCTTGAGACTCATTTCAGCTATTGCTTGGACTAACTTGTCGGCGGGGTCTGAGACTGCAGAGACCCGGAGGGACGCTTCTTTCTGCTGAAGAATTTTCTGATTTTTCTTCCTGGCGATTTCCAAGTCGCCTTCTAGCGAGGTAATCCTCTCTCTGAATGGTTGATTATCAGCTGTTGATTTATCCAGCTCGGTCTATATTGCAACCACCTTTGTGGTTTGTGAGTGCTCAGTAGTAGGAATGTTCAGGCTCTTCCTTAACGTCGCAATCTCCTTATCCTTCTCCTTCAACACAGCCTCTAAGGGAGACCGGTCACTGGGATCTTGTACTGCTCATAAGACCTGTTGCTCTACCTCGGCTATTTTCAGTTGCTTGGCTTTATTCGAAGCTTTTTAATTCTTCAATTGTTTATCTAGCTTATGCACCGCAGCCTGCAACCTATGAGTGCGTAGGGTAAATTTTTTCAAATCCTTGTATATGGCTTCACCTATTTGCCAATGAAGCTCCATAGTATCTCTAGATGGAATCTCATCCAACTTTATGATCATCTAGGTGGTCTTAAAATTAGAGGGGCTTCTTTTTCCTCTTGGTGTAATTTGTTCCAAGACAACCATCTTCAAGGCTCCCTCCTTAAGGTCAAGAGCCGACAGCATCCTGGACTACCATCCTGCATATAACTCCTGTTTCGGAAAAAGGGAATTCTCCATGCCTGCACTGTCTTTATTTATTTGAGAGTAATGTCTGAACAAGCCAGCATTATAGGGCGAAGTAGCAACTAAGGCTCCTTCCGTAGGCTGCTCCTTCTGATTCTGTGGCCAAGTAGTCGAGGGAAAACTTTCGACAATGACAGGTGTTACATGAGTAGATGCTGACATAACTTTTGAGGTTGAGGTAGAAACACCCTCCAATTTTAGCTTCTTTGTACTGGTCCCCTTGCTTTTTGATTTCTCACTTTGGGTTGAGACAGATAGTTCTTACCTTTCCCTTTTCCCGGATGCCTCCATCTTGAGGGGTGTTCGAATAACTTCTGTGTCCGTGATCCTACCAGGGTTTAGCGTAGCCAGATCCTCCTCCCAACTATTCAAATTGACTATCTTATCCAGCAAAGGGTGTGGCATGTGATGATAAGCTATCGAACGGGCTGACTACCTCCTTAGACAGATGATGCCTTTGGGATCGTAATTACACTTCATACTTTCTGGAAAGTTGTAGTCAGCCAACAACTCTTCGACTATCTTTTGAGCGGCTCTGCCCTTTACTTTAAATGGTCCTGCTTCACAAGGGACCTTGAAATTCTTGGCATTGTTTCCCCTCATGAAGTGTACATTGTCACAGTTGAACCTCTGACGAATATACTCTAGTGCAAAAAGCCAAGGGGTCAGGAACATAGGTAATTTGTATGGAGCTAGCTTTGCCCCGTATACCCGAATTTCCATATGCTTCTCAAAACAAAACCAATCGCCCATCGGCTCATTTGGATTTAGTTGGAGCAGCTGTTTGCTTTCTGGGAAGACTCGTGGAGAAGGTGCATCAAAAAGTAGAGTATAGATGGAGGCCACTACTGTATCCACAAACATAAAAAAAATATTCCTATGGGGAGGTCATCAGTACCACCCTTTCTAGACCATCTTTACTAGACAAGGTGTTGTTGCTGAAGATGATAAGGTATAAAAGGATAGAGCAGAAATAGAACAACTTCTTCGATGAGAAAGATTTTAGCAGGAAATGGATGGACTGAGCCAAGAAGGTAGCCCAATATAGCTTTACTGGGTTCTCTTGCCATGACAGGTTCATCATGAATAGTAAACCAAACATCACGTCGTCTATTATCCAGTCGTTTTTGTATCCGAGGAGAACACAGATCATCGACAAAATAGGATTAGACAGGTCCGAAAACAGCTCTAGACTGCATAGAGAGCTATTGTCTGGAAAGCTTTCTCTCTGTGGTAATAGTAATTGGATGAAGGCATCCCTTCCCTATGTAGGGATCTCTTGCATCTTATTGCTCAACACCCCTTCATTAAACTAAAAACTTGACTCTTCTTGGGTGTTTGTCAGCTTCATAATGGGATGGCTGCTTATGGAACAAACAACATTTCCCTTTCTAGACATGATGGCTCTCTTCTTAGGCACATAACAAGATGCACACCACTGTATTACCTTAGGAAAATGTTTGGTCATTGGGAGGATCATTTTATCTAATCCGGAGGTTGACGCATTAAACATGTCATTTCTATTCCTTACTTGCTCTTGGGCCTCCAAAGCTAATGAGTGCAGGTTATGGAAGGAGGATATGGGATCATGGACGTCAAAGAACGCGTCGTCGATATGGTCATCTGAATTGCTGGTGGAGGGCATAGAGGCACCTTTAGGGATACATTCGGAGGTCATGTTGGAGCAGGGGAGTGTGCAGGCTATGGATTCTAGGGTGCTTTGAAGAAAGTGGGTAAATATTTGAGAGCCTTGGAGTTAGGGAAAACAATTAATCGAATGGTTGCTCAAGGTGAGTATTTATAAGGAAAGCCTCGGGCGAGCCAATCATAGATGTGGGCAGTATGTGGGGTGCTCAGATTGGCTTCAGGGATGGGGCTAGATAGCCTCCTTAAATGCATCAGGAGCCAAAGGATGTGTATGGTGGCATGAATGACCATTTACGCATGTTTGGGGTTAATGCGAGGGGACAAGAGTGCGGATCCTTGGGAAATGGTGAGTGGTGGCTAAAGGTCATTTCAGGGCTCCTCTAGAACGAGTTTATAAAACAACTTTCAAGGTCTTGAATGCGAGAAAAGGTGCCATGTGGACCTGGTGGTTTCTTATTCAGGGGCGACTTCGTCTCATTAAAGATCGAGCAGCTTGGGTGCCCTGAAATACTAACTGTTGTCGATATTTCGAGTTATCTGCTTGGGATGAGTGATAATTACTACGCCTTTCAGCAAGTGGCCCACTTTCATCATTGTCTTAACTTCCTGGTGGCTCCCACCTATGGAAACCACCTCGATTTCCCCCCAAGTGGTTTCAGGGGATCAAGGATATGGTTTGAGTAAACCATCTTTCGCCCCCTGGATGATTGAAGAGGCGACACCTGTCCTTAGTGGTTTTTAATCATGGGCACTCTCGGGGGCTTAAAACCCAGGCTCATCTCCCTCCCTGACTGGGTCTCGTCCATTGATGGAATTCCCTTCAACCCCCCTAAAACTTTAGCCGGCTCTTCCAATCCTTACGTGACGAGTGTGTTCCTTGAGATTCCCATTTTAGAGATGGTGGTTCTCCTTTTCGGTGAAACAGAGCCATTTGTGGATAATATTACCAATATTGGCATCAACGAGGACAACCTTTTCCTCTGGGAGAGACTGAGAACAGTGGGCTAGTGCCTTCCAATTCTATTGGGTTATGGAGTCATGCCCCTCCCCCTTTTGTCTTCCTTCTGACATGTGACTTCCACTGCTTGGGAACCAATGACCATGCGGGGATGCTAGTGTCGTAGTCATGGTATAGAATTTCTGATGTTACATCTATGGCATGGGGGGTCTTCTTGCTCACGACGGATGAAGACCTCCCACACCCCTTTTTTTTAGAGGTAACCTCAGAGAGTTTCCCATGGCTCATGGAATTTTCTATGATTGGCTTTCTTTTCCAAACATTCATTTCGAAAACAGCCATTCTGAAATATCCAACTGATTGCTACTTTAAACTCGCTCTGGTGTTTATTTCCAGTATTTTTGATGTTCCTATGACCATTCTGAGGCTGACCCTCAATTGGGATTATCGGGGTAAGTTTGTGGTTTTTTTATTCCGCCTTCAAACTTAGTAGTTGGCAGTGCTTCCCTACCAATCTAGTTCTTCCCTGGGTATTTTGTCTAGTGTCAATCAGAATTTTTGTGATCCAGAGATCAGGATGTGTAGCTTCATTTGCTTTTATATTGTTTTCCTTGGTGGAGCTTGGTCTACTGGGCCCCTCATTTTCGTCTTGGATTAGTGGGAGAAGTGTTCTTTCCTCCCCAAAATTGACCTCTGCTATGGTCCTTTCAGGACGTGTCTTTTCCACTTTTCCCACACTGCCTCTCTCAGTGCCCCTTTGTTCCACTGATGATGCTGCTTCTCTTAGGGTGATGAAAAAGGGGCCAGTGGATGTTTCTTGATCATCAAAATAATGATTATGTTGAAAAATTGGGGCCTGATGCTTTGGAAATATTGAATTGTGTTCCCCATCCTTCCTTGCCTTGACCAACAGACTTCTGATACTTTTTCGATACAGTGGCTTCTTCATTAATTCAGTGAATGGAATAACTATTTTTAACTCACTAAATTCATGTTCCAGGTCAAAAATGATAGAGGTTCTTTGATAGGTGCCCACCTGAAACGATTTCTGAGATGGATTCACGAGAGGATCCCTATTTGATTCATGTGTCAAAAAGGATGTGACCCTCTCGTCACCTCTCTTTCGTAGTTCTCCCGACAGCTCTTTTTGTGAGAATATATGTCCAAGGACTTCATCTCTTTTTTGGGAATTCATAACTTCTGAGGCATTCTGTCTATATGCGTACGACGACTCGTAATCCTCTCTAGTGAGGTGCACGGGAGAAAAACTTTCTTCCATCGAGTTCATGTGTCCATTTAACCATAAAATTTCTTCCATCTAGTTCATGTGTCCATTTAACCCTTCCCGAAGCACTTCCGCCGGGCCTTCGGCCAGGCCACTCCTTTTCTTGATAATAGGTGGTTTCAATGGTTGTTATTCATTTTATTTCTTCCTGTATACCCTTTGAGGATCAAGAGGTCGAACATGACATATATAGGATTTGGTCAGTGTCTGCTTATTAATTCTGCTTCTGTCTAACTCTATTTGAGAAATTTTGTTAGCCAAACTCTTGATAACGTGGGCCATTTTGTTAATCTTCACGCCCCGCAAATCTCCCACTGCTAGGGCAGTGCAACTTTCTTTAGGTTTGGTCTTATTAATCATGCCATGATTTTGAAGCAGATTCAGGTGTTGGGTAGGCCTATCATTCAGGGGTGTGGGTAACTACAAGGGCCTATACAGACTTGCTACTCCTCTGGGTGTTCTTGGTGGTGGTGGAGGCACTCCGCCCTTCCCTCCCGACATAGAATGGGTGACGTTTGGAATCTCTGCCTGTGCGGCGATGAAGGGTTTGGCTAGAGCAGTATGAGCTAGAAGGTCCTCCTCTATAGTAGGGGTATTTCAGAAGCTCAGAAAATCAAGAGTAGTATGAGGATCTTAATGAAAAGGCCAGTTATTAGGGGTTCGGACAATAAATTCAGACTGGGGAAACTGAGGGCTTAACAAAGGGGAGGAGAAGCTTCGCCGATAACTTGGTGAAGTAGATTGGTATCTTCCATGTCTCTGTCTCCAAGATATTGAATCTTCAAGGGCCACAAATTCTTCGTGGCTAGGGTTCTGGCGAGTGTGTCTTCGTCCAGATGCCAGGTTTGCTATTGTGGAGTCACCAGGTGGATAACAGCCTGCAAGTCAATTTCATCCACCATGAAACTGAGAGTGTATGATCTTATCGTTATACCCAGGGAAGATATATCTTCTTGATTGCATCCCCGGTAATGGTGCCAAAAAAGATGTTAGTCCCAGAGACGTTCTAAAGCTATTTTTTAGAACTGTGCCTGGGCATCAATAATCACTTCTGAAAACTTTACTGAATTAAAACAATAGCTGACAGAAACAATGTAGAATTCCAATCTTGAAATGTTAACGGGCAGTATTTCAATGTGCAAAGAAATCAGACTTTTTAGTAGCAGATGGAAATGGAATGGTGCAAGATAAAGGTACTGTGCAAGTAAATCTTTATTTCACATTTGTAGAAGGACATGTTGAGCCTGAGAGAGGAATTCAACAATCTTGACAAAATGAACAATAGAACACCACTGAATAATATGAGGGTATCACTTCAAGATATATCAACATGAATACTTCAATTACCAATTACCATAAAAGAAATAAATTTAAGCACAAGCACTCATATAAAATCAAAATAGCTCTGTAGATCATACATAAATGAAAGGGATGGAAAAACATAAGAAGATACTAACTGTGCACATCAAAACTTTGAATCCATTAGCTCTAAGATAGGGTAATAATATGTTTCTTTATATTGATCAACTGTCTAACATAGAAGTAATACTTCTTACATCAAAGAGCCAACCCTTTGGCTAATGCCTTCCTAGCCTTATATAGTATTTTTGAACATTGATATACTTCTCCAAACTTTTTTGTGCCTAACGGCTTTCAGAAAATTAAAAATATACAAAATACAAAATTTTATTTCAGCCCAACGGCTTAATCAGGACTACTCGTGATTCTTAACCAAAATTTGTTACAAAAACTAACAACCTTGAGGACTAAAAATTATCAGAGAGTCTGGGACCCGCTCGTCTGTTGTAGAGGTATGCCATGTTGGCTAGAGGATGCTTCGGCTGCGGGCAACTACTTTGAAGCTGCGGCTTCCACTTCTTCCTTAGTAAACCGTTCTGACTTCTTGGTTGAGATGAACTTGGTGACGTCCTTCCATTGCTTACCCACCGTGAAGGTGTAATACTTGAGTTCTCTTAAGGTGGCATCTGAATCAGTACAACATTCGAAAGAGGCCTTTGGTAAGCTCTTGGAAATAACATGGAGACGATTTAGGATCTCGAAATTAGAATGTAAGTTATCAACCACTTCCTTCCCACTGAGTTCCTGAAGCGTATCTGTTAGATGGATTTCAAAATTTCGTGCCTCTTCCATCTGGGAAAGGTAATCTCTTTCTGGATACAGCTCAACATTCCCGTCCCAGAAAGATGGGAGGACTAATGTAAAAATTGTTTGGAAGTGCTCCTTAAAAACACACACCTCATTCTTCAGCTGAGCGGCCATATCAGCCACGTTCTGGGCCAGTGATGGTTTGGTAATTACCATGTTAGCATCCATTATTATACTGGTGCGGTATTTAATGGAATAAGCCTGAAGTTCTTTGAATGTTTTCTCATTAAGGAACTCAATTACTTCCTGGGAAATCTTGTCCTTTTTGGCTATGTTGCTTTCCAGAGCCCATGCATCTTGTGCGGCAATCCTTGAGATTTCAACCTCTTCTTATACTATAGTGAAATGGATCCATTGTGCATGTATCAGTACTACGATTTACTCCCATATCGTAGTCTTGGCACCCTTTATTAATGGTTTTCTGGTGAGCTTCCTGGTCAAATCCTGGATTTCAATTCGGAGCTCATCCCAAGTCTGTTGTATTTCCGTGATGAGTGAATCCCTCTTGGCAAGCTTCTCATTAACCACAAAAAGCTCATTAGACTTGGCTTTTAACTAATCTTGCACCTGGTTGAGCTTGGCCTCCTTGAGACTCATTTCGGCTATTGCTTGGACTAACTTGTCGGCGGGGTTTGAGACTCCAGAGACTTGGAGGGATGCTGCTTTCTATTGAAGAATTTCCTGATTTTTCTTCCCGACGATTTCCAAGTCGCCTTCTAGCGAGGTAATCCTCTCTCTGAGTGCTTGACTGTCAGCTGCTGATTTATCCAGCTTGGTTTGTATTGCAACTACCTCTGTGGTCTGCGAGTGCTCGGTAGTAGGAATGTTCAGGCTCTTCCTTAACGTCGCAATCTCCTTATCCTTCTCCTTCAACACAGCCTCTAAGGGAGACCGGTCACTGGGATCTTGTACTGCTCTTAAGACCTGCTGCTCTAGCTCGACTATTTTCAGTTGCTTGGATTTATTCAAAGCTTTTTCCTTCTTCAATTGTTTATCTAGCTTATGCAGCACAACCTGTAACCTATGAGTGCTTAGGGTAAATTTACACAAATCCCTGTAGACGGCTTCACCTGTTTGCCGATGAAGCTCCATAGTATCTCTAGATGGAATCTCGTCCAACTTTATGATCATTAGGGTGGCCTTAAAATTAGAGGGGCTTCTTTTTCCTCCTGGCGTAATTTGTTCCAAGACAACCATCTTCAAGGCTCCCTCCTTAAGGTCAAGAGCCGACAACATCCTGGACTGCCTTCTTGCATCTAACTCCTGTTTCGGAAACCTTTTGAGGTTGAGGTAGAAACACCCTCCAATTTTAGCTTCTTTGTACCGGTCCCCTTACTTCCTGACTTCTCACTTTGGGTTGAGAAAGATGGTTCTCACCTTTCCCTTTTTCCAGATGCCTGCAGCTTGAGGGGTGTTGGAATAACTTCTGTGTCTGTGATCTTACCAGGGTTTAGCGCAGCCAGACCCTCCTCCCAACTGTTCAAATTGGCTATCTTATCCAGCAAAAGGTGTGGCACGCGATGATAAGATGCAGAACAGGCTAACTGCCTCCTTAGACAGATGATGCTATCTTTCCATATGCTTCTCAAAACAAAATCAATCGCCCACCGCCTCAGTTGGATTTAGCTGGAGCAGCTGCTTGCTTTCTGGGAAGACTTGTGGAGGAGGTGCATCAAAAAGTAGAGTATAGATGGAGGCCATTACTGTATCCACAAAAAGGGAAAAATATTCCTGCGGGAAGGCCGTTAGTACCACCTTTTCTAGATCATACTTACTAAACAAGGTATTGTTGCTGAAGATGATAAGGTATAAAAGGCTAGAGTAGAAACGGAACAACTTCTTTAATGAGAAAGCTTTTAGCTGGAAATGGATGGACTGAGCCAAGACGCTAGCCCAATCTAGCTTTACTGGGTTCTCCTACTATGACAGGTTCATCATGAATAGTAAACCGAACACCATGTCGTCTATTATCCGGTTGTTTTCGTATCCGAGGAGAACACAGATCGTCGATAAAATATGCTTAGCCGAGTCTGAAAACGACTCTAGACTGCACAGAGAGTTGTCTGGGAAGCTTTCTTTGGGTGATAATAGTAATTGGATGAAGGCGTCTCTTCCCTCTGTAGGGAGCTCTTGCATCTTACTTCTCAGCACCCCTTCATCAAACTAAAAACCCGACTCTTCTCGGGTGTTTGTCAGCTCCATAATGGGCTTGCTGCTTATGGAACAAACCACATTTCCCTTTCTAGACATGATGGCTCTCTTCTTAGGCACATAAAAAGATGCACACCACTGTATTACCTCAGGAAAAGGTTTGGTTGTTGGGAGGATCATTTTAGCTAATCCGGAGGTTGATGCATTAAACAGGTCATTTCCGTTCCTTGCTTGCTCTTGGGCCTCCAGGGCCAATGAGTGCAGGTTATGGAAGGAGGATACGGGGTCATGGACGTCAAAGAACTCATCGCCGATATGGTCATCTGAATTGCTGGTTGAGGGCATAGAGGCACCTTCAGGGATGCGTTCGGAGGTCATGTTGGAGCAGGGGAGTGTGCAGGCTACACATTCTAGGGTGCTTTTAAGAAAGTGGGTAAATATTTGAGATCCTTGGAGTTAGGGAAAACAATTAATCAAATGGATGCTTAAGGTGAGTATTTATAAGGAAAGCCTCGGGCGAGCCAATCATAAATGTGGGTAGTACATGGGGTGCTCAGATTGGCTTTAGGGATGGGGGTAGATAGCCTCCTTAAATGCATCAGGAGCCAAAGGACGTAGATGGCGGCATGAATGACCATTTACGCATGTTTGGGGTTAATGCGAGGGGATAGGAGTGCAAAGCCTCAGGAAATTATGAGTGGTGGCTAAAGGTGGTTTCAGGGCTCCTCTAGAACGGGTTTAGAAAAGCACTTTCAAGGTTTTGAATGTGGGAAAAGGTGCCACATGGACCTGGTGGTTTCTTATTCAGGGGCGGGTTGGTCGGATTAAAGATCGGGCAGCTTGGGTGCCCTGAAATACTGACTGCTGTCGATCTTTCGAGTTATCTCCTCAGGATGAGTGATCATTAGTACGCCTTTCAACATGTGGCCCACTTTCATCACGGTCTTAACTATCTGGTGGCTAGCACCTACAGAAACTACCCGGATTGCCCCCCAAGTGGTTTCAGGGGATCAAGGATATGGTTTGAGTAAACCATCTTTCGCCCCCTGAATGACTGTAGAGGCAACACCTGTCCTTAGTGGTTTTTAATTAGGGGCACTCTCGGGGGTTTAAAACCCGAGCTCATCTCCCTCCCTGACTGGGTCTCGTCCGTTGATGGACTTCCCTTCGAGCCCCTTGAAACTTTAGCTGGCTCTTCCAATCCTTACATGACGAGTGTGTTCCTTGAGATTCCCATTTTAGAGACTGTGATTCTCCTTTTCGGTGCAACCAAGCCATTTGTGGATAATATTACTAACAGTGTGGGTGAAGAGATATTCACTCGCGATTAGGATGCTACTATCAAAATGAAAACCCACGAGTGGCGCAACTTAGTTTTAAAAAACTCAATGCTCATCCAAATTAATGATTTTCTTGTAGAGATGGTATTGAACTGAAGAGAATGAGAACATGAGGCCATGGATAGAGATGCAATGGTTGATCCCTTGACCTTAAATGCATTGCGCCTGTGTGGCTTGTTGAAATTATTTCGCATGACAAATATGAGGTCTAAACCCAAACTACTTTAGACTTTGGTACATATTTGGGATCCTAACCAAGTGGTATTCAACCTTCAAGGTGAGACATTAGAACTCACGGTGTATGATATCTACTTTATTACTAAACTATCCCACCGTGGAGAGGTGGTAAACCTCAAGGGTACCTTCTGTGGAGTTGGGCCTCTCTCTGTGCAAGACTATGTCAACACCTATTGTGTCCCAGGAGTAGAAAAGAGTGGAATATAAGTGGAAATAGTCCAAATAGATAGATTTCCGCTAAAAGTGATTGTGAGTACCATCAACCAAGTGGGAGGTAGTTCTGCACTACATTTGTCCACTCACAATTACAAGCAAATAGGGGTAGAGTGCCTCCGCAATGTGATCTTTGATTGGTGCACCGGAATGTTGGTGAATATGAAACACCAACTTACAAAATACAAGAAAAGAAAGAAGAAGAAATTTGGGTATGGGAGTATCCTAGCCGCGTTCTTCTTTGAGAGGGTTCCTATATTGATCCCAAGATTAGCTCTTCCACCCATCAACCATTGCTAGCCAAGATTGATTTATTGGAGTGAGGTGTTTATCTGCCAGGGAGGTGGAGATACCAAGATTTCATATAATGATGATGATTTCCTTGGATGGTGGAGCTGACAAGTGCTTTCTTTTGAGTATTTCCCGTATGCAAGATTGGATATCCAAGGAGACCCTGAGCTCATGCTCCCTCCAAGAGCATCCCAGGGAGAGATAGGTATGATTTTATTTTGTAATATTCATTTTTTATGAATTTTATTTGTAAATATTTATATGTATATATTTTTGTGAGTTTGAGTATTAACAAAGTGTATGATGCATACATCAGACTAGTATGGCCAACCAGACACCCTAGGGTATTTGTATGACCAACAGATCTAGGTGGAGCAGATTCCATGCTCAGGACTATTGAGGGGAAGATGAACCAACTCACACATGATATTCCTACTTTCCGTATTGAGCGGATGCTTATGGACATGCAGGAGCATGTGGTGGGAGTGCCCCCTACATGGATTAGACTGCTTCATAAAGTAGCTAGGCTAGTTATCTATTATAGGGAAGTATTGGCTGATGAAGCTGAGGCTCCAATCTCTCCCTAGTGACACTTGCATCGTTTGAGGCTATAATCCTGATTTTTGTATCTTGATATGTATTATTGATGGATATGGATACTCATACTCATTTTATTTTTTGGACCTATATATACATATATCAATTATATTTACATGTTTCTTCTATGTATGTGGTTATGGAATTACTGTGTATGATACAAATGCCAATCAAGGATATAATTCCCGTAAGCATCAATTATAGCGTTTTGATCCCTTGAAATATGTTTATATGTAATAAAATGAAATTTTCTTTCAAGTAGTCTAACTTTAAAAAACTGACGTAGCAATGAAGGATCTCTATCTCGATACTCACAATTAAGCTGAGACATGATTAACTAAGAATCAAGTCTAACCTCCATACATGAAATGCCATGATGTACAACATCTCAGAGCATTTAAATGACAATGCTATAATCAACCATGTTGTTAGTAGTAGGGCCTAAACAAGCACCTCCTAATGAAACTAGCTAACCCGTGGGTGAATAGATCACCCAAGCGGCTAAAGTGAGGTTACGAGTATGACGACTAGCACCATCGAAAAATACTATAAAAAACTCAGTTGACATCTGAAAGACAACCAAACCTACATGACAAACAAGAGAATTCAAACTCTACACTACTGTACAGTTATTTACAACAAAAAGCATATGAACTATGCATAGTACTTCTTCAAATGGAGCCCATTTTTAGGCTCTGGCAGCTTATTCCCATCATTATCAGTCAATTCATATGCACCTTTCTTCAAGAATTTGGAGACTATATAGGGTCCGAGCCACATAGACTTAAACTTTCCCGCACCTAAAGTATCTTTGTCTTGGTCATAGACCAAAACAAGGTCTCCTTAAGAAAAAACCCTAAGTCAAACAGACTTGGCATATTGACTTTTGACTTGTTTCTTGTGTGCTTCATTTGCAATCAGTGTGTCTTGGCACTGTTCATCAAGATGTTATAAATGAAGCAAATGTTCTTCCAAAGAAGATGTATCAGGTAAAAGTTGAATGGATAACTTTAATGATGGTATTTCATACTCAACAAATGTGACTTCCTCCAACCCATGAATGAGTTGGAAAGGTGAAAAACCTATAGCAATATTTACAGTTGTTCGATATGCCCAAAGATCCAGATACAACATGATATGCCAATTTGACCTACTAGCATTAATTGTTCACTGTAGAATGGTTTTCAAAGTTTTATTCACTGCTTCTACTTGTCCATTCTCCTGTGAATAGAAAGGATATGAATGCTCCTATCTAAATATGAGCATAGTGGTCAACTCAGTCATCATGTTATTTTGAAAATTTCTACCATGATCCGTAACAATATCTTTTGGGATACCAAATCTAGAAATAATTTGAATGAATATGAAATAGGTTGCAGTTTATCCATCCGCCTTCACAGTAGGCATTGCCTCTTCCCACTTAGTAAAGTAATCAACATCGACATTGATGTAATGATTCCCCCTAGCAGAAACTGGGTTACATGTCATATAATCAACCCCCTACTTGGTGAAGGGCCCCACTGTGATGATAGGAAATAATGGACATGGGTGTGCTCGCATATTTTTTGTAAAATCTGACATGGTTGACAACGATTAACAAATTCCACACAATCCTTGGAGATGGTAGGACAAAAATAACCGGCACATAAGATATTCTGAGTTGTTTCCAACCTAGACAAATGAACCCCACATGCTCCACTGTGGGAATCACTCAACACAAAATCAACCTCTTCAAGAGTTAAGCAACGATGTAGAATGGAATCAACCCCTCTTCTATAAAGAGTATCAACAATTATGAGGTAATTCTTAGCATTATGTCGAAGTCGTCATTGATATTCTTGTGAAAATTTTGACAGGCACTTCAAAGTCTGGAGATAAATTAAAATACCCCCATACCACAGACCATAGGTGGATATTAAGAAGATGTGTTGTTAGGAACCTGTGTCAACCCTTCTCTTTATTTTGTTAGTATATTGTTGTTGGACGCATATGCTTTGTAAGTCATCCCGTAGTATTATATGTTCCATGGTATTGATCCTTAGTTTGTATTAGCCCATAGTATTATATGTTCCATGGTATTGATCCATATTATTGGACGCATATGATTTGTAAGTCGTCCCGTAGTATTATATGTTCCATGGTATTGATCCATAGTATTGGTGGATAGACTTAGTTTATAAGTATGTGTTGAGGCCAATGAAGGAACCGATAAGTTAATTGTATTGAGCTTTCTCAAAGGAGGTTTCCCCCTTGAAGTGGCCCACGATCAGCAAATCTATTCTATGTTACGTTATTTCTGATATATAGTGCATTTTCATTAATTAATTGTTGGAGCTTCCTCACATATGGTATCAAATCACTTTCTTGGGCTCATTGGGTGAAATTTCTGCCAATTTTTTTTTCGCATCTATATTTGTTCCTATTAATTACAGGTTCGGATCCGAGAATAATCCCTATCCTCTTAACTGTGGGAAGTACTTGGGAATAATCCCTAAAACTCATTGTGAGGAGTACCACATGAACCCCAAATTAGCCGTCCCATTGAGAGGACATGCCAACGAAAAGGGAAACGACCCATACCTGATTGACTAGTTCCCACCCGTGAGGTAAAACAAGAGCTGTTATTTGTGGCAAAGCGGTTATCAATTTTACCTGAGCTGTGGAATGATGGGTACTGCCCTAATACGCAAGCCATTAGACAACATTGGTGGTCAAGTGAATCCCCTTAACCTTTAGGAAGCCACACATATTGGGGGTCCATATCTATTTCTAGCTGCAAAATCGTAGATTACATCTGTCCAAAATGGTTGCCGATCACTTCGCGACGTTGCAGATCCATTCTAAAAAAAAAATAAAAAAATAAAAAATCATTTTTTTGCCTTATCTTCTTTGTTTTAACTCCGTTTTCCTTGAAACTTCACTGACACCCCTGCAATCCCATTTTACATATTTCATTCATGAGGACCTTATCCCAAATTCCACTTCCCGAAGCCAAAAACCTCACATTTGTCTATTTTTAGGGTTTTCCATAACTTCCTCGATTTTCACCCCATCGCCTTCAAATTTTGCCACAGTGTTCATTTCCTATTTCTGCTTCTTTGTCCCTCTTTGAAAAATTTTCCCATTCTTTCACCCACTTCTGAAATCCCCATTTTCAGCTTCCCTGTCCATTAGAAAGTGTCCAAAACCTAGTCAAACCCCAATTACCCATCAAAGTTTTCCCCAAATCCAAATTTCTCTTTACTAAAGAAGCTTCTGTTTTTGTTTTTCTACCCATTCACAAAAAAAATAAAATAAAAAATATCCCGGTTATGGTTGTCACCCGCGCAGGAGCACAAATCATGGAGGAAGAACTTGCAGCCCTCAAAACAAAACTCCAAGATCTGGATGAAAAAATTCTCAGCCTCCATCTTCAGCATCCAGCCATGAACAATAAACGACAGCCATAGTCTTCTGCAGACACTGGGTTCTCTTCTTCCAGTAATTTTCGTGGGCTGAAGCTTGATTTTCTTCGCTTCAATGGTAATGATCCGACTAGATGGATATATCGGGCACAAGAATTTTTCAGTCTGCATAATAATTTTGATGTCCACAAAGTTCCACTTGCATCCTTTCAATTGGAACATGAATCCCTTCAATGGTATCGTTGGTACATCAAGGCTCATGACAAGCCAAAATGGACAGATTTTTTTCAACTCCTTTTGCAATGATTTGGTCCTGCTGCTTTTGATGACTTCACAGGAGCACTCACTAAACTTCGCCAAATTGGCACTGTGAGAGACTATCAGACATAATTTGAGAAATTGGTCAATCACAGAAGGATTGTCTGATGAATTCTACAAGAGTTGTTTTATCAGTGGCCTCAAGGATGAAATCCGCTCAGAGGTTAAAATGTTCTGTCCCAACACAATCATGGAAGTCCTAGAGTTGGATAAGTTGGTGGAGGACAAGATCACAGCCCAAAAATGCTCCAAGTCCACTTTTGTTCCATTTAGAAATATTTTTTCCCAATGACCTCCCATCACGCCAACTCCTTTACCAACTCCTATCAAGCATTTGTCTAAAGCAGAGATGCAGGCACATAGAGAAAAAGGGCTTTGTTATAATTGCGATGAGAAATTCAATCAGGGACATAGATGTGTTGAGCAACAACTCCATCTCTTGGATGTGGATTCTCTGCCTTCCTATGAACTTGGTGAAGAAGCTCCAGATACAATAGATGATCAAGTTGACATTCAATAGCCACCTGTTAACCCTCCATCTCCAGACGACCACCCATATATCTCTCTCCATGCTTTAAACGGAGTCACCACCCCACAAACAATGCGGGTCAGGGGTTACTTCAAGAGCTCCCTTTTACAATACTCATTGATTATGGTAGCATCCATAACTTCATTGACCCTCGGAATGCCAAACAGGATGATTATTTTGTCCATCCTTGCTCCAACTTTGAAGTCACGCTTTCCAATGGGGGCACCTTACCTTGCAAGGGGAAGTGTCGCAATGTGCGTATCTCCATGGAATATTATAACCTGTGCTATGACATGTTTTCCTTGTCCTTAGGCGGATGTGGTGTGGTTTTGGGCATTCAATGGTTATGCACACTTGGCCCTATCTTATGGTATTTTGTTGAACTTTGGATGCAGTTTTCAGTCAATGGGAAAAAACACACATTTACAGGCTTACAACCAGGGTCTCTCTGCATCATCAGTTCACATTGCCTGGAAAAGATCCTTAAGAAGAATTCACATGGTGTCATCACTCAGCTCCATTCCATTCAGATGCACGCATCAACGGTCTCCACTACTCCCTTGGATCTACAACACATTTTGGATAGATATGCAGGTTTCTTTGCTGAACCAATGGGATTGCCACCTTCAAGAGACCTTTCCGGTAATAATTTAGCCGCCTCTACATCTGAGATGAAAAGGATGGCTATTTTGCATGTATTACATAAGTGGAAACCATACCTATTAGTGGATTATTTCTACATCAAGACTGATCACCAGAGTCTGAAAAATTTCCTGGAACAACGGGTCTCCTCCCCAGCAAAACTGAAATGGGTTAGAAAACTCATGGGTTATGCCTATGAGATCACTTACAAGAAGGGTAAGGACAATCTGGTGGAGGATTCTCTTTCTCGCACATTTTATGACCAAGTTTCTCTTTCATCTATTTCTATGCCTGCTCCAAATTGTTTGCAATCTGTTCAACAGAGCTCTGTCTTCTATGAAATCCATATTTCTCCATCGGCAGGGAACTTTGGGTTCCTCACAATGTATGAGCGAGTATAGTGTAAATTATTTTGGCAGGGAATGAAAATGACAATTCAACAGATGGTGGTTGAATGTTATACTTTCCAGGTCAAAAAGGGTGAAACGACACTCCTTCCAGGATTGCTCGAACCCTTTCCCATCCCTACACGGATTTGGACATATATTTCAATAGATTTATTTGAAGGGACAGTGGTACAATACTATATCTAAAATGACTCCATATGAAGCAATCTATGGTTAGGCACCGCGATTCTTCTTCCATACACCCTCAGTAGTTCAACAGTTTAGGCAATTGACTAGGTTCTTCGAAACCGCGATCAGATTCTTCGTATTTTGTAGGACAATCTCCACATGGAAAGAATTCGAATGCAACAACAAACCGATCAGCATCATTCTGAGCACACTTTTCAAGCAGATGATATGGTTTTTCTTTGTCTACAACCTTCCAATCAATCCTCCCTGAAACTCAAAGGGATTCATAAGCTCGCTCCAAAGTTCTATGGGCCCTATAAGGTTCTTTAGAATATTGGGTTCGTTGCTTATAAATTGGAACTTCCTCCTTCTTCCTACATTCATCCAGTATTTCATGTCTCTTGTTTGACGAAATTTCTTGGCACCAACATTAGAGGACAAACTATTTTACCGGAACTGGACAATGAAGGATCCATCCTTTTGGAGTTGGAGGCCATCCTCAATAGGCACACTCGCCAACTTTGCTCTCAATCTATAACAGGGGTATTAATTCAATGGCACAGAATGCAACCATAGGATGCTACATGGGAACCACTCCTTCAAATTCAACATCAATTTCCACATCTAAAGCTTTGAGGACAAATCTTTTTCTAAGGGGGAGGGGATGTTAGGAAGCTATGTCAACCCTTCTCTTTACTTTGTTAGTATATTTTTGTTGGACGCATATGCTTTGTAATTCGTACCATAGTATTATATGTTCCATGGTATTGATCGATAGTATTGGACACATATGCTTTGTAAGTCGTCTTGTAGTATTATATGTTCCATGGTATTGATCCATAGTATGGGTGGATAGAATCAGTATATAAGTACGTGTTGAGGCCAATGAAGGCATCGATAAGTTAATTGTATTGATCTTGCTCAAAGGAGGTTTCCCCCTCGAAGTGGTCCATGATCAATAAATATATTCTGTGTTATTTTATTTCTGATATATCGTGCATTTTCATTAATTAATTATTGGAGGTTCCTCATATGTGTTCATTAGGGAATGAATCATCTTCCATTTTAAAATCATCACCACTAGGGAACTTAGAAATGAGTTCATCGAACAATAAAGAGTTCTTAGATTTAGTAGACTGAAAAGCGAGATCAAACTCTTGGATTATGATAATCCATTTATTGAATTTTCCCCCAATTATGCATCGAGTTAAAAACATATTGAAATTAATTGATGTCTACAATAACTATAGTGGTTCATAACAAAATGTAATGGAGAAGCCTCTGAACAATGTAAACAACTGCAAGTGCTAACTTCTCGATGTGAGAATATTTAAGTTCAAGTCTTAGCAAAGCGTGACTGAGATAATAGATGACATGCTCCTGGAACTGTTCATCTTCCTGAACTAGAACTATGCCAATGGTGGAATCATATGTGGCCATATATAAAATAAAATCTTGAGTATAATCCGACGGACTCAACAAGGGGGATGATAATAATGCTTTTTTCAAACCCTCAAATGAGTTCTGAGTAGCCTCATCCCATAAAAATGGAGTATCTTGTTTGAGTAAGCACATGAATCCTTTCGTTATCTTTGCATAGTTCACTATGAACCATCTGAGAAAGCTGTACATGCCTTGCAGACTTTGAAGTTGACGAATGTTGCGAGGAGGAGGCAATTTAATGTTAGCCTTTACTTTCAATGGATCGACCATTATCCCTTTGCTGGACACAATGAAACCTAGCAATCATCCAACCTCGATGCAGGATACACATTTATGAGGATTCAATCAAATATTGTAATGTCTGCATTGTTCAAACACCAATCGTAAATGAGCCGGATGATCCCGTCTCTTTTGAGATCTTGCCGGGAGATCATCTAGGTATGGCTCGACTACGTGTTTGATATCATGGAAAGCAAAATTCATAGCTCGCTGGAAAGTAGATCTAGCATTTTTTAGACCATACGACATCTTCCACTAAGCGAAGGTACCCCAAGGACAGATAAAAGCAGTCTTATGTTGATCTTCAGGTTTTATTTGGATTTGGTTATATCTTGAAAATCCATCCATAAAATAAAATATTTCATTACCCTCGCATGCATCTATTATTTGATTAATGAAAGGTGTGGGGTAGTTATCTTTAGGACATTCTTTATTCAAATCCCTAAATTTGGTACAAAAATTGATGGTACCTTTCTTTTTATCCCTAGGAACTAGGTTATAAACCCATTCCATCATCGCAATCAGATATATGAAACCAACCTTTAAGAGTTTTTCTACTTAAACTTTTACAGCTGTAACTTTCCATGGGTTAACTAGATGAAGATTTTTTCAAATAGGTTTGACATTAGGATATGTTTTAATCTCATGTTCAACAATGGAAAGGTCGATGCCTAGCATCTCCTCATATGACCAAGTAACAAAAACGTGGAATTCCTTGAACAGATTGGTATACATGCAAAATTCCTCAGGGGAACAATTCGCACCAATGAAGATGTTTTACACAACATTAGGTTTTGTAGAGATATTGAGCGGCACTGTTTCCAATATGTTGGCCATATTTACTTCAATAAAAATTCCCTATTTCACTAAAGGGATAATGGTTTGATCAACATCTCCACCGAGTCTCACGTGGAACTCCTCATTCTCAATCTTATCTAAATATGGAAGGAAATAGGATATATGATGTATATGCTCCCAAGGTTGATCAATTAATACCACTGCTTCCAATATGGATTTGTCAAAAGGAAAAACCATGTCTAAACAATTAAAAGAATTGTTGGTCTTCCTCGGCTGACCCCAGTTCGGCAAAGTTATCTGTAGACACAACAAAACCCCTTTCACTAGCCCTTTCAGCATCAACCCGTAAACACGCTGAAGTCTCATCCGAAGCGAAGTATGGAGGTTTACATAATCAAGTTTCTGTAACCATGGTGATGTGCATATGTGGTTACTTGACCTCGCAACACATTCCTTGCTAACACATACTTAACATGACTATATAAATAGATGACTTCACACTTCGCAGTTACCAACAACCTATAGAACTACGTTGAATTGTTGTTACCCTTACTGGTTAACTAAGCATTTGTCATACTTATTGTTACTTCACAAAATTCATACACATGTGTTCCATTACTTAACATATGATTTCCATTTGAATATACATGAAATCAAACACATAAACATATACTATCATGAACTTAAAACATGCCATAAAATCATACATAACACACATATTTACGTGGTTCACCGCCAGGCGGGAGCTACGTCCACAAGAACTGTTCTTATATTACTTGAAAGGGTAACAGTTCCAGTCTGCGCACTCAACTGCAGACTCTTCTCTACAATCATATCTCTACATGCTCAGCTGTAGATTCTATTTTCTCTCAGTCTAAATCTACAAAACCAGAAAAACACTTGGTTGTATGAACCAAAGACCAACCGTTATCAAACCATTCCTGATACAAAAATACACATATATATAGATGTTCCCGAAGGTCACATATTACAATAACTATGGGACAACCCCCATAGTACCATTAAACCCAAAAAACCCGTGGTTCTCCTGTAGACCACACTTAGATTTAACTTCATCATCCCTTCGACGTTGCTTCTTCTGACTCTAACGCTTCTTTGATAGGAGCAGTTCCGACTTCTGCAATGGCATGTCCTTTACACCATTTTGCTTCTTTAATTTCTATTCCTGTAGTAGCCAGGTCGCTGTTTGGTCTTTAACTGCTTCAAACACCTCTGGCTGTCCTTAGTACTTCGTATTTACTAAGGAAACAGGTTCTTTCTTGTTGACTGTACTTCGCTCCATACCCTCTTCCCGAGATTTGCAGAGTCGCTTATCTCCAAAATTGGTCAAATTCAAGCCTCTCCTAACTATACTTTGCTCCCAAAACTTGCTTTACTTGGGATGCCTCCAACAGGACCCTAACACTTACTTGTGGCTCGTCCCCGAGCCACTTACACTAGGATTCTTTGGCTTCGCAGCACTTGGTGTGTTCATCTTCGCTGCAAATTCTTGGTATGTTGTGCTAAGCTTCGCAACAACCAACTTAGTCTCTTGCTCGTATTCTTTCACTGTGTCGAGCAACATCATGGATATTGGTTCTTGCATTTGGTCCTTCACCATGCTCTCTATTGTTCGAATCTCTTGCAGCTTAACCTCTATCTCTTCAGAGAGTGCTAATGCCTCTTCTTGCATAGGCTGTAACTTCCCTAAAGTTTCAGCTTCCTTTGATCTTAATGTCTTCAATTATTTCTCAATCTCCTTTGTCTATGTGAACTTCTGTATTCTTTGCCTTGGCGGAAAATCCTTCATATCTGTGTTCATTGTGTCGATGTCCTTCTGCTTTGTTTGGAATTCATCCTGAATTTTCTGTAAGTCTGGGTCTTCTTGCAGCATGGCCCATGACTTAGTCACTTCTTCCAGCAAACTTGACATCTCGCAACTTCTGTGGAGATGTTCTCAGTTGAAATATTCAGTTCTTCAACCCTTGCTTCCTTTACCTATGGCGGGGTTCCAGGTTGTTTCCTTGACTCTAAGTCAACAATATTTTCTTTGTAACCAATCTCCATATCTTCCATTTTTGCTTTGAGATTGTCTATTGCAGCACCAATCTTAACAATGGTTGCTTCCACTTTAGGTTCTTCTTCGCAATTTGGGATCTTTGCACAGACATCTGCTATGGCCTTTTTAAGCTTTTTTTGCTTCTCATGAGTACTTGCTAGCTCATTGGTCTTCGCTTTGCATTCATTCCCCAACATTTTATAACTTTATTATAGCTTGAGATGCTGGTTGTATGAGATCATATCTCTGTCCTTAATTTCTTATACAACTTGCAGATGTAGATCGTGTAGTCCTTCAATGGGTAACATTCCCATGTTAATATCCAAGTGTGTGAGCTGCTTCGCACCTTCAATGATTTCATCAGATGGGAATATCACATTCGTCATCTCTATACAGACTAACCGAGTTCGCATTGTTAGTGCAGGAACTTTTCTTTTTCTTCGGCTTGAATACTCTGATCTATATTTGGAGTCTGATTCTCTTATTAAATCTCTCTAGACTTTCTCTACCCTCACCATCATGCTCTTTAGTTCTGCAATGCTCTCTATCATGCTTGCTTGGAGTTTCTCTTGCTTGCTGTCTTTTATTGTGAGTGTCTCTTCAATATGCTCATGGAATCTGGCTGTGATGCAGGCTTAGTCATCATCATGCAACTTCGTTTCGAGCGGAGTCTTACTTGATTTCTGTATCTTTCTTTTCATTCCTTCCGGCACATCTGTGTCGGGATTCTTCCTCTTATCTCCTTCTGGCAAGTCTCCAGTCTGCTACTGTTCTTGTTCTTCATCTTGCTCTTTCTCTTGGTTGTCTGTTTCATTGACACTTTCCTCAGATGTTGTGATCAATGCCTTTATTGCATGGATTTTCCATTTGGATGGTCAATCTTCAATGATGAGGTCAATATTCTGCGCATCCAGCTAATATTGACCCTCATACCATTCTAGGTTTGCTGGTTCTCTAGGATGTATGAAGATAAAGTGAAGGCCCGTTTTGAATATCATCTTTCAGATGTATGTTGTTGTTATTCCCTTAGGAATACACGAAGTACATCTGATTACTTCGCATAGCTGCTCATAAAATGTGTACAACTGCACATTGTTCACTCTTTTTCTTTCTGGCCTTGAATTGCTCCACATGTTCGCATATCTGGGTCCACGACAATCTCCAACGAACACTAGTACACTTTGTTGATATTTTGTCTCTTTCTAGCCTACGAATGCAATCAAGACTATCAACCAGCTATAATGAAACTAATATCCATTGTCTTGTGCATCTGCTACATCATCTAAGAATTCATTCAAAAGGTAACTCGCCCAATTGAATTGTAATCCATCCTTAGCCTTAGCATCTAAGGAGATCGCAATGGCTAACCCTTCTATCAGTCTGCATTTCCTTAATACCTTTCTTGCGAACAGTTGCACCGTGAACTGCGTGGCAACATCCTTAATCTGATTTGCTTTATAGCCATGGGTTCCTTTTACCAAGCTGAATTCACTCTTCATCCTCCTTGCAAGTTCTTTGTCTTTATTCTTTCCTACGTATTTTGTTGCAGGGTCAGTGCCTCATTTGCTCAAGTGCGTAATCTTATAGATAAGGTCAATGTTAATATCAATCTCGTGATCTAACCACAAGTAGCCCTGGTGCGTGCATGATATCAATGTCCGTACAATTGCTGTGAGCTCTGGAGTTCGGTCAAAATGCGGAATTTGCAGTAAATTCAACAATCATGAGGATTGAAACGACGCAATCCAGTCTTGCGCTTGAATTGTCGTTTTCTTGGTGGCTTCATCATAGTGTCTGCACATGTATTGATCTGATTGAAACTATGGGTGCTTAGTTGAATGCAACAAATCATGATACGAGAACTTGCATTTGGGAATCTTTCCTAGCAAATTATCTTTCTCCCGAACATGACTTGACATCGGTGGCAATAGATATAATATTGTAGATTCTTTTTTAGTATTACCATCGGAGCATCATCTCTTCGCGGAGGGATATACTCGAGTATCAACAAAATCGGCCTCTCATGAGGTCACTCTGGCGGATACTCTTTCAGAATTTATGTGGTCTTCAGTTTCTCTGGTTCTGTAGCTTTTTGCTTATCCTTTTGTTTCTGCTCTGTTGCATGCCGCAATGAGGTTCTAGAGGTCCCACCTTTCTCTTGGGTTGCTTTCTTGACATGGGTCTTCATAATTCCTTCTAAACCAGACCAATGGAATTCTCTTAATATATCCTATAGGATTTCTTTCTCAGACATAAATTGTCAGAATGATTTGATCTTAACTGGTAAAAACTCAGAAATTACTCGCGATAAAAATTAAAAGTCATGGTAAAACCGGTAGCTATGCGATCTTTACTATTTATAGCCATAGCTTCACTAAGACGTGCCCAAAAATAACTAAGTTAACATTAAATGCTATGTTGTTGGCCAAATATTGCTTAGATCTTGGTCCTTTCCTTTCATTGAATGTGTCTTCAACAAACAAATATGCCTTAATGCGGAAAAAATTTGGTTTCCCAAAAGTACTATATAACGACTAGTTTCCGAACAAAACTGTAATGACTAGTTTTCTCTAACTTCGTTGGCGGTTAGGTGAGTGGCGAGGCTCACTTCACATTTCCCTTCTTTTGATGGAACTTCACAACACTACCCTCTTCCTTTGATTGAACTTCACAACTTGAATTTCTATGTGTGCTTCACAACACATCTTCAAATCTTATAAACTTCACATTATAACAAAACTACTGTGTGCATACTCTCTTCTTTGTTTTAGTGTCCAATTTCAACTGCACTTGACACTTAAAAATATATTGCATTGTTTAACTTATGCCTGTAGGATTAGGGCCATCCCTGAAGGCTTTAATCTACTCCCATTAACAAGTCCTTACAAGTTTTTTCCAAGTAATGTGGCTAACTGAACTGCGCCACCATTAGTAACATGTTTGACAATCTATGGTCCTAACCAATGCATTTTGAATTTTCCAAAAAAATTCCTAAATTTGCTAACATAAAGGAGGACAAGGTATCCTACTTGGAATAATTTGTGCTTGATGTGTCTATCATGCCATAACTTTTCTCTATCTTTCTGCACTTGTTGGTGAAATCCTGCAATGAAGCGGTCTTTCTCCAATAAAATTAATTGTAGTAGTCTTTCATCCATTGTCTCATCATCAACCATATCTGTAAATGCTGCAATTCTTAAGCTTGGTACTATGTATTCCATGGGCATGACAACTTCCTGTCCATATGCTAACCTGAAAGGTGTATGTCTTGTCAACTTTTTACAAGTTGTCCTATATGCTTACAATATTGTTGGTATTCTGAAGTCCCAATCATTTTTGTTTGTATTGCATACCTTGGTTAATGCATTTTCCAACACTTTGTTAAAGGCTTCTACAGTGCCATTAGCTTGTGGATGATATGGTTTACTCTTCTGATGGTAGATTTGAAATTCTTCTATTAGGAATTCAATAGTTTTATTCAGGAAATGGGTTCCCTGATCACTCATTAGTATATTTTGACATCCAAATATTTTCAAAATGTTCTAAAAAATGAACTGTGGGGCGGTAAATGTGCTACAATCCTTCACTGGTTTTGCTTCTTCCCATCTAGTTAGGTAATTTGTAGATGTAATAATTTATCTTGAGCCATTTCTCTTCCTTGGTGGGTTAATAGGTCCCAAAAATTCAATAGCCCATTTATCGAAGGCTTGCAATGTCAATTGTGGCATCAATGGAATCTCATCTCTACGAGATGGCTTCCCTGTTCTCTGGCATACATCTCAATTCCTGTAGTGTTCTTTTGAATCTTTATGTATAGTAGGCCACCATAGTCCTGCTCTCAAAAAATTCTACACAGTAGCTTTCCCTATGTAATGTCCTCCAGATACTCCTGAATGTGCTTCAGTAAGTGTGGTGTTTATTTCATGTTCCAGTACGCATCTACGCAATACTTCATCTGGTCCCAATTTGTATAATTTTCCTGCAATTAGGGTAAAATCAGCTGATCGTACCACTAATTGTTTCTTCTACTGTGTAATAAGTTCTACAGGTGCTAACCTTGTATTTAGAAATTCTACAATGTCTCTGAAGTAGTCATCTTCTATGTGAATAAGAAAAAACCATGCATCTGGTAGATTATCATCCAAATTACTAGGTTCTTCGCCTGACTCGATTCTTGAAAGATGGTCAGGTCCTGCGTTCAATATTTTGGCTTCATATGATCTCAAAATCATATTCTTGAAAAATTAAGAGCCATCTACATATTCTTCCCCCTAACACTAGCTTATTGACCAAGTACTTCAAAGCTGAATGGTCAGTGAACATGCAAAAGTGCAAACCTAGCAAATAGTGTATGAATTTATGCAATGCGTACACCATAGCTAAGCCTTCCCTCTCTATTGTGGGGTAATTATTTTCTGTTGAAGATAGTTTTCTACTTGAAAATGCAATGGGATGGTTGATGCCTCCATCACCTGGTTGTGCCAGTACAATGCCAAGTGCTATAGATGAAGCATCTACATATACATGAAATGGCTTGTTCCAGTCAGGAAATACTAGAATAGGTGTTGTGACTATCTTCTTTTTCAGTGTGTCCAATCCTTTTTGACAATCTTCAATCCGATTGTACCTCGCTTCCTTTTTCAATAGTTTCTCCATAGGTGCAGTTATCTGCGCATATCCTTTAATGAATTTTCTGTAATATCCTGTGTGTACCAATGTAGTGCGTAGCTACTTAATTGAATTAGGTGCTAGGAGGTTTACTATGATTTCTATCTTTGCTGGATCAACCATCAATCCTTGTTTGCAGACTATGTGTCCCAATAAAATACCATAAGGAACACAAAAGACGCACTTCTTTAAGTTCAAGGAAATCTGATACTATCTACACTTCACTAACATCATCCTTAATTTCATATGATGGTTCTTCAGAAGACCAAATACTGTCCAGTCATCAAAGTACACTTCTAATAATTTATGAATATAATCCTTAAATTTAACTACAAACACTCTTGAAAATATAATAGGTGTGTTCTTCAATCCAAAAGGCATAACAATGTACTGAAATGATCCCCATTCAGTAGCAAATGTGGTCTTGTGCCTGTCTTCTACAACAATTCTGATCTGATGGTAGCCCGAAAATCCATCAATGAAAGAGTATGCTTCCTGTCCACCTACATTATCTAGTACTTCATCTGTGAATGGTGTAGTAAACGGGTCCTGTACTGATGCATCATTCAGCTTCTTGAGGTCCACACAAATTCTGATTTCTCCTTTAGCTTTCTTGTCTTGAACCACCATGGGACTTATCCATTATGAATCTTCTACTCGTTCAATGATTCATGCCTCGAGCATTTTATCAATTTCTTCTTTCACTCTTTCTCTATATCCGGGGTTCATTCTATACGGTCTTTTCTTGATAGGCTTCTCATCCTGCTTGAGAGGTATTTTAATAACTCCCAAGTCACCTAAAATTCCTTTCATTTAAGAAAACTTGGTAGGGAACAAGTCCTGATGTTCGCGCAGTAGGCTTGCGATCTGTCCCACTGTTTCTTCATCCCAGTAATATCCAATAGAAGAAAATTTTGGTTCATCATCTGTGCCAATATTGATCTTTTTAGTATTAATGGGGTTACTCATATCTGGAATTTCTAAATCAGATCCTTGCACATCGCGTCTTCCTTCAGATTCTGGTAGATTTACTTCGCGAGGATATTCGTTTTTATTTTCATCTAGTGCAAAAGTATAACACTCAAGGGAATGCTCCAACTGTATTTCCCAATCTCGTTGATTATAGACAGGAAATGAGACATCATCAAATATTTTGGTTTTAATGATCTGTAAAGATTCATTAATACTTGGACAGTCATCGCCAAAAATGAAAGTTATCTCAAAATGATTTATCATTATGTGCCAATCTATTGTACCTTGTTGAAGTTCTATTTTTGTAAACCCTTTTTTTGCTACTAGATCCAATGCGCACACACACATATGGACCCATTCTGTCTCTGGTATATGCTTCCATGATTTCAAGCAAGATTCTATGTGATCTCTTGGATTAGTCTATCCATTGTATTTTTCTTGTATATTCTCCGTTTTTTCAGCAAATCTAATTTCCATTAAGTGCTTACATGATTTCCATGTGCTCAATTTGTCTTTATGCGCAACCCACCACCTAGCTGGTGTAGCTCGCAATGCTATGTCTAGAGCTAGTAACCTATGTTCATCTGAAACATATGCTAGATATTCATTAAATAATGCATGGATATCGCCCAAACCATCATAAGTAGGAATTGGACTTACCTCTGTTCCAATCTAGCGGAGTGACTTTGTTATCTTTGCACATCTTCTAATTGATACTTAATGCATTCTTCTCTGCTAGTTTTCCAATCCTGCATCTGATTCTGATATGCAAGAACTATTACATCTCCAACTTAATGTTCCATCCTCTGTAGGATTAACGTAATATGCTTGGTTAACTGTCATCTTGTAGATCTTATCAAGTTCTTGAGCTCTGCACTCTTCTCTTATTGGCTCAACATACCTTGTTCCTTGTGAAGGATCTGGGGGTGCAATAACCCTGATATCCTGTCCTTCGAATATCATTTATTTTTTCTTCAAGTTGATAATTGCGATGTTATCAATTTCCTAGGTTATCCCTAATAATGTAGGATAAGGAGTACTGTAATCTATGATCTTAATGACCCAAAATTCTGCTTTACTTCGCACTCCATCAATGTTAACATGAACACTTGATAATCTCCCAAAAGGTATAACCTTCTGCTAGTTAGCTAATCTCAACTGTATAGGATACTAAGAAAACTTTGGCTTCCCCACCTGCTCCCATATTTGTTTGTTAGGATGTTCACCTCTAAGCATAAGTTAAGAATGACCTGGTTCATTTCAAAATCTCCAATATGCGTGCTTAGCCTCATTCTCTTCCTGTCCTTTTATGGTTCTTAATGTGATGGATTGATCTATGTGCATTGTTAATTGTACTACGTTGTTCATAGTATCCCATTACATTCTATAATTCTCCTAAGGCGTGCTCATGCCTTATCAGTTTTATGCAACTCTGTAGAAAATGTGTTACAAGACTTGTCTGCTCTGGTGAAGCTCGTGACCTATTATACAAGGATGGAATACCCAGTACAGGTGTCTGCTCACTTCGCAAAGGAATCCTTGCGGTCAAAGCTCCTGAGTCCTGAAATTATTTCCTTGCTTCCATGAATACTTCTTTTTCTCTATTAGGGTCAAATACAAGTATATTCCCAACTTCTTTTCTCACCCAAGCTCCATCAATAGGCTTTGATCAATTTATATAATTATCAGAATTCGAAGCTTCGTTTGTTCTATCATCTCCGGTCAAATCTCCACTTTGCGTCACAACATGGACATTGCGATATTAATTTCTTTTTTCAGCTACGATCATATGAATATTCTGGTTCTGTCCTTCTAGTCTTTTTTCTTGCATTTTTCCTAGAAAAATGGGACATGCTTCAATGATATGGTCATAGGATTTACAATACTTACAAGTAGTGCATGGGTTCTAACAATATCTTGCCAAATGTCCAGGTTTAGTGCAGTTATAACTGACAATATGACCTCTTCCTCATCCTTGGCCAATATTACATTCTCTTCCTTTGAATCCAGCACATCCTCTATATGTACCTTGATCATACTGCGCATTCTCATTATTGTTCTGTGTTTCTCCTTGGAATCTGTAGACATCATGTTTTCTTTCTATCATAAGGTCATATGCTCTACAGTTGGTATCATCATGGAAAACTGATTTACAAAATATGCAGTACATGTTCTTTGGTGTCTGTACATACTTATGAAGTAGGTAACATTCCTTTGGTTGATGTCCTCTGCATCGACAAATTTCACACCATCGTCCTTGAGGTTGATTTAATGAATTCGGTGCCCCACTAGCGAGGTAATCTCTGAATATAGGACAATGTTCCTTGGAATGTCCTTCTTCTTTACATTTAGTGCACCAAACCTCTTCTCTTACTTCTTTTCCTTTTTGTATATCCTGTAACTGTAATGTCAGGTTTTCTACTTGTGTCTGTATCTGTACCATTCTTGCGCTGGTTTCTCCTATGGGAGAAGCTTCTAGCTTTATCGCAATTTCCAATGCTTATGTTTGTGAGGTAACCTTCTATTGCATCAATGGTAATATAATGTGGGGAAAAAGCACAGCGATAAACCACTCTTGGTGTTGTTACGGTGCTATACCAAAGATAACTTGATCCCACAAGGCTTTGAATTTCTGATCAAATTCCCACGCAGTATCATTAGGTTTTTGTTTTATCTCTTTTAGCTCTGTAATGCATTGAGATTCTGATTTAAGCTTCTTAAATTCTCTAATCAGTGCAGTTCTGGTATTGGCTAGTGTTCTGTTCTGTCCAACATAATATTTCATGAACCATGTTAAAGCTCTATCTCTGAATGTAGTGACTAGTTGAGCTTTCTTTATAGCATCATCTTGTACTTATTTAACATTCCAGACCGCATCACAGAGAAACCAATGTTTCTCTGGATCTTCTAAACCAGTACCTTTAAAAACAAGTAGCTTTATGTCGTCTACCATTCATCTTCTAGGAGGTGTAGGGTTATGAAATACTATAGTACTTCCTGCGAAGTGAAATGGTTGAGGTATACCACCACTCGGTTTGATTAGTTGTGCTTGTTCCTGCAGTATTCCTGCTACTAGTGTTTTGTGAACTAGGACTATCTTTTTCAATAGGTATAGGCTTCCAGGGAGTGATAGGATGATAGGTAATATGTCTAGGTTCTGTCTCACTATCAGACTCAGCTTGAGATGAATTTCTATCACTTCCTAACTCAGTTTCTAGGAATGTGCGAGGTTCAACTTAACGAGACCTCTTTATAGTGCTAACTTTATATATTTTTCCACTACGCAAAATGCCTATATCTTCATCTGTGTCACTGTCTGCATTTTTGAACATTACAGACTCAAACGCTAGGAATCTGACTGCATTCTTAAGAAACCTTTTTCAGCTAATATCATTTTAATGCATAAAATCAGGTTTTTCATGTACTTACCTCTAAATCCTTTGAAAAAGTATCCTTCGACTACGTTGTAAGACTTCAAAGTGTCCACAACAAACTCTGTAATTATAGATTTCCAAAAATCTATCCATCCAAAAGTCTACTTCTCTTGAAATATGGTTATTAATCCCTTTAAGCCTCTGAATCAACTCTGGATTCCAAAATTTAGGTTCTTCACCCTGTAAACACTTTTTTCTTTCAGCTACCTTGGATATCCACTCAAATAAGTCATTAGAAAAAGATGCGAATAAAACATCATGCAACTTGGTAAAATATATGCCTATATAGCCACTATTCTATAGTAATCCTAGGATGTCTTTTTTATTTATTCGCAAACTTGCGTTCTGTTTGACTCACCCAATTATGTATTTCACTCTTCTCTAGATTCCACATCAACATAACACATCACCGATACGACAGTCCAAAGTCGGAAACATAACCATTTGTTGGTCTTCCTGGGATGACCCGAGTTCGGTGAAGTTATCTGTAGACACAACAAAGCCCCTTTCATTGGCCCTTTCAGCATCAACCTGTAAACAGGATGAAGTCTCACCCGAAGCGAAGTATGGGGGGTTACAGAATCAGGTTTCTTTAATCGTGGTGATGCACATATGTGGTTAATTGACCTCACAACACGTTCCTTGCTAACATATACTTAACATGACTATATAAATAGATGACTTCGTACTTTGTAGTTACCAACAACCTACAGAACTACGCTGAATCACTGTTACCCTTACTGGTTAACTACACATTCGTCATACTTAGTGTTACTTCACAACATTCATACACATGTGTTATTTTACTTAACATATGATTTCCATTTGCATATACATGAAAGAAAACAGATAAACATATACTATCATGAACTCAAAACATGCCATAAACTCATACATAACACACAGATTTTTTTGGTTCACCCCCAGGCGGGAGCTACGTCCACAAGAACTGTTCTTATATTAATTGGAAGGGTAACAGTTCCAGTCTGTGCACTCAACTGCAGACTCTTCTCTACAATCAGATCTCTATGCACTCAGATGTAGAGTTTGTTCTCTCTCAGTCTAGATCTACAAAACCACAACAACACTTGGCTGTTTGAACCAAAGACCAACCCTTATCGAACCCTTCCTTATAAAACAATACCCATATATATAGATGTTCCCAAAGGTCACATATTAAAATAACTATGGGACAACCCATATAGTACCCTTAAACCCAAAAAACCCGTGGTTCTCCTGTAGACCATGCTTAGATTTAACTTCATTGTCTCTTCGACGCCGCTTCTTATGACTTTGACGATTCTCTGACAGGTGCAATTCCGACTTCTACAGTGGCGTGTCCTTTACACCATTTTGCTTCTATGCTTTATGCTCCTGTAGTAGTTAGGTTTCCGCTTGGTCTTTAACTACTTCAACCACCTCTGGATGTTTTTAGTACTTCGTCTTTACTAAGGAAACGTGTTCTTTCTTGTCGACCGTACTTCGCTCCATACCCTCTTCCCAGGATTTGTAGAGTCACTTATCTCCAAAATTGGTCAAAGTTAGGCATCTCCTAACTATACTTTGCTCCCAAAAATTTCTTTACTTGGGATGTCCCCAACAATAATGAGCAGATTCTACAGCCCATGCAGGCGCATAATCAACATCCAACTCCTCTGAGACTAAAGGAGTGGAGATAGAATCCATGGCAGTTTTTTGTAGAGAGTGGTAAACAATTTTTTCCATGGATAAGGGCACTACTGGTTCAACTTGAGTAGGTAATATCCAAGGATCACTCTTATCAGAGATTGTAAAAACATCCTTAGACAATAAAATGGTGTTTCAATTACTCGTTGAATCACTATAGTTAACGGGAGCAAGAAAATCGAAAGTTCCCATAAGAGATGAATATAAGCCTACTCCCAAACTTTCACTGGGTGGACATGCCTGATAAATCATCAGGATGTTTGATTCAGAATAGGCTATGTTATTTTTCCAGGTAAAGGACAATTGGTCAACTATGACAATCTTTCCTTCATAAGGAAAAATCAAGACTCGAAAAACAGACGACAAAACGACTTGCATAGCATACGTCCAACTCCTTCCTAACAACAAATTGTAGTCAAGATGAGCATATCCAAACTCTACTTCTACAGAAAATACTTTACCTGATAACTGGAATTCAAAGGAGGGTAAAATCCGATGAGGATGGAAAGATCTTCCATCGAAAGTAGTAAGCAGTGTTATAGAAGGAACCTACTCAGGGGATCCTAAAGGTCATCAGCAAGAAATAGCCATAACGCACATAGCCTTCATCCACAAGAATTTTTCCAATGGTCTTAGCACCATGAACTACTTCAATTTGAAATGCTGCATGATACGACAAATGGGGTTTGATATCATACATATCAAACTTCGCCAACATATTGTAGGAATCGAGACTTCCTATAGCTTCCAAAAGTGCATTCCGTTGCGAAGGGAAACTTTGCAAAACTTCTAAAGCATACATTGGACATGGTGTTTGGGATAAGTATTCTACAATGGAATAATTGGGAGCATCCCTCACATTGGGGTTGTGTGAATCCCTCTTATAGACACCTTTCGGTATCTTTGGAATGGGGTTCGATGGCCTTTCAATATGAAGAGGAGCTAGCACCTGAGGAGTCTCTTTGCCTTTTTGTGATGATTCTGGGCTATAGTTATTTGCTCTGGTTTGCAATAAAATGTTTGAGTGAACCATAATGATGTATGACTGATAAGATAATGCGACACCTTGGGTTCCCCCAACACTAGAGAATCCAGAAGCCATGTTTTGTCCCTTAGGAAAATGATACTTCAGGACAACAGGTTTTTGTTGTTTTAATAGATTTTGGGCTTCATCAATCAAAGGGAATTGATGGGTTGAGTGGTATTCCTTGAAAAATTTACGAGGAAACTTCACATTTTTCCTTTCTTTCTTGCCCCCTCAACATTATTAGTGGACTTGGGGTTGTTACAATGTAATCTTCCACCTTGTGAGAATCAACACTCTTTGGCCTAGAGGATCTATTTCACTGACTCAGAACCACTTTATATCCTTCAGACACTATTTTTCTCTATTTTTTCCCTTGTACGCTTGCTGCATCATTACAGTGGGCATACTTGCGAGTTGCATCACTATAGCCTGCAGGTAGCATGTAAAATGGTAAAAATCACTAGTTTATTACTTTTTACTCCCCAAAAGTGGTCATTGGGTGACCTTTGACCCTCCATATTCTCAAGAAACGCCTCGATGTGTCCTTTCAATTACCTTTGAGAGGACTATATATTGAGCACATATGTCTTATGGACGGGAGGAGAAAGAAGAGAAAGAGAACTCTAGTGGATTTTTGCCCTGTCAAGAGTCTGCACTCCTTGATCCTTGTAGTTGTGAACCCTTTATGTTCACCTTCCAAACTCCTACCATAGTTTGAGTTTTCCATTCCATGGAGGATTGAAGTGGTGGAGGCACAAGTGGATTGAGCTAGATCTTGGTTTAGATTGGTTGCTGGCAAGAGGTCGTATCACATTGTACTTCTTCTTGTTTATTAATAGAAATACTCATTCTCATCCATTAATGTTGTAAATATTGTTTATACTACATTGGGTTGCATTTACTTGTTATATCATGGGCCTTTCCTATTGATGATGTTAATGCCGTTTATATATTATATGTACTTGTTGTATATTGGCTGTCAAGACTAATTTGCAGATTCAAGTGCACGGATTGAAATGATCCAACGGGGATCTACATCAAACATTTGGATCGAGGTTGGTTAAATTCTTCCTTATCTTACCATTGTCATTTATATAGCATAGCATTGGGAATTGAGTTGATTTCTGGTAGTCATCTATTTGTTGTGGTCTACCCCAAGCCATAGTGAGTTTTCTCCAATACGGAAATGGCGACCATACTGGGGATAACATCCATTTTTTGGGGATTTTTTAGCATTAGTCCTTAATTAGAGTTGTTGTTTGTCGAAGCTCTGTGTCACTGATTGGCTGTTGAGATACACTATAGAAAACTGGTTTTTTCTGAGCCATTAGACTCTTTATTTTCCCATTTGCCTTTCCTTACCTGTGGGCTAGCTTAGCTCTGCCCACGTACACCCGCCTCTCTTTACTCTACTGCTCGCGGGTACCCACAAGTTTTACTTCGATAGTAGCGTACAACTCCAACTTTGGTTGATTTATGATTTTTGGTTGTTGCTGGGTTGGATTTGGATGATCCTGAGTCTTTGTTGGCCTGTTTCTTGACTGTTCCATGCTTTGGTTGTCACCAGAACTCTTCTTTTCTCTTGGTTGAGCCTTGTTGGTTTTTTACCAATCTTTGGATTTAGCCTTGTTGGTTTTTTCCTTTTGAGCTCATTCCATTGGCTGAGTCTTACTGTTTGGTATCTGCTGGGTTGTCTTAGTGATCTTCTTGGCATATCAGTGACTAGATAGTAGGATTTTTCTTGCATTTTTCATTTATTTATATTGAAAAATACAAAAATATACATATAGTTTTGCATTTTCCTTTTGTTTATAAGAGAAAATACAAAAAAAAACTTTTGCTTTTATGTATTGCATCTTGCATTGAGTGATTTCTGCCTTCATTTAGATTCTGATTGTGCATCGAAAAATATAAAAGGATTGCATATTTATTTCGAAACCGTTGGATTGATTTTGCATGTTAGTGGCATTGTTTTCATTGGATAGATGAGTCTAGGATTTGACGATTTTGCATGCTATTGAGTCATACACATCACTAGTTTCACAACCATATCCCTTGAGTAACCATAGCCATTAAAATTAACGCTTAATCTTAAAATTGATTAGACCGATTTTATTTATAGGGTACACCAACTAGCATAGGTTTAGAGTTTTGGAATAGATCATTGTGAGTTAACAATCCAAGACTACTAGACGAAACATTAGGTGTCTTACCAGGGAGTGGAGGAATCCATGGTGTATATCGGTGTTCTCAGGAAGCTCTACTCAAGCCATAGTTAAGCACGAGGTCAAGGGAGGTTGGTTGAAGAGATATCTCTATGATACTGGCTAAACGTGGGAGATATTTCCAGGATTTGTTCGTATCTGGGGACTCTTGGGGGATTTGACCCTCATTGAGTTTCAGGCTCAGCTACCCTGCCCATATGATGGATCCCACTTGCGACTATCCCCCTGAGCATTGGTTATATTGCGGTGACCATAGTTTCCTTACCTAGGTATCGCATAGGGTACTTGCAGTGGTTATGTTGTTTGTGTCCTGAGTCAGATAGGGGTCAAACAACATAGTTGCCGTTGTATAGGGACTTGACCCTATTCATGCAGTGAAGTCTGGGGGCCGTTATAAATGATTCTATTACCTATGACTATAGTTTGGGAGTCTCAAGCCTCTCCTAGGTGAGACATACCGCCTCTAGTGTTGGGAGCTCATTTAGCCACTCTGTTTGTCTACTCTTGGCTATAGTTTCTCTATGTGTGTTCTTTTGATTTACTGTTTTTGATCGATATTTGGCCTTTAGGGGACATTTTGATTCTATATTCTCTCTGGAGATATCGTGGTATGGATTCCTACGCTCTGTCGATCCCATCAGTTGGTTGGTTTAGAACCTGTTGAGTTTTCATGCCACGTTGCTAGGGGACGCTGGCGGGCTCCCTCTGAGTCTTCAGATTCTTATGAGACATACATCCTAGACATCATGACTGCTACACATTATGATACTAAAGAAATACCTATGACTCCATCGGGTAGATTCAAACACACTTCAGACACCCCTACTCCTCGTGAGGCGTGGGGGGGTGATCCACCTGAGACCCAATGTAATTTGTTTGGTCCAGATCCACTCGAGGACGACCCGTTCAATCCTTCATTTCCACACAATTATATATACGGGATGCCAGAGTTACATGACTAAACTGGTCCTATGGTCAACCCAACCACATTCTCTTTTGGTATGCCTAATTATAATACAGTTGATCCTTCCACTATGTTTGGTAGTCACGCTGGCACTAGTCATAGTGTTAGCCACACTACACCCACTGGGGGCAATATCCTCGCCAGGGGCACCACATTGTCCACTCACACACATAGTATGGGGACTGGTCATATTCCTCCTGACAATGCTAATGTTGGAAGGCAACCGCCTCCTAGGACTACCCAACCTAATAGGAATACTGTCCGCAACACGACTCGCCATCCACCACCTAATAGACATGCCGCTACTCATCAACCCAGGACTATTTTCGCAAATGTTAATGCTCCTCCTAACCACGGGGGTGGACATATACTGCATACTTTTGCATCCACTACCGCCACTAGTAATGCGAATGTAGGAGGTGGGAATATATCCTATCCACATAGACATAACGCCACCATCCCTGCTACTAGTAACACCAATGTTGGGGTTGGGAATACATCTCATGCTTATGGTCACCACACGACTGCTCAAGCTGATCCTAATGCTGGGGGTGGGAACATACCATACCATTATGGTCATTACAACTCGGTTCCCACTATGAATAGTACATATATGCCCCATACTTATGGTGGCAACCCTTACTACAACACAGTTGGTGTTGGCCACCAGTACAACCCACCCCAATATGGTGTCGGCCATTCTCGCAAGAGGATGGACCACCCCAAGCACCTCTACATGATTCTCAAATGATGTATATGATACAAGATTTGATTGAATCCTAACAAATGCACCTTTGCTGTAACGATGGGTCGCCTTCTAGGCTTCATAGTTTCGAAAGAGGGTATCAGAGTCGATCCTCTTAAAGTTGAGGCAATACTTCGGTTGCCTCCTCCATGCAACTTGTTACAACTTTAGAGCCTCTAAGGGAGAGCCACTTTTCTATGTCGTTTTGTAGTCAATTATGCTAATCTTACAAAAGGTTTCGCGCTCTTATTGAAGAAAGACACACCCTTTATCTGGGATGAGCGAGGTCAGCAGTCTTTCGACGCCCTTAAGAAAGCTTTGGTATCGGCCCCTATGATTAGTCCACCAGAATTTGCACGACATTTTATTCTTTATGTGGCCGCATCTCAAGAGATGATTGGCATGGTATTGGTTCAGGTTGATGACGTGCTTGTCGAGCATGTCATCTATTACCTTAGTCGAAATCTAGTAGACGCTAAGCTAAGATATACTCATGTGGAAAATCTAGCACTTGCGACTGTTCATTCAATCCAGCGGTTACGACATTACATTTTGCTTAGAACAACCACAATTGTCACGCATATCAATCCATTTTAGTTCATGCTATCAAGACACCTTATAGGGGGGAAGTACAATAAATGGATTGTGATCCTTCAGGAGTTCGATCTCGATTTTGCTTTGGCGAAATCGATGAAATCGTTGGTGTTTGCTGAGATTATGTTGGAATTTCCAAGACTTGATGAGGATGTCATTCATGAAGATTCCTTTGTGGATGAGAACTTATTTCTTATCTCATCCGAAGACCTTTGGTATGGGGATGTCATTGTATATATCCAAACTTTGAAGTTTCCTCTGCACTATTCACAAGATGAGCGACGGCGTGTGAAACATCACGCTAAATATTATACTATCGTCGGTGACACTCTGTATCGTCGAGGAAAGGATTATATTCTCCATCGTTGCTTAACTCAAGAAGAAGCAGAGCAGGTGCTTAATGATTTCCATGCCAAAGCGTGTGGCGGTCACTTATCTAGGATTGATACAGCCCAACGTATCTTGTGAGCTGGTTATTTTGGCCCTCAATATTTAAAGATTGTATTAACGCTGTGAAGAGATGCCACCCTTGCCAGGTGTTTTCTCAGAATATACGCTCACATCTAGCGCCACTTCATCTGGTCGTCACCATCAGTCCCTTCACCAAGTGGGGGGTGGATTTCATGGATTGCAAACCAGCTTCGGCTAGGGGGCATCACCATATTATTGTGGACGCGAACTACTTTTCCAAATGGGATGAGGCCATGCCTACCGTAAAAGCCGATGGTGCTACAGCAGCCCATTTCATGTTCAATCAAATTATAACTCGGTTCGGTATTCCGAAAGAGATTTCACTAACCATGGCAGTCACTTTCAGAACAAGATGATGGAGGATTTGTCTCTCAAGCTTGGGTTTCGTCAAGAATACTCATCTTCTTATTATCCCCAAGTGAATGTTCAAGTTGAAGCAGTTAATAATTCTTTGAATACCATTCTCCAACGTACCATCCAACAAAGCAAGCCCAACTGGCATATCATGTTATATCCTGCTTTCTGGGCATATTGAACCACAGTCAAGACTACCATTGGATTCTCACCGTTTTAGCTAGTTCACAGTCTGGAGTCACTTTTACCAATTGAATGCGAAATCCCTTCTCTTAAATTGGCCATAAAGCTCCTCCCTGATACGACGGGTCTTGAGCAACATTTAATCCACCTTGAGCAACTTGACAAGCAACGTCGAGATGCTGCCATAGCTATAGATGCCAAAAAGTGTCGTGTTAAGATTCAGTATGATAGGTCTGTCCGTCCCGGGAAATATGTTGAAGGTGACTTGGTCCTCTTATATGACCAAGCTAAAGAACCCCTGGGGGTAGGCAAGTTCAACCCCATGTGGAATGGCCCTTACATCGTGAGGCATGTCCTGGAAAAAGGAGCCTATGAATTAGAAGACTATGAGGGACTGTCTTGAAGGAGCCTAGAAATGGGCTCTACCTCAAGTGGTATTACGCTTGAACCTCTAGTTCAGGATAATACTTTTGTATACTACTGTATAGTTACTTCTATACATAGTTTAGATTTCTTCTGGTTTTCAAGTCTACTGATTAGCTTCCGTTTGATTGACAGATGTTAGTTGAGTTTCCTACGTTCTTAGGGTTCACGGATGGTGCTAGCCATCATACGCAGCAACTTGCTTCTGCTGCCTGGGTTATTTTCTCACTTGACCACCTAGTTGTGTCCTTAGGAGGTGCTTGTCTTGGTCCTACATCTAACAATGTGGCTGAGTATAGTGTCGTCATTGAGCTACTTCGGGATGCCGTTTCACATGGTATCCAGTCTTTAGAAGTCCGCCTAGATTCACGACTAGTTGTGTCTCGGCTGAATGGGCAGTACCCTGTGCGAGATCCTACACTACTACGGAAATTTCTAAGAGTAAGACTCTTGGAACAACATTTTGTTTCAGTTACGTACATTCATGTTCCAAGAAGTGTTAATCATACATTCAGTTACTAACTATGTATTAGATTGGCATTTGTCACATTCACAATGAAGCACACAAATAAAAGAAGACATTCACACATTTGTACATACACACATAGTAGAACCAGAGAACCAAAGTTTTTATAAATAATATGTCCAAAAATGGTAGTATCATGATACAAAGTTGGAGCCCGTAGCCCTCAAAAATATACATATCGATACAAAAAATGAGATCCTGAGATATATACTCCCTACGAGGAGGCCTAGCTGCCGCCCCAATAGGATGTGTCTCATAGAAATAATGCACTGCATTCGCGACACACTGCAGTAGTCGCACCCAATTGCTTGGCACCCCCACTACCTGGCGCTGCATAGCCTCTGGCAGCTGTGCCACCTTTGCCTGTGGTACCCTGGAAATCATCCGTGATATGTTGGACCGCAGAGTCTGTAGTATCCGTTTTGCTGCAGCACCTACCATCTCATCACCCCTGCCCCGGTGATGATGTATCGGGAAGACATCGGGTCTCACTGGGCCCTTGTCTGCGAGCAAACAGTCAAACTTTAATACATGATACTACCCCCAAAAATATTTTTGCATTTACAACTATAATAAAAAATCCATAAAAATTTAATACACAAAAAACCTAAAAAGTGTACTCACCGATGTCTCCGAACGTTGCATCTAGTGGGAGAAGCATGTCTCAATCCTACCAGAAGTCTATCCCTGCATAGGGGTAGTCATCTATCGCTATAATCTATCGATCCCACCAGTAAAAGAACTCCTTTGTATATGGTGATTCCTGACGGCTACCACCCCGTCGCGTCAAGACCTCATCCCACCGGGTCATGGCTGGGTCGCGGAGACTATGAGGAGGGACTTCAACCCTCAGACTAAGCCCCGGAACCCGCTCGAAGAATAAGCTGCACAAAATACTTCCATACTCAAAGTTTTTTGCATCCCCCTACTTGCACTCTATCAGCTGGGTCTTCATAGACCTCAGTAGCGTAGTACACTAGTCAAATATCATAGGATGTATGCACTATGATGCATAGAACATAATTGGCCTGGATGCCCGGTGAAGAGCTTTGGATCCAGCGATCCGCACTAAAGTGGCCACGACAACCTTCATACTTAGGTTGACTATGGCTCGGATGGGAACCTAACTTCCCACTGCCCGAGTATTTGGAACACAATATCTCTCTATCTAGTCGGGGATGGTGATCCCACCACCCACAGTTCGAGACCGAAGGCTTGCCACCTCACCTCGGCAGGACAAACCTGTGATAAAATAGATATCTTCCACCTCCAGTGAAAGTATTTTCCCAACTAGGTTGAATTTCTGTGCATCAACATCCCAATAGTCTATCAAATGTGCAGTGCCCCTCTAACCGGAAGGCCACTGAAGTTCTAGATTTTGAAATCAAGTTTTGTAACCAACTCCTAGCAGTTGTTCTTCCTTCTTTTATCAAAAATAATAAATAAGTATCATTATTCTTTCGTTATGCTAATTTTCTGCATAATTTTAGTGATTAGAAGAATGTCTAGCAACATACAGTGCACCTACATATCGTAATTTTAACATCATACATATAATTGTAATTTCTTGCATAATACTCAGTATTTTTGAAATATAAATCATTTTTCTAACTACCAGTAGAATACCTGGACCGATGTAGGTTGTAGATTGCCCCTATCCACTTCGTAGCTCCTTTGGTCCAAGCCTTAGTAACCAAAAATAGATGATCCACCCTGCCGACCAGCTCTTATCATGCTGGCCCTAGGAAACCGACGGATTTCCTAGCCCCCGAGCCCACAAACCAATAATCCCGACAGCACCTTTCCTTAGTGCCTTTCCATATCTCAATAGAAATTTTTCCTTGAGTTAACCCCACCTCGTTCTTTTGAGTTTCCCACCTCCTCAAAGCTTCGAGTTATCCCCCTCCTCGGCATTCCTCCTTTTCATCGAAATACTAAGTGTACTTTTCCCAAAAACCAACCCCCCTCATCTTCGTGAAACCCTTGCTTTATAGATCCATTTTCCTCCTCCAAACTTCATTCTCACTCCACCGCCTTAGCCCTCCAGGTTTTTTTTGGGGGATTCTTAAACCATTAATACCATCACACTCATCAAGGATAAAATAATATTTAAATATGATTATCAGATTTCTTGTTTCTCTTGAGCAGTGGAATAATTCAATTCTAAGGATAAAATAATATTTAAATATGCTTGTCAGATTTCTTGTTTTTCTCGAGCAGTGGAATAATTCAATTCTAAGAATTAAATAATATTTAAATATGCTTGTCAGATTTCTTGTTTTTCTCGAGCAGTGAAATAATTCAATTCTAATTAAGGTTGTCCTTTTGTGTAGATTTCCTATTGTTCAAAAAAATAATTAAATAAACAAGCATGACTTGCCTTATCTAAACATATGGGACAAGTTAAATTGTATCGAATTTACCCCACCGCTTGATCTTTAAATGCAGATAGGATAATATAATAAATGCAAACTTGAATTTACACATGGAGGACATTCATGTCTTTATTACTCAACTAAATCTTGATTCGAAATGTTGTTTGATTTATAATTAAAGTTTAAATAACAATATAATATGGAATATAATAATATGACTCACTTTCAATTATTTTTAATAATTTTGGTTCCTTTTTATTATTCACATAAAACAATCGTGATAAATTCATCCATTTATGCAAAACATTAAGCTATGTTTATTTGACAACGATTATAATAACAAATAAGATTATGCATGTTAATAACAACATTAATAATACTAATAACAATAATAATATTAATATTAAAATATTTAATGGTAATTATTTTATAACACTATGACCTTAAAGGTTATAAACATAACATTGAATTACTTCTAACCAACATAATTTGACTGTTCAAAGAGAAGTACAATTATGCTAGAACAAACAATGCTAATTGTGTAAGCTAAACAGGGACTATGTTAAATACAACACTATCCCCAACGCATCATAAATGATGTTGAGCACAACACTATTTCCAACAATTAGTTACTAATGCATGTAATTAAAAACTAACAAACTGATCCATTTATGCATTTTTACATTATTAACAACCATCATTTGGAATTCACTAATTCACGACTGAGTCTTATCTAGAATTCAATCACAACCAATAGTTATCACATTAATACTAGTGTACATGTACAAGGTGTGCATCCGTGGCCAGCGTATGCATAGATTGTACTCGTACTATAAGAAAACATCATTTCCCCTATGCATATATATTAACTTCAACAAAACAATGATTTTTATTGACATAACAATCATACATACAAACAATCACAAATACTTAACCCATTCAACATGCATAAATCATACTCATTTCAGCATCATTAGGCATTGATAATTATCCAATTAAGTTGTAACATTTATGTTTTCCAGATTCACCATAATTAATCAATCAATTATTTTTAAGGAAGAGGCACCTACTACCACTAAATCAGGATCAAGGGATACCCAACCCTCAATAGTACTAACTAACATATCCCCCCACCCTAACCTACGTCCGCATCCTCCCTATCCTTCCTCTGCTAGTACAAAAGTGGATGTCAGCTATACTGACCTAGCCACGTAGAACGTGAGAGTGGTAGCGTCGGCTAACTAGCGGACCTAACCTCTCCTAGCAGGCATCCGACCATCGTCATCACAACAACTTGGGGAGCGTGTCTCAGCACGGCCCTCCCATGACCTCGGGTATCATAGAAACATAGGGTGGGCAATACATCCATCCCTCTCAACATACTGGGTCTACGCCCTTATCAACTCATACTTTGTTGCTCTCAAGATTATTGGTTTGTGTCATCGTATCATCAACTTTGGTAAACAAGGCTCTCTGCAAAATAGGTACTATACCATACTTCATATCAGGTATCCGACTATTACATAGCCCCAGTGTCCTGCAGATTAGTACTTTGCAGCAATAGATTTATAACAATATTTCCATTCTATCATCGTCTGATCCATATTGTGAACATCATTTATTTCATCACATAGAATCATTAAATCGATCACAGCATAAATACCACATCGTATATATCACATTTCATCCAGGACGATTATTAAACATATACTGTCATTATGAAATAAAAGAATCTCGTGATAACTACAACATAGTAACCACATAAACCAAATAACATCATGAGGATGGTAACATCATAACATCATAACCGTAGTATCAGCATGGGCACAGTAACATCCTAAACATAATAGCAACATATCATCATGTCTAACATGCCGAGAATATAGTTCACTCTGTCTAGATGAGTCGAACAGATAATAAGAAAATAAAGTGAAAGGTGTCTAACTCATAAACACGCCTAGTCAAAATATGGGGCGTTACAAAATGCTGGAGCAATAGGTTTTTGTCCCTCAAACCCCCTATTCTCCAAAACTTGTATAAACCATATGCTTGAAGCACTTGTTGCGCATGCACGTCGTTACAAACAACCTCATCTACTAGGTCATGTTCCCTCTCCCTCCACTCTAGAACCATCCTGGACTGAGAAAAAACAAATATTTTAGTCAGTTTCATTTGCAAAATCAACTTCACGGCCGTACCCGTGGGAAAATTTGCATACAGTGGCGGGTACCCGCGGTCAACCTGTGCATTGACTACGAGTATGATGCCCTACCCGCGACCTGCATAGTAGTAGCCCGCGGGTAGCGCTGAAACCATTTAGGGCTTAGCCAAACTAAAAATCCAACCAATGAAATTTGAAATAAAAACATTAAAATGGAAGATGGGGATGAGATTACCAACTTGCTCCCGATGGTTCGACAATCAGATGCCTATAGCTCCCGGTATCAGCAACTAAACTTTGAGGTAAAAACTAACCACAAAACTCCAAATGGGTGAATAGTAAAAATGAATTGTAAATTTTTATTACTATTTATAATTTTCAAGACCCACTTGTCTGTAGTTTTTGCCATTTAATGTTGTTATGGACTAATACAATGTTATGGAGTAGTGTTTTTAACCATATTTCTTCGATGAAAGTTGTTTCCAAACATTTCATACCTACGGCAGGTATGTTTCACACCTGGCATATAGGTTAGATGTCATTTTCACATGCATTATGCATTTGACCTTTTGACCACTTTCATAAACCCTAGGTGCGACCCCGCTTCTTAACTGACACAGAACCTTCTGTTACAGAAGTGTCGTTATGTGGCGGTAGGGCCTTTCCGAACATGGGTACCCTAGATAGAACCCTTTTTTTGCATTCTGGTGCCCATGCCGTTGTTTGTCCTTAGGATTGGGAGTCCTTTGTAGTTACGCCATGACATTGCGATAAAGACTCATACTCTACTTTGTCTTATGCTGGCCATTTCCCATAAGGACTCCCCTGTTTATATCAAGTTGTGATTGCATTGCATCATCCTACTTGCTGCTTAAGCCTTGTGTCAGCTTCCGCTTACTCTGTTATTAGCTTGGTGCCTGAGCACTTTTCCCTGTCGAGCCCTGCAGAGCTTATATTTTCCCTTCACAATTTGATGACCTATTGACCCTAAGGGAACACACCCCCCAAGTGTCCACATCCTGCATGCACTTCCTTGCATTGATCACAGGTATGTTCCACTGCTTGGAAGTAGTCTTCTCGCTATTTGACACTCGTTCCCTCACTTGTTGTACTATAAGAAATTTTATTATTTTTCAAGCTTTCGCCAAATATGAAAAAGACCAAAAAATCAAATATTCCAAAAATCTAGACGGGATTATGGTTACTACTTCTTCTTGGCAGTTGTTGTGTCGCCTTTGAACAGAGCATTCATTCCACTCCATACATTATGAGTCGGGACTATAGTTGAACCTTAGGATCTGTACTTGTTTCTCAGTTTACTCCACCGATTGGTTAAGCTTCCAGTCATTATGGAGCCCTTTGTAATGCCTCCTACATTGCACAGTCTATATCAAGTCTATGCTACCTGAGTCTATCCATTTGCTCATGCTCTTGTTCAAAGGAAGTCCTGAAACCAGAGTCGGCCACTCCTCAAATCTCTTGACTATTGCATGTCGGCCATCCTTATTGAGTCAGTCTGTTTCACCTGAGTTCTTCCAAATCTTTCAGTGTAGCTGGTACCTCATGCTGGTTGATGGGGGATTCCTAAATGCCCTCCTTCCAGCAAGTCTCATTCCATCGACTTCAACCCATTTATTCTGAAACTTGAGGCTTAGAGTTCGATTGAGTACCTTGAGGCTTGCAATCATTAGTGGCAGGTTCTCTTGCCATCGATAGTTTTGGGAATACATCAATGTCCCCTAATCGATGGATTCATCCTAGTGTTCGACTTCAACTCATCTACTCACACTCTGATGATTGTGCTCTGTGCCTTGATGCCCATTTTCATTATTGGTGGGTTATCTTGCATTTGTTAACGGTATACATCATTGACCGGTAATAAGACGATGTCACATCAGGTTCGACCTCAACTCCTTTATTCACTTGATGGGACTTGCACCATCGAAGACTTGTGTAGAAGACCCTGAGCGATAATGGCATTCAGTATGCTACTTATGATGATGAATTTACATCTGAGATATCACCTCTTAGATATCAGCAGTTTGTACCTCTCGTTTGCTCCAGTTGTCTCCTTTTTAACAGGAGACCATATCGTATTGCAGAGGGATCATGGCTATGATCACTTATGACATGTATTCACTATGTATTTCCTATTCATGGCCATTGTATCAGATTGTTGTACTATCGACATGTATTCAGGGATACTATTGTATTATGATGAGTGAGTTTTTCTTTCCACTTGTGTCTCCATCACTCCACTTCTAAGATTTATACTGTATTTTGGCCATCATAGCATCAGTCTCTGACCTCACACATTAGGGGGCATCTGTTACAACGTAATCTTCCACCTTGTGATAATTAACACTCTTTGGCCTAGAGGATCCATTACACTGACTCAGAACCACTTTATATCCTTCAAACACTATTTTTCTCAATTTTTTCCCTTGTATGCTTGCTACATCATTACAGTGGGCGTACCCGCGAGTTGCATCACTATAGCCCGCGGGTAGCATGTAAAATGGTAAAAATCACTAGTTTATTACTTTTTACTCCTGAAAAGCAGTCATTGGGTGACCTTTGGCTCTCCATCTGCCCAAGAAACGCCTCTATGTGTCCTTTCACTTACCTTTGAGAGGACTATATATTGAGCACATATGGCTTATGGATGGGAGGAGAAAGAAGAGCAAGAGAACTCTAGTGGATTTTTTCCCTATTTTGAGTCTGCACTCATTGATCCTTGTAGTTGCGAACCGTTTATGTTCACCTTCCAAAATCCTACCATAGTTTGAGTTTTCCATTCCATGGAGGATTGAAGTGGTGGAGGTGCAAGTGGATTGACCTAGATCTTGGTTCAGATTGGTTGCCAACAAGAGGTCATATCACATTGTACTTCTTCTTGTTTATTAATAGAAATACTCATATTCTTGTCCATTAATGTTGTAAATGTTGTTTATACTACATTGGGTTGCATTTACTTGTTATTTCACGGGCCATTGCTATTCATGATGTTAATGCCATTTATATATTATATGTACTTGTTGTATATTGGCTGTCAAGACTAATTTGCAGATTCAAGTGCACGGATTGAAAAGCTCCAATGGGGATCTACATCAAACGTTTGGATCGAGGTTGGTTATATTCTTCCTTATCTTAGCATTGTCATTTATATAGCATAGCATTGGGAATTGAGTTGATTTCTGGTAGTCAGCTGTCTGTTGTGGCCTACCCCAAGCCATAGTGAGTTTTCTCCAATATAGGGGTTATTTTGACTACCCCCCCCCCTTCTTTCCCTTATTCTTTTTACCACCGGATTGTCGAGTACCCTTTTGCTTAGACTGCACATGGTGTACAATAAATGTTTGAGAAGGGGAGGTGGCAACAGTAGCTGCCTCTGCTATAGAATGCTTCACAAATATCTCTTGCACTTACTTAACTAAAGCTTCAACAATATATGTGTCAATTGAACCAAAAGTGCCATCAACATGCGGTCCACGATTAGGTTTTGCGCTATCAGTAGTTGGTTGTGGTGCATCAGGAATGATTTCATATAATATCCCAATCTGAGAGGAAATCAAGTCTAACTACTAGGCTCTAAGGATGGATTCCTCCTCTGTTGTAACTATTACACCTAAAATCTTTCCATCATGAGACTCGGTGTGAACATCCCTAAAGTTTCCTTGGCTAAGTTATTAACCTGGAAGAGATGCAAACCTATTTATACTAGGTTTAGATAGGTCATCGTAGGTTGTCCTCATGCAACCTGTGATGTCGCAGGTTGGCCTCTTGCAACCTGCGACAATGTCAGTTAATGGAAAAAAATAGCTTCTTCGAGCCCATTCTCGAAGCTAGATGACATGGATCCCTATCCCTGACTTTTGGGAGAGCTAGCATTCGGTTCCTAACCTCTTGGAAGGATCCCCTATCTCTCTCCTACCATATCTCAACCTACCCTATCCACTTAGTCCTATATAAGTAAGGCTCACTCCCATTCCAAAGGGGAGGAAGTCTATAGTGTCTACATGCTAGCGAAATCATCTTAGGAGAGATCTCTATTCATCTATTGGGAGACTCACACTTCCTTGGGAGGCTTTGGCATTGGTTCAATCAGATGAGGATTGCTACGTCAAGTCATTGGTTGTAATCTTTCTATCCTATGTACTTCTCTTTTCAATACAGTAATATAAGTGCTTTCCACCAAAATCTCATTGTGTTAATGATATCTTGTGTAGTTTGCCTACTTGACTACTTAAATATATTATTGTATAGGTGCGTTTAACTTGTTTTGTTGTCTTGTTATCTTGACAGGTTTTGCAGCTCGGATATGAAGATCGTCAAGCTTGGAGCAGCATTCAAGGAGAAAAGGCTTAGCGATCTATAAGGTAAACGTATCTAGTTCCTTGATCCTTAATTAGATCTAGGAGAGTGATTTATATTTTGTCTTATTTGTTCTAGAATCGTGTTGATCTAGGGAGATCATGCCTCAAGTCCGCTCTTGGTAGATTGTCCGTCAAACAAATCTGGGGACCATACTGGGGATTACATTATTTGTAGTTGTCAATTTGAATACCATTTCTAGTTGATTGCTTTTACGAGCCATTCATAATCTTGTTTTCCTTCCAAGCCTTGTTTCACCATTAGATCTTCGCTTTGAAGAGTCTGTAGTCCTCCTATGAGTTTGTACTCACCATTTTTAAACCATCTCATTGCTCATTATTTGGAGAATTGGTTCATTTTTGAACTTATATCTCGCTCGTCGTAGCTAGGCAATGGAGCCAGAGCGACACTGTGTCATTTTGTGATCTATGTTCTCTGTCTTTTGGCCTATCGTCGCGTCCCATTCATTGGTAGACTATGACATTGTCGCACTTCCCACATTAGTGACCTACGATGGTCGCTCTGTGTACAAACACGGACTGCATCGATTTGTTAATTTTGGTATAAGGGCATCCCCCCTCCATTTTTTGAGTATTGGTTTGGTGTGCAAACCCCTCTGCATTGTACCTTCCAGGTAGAGACCTTTTTGTCCATCAGTGTTTGATTTGGTTTTCTTCTGTTGGGTTTTTGGGTCTTTTGAGATTTGGATTCATGTTTGGCCCTTTGAATTGTGTATCCTACAGTCATTTTGACCCATATTAAGGTTTGAGACCTCTTTTTGATTTATGTGTTGAAAGTGTTTGGATTTTGTGTGGATTTGTATTGGGTCCCATTTTTCGCAAGCTTAAGTTTGGTAGTGGTGGACACTTTCCGCTCCCCCACCTTCATCCACTTGACCTTACTTTTCCTCCCTTCCTCACTAGACCTTGACTTTGAGTCGGGTCGGATCCCAAACCTCTTTTTGCACATGTTTTTTGGGTTGGTGTGATTGGTTTGTTTCAAAGACTTGAAGAGTGTGGGATATCCATGTCTTTTTGAGCCTCTTTTTCTTGGGTTATGCATCTTGTTTCCTTTACATGCTAAGCTATCTAATGATTGTTTGGAAAGATTGATTCTTTCTCTCCACTTTAGTTCAAAGAGAAGCTTGATTTTGTCACTCTTTTTCTATATTCATGAAATTGGAAAATAAAAGTATTCTTCTTACTTTAATTTGATCATTTGAAATTCTTGAGATGAAATTCTTGGTCTCACACTCATGAGAAGAAGAAAGGCTTGTTTCAGATTTGTGTGCATTTGAGTTAGATAAGATTGTTAAATGCTTTTCTTTGTCTTGCATTTTGTTGGAGATGTTTCTAGAATTTTTTTTTTCTTTAGATTAGATGTGTCTTTTTCAAGTGTAAAAAGATAGGAAATGAGCTATAATCATTGCATTTGGTAGATTTTGAGCCTTTCTTGAGTGCCTTTGAGTTGTTTGGGTGCTTATCATTTTTCTTTGGGAATTTATGGATGACTAGAGTGTTGTAGATATTCTCTCACTTTCTGTATATAGATATGAAAAGCGTTTAGTTATCAAGTTCCATTTTTTATACATGCATTTGAAAATTGAAAGTGCTTCATTATTTTGTCTTATACATTGTTAAGATTTGTCGCATCTTTCATTCTCATTGCGCTTTTGAATTATTTTTGTAGAAAGTTAGAGTTATTGCATTCTAGGTAGGAATTCTTAATTTCATTACTACTTAAGGTCATTTTGATTATAAAAGAGAAAAAGACATCTCCTTACCGTAAGTAGGTTTCATCGAAAGACAAAGGAAAATGTGCATTATCATGTAGTTGAGGATTGCATTATGTTTACATTTATGTACTCACCTCATGCATTCACCTAACTGTACAAGATAAAATGAATGCTAGCTTAGGTTAAAATCATTTAGTAACTGTGTGTAAGTTAGAGACGTGTTCCGGCGTCTTTAAGCATGATAGTTGTCGTTATTTGCTAGCATTGTTTTCGAGGGGTATTGTAGTATTCCACGTACTTATCGGTATATCGAAGCTCTTTCACGTACCAACCAGGTATATCAATGCTCTTTCACGTACCCACCAAGTACTTCGTGTGCTTGGCATATATCGAAAGGTGTTTCACGTACTTGGCATATATAGAAAGGTGTTTCACGTACTCGGTATTATATAGGAAGTTCTCGTGCTGTGCGGTTATGCATTAGACATCATCACTACAGATTTGAGCTCCCACATACCTTGTGTATATCGGGAGACACCATTAGGATTCCTGTGACCAACTGAGTTAACCATTTGGCCGTCTTGGCATCGTAATACACCGAGAACAACACTTGAGGCGATTAATACTCACGTGCCGTCAAAGTAGTTGGGTATCCAAGAAAGGGTACGGTCCCAATCCTCCTTGTCATGTTTTACTGTTGGGCCCTGCAGTATATATCGAGTTGCGAAGCCTTGATAATACTGTGAGGATCCTGACTATTCATCCACTCCTATTCACACAGTTTTCTTGTTGCTTTTAGACTTGAGTAGTGTTTGATTTGTGTGGTACTTTAGAGACTCTTAGGAAGTAAGATATGGAAGATTATTCTGGGACTACCAACCAAGGTGCCCCTTTCAAGGGTTTTCCATTTGTTATTCCCCCTTGTGGAACTGTTGGTCCTCTCTTTATGGCTACGTTGAGTCTTCCTGGATTGACGATAGGATTACCAGTATGGTTATTCTCCAATCCGATTACACCAAGTGCACCGATTGTGTCGGACCTAGGTCCTTCATCACATGAGCCTCAATATCATGATAAACCTTCTCCTTCTCCATCAAAAGTTGAATCGGATTTCGTCTCTTTCTCTTCCCCTACTGAAAACTTTGATGTTAGAAAGACAGCGGGTGAGAAGAAGAAGAAGAAAAGGAAGATTAAGAAGAAGAAGGATAAGAAAGAGACCGAGTATCAACCATCTGCCTCTGATGGCACTCATTCTATGAGAATACCTCATAAGCCCAAGTTCACTTGAAAACTTTTCAAGGGTGATCACCTTCTCAAGGATTGTCCTGGTCTTTCCTGTGTGTCAGAAGTGTGGTCTAAAAACCCCAAACTGCTTGTATCGTCAACCTCTGACCATCATGTTAATGATACTCCCTCGACCAGCGACCTGTTAGTGAAGGGTCAAAAGGGTAAAGTCCTGTATCCCTATTTGATATGCAAGGGTATGCACCATACTTTCCTTTTTCCAAGCATGGATGAAGATTCACGGTGGTTAGAAGATATTACTAGTCCTCAATAGGTGCTTCCAACATGTGATAGTAAGTTGTCCCTCAACCCCCCACTGGTTGACCAAGTGATCAATTTAGTTTCATCTATAATTGATCCCACTCTCCCTTCTGAGAGTGAAGTGATCAAGTCACTATCATCTCCACTCGACCCTACTCTTCAATCAGAGAGCATTCAAACTACAACTGTCACCTTGACACAGTATCCATCTCAACCTACTCTTCCCGATGAGAGTGGATTGATAACCACTGATGTTTTTCTAGTCAGTTCCGATCATGGGGGGAAAGAGTCCGTTTCCATGGGACCCCCTCCAAGTATCGAGGTTATTTCATTTGATTGGAATAGTCTAGCAGAATCTCGTCTCCCCTTAGATGTTCCTTTCCAAATATCTGTAGGTGTTGCCGATAAGGAAATCTTTCGCACTATAGTTGACGAGGGAGCTTCTGTTAGTATTTTATCCTCAACTGCTTGGTAAGCTATAGGGTCTCCTCAGCTTGTGCCGGTAAAAATGTGAACATCGCTAAAGTTTCCTTGGCTAATTTATCAACCTGGAAGAGATGAAAACCCATTTATACTAGGTTTAGAGAGGTCGTCGCAGGTTGTCCTCATGCAACCTGCGACGTCACAGGTTGGCCTCTTGCACCTTGTGACGATGTTAGTTAATGGACAAAAATAGCTTCTTCGAGCCCATTCTCGAAGCTAGATGACATGGATCCCTATTCCCGACTTTTGGGAGAGATGGAATTCGGTCCTAACCTCTTGGAAGGATCCCCTATCTCTCTCCTACCATATCTCAACCTACCCTATCCACTTAGTCCTATATAAGTAAAGCTCACTCCCATTCCATAAGGGAGGAAGTCTATAGTGTCTACATGCTGGTGAAATAATCTTAGGAGAGATCTATATTCATCTATTGGGAGACTCACACTTCCTTGGGAGGCTTTGACATTGGTTCGATCGGATGAGGATTGCTACGTCAAGTAATTGGTTGTAATCTTTCTATCCTATGTACTTCTCTTTTCAATACTATAATATAAGTGCTTTTCACCAAAATCTCATTGTGTTAATGATATCTTGTGTAGTTTGCCTACTTGACTGCTTACTTAGATATATTATTGTATAGATGCATTTTACTTGTTTTGTTGTCTTGTTATCTTGACAGGTTTTGTAGCTCGGATTTGAATCTCGTCAAGCTTGGAGCACCATTCAACGAGAAAAGGATTAGCGATCCATAAGGTAAACGTATCTAGTTCCTTGATCCTTAATTAGATCTAGGAGAGTGATTTATATTCTGTCCTATTTGTTCTAGACGCGCGTTGAGCTAGGCATATCATGCCTCGAGTCCGCTCTTGGTAGATTGTCCATCAAACAGTAACCCCTGAAGCAGAGACATTGTTTGACGGACAATCTACCAAGAGCGGACTCGAGGCCTGATCTCCCTAGCTTAACATAAGTCTAGAACAAATAGGACAGAACATAGAATACTTTCCTAGATCTGATTAGAGATTGAGTAGATATATGCTTTACCTTTTAGATCGCTGATCCTTTCTCCTTGATGTTTTCTCCAAGCTTGATGGTCTTTAGATCTCGGCTACAAAACCTGTCAAGACAACACAGAAACAAAACAAGTAGTAAAATGCACCTAAACAATAATAGATCTAAGTAAGTAGTTAAGCAGGAAAACTACACAAAACATCATCAATTCAATGGGATTTGGTGGAAAGCATTTATATTACTGTATAATAAGGGAAAGTACATAGAAGGAAGTGATTACAACCGATGAATTAACATAGCAATCCTTCTCCAACCAAGCCAATGCCAAAGCCTCCAAAGGGATGATGGATCTCTCAAGGAATGAGTAGAGATCTCTCCTAAGCTAATTTCACTAGCATGTAGATACCATAGACTTCCTCCCCTTGGAATGGGAATGAGCTTCACTTATATAGGACTAGGGGGATATGATAGGTTGAGATATGGTAGGAGAGAGATAGGGGATCTAATCCAAGGGCTAGGGAACCAAATACTAGATCCCCTATAGGTTAGGTATAGGGATCTACCTCACTCTCCTTCGAGAATGGGCTCGAAGATGCTCTTTTATCCAACTAACTAACATCGTCGCAGGTTGCATTAGGACAACTTGCGACGTCGTAGGTTGCACAAGGGTGAACTATCCTAACAGAATGCCCCCCAAAGCATGAAGCTATTGAAAATTGACAGGTGAAATGCTTTGATAGAAGGAATGGAAATGGACTTGTCAGATGAAGGATACTGCTGTAGTACAACTGACTATGAGTACACAGTCTCATATGACTCACAACATGGTTGTCAACCAATACAATGCAGATCCATGGTAGTAATGACCAACTAAACACAATCATGGCTACTAGACATAAGCGTAGATCCATGATGAGATGATAACACAGCCACGACCAATACAAAAGTGGATCTGTGTAATATGATTCAAAACAATCTTCATCGCAACCTGGGTAAAACATGACTCCCTAGGGTCTTCAAGCCGAACTCGCAATGATACGAATCTATCCATGTGATTACAAATGTCTTGATGCCGAACATGGTAGAAACCACTTGAGTACCAGTCATTGATGTATACCGTTAACAAGCGCGAGGTAAATCACCATTAATGTCAATGATTCCCAAGGTATCACAGTACATATCGTCAAGCACGACTAAATGAGTTGAAGTTGAATGCTTAACGAAATCTTTCAATCACGAGTCAATGATGTAAACTCATGTCGAAAGTGAGGTAACCTGCCATTGAGGCATGCAGGCCCAAGGTACTCGATTGGTTTCTAGATTCAATCCTCGGATGATGATTTGAAGTCGACAAGGATGAATCCGTCGAAGGAGGGCCATGATGAATCCCCCATCATCGACACGAAACATGACAACAGATGTTTGGAGTAGATCAGATGGTACAGTAACATGCAGGACTGACTCAAAGTAGACTGACATGGTGGAAGGTGTACTAACTGCAGATAATGAGTGGTGAAAGTATTCTTGAACATGGGCATGGCATGACTTGGCAGTATTGACATGATGAGTACGACACCAAATCCTAATGAAACTTATGGTGGAAGTATTCTTTGGATGACCCAAAGGAGTAACAAGACACAGGAAGTAGGCAAAACTCGAGGACAAATAGATAATCCAAGTGTAGTATGCAAATGCAAATGAGTGCCATGTTCAAGAACGATTAGGTATTGCCACAGATAAAGAGTGTAACATAAAAGCTTTCCTTTTTTCCCATCATGAACGATGAGTGCCTCATGTGTTTTTTACGAGCTTGATGAGGGTAACCAGATAATCGGTATAGATCATCTCATAGATGAGTACAATCCCAAATATTTTCCGAACCTGGGAGAAGAGGGGTTCGTCCCATAGCGGGCCCTTCGATGTTAGATTTCAATGAGTCCATAGAAGGTAAACTCGGTCGTCATTTCATGTTTAGAGAGTCTGAAAAGAACTAAAGAAGACTCCAACGCTCCTTTTTCGTAAAGTTAGCCTCATCGCCTGAAAAAGGGTAAAACAATGTGGGAGAGGACTCTTCCAGTCATGATTGGTTGGAGTATACCTTTTTCATAAATAGTGCCCCCTAGTCCGAAAAATGGGTAAACTATCACCAGGGAGATGACTGTTCAAATTCTTTAACAAGCGTGAACGGGACAAATTCGCTTGGTGATATTTTCGTATTTCGAGAGCTTGAAAAGAACTTAAAGATAGACTCCGGGGGGGTTCCTTTTCCATAGGAGTATAACGAGCCCGGAAAAGTGATAAATCATAACTTGGTGACTTATTCTCATGGTTTTAGGAGCAGGAGAAAGAATAAAGAGTAAGCTTGTCATCATTAAATAATTGAAATCTAACGGATGAAAATAACAACAAAACATTCAATGGGTTGTTCATACATGAGATGATCGCTACGATGTGAAAACAACGCAAATGAAAACTTAACATCTCCTGCATGCTTGAAAACTAGGTCAAACACTCAATTGGGCATTCAAATGCAGTAAAATGATCCAAACTATAGCAAATAACCCACAGCGCATCTAAATTTGAAAAAGAATATTCCCTTTTTGTTTATAAAATAGAAAAAATGACCAAATATAGTTACCATTGTTATTTGCCAAATTGGGGAGAAGAAAGTGCCATTTGGAGCAGAATTTCATTCGTCGATTGCCAGAGCTACGAGTGACCATTTCACGAACCGTTCGGAGCAGATAAACCTAAATCTCAGCTAGCATCTTTCTAGTTGTTTACAATTTCATTTTTGTCCATTTTTTTTTATGTTTTTGGGGTTGATTTGTGAGGGGTTTGTGCACCCTCGGGTCATCGCAAAACCCTTAAAGGCATCTTGCGACGATGTCGCCCTGTTTGCAAAGATGGGGTGCGACGGCAAAAACGTCCGTCTCAAAAATCAAACCTAAGCCACAAGAAAAACTTTTGATGACTTGGGTGAGCTCTAATGGTGTTTAAGTGCACCCTTTGACAGTTTTGTGGCCACCTACATGGTTCTAGAATGGCGCGAGCATGAACATGAGGTGGAAGATGTGCAAGCAGCAAATGATCTAGTGTGTGTGGAGGAATTGAGGAACTGTGGGATATTGATGTTCTTCTAGGTCCAGGGCACGAGGGCCCAAGTCCTACTATTGGAGCATATGCTTCGGAGTTGGGATGCATCGCAGCAGTACTTCATGATCGGGGAGCATATATTGACTATAGATGTTGATGACATCTATTTCTTGGCAGGATTATCCCAGAGAGGGGATAATGTATCACTCACCGGATCACGAGGGAGAGATCGGATGGTAGATGACTTGATTGCCCAACATTGTACTTCGCATGCCCGTGCCTCTAGTGGGAAGATTCCCATTAGAGAGGTGCGAGGTCATCCATTGTGTGCTATACTCTTCAGCATAGTGAGGATAGTGGGGAGCCAAGCGGCTTACTTGGCTACAAAGTCCCAAATGTTGTATGCGGAGGACTGTATGTCTCTGAAGGTGTTCAACTGGTGTGAGGGACTCCTCACCAACCTTCGAGCTTAGCTGACCAAGTGTTGGCGTGGTGAGGTTAAGCAGTTCGGGTATGGATCGGTAGTGATCTCATTCTTGTTGGAGCGGGTTCTCCTCTTGCGTCCACAGGTGACTTTGGATGACAGGGATCCCAAGGATCCTCACATGGCCCGATGGACGGAGGTGATGGCCCGCCATGGTGGTGGGGGTCTGATCATCGGGCACGGTTCTGGATTCTTCACCTGGCTAGAAGGCCAACTACTCATTATTGAGGACTATCCGTACAGTGGTACGGAATTCAGGGAGGATCCAGACCTCGTACTACCTGAGGGAGCAGAGTGGGGAGACATTGGTAACAACAATGACCCTTGTAATTTTTCATTTTGTGTATTTATAATTTTTTTGGATAGTGCTGATAAGCTAATAACATGTGTGTGCAGATGTGGGCCCTTTGAGACCGGTGGGAGTTTCTCTTCTCACGAGGAGAGGAGAGGCACCACCAGTAGCCCCAGCCATGCATGATGCCATCATGGAGATGGATGACGTCTATGAGAACCTTACTAGGTTGACATTGGACATTCCATATGCAGTAGTGCACGAGCTACCGAGGCCCATGCAGAGGTACATAGTTGGTGTGACCTCGCACCTTAGTGAGCTGCTTTGCAAGGTAGCGAGAGTAGTAGACTACTTCCACGGTCAACAGGCGAGAGATATGAGACCCAGGGGTGCACGGGCCAAGCATTAGGCCTTGTGTTAACACCTGAAAAGTGCTCATTACCTCATCTCCCTCACCACATGACTCATTTTTCTATTTTTCCCACCATCTTTGCCTCCAAAACCTCAAAAAAACCATTAAAAAGCCACCAAAAGGCCAAAAAACCCCTTTTTTTCCCCCACAATAATTTAAATTTCCTCAAAAGATAGCAAAAATCCTCTAAAAATGCTCTAAATTTCCAAAAATCAAATAAAAGAGAATAAAAATATAAAAAAGAGGAAAAATAGGGAAAAAGGAAGCAAAAACCCTAAAACAATTGACCTAAACCATATGGTGCCAAAAACCATGGGTCAACACTCCACCACTAAAAAACCTATAAATAGGTGATGGAGGCTCCCCATTTCATATCCACAATCTATCCTATCCTCACTCTGCCAAAATCACTCTTGAAACCCTAGCTCACCATTTGAGCTAACTTCCTATTTGAGTGCCCCTTTTGGCCCATTATCCAAACACCTTGGAGAAGGAGAAGAAACCCATTGGAGCAAGGAAGCAGCCCTCCTGGACTACTACAAGAGCTCCACCAACCTCAACATTTGAGGTAAATGTAATCTTGATCGTATCATAATACAAAAATAAAATTCTCTTATATTGTCATTGTCTTTTATTTCTTTTAATGCACATGTTAGCTTATATTTCATACTGTTTTATTGTTTAAATTTACTATTTTACTGAATTGCTACTAAGGAGGCCCTTCTCTTCTCCTTAGTAGGTGCTCATTTGCATAAGCTAGGGTGAAAACCCTAGCTATAGTTTTGGCGACTCCACTATTGGCCTTTGAATTTCTGGTTAAAAAATTTTAAAGTTTTTATTTTCTGCAAGTATTTTTCTGCTTTCCTTGTTTGGCTGTGGCTTCAACCAGTTGGGTTTTCTGCCATAGATCGCGTTTATGTTCCTCGCAGCCGCAACCCAGACCGTGCATTTTGGCCCCAGTCCCGCGATCCGACCGCAGATTTCTGCCCCTTTTTCGCACTCCAAACCGCATATTGTGGCCTCAAACCCACGATCTGACTGCATCCTTCTCCCCCTTTGCCGCGCTCCAGACCGTGCATTTTGGCCCCAGACCCGTGATCCGACCGCGGCTTTCTGCCCCTTTGCCATGCTCCAAACCACGCATTGTGGCCCCAAACCCGTGATCCGACCGCAGCTTTTCGCCCTTTTTCCGTGCCCCAAACCGCACCTTTGGGCCACAGACTAGCGATCCGACCGCAAGTTTCACCCCTGCAGCCGCACCCCAAACCGCACCTTTCGGCCACAAACCCGCGATCCAACCGCAGGTTTCACCCCTACAGCCGCGCCCCAAACCGCGCCTTTCGGCCACAGACCCGCGATCCGAACGCAGGTTTCACCCCTACAAGCCACGCCCCAGATCATGCCTCTTGGCCACAGACCTGCGATCCAACCGTAGGTTTCATCCCTACAGCCGTGCTCCAAGCCGCGCATTTCAGTCACAAACCCGCGATCTGTTTTCTGCATTTTTGCCCCTTTTTGAACCCATAATTTTTCTGCAATTTTTTATGCATAGCCACCTGTTCTGTCTGCAGCCACAGTTACCTACAGCCTTTTTCTGCAGTTTGCTTTCTGTTCCATTTACATAATTTTTTAAAGTTTAAGCATTTACATTGAAAAAAGAAAATTTTGCATTGCAAGTTAAATTTCTGCATTATTATTGGTTAAAAAAGTTGCCCATGCGTGGCACTTTTGATTGAGTTCATTACCTCACACGCACACACTCTGTCACCTAATTCAAGTGAGCCTTAAAACACTACTTAACACAACCAACATTCTATTTCCACTTGGGGAACACATAAGAATATTGTATTTAGGTAGGACAGGGGGGATAGGCATCCAAATAACACCCCTCGGTCGCTTACACTTGAGACATAGTTGTTGTCCTTCAAGGTACCAAAATCCCCTAGTAATTTTTGACACGGTCACGACCAGTTTATCAGAGGGCCTCTCTCTTAGGAGGGTTGAAGTAGCCAGACTGGTTCTGGAGGCCTGAGTGGAATACCACAATCCACCCAGTAACCGAAGGCTACCTACTCGTTGGTCCGCGTGTGGTGATTCCTTTTAGGCCCACATGGTGATAGGACCAGAGCTGCAGATTCACCTTTCTAGACATGTCATGAACGGGGTATCTTAGTTGCCTTTCTTCTAGGATTGTCTTACCCGGTGTCCCTCTCGGTAGGGGGATATATTTAGCCACTTGGTTCTACTATCCATATTGTCTGACTTGGATTTCATCACCTTGCAGAGGATATGTCTGGTTGAATCAGAATAGTATTTAGCTAGGTGTTTGCATGCTCCCTTACCTCCTTTTGGTCTAGCGAGTCCACCATTTTTTATTTTTAGGAAACTGTTTGCTTGTTGGTATTCTGACCATTTTTTCTGATACTCCGCTTATTGTAGCACAGCTATTACAGTAAGCGTTTTGAGTTGGTTTTTGGCCTAAGTGCTGTATTTTTTGTGCTCTCCTTCTGCACACTCGGTTGCATTAGGGTTTTTGAGCCTTTTTTTTTCACTCGACGCAACCCCCAGATACTTGACACCATATCTCACCATTGAGTCCCCGAGACACTCTCGGCGCCTCTGGGGCAAGCCCCCACAGAACGGTTCACTTGACATCACCTATCATAGACATAGAGCTGCATCACTCGACACCACTCGTCATAGACCTAGAGCTTCGTCACTCGACTCCATTCCTCGGCACCATAGAGCTTCGTCCCCTGAATCTGACGCCCCTTATTTCACATTTGATTTTGAGCCAAAGTCAAAAAACCCTACTCACACAGCACCAACCAGCCCCATGGCTGGCATGACTTCCAACCCTTTCTCTGTATGGACCCTTGGGGGAGCATCCACAACCACCCCAACCACCACACCTGCTTTGGGTATGCCCTCAATGGGGCCCACACCCACCATTCCGGTCACTGTGCTAATTCCAATGGCTAGCATACCCAACCCAACCCCATTGGTGACTCACACTACGCTTAGTGGCGCGGGACCCTCCCATACCACCTCCACCCCCCCATTTGGGGGTCACATGCCTATCACAAACCCAACCACTACACTTGGGGGCATCGGCCCTAACATGGGTACCACCACCAGCATGTCACATCCTTCTACTAGTTTTCAATTCATGGCTAGTCTCAACCTTCCTGACCTAGCTAGATTGACCAACGATCCCATCAAACACAATCCTACGTGGCCTCACATGCCCACTAAGCTCCCATCAGACATCCCTAAGTTTGAGGGCAAGGTAGGTGAAGACCCCCAAAATCACATTATGTCCTTCCATTTATGGTGTTCCTCCAACTCCATAGTGGATGACTTTTTCTGCCTCCGTCTGTTACAACGAACTCTCATTGGCTCTGCAGCCAAGTGGTGCATCGAGTAGCCCCATGGGACCCATGCCACCTTTACTTCCCTCGCCTCGACCTTCCTACAGTTCTTTCAGTTACCTGTCCGCTATGATGCAGGAGTTGAGATCCTACTGTCTTGCAGACAGAATACGACCACCCACATCACTGACCACATTCATGAGTGGCATCGATGCCGAAGCCTATGCAAAATCAAGTTAGATGACTGTATCTTCCTAGATTGGTTTCTCAAATCTCTCCTTCCCGTCATTGCCAAGGATGTGGCATCCGAGCGACCCCATTACGAGGAAGAAGCCATCTTAAAAGCCCAGCAGTTTGACCTTATCTATGCCCAGTCTGGTTACTTATATACCATTATACCCGACACCCCCCATGGTGATTCCTCCCGAAACGATGCGCCGGCGACATCCCATGCTGCCGATGGAATCATTGCCCATGTGGCATCGCATAACCAGCCCTTTTCCATGACACGTACTAGTAATGGCCCCGGCATTTCGCAGGCTACATCCCACTCTGGAGAAACCAATTTGTATGCTCCCATGGTGCATAACCACCATTCCCAAGGACCGTCATGTCCACCTCAGTACTTCGGCCATGCATCCCTTGGTTGCACTTCAACCATATTACCACTCGCAGTTCGCACACGCTCCTGTATCCTCTCAAGCCCCCCCCCCACTTATTATCCGCCACAGGTAGCACCTGCGACAAATCAACCACCCATCACACAGACGTATCAACAACCCCCACAAGGTCCAACACCTACACCGCCTCCACCCGCACCCAGTTATTATCTGTCGTAGCCTGCTCCCACACCTGCACAACCCCAGAACCCACCTACCGCCCAAGGGAAAGTGTACGTGCAACAAAATCTGCAACATAACCAAAATACCCAATGCCAACAAGGGTGACAAAACTGCAGAAAATGACATAATCACGGGAACAACCCCCCTCCAGACCAAGGCGGCCAGCCACCTAATCCCCCAAACAATAATAACGCAACACCTACCAACCAAAACCCCAACAGGCCTGCAAAGCAAGCTAAAAACCCTAACTTACGAATGGACCATCCTTGTTCTATTTGTGGGGTCTATGGCCATTATGCACATGCTTTCCCACATTTGGAGCAGGCACGACAACTATGGACCGATGATGCCCACTGCCAAGGGCACGCGGCAGCTCAGGCGCCACTTAACCCCCCACCACCTCAAACTCAACCCTTGGTGTTACAGAACCCTTTACCAACCCAAGGAGTGGTGAACACTCAACCGTTAGCTCCCCCTCAAGGAACCGCGCCACCACAATAGCGACTCACATATGCTACGCCTGCCCACCCCACTTTCGACTCAGGAACCCATCACTTGTTAATGATGTCATCTGCCGATGTCAACCTTCACACCCACTGGAACCAATATGGCTCCACCCCTGAAGCCCCTCCCACAGACAAAACCACCAATGCTCTTCCCACCGATCAACCATTATGCATACCTCTAGCCCCATTAGATGGAGCCCCAAAAGCCCCTCGCTTCCCACTTCACCGCATCAACAATAACCCCAATGCTCGCACTGCATCTAATTACAACATTGTGGATGAATTAGCTCAGTCCCCCGCAGCCATGTTTGCATTAGAGGTATTAAAAAACTGTCCTACATAGCGCAAGACTCTGTTATCAACCATTGGTGCTATCGACCCGACTGATTCACGAATGATGGCCTTTGATTTGGACCAATCTAAACTACGCCTGCCTTCCACATTAGCATTCCAAGTTTCTATATCCATTCAGAATCTTGTAATCCATCGGTGCATCATCGATGAGGGTGCCTCTACATGTGTTATGTCCACATTTGTTTGGTAGAAGTTGGGATCCCCTACTCTCCAACTGTCCACCACTACGTTGCGAGCCTACGATGGCTGTTCGGCTCAACCCCAAGGTCTCTTAGCTAATGTCCCCGTCCAGTTGGATGGTAAAACAGTGCTTATTGACATAGAGGTCATCAATGCCCAACTTGATTATAACCTCTTACTTGTCTGCAGTTACATGTACGCCATGCGGGCGGTTGCCTCATCCATTTTTCGTACCATGATGTTCCCCCATGAAGGACGAGTGGTCAAGATTGATCAACTCACCTATTACGATCCCAATGCCCCCGTTGCACCCAACAATGTTCCTCCCATGGATGAACAACCTATTCGCGGTGCATCTATCTCACTGGTTTCCTCAATAGGACCCAGAGTCTACTCAGATACGCCGATGAATTCCACATTCCAATCCATTCTACCCCCGTCACCAGCGACCGAAATATTTGACTTATGTACCCTCTCCCATGATACACAAACACCCAACCATCAACCGCCCTTGCTACCCCAAACACCATTGGTACCCAGTCATGTCGGCACCACACCTATCCATACAATCCCCTTCCTATTTCCCCCTTCGGGAGTAGTAAGCGCTCCGGTGCTAGTCACACTAAACCTACCGGGGTTAACTTTAGGACTACCTGTATGGTACATCACACCTCCCGTTTCCCCTCAGATGCCCAATGTCATCTTATAGCCAGTGCAACCTATCACCACTGCTAGTCGGCCACCTCCCAGTGTCACCACTCCTTCCTCCTCTACCAACCCACCCCCTCTTGCCAAATACACTGGGGGCAGAGGCCCACAACCTTACACCGCTGCACCCATGCCTAAAGCCACTAAGAATCCTCCACCATTTCGCGCTCTTCCCAAATTCTCTTTGTGTGATGAGTTGGGCCATGCTACCCATCAATGTCCACAATTACCCGCATTACAAGAGCACATGCAAATGCATGATGACGACCCCAACATCTCAGTTGTCTAACTTGACCTTACCTATAAGCCTTGCGATAAATCACTACGTACCAATCACCCTTGTGCAATATGTGGTATTTACGGCCATTATTCATATCACTGCCCCGATCTCCCAGATTATAGAGCAGCACTATACGAATTGAATAATGTCAACCTAGAGATATCCCCTCCTCTCATTGAGGAAATTCATCCCCCACCATCTTCCTCCTCAGAAGATATTAACACAATTTACATGGTTTCCAATGGAGACCCATCTGTCCGGTCGGCCCCTTCCATTGATCCCTCTGATCCACATATTAAACCTTTTCAAATCAAAGAGGAAACGACATGTCCACAGCATGGGGGCAGGCCCGATACCTTTCCTACTCATTATCATTATCATTCTCGTAGACGATACTGGGGGAATCCACCCTGCAAGGGGAATCCCCCATCATCATATCATCACTTCAGCATGCCACCACGGCCCACAGCCTCATGGTACACCCCCCCTCCAGTAGTTGGTCAATTCCCTGTTGATCCCTCTCTAAAACAACATCTGCACTGCATTGACACCTCTGAATTCGAGGGTATAATAGATTACCTCGAACCTGGGATAGGGGGCATGATCAATCATTTTGACCCTACCCCATCACATCTATCTCAGGACGTCCATAAGCCCATCATTCAAACCAACACATATGTGATCCACAATCACAAACCCCATGCACATAGCATGGGGGTAGGTCATTAACCCTGCTCACATTTTCACATTTGTGATCTCAACCATTTTTGAGGTCACGTGTCACTTGTATATTTGATTTGATACGCCTAGTATTTCGCCCCCGCGGGCCATCATTTCTTCCCACCTTTGCATCCTTCGCTTCATGGGCTCACCTTTATTTATAACCATTATTTAATCTCGTTTTTCCTTTGACCATTCCAGAGTCATTTGACCTCCATTTTTCGCACCCTTTGCACTGTCGGATTCATATATCTATGTCCATGATGATGCTTGAGATCACTCCTTGCTCTCACCACCGAATTTTTTGGACATCTTTTCACATGTCTGTCATCACCTCGGTTTGCGTGCCACATTGGTCGCTATCCATTTTTTACGTTTTTTATACCATCGGATTTAGTTTTTCGAGCTCGTGATGATGCTTGAGATCATTTTTCACTCTCACCCCTAGATTTTTTGGGCATTTTTCACCAGCCCCAAGACATCTCGGTTTGCATGCCACCTCAGCTGTTATCCGTTTTTGATGTTTTTTATATCACCGGATTCAGTTTTCTGCACTTGTGATCATGCTTGAGATCATTTCTCGTTGTCACAATCACCCCTTTTTTGACATTTTGTCTGTCCATCGTGCAACCGCATTCTGCGAGCCACATTGGCCGCCATCATTTTACACTTGCTTTGACATTGGCATATCCATGAACTTTCCACTCCCTTCATACTACAATTATTTCATTATTTTTCCACCATTCACCATCCCGCAAGGAGGCACCACCAGTGTTCCCCCCCAACCCTCGTTCTTGGTTCTCATAGATTTCCCTTGATTGAACACTCTCTCCTTGCTTGACCATTCCTTTTGTTTGGTATAATTTTATCTCTTTTTCGGGCCGGACAAGTTCTTTACGAAAAAGGCACTTAGGGAGTTTTTGTTAATCTCTTTTCTGACTCCTAAAAGAATGAAAATATCATTGAGAAATATTGCTTCCTTTCATGCTCGTTAAAGTACCTGAAAGGGCGTCTATCTGGTATAAGTTTAATGTTTTTCCGAACCTGATAGACTAATTACGAAAAAGGAATACTCTAGTCACACCGGCTAGAAGAGTTCTCCATTGCATCCTTTTATGCTTTTTCGGGCCTCGGAAACTAACACACGAAAAAGAAACCCCCTGGAGTCTTCTTATTGTTTTTAGACTCTCTAAAATTGAAAGCAACCACGAGCATGCACTGTCCTGGGCTCGTATAAATCCACACGACGGTACCATTCCATTATTTCAGAGTCTTCTTATCGCTTTCAGATTCCTTAAAATTGAAAGCAATCACGAGCACGAACTTTCATGGGCTCGTATAAATCCACATGACAGTACCATTTTGAGCACACTTCTTCCAACTCCTTAAACCATGAAGAAGTCCCCACCGGTGCCTCTCGACACCATGATCAATCATTTCGGTAGCACCCCCAATAAGGTCGCTTTTGTTCAGAGTATTCTTCGATATACCATCCTCAGAGTCTCCCGCCATCCTACACCAACTTGAGTATCCCTCATTCCAGTCACTATCCCTGGTCCCTTAAAGCTATGATACCCTTCCCACCAGTCTGTTTCATATGCTGCCCACTCATCCCCGCCATCATATTCTGAATAAAGGAAGTTTGAGTCCACCCACTCTATTTGCCTAGTTATTCCCCACCTCCACAGTATGTCAGTCCTACCATCAGTACTCTCACCCTTTGGTTATCCACCTCATGCTCCTATCAAGGAAACATCATTGCCTTGCTAGTTGCAGGTCTTCCTCTGTCGACGCTAGCCCATCTATTCCAGAGGATAGACCTATAGGTCCCAGCGCCTTGGACTCATCACCATTTGTGGTGAGTTCCTAAATACCATTTTGAGTGGAGTCCTCAGTGCCTCTCTGAATGGTTGTTTCTCATGTGCTCGACTTCAACACCTTGATTGCACCATTGAGATTCATGCAGGATATACATCCCTTCAGTTATTGGTAGAAGACCCCGGACTTCCCTCGACTCTAGCACACTGATGAGTCACTTTGGAACACCCAGTTATATGTTCCCATGGATATCCGGGTTGCATTGGCGATTGTATTCAGAGGCCACTCACTCAGATGCTTCCTTGAGTACCCAGTATAGCTACAATCCATAGTACCATTGAGGGTATGACTCCCCGTCATTATGATCCAACAGCTCATCAGTTCCTCTGGTACCACACTCAACAACACTATTATTAGTCCAATGTACCATTAAGGCTATGACTCTTTGTCATGGTCTCCACCCCATTGTTGGATATCTTCAAATCCAACAGCTCATCAGTTCCTATGATACCACACTTAGCAACACTATATCAGTTCTTCAGCTTCGGCATGGTCAGACCGACAGTATGTCCCAGATTTGTGTCCCCTCTAGACGCTTATGATGTACACATTAGTTCTCCATGTATCTTTCAGGTCCCCTTTTTTGGGCCTCATTGTTATTCTATATATATTGACACGAGCATGGGAATGCACGCCTCTTCCATATATTCATATTATCCCTCATTCATTATTGAGGTCATGTATTTTCAGTTTTTGCAGTTTGTTCGGGACCGTTGTTCCGGGCTCTAGTTTGTTTCTTCTCTTCTCCACACCCCAGGAAAACCATAGAAGACCTATGATGTCTATTGGTCATACGATGAGCTCCTGCCCTCACACATCAGGGGGCAATCTTTTAACACCTGAAAAGTGCTCATTACCTCATCTCCCTCACCACATGACTCATTTGTCTATTTTTCCCACCATCTTTGCCTCCAAAACCTCCAAAAACCATTAAAAAGCCACCAAAAGGCCAAAAAACCCCCTTTTCCCCCAAAAATAATTTAATTTCCTCAAAAGTTAGCAAAAATCCTCTAAAAAGGCTCTAAATTCCCAAAAATCAAATAAAAGGGAATAAAAAATATAAAAAAGAGGAAAAAGAGGGAAAAAGGAAGCAAAAACCCTAAAACAATTGACCTAAACCATATGGTGCCAAAAACCATGGGTCAACACTCCACCACTAAAAAACCTATAAATAGGTGATGGAGGCTCCCCATTTCATATCCACAATCTATCCTATCCTCACTCTGCCAAAATCACTCTTGAAACCCTAGCTCACCATTTGAGCTAACTTCCCATTTGAGTGCCCCTTTTGGCCCATTATCCAAACACCTTGGAGAAGGAGAAGGAACCCATTGGAGCAAGGAAGCAGCCCTCCTGGACTACTGCAAGAGCTCCACCAACCTCAACATTTGAGGTAAATGTAATCTTGATCGTATCATAATACAAAATTAAAATTTTCTCTTATATTGTCATTGTCTTTTATGTTTGTTAATGCACATGTTAGCTCAGATTTCATACTGTTTTACTGTTTAAATTTATTGTTTTATTGAACTGCTACTAAGCAGGCCCTTCTCCTTAGTAGGTGCTCATTTGCACAAGCTAGCGTGAAAACCCTAGCTACACCTTGTGATGTTATTATGTACTGAGAGCTTGTGAGCCTCAGATTTTGTACTACTGAAAGTTATCAGGCTTCAGATTTTGTATAGACTTACTGAAAGTCGTCGTGCTTCAGACTTTTTGTATCAACACTACTTTATCTTGATTATATATATATAGACATTTTGGAGGCTTTATACATTTGTGTTCGATATGAGATATTTTTATGTGTTTGCTTATATGATGAATTATTTACATGTTATGTCTACTTTTACAGTTCATGAATATGCTCATGTGTGTGCAATGTACCAATCTAAGTTGAAGTTGGCCATGGTGTCAACAACTTTGTTCATGTCTCGTGGAATGTGCCTTTACTAAATGGATTTGAAGGACCTTTCCAGAAGATGAACTCATCTGTAGAGACGGAGTAGGGTAGGGTAACGGATGGCATAAACCCGGTTAAGATGAGAGACCACTAGTTGAGAACCCAAATGGATGACAACATGGTCCATACCCAAAGAAATAGTGTCAGTCAGGGTTCCAATGATTGCCTGATATTTCAAAGCATTATTGGTTGCGAAACCTAGACACATTCCTCCTAAGCTGATAAGCTCACCAGTGGGAGAGTAAAGCACCCAAGTTGCCGAAGCAAGGTTACGGGTATGCCGATTAGTGCCGTCTGCGAATCTGTAGCAAGTTGCCATCTTCACACGTAGATAGAACATGGTATAAGTAATGAAACAAGACCTAAGCACGCAAAAAAAATCAAAGCATCACACCACACAAAACACACGACATGTACAGTATATACAAAGTACTTATGCATGAAAGACTCAGGCATAGTAACTCTTTAGGTCAATCCCATTGCGGGGTTCACCTAAATATATCTCATCATAGTCTTCAAGCTCACAGGCTCCCTTCTCTAAGACGCGTTTCACTATGTAGGATCCATGCCACATGGACTCAAAATTACCTGCCCCTAGCTTATCATGTCTTTGGTCATATTTGAGGACCAAATCACCTTCGGTAAAGATGCGAGGTTCTACCGACTTGTCATACTGCGCTTTGATGTGTTTCTTATGAGCCTCGTTGGAAAGAGAGGCATCGCGACGAGTCTTGTCGAGTTTAGCTAGGTAGAGGAAGCATTCTTCCTCAGGAGTAGTGTTAGGGAGAAGTTCAATTATGAGTCTGAGGGACGGAATCTTGCACTCAATCGGTAGGACAGCCTCCAATCCATAAACTAATTGGAAGGGGGTAAATCCAGTGGCGGTATTAACGGAAGTTCGATAAGCCCATAGTGCAGGGAAGACAATATTATGCTAGTTGGACTTGTGCGTACCCACCATGCATTGGATCATGGTTTTCAAGACCTTGTTAATGGCCTCTACTTGTCCATTGGACTGTGGGTAATACGGTGTTGAGTTTTCATGGCGAAAACCCAATCTAGTGCTCAATTCGTCAACCATATGCTTCATAAAGTGAGAACCATGGTCAGCAACTATAGCTTGAGGAACTCCGAACCGCTCTATAACATGATTAAACATGAAGAGTGTGGCGGTTTTGCCGTCGTCCATGTATGTAGGCATATCCTCGGCCCACTTTGTGAAGTAATCCATGGCTACTATGACATAACCATGCCCCCCGACCGAGGTAGGCTTACAGTGCATGAAGTTGATGCCCCATTTAGTGAAGGGGCCAACGACAATAATTGGGTGTAATGGGGCAGGGTGGGTGCGCTTCTTAGTTTGGAAGTGCTAGCATGGAGGAAATTTTTTGACAGCCTCGATACAATCTTTAAAGATAGACGACCAAAAATATCCTGCGCGAAGTATTTTCTGGGCTGTAGCCATCCCAGAGAGATGACTGCCACATGCCCCAGCGTGACAGTCATTTAAGACGTGTTCAACCTCGTCATGAGTGAGACAATGTCGAAGGATAGAATCAATACCACGGCAGTACAAATTATCACTGATGATTAGATAATACTTCGCATGGTGGCATATTCGATGACGGTTGTCCCGCGAGAGTTGGGGGATGAAACGATGGGTTTGAAGATATAAAGTGATATCTCCATACCATGGATCAGACGTGCTGATGAGGAACAATTATTTGTACAGAAGAGAATCATTGGGCTCAAAATCGACATCAGCCCGGGGAAGATCACAGATCAGCTCAGCAAACACCAAATACTTTTTAGACTTAGCTTTTTCGAATAGGAGATCAAATTTCTGCAGTATCACAATCCAGCGTGAATACTTTCCCCCAAGCACCTGACCTGTCAAAACATGGTACATGGGGTTCGAATAAGAAATGATGGTGGTGGTGCGAAGAAAAATGTAATGTCAGAAATGACTGCCGTGAGAGCAAGTTTCTCGACATGTGAATAACAAGTTTCGATGTCAATGAGACCCTTACTTGCGTAGTATATCACATGTTCCTGGGCATTGTTGTCTTCTTGGACCAAGACCATGGCGATCATGGTGGCAGAAGTGACAAGATAAAGGATATAATCCTTGTAGTAATTGGGCGGCTGGAGCACAGTGGCATGTGTGATAGCATGTTTTAAGATTTCAAAAGATTGTTGAGCTTGGTCGTCCCATATGAATGGGAAATCCTTCTTCATCAATCTCATGTATCCCTGCATCTTTTGCGCGAAATTACAAAAAAAAAATGCCTTAAATAAGTTTTCTTCCCTTGCAAACTTTGAAGTTTCGTTATGTCAGTGGGAGGTGGGAGAGCAATGATGGATTCCACCTTCAAGGGATCAATGCAGATCACATCTTTCAAGACTATGAAACCGAGGAGGCGTCGAGACTCAACACAGAAGATGCACTTATGAGGGTTTAGGTGGATGTTATACCACCTGCATCTGAGGAAAATCACCGTCAGATGGTGAATGTGGTTCTCGCGCTGCCGTGAATGGGTAGGTAGATCGTCCAAGTAAGGTTCTACAAAGTCCTTCATGTCATGAAAGGCATACGACATGGCCCGCTGGAATGTGGCACTAGCATTTTTAAGGCCAAAAGGGAGCTTGTGATAAGCAAACGTACCCCAAGGTGAGATGAAATATCTCTTGTCTTGATCAACCGGGTGGAACTCAATTTGGTTGTAGCTAGAAAAACCATCCATAAATGAAAAGATGACGCTTCCCGCACAATTGTCAATGATCTGGTCAATAAAGGGAGTCGGGTAATTTTCCTTGGGAAAACCCTTGTTGAGATCTTGATAATCGATGCAGACACGAATGGTACCCTACTTTTTATCTAGAGGGATGACGTTTGAGACCCATTCTGTCAATGGGACAGGGTAAATAAAACCATCTTTCAAGAGATTTTCAATCTCTACCTTGATTTTCGCAGGCTTTCGGGGGTGCACTGGTTGCAACTTTTGTCAGACTGGTTTGGCATCAGGATAGGTTTGAATCGTGTGTGAAACAATAGCGGGGTCTATCCTGAGAATCTCCTCGTAAGTCCAAGCAAACACGTCTTGAAACTTCTTGAACAAGGCCGTGAACGTTGTAATCTCTTAAGGGGAACACTTTTGGCCTAAACGAATGTGTTCCACTACAATAAGAGTAACCGATATGTCAAACGAAATGGTAGGATCAATGTTGGACAAGTTGCCTTTAAAGTCTGTTTGACAGGTAAGTATTGAGGACTGAGAGCAAGGGTAGACATCCACTATAAAGATGGTGCTAATGCTATTCTCCACAGTATCCAATGAAGGAAGGAAAGATGAACGATGATGGAGGTCTTCCCACGGAGGATCATCCCCACTCATGATTTCCATAATGGACTCGTCAGAATGAAAAGTCTGCAGCAGAGGATCCGGTAGGGATGGTGTTCACTATAGAGAACAGGAGGTGGAGGCCACAACTAAGTGGTCCTCCAGAGCTGACTAGATAGCCTCGTATGTGAGTTCAGTGGGTGAAAGAGGCGTAGTATCTCCAATCAGGTGTGTGGTGGCTTCGTCAGGTACAAGCCATTGATCAGTAGAGTCGGGGATAGATGAAATACGTGAGGAGATCATGTTCACCGTGGCAACATGATTTGGGATGAGTCCTTGATGAGGCCAACCCCCACGCTCTCATAAGAATGTGAATATTGTCCAAGTAATGGAACATTATCACCCATATGAGTAGTGGTGTCAGGTGTACAGAAATCCAATTGGTTGACAGTAACAATTCGGCCTTGATGAGGGAATTGTACTATGCGGAAGACAGATGATGCGTCCATAGTCATGGCATAAAACCAATTATGACCAAGCATAATGTTATAACCTAATGGGGCAACGACTACTTCCATGTTAATGGTTGCGGTCTTGCCCCCCAACTCAACTGCTAAAGCTTGTAACAGCTCATGAGGTTGAAATCCATGTCCGTCGAATGCTTTCAAGGTGGTAGGATAACGACTCAACTCGGGAGAGCCAATGGATCTCCAACATGAAATCGACATGACTCAAGTAGAGGCACCTTTGTCCAAGGTGGTACGAAGGAGTGTCTTCCCAGCAATGTTTGTGGCAACTTGAAATTCCAACTGATGGGAAATCCTCGGTTTAAATTATTCCAGCCGGAACATGATGGTATTCGAAGAATCCGGATCAACCACGCCGATGGCAGCGAGGAGAGTCTTGCGCTGGTCAGGACAGTTCTGCAAGACCTCAAGCATTGACATAGCACAAGGAACTTGTGCTAGGTCCTCTACAATATTGTAGTTTTGACTAGCCCGAGCATTAGGATTGAAAACATATTTTCTAATCGTGCTCTTGGGCGGACGCAACACTGACTCGAAAGAAGGCTTCTCAATGGTGAGAGAAGAGGGTGGTACGGTGACGTCAAGGATCGAAGTGGAAGCTTTTTCAGTATTACTTCCAATGAGTTCCTTCGATGGGACAGAGTCATACGAACAAGAATGGGTGTTCAAGTTGATGGTATCACTACGCATCATGAGAACATGCGCGGTGGAAGATGCTTCTCCTTGGGAAGGAGAGGTGTGTGCGATGAGTTGCTGGTTTTGAGTGGGGAAGGGATCGTTGAGAACTGCGGTAGTAGTGTTTCCCTTAAGAAACTTCTGAACTTCGTCTCGGTGGGGACATTCTTTTGAGAAATGGTCTCCACCGCATAGCAAACAAGGACACTTTAACTTTCTCCTCTATTTTGTGTCTTCCTGAGTGGGCTTGGGCTCCTGTTGGTTAGAAGATTTCTTAGGTTTCCCTTTATTCTTCTTCTTACCACCGGATTCTGAGATGAAGCTGATTGCACAGAATTCACCTCTTTGGTGGAAGCAGGAGTGGTGGGGTTGGTAGTGCTGTTTCCAGCCTATGGTGTTGATGGGGAAGAACCTTGGGGGTTCGACAAGCCACCATTTTGAATAGAAGGTTGGGAGGCAAGGGAGCCAATGATGTCATCAGTTTGTGGTCCCTTGGGTGGTTTCGCGGGATCGTACGTTGGGCGAGGCACGTCGGGAACAATTTCATACAATGTGTCGGATTGAGCAGAGACCAAGTCTAAGTAATGGGCATGGGAAATAGTTGTTCCTTAGTGACGACTCCCCCCATAGCTACGTCTCGATCTACGACAGGTAAAAGTGACTTTGTAAACCACTCAGCTAAGAGCTGGGCTGGAATATGAGCCTTAATAAGACGTCGTCCTCATCGCCATTCATGAATATGATCGGAAATATGAGTGGCAGTGTTATGGCGAAGGGAGGTCAATAAGTCCGTACCAGTCTCATAGTGAATGGGTAACTAGAAGTGGGTAAAAAATGACATAGCAAGAGGTCAAAAATCGAGAAAAGAATTGGGTGGTAATTCAATATACCACTTGGCAGCTGGGCCGATGAGAGTCAGTTGAAATAACCTAAGATGGATTGAGTCATCCATCAAGGAGTTGCACGAACACCATAGATGGTATGTCATCACATGGTTTTGAGGATCCTCTCCAGGCTTTCCATCAAATTTGGGGTTATCTGATGGTAACTTAACCGGAATGGGTGGCCAGTTATGCCCATGGAAAATGGGATCATTCGTCAGACGAGACAAGTTGGGTAAGTCCAATGTAGCCCAAAAGGGCAGTTGTTGGTTCAGTTGGGGGTACTGATAGTACTGATAGGGCATGTATGGATTGGTAGGACCTTGAATCGACTGATTGTAAGGTGTTCTCGGAGGAAACTGACCGTAAGGGGGTGTTTCGACTGGACTGTAAGTAGGTACGCCATCGTAAAAAGGTGGTCCATTACCATAATAAGGTGGCCAGTTACCATAAGGTGGGGGCCCACCTCCGCCACCGGGAGGTGGTGGGACACCTCCAAATGGTGGGGGTACACCACTACCACCGGGATAGGATGGACCTCCACTGCCTCTACCGAGAGGAGGTGGTGGTCCACCACTACCACCGGAATAGGGTGGGCCTCTTCCGCCTCCACCGGGAGGAGGTGGTGGTCCACCTCCGCCACCGGATGGGTAAGGACCTCCTCCGCCACCTTCACCATAGCAGGGTGCTCCTCCACCACCTCCACCATAGTAGGGTGGTGCTCCACCACCACCGCCAGGATGGGAGGGTCCTCCACCACCACCACTGGGGTGGTATGGTCCTCCACCACCACCACCCGGATGGGATGGTCATCTGCCATAAGGTGGAGGTCTGCCACCACCTGGGGGGGTGGTCCTCCACCTCCGCCTGGAGGGGGAGGGACTCCACCTCTTCCACTAGGGGAGGTGGGCCATGATGGCCAGAATGAGGTGGTCCTCTGCTAGAAGGTATAAGTATGCCTCCTCGGGAGTTGTGTGGGGGCCCGTCGTCTCCAATGGCAGGTTGGGGTGGACCAAACGTGGGTGGTGGGACTTGAGGGACTGTAGGTGGGGGTCCATGTTGTAAAACATTTTGCTGCCCCCATAGAGTGTATGGATTTTCGGGGTAGGGTATCCCGTAGAGTGCGTTTCTGGGATTGAGTCGTCCCGTCACAGGGTTAAGATGACCTGGATACGCTTGAATCCATGGTTGTTGAATTACATTGGATGCTCCCCCGACATGGGATAATCCCGTAGTGGAAGGTCCAAGAGGTAAGGAATTTCAAATGGAAGGACCGATGGGAACTCCTCCTGCAGTATTATGGTTAAGAGATGGGGGTTTCCCCCCAGCAACAACTTGCTTACCACTAATCAATGGTTGACCCAACGTGGGTTGTTGATTATCTACCGTAGGATTAATACCACTAGTAAGGAAGGTAGGGGGTTTAGAGTATCCTCCCTGTGAGTTTTGAGGTGGGGAAGGAATGGGTAATGTAACCATGGTAGTAACAGGTGTGTTGGACTGTTGTCCTTCAACTGGTTGAGTTGTTTAAGGTATAGGACTAGTCTCCTATCTAGGGTGTGGATGTCCAGGAGTTGAGGGTTGACCAAACTTAGAAGTGGTCACGTGTTGTGTGGATGATTATGGTGAATCATAATATAAATAGCAATTGTGATAAGGAGGTAACGTCGGGTCTTCCACCCTTCGTAGAAGGCTTTTTCTTTGAAACTCCTCACCCATGGCATGTAATCGATTCAATTGTTCACGATAAGGTGCCAGACAATCGTCAGGAGTAGCCCAACTGGGTGGGGATGCAATGACAAAATGAGCCACTGGGTGGCCTAGAGATGATATCCAATAAGCTCTTGTTGGACCAACAGTTGCTGCAGGGCCGTCTTGGGGTGAATTTAACCATTCCACCGATCCAGGCTCTCCCGATAAAACAGAAGATAGGTCTTATGAAGTAGACGTTTGCGCCTCTTCACCTTGTGAGGGGTTGGAGGCAGGTGAATCTGGAGGAAACATATGTGCTCCAACATTCAAAGTAGGGTTTTTGACTTCAGGTGACACGACCGTGGCTTGTGGGTCCATCCTTACCCTCAAAATTACCTCCTGGTTAAGGGGATATTTTGGCGGTAATTTCTGAATCCTACGGGACCTTCTCCAAGGAAAGTCAGCTAGAGTGACTGAAAAAAAAGTTTCTCCTAGGGAAAGCTAAACAAAAGAAAAGCAATCCAGAAAAATCCTACACAAACTAAGGACGGAAGCAAACTTATGTGATAGGAGTGGATTCAAAAGTTTGGAACCTCACAGGATTGTCAAGGCTTCACAAATCGCTATATACCGCAGCGTCCAATCATAAAACATGACAAGGAGGATTGGGAACGTACCCTTGCTTGAATATCCGATTACTTGGATAGTACGTGCGTAGTAATCTCCCCGAGTGTTTTTCTTGGTGCATTGGTCTTCCAAGACAGAAAAAAGGTTAACTCAGTTGGTTTCAGGAATCCTAATGGTGTCTCCCGATATACTCAAGGTACGTGGGAGCTCAAATTTGTAGTGGTGTTGTCTAATGCACAACCGTACGACATGAGACCTTCCTATATACTACCGAGTATGTGAAACACCTTTCTATATACGCCAAGTACGTGAAACACCTTTCGATATATGCTAAGTACACGAAGTACTTGGTGGGTACATGAAAGAGCTTCGATATACCTGGTTGGTACGTGAAAGAGCTTTGATATACCGATAAGTACGTGGAAGACTACAATACCCCCGAAATACAGTGCTGGAAAGTAACGATAGCTACCACATTTTACGACGCTGGAACACATCTCTAACTTAACACACAAGTTACTAAAAATTTTACCCTAGTTCTACCATTAATTTTATCTAGACGGTTAGGTGAATGCATGAGGTGAGTACATAAATGTAAACATAATCGAGGCCCTAACTACATGCAAAAAATATACTTTTCTTTTGATGAACTCTATGTATGGGAGGGAGAAAATTTATTTCCAAGTGATTTTACCAAAGCAACACAATGCAACACAATCCCAAATCTAACAAATTTGATAAAAAATACTCTTTTTCGCTTTTTCCGTTTTTCCAAGCAAAACTAAAAAAATCAACAAGCATGACAACCAAATCCAAACATTTTCTTTTGTCTTTTCGAATCAAGAACTTTAAGAGATGAAAAGAGAGAAATTTCCTATCTAGAGCACTCTAATTTTTCAATTTCGCTATAATGGCTTAAAAGCATAAAAAATCAAGAATGCATACAATTTCTCCAAACATGGAATCACTTTTGTAATAACTTGACCTCATCCAAATTTTTCAAGAAAATGAATGATTCATAATTCCCAAAAACAACAAATGATTATTTCTTCTCAAACTTTTCCAAAAGACTAATGAATGACAATTTCCAATGCATGAAGCAATTTCTACAATACTTTTCAAACATACTTGAAAATAGTAAAAATGATGCACCTTCAATTTTCCAATGATATGCCAAGATAATAACTTGATAACAATGATATTTTTAAGTACAAAAACTGAAAAGAGAGTTTATTTGTAGCACTCTAAACACTCAAAAAATTCTCGGAAAATGACAAGCACTCATATGGACTGAAAACACTTCAAAACACTCAAAACACTCAATCAAACAACTGAAATGCAAACAAAGCTAAATGATAAGTGCAAAACCAAATTTTGGGATCGGATCTAATGCAAAGATCGAATCAAGTGAGGAGAGGAGGGATAACAAGGTCAAGTGGATGAAGGCAAGGGAACCAAAGTGTTTGCCACTACCAAACTGAAACTTGTTAAGAAATGGGACCCAATGCAAATCCACACAAAATACCAAACACTTTCAACACACAAATAAAAAAGAAATCCCTAATTGGATCTTGCAGTACAGAGGGTGTCTACACACCAAATCAAAACTCAAATAAAAAAATGGAGGGGGGATGCCCTTATACCAATTCTAGCAGATCGACGTAGTTTGTGTTCATACACAGAGTGGCCGTCATAGGTCACCAGTGTAGGAATTGCGACGATGTCACGAGACACTAGTGGATGGTTGTGATGACAGGACAAAAGACAAAGAACAGAGGTCAAATAAACACTTTGGTTGCACTTCCCAGGTGCAATGGGTGAGAGGAAAACTCTAGGATCAACAAATCTCCAAGAAATGAGCAATAAAATGGCTTAAAGATAGTGAGTACAGACTCATAGGAGGACTACAGACTCTTCAAAGTGAATATCTGATGGTGAAAAAGACTTAGGAGGAAAATAAGATGGCTTGCACAAGAAATCAAATGAAAATGGCATTCAAAGAAAACTAAAACAATGTATCTTCCCCGGTATGGTCACTAGATTTGTTTGACGCACAATCTACCAAGAGCGGACTCGAGGCCTGATCTCCCTAGCTTAACGTAAGTCTAGAACAAATAGGACATAACATAGAATACTTTCTTAGATCTGATTAGAGATCGAGTAGATAGATGCTTTACCTTTTAGATCACTAATACTTTCTCCTTGATGTTTGCTCCAAGCTTGATGGTCTTCAGATCTCGGCTACAAAACCTGTCAAGAAAACACATAAACAAAACAAGTAGTAAAATGCACCTAAATAATAATAGATCTAAGTAAGCAGTTAAGAAGGCAAACTACACAAAACATCATCAATGCAATGGGATTTGGTGGAAAGCATTTATATTACTATATAATAAAGAAAAGTACATAGAAGGAAGTGATTACAACCGATGACTTAACGTAGCAATCCTTATCCAACCAAGTCAATGCCAAAGCCTCCAAAGGGATGATGGATCTCTCAAGGGATGAGTAGAGATCTCTCCTAAGCTAATTTCATGACCAGCATGTAGATACCATAGACTTCCTCCCCTTGGAATGGGAATGAGCTTCACTTATATAGGACTAGGGGGATAGGATATGTTGATATATGGTAGGAGAGAGATAGGGGATAGCATCCAAGGGCTAGGGAACCGAATTCTAGCTCCCCTATAGGTTAGGGATAGGGATCCAACTCACTCTCCTTCGAGAATGGGCTTGAAGATGCTCTTTTATCCAACTAACTGACATCGTTGCAGGCTGCATTAGGACAACCTGCAACGTCGCAGGTTGCACAAGGGTGAACTACGATGACCTTGAAAAGTAGGTCAGTTCAACCCTCTAGTCATGGGAAACTTCAAGGATGTATACACTGAGTGTTAGGGTATCAATATTTAGGTGTAATAGACATATTTGGATATATAAGGTAGGAGTGACTTCAAAAACCACTCTAATAAGAATTCCAGAGGTATCTCAGCCTTGATCATGCTTTTCCTTCTTCTCCACTGCTAAATGTGGTCAGAAATGTGAGTGGCCTTATTCTTCCTAAAATTAGACAGAAGGTTTGTACCGGCATCATACCAAACATAAAGTTGGAAATGGTTAAGGAAGAGGCTCATAAAAACAATGATAAGCAGCAGACAACAATTCAATATACCACTTGGCTTCTACATCGGTTAAGGTTCTCTGAAAGAGTCTCAACCATAGAGAATCATCATTCAACGAGTTGGAAGAACACCACAAATTAAAAGTAGTGACATGGTCCTGAGGATTTTCACCAATATTACCTTCAAACTTTGGAATGTATGAAGGAAATTTGGTTGGAACGGGAGGCCAAGTCGGATTGTGACAGACTGGTTCATTCATGAGTTTCGAAAGGTATGGAAAATTCAAAGTTCCTAGAAAAGGTAAACATGGTATAGCCAAAGTTAGATGTATTTGAGGAGTTGGGTGAGGAAATTTTCCTAAACCATGGCTCCCATAAAGTTGTTTGGGGTTTCCCCCAACCATCGGCTGTGAAGTAAAAGAATTTTGGAAAGATATCCATCCATATGCAAGTGGATTACCCATTTGTGGTCCACTCCAGTAAGGTTGAGAATGACTTCCCCGAACTAAAAATGGATTTGAAGAGAAAGCGGTACTACTCCACCAAAAAGAGAAAAAGGAGTTGAAGAGAAAGCGGTACTACCTAGTCCACCAAAAAGTGAAAAAGGAGCACTCCCTATAGGCACATTTGATGTTTGAACATTAGTTGGTTGAAAACCATAACCTGAAAAGGGATTTTGACTCGTGTAAGGTGTAGTAGAGTGAATAGGCACAGAGCCTACAAAAGGAGCAGAAGAAGGAATATGTCTTCCATGCCAAGGTAATCCATGAACAAAAGGAGCCGAACTACTAGGACCAGTCTAGAAGTTTTGAAATAAAGGGGACGATGTTAAAGGGACACTAGGGATCACAGTGAAAGGTACACTAGATGAACCGGTGTTGGATCCAAAGGGTATAGAAGTAGTAGCAACTTGAGTTCTAGATGACCCTGAGGATGGTGAACTAAAGTTCAAAGACACAACTGGTACAGTAGATGAATACATTTTACTAGGTACCTGTATACTGACATGAGGAGGAGAGAACCCTCTAGACACAATAACATATGTGGGAGTAAAAACAGAGTAAAAAAATTCCTCGATCCTTCCCCTGTATTATCCATAATGAAGCCATAGGTGATCTTATAGGTACTTAACCTGGGTTGACCTAAAGAAGTTACTTGCACTAAGACTTGATCGTAGGGTCCAATTAAAGGTGGGTTAAAAGATCTCACAAAACCTTCAACTTGCAAGTATTCAATCCTAGTTATGTGTGAAGCAAGTGTAGTGTACCTGAAAAGAGTAGGTTCCCCTGGAAGATCAGTTGTCCCAGTTGGACCAAAAGAGCCACTCGTGTTTATTCGTCGCCGCTAAGGTCGCGGTGGAGGATCCAAAGTGAATGGAGGAAGGTTTTGTAACCTTCTAGACCTACGAAGAGGATAGTCCTCCATATCTAAAAGGTTCAAATTAATGAAAACCTAGGGGAAACTAAAACATAAGTTATGCAAACAACACACCACTATGAAAAAAATACTAATTAATCCAAACCAAGCAAGCAAATGACCTTCCAAAGAAACGTTTGGGATGATGAGGGCCCAGAACAAACTAGTGAAGGGACAAAGGATAGTTACCTGGGGTCCAAAATACAAATACCTTGGGGCCAAGCGTTTGAATCACCAACCACCTTCCCAAACCATTGCAAGGGATTTCCTCCCACGTCTGTCCTAGGTACATCAGAAATATCCTTCTACAGTCACCTGTGTATGAGCCCTAAAGTATATATACTAAGGCTACCAACCTTGTAGAGAGGGTCCAGGGGGACAGTCGCAGGTCGATTCAATGCGCATGGGAAGGGTAACAAATCTCGAAAGTCAAAAGCACCTGTAACATCTCGATAATTTCATAATTTTTTTTTTTAAATTAGCATTAATGGTTAATAATTGTAAACGCGAAAAACCTTTATGCGACTTCCAACCAAGCATACAAGTCTTCCCCATTCGAAAAGGATGCAGGGTTATTTTCTTTCCCATGCCCCAAGATCGTTGTATCAATGTAAAAGAATAATGAAAATAAACAGCAACAGCCTCTCCAAAGAGAAAACCCAAACCTAAATCCTGAACAAGCTCTGCTCTCTCGTGAAGCCCCCCCCAAGACTAGGTCCAACACATTATATATTAAAATATATATGTACTCACAAAAGAAAAGAATATGTATTTTATTAATACTCTCGCTCCCAAATAAAAACATATAACAAAATATAATCCATGTATTTCTGTTCTCCAAATTGTAGAAATACAACTTAAAAATATAATTTCATAACTAAATATGCATTTATATCAACTCTCATGAAAACATACATTAAGGATATAAATCCCAAACAAAAATAGGTCAACGACTCATAGCTGAAATATTATATATGCATAGAAACACTATTTAAAGATAAAAATATAATGCCATGGATATGGTAATAATATATATATTCTCTATATATTATTTTTCCCATCTATGTTGTTCATTAAGTATGCATCATTAATTATACAACACAACTCTTTTTCTCCAATAAATAGAACATGACCCAGGTAACTTTAATCAATGCATAAACAATTGGTTTATCACAACTCTGTTTTTGCAAGAGTAAAGATATTTCCACCAAAATAATAAACACACCAACCATTATGTTAAGAATTATACTCTTGATCTCACTTCTAAAATCTCACAACATAAAATGACAATAATATATATATAGTATTTGTCAATACCTTATAACATATATATATATATATACTAAGCATACACATGGGCCTAACATAATTGCATTTACAACATAAGCATGCAATATATGCTTATTTATAAATACCAAGGCATACCCATATAAAAATGTGTGATCATAAATTATAATATGTGTATCTTTCACAAAAGGTATGAACACATAATTAAAATTATGTGTCATAAATACTAATGTGATTATCACTTGTATCATACACATTTTGATCAAAACAAGGTAGTACTTATGACTAAACTTTGACATAAGGTTTTACGTTTAATGCTTGATAATCATATAATTAAAATATATCAAGCATAAATTATCTTAACTCAAAAATCAAAATCTAAACCAAGCCAAAACTTACAACAACGTTTACGACTTTAAGACTCTCCCCTTTGTGGTCCACCATGCCCTTTTTCACTCTTGGTTGCATTGCGGGAAAAATAGTTTAGGCTCTAATTAGTGTTGTCATGCAGATAGACAAAAATTAAATAATTAAAAGCTTTTACTAGAGATGGAGACATGAAAGCACCAAAGGTACTGATAAGTACCCATACACGCACCAACCCCGGGATATGCTCAATTGGATATCAAAGAGGTAGCTCCTCTACTCAATCTCGCATGACCTCGTTCTTAATTTCGGTGTGAGTGGAGATTCCTAGTTCACCTTCTACAAAGATGGATTTACCTAACGATAGGCCACTAAGTATGAGTTTAACTACTTTGGAAAGTTTAAGACAACCTAGAACAAACTACTAACCTAAGCTAGTTAGTGATCGTCCCTAAAAAGAAAAGTTACTAATAAATTTTAAATTAATTGTTTTTTTTAAGGCGTTTGTATACTCAAAAGGTAGAGGTGGTGCACATACTGATGTTCTGACTGAAATGTGGAAACAACATGATAAGTGTATAGATAAACTTGAAAAATGATGCTTTTACTTCTTTTCTTTTATCTTTCAAAACTAAAAACTGATAATGCAATCCTAATGATGTAAACTTTTCTTTTTCTTTTCAAAAATAGAAGTATGCGAATGCAACTATACTTTTTGAAAATCAAACTAAAATGCTTGCAATGGAAACAACTTTTTCAATTTTCTCTTTTAAGCATGAAAAGAAAAAAATATTTATAAACAATCACACTACACTAAGATGATAACAAAGTGTATAAAACTTTGCACTTAGCCTACAAGATCAGAAATTTAACTCACTCAAAACCCTAACAACAACATACTTGACAGGTTAATTCAAACAAAAGTTCAAATTCACTTACTTTGGCATAAAATTATTCGATCAAGGGAGTAAAAGACAAGAAAATGATGAAACAAAGAACTTTTCAGAAGTGTAAGCAACCTACAAACAGTCCAACAACACCAACATAGGCTAATCAAAGCATGATCAATCCAAACAACTCAAGCATGTAGGACTAAAGAACAAACCCTTAACAATATTTTAAATGAAAAGAGGTTTAAAAGATGAATGGAAACTTCAACATAGATAGAAAAATGCCTAAATAGAACCTGTAAAGAGCAGTGACTTCAAAAAACAATTCAAGACAAAACCCTAAAAGTTAAACCCTAGCAGGAAAATATTTACCTATATGATTACCCGTGACTGTAAGTACACCAACTAGTGAGTGACATGCAGGTGTAAAACCTTCCACCAATGAGTAACATGGGAAAATGCTACTGTAAGTAAAGGAAACCCTCGAGTATGCCTCAAAAATTTTAAAAAAAAAAAATTGCTCAACAAAATCAGATTCTAGGTTGAAATCAAAGGTACATACCTTCAGTAGCGTCTTCCTAAAACCTATAATCACACTCAAAAATGGAAAAGAATCAATCAAAAGACCCCAAAGCAACATGGCACTCCCCAACGGAGTCGCCAATTCTGTTGTATGGAAAAATTTCCTAATGACTGGGGTAAGTGGAGGTCACCAACATATTGATACATTCAAGAAGAAATCAAGGAAATTTGCAGACAAGATACAATATATTCTTTATGAAATAAATAGGTTTTGAAAGTTGAGCTATTAGTACCTTATAATAACGAAGGTTGATCCAAGCTCTTCAATCCTTAAGCTTTACTCCAAAAATCTTTCTCTAAAACCTATAATGCAAACATAACCCTCCTCAAATCTTTTGATTACAAATGTATAAACAATTAAATTGAAATCAAATAGACATTAGGCTATCAAACATGGTCAAATATCCAATTCATTCATCAAATTACTAGCAATATGGGAAATTGAAGACTTCTTTATTGATTGCAATAATGGCAACAAATACATTTCACCTTGATATGCACAAGAACCTTTTGAAACCTGATCTAGATTTTTTTTCTCCTCTCCTTCTACCAAAATTCCTCCAGCATAACAATACCAAAAGAGTGTGTGTGTCCCCCTCTCATGGCCTCCAATTTGTATTTATGACAAAATTGGGAGAGTTTTTTTGAGAGAGGATTAGTTAGTATAGGTATGGAAGTTAGGAAACCAACTCCAACTGCCTATATTTCAAATTTATTTTTTATTTTTCATGATTTTTTAGGAACATGCAGGTGAAGATTGCACCATTCGTGAGTTAAGCACTAGATTTCTTAAGACAACCTTCGAGTGCAACTTTTAGGGAAACACACGAGTGGTAAATGGACCACAAGCATGTAACTCACTAGTTGAAAAGTCTCCAATAGCGTGTATGCACTAAACCCAACACATAAAAAAGAGGTAAACTGGAGAAATAGGGAATGATTAGGGCCACAAACATTTATAGCAAATCTAGGCTCTTCCATCCATAATGTCATTTTGTGTGAGCGAGAATTTAGTATCGTCATTGATAGAGAAGTTTTGATTTGATTGATAACAACTGATATTTCCCTTGGTATGTAGCTGCACCTATTTTTCTTGGAAGGGATTCCTTTTGCCTCGAATTTCCTACTGAACTCGAGGGTGAAATCCTTATAGAAGACATAGAAATAAAATCACATAAAAATTATACATCTGATTCAAATGTTCCTTCTGGTGGAGGTTGTAGACTGGCCTTTTACATTAAGGTGTTTTAAGACACTTGAAAATAGAATCCATGTAAGATCACTTTCAAATATTGAGCTAATCATAGATCAACATGCTGTTGAAAGATGGCACATGAAGACCATGGATGAAATTGGTTTCTTCATTGAGGAATGGGATCCATATATAAATCATACCATATGTTCATACATTAGTAACAAAGTTCTAATATCACATCTTATTATACCTTTCCCAAGCTCATTGTATACCTTTGAATCTTCACGTGGTCCTTTTATTTTGTTGTCTCACGGGGGGTTCTCTTAGTGAACTTGTTACATAGCATGATCGTTCGCATTATATTAAAGAATATCCCTAATTTCACTAAATATTGGAAAATTCCTCCTAAAATTTTATTGTTGAACCCCCTTCCCAATATGCCTTTCCAATTAAGAAAACCCCTAATTTCACCAGATATTGTATGTATCCATTTTTATCAACCCATTTTTAATACCCCCTTTATATCATATTATCAAGTTGTAACAAATAGGATCCCTAACACATCTTAGTATAAGCAAACATGATGCTAACTAAAATAATAGTATAATGCTAATAATGATCCAACCAGGATTGCAGTGGTGCCTGATCAATTTGTAGCGTTGAATAGTGGAAGACCCAACAAAATAGTCTTGGGAAGGAAAATGAGTAAAAGGAAACCCAGTCAAGAGATCAACATAACAAAGAATGTAAATCATTGATAGTCCAATAGTTAGTGCAATGCTTAGAAAAGAGCAGAATTGCAAATGTTTCACACCACAGTTTTCCAATCTACCAATTTTATATCATGTAAATATAAGTATAGACATAAAGAGCTCATGTTTTCTATAATCTTAATAAATTAAGCTCCATAAAAATTCAAAATTGAAACCTTTTTGTGGATGGACTCCCCTACCTTCCTATCAAAACAAACATCATTGATGTTTGAACCCAAATGAACATAGCAAAATTCCTTTGACTTTCCAATAACACCATATGATCATGTGCATAGCTTGGATTTGGATCATTCACAAGATGCAATGAATTTCCTCCACTTCCTCTACATTTATTCTTTCCATCAAGGAAATTAACAACATTTAGTTAATACTTTTTCTTGGGTTATATCTAGTTTTTTTTTTTTTCACAGGAGAGGGAAAAATATCTATTGTTAGGTTTCAAGCATGCAATAGTTATAAAGATACACAGATGGAGAAACTTATATGATACCATTTCATGGTAACAATAACACATAGGGTATGTAAATAAGGATTTATATTTTCACCTATCTTCATGTTAGTTCCAATACAATATTAAGATGGATTTATTGCATATTATAAGAATTGAAATTACAATTATGAATGTTCCAAATATAACTCAATCTAACAAATATTTCTAACTGGCAATGTGAAAATGTTAAAGAATAATACAAAAAGTTGAAATAAATAATTGGTCAAGAAAGATTGATCTAAATTTTCTTGGTTCGAGTGTGTCAAGACAAATTTATCTCACTTTTCTTGGTTTTCATGGAGCAAGGTTTGATTGAATCTCAATACCCACCTAAACCCCAACCTAAAAAATGAAGAGTTAGATCTTTTACTTGAATTCCTACCAAAAATAAAATACAATTGTTCAACTCTGAAACTCCCAATTAGCTACATCTCTTAACTTAAAGATGAAAAACAATAGAATGTATCAATTCAAACGAATCCTAAATAAGCTATTAAATGAGTATGGATCAAGGCCAGTAATCCAAAGAGACTTCCATCGATATTATCATTGGTACAATATTATCAGATTTATGCAAAACTTAGGATCATAAGCAATATCAAATAACAATGGAGGGTCCTTAAGTTTTAGGTGGGTATGAATTGAGTGCATGATTTGGAGGTATGACTCCATCCCACGATTTGGAGATAATTCCTTAGCCAACCCAAATAAAATAACCCCCAATATTTATATTACTATGTCAAATTAAAAACCCCCCTTGACCCCTTACTACGGGGCAATATATTTTTGAGGTTTTTAAGAGTATTCAAACCCCCAATATGAATGGACGTGATATGATATTTCCTCACTAGTGAACCCCCCGTGTGTTGTCTCTCCTTGATACAGTTATTCCTACTTGTAAGCAATATTATGTTCTCAACCCTTTTACCAAAGTATGCAATTTTCTAGGTTCTATTGACATTGGCCATTGAGGTTTCTTCACCATCTTGAGAAACATCAGTGAACGAAAATATGATTGGATACACATCAAACATCATTTTGTGACGCATGGGTCAAAATATAGTATATGCAACAATATTAACCAAACACGGAAAGATGTAGACTTATCTGATGCAAAACCTACACCTCCGGGTGATGTGGTATTTTATATGGGAAAAATATATTGGTTGCATGCTGAGATGTTTCTGGTGGATACTCAAGAATCAAGCACACGTTATATTCTCTTGACATAGAGAAAAATATATGGGCTACTCATTTTTTCCATCGCGAATTTATTAGGGGGTCTATGTGCGTTACACTTCATCAAAATCGATTGTTATGGATTATACATCATTGTTACACTGTTGTGTGGTATGGTGATATAATACCATATTTTGAACTTGGTAAGTGCCCTCCAACACACTCAAACGAATATTGGGAAGATGGTTGTGGAATGAGTTGGAATCTTGTGAAAGACCTCATGACAGATATGAACAAAAAGTGCAATGGATATATTCCATTTCGCTCGATTGGAAACATTGTACTTATGCGAAACAATGCTCAAATACCTTTGTTGTATTATGATTTGACAAGTCAAACAACAACACTCATTGAAGTTGATGACTTATCAATCTCTGCATTCATGCCCAAATACTATACTTGTAGTGATATCATTCTTAGTGGGATTTATTTCCCACTGATCCCAGGTGTGGACTCTGCATCTGACATTCCCTTCCATGGTTGATATATGTGATCATTTTTAGTTATTTTATACCTATAATCATGTAATTTTTTAGTTATTCAATTAAGGTTAATGGAAACATCTTTTTGTCTATATTTAAGATTTATATTTCATTTACACTTAACTAAATTTTTTTATCAATCCATGTTTCTAAATATTTTCATGTATTATTGTATTTATTCTTTGAAATGTTTTGTCTTTTATAAATAATATGATTAATATATGAATATGATTATTTTTTATATATACAAGAAAAACTTTAAGCAGAAATTAAGAAATCACCCACCATTGTACTAATATGTTTTTCTCATCTCCATGAAAAATTTTAGGGGCTAATCTTAGCCCATGGGCTAAATTTAGGGGTTTTAAATTTTTAATGGGCTAATTTTTTACTAAGCACCAATTATGTATGATTAGCCCACATTTTATTATTTATTTATAATGAATAGGAGGTTAGCCCCATCGAATTTAAAAAGTGGAGCCAAGATAAAATAATTTAGCCCCTCTAAAAATCGGTTTAAACCTCACTAGGTAGTACCCATTTGTCCTCGATTTCAAGAAATGGTAGTTGCTAGGGGCTCTTTGGAGACCTTGATTTCAACTTGGATGTTGCTAGTAGTTTGTAGAAACCTTAGAAAATAATGCAGTCTTTGCTTGAAAATCACTAGGTTAGCCCACGAAAATCACTAGGTAGTACCCATTTGCCCTCGATTTCGAGAAATGGTAGTTGCTAGGGGCTCTTTGGAGACCTTGATTTCAACTTGGATGTTGCTAGTAGTTTGTAGAAACCTTAGAAAATAATGCAGTCTTTGCTTGAATCCTAGAATTTGTTTACTTTTTTTATTGTATTTGTAAAAGCAGTCCCATATTTAGTCCAATCTTCCTTGTTACTCTTCTACTAGCTTGTTGTTGCAGCAACATCCCCCCCAAAATTTTGTACATATTGGGGCCCCTCCTTTAAATTTTTTAGAAAGGATGCCTTAAGAGGCCATTCCCAGCTTTTAACTTGGTTTCTCATAAGAAAATCATGCCATGAGCCTTCCCAAGTTTCCTTCCGAAGGACAGAATTCGTGGAAGCTTCCCGAAGATGCGGAGCCTTTCAGACTTATTCCCCGCAGTGGCATAAATTTTCGAGTCTAAAACTTAGAAATTATCATTGAGAAGCTGCGAGAACTATTGGCGAACTCCTTCCGAAATGGCGGAGGAATTCGAGAAAGCCCTGCATTTGCGGAAGGATTCAAGTTTTCCTCCCGAAACGGCGGAAACCATTTAGCATAAGCTTCCCGAAAAAGGACTTAAATTTTTTTTTGAAAGTTTGCGGAACGTTTGAAGAAAGCCCCGCGGAACCATTCAACTTTTTCTCCCAAAACGGCAGGAACCATTTGCATAAGTCTCCCGAAAAGATTTAGAGATTATTAAAAAAGTTGCGAAAATATTTGACGAATTCCTTCCGAAAAGGCGGAAGAATTCAAGAAAGCCACCCAAAACTTGCGGGAGCCATTCGCCAACCTTCCCCGAAGCCTCCGAATGACTTAATTTCTTTTCAAAATCCTTAAGTCCCGAAGTTGCGGAAGCTTTTCACCAAAGCCTCCCGCAACTGCGGAAGCCTTCACGTTATCTTTCCGAATCCCCGGCGAGAAAAGTTTATGGAACCGTCCAGTTTATCTTTCAAAATTGCGGAAGTCTTCTGCAGAAGCCTTCACATTAACTTTCCGAAACACCAAAACACTTAGACCTTTTTGGAACCATTTGCAAAAGCCGTCCGCAACTGCGGAAGCTTTCAGGTTATCCCTCCGAAACAGCGGAGCCGTTCGCCAATCCGTTCCAAAACGGCGAAAGCTAATTGCGAAATATTTCCGCAACTCCGGAAACGCTCTCAAAGTACGGCCGAGACTTAGAAAATTCTCAAGTTTGTGGGAGCCTTTTGTGGAAGCATTCGCGGAAACCTTCCGAAACTGCGAAAGTTGTTTGCGAAAGCCTTCCGCAATTTCGGAAGCTTTCACGTTATCATCCCGAAAACCCACCAAAAGACTTAGACGATCACGTTCGTGTTGCAGAAGCCATTGCCAATTCTTTCCGAAACGACGAGGGAGTTCAGCATAACTTTCCGCAATGGCGGGTGGAATTCATAAATCCGTCCCGCTGGTGGAAATCACGCAAGCATATCGATATTTCTTGATGTGACCGTGGCGTACAATATTTAAAGCTCGTTTTAAATGCACCACCCACCACAGTTAAACCCCGCACGTGCCCAATTTATTTAAATAAATGGTGGGGTTTGGGCCAACCACATTGCTATTTTTCGATTAACAAGCACCGTTGGAGACCTCGCCGTGCCAGGCAACTCAGCTCGACCATCCACGTCCGCGTCCACCTCATTCAGCCATCTTCACGGTGCCAGGTAGGATTTTTAACCGTTATTTGTTTTCTCTTTTCCACATCAAAGTACCCTTTATTTTTCCCGTCCATAGCATGGCCATAGATCGTCATTTGTTTTTTTTAAGGTCGCCGAAGCCCCGTAATCTCGCAGCTCTTCCAAAGCCATGACCATCCCCGCCTGCGCTTCTCCACCAGCTATGTTTTGAGCATCGTCGCCCTCGTTTAAATCCTAAGCATGGCCATAGAGCTTCACGTCAAAGTATGATAAATATACCCTGGTGGCCGGCCGAACCCCTCGCCTGTTCATCAGCGCGGAGAGCCATCTCTGGCTTCGTTTAAATTTATCTCAACCCAAGCTAACCGACCATTTACCATTTGAACCAAAAATGAAGGACACCCTCTCCCCTAAAGCTAGACCGAGAACAGGTTGTTCCCTCGACATACTTACTCTTTCGGGAGCATTCCGAACCTTGTCTCTTCAAGAGAATCAAGTCTCTATAACTAGATTTCTTATTTGGAATGGTGTATGTTGCTTCCCAACAGGCAGCTTCACAATATATTTATCTCATTGACATATTAAAATGGTGATGCTCTCTATTAAAATCTCACAGTATGTTGCACATTTTTATAATGACTTGTATTTGGTTTCTATCAGGGATAATTCAAAATGCCAAAAGGTGGTAGGAAGAAGGTTAAAATGACAGAAAAACATCCTACACCACTTAGAATTGAGACCACACTCCAGGATACTAGGTGCACCACCGGTATTCCTCCAGAAATCCGCTGGGGCGACATCTACAGGATGATCCGAGACCAAAATATCCCGGATATGTTGCTAGAAGAGGAGCAGATTTATCTCAATATCAGAACTTCAGGCATAGCCAGGGATTATACTCGCCCTGAACTGTTCCCATGTTCTGAAGTAATCAGATGGATCCTCCAACACACTGATGCGGAGGCAAGAGTAATAAATGACAGCGGGAAAATAGCCATTGCCTCATTCCACCCCACATATCTTGCCGCAGCCTATAAATTTCCCCGCCCCCATCAATCTCTGACTGATGAATGGTTGGGCCAGATGAACAACATTGAAATGGCCAAAAAATTACTAGTCACAGGCAAGCATTTGAGAAAGAAAGGTAATGATGAATATGACGTCCAGAATCTGAGACCTCCTTTCAAGTTGATCGCCTTGATGTTGTGCAGAATCTTCGGCATGCCCGATGGCACCGTGTACAAGATTCAATGGGTCCCCATCATCCACTTCGTGGCATTTAAAGGAACTTTGTTTGACTGGGCCACTCTCCTCTCAGACAGTTTGGCCTCAATGATAGTTGCTGCAAGAGAAGGACTGGCATTAAAGAAGGCAGAAATTTTTCATGTCCTCATATCTTGTTGATTGTGTTTTGGCCAAGTTATCTTTTCCCAAATTGGGCTGCACATGGGATAAGGCCAACACCCCGGTTTATACTGCTTTCAGGATGTTGTGGGCTCAAAATTACAAACCCAGCTATAAGCTCATCTGTGAGGGGTTCATCATGCCCCTATATGAGCAACTATTCAAGGAAGAGCCCAACTGCCTGTCGGAGAATGCCATGGAAGTCCTTGAAAATTATGGAGATTTTTATTTTTCAGAGCAAGGCACCTATCTCAGAATGTTTGGAGGGACTAAAGCTCCATATATTTTGCCAAGATATGCTACAGATTATGTGGTCCTTAAGGAGGCAATAAGACAAATCTTCCTGGATGGAATTGGAGCAATGCTCAACAAACAGCATAAGGCTTCTTTTCCCCCTCTACCTTTCTACATAGGGGATTACAAATTCTCAGGGGTTGCCTCAGCCGAGGAGTTTGTTCAGGAGCTAAAGGCCTTCCACTTCAGCGAGGTGATTTTCCATAGGAATGACAGGAAGGGAAGAGTGGCTGAGCATTGTAAAGAAATTTATGCTCATTTTGAGTACGCTCACTATCATGATGCCTAGGAAGAAGTATTCAGAGGCATCAGCAACATGGCTGAGCTGCGAACCTTTCACCAAGGTAGTGGAGCAAGTTCTAGCTCTACCACGACCCAGGAAACTAGCCGATAGAAGGAGAAAGAAGTCGATGATGCCCGAGCCAAAGAAGAACAAAGGTTGAGAGAGGAAGCAAGGGCACAGCAGGAAGCTGAGGAAGCGAGGTTGCTGCAAGAGGCTGAAGTTGTCAGATTGCAGCAAGAAGCAGAAAGTGAGAGGCTACGGAAAGAAGCTGAGGAAACCCAGCAGCAAAAGGAGGCTGAAGATAAAAGACAACAGAAAGCTGAGGAAGAAGAGAAAGGGCAACGAGCTGAGGTAGAGCGGAAAGCAGAAGAAGAGCTTAAAGTAGGTGAAGATGCCCAGGTAGGTGGCTCCGGTGCACAGGACATGGAAATTGACATACATCAAACAAGTGTCTCTGGCACTCAAAATGTGGAGGCGGATGCAGCACAGGCAGGTGGCTCTGGTACCCAAAATGTGGGAACAGATCCAGCTCAGGTAGTCCAGACCCCACCAGCGGAAGTAGAAATAGACATTATGGATCTCCCAATCGTCCCGTACACTCCATCAGGAGAACATACCATGTCCAGATGGGATGAGTTTTTCTATGATAAGAAGAGGAAGGCGATGGTCCTTAAATCAGAAGAGAGTATCAAAAGACTCTTCCAGGAGGATATCATCACCCACCGGGAGATCACTGTGATGCGGAATACAGATAAGGATCCCTTAGTTATGGCCTCTGCCGCTGTAGAGACAGCAAAAGCATCACTAGACAATGTAGGTGATATAGTTAGAGAAAATGAATCGACAAAGAAGAGAGCTCGTATGCTACAACATACTATGGCTAAGGAGCAAGCCTACAAGGATCTCGTGGTGAACCGGTATAATCGCCTGTCTGCTGAGCATAAAGAGCTATTAGACAAGTATAACCAACTAGAAGAAGAAAAGGAACATCTATCAGTCCTGATGATGATTGTGGAAGCAGAAAAGAATGATGCAGAAACTAGAGTGTCCCAGCTAGAAGCAGACAAGCTGGCATTAACCGAGCAATTAGAGCAGGCTGAGGGCAGAACGATAGACATGTCTCCCTTCCATGAGCTGTCCTGCAGCATCCTGAAGCTAATGCATGACACTCAGGAGCTAATCACTAATGAAGTTGTCAAGCTCAAGGCCATGGTGGTCAGATTAAAAGAAGTTAGTGCAGAGGCCCATAGGCTTAAAGCTAAGCATACTCGGGTTAAGGCAAATATCCTGAGCTAGATAGAATGGTGAGAAGGAAAGGTGGATTTCCCCACACATCTCCCATTCAAGTCTGTGGAGGGTTTTAATGAAGACATAGCCCTGTTGGACTTCTGCAGAAACTGTGGCAGTAAGCTAATGGCCAGTGTACAAGGGACAATTGATAGGATTAACGGTCTGTTTCAAAGAATCCAGGGAGTGCATGACAGGTGCAAATTGAGTTCCTTGCAATCCCTCGATGATTTCCCGGGTGAAGAACAACATTTGGTTGAACTGAAGGAAGAACTGGGCATCCAAACTGAATATGTGAAGAAAATTGATTTCGTAGCAATTGATGACCTCCAACATTATATTGGAATGTCATCAATCCATAGCCATTTGCTTAAAGAAGTGCATCAAGCTGCAGTGACAGAAATTCAAGGCATTGGAGCAGAGCTTAGAAAAAATGTGACTTCTCAGAAAATCTTGCTCCCTGCTTCCGCAAATGTAGTCATAAGGGACACAGGTATATGGTACAGTCACATTGCAGAGGAGGAGAAGAAAGCAGCAGCAGTGGCAGAAGCAACAGCAAACCCGGATGTTTCTCTCCCAGCAGCAGCAACTGTAACAGCAAGCCCAATTTCTGCTTCCCCAGCAGTAGCAGAGATTTCAGCTGGCTCGATTCCTTCTTCCCAAGCAACAGCAACAGCATCAGCCAGTTTCAGCGACTCTCCTCCAGCTAAAGCGCATGCCCAGGAGTGAAGGCTTTGTTTTTAGAGCATAAATTCTTATATTCTGAATTTTGGGCTTTTCATATGTGTAAAAACGTGGAAGCTATGGGACAGCTGTCCCTATTTTCTTTTAAAATAATTTCTGTAAAGAGAAAAGGAGTCACATTTTTGTTTGTTATAGAAGAAAATTTCTGTAGATGACAAGTGTAAAAGGCCAGGTGGCAACCCAAAGGGCAATTTTGTAATTATAATTAGAAGTTAGGAAGGAATGAAGAGCACTTTTTTTTGGCAGGGAATTATTTTCTAGACTTGTACGGGCTGTCCTGCACATGTTTTAAGAAAATAAAATCTTCTAATAAGAGCCTGGAGAGGACGTTTATGCATGGAGATGAAGAATGGATGTATATTGGATTATTCTGGCGACTTCCCTACTTTACTGTGAGATCTTTCTTGTTGTCTGAATTATTTCTTTGCAACAAATGATTTTGCTCCTTTCTGTGCAAACGAATTCTCTTTTTCATGAATAATGGAATGTGTTTTATGTTAAATTAGAAGCTATCTTCTGATATCTCTCATCTCTGCTGTAGCTTTATCTGTAAGATGTAATGGCTGTCTGTTTATTCTTTAAGATAATCCCTACAGTTCACTGCTCATGCTTTAAATTTGCTCCTCGCAGGGATACGTTGATTTATTTTAGTTTTAGACTTAGATCTGTTTCAGTTTTGCATTTAGATTAAATTCAGACTAGGCACTTGCATATCATTATAAAATATAAAATCAAAAGAATGGTGGATCGGGCCATAACCGGTATAATTGGAATAAAACTCCAAACCCACGGTTACCGGAACTGCTAACCGGACGGATTCCCTATACCAAACGGTAGATAATCTAATTGGGATAATCTATCGGGGAGAATCCCTTTCTGATTGATGCTACGATATCCGAGGCATCAACAGTTTTTGGCACTAGAAGGAGGGCCTAAAAGTGCATGGCTGATAGAGGAAAATCTCCCACTGTCATAAATGTCACTGAAAACCCGCTTAAAGAAAGCATTTCAAACAGCCCAGATCTTGAATTATTAAATCAAGAACGCCTCATTTCTTATCCTGAGCCTCAAGAATCTTTATACGCTGTCCCTTTCACAAAAATAGAGGATTTGAGAAGGCATACGCGATCCTACGTTAGGAAGCTAGGTGGTTTAAACGCTGTAAATTTTCTCCCTAGGAAAAGTACCCCTAGAAAAGAGCCACAATATACCTGAGATTCGATTCTTGTTCAAAGTTTTGAAGATCTTGTAAATTTAACTTTAGAAGAAATTTCAGACCCTCTGAACAAAGAAGATCTTGAAAACTCAGAAAACATTTCAAATCATGAAGGCCTGGGAGAACTAATTACTCCAAAGAATACCCCACAGAATTCACCTTACAATTCTCCACCAGGTTCTCCGCATATGAACATGGCTGTACCTGCTTGGAGAGCAAGGGGAGCGCTGAATCAAGCTGGGCCATTCCATAATCTTCCCAAAAATCCAGAAAAGGTCTTACCTAAGTTCGACCTAGGGAAATCCATTTCGGCAGAAGACCATCTCAAGAGTTTCTACTTAGCTCTGAACCTTTTGAACGTACAGCATGAAGACATAGTCTGCAGGCTGTTTCCATATACATTCGAGCCAAAAGTATCATCCTGGTACTTTAGCCTACAACCCAGCTTGATCTCTAGTTGGGATGAATTCGAAAACTGTTTTTTTAAGAAATACGGAAACCAAAAGACTGTGGCAACACTTATGAAAGAGCTCTTATCCATGAGAATGGAAAAGAAAGAAAAGGTTCAAGATTTCAATCAAAGATTCACAACGTTGTTAAATAATTTCAGTGAAGCTAATAAACCGGCAGAAGAATCTCTGATTGAATACTATACAACCGCTCTTGAAGGACCCATTGCAATGTTCGTAAAAAGGTCCAAGAAAACTACCCTAATAGAGAACTTTGAGAAAGCTAGAAAGGTAGAAGAAGAAGCTGATAGCATTGCTAAACATGCCTTAGATGCAGAGCCAAAACCAGCAGCCAACAAAAAACCTTTGCTGCTCACTAGAGGTAAAGAAGAATCATCTACAGACATGGAAAATGTAGTCAAGATGATGCATAAATTATCTAATAAAATCGTAGATCTCGAGAAAGATAAGGCTACTAGCACATCTAGGAAACCTTTCAAGCCATTTTATAAAAGAAGGGAAGACGGTGATCAAACTCATCCACCAATGAATACTTCTCCTGTTTTGAACCTCAATGAAATTGGGATGGAAAATTTCTGCACTTTTCATCAAGAACCGCATTCGGAAAAGAGCTGCCCGCAATGGATTAATTCCATGAGCTTAGTCATGAACCAAATGCTGGATTCACAGATCCCAGACCAAGATGATTCCCCAGAGGAATCGAGCCCTGAATTAGAGGAACCAACCCTAGACAATACTATGGTGCTATGGGATTGGGTACCTATGACTGAGTTAGCAGAAGAGGATCCCATAGAAAGCTCTCCCTCTACCGTAAACGTTGCTACTCGCAGCAAAGGCCCTATTGCGGATCCTGTGCCAAGTCCGGCTCCTCCTAAGCCTAAAGTTTCAAAAGAACTTCCCAGAAGGCATATAACCATTATTCCACCACAGCCTAAAGTTAACCAAACAGCGGCCAAACAGCCAAACACTGACGCCATAGTGCAGCCACCTAAGGTCACAACGAGCAAAACAGATCATCCAGCTTGAATTGGGAACGAATCTGACATAGGATACGATATTATTGAAGATATCAAGAAGGTCAAAGCAAATGTGTCAATATTTGACATGTGCAGCTTGCCCCATCAACAAGATAAACTACTGCATGTTCTACAACCCCAGACCAGCACTCCATTAACAGACTCTCAAGAAAATCCCGAAATTAATGAAGCTAGCATCGGAGGGAAATCTAAATCTCAAACATTGCCATTCCTATTGACTTTTGAAATTTTCAACCATAATGTTCACAACTGTTTGGTAGATTCTAGGGCATCTTCAAATGTCATGCCACTGTCCATTTGTAAAACAATTAACGGGCAGCCTGTTCCATCTCCAGCCCGAATTATCCAGTTAGATAGGACTGTTGTCAAAGTAATTGGGGAGATGAAAGATGTTCTCATTAGATTATCAGCCGACCCTAGAGTCTGTCAATTCATTGACATAATGGTGGTTGATATTCTTGAAGCCTATGGGTTGATTTTAAGTAGGAACTAATCTACCAAGCTTGACGGCTACTTTGCGACTGATTGGTCTCATTTATGGTTGCCTTATCAGAACAGGCAGAATCAGATTAAAGTCCTGAGAGAACCACATATGAAGCAAAACGTAACTCAGTAAGAAGAAAAAAATGAGGCCGTAGCTTTCTCATCCTCGGTTCTGGGGAATTATTTCTTAGAAATGGATCTGGGTAATTATCAGTCTGAAGCCATTAGCCATGAATCAGATAAACAGTCTGATCTCCTTCATTTCTCTCGAACTGATGATGTTGATTGTAACATAGTTAATTTAGTTACTGATGTAGATCACAGAGAGACTAACTTAGTTGAATCTAAAGATATTTTTTGGACATTATACTTTGATGGTTCTAAGACTCTGGAAGGATCTAGAGCCGGTTGTGTTCTAATGGATCGAAAAAGAAACAAGTATTTTTTGTCTTGTAGATTAGAATTCGATTGTACTAACAACACCGTTGAATATGAAGCTTTGGTACATGGATTAAAGAAGGCCATTGGCTTAAATGTTAAGTACCTGAAAGTTTTTGGTGACTCCGAGATAGTTGTAAGACAGGTAAGGGACACCATTCATTGTCTCTCACCTCATTTGAAGGGTTATCAGGCTGAGGTATGGGATTTAATTATGCATTTTGACGCTTTCAATATAAAATCTATTCCTAGGTTGCAAAATTCTGCAGCGGATTTGTTAGCAACATCCGCTTCTAGACTGGTGCCGTCTAATAATAAATGCTCAATTGAATTGATTTTTAGGCCTTTCGTTCCCGATAACATCACAAACTTCAGAGTCTTCGATGATGATGAACAAATTATCAGCTTTCTAACAAACGAAGATAGCTTCCAAGGAGCTGCAATAGATGAAGAAGAGCATGATGCTGATTTGAAGAAGAAGGATGAGGAGAAAGGAAATTTCATTCCCAAGGGGGTAAGGTCCCTCAAAATGCTGTTCGATCTTCAAAATAAGTTCAAAAGGCCATCTAATACCAAAACTAACAGCTCATCAATGCAACATGAGTTAGTTAATTTGGGTACCGAGGTAGAACCAAAATTTGTCAACCTTGGCAAATGTTGTTCGCTAGGAGAAAGAGATAGGTTCATCAAATTGTTTAAACAATACAAGGATGTTTTTCCATGGACCTATGGAGATCTGAAGACATATGACGTCCACATTATTCAGTATGTTATACCAATGAAAGCGGGCGTCAAGCCATTTCAGCAACAATTAAGAAGGATGCATCCTACTCTAGAACTGCTGATTCAAAAGGAATTAAAGAAGCTCTTGGACGCTAAGATAATCTTCAAAGTCCGGCACTCTGAGTGGGTTGCAAACTTGGTTCCCATAAGAAAGAAGTCAGGAGAGATAAGACTATGTGTAGATTTCAGAAATTTAAGCAAAGCTTCGGATAAAGACAACTACCCCGTCCCTTCAATGGAACAAATCCTTCAAATGGTGTCAGGATCTGAGTTGTTTTCTCTCCTCGATGGCTTCTCTGGCTACAATCAAGTATTAGTAGCCGAAGAAGATCGCCTCAAGACTACTTTTTGAACTAAGTGGGGAACTTTCGCATACAGAAGGATGCCATTTGGTCTGATAAACGCAGGAGCTACATTCCAAAGGGCGATGGATATCGCCTTCCGAGGATTGGGTGGGCAATGTGTTGTTGTATACTTAGATGATGTGACAGTCTTTTCAAAGAAAAGGGAAGATCATGTTGTTCATCTGAAGCATATTTTGATCGCTGTCGGAAATATGGTATTTCTCTGAATCCCAAGAAGAGTGTGTTTGCAGTCCCCGAAGGTAAGCTCTTGGGTCATATCATTTCTAAAAGGGGAGTGTCAATAGATCAAGAAAGAGTCCAAGATATTAATAAGATTCCAATGCCTTACAACAAGAAATCGATGCAGTCCTTCATGGACACTATCAATTTTGTCCGTAGATTTGTTCCAGATTTCGCACAAATTGTTAAACCGTTGCAACAAATGGTTAAACAAAGCATCCAGTTCAAGTGGACAGACTTGGAAAAGGACGCATTTAGAGATATCAAGGCTGCTATAGCTAAGGCTCCTTCCTTAAGGAGCCCAGATTTTGATAAGGATTTCATCTTGTATACCTTTGCTTCGGATGACTCCCTCGCAGTTGTACTCACGTAAAAGGTGGAGCTGGGAGACGAATACCCAATTTCATTTATGAGCACTGGTCTGCAAGGGGCTGAGTTGAACTATCCCGTGGTTGACAAGCATGCATATACGGTATTCAAAGTAGTCAAGCAGTTTAGGCCATATATTCTTAAGAACAGGACTAAAGTTATAGTTCCCCACCCAGCTGTTAGATCCCTTTTCGTTCAAAAGGAACTAGGAGAAAGGAGGGGGAACTGGGTTACAGCTCTGCAGGAATATGATTTAGAATTTAAACCAGCCACGATCATTGAAGGGCAAGGCCTGTGCAAATTACTTGCAGGAAAATCAATTGATGAAGAGCAACATTGGAAGAATGAAGCTGAGCTAAACTCGGTTGAAGTATGTCCTATCTTCTTAGCTCCCCAGTCATGGTATAGAGATCTGGTGCACTATTTACAGCAGGGATATCTACCTGAGTACTGGAACTCTAAACAGAGAAGGGCACTCCGCTTGAAATCAACACCGTATCAAATCATTGATGGGATACTTTTCAGGAAGAATTATGATGGAGTTTTCCTTAGGTGTTTGGAAAAGGAAGATGCAAATAAAGTTGTTAAAGAATTGCATGATGGCCCCGCAGGTGGACATTATTCAGGAGAAACAACAACACACAAGATACTGAGAGCTGGTTATTATTGTCCCACTCTGTTCTGAGATGCCCATACGTATGCACGAAACTGTGATGTGTGCCAAATAAGTGCCGGGAAATTACCTAAGGCAGCAGGGCCCTTGCAGCCAGTTATTATCTCTGAGCCTTTTGAGCAGTGGTGTATAGATGTTATCGGGGAGATAAATCCAAATTCTTCGTTGCAACATCGGTACATCCTGGCGGCTACTGGCTACTTCACTAGATGGACGGAGGCTATCCCTTTGCGCAAGATCAATGAAGACGTGGTCATCAGCTTCTTGAAAGAGAACATCATAACCAGGTTTGGGGTTCCAATTTCCCTTGTTTTTGATAATGCTACTTATTTTTCGTCTTGCAAGATAAATGAATTTGTTTATGAATGGGGAATTAAGTTGCATTATTCAGCCAATTATTATCCTCAGGGGAACGGATTAGCTGAATCCTCAAACAAGAATCTGATTCGAATTCTTAAGAAGACTATGATAGAAAACCAGAGAAGTTGGCATGTAGCTCTCCCAAACGCCTTATGGGCAGATAGGCTGACCCCAAAGAACGCTTTAGGGGTTTCCCCTTTCACTCTTGTCTATGGCAAGGAATCCATCCTTCCTCCAAACATATTAATCCCATCCTTACAGTTATCCCAAGCCTCTCGGGGTTCTGGTAGCCAAGCCTTACAATCCAGGATCAATACCCTGCTTCAACTTGAAGAAGCTCGACAGAATGCGAAAGATCGATTCCATCAACACCAAGACATAGTTAAGAGATGGTTCAACAAGAGGAAGTCCGGTAAAAGAAGTTTTGAAGTCGGGGACTTAGTCATGAAATGGGACCATAATCATGAAGGTAAAAGAATGCATACGAAATTCCAACATCTATGGGTAGGCCCGTACCAAATTTCGGCAAAATTAGGCCCATCCACTTATAAATTGACAAATCTCGAGGGAGAAGAAGTAACCCTTCCTCTCAATGGCCTCGCCCTGAAACAATACTTTGCATAGTCTCGCTGAGACTTCCTGTACATAAATAAAGTTTTCTTTTATTGTTGCTTTACCCTTTATTTGCTTTATTTTCGGCCATTTTGTTTCTTTCATTGTCATTTGAACCTTTGCAACAAGTTTGTTTTCTGAAATCCCTTAGGGTTGAGTTTCTCGTCAAGGATAGGTCTCTCAAAGAAATCTCACAACCCATCAGTCCGGAACTATGTTCGAATAAATCCTATCTGTGTATTATGCTCCCACTGAAATTTTTAGAAGGAAGGCAGCCTACTCTGCTAGTCGCACTAATCCTGTTTAAGTAGCAAAGACCTATGACCATCTTCATCACTATCTTTGGGCTCCACCCACTCTCACACTTAAAGGCATCTCAAGAAGGTTATTAAATTTGGACCCATGGAAAGTAGCACATCTCGAGGGCATAGGGTATTTAAATGACTCCATGTTGCAAATCTAACAGCCAAAATGGCTTATATTCAAGGGTCTGTTTTCCAGAGATTCTCGCCTCAATTAAAGCATGGCTGAGACAAAAGCAAAAGACATGTAAAATCAAGAAGGTTGTCCAAAAGGCTCAGCCCAAAATGGGCTCCTCTCCGTCCGTGAGGCTTGATCAAATCAATAAAAATTCTAACTCACACAAAAGGACATTATGGATTGAGGAGCCTAAATCAAAGATCATGTCCAAAGAAAATATCTCTGGAAGGCTCAAATAGCTAAGCTGTCCAAAGTACAAACATCCAAAAGGATGCAAGCGGCATGGGAATGAGGAACAAGAGAAATGATGTCCATGAGAAAGTGTTGCAAATCCTGTGGAGTCCGACAATAGTAACCATCTGAAAGATGACCCTTCTAAAATGAATCTCATATGTTAGCCCTTTGAGAGTTTTTAAGATGTCTCTGTCTAAGCTCCCCTATCCCCAATGGCTAGCAGGTAAAGTGTCTTCTTCCCCTCACATGAATTTAAATGCTCAGCTGAGTATTGCACATAAGATGGATGTCTTTGATAAGGTGTCGGACCATGGAGAGGAATTTTTCAGAGATCTGTGTTCGCCAGCGACTCGCCATTGTTGTTGCAGCAACATCCCCCCCAAAATTTTGTACATATTGGGTCCCCTCCTTTAAATTTTTTAGAAAGGATGCCTTAAGAGGCCATTCCCAGCTTTTAACTTGGTTTCTCATCAGAAAATCATGCCATGAGCCTTCCCAAGCTTCCTTCCGAAGGACAGAATTTGTGGAAGCTTCCCAAAGATGCGGAGCCTTTCAGACTTATTCCCCGCAGTGGCGGAAGTTTTCAAGTCTAAAACTTAGAAATTATCATTGAGAAGCTGCGAGAACTATTGGCGAAGTCCTTCTGAAACGGCGGAGGAATTCGAGAAAGCCCCGCATTTGCAGAAGGATTCGGGTTTTCCTCCCAAAACAGCGGAAACCATTTAGCATAAGCTTCCCGAAAAAGGACTTAAAAAACTTTTCGAAAGTTTGCGGAACGTTTGAAGAAAGCCCCGCGGAACCATTCAACTTTTTCTCCCGAAACGGCGGGAACCATTTGCATAAGTCTCCCGAAAAGATTTAGAGATTATTAAAAAAGTTGCGGAAATATTTGACGAATTCCTTCTGAAATGGTGGAAGAATTCAAGAAAGCCGCCCGAAAATTGCGGGAGCCATTCGCCAACCTTCCCCGAAGCCGCCGAATGACTTAGTTTCTTTTCAAAATCCTTAAGTCCCGAAGTTGCGGAAGCTTTTCACCAAAGCCTCCTGCAACTGTGGAAGCCTTCACGTTATCTTTCCGAAACCCCGGCGAGAAAAGTTTATGGAACCGTCCAGTTTATCTTTCGAAATTGCGGAAGTCTTCTGCGGAAGCCTTCACATTAACTTTCCGAAACGCCGAAACACTTAGACCTTTTCGGAACCATATGCAAAAGCCGTCCATAATTGTGGAAGCTTTCAGATTATCCCTCTGAAACAGTGGAGCCATTTGCCAATCTGTTCCGAAACGGAGGAAGCTAATTGCGAAAGATTTCCGCAACTCCGGAAACGCTCTCGAAGCACGGCCGAGACTTAGAAAATTCTCAAGTTTGCGGGAGCCTTTTGCGGAAGCATTCGCGAAAACCTTCCGAAACTATAGAAGCTGTTTGTGAAATTCTTCCGCAATTTCGGAAGCTTTCACGTTATCATCCCGAAAACCCGCCAAAAGACTTAGACGATCACGTTCGTGTTGCGGAAGCCGTTCGCCAATTCTTTCCGAAGCGGCGGGGGAGTTCAGCATAACTTTCCGCAATGGCGGGTGAAATTCATAAATCCATCCCGTGGGTGGAAATCGCGCACGCATATCGAGATTTCTTGACGTGATCGCGGCGTACAATATTTAAAGCTCGTTTTAAATGCGCCACCCACCACAGTTAAACCCCGCATGTGCCCAATTTGTTTAAATAAATGGTGGAGTTTGGGCCACCCACATTGCTATTTTTTGATTAACAAGCACCGTTGGAGACCTCGCCGTGCCAGACAACTCAGCTCGACTGTCCACGTCCGCGTCCACCTCATTCAACCATCTTCACGGTGCCAGGTAGGATTTTTAACCGTTATTTGTTTTCTCTTTTCCACGTCAAAGTACACTTTATTTTTCCCGTCCGTAGTATGGCCATAGATCGTCATTTGTTTTTTTTAAGGCCGCCGAAGCCTCGTAATCTCGCAGCTTTTCCAAAGCCATGACCATCCCCGCTCGCGTTTCTCCACCAGCTATGTTTTGAGCATCGTCGCCCTCGTTTAAATCCTAAGCATGGCCATAGAGCTTCACGTCAAAGTACGATAAATATACCCTGGTGGCCGGCCGAACCCCTCGCCTGTTCATCAGCGCAGAGAGCCATCTCTGGCTTCGTTTAAATTTATCTCAACTCAAGCTAACCGGCCATTTACCATTTGAACCAAAACTGAAGGACACCCTCTCCCCTAGACCTAGACCGAGAACAAGTTGTTCCCTCGACATAATTACCCTTTCAGGAGCATTCCGAACCTTGTCCCTTCAAGAGAATCAAGTCTCTATAACTAGATTTCTTATTTGGAATGGTGTATGTTGCTTCCCAACATGCAGCTTCACAATTTATTTATCTCATTGACATATTAAAATGGTGATGCTCTCTGTTAAAATCTCACAGTATGTTGCACATTTTTATAATGACTTGTATTTGGTTGCTATCAGGGATAAGTCAAAATGCCAAAAGGTGCTAGGAAGAAGGCTAAAATGACAGAAAAATAGCCTACACCACATAGAACTGAGACCACACTCCAGGATACTAGGTGCACCACCGATATTCCTCCAGAAATCCGCTAGGGCGATATCTACAGGATGATCCGAGACCAAAATATCCCGGATATGTTGCTAGAAGAGGAGCAGATTTATCTCAATATCAGAACTTCAGGCATATCCAGGGATTCTACCCACCCTGAACTGTTCCCATGTTTTGAAGTAATCGGATGGATCCTCCAACACACTGATGCGGAGGCAAGAGTAATAAATGACAACGGGAAAATAGCCATCGCCTCATTCCACCATGCATATCTTGCCGCAGCCTATAAATTTCCTTGCCCCGAGCAATCTCTGACTGATGAATGGCTGGGCCAGATAAACAACATTGAAATGGCCAAAAAACTACTAGTCGCAGGAAAGCATTTGAGAAAGAAAAGTAATGACGAATATGATGTCCAGAATCTGAGACCTCCTTTCAGGTTGATCGCCTTGATGTTGTGCATAATCTTCGGCATGCCCGATGGCACCGTGTACAAGATTCAGTGGGTCCCCATCATCCACTTCGTGGCATTTAAAGGAACTGTGTTTGAATGGGCCACTCTCCTCTCAGACAGTTTGGCCTCAATGATAGTTGCTGCAAGAGAAGGACTGGCCTTAAAGAAGGCATAATTTTTCATGTCCTCATATCTTATTGATTGTGTTTTGGCCAAGTTATCTTTTCCCAAATTGGGCTGCACATGGGATAAGGCCAACACCCCGGTTTATACCGCTTTCAGGATGATGCAGAAACTAGAGTGTCCCAGCTAGAAGCAGACAAGCTGGCATTAACCGAGCAATTAGAGCAGGCTGAGGGCAGAAGGATAGACATGTCTCCCTTCCATGAGCTGTCCTACAACACCCTGAAGCTAATGCATGACACTCAGGAGCTAATCACTAATGAAGTTTGCAAGCTCAAGGCCATGGTGGTCAGATTAAAAGAAGTTAATGCAGAGGCCCATAGGCTTAAAGCTAAGCATACTCGGGTTAAAGCAAATATCCCGAGCCAGATAGAATGGCGAGAAGGAAAGGTGGATTTCCCCACACATCTCCCATTCAAGTCTGTGGAGGGTTTTAATGAAGACATAGCCCTGTTGGACTTCTGCAGAAACTGTGGCAGTAAGCTAATGGCTAGTGTACAAGGGACAATGGATAGGATTAACGGTCTGTATCAAAGAATCCAGGGAGTGCATGACAGGTGCAAATTGAGTTTCCCGCAATCCCTCGATGATTTCTCGGGTGAAGAACAACGTTTGGCTAAACTGAAGGAAGAACTGGGCATCCAAACTGAATATGTGAAGAAAATTGATGTCCCAGCAATTGATGACCTCCAACATTATATTGGAATGTCATCAATCCACAGCCATTTGCTTAAAGAAGTGCATCAAGCTGTAGTGACAGAAATTCAAGGCATTGGAGCAGAGCTTAGAAAAAATGTGACTTCTCAGAAAATCTTGCTCCCTGCTTCCGCAAATGTAGTCATAAGGGACACGGGTATATGGTACAGTTACATTGCAGAGGAGGAGAAGAAAGCAGCAGCAGTGGCAGAAGCAACAACAAACCCGGATGTTTCTCTCCCAGCAGTAGCAACTGTAACAGCAAGCCCAATTTCTGCTTCCCCAGCAGTAGCAGAGATTTCAGCTGGCTCGATTCCTTCTTCCCAAGCAGCAGCAGCAGCATCATCCAGTTTGAGCGACTCTCCTCCAGCTAAAGTGCATGCCCAGGAGTGAAGGCGCTGTTTTTAGAGCATAAATTCTTATATTATGAATTTTGGGCTTTTCATGTGTAAAAACGTGGAAGCTATGGGACAGTTGTCCCTATTTTCTTTTAAAATAATTTCTGTAAAGAGAAAAGGAGTCACATTTTTGTCTGTTATAGAAGAAAATTTCTGTAGATGACAAGTGTAAAAGGCCAGGTGGCAGCCCAAAGGGCAATTTTGTAATTATAAATAGAAGTTAGGAAGGAATGAAGAGCACTTTTTTTTGGCAGGGAATTATTTTCTAGACTTGTACGGGCTGTCCTGCACATGTTTTAAGAAAATAAAATCTTCTAATAAGAGCCTGGAGAGGATGTTTATGCATGGAGATGAAGAATGGATGTATATTGGATTATTCTGGCGACTTCCCTACTTTACTGTGAGATCTTTCTTGCTGTCTGAATTATTTCTTTGCAACAAATGATTTTGCTCCTTTCTGTGCAAACGAATTCTCTTTTTCATGAGTAATGGAATGTGTTTTATGTTAAATTAGAAGCTATCTTCTGATATCTCTCATCTCTACTGTAGCTTTATTTGTAAGATGTAATGGCTGTCTATTTATTCTTTAAGATAATCCCTACAGTTCACTGCTCATGCTTTAAATTTGCTCCTTGCAGGGATAGGTAGATTTATTTCAGTTTTAAACTTAGATCTGTTTCATTTTTGCATTTAGATTAAATTCAGACTAGGCACTTGCATATCATTATAAAATATAAAATCAAAAGAACGGTGGATCGGGCCATAATCGGTATAATTGGAATAAAACTCCAAACCCACAGTTGCCGGAACCGCTAACCGGATGGAGTCCCTATACCAAACGGTAGATAATCTAATTGGGATAATCTATCAGGGAGAATCCCTTTCTGATTGATGCTACGATATCCGAGGCATCAACATAGCTCTATCATAGTTTTGTAGCCTTCCTTTCATGGATTTAAAGACTTGAATCAATGTCTTGACATCATCACATTTCCAGTGCCCTACATTTTTTTTATTTTTGCATGGAAATATATCATGTATAGCGGGGTTGGGTTTTAATTAGGTTTGGAAGCATGTGTATAGTATTTGGTTGAAAAACATTTGTTGACAAACTTGGAACACACATTTGTATTCCATAATGAGTAAGAATTATTTTTTATAATAGTTCCAAGTGCATTGAAATAAACAATACACATCTAGAATTTTTAACCCTCTAATTTGGTAAGGTGTGTGCATAAATGAGGTGTTGGTGGGCCTTTTGAATAGCATGGAGAGATAAATGAGGATTGAGGTATTGGTGGTCCCTCATATTAACATTGATTCTATTTGTCACGGTGATGAAAAATTTCATTTTTGTTTTCCAAGAATATTCATAGAGTATGGTGAATTTCTATGTATTGTGATAGTTAGAGTGACGTACCAAACTACCACCAAAAGAGAGCTTGTTATGCAATGGTTTATTAAATATATCCTATTTAGTATTTTTTGTATATGTTTTCCTATTAATATATATGGTTTTATACTTTAGTGAAAGATTCGACAAGCCTTTACCTGGTTTTATAATTTAGTGAAAGATTCGCCAAGGTTTTACAAGGTTTTATAATTCAGTGAAAGAATTGCCAATATTTTACAAGATTATATAATCCAATGAGATATTCGCCAAAAAATTATATATACATAATATAACATTGATAAAATAGCCTTCATATTTTCCTATATATCATGGGGATTAGCCCATTTATCATACATATAAATTTAGGGGGGGTTCTTAAAATTTTCCCTGCTCCTCTCTTGAATATTAGTGCAATGGACATGGTTCCTGCGATATGGAGCTCCTTTCCATTTGAAATACTGCAAATATTCTTCTTGTGGACCCCTTTGTATTCTATCATCCCTTTTGTGAATGTTTGTAAGGCATGGATGTTTTTTTAAAAAGTGACTATTTCTTAACTTCATGGAAATATTGTTACAAAATGAAATATGGGGTTTTGTTTCCATTGTGTAACAAGGTTGAGGTTTGTTTGCGCTTTGGATACATTGGGAATATATGAAAGTTGTCACAAGTATCTATGCCATTTCCAGGTAGCAACTACACAATGGATTCAACATCAGGCTCACTTGCACTATTATCATTGCCTACTGAAAGCATATCTAAAAAAATATTACATTCTAAATCAATTTACAAGGAGTTACAAGTATGTAGGGTGTATTACTCCTGGAGATTGGGGCTTCTTTACCCTCTTAAGAGATGACACTCTAAACAAGTATCACTGGGTATTTGTTATGAAGGTGTATGATTTTTTACAATCAAAATAATTTATATATAGTAGCATCCGTCGAGTGGAGGATAATTGCTACTCCTGATGGTGATCCTACATGTCCAAAGGATGTCATTTTTTTTAATAGAATAATGTACTGTATACGTTCTCACAAACTGAGAATCTGTGATCCTTTGTATGCTTACGCACTACATTGGATAGAAATAGAAAACAACAACTGGGGTATATACTTTATTTCCCAAACAAGAATATGCAAGTCTATGTCTTTGCCAATACACTATAACCAACTCATATGTTTAAATAGTGATGATGCAACCAAAGTATGGGCATTGGAGGAAATATGCATCGCTACTAATCCAGAAATGGCTCATCGCATATATGATCACAATATTAGGGATAGTACTGGTTTTAATTGGAGATTAATAAGTCATCTAAAAACAAATATAAATATGAAATGCGGTGGGTTTTCCCAATTCGTGCAATTGGAAGTATGGTTCTTATGTGCAAATGTAACTGAGTACGATTCCTATTCTATGATTTGATCACCGGTGTTGGCAGGTGGTTTGGTAAGTTAGTATCACAGCATCGTGGATGCTGCGACAAGTCAAAAGATATCGTGAAATGTGGAAAACTAGGTGTAAAGGAGAATATTTTATGTATTTTTGAGTTGGTTGGACCGCAGCATGTGGGTTTTGGGTCAGTTGGACCATATGTTATGTAATTTTGGGTCAATTGTACCATAGTATGCTGGTTTTTGGGTCATTTGGACCGTGTCAGTTAGATTTTAGGTCATTTGCTCAAAGCGTCGGTTAGGAAGTTGTTAGTAAGTGGACAAGCAATGTAAAGCTGGAACCCTATTTATAGTCATACAGTCATATGTGTTGGATAACCAGGATGGGAAGTGGGAGCTGATATGCGTTTGTAATTGTGATAAAGAGTTATCGGCAAGATCTGTGTTTTTGCAGAGATATTGTATCTTGGTTTTGCTGAGTTAATATGACATGACGAAGCTATTTTGCGAAATCCTTGTGTATCTTCTGTTCACTTATGGTAATGCATGTTGTGATATATGAATAATGCTATGTTTTCTTACTGCAATTAATGTTTTATTGTTATACTTGCTGTGATGAATGTTTCTGTTGAATGATGCTATGGATACAATGATGTCGAAGTTAAATGCATAAATCTATTTCTGAATGTCGCAATAAGATTAAGTGATTGTTTCCGCAAACATCCTCCTTCATTCGGTGGAAACATGGTTTCGTTGACTCTCCCTTGAACATCTCGGGTGAGATCTCATCTGCTCCGCAGGTGTTGCTGGACGGGGTAAAACTTGTCTGGGTCGGTGCTTAGGGAGTTCGTGGTGGGTCGGATGTCGATAGTGAGTGGAACCCCTGTTGACTAGGTTTGAGTCAACAAATGGTTCCATTGTCGAGACCGTGTGCAAAGTGAAAGGAGGATATGTTGTGGAATCCGACACAACCGGAGATACAAAGCTGGTTTGATTAGAAGTTGCAGGAATTTGCTGAAGAAGAAAGTCGGAACACTCGAATGATAGTAGATTAGTGGGTGGGAAGATATATTCACGACAGTCTGCACGAATGGTTTTTCTGTGAATTCCCAGTCATTTTGTACGAGTGGTTGGCGAAGTTGACCTTCCAGAAGAGGAACTTCCAAGGTGGTGAACCGACGACCTGGACCTCGGAGCTGATCCAAGAACTGCAGGAAGTCGACAACAAAGCATCGCGGGCTATCGAAGTGTGGCTTGATAGCATCTTGGAAGGGTATATCACTGAATTTGCGGTTGATACACAAAAGTATTATAGTGAAGCTGAAAGATATTTCTTCCGCGAACCCTGGGGAAGGTTTATGTTGTCGCTCCAACTATTCATTAAGATGCTTATTTGCGAGAAAGGTATATTGAAAATGCATCTAGATCAGTAAACAGCCTGGTGGGCGTAGGCCGTGGGTATCACGACGGCAGGGGGTGGTACATGGAATGATAAGGGGTAGATGGGTGTAGGTCATGACGAGACTATGAGCGAAGCCGAGGAAGAGAGTGGTCTTACAAGGGGAGGAGCGAGGTTTCAATAGGAAAAGAGGCAGAGGACAGGAGAAGGTCCTGTTGCGATTGAACCGCAAGTTCACGAAGGAATACCACACGAGACGAAGCGACCTCACTGTTCGCACAAGGACAACTAGGCTACGCCCATGATAGAGGCAGGACCAAACCCCATCATCAACATACCCACACCTCTGCTCACTATCTATCAACCAGTGAGAAACACAACTTTGACTCCACCGGGTGAACAAAACTTGATTGCTAGTAGTTCAACAACTGCAGGAAGGAAGCCCAGGATGGCGGGTGAGGATGCTAAGTTGTCACTGTTCCACGAGAATGGGACAGATAACCCTGAGCAGTGCTGGTTTTTATGTGAAGCGGTATGGACCGTAAACCAGATCACTAATGATAACACTAAGAAAGGACAGTTGGCGACAACTCTATGAGGTTGTGCATTAGATTGGTTTATGAAGTTTGTTCTAGTCCCTACAGGAGCTCCAGAGAAAACACTAGATGATATCAGAGATGGTTTGATTACAGAATTCAGAAAACCCAAGTCTGAAGCACAATATATTACAGAAATGAAATAAATTAAGCAGTATCCCAATGAGATGGTGTGGGATTTTGACCAGTGGTTTAAGACGCTGATGGAAAGGGTTAGTCTTGATATGAGTGCCTTCGAACACAAAGAATGGTTCATCACGGCACTACTCCCACACATTCGATTACCACTGATGCAACAGAAAATTACAATGTCCAGTGAATCTATGGAGATTGCAATGCGATTGGAGGCATCGCCAATTGGTGAAAACATAGCTGGGATGTCATAGATACAGACATAGCTGGCTAACTTGACCATACAGCTACAAGATATTAAGAAGGGCAAGGAGCAACGTGAAGAATTATGGTGTATGTGATGTCGAGGAGAAGGGCATACTAAGGACAATTTCCCTGACTTCCGCAATTATCTAGTTTCAGGAGCACCAAATCTGTTGAATGGTGGTGGCATGTCGTGGTGTCACGTTTGTCAGGTATATGGGCTCCACCATGAGGAATGTCCATACATGCAGAAGATGGGCACCAAATCGATGAATCTGTATTGCACATTCTGTAAATCTGTGGGACAGGACGACAAAGATTGTTGGGCATATGGGTTGCTTCATGAGAGAAAGTGTGATGCATTCTATGTAAAGAACGATCACCGTGCCGTACAACAACCGCAACTGCAGCTACAGGTAGCCCAGCTGCTACCTCAACCGCAGGTACAGTTTGTACCGCAGCAACAACCACAATAGTTTATGCCGGAATATACTCCGATGCAAATGGCTCCACAGCAGCCACAATACGTTCAGCAACCGCAGTATGCGCAGCAAAGGCATGGCATGCAACTAGATCCTATGCAGCAATAGTACAACCAACCACAGTACCAACAGCAGGGTGGATTCCATGGAGGATTCGGGGGCAGACGAGGTAGAGGATTTGGTTGTGGAGGAGGACGAGGAGGTCACGGACCTATTCAGTGTTATTACTGTGCAGTATGGGGGCACTATCAGCGTGCTTTCCCACTATTGCAGACGCAGTGTACGTTTTGATTTGTTACAGATCATACAGTGGAGAACTGCCCGCAGTTGATTGCGCGATGGCAGGCAGGAAACGTTCCACAGTTGCAGAATTAGAATTAGGTGAGAAGCCAGTACAAAATCAAGTACAGCAACTAGCGCAGAACTAGAACCAACGCCCAAATAAGAATGCTAATCTGAATGCGAACCAACTGGGAAATCCATCGCTGAACCAGAATCAGGGTGCGAGTGTTGCAACAATTTCTGTAGAGCCAAGGCCACAGGATGCAGCTGTCACAGTCATCACGCGGGGAGGTGCAACAACAGGAGGGGATAGCTCACAACCGCTCATTCGATTAGTCGAGAAGAAGAAGGTCTCATTTGACATTGAGTTTGAACGCGATATATTCTTTCAGGCGCGTCGTGCGATGGACCAAGATCATGGTAAAGCTATCATTTGCGACATTTCCCCTATTTTTTATGCTACTTCAGAGGCAGGTCCATTGGCACAGTATGGAACCTAGCATAAATTTTTTGAGATTTGTTTATTGCTGGCGAGAGATCTCGCAGCCCTTGTTGAGATTGAGGGATTGCTGCAGCATCTAGCTAGGGGACGGTAAGAGTCCGCGGTAAACTCCTTTCATCGACGGAAGACCGGTAAGGAGATGCGCATGAAAATACAAATTGGGGACTATGATGTTGATTCAGTTATTTTGGATCTTGGTTCGGATGTCAAAATCTTAACCAAGCAGGCATGGAAGAAAATGGGGAGCCTGCCATTGAGCTGGTCCCCTGTACAGCTCCGGTTAGCTAATCATGCTAAGGTAACACCGATTGGGAGAGTACCACGCCTGGTAGTGGACATTGAGGGCATTAACACCTATGCTAACTTTGACGTCATCAAAGTGGTTGAAGGAGGAAGCTCGTATCCCACGTTGCTGGGGTTAGGTGGGCTAACGATAGTGGAGCGGTAATCAACTTCAAGCGATGGATGATGACTTTCAAAAATCGCAATCTCAGAGTCATAGCCCCGTTGGATCTGAATGAAGGCTGCAGATACATTGATCCAGTGAAGGATGAAGATCCCAGTGGATGGGACCATGCATTCAACATTTTCGAAGACTATATTCATCCAACTGCCAACTGTGAGCTAGGATGGCGCAGTGACAGCTCTGCATCTTTCGACTCTGATGATGCATTAGAACACAAGTAGAACCGCCTGCATGAGGTGTTGCTCTGCAAGTGTGGGTTAGTCACGCAATTGTTATGCTGTGTTGTGACTGAAACGGTCACACTACTAGTATATGAGGGGCTGCCTAGCTTATCCGACTTTCTCGCAGAGTTCGAGGAAAGAGTTTCAGAACCACAGGGACTGTTGGCATTGGAAGAAGCACTGAAGGATGCTCCAGCATGCTGGTGAGAGACACACAAGAAATCAATTGACGGATGGTCGCAATGCAGGAGATTGATGACGGTTCATTTCGACAATACCGAGGTGTACCGCACAGGGAAATATGATGGTCGAAATAACCCTAGAAGTCATTTGAGGGAGTGTCAGACATTCTGGGCATCACGACCGCGAGATGAGTGGTTCCATGCCTTTATCCATACTTCAGATGAGATGCCACGATCCTGTTATAATGCAGTTGAGTTGCGAGGAGAAATTACCATTTGGGTGGAGTTGATGGTATGCTTCACTCATATGTTCAGCTTCGCAGATTCCAACCCTGATGTCAATAATGCTTTGCAGCTCATCCGCGATGTGGTTCTGAAGGTTGTTCCAGTGGCATATCTTGCGGATCCGCATGCACATTGCCAAATGCAATCCATGATGGAATGTTACAATATAACCGGTGGGCCCGACGACGGTGATGATCCACGGAATGCCAATATTTCAGAGTCTAAAGGAAGTTGCGATGTGGTAGCACCTGGTGCGCCAAGTGATCCAATCAGCCACCCCTGAAGCTTCGTAAGATCAATATTGGCACGGAGGCCAGTAATCCGAAGAGACTTCCATCGATATTATCATTGATGCAATATTATCATATTTATGCAAAACTTAGGATCATAAGCAATATCAAATAAAAATGGAGGGTCCTTAAGTTTTAGGTGGGTATGAATTGAGTGCATGATTTGGAGGTATGAATCCATCCCACGATTTGAAGATAATTCCTTAGCCAACCCAAATAAAATAACCCCCAATATTTATATTACTATGTCAAATTAAAAAACCCCCTTGACCCCTTAATACGGGGCAATATATTTTTGAGGTTTCTAAGAGTATTCAAACCCCCAATATGAATGGATGTGATATGATATTTCCTCACTAGTGAACCCCTCGTGGTCATCGGCCATCAAAAATCAGTTGGGACATTTCATTTATGCAGTTACTCAAGTAACCAATACGACTGCTCAGGCCATGATGGAGAAGGAAGATGAAGGTTTCCATGTAGTCACCGCCCGCTTGGATGCCTTATGCGACATCATCTTGAAGAAGGCGCCCTAGGGTGCAGCGGTGTAGGAAATCGGCACTGAGCTACGGGTCCAGGGTGTTCAAATTCTGCCGACTGCCATTATGACTAATGATGCAGCTTTCAGGACAATGCTGTAGTAGTTTGAAGATTTGACAGTGAATATCAATGCACTGTCCTCACCAGCATTGGTGTGCATACAAGCGGTTTCCAGTCAGGAACTGGTGGATAGGGAAAGTGACGCACATAGTCAGTCGGTGCGGTCATAGGAGGTGGATGTAGCGGTCTGCAAGGAAGCTGGGGATCTCAAAGGGAAGGCTGTGACAGCATGGGAAGTGGTTGATGAGCTGAAGGAGATGATGGAGAGCCTCCAGGATGAGAAGGCTATTGAGATCATGGAGTTGAAGAAGGAACAGGATCGGCTGACTGTGGAAAAAATGGCCTTGTGGGAAACTCAAGCGCGGTTGGAGGCGGCCATCGATGAAGCCTGTAACCATGTCATCGAGCCAATATCTGAGTTAGATCAGGTTGAGCGAGCGCAGAAGCTGGGGATTGTTATCGCCCAGTTGCAGGAGGATAATGCGATATTAACACATGCCCTGAAGCCCACCACACCACTGACAGTAGTCGAGGAACGAAAGAGTGCCTTTGAAGAAGTGGCGACTTAGCTGGCCGAGTTAGAGCAGGAGGTGACAAGGATCACTGCGGAGACTGTGTTGTTCTAGGGCAGCATCATCCAGGATGAGCCGTTGGAACAGTTGACCAAGCAATGACGTGAGGCGGAAGAGCAGCTGGATACATTGAAGATCGCCCTATGCACCATGCCACCGGTGGCATAGGTATCCAAAAAAGAGGAGATCAAGGACTTGCAGCAACGATTTTCCAAAGCAAAAGAATGACAAAAGCAACGGTCTACACAATTGGATGAGTTTCAGGACATTGGGGCCAAGCTTAATGTTGCCGATGATTCTGCACTCCAGGCGGTGCAGGAAGCAAAGCAGAACATTGACACACACCTGTGTGACCACCCTTTGGCCATGGACCTCGAGAACAGTAAGGAAATTGCTGCAGTAGTTGTGCAGCAGGTCAGGGAAATACGACAGCAGTACGAAGATTTCTGAGTCAAGACCAGTGAGTACACCATGTCCAGCTGACATGGCTCCAGGGTGAGCCAAAATATTGTGTTGGGGGCCTGTTGGCAGGCGATTTGGTAAGTTAGTATTGCAGCATCGCGTATGCTGCGACAAGTCAGAAGATATCGCGGAAGGTGGAAAACTGGGCGCAAAGGAGAATATTTTATGTATTTTTGAGTCGATTGGACCGCAGCATGTGGGTTTTGGGTCAGTTAGACTGTATGTTATGTAATTTTGGGTCAATTGTACCGCAGTATGTGGGTTTTTGGGTCATCTGGACCGTGTCAGTTATATTTTAGGTCATTTGCTCAAAGCGTCAGTTAGGAAGTTGTTAGTAAGTGGACAAGCAATGTAAAGGAGGAAGCCTATAAATAGTCATAGAGTCATATGTGTTGGATAACCAGGTCGGGAAGTGGGAGCTGATATGCGTCTGTAAGTGTGATCAAGAGTTATCGGCGATATCTGTGTTTTTGCGGAGATATTGTATCTGGCTTTTGCTGTGTTAATATGACATGATAGAGATGTTTTGCGAAATACCTATGTATCTTCTGTTCACTTATGGTAATGCATGTTGCGATATATGAATAACGCTATGTTTTCTTACTGCAATTAATGCTTTACTATTATACTTGCTGCGATGAATGTTTTTGTTGAATGATGCTATGGATACAATGATGTCGAAGTTAAATGCATAAATCTATTTCTGAATGTCGCAATAAGTTTAAGTGATTGTTGCCGCAAACATCCTCCTTCATTCGGTGGAAACATGGTTTCGTCGACTCTCCCTTGAACATCTCGGGTGAGACCTCATCTGCTCCGTAGGTGTTGCTAGACGGGGTAAAACCTGTCTGGTCCATTACTCAGGGAGATCGCGGTGGGTCGGATGTCGACAGTGAGTGGAACCCCTATCGACTGGGTTTGAGTCAACAACCAGTATGTGTGGTCCTTTGGGTATCAATACAACAACACCATGGGGTGGTTATGAATTTATCATTCCACATGCTCATAATGTTATAGATCTCATCCAGAGCATAATGTTTTATCCAATTTCACCAAGTATAGATTCTTGTGATGATGTACCACTATAAACCATAAAAATAAAATAATTCAATATTCATACAAATTTTGTATGCTTCATTGAAATGTACATTCTATGAATGGAAAGGGTCCTTTAAGTAAAACAATTAGTTTATCATTATTTCCTTCTTTTTGTTTATAAGTGCTTAAATGTCTATGTGATGTTGGAATTTCTAATGACATTGTAGTATACTATGAATGTAATTATTTACATTACATGAATGAAAAAAGTAATCTTGTGCATATATTATTTAATATTCCAATTTGATTTGAATATTTCACAAAGTGTTATTTTTCGTTTCATCTTACCATATGTTTATTTATTTTGTAACCATGTGCAATGTAATTGATCTGTTTACATGTATATTTTTTGTTTAGATATGTCTTCGAACCCCATTGATGGAGATGATAACAATGAAACCTCTTTACAACATAGTACACAAATGTTGAAGCAACGTCGACATATAGTATACCAAAACGAAAAGGAAGAAATCAAGCAAAGACGTCAAGAAGAATATGGTCATAATAAACAACACATCAATGACAACCGACGTTCAAGGCATAAAAAAGCTAAGCAGCACATGCCTACTGAATTTCATCCAATCATTGAATCCCAAAATGTAGATGCATGCAAATTCCAAAGTTTGGAAGAGATAATGAAAAGAACATATAGACATGAAGTATAAGTTGCTCTCAACCAAAATCCTCACGCCAATACTTCCATTGTAGAAAAATATGCACAAACCCCATTGGATCAACAAAGCATAGATTGTTCTGTAGGTACAATACCTACTGAACAATATGCTATGCCATACATAAGTCCAAACATTGTTGGATTCACTCAAAGTCTTGAATGTAGTGTTCAGTGTGGTCAAATATATGCAGAAAATCATTATGTCATCAAAGTATTTTCTCTATTGCAAATGAAGTATTGAATGGTTTTAATGATATTGCTAGTAGCTCTTCTCCCTATGTGCATGTGGATGCTACTCTTCGTAGTCGCAAGGTTTTATTCAAATCCTGATCCATCTAACTTATTTATTATTTATTCTTTGAAATCAATTTTCAGTAAATCTTGAATTGTACTCACTAATATTGTTAGGATGCAACTACACGAACCATGGATAATCAAATATCCGGATATGATCAAAGAACTATATCTCATGGCACCACAAAGGTAATATTTAAATATTTTGCAAATAAATTTATATGCATATTTTTCAACATTTTAACATAACATGTTTATAATATTCAATTACACCCACCCCATATCTTCATTTGCAAATGCATCTCATCTTTATCCATTCTTTAATATTTGCATTACATGTTTAGGATACTCATGATCGAAGCAAAGGTTGTTCATCTTTGAAGATTCCACGAACAATAATTCGCCACCATGCTTCTTCATCAATAAATGAAAGTGATTATGTAATTCATGGGAACCAATATCACCATCAACATTCTAATGACAACCATCAGTCAAATGATGTGTCAAATGATAAAACACAAATAAATTCTTATCCTGCCACAATGGAGGTAGTTTGTTCGCATTTTCATACATATTAACTTTATGTTATATATATATATATATACAAGTAATGAATGGGTTAATATAATATTAAATATTGAGATGTTTCAAAACAGATAAACCATACTTTTATGGAAAATGGAAGACAAATAAATATTCATCTTCAAAATTCTCATAATCTCAATGGTACAACATATGCACCTCATGTATCTACCTCTCCAAATGAGTTTATGGAAAGTAAATTGTATATGTATTATCTTTGCACATTTTTTTATATTAAACTATCAGATAATTTATATATTAATTATTAGGTTTCTACTTAATAACCCTTAATTTTAACAATTATTTGCGGGTTTAAATAATTCCCTAAGCATAATGATGCCTTTCCACAAAACATTTCGACAACGCATTGATGAACTATCAATCATCCAAATGTGCCATATTTTCCATGAATCATATTGAGGAATTAAAATTTGTATGAGTGTTGAAGGGACACTCTGTAAGAGGTGCAAAGCAGAGCGAGGATGTCATCGTTTCTCTCACCATAATAATATGGACCCTGGTGAAAAACCTTATATTTTATCTATCCTTGTACAGGTTTAAGAAATGCTTATAGCATGATTAAATCCAATATTACAGGTTACCCATGCTCAAGGTGGTCAATATAAATATAGTGGGCACACAATAAGTTTTCCACAAGATATCATCTCAATTGCTAAATATCTTCCATGTCGAGTTGAATATTTGGATATTTTAATTGTGAGGCGAGAATCATCTAATTCAAAACACTATGATTGTATCGTTAGCAGATCTCGTGTCATGGATGCATTATACTACAAAATACGAGTGGATAAATATTACAGTGACGTTCAAATTGATATGGAATCTGCCATAGCTCTTCCAGAAAGGAAAACTTATGTCTCTAATCTAATACACTATGTATACTATGACATAAATGATATGAATGCAAATGATATTGAGATTGATGGAATTCACAACGATCAACTATCCTCTCACCCTTCCTTGTTCACAGTTAGATTACCTAATGCACGTAGGGAACTTGATGAAATAAAAGATTTTATTAACTATGGATAATCCACCTCAGAGGAACCCATGGAGTGGCCAGACATTGGATTGTATCCAATAAACGAATACAACATCAAAGGTTTATTTGACATGGATTTCCCCACACTATTTCCAACTGGTATTTCATATTGATTTCAGCCATGATTATTGAATGTTCACCTACATGAGTATGCCCTCCATTTATTTAAATTTTCTGAACAAAGATTTGGAAAACATCCAAGGTTTCGGTACTTTTTGATCAACATGATCATGCGACATCGAAGCCAAGGTACTGCTGCTGTATTTGTGAAAAAAATATAGAGAATGGAATCCCTACAACAGTAGTAGAACTACGTAAAGATATCACTAAATTGCCTGACACAAAATTGGCTGAACGATTGATGCACTTTGCTTCAAGACTAAGAGATACAAAGTCATATTGGAATATATGTTGTAGTGAGCTTACTGACATGATTGCACAAGTTGGTTGTCCAAATTTATTCTTCGCATTGAGTGCCACAGACACCAAGTGTAGAGACTTACATAAACTTATGCCTGTAAATACACCTCACATATGAAAAATCAACATCGTTGGAGGATTGAAAATGTTATCAATTATCCACACATTGTTTCATTATACATGCACCATCGCTTCACCATATTCTATGAAGAGGTCATTGAAAAATGCCTTCATGCCAAGGATTATTGGTACATGTTTATAGTTTACACTCTATCATATTAGTCATATTTTTCATTTTAAATTTGTGTGTTTTTCCATTCAATACCTAATTTTACGATGTCTTCATTTCACATAGGTACTAATGGAAACATAGAGGCTCTCCACATATACATGCTTTTCTATGGTTGGATGGTGCCCCAAACATGGAAAAATTAGATTGGAATAATGAGACGAGGTTAAATGAAGAAAAGAAATACTTTGATAAATATGTAACTATGTGGAATCCACATAGGAGTCATCAACACAATATAAGCATTCATCGACCTCTACTTGATGACCCTTGCTTATTGGATAGTGCTGGTATTTTTTCGTCAAGTCCTCTTGATGATTATGAGAATTTAGATAATCGTGTTCAACGACATACAAAATGTAGTTCCAACTCATGTTTACAAAAACAAAGGTTATTCTTTTGTGTGTCGCTACAATGCTCTATGGGATCTTCAAGATGAATCAAAATTATTTGTAAATGAACATGGCCAAAAAAAATATGAATGTTCCCGTAATGATGATAGACTCAATGTTCATAATGCATCTCGTCTTACAATGTGGCATGCAAATGTTGATTTTCAACTAGTGGTTTCTTGACTTGTAGTGTTGAAATACATTGCAAAATATGCATCCAAATCTGAAAAAAGGTCAGAAATTTATCAAGACATGCTAACTAGAGTCTCAATCTTGGGCCACTTTGATGATCCTTCATTGATTGTATATAAAAAAATCCTTTCTGAAACAATCGTGGATAGAGACATAGGTGCACAAGAAACATGCCACATGTTATTCAAGCTCCCCTTGGTTCTTTTCAATTGTAATTTTGTATATTTAAATGTTGGACAAACCGTGTTTGAAAAGGTCTCTATAGACTTGGATAATTCACCAGCAAACTCTAGCTTTGTATAAACATCTAGAAATCATCCTCCTTATTTGGAGCACTTTTCATTAATAGATGTTGCAAGATCATGGTCTTATGATTGCCGGCGAAAGAAATATCCTTGGAAGCCTCGAGATACACCATCAATTGTTCGAGTTTGGCCACGATTTCAGTCTATTCCTAATGAAACATCAAGTAGCTTTGAAGGATTTTGTTTGAGTGAGTTACTACTATATAAACCATTTCGAAAAATTTCCAATGATATTGGTATCACTACGGATATCATTATTGAAAACTAGAGAAATTTTTCCTATCGACCTTGGCATGTTGATAGAACCCCAGTGTCACCTGAAAATGTAGAAGAAGATGAAGATATAAATGATGATGCAAATAATCTTTGCAAAGACATGGATGAGTGGCAGATGTTATCTCATATCATCCCTCCTAATTCTCTTCATATTACAGATATTGACACACTTGGTCGAAGATACTTTGACTTAAATCATGTTTAGGATCAAAGTACATATTCAACATTATTAGACGAAGACCCAATCAAATTTGTACAGGTTGCTCGATCATTAGGAGCAGTAATATATCATTCTCTCAACACATGTTCAAATCCATATTCCTTGTCATCAAAGCAAAGAATCACATTTGATATCATTATTAATCATTCTCACGGTGAACAAAATCAACCCTTGTTGAAAATGATTATTCAAGGAACACCAGGGACATGAAAGTCATATCTTATACATTGCATTCCTAATGAATTGATATATCAAGTGAAACAAGAAAAGAGCCCATTGCTCCTACTCGCACCTACTGGAATTATTGCTTTCAACATCCAAGCAAGGACAATACATGCTTCACTGATAATTCCTATTAGCCTGATGTCCAACCTTTACATGGTCAATCACTTAACATATTTCAGGAAGAAATGACATATATTAAATATATCCTTATTGATGAAATGAGCTTCATAGGACCACGTTTATTTATACATCTTGATTCACATTTGCATGAGGCTTTTCCAACACATAGATCGACTCCTTTTGGTGGAATATCCATTATACTTGTTGGTGATTTAGGACAATTACCTCCTATGAGGGATAAACCATTATATGCAGGTAATACAGCCGGGAAAGTTTTGCGGCAGAATTTCCAAATGGTTGTCACTTTAGACATGATTTTCCAACAACAAGGGGTTGATCCAAAACAATCAAATTTCTACAATATTGTCACGTCCCCTCCTGTCATCCCAATGCAGGGGAGAGAACAAGACCAAACATACGGGCTTCATTCCAAAATCTCAGCCCCATACTTTACTAAAAAATGCATAATAATTAAAAGCTTAATGTGTGCAGGTTCAAATTAACTAAGCTTAGTGGAATTAACTCATCTTTGCACACACACAATTAGTAATGCATAGCATATAAATCGCAGCAGAGGATGATTCAACATATAGAGACTCAAACTCATTCCAATGCCATGCATAGATCTCATATTAAGATAATCATTTTATTTCATTAAGCATGGACAATTAACATATTGCAGAACACAGAATGCATATAATTTATAACACGGATAACACTTATCTTGAAGATGAAGCTGTCCAAACAACTGGCTATGTGAGAGCAACGTTCCACCCAACCATAGATCTCTGTCCAGCTTGTATTCTTTCAGCTGAGAGATCACCCCCGAGCTGGGTTGTGTATCCACTAAGGAGAGACTAGCTGGGCTCACTCATAGCCATGGTTTCTCTTAACAACTATGCTAAACCAACACACAGTTGGGTTTATCAAGCATACAAGAAGATAAAGGAGGGTAATGCTAAGTCAGTGAGCTCAACCGCAGAGCTACATGCATCTCAAATGAACTCAACAGTCAGGCACCCACATTACTTGCCACACCCAACACAAGGAAGGTCCCCTTCTCTACTACATAGTCCCTCAGGTAACTCTTCCCTCCATTGCTCTTCAGGATGGGCATAGAAAGGTACAGCTGCTAGCTTCCTAATATTGTAGCCTTCACTGGGTTTATCAAGCAAACCCAACCTCTGTTCAATTGTTAATAATTGGATTTCCCCCAATTCAGTCATTCAATAACTCAAATCCGTCAATGGTTTTCTGGGCTGCAAAAATTGGGTTTTCCTATGGATTTCTGGGTATCTAATACTCTCAATTTCGCCCCAAGGTTCATATCTATGGATCCTCCATTGGATTTTATTGTCCAATACCAAATCTGGGCATTTTTGGCACTTCAAAACGTGGGTTCTTGCAAAGTTGCGATTTTCTGGTTTTTCTCCCTGCTGGCAATTCGTTTTTGGATGGGAAATGGTGCTGGTAACTTCCACCATAGAATGGAGGTGAGGAAGAAGCAACCCCCATGAGGTAGAGTGGCTTGTGGTACAAAAAAACAGAGCCCATACCTGCAAATACGAATTTCTGGGCTACCCATGCTCAATTGAAGCCATGGACTGAAATCTTCAACAACTTTCTTACACAGAATTAAATGTTAGCAAAGAAAGTTAAATGGGTTCTCAAGATGGCATTTGGTAGCATATGGTTCAATCCCACAACCCCCTCACTACTCCCCAGTGGATACACATGGCCCCTTCTCATTCGTTGCCTCCATATCCAGTTTTCGTATTTTATTACAATATTAAATATTTACATCAATTTACAATATCCCATGGCTTAATAGCACATGGGTAACAAAATGTCAAATGCTTTTCCATTTTAAATAAGATCCGAACATACACTAGCGGGGCCTTGGCCTTGAGCTTCACACTAGCAAAAACATACTTCGCATGTATACAATATTTACATAAAAGCCAATATTTCACAAGGGTCAAAATTGGGGTATTACATTCCCCTGCCCCTTAGAACAACACCATCCTTGGTGTTCTCAAAACTGAACAAAAATTGGAATGCCTCTCTCATGGCATCCTTCAGTTCCCTTATAGCCTCATCAGGGCTAAGGTGCTCCCATTGGACCTTTACCTGCCCAATGTCTCTGTTCCGGAGCAAAGTGACATTCTTGTCGAGGATGCGCATAAGTTCTACTTGGAACTCTCCCTCGGGTTCCACCTATATCACATTCCAATAAATCATATGATTAGGATCATGTACATACTTCTTAAGCAAAGATACATGGAAAACATTATGAGCTCTTATGTTAGCAGGCAATGCAATTCTATATGCAACTGGCTCTATCCTATCAAGGACTTCAAATGGCTCACAATATCTTGGTGACAACTTGGCACAACTCCTCAACTTGAGGGAACTCTTCCTTGGTTTCACTCTCAAATAAACATGATCCCCAATCAGAAATTCCTTATGCACTCTTTTCAAATCTGCATAACTCTTCTGTCTGTCCTAAGCTGCCTTTAAATTCTGCCTGATCTTAACAACTTCCTGTTCCATTTCCTTGATCATCTATGGTCCAAGTACTACCCTGTTCACTGGGTTGTCCCAATTCACTGGAGTCCTACATCCTTTGCCATACAATGCCTCAAATGGACTCATACCCAATGATACATGATTTCCATTATTGTATGCAAATTATACCAAGTGTAGGAAATCTTCCCACTTGGATGGTTTATCCATCACATACATTCTTAGCATGTCTTCAAGAACCTGATTCACCCTCTCAGTCTGACCATCTGTTTGGGGGTGATATGCTGTACTGAAATTCAATTTAGTTCCCAATTCCTGAAACAATCCCTTCAAAAAATTGGAAGTAAACTTTGTATCACGATCAGAAACTATTGCCTTGGGCAATCCAGGAAATCTGAATATCTCTCTCATGAAGATATTTGCAATGTCATTAGCCTTGTGAGTGGACTTGACTAGAATAAAGTGAGCTACCTTTGATAGCTTGTCCACCACAACCATGATTGAATCATGCTTCTTCACTGTCATGGGAAGACCTGTTATAAAATCCATAGAGATCACTTCCCAGTTCCATTACGGAATGGGTAAGGGCTGTAACAACCCTGCTGGATGTTGGTGCTCTGCCTTGACTTGCTGGCACTTCTGACACCTAGCAATATACTCAGCTATGTCCTTCTTCATACCATGCCAAAAGTATTTCTTTCTTGCTACTGTTATAGTCTTCTGACATCTTGGATTGGCATTTGATGAATTTCATCCATCACTAGCTTCTTCAAATCTGCGTTATTTGGAATGTACAATCTATCCTTGTAGATGAGGATATTGTCTTCACCAAGCTGATATCCCGCACACTTTTCATCCACATTACCTTGCTGCAATTTCTCTTTAATTTGAAGGCAAGTCTCATCACCATTTTGGGCTTCAAGAACTCTTGTCTTCAAGTCTGATTTACACATACTTACTGCTGCAACATGAAATTTTCTGCTAAGAGCATCTGCAACCTTATTCTCTTTCTCTTTTACATGCTTAATTTCAAAATAAAATTCACAAAGAAATTCCATCCACCTAGCTTGCCTAGCATTCAAGCTTGGCTGATCAAACAAATACTTTAAACTCATGTGGTCTGTTCTAAGCTCGAATCTTCTTCCCATCAAATAATGTCTCCACATCTTGAGAGCATGTACTATGGCTGCTAATTCTAAATCATGTGTGGCATAATTCTTTTCATGCTCTTTTAATTTTCTAGACTCATAGCAGATCACAACTCCTTCTTTCATGAGCACTCCACCTAGCCCCTCAATGCAACCATCTGTGCACACCACAAAATATTTCTTTGGATCTGCTATCTTCAAAACAGGAGCGTTGGTGAGTAGTTCCTTCAACTACTAAAAGCTTTTCTCACATTTTTCAGACCATACAAACTTGATGTTCTTTCTTTGCAATGAAGTGATCAGATGAGCTATCCTGGAGAAGCCTTCAATAAACCTTCTATAGTAACCAGCAAGACCCATAAAAGATCTAACATCTGAAACATTCTTTGGAGTTGACCAATCCATGATGGAATTAATCTTCTCTGGATCCACTGCAATTCCTTCTTCAGAAATGACATGACCCAAATATTGAATTCTCTTTTGGTAAAACTCACACTTGCTTAGCTTGGCATACAACTGATGTTCTCTAAGGACATGCATCACCATCCTTATATGCTCCTCATGTTCTTCTTCATTCCTTGAATAGACAAGAATGTCACCCAAGAACACAATCACAAACTTATCCAAATATTTGCTGAATACACTATTCATGAGACACATGAACGTGGTAGGTGCGTTGGTAAGACCAAATGGCACCACAGTGAACTCATAATGACCATATCTAGTTCTGAAAGTTGTCTTGTGAATGTCTTCCTCTTTAATCCTTAGTTGATGGTAGCCGGACCTCAAGTCAATCTTGGAAAACACTTTAGCTTCCTTCATTTGATCAAACAAGTCATCAATCCTTGGCAATGGATACTTGTTCTTGACTGTCACTTTATTTAGCTGCCTGTAATCAATGCACATCCTTAAGGATCCATCCTTCTTCTTGACAAATAACACCGGTGCTCCCTAAGGAGACACACTAGGCCTGATATATCTTTTGTCCATTAATTCTTGTAGCTGCATCTTTAACTCCACCAATTCCGGTGTACTCATTCTATAAGGAGCTTTGGAATTCGGTGTTGCTCCTGGAACAAGATCGATGGTAAAATCAATATTTCTCTTTGGTGGCAGCCCTGGTACTTCATTTGGAAACACATCTTGGAACTCTTGCAATATCCTGAAGTCTTCTATCCTTGGCCCTTTCTCCTCTGACGAATCTGACATGTGAATCGCATATAATTGGCAACCCTTCTTATAAAAAAATTTCAGCTGTAAGGCTGAAATCTGCCTTACTGAAACTTGTTTGGAAATTCCTCTTACCAATGTTGGCCTTCCCTCTTCATCAATGCACTCAAGTGCTTTCTCATAACAGTCCAACTTGGCTCTATGTTTTTCCAACCAATCCATGCCAATCAAGGCATCATAGGATCCTAATGGTAACACATTCAATTCAGCATATGTGTGGAGTCCATTCAATTCTATGGGACATTCCACCACTACTTCACTTACTTTCCTCTTGGTCCCTGTGGTTAATTGAACTAGCCAAGGTTTATTGTGCTTCAGTTTTCTAAGAGAACAACCTTCAACCACTTTTGGAGAAACATAACTATGAGTAGATCCTGGATCAATCAAAATAGAAATAGATTGCTTAACAATCTTACCTTCAACTTCCACCACTGATGATTGATGGTCTGCTTGATGATTGTCCAACGCTGCATAAATTCGAGGCCATGCCCTTGCCATGTCCTCCACTATAGATGCTCCCTTTAAGTTGTGCAACTTTCTGGGATTATCCTTTCGATGTGGGCAATCTTTTAGCATGTGGTTTTATCCACATCCCCAACACTGAAGTGGTCCCTTTGATGCTCTGTCTGCTACTACTGTTGGCTTGAATCCACTCCTTGCTTGCTGCCTCTATGGAAAGGTTCTAGGTTGACCTCCGAATGGTGGCTTGAAGCCACTCTTCTTTTGATCAAACCTACCTCTTGGATTTCCTTTCCATGCTTGGTTAACTTCTGATTTTCCCCTGCTCTGCTCATAACAATGCATTGCCATCCTAATGGCTTCATCCAAACTTGGTGGATTAACAAACTCAATACGATCTATGAAACTTTGAGGTAGACTTCCAAGGAAGCATTGGATTTTTACTCTCTCATCCTTAATGTAGTCTACATACCTCAATAATTCCAAAAATTTATGGACATGCTCTTCCATAGATTTTTGTCCCAACCGAAGTTCATTGAACTCTTTTCTCTTAATATCATAATACCTAGCAGAGAAGTATTTCTCCTTGAAGTACCTCTTGAATCTTTCCCAACTAATCTTCCTCTCATTGATTCCTTTCACTTGCAAGAGATTGTCCCACCAAATTGAAGCTCTGCCATTTAGATTGTAAATGGCAATTCTGGCCTTTACATTTCATGAGTAGTCTTGAATTATAAAATATTTCTTCATTCCAAGAAGCCATGCCTCTGCCTCTTGGCCAGTCTTTCTTTCTCCATCAAATGTGGGAGGCCTTACCTTCCTAAATTCGCCCTGTGGGATTCCCTTGAATTTCTTCCTTCCATCCAATCTTCTAGAAGTATTCCTTCGACTTCTCCTAGAACCTTTGGAGTCACGCGACCTGCTAGAAGAAGATCTTGATGAAGATGTTCTATGCTTTCTGCTCACCGAACTCTTCCTTGGGATTGGAGTCCTCTTCTTTGAACTACCTCTAGAATGACTCTCTGCATCTCTTCCTGAGCCTTCATTAATATTTCATTGAAGCTGACCATGGTTTCAACCAGATTCTGAGGAGTTACCTGCTCCCTTCTCCCATTGGATTAAGTCTCCACATTTTCCTCATGCACATTTTCCCCTAGGATGTCTTCTTCATGCTCATAAGGGTCTTGAGCATCATTTATGGTCACCATTTTTCTTGTATGCTACCTCTGCTACAATTATCAATTTTATGAGCTGCAAGCACTGTGCATTATGAAAATATTTGTTAGACATATTAGAAATGCATATAGAAATATAAAACATCAATATTTGACATAATAAAACTCATAGATTAATTCACACAGTTGCTATGCACTCATTTCCTTTGCCCATTCATGCAATTCTGGAAATTGCCCATATTATTCACAATTTGACAAACAGTCACTGGCACTTTTATGCTCTAATTATCTATGATGTCTGATGTCCCCATTCAAATTCAACCTATGCACCATTGTTCCCTGCTGGACAAGCTTTCGAATTCCTGTCCCCATGCTTGATTTCGACATCGGGTGTGGGAACTACGTTACTTCAAAAATGACAACTTTCACCCCAATTCTGCATACTTGCACACAGTTGTATTTTGGTCCCGAATGCCAACTTCAGCCACCTGTGGAAAAAAATCTATGATGAATCACGAAAACTTTTCTACCAGGCGAAGTTAGTCCATATAACAAGGAACGCTCAGCAACTCGCGGATCTCTGTTCCGATGCACCATTCATCTTCTATTAATTTCTGGGTTTTACTACTTCTCTCTTTTCACGTTTTTCAACAATTCCAAATTTTGGGCTCTGTACTTTTTTCTTTTTTTCTTTCTAATTTTGACACACATAGGCCGCAACCCGCACCCCGCAATCTGACTTTGCGGGTTCGAGGGGGGGTTCAAGCTGCAGTCACAGGGATGTAACCATCCCTCAACGCACATCCCGCATCTCGCATCCCGCAATCCGACATTGCGGTTTCGGGGGGGTAAGCTGTAGTCACGGGGATGTAACCATCCCGCAACGCGCATCCCGCATCCCGCAATCCGACATTGCGGTTTTGGGGGGGGGTTAAGTTGTGGTCACGGAGATGTAACCATCCCGCAACCTGCATCCCGCATCCCACAATCCGACATTGCGGGTTCGGGGGGGGTCAAGCTGCGGTCACAGGGATGTAACCATCCTGCAACCCGCATCTCGCAATCCGACATTGCGGGTTCGGGGGGGGGGGGGGGGGGGGGGTCAAGATGCGGTCACGGGGATGTAACCATCCCGCAACCCGCATCCCACATCCCGCAATCCAACATTGCGAGTTCAGGGGGGTCAAGCTGCGGTCACGGGGATGTAACCATCCTGCAACCTGCATCCGACATCCCGGCATCCCGAAACTGCGAAGACACCTGCGTTTTCTTGCAACTTGCGGGGTCTGTATCTCCTTCGTCCCTTAACCAAATTGAGAAAATGAGGTACCGTTGGAAAGATTTTGGAGAGATGTATGCACCTATGTGATCCTCTTCTACATATGAGAAATATGATCCTGTCAATTTTTTCCAATAAAAATGCCGCCTCCAACTTCCCAATACCGTGTTAAAACATCCTGTTACATGCCTACAAACTCACAGTCTGGCCCAAGCAGCCCCAGTGCTGCAAGATAGGCTCTGATACCACACTATCACGTCCCCACCCGTCATCCCAATGCAGGGGAGAGAACAAGACCAAACATACAGGCTTCGTTCCAAAATCTCAGCCCCATACTTTACTCAAAAATGCATAATAATTAAAAGCTTAATGTGTGCAGGTTCAAATTAACTAAGCACAGCGGAATTAACTCATCTTTGCACACACACAATTAGTAATGCATAACATATAAATCGCAGCAGAGGATGATTCAACATATAGAGACTCAAACTCGTTCCAATGCCATGCATAGATCTCATGTTAAGATAATCATTTTATTTCATTAAACATGGACAATTAACATATTGCAAAACACAGAATGCATATAATTTATAACACGTATAACACTTATCTTGAAGATGAAGCTGTCCAAACAACTGGCTATGTGAGAGCAATTTTCCACCCAACCATAGATCTCTATCCAGCTTGTATTCTTTCAGCTGAGAGATCACCCCTGAGCTGGGTTGTGTATCCACTAAGGAGGGACTAGCTGGGCTCACTCATAGCCATGGTTTCTCTTAACAACTATGCTAAGCCAACACACAATTGGGTTTATCAAGCATACAAGAAGATAGAGGAGGGTAATGCTAAGCCAGTGAGCTCAACCACAGAGCTACAGGCATCTCAAATGAACTCAACAGTCAGGAACCCACATTACCTGCCACACCCAACACAAGGAAGGTCCCCTTCTCTACTACACAGTCCCTCAGGTAACTCTTCCCTCCAGTGCTCTTCAGGATGGGCATAGAAAGGTCCAGCTGCTAGCTTCCTGAGATTCTATCCTTCACTGAGTTTATTAAGCAAACCCAATCTCTGTTCAATTGTTAATAATTGGATTTCCCCCAATTCAGTCATTCAATAACTCAAATCCGTCACTGGTTTTCTGGGCTGCAAAAACTGGGTTTTCCTATGGATTTCGGGGTATCTAATACTCTCAATTTCACCCCAAGGTTGATATCTATGGATCCTCCATTGGATTTTACTGTCCAATACCAAATCTGAGTGTTTTTGGCACTTCAAAACGTGGGTTCTTGCAATGTTGCGATTTTCTGATTTTTCTCCCTGCTGGCAATTCGTTTTTGGATGGGAAATGGTGTTGGTAACTTCCACTATAGAATGGGGGTGAGGAAGAAGCAATCCCCATGAGGTAGAGTGGCTTGTGGTACAAAAAAACAGAGCCCATACCTGCAAATACGAATTTATGGGCTGCCCATGCTCTATTGAAGCCATGGACTGAAATCTTCAACAACTTTCTTACACATAATTAAATGTCAGCAAATGAAGTCAAATGGGTTCTCAAGATGACATTTGGAAGCATATGGTTCAATCCCACAACCCCCTCACCACTCCCTAGTGGATACACATGGCCCCTTCTCATTCGTTGCCTCCATAGCCAGTTTTGGTATTTTATTACAATATTAAATATTTACATCAATTTACAATATCCCATGGCTTAATAGCACATGGGTAACAAAATGTCAAATGCTTGTCCATTTTAAATAAGATCCGAACATACACTAGCGGGCCTTGGCCTTGAGCTCCACGCTAGCAAAAACATACTTCGCATGTATACAATATTTACATAAAAGCCAATATTTCACAAGGGTCAAAATTAGGGTATTACAAATGTATTGACAAACATTAGAAATGCAGATGCACTTGCCAGCATATTGGAATGTTCTTATGGAAAGGACATATGCAACTACGAATGATGTTGAGAGAAATAATTTCCACTCAAATATCCATTTGTTTCCTACAAATAGTAAGGTTGATTTGCACAATCATTGCATGCTAAAGTCATTAAATACACCAATTGCATGATGTGTTGCTAAATCTTCAGATGTAAGGAAATATGTGACATAGAAGATGACCGACTAGAACGCGAGTTGATTTTTTGTCCTAGTCAACATGTCATGTTAACATGTAACTTGTGGGTGGAAGCTGGTTTAGTTAATGGTTCTCTTTGAGCTGTTCAAGGAATTTTCTATAATCTTGGATCAAAACCACCTAAAATCCCTATGTATGTTACGATTTCTTTTGAAAAATACGCTGGAGTTCCATTGGACATAAATAATCCAAGCATCGTACCAATAACATCAATTTCTAGAGGAAATCATAGGCAAGTCCCACTTTGCATAGCTTGGGCACTCACTGTCCATAAATCGCAGGGATTGACTTTAGAAATGGTGACAATTGATATTGGTGGTGTTGATAGGCAAGGTTTAACCTTCACAACATTATCACAAGTAAAATCACTATATGGTCTTAGGATATCACCCCCGTTTACCTTTGAACGCTATGCAAAAATGGGTAAAGGTGCATATGTTACAATCAGAAAGAATGAGGAACAACGATTACAACATATTTCATTATAATAATAATGGGTCAAGTTAGTTCCTCTCTTATTTAATGTATCATTTATGTATGGATTTTGATATCATCATTACTTAATCATTGTATACCTATTTGTTATTTGACTAGCAATTATTGACTCTTTGCTCGACACCACGTATCAATTACAATATTACAAATATTGTTACTTCCATCATGTTCTTATTTGTTTCCTTTAAGTTGTTAAGAATTGCAACTTTTTAAGATTAAAAAACTACACACTTGTAACATTTCTTTTGGTAATTTATATTATATAAAACATCTTATATTTAAATTTTTTCTTATTTCTACTTTATTTGGTATGTCCCGTCATATATGGACAATGCAAGTTCACATTTTAATTCCTTCCGTCGATGTTTTCAATCAAAACACAATCTACATTTAAGAGGTTATGAGGTAAGCACATGTTTTTGAATCTTTTCTATTACTTAATATATTTCTGTTCTCCACGCTTGTTGTTCATCTCATGATTATTTTTCGTGTCCCAACAAGTATGGACTATGTGATTCCACATTACAACATTGTAATTTATCCAAAACCATTTTTATACTCTCAACATTATTATTTTATTATTTGGATGACTATACATACTAGAAACATTTTCATGTTTATTTCTATTCCACTCTCTCCATTTTCACGGAGATATATACATGGGAAATATAGAAATGTAATATTTCACTTTATGAATATGACCTTCTTCCACGCTCCACATTTGGATGGAAATGTATGCTTCGAAAAAAGAGCATTGAAATATTTTACATTAATAATATGACCTTCTACATATGATTCTTTTATTACCATTTTATTTTAACGTTATTAAATATTACTAATATAATACAAAAATGTTTAATATTTGACATCCCTTGTTATTAATTAATAACAAGTGATCCATATCAAAACTCTAAATGGTTTTATTGCTCTTTAATTTTACTTAAATTTGAAGTTGATGTTTAGTAAGTGCAAAATAATTAAACACCATCTTTGGTTAGAATTAATTTTCCAACATTTGAACTTTTAGTGACTAGATGTTGTTTGTCTTCCATAATTCATCATAATGTGACATAATACTTAAAGAACGTCATAATGTGATATAATGATTTTGTGGCATAGCAAGTTGGCATCAATGAACTAAGATGAACGTTATAACATATATACACATCATATAAACCTCTATGTTTCACAGTTCCATGTAAACAGGCCTGTAAACTCAGTGGTCAAGTTCCATGTAGGTGTAGCTGTCTTCAGTAATGTCTCCATCTCCATCATTACCAGTCCTTCTCCCTCTAGCTCTCCCTCTCCCTCTTGACATGCCACGGCCACGAGCAGCACCACCTCTGAAATAGACAAAAACCAATGAAATTATAATAAGTAATTTAAGCCGAAATCATTATATTAATCCATATCTCGCTTAGACAAACCTGGTGAACTCGTTTCTCTTTTCTCGGTCGACTATTTCAAGTCGCAGAGGCCTTCCATCCAGAAGTCGCTGGTTGTACTTTTGCATGGCATACATTGCATCTCCCTTATTCGAGAAAACAACTTCGGCTGTGCCCTATTAATACAATTACATACATCAATTTATTAATTTCATTGCCAATTATTAATCACCCAGCTGGGACCGGGCATGAATCTACAAGCAATTTATAATGTTGGAAGGATGCAGAATAGAAAAGTACCATGGAGCGCCCCTCTTCATTATAGTGAACTGCTGACTTCTTGAGTATCACTCTCCCACGTTCTGAAAATAATTCTTCGATATCCTTAGTGTCTACTTTATAACTCAGATTTGACATGTATATCTTCACTGTGCCGGTGCCCCTCTCCTGCAACACTGCTGAACTCTGCCCATCTGCCCCTCTATGATTAAAACGCGTCTGTATATGCAAATTAGACCAGGGAACCAAATTATTAAAATCAATAAACAGAACAGATGAAGATGAGTATCATGAGAGGACTAGGGTTTTGGTAGTTTCCTGGGTGCCACGAGGCTTATAAGGCCGAGGGCGTGCAGTACTACGTGGAGGTTGTTGCTCTCTACGGTTGACAGGGCGGCCAGCTGAGCTGCTTTGGCTTCGTCCACGTCCTCGCGGTGGTCGTCCACGTCCTCGTCCTGGCTGTTGTGAAGAATTTGTGCTTTTGTTGGCGCGGATCAATTCCTCCAAAGTCATGTCTAGCGGGTTTCTACTGTTAGTAGCGTTGTCTTCCGTCATTATATAAATATAATATATTCCTCCTCCGAGTAGAGCAAATATGTAGAACTATCGATTGGGAGCTCTAAATATTTTGAAAGATCTGTGCGTGTTACTTTTGCGTGGATGACGATGGACATTAAATATTCTCTTAATCCCGTCACCTCCATTCGTGAACCGCTGTGATCTTTCAATACCTCTCTAATAACTCCATAATGTAAGCTCTATAATCAGTCGACAACAACCAAATGATATAATTCTCACGAATGAAAAGAAAAGCGTTAGGTTTATCTAATGACCAGAAAAGCTAACAGTGAAGTTTAACCTAGCGATGCCGATCATGGAGATTTGTGGCGTGGGATAATTGGCATTCAAATCGCCTCGCTTTTTCAGCAATTTGTTCATAGATTTAGTTATAAAAACTGGCTGAATTTTAGTGACTTTTATCGAAATTCCAAAAAAATAACTAGAAAAAGGTGGAACTGTACTTTGCCTGAAAATTTTCTATTGCCAACAAAACCTATTTAAGTGCCAAAAATTTGTTGCTTGTCATTCTAAGATTAATCCAAGGATAATAGAGGATTACTTGGAATTGTTTTCCATATGATAAAAATATTTTATTAGCTTTATTTCATATTACTTAGGGATGATTTATTAAGAAAACATTTTTCCAATTACTTAAGTTTGATATGAGTTAAATTTGTGTGTTTAGTTAAGTTTGATATAATTAAATTTATGTGTTTTGATGTTGTTTTTAGGATATGATTTGTTTTTAAAAGGTTATTATTAAAGAGAAGATTAAAAATTAAGTAAATAAATTTTTTATATGACATAAATAATAAAATATTAAGTAAATAAGAATTTTATAATATAGATTAATAAAAACTTGGATTGTTTTAGAAGAAAGATTATTAAATATATGTAAATTGGATTATTTTAGGAGGAAGACTAATATATGTTTGTTCAATTATGTTAAGATAGATGTGTTTCACAAATTTTCAATGTACAATTAATTATTTAATAGATATATTATGGATATCTATAAAATAGTAATAGATATCCATATATCAAAATTATGTACCAAATGAGTATTGTATTAGAATGATTTGCATTCAAACATGCATCCATTTGAAATCTATTGGTTGGGTTCATCATCATAGATCGGCATTCCTTTTCGACAATGACTTCAATGGAAGGGTTCAAAGTGTTCAATGAAAATAATAGTTGTTGCTTCTTTTAGACTTGTGTTCAATTGTTTTGGGTTTCTTATGAGTAGAGAACTAGAAGTGGGAGTTATAAGATGCTATATAAATGGAACACCAAAGTGTGGATCTATGAGAAATGCTTGGTGAGGGAGGGAACCAGATATGTAAGTGATTCATGGATCTGAAAAGGGACGGGTCAATTAGAAAAAGGAAGAGTGATGCCCATATAGCTGTTTATTGATAAAAAGCTAAGTTGCAACACACATTTTGGTGAGCCCACTCAAGGGAAAGCACCGGAGAAACATCTTGAGGGTGATGAAACGACTGACATTAAATCTTGATTTACTCTCGTTTCATTAAATCTTGATTTACTCTAGTCTAATCCTCTCGGATGCCTACCAAATAGAACCCTTAGAAACCAATTACATTAGTGGGACTTGACTTGTTGGAGGAAACCTATTATGGATATCTATTAAATAGTAATAGATATCTATTAAATAATAATAGAGATATTATGGATATCTATTAAATAGTAATAGAGATATTATGGATATCTATTAAATAGTAATAGATATCCATATATCAAAATTATGTACCAAATGAGTATTGTATTTGAATGATTTGCATTGAAACATGCATCCATTTGAAATCTATTGGTTGGGTTCATCACCATAGATTGACATTTCTTTTCGACAATGACTTCAATGGAAGGGTTCAGAGTGTTTAATGGAAATAATAGTTGTTGATTCTTTTCAGACTTGCATTCAATTGTTTTGGGTTTCTTATGAGTAGCGAACTAGAAGTGGGAGTTATAAGATGCTATATAAATGGAACACCAAAGTCTGGATCTATGAGAAATGCTTGGTGAGGGAGGGAACCATATATATATGTGATTCATGGATCTGAAAAGGGATGCGTCAGTTAGAAAAAGGAAGAGCGATGCCCATATAGCTGTCTATTGATTAAAATCTACTGCAACAAACATTTTGGAGAGCCCACTTAAGGGAAAGCACCGTAGAAACATCTTGAGGGTGATGAAACAACTGACATTAAATATTGATTTATTTGGACATTTCATTAAATCTTGATTTACTCTAGTCCAATCCTCTTTGAAGAGAGGTAAAAAATGACATTTCTAAAGCCCAAAATCATGGTTTCTAAATCACAAAACTGTGATTTCGAAATCCCCAAAATTCCTAAATTCAGGTATGTATGGAGTCTGATATTAGTACTTTTGGAACTCATTTTTGCACTTTTTGAACCCGATTATAGACTTCCGAAACATGTTTTTTCACTTTAGAAAGGTTGTTTTTGGACTTGTTAAACTTTTTTTGCAACTCATTTTTGCACTTTTTGAAACTGATTATGCACTTTTCAAACCTGTCTTTAAACATTAGAAAGATTGTTTTTGGACTTTCTTAAACTTTTTTTGTTAGAAGCAGAAGCATATAAATACAAAGATCGATAATTGCAGAAAGAGAACAATGAAAACCACAAGAAAATTGAACACAAAGATTTATGTGGGAAAACCCTCGAAAGGGAAACATCCAAAGAAAAAATAATATCATACACTCTTATTGCTCAAAGATGGAGATTACAACAACCTTTCAGGCTTACAACCATTCCTCACATTCACTCACAGAATGATATTTGCCTCTACGGGCTTACATGGATTTATAGCACTTCTTACACAGTTATGAAAAACTGACCAATTAATTATACATTCTAACTTTGGTTGCCTTATCTCAATCGAAGGTAGAATAATAGGATCTAGACGACGTCGGAACCCATCGTCCATGGGAATTGATTGTCACCTTATCCAACAATCTCCACCTTGACAACAATTTACCTGATACCTTGCCCTTGTTTTTTTCATCACCTTTCCTGCAAGCCAAGAGAGCTAAGCACCATCATGGCTTCTTTAATGTCACTGATTTTGTGAACATATCTGCACATTTCTTTTGAGTGTGGACCTTTTCAAGAAACACTCCACCTTCATCAATAACCCTCTTACAAAATGGTATTTTATAGGAATATGCTTTGTTTTACGACGAGAAGCTGTATATTTAGCCAAAAGTATAGCACTTTGACTATCACAAAATATTTTTAGATTATTTTGAAACCTTCCAAACTCACCCAACAAACCTTTCAACCAAATTTACTCTTTGCAAGCATGTGAAGTAGATATATATTTTTCCTCTGTAGCGGATAAATAAACAATGTTTCGAAGCTTTGACATCCAACTAATAAGTGCACTTGCAAGAGCAAAAACATATCCTGAAGTGGATCTCCTTTTGTCCAAATAGACTACAAAATTCAAATCGACATAGACATAGATTTCATCACAACAACAATTAAAGGTGATTTAATAATTACTTGTGCATCTGAGATATTGAAACACCCATTTCACTGATGCGCAATGTTCTTTACCTATATTTTCCATTAATCTACTGACAACACCAATGGCATGTGAAATGTCTAGTCTAGTACAGACCATCAAATACATCAAACTATTGGGTATGTGTTATATTCATTGCATATGTATCGGGGGGGCTATGCTTGTCAGCGGCATGCCTTACGATCCCTATTTTCAACTATTTTTGGGGAATTTTATAAAAATATGTAATATAATCCCGGTTAAGGGATTGGGGTATATTTTCTAATCTAGGTTGATGGATTAGGGTATTGGATGTTGTGGAATACCTATACTATATTGTGAGTGATTCATAATGAGAATGAGAAAATAAGATGTGCAGCTCTAAGTTTTGTTGGTTTTCCCGGTTAAGGGTTTCCAGGGTAAATATATATGTATTATGTGTGAATGTTGTGGTGTAATCTCTGTTTTTCTTAAAAGAATCTGTATGCTTTGCTTCACTACACAGGTTTAGAACTTACACAAACTACATACTACATTTAAGTATAAGGTACACAAGAAATATACTCATTTTCTTCATCATTAATAGGACTCAAACCTGAAGAAAGATTAAAATGGGAAGACAAAGGTATATTAACAGGTTTCAAATTATTCATACCGAATATCTGGAGTATTTTCTCCACATACTTCACTTATGATAACCATAACTTACCATTTTTCCCGTCTCTATGTATTTCCATGCCTAAGACCTGTTTTGTTGCTCCTAGATCCTTCATATCAAACATCCTATCCAACTGAGCCTTCAACAAGTTGATTTCAACCATACTATTTCTTTCTACAATCATATCGTCAACATATAACACCAAAGTAATGAATATGCCATTTTCCAACCTTTTAAAGTAAACACAATGATCATACTCACTTTTGGTAAAATTTTGGCTCACCATGAAGGAATAGAAATTCTTGTACCATTTCCTGGGATATTGCTTAAAGACATACAATGCCTTATTGAGCTTGCAAACAAACCTTCCTTTTTTATTCCGAACAAACCCTTCTGGTTGTTCCATGTAAATGTCCTCATCTAAATATCCATGTAGAAATGCAGTTTTAACATCTAGCTGCTCTAACTCTAGATCTAGTAAAGCAACTAGTGCTAATACTAACCAAATAGAAACAAGCTTAACAATTGGTGAAAATATTTCATGGAAATTAGTACCTTCCTTCTAGGAATACCCTTTTGCTACTAGTCTTGCGTTGTACTTATCAACCTTATCATACACACCTTTCTTTAGTTTGTAGATCCACTTGCGACCGGCAAATTTTCTGTCATTTGGAAGTTCTATCAGGTCCCATGTTTTATTATTTTCCAAGGCATACATATATTCTTTCATTGCTACTTTCAATTTACCAATTTTGAATACCTCCATTTCTTCCTGATAACAACTAGGTTCCCCATCATTAGAAATCAAAGCAATTGATGAAGCATAATCTTCATATCATTTTGGAAAAGTTTTAACCCGTGTAGATATTTGTAGAGTTTGTTGCGGTACTTCCTCAGTTTCCTGGAAATTTTATGTAACCTCATCTTCTTCAGGAGGTTCTTCATGAACATCTTCATGGTCCTCCTCACATGTTTATGAATGAGTCTCCAACTGAATTTGTTGAATCTGTGGTACTTCTGTGTGTTTCATTTGACCATCTACCACATCTAATTTAATGAGTGACAATTCATCAAATAAAACATGTATGTTAATAGTTATCTTGTGGGTGATAGGATCCCATAATATATATCCCTTAATTCCATCACCATATCCAACAAAGACATATCCTTTTGATTTCAGATCTAACTTAGAACGTTGATTCTTGGGAATAAGAGCATAAGCATCACAACTAAAAATATTAATATTTGAGTAATCACAGGGGTGTCTTGTCCATACCTCTTCTGGAATATTACAGTCTATTGCAGTTGATGGTGATTGATTTACGATATAGCATGCTATAAGATTTGTTTCTCCCCACAATTCCTGCTGCAACTTGGAATTACTGAGCATACACCTTGCTCTCTCTATAAGAGTCATATTCATGCATTCAACAACACCATTTTTTCGAGGAGTATAAACCGTGGTTTTATGTCTTTCGATCCCATCTTCCTTGTGGTAGTTTTCAAATTCCTTGTATGTGAACTCAACGTCATTATCTGTCCTCAAACACTTGATTGACCTGTTAGTGCTATTTTCAACCAAAGCTCTAAAATGCTTAAAAGCATTAAACACATCAACTTTTCTTTTTAATAAGTAGATCCATACCTTTCTAGAATAATAATCTATAAATGTTACAAAATATGATGATCCTACGAAAGAATTAGTAGGGGATAGTCCCCATATATTTGAATGGATGTAATCTAGGACACCTTTACTTACATGCTTTTCTATTTTAAATTTATGTCTAGACTGTTTACCAAACATACAATGTTTTCAGAACTTTAAATTCAGAGATTTTAAGTTAGGAAACAACTTACGATATGCGAGTATCTTAAGTCCACTCTCGCTCATATGGCCCATATGTTGGTGCCATAAACGATGAGAGTCTTCTGCATCTTCAAATACTATCGCTGAATGATTTACCTCAGTAACTTCGTCAAGCTTATAAAGGTTCCCGATTCTTTTCACCTTCATGACAACTAATATGCCCTTGTACACCTTCATGACTCCACCTTGAACTGCAAACTTATAGCCAACATAATCTAGAACTCCCATAGATATTAAGTTCTTTCTAAGTTCAGGGACATGCCTCACATCTGTAAGTGTTCTCATAGTACCATCATACATTTTGACCTTGATACTACCAATCCCAACAATCCTACATGAAATATCATTTCCCATAAAAAATATACCATTGTTAATGGACTAGTAAGTTGAGAACCAATTTCTGTGAAGACACATATGGTGAGAGGCACCAAAATCTAACAACCAATAATGATGGTATTCTGAAACATTAAAAACAGACAGTACCTCATCAACCATACCTGATTTTATTTTTGGTGTGGTGTGTTTGCTTCCTTCCTAGAGTCTTCTTTGGATGCTTGTCTTTTCCAACAATCCTTCTTCAAATGGCCTGATTTATTACATTACCAACACTTCATATTCCCCTTCTTAACTTTTGATTTGGATATGGATGCACCTCTCGAATTCTTCCCTCATTATTTGGATCGACCTCTAGCCACCATTTCTTTTGTTGTTGAGGTTTCTGCACTATTCTTTCTATGCACCTCTTCACATAACAAGGCATCAAGGAATTGGTAATGGATATTGATTCCTCGATGGTTTCTTTAGGACCAAGAACATGGTTTTATTCCATCGAAAAATCATTCCTAAGGCCATGAGACACATATATACTACTCAAAACCACCTAATGGCATTGGCATCCCCAATTTCTAGGCTAATGATACCCTTATAAGGCCATGTGTGGTTGGTGGAGGAAACCTTCTTTTTTTTGTTTGATAGCATGTCTATGAATTGTGGCACTAGCTTGTGGTTTAAGAAACCATTAACTAAGGGCATCTAAGCCATCAAAATCACTCGGGGATTGTACATAGTCTAGGCCACACCAACTCTTAGCATTGATATAATTTCAGGTGTCTCCTCCCACTACCGTGGAGTTCCAAACCCTAGGATGCCTAAAAAATAGAACCCTTAGAAACCAATTACATTAGTGGGACTTGATATGTTGGAGGAAACCTTCTTATCCTTAGATGGATAGAAAATTCCTTTAGGGCCCAAGGTTTAGGCCTCCTCTCTTAACAATGTCCAAGGCTCCAAGTCCCCAAGACTTAAATTATAGCACCCTCGATACCCTTATGATGTTATGTGTGGTGCTTTGAGGCATTGTGTTGACCATATTTCTTGGTCCTAGATTCCTAACATCTTATTTTAGATTCCAAGGTAGAGTTTTCCTCCCTCTATCATGTCTAAGGAATTGAGACCCATGCCTTGTGCTCAAAACCTAATAATCATACAAAATGAATTATCTTAAATAATATTAAAAATAATTATTTGTGAACTTCTTGTTCTTGTTGTGTAGAGATTCATAAATGAATCATGTGAATTTATTTGCTTATATAGTTAAAAAATAAATAATTGAATTTTTGGTGTAAAACCTTATAAATTATTCTTGAGCATTTATTTGAATGAAACAAAAAATGAATTAAAGTTATTTACAAAATAATTATTTATGATGTTGTTGTGTTTGTGGTGCAAACCATCATAATTAAATCCTATGCATACATCACCATGCTATAGATAAGCATTTAACACCACTATATGGTACGTTACAAGATGAGATTTATCTAGCCTTAGGATTACTCACTAGAATCTTATAATAGTGTCAATGCCCACATGTAAAGGCTAATAATACTCTTAGGAAGATGTGTGGTGACCTTTGAAGAGTCTTTCTTGGTCCTAGATTCCTAAAAGCTTCTTTCAGGGCCAAAGAAAGAGGTTTTCTCTCTTTGACCATGTCCATGGATATGAGATCCATGCTTTGTGCTAAAGACCTAATAATGACACTAATGTCCATCAATAAATTTCACGAGTTCAATAAATACTTTCTCAATTGAATAATAAAATATCAATTCAAATAATTTTTATTACTACTTTATAATAGTAATAAATTAAAAGTTGTTTTTTAATTATTTGTCAATATTAAAAACTTTAAGTATTTATTTGTTTAAATAATATTAAAAATTAATAATTGAATTGAATTATTTAGAAAATAACTATTTGTGAACTTGTTGTCCTTGTGGTGTAAAGCCTCATAAATGAATCTTGTGAATTTATTTGTTTAAATATCATAAAAATAAATAAATGAATTTGTTGTGATTGTGGTGTAAAAACTTATAAGTTAATCTTGATCACTTATTTGAATGAATAATAAAATAAAAATAATTAATTAAGTTATTTATAAAATAAGTATTTGTGAAGTTCTTGTGTTTATGGTGCAAATCCTCATAATTAAATCCATATGGACATGTCCATGTGACAAATAATAACTTAGCACCATTTATGGTACTTGTCAACATGTCATTTCCCTAAACATAGATAAGGAAAAACTCAATTGGGGAGTGTTGTAATCCAAAGCAATGATATAATTCATATTTCATAAACATATAAGTAAATCCAAATCCCTTCATAATTTAATTGGGGGAATTTTCATTTTCCATATCTTAGAAAAAGAAACACACACAAATGTACACACAAAAATTGGCATAAGCATTTGATGGATGAGACCTATCATATTCCTTGAATGATGTGATTGAATTAAGACCCATAGTGTTCAAGGATTATCCTCTAGCTTCATAGAAGATGGATGAGCTTGTACCGACACCAAACTCCACGACATACATCATGTATCAACAAAGAGAGAACTTGCCACATTTATGGTCATTGAAGGAATTTTCCATTTCCATAAAGCCCCACACCTTCCTTCTCCTTGCTTTCATTAACGATATTATCAAACCGATCTTTTTCTTACCTTTAACCATGGAAGTAAAAAGAATGTATCATGGTTTTTTTTATTGAACTCATTGAGGCTAGATCACCTTTGGTTATATAATGCTTGAAGATAAAATAATATCTTAGTATGCAAAAAAAATAGGTTTCTTTAGGTTAGGATTAAAAGAAAGTTGTATCATTTGTTGATAATATAACTACCATAGTCATTAGAGGTTTAAGTTGTGTTAATTTCAAAACATTGGCTTGGTAGCCTAAAAATGACCTTTGAGGTGGGTTTCAAATTTGGTCAGGTTCGATATAGTGAAATTTAAATAGAATAATCTCAAGAGAGAAAAGGGACATATAAGGTTCCTTAGAGAAGATCTAATCAGAGAGAAATGGAGAATGAAGAAGTGTAATTTGGGTGCTAGTTATGATTTATTTATATTATATTGATAAAAAAAGTATATTGAGAATATGCTTAGGTTTTAAGGTCAAGAAGAATTTGTAACTACATATTAATGTAGCATGGGGTTCATAACTCCCATAAGAAAACCAATGAAATTTATAAATACTAAAAAAGGATAAAAATAGTACATTGATATGTACAATTTAGTGATCTTTTTAGCTTAAGTGCAAGGACCACACACATCTAAGAATGTTTCTTACAAATTTTCTTTATGTGATTTTTAAAGTTGTAGTTTTTACAGTTATTTCTATGATACGCATAATACATCATGAAGTCATTAAAATAAAGACAATAGATGAGACTCTCTTCCATTGTATTATTACTTATCATTATCTTTCTATTACGCAAAAATTATTATAGATCAAGGTACATTGTTTCATTAAGGGCGTGAACCTTTGTTGATGCAATGATACTGTTATGAGAATTTGTCATCCCCAGTTAATGCAAACTTGTTTGTGTATTTGTAGATCAACGTGATCCTACTGGTATTTTTGAGTGGCACTATGGTTTATAGTTTGTTTCCACTTGAAGGTAAAACGCTCCATTTTACTAATCATAAATATCATCCACTTCAAATCATCAATATAATTGTTTATGAGGTATTGTTGTTAAATCATTTTGTGTGAGAATATATTATCATGATTTGGATTAGTTTAGGATTCAGAGCTACACGAAGGTTCACATGGCTAGTTTAGAGGGCTGTGTAAATTCTTTTGAAGAATAGGGTCAAATATTTTTGGATTTATGAGATGATAAAACTAGAAGTATTAATGTTGTCCACAATGTTCATTTATTTCCTTAGTGTAGCAATCTTTACTCGATGGCTCATAATTGGTGTTGAATTGCTTGGAAATATTTTTTAAGAAGATTGGGAGGTATAGACATCCACTATTTGTTTGAGGGATATATATGTCATGTAGTACTTTCTTTGACATCAATGGCAATTTTCCAACAAGGTTCTCATACTCATGATTGGCTTCAACAATTTCCTCGTCTTGTGATATTATTACTCTTGTCTTCCCCTACTCTTCCTTGGTTATAGAAATTTGTCCATCTTCATTTGGTTTCTCACTTTTTTCCTTGGACACCCAAATAACATAGATTAAACATTTATCTTATTTCTAGTCCAATTTATCTAATATGTTAAGGATTTACTTATGTTGAGTGCCCCTTCAACTACCGTGGATAAGAAGGCCTTTATGTGCCAATAAATGTCTATCAACTAGAGATATTTTGTATTTCTATTGAGGGATTTTTTTTTGGAACGCATGACATTACCTCCTCGTCCAATTTGTCTTCGTATGACCTGCCACATTTTTACCGTACCTTATTTTCTATCCAATTCACTTCTTCAACGACCCTTGTAAAGATTATTCCCAACAAGAAAAAACACGATTTTCCAAGTTGATGGCTTGCCCATGCACGAAAATTGACAGCCATACCTCTCCCATCCCAAGGCATTTATTGTCTCAACCAATTCTTGGAAGGATTAAATGATTGGGTGCGTGAGACCAAATGGGTAGTTGAGAGTTCATGGGTTTCCTCAATGAAATGGCTTAACACCATGGCTCAAGGGTTTGGCTATTTTTCCCTCCCTATTCCTTGTAAAGATTATGCCTCCGTCTCTTTGTTGCATTGCGTAGTTGATTGTGGGTTTTTTTCATTAAAATTGCATATTTACATGATGTCCGATTTTACATTGTGCACCCCTAGCACAAGAACTCTATGCATCTATTCTAATTGCCGATACATAGAACATTAAATCAATGGCGGGGCCTTGGCCTTGAGCTCCTCACCATGACTAAATAACAATATTTACATCATTTACAATATTAATGCAATAGGGTCAAGCTGGGGACATTACACATTCAACCACCTATAGGCTTGAGCTTGGTTTATTGGTAGAGTAAGACCCAAATTCAAATGAGTATGGCAAGTCCCAAAGATTGTCAAGATGAGACAAATGTTCCAACACATGAAAAAGCTCTATTTTCACCCTCTCTACATAATAGAATAACCAATAAATTGATCCTGTGTATCATATGGTCACCATTTTGCAGATTAAACTACTCTGACCCGTGCTCTTGAATGTCCATTGTCCATTGATAAATCTTCACCAATGGATCCATGCTAAGTCTCTTTTAATTCATGATGTCCATGGTTAAGGCCCCTCCCTGGTTTGGATAACAGGAGTAAAGATTTGAGCAAAGGGACAAATCCATTATCGCTTGAATCTTCCTCAACTTTGCCACCCATATCCACCATACAAGCACAACCATACCACACATCCCATCTACATGTACGTTTCACTTGATATTATGATTTCCTCTTTCCTATCTACCGACCCATGTAGGGAATCTTTTACTTGTTTTTAAAATGCTAAAGGTTCTTGTTTTAGTATGAATTAGGAATGCGGATTTGTATGTTATCTTATTGAAAATATTCCCCCCCATAATTGTAATTGATGAAAGTCATGAGGATCTTAACCATGTACCAATCACGTACCAATGACAATATTAATTGTATCTCCAATATCAAAGGTAACCATGAAATTTTTAAACAATATATTGAGTTGATTCAATTCAAGAATGATACCAACGTGAACTAAATGTTGCACTATGGGCTTAATCTTTGAGGATTTATTCTTGTTATAAAGTTATAGACAGAATAGTTGCACTGCTTTTTCTTTTGATTATAAGTTGAAGTTTTTATTATCAAATTCATTTGATATCCTCATATATTCCACCACAAAATTAGTTTCACCTATCCTAATTGGACAATGGCATGATTCTCATGATGATACACACCCTTTCTAATTTCATAGCGATCATGCTTCATAGTTGAAGGAATCTTAGGAACAAGTTTGTTAGTTGTTTGATTTTATCCCAATTCAAAAACTATAGTGACGACCACTTGGTGTCATCAAAACCATTATAAAAATATATATGGTGACATACATTTTTTTACCGTCACCTAAAACATCACAAAAAAAGTATTGGTGAGGGCCCTTCAAGGATCGTCACCAAAAGTGTCTCCAAAGAGATATTTAGCAACTGGATTTTAACAACCCTCACCATAAGTTTCACCAAAGAGAGAATTGGAAACATACTTTTAACAACCATCACTAAAAGTGTAGCTGAAAAGGTATATGGTGACGGGATTTAAAGAACTGTCACCAAATGCACTTATGGAGATGATTTTTCATAGCCCACCACCATAATTAACTTTGGTGACAACCGTTTAAGGTCCATCATAGACATGACTGCCACCAAAAGGGATTCCATGATGGGATTTAAACAATTGTCACCAAAATAACTTACATGGACGATTTTTCATAGCTCGTCACCATAAGTGACTTTGGTGGCAACCGTTTAAGGTCCGCCACATGAATTATAAGATATTTGGCGACGATATTTAAAGAATTGTAACCAAAATTACTTATAGCAACATTGTTTCATAGACAATCACCATAAGTGACATTGGTGATGACCGTTTAAGGTCTGTCACAAGCATGACCATCACTGTAGGCCTTTTTTCTTGTAGTGATTGGTGCCTTAGTTATGTCGACAACAATTTATGACTCTATTTACTTATAGTAACAAGTGCCTCTAATTGGATTGTAACATAATTCTCTCAAAATAAGATACGTGGAGTGGGTCTAATAAATCCATATATATATATATTATTGAGTTGTGAATGAAGCAATGTGTTGTGCAGGTCTAATAAATTAATATATAGAGATTATTGAGTTGTGAATGAAGCAATGTGTTGTTATTTAATATTTTAGTGGAGTTTCAATTCTTAATTTTCGTGTCTTTCACAATGCATGTCAATATCCTTTTGATAGTTATGAAAAGTGACCATCTTCTAGCCAAACATCATAGAAACAATTAGTGAGTAACACACGTGTTTTCCTTAGGTGTCCTCAACAACCTAATGTAATTCTTCCATCCTCGATTCCACTACATGTTTTTCCGAACCCCGAGTTCCATATTTTCAAGTGTTGGAAAATATGTATCTTGATTCATAGACTGATCACAAAAATAATAATTAATGTCAAGAGAATGACTAAATAAGCCATTGATATATGAAGTTTCTCTATCAAAGAAATGGGACACCATATTTTGTAATGAGATTGGAAATTATGCAAGAACTCCATTTTCCCTCTATTTTCGATTTTGGAACATAAATGGGGATAAATTTATCAATTCCAAAATTGGAAGTATTGTCACGTACATGTTGCGATCTAGGATCATACGTGATGTTTGATAAAGATCCAGTAATTTTTTTCTTGCTTCCAACCAAGTATTACTCTTTCTCCTCTTCCTTCGGATGAGGATATAAATTACAATGCTTCTTGTTTTCCCCTGTAGGCAGGGACAACTCAAAAAGGGATAGGAAACTCAATCGGTAGATATTTTTATTAAAACTTGATAATTCTTGAGCAATTAAACATTGATTTGCAAACTGCTAATCCTGAAACAATTATCCCACCTTCTCCTCTCATTCTCAATTTCTCAAAATCAGAAAATTTCATATAAATATTCTTAAATGTCAGTATGAATTAGTAATTTTTGAGTGCACCCCTAACTTAGAGAGAGATTTCAAAGGAAATAGACAGTTTATTGATACTGCTCCTGAAATAACAATTTAGGGACATCGTGAGAATGATGCCAAAAATTCCAGTGTTTGTTACATCCAGACAAACGTGAATGTAATGACAACACCTATTTCTTCATTAAGTGTGTAAATAGTGTCGATAGGTGTGAACCTCAACTGAATATTGTAAGGGGTCAAGATTCTTGTAAATAATCTAAAGACATAATGAAATATATAGGTCAGGTTGTAAAGGGGTCCACTAAATATGAAATAGACAACCATGATCTGGAACCAAATGGTTGATCATGGCATATGAATGAATCATTCCAGTGAAAATTTGGTGAAGATTATTGCTAATAATAATCCAAAGAGTTGATTCATTCCCTGATGCAATTGGAATTGCATAATCTTTAGTTTGATGTAATACAATGCTCACATGTTCATGTTTAACAAATATTGTAAACATGATGCTATAGATTTGACTTTGCAATATTAAGAGTGGCAGAAAATTGTAGTATACAAAATGGGTAAGGAGTTACACTTTTTTTATCCACTAGAGAGATTGTATTTAGTTACCTGCTTGATGAAACAATCATCAATAGCTACATGTTTTCTTCTAGGTTTTGATGTCAGACTGTTGATTAGAAGGATACTTAAATTTATACATGGAAACAAGAAGTAAAGTTTAATTTAAGTTGTAATTATTGCTTCACGATCCTACTTTAGCCAATATAAATAGTATAATTAAAATTAAAATTATATAATGTAAAGGATTTATCTTGGAAATAGGTTCCCTTTGGCCCAAAACATTGCTAATTTGAATGTACCTACATCCACTACAACAAATTTGTATTTTAGGGGGGGTTGTCTTCCACCCACAAAAGTCACTTTTGGGGGCAGTTTTGGCTTTGGAGGAGGTCTTTACAAGCCCCCCCCCAATAGCACCGACACTAAAATTTTTGACTTTTAGAGGCAGTTTTGAAAGAGATCAAAACCGCCCCTAAAAGTCACTTTTAGGGGTAGTTCTAACCCCCCCCCCCTAAAAGTGACTTTTGAGGGCGGTTCTAAACCCCCCTCGTAGACACCTATGGGGACGGTTCTGAACCCCCCCTAAAATTCCTTATTACAAACCTTTGGGGGCGCTTACAAACCCCCCTCGTAGGTTCCTATGGGGAAGTTCTAACCCCCCCTCCCTAAAACTTCATCTTACAAACCTTTGGGGTGGTCTTAATAAAACCGTCCCCAATAGCACCAACGCTAAAAGTTTGGACTTTTAAGAGGGGTTTTGGAAGAGATCAAAACTGACTCTAAAAGTGACTTTTGGGGGCGTTTACCCCCCCCCCGCCCCACCAAAAAAGTGACTTTTAGGGGAAGTTGTAAACCCCCCTTATAGACACCTATGGGGGCGGTTAAGAACCCCCCCTAAAAGTCCTCCTTACAAACCTTTGGGGGTAGTTACAAACCCGCCTCGCAGGTACCTACAAGGGTGGTTCTAAACACCCCTCGTTGTAACATACAAGGGAAATTTCGAACCCCCCTCGTAGTGACATATGAAGGTGGCTTAGAACACCCCTCGTAGTGACATATGAAGGCAGTTTAGAATCCCCCTCATAGCAACATACAAAGACGGTTTGAAACCCCCTCTATAGCTATAATAAATCATAATAAAATATATTTTATTAAAAATACCAATATTGCAATATCAATAGGGCATGGAGGAATCAAACCCCCAACCACCTTCTTGTAAGGAAGGCGCTCTTCCATTGAGATAGAACCCTTTCATAATTGGGGAGAGGATAATATGAACACCCACATTGCATCATTTGTAATTCTAAGAAAAGACAATAATATCCAAAGACAACCATGCTTAAAATCCAATTTATTTTTCAAAACACATTGATAAGCACAAAAATCTACCATAATAAGCCTAGGGATCCTTCTAACTTTTGGAACTATTTGAAGAGACCCCAAAGATGTCTAACCACAAATATCTACATAATTAATTTCACATAGGATCTATGTTGGTAAATAAACTGGGATTTAAGTCCCTCGTTTATAGATAATTAACATTGATCATATAGTAGATCCATAGGGTATACTTCAAAATTGATAAATACCATAACCATAAAAGCATTACAAGATTATACTAATCCAATGAAAATGAAAGGAAATGCAAGAAATCATAAAATTGTTAATGAACTCACCTTAATTCAGTACTTATATTGGGGTAAATATGGATCTAAAATAGTTGTTTTTGACTAGTAGTTGTATTTGACCTATCCATACAGTGCAATATGATTCAATAAAATGTTATGAGAAGGTAGCCATGAACTTGCTAATTCCTGTCTATCAAATCCAAATGTCCTCCAAAGCTGCATATGCCTTGAATTCAAATCCGTCTATGAACACGGAATAGAAATTTTGTTTAATTAACTATATGAAATGTTATTAATCCTATTATGTTTGGGCAGTTGTAGAGATATATATAAATAAATTTATTTTTATAATTTTAAACTGAACATATATATATATATATATATATATATATATATATATATATATATATATATATATATGCAAATGTCCCTTAGAAATTTTATTAAATTGACAATTTTTCACTTTTTCCCCAAATTCGACCTTTGACTAGTTTTGATGACTAGGTCTCCAATTTTAAACTGAACATATATATATATATATATAGATATATATATATATATATATATAGATATATAGATATATAGATATATATATATATATATATATATATATATATATGCAAATGTCCCTTAGAAATTTTATTAAAATGACAATTTTTCACTTTTTCCCCAAATTCGACCTTTGACTAGTTTTGATGACTAGGTCTCCAATTTGCCCCAAATGCTCCAAAATATTCTGAGAATGTATATGTATGATGTTAGAACATAAATATGTGTTTCATGGATGCTTTTGGACCTTTAAAATGCTTCTGCAAATCCTCTTTCAATTCTGGCCAATGTAGGGAACTTTACTAGTAATTTCCCTTTGACTAGTATTGGTCTCTAAGTCTCCAATTGGCTCCAAATGCCTCTAAATATTCCGTGAATGTGTATGAATGATATTTGTACTTGATTATAATGTTAATGGATGATTTATGACCATAAAAATACTTCTGCAAACTTTTTTAAGATTCTGGACAAAGTATGGAATTTAACTAACAATTTGAGGTTCAAATCCCCCCGGGGTAAATACTGAAAATGGCTTCCCAAATGCCTCCAACCCCACTCGAATTTCTAAAAATAGGTAGGGGATGTATCATGGGTATTATTAAGGTTTCATATGCACCATTAATGAGTTATTAAGTCTGTTCTAACCTTCTCCCAAACAGCAGCAAAAATCACTAGTTTGACCCTTGGGGAAATGACACCAAATATTCTCCAAATGTAAATAAACTAAGTAAAATGACTTCAAATGCTTAAGTACTGAACATTAAACTTTTATAATACATCAAAAAATTCCATTCATCAATAAACCATAATTATTTTACTTATCCATTCAAATCCATCAACATTACATTGGTTCACAACAAGGTAGTGGGGAAATGGCAATGTTCTTTCATTAAAAATGAGATTTATACATTTATACTTGGAATTTCGACCTAAAACTTTCTGGAGATGAAGAATAGAGTATTTAATTCATATTACAAAATAAATGGGGCATTACAAGCTCCCTTAAAGAGTACAATAGCTCACCAAAAACGCCCTCCCTCAAGGAGCAAGAGTATGCCTTCAAAACTAGAAATGGATGAGAGAATGTGATGCATTAGAAGAAACCATGATCTTCCCTATAGAATAAATCTGCAACAAATGAATCCCTTAAATATCCAAATGAAAGGTCTGAATTTCCTTTCCAATTACCAACTTGGATGGGAATCTTTCACCCTCGAAATTGGCTAAGGCAAGAAACTAGTCATCCACTAGCTCTCCCTCTTCACAAATGCAATTGAAAATTTCTCAAATGATCAAAAGCTGCTATTATTCTGTTTTCATGACTTTTATAAACTTATAATTTCCTCCATGGGTCGAATTCCTTCCAAGAGACTCATTCCAACTCAAGTTGGGAAGAGATTCCAAAGAATGCCACTTGTACAACAATTCTTAGTCTCCCACTACCACCAAATCACATGTGGAAGCATCTTAGCTGCCCTAACTCCCTTGAGCGCCCTCTTGGAGGCTATTTTTAGACCTTACATTTCATTCATGTCATATGTCAGCCTTCAGGTCTTATTTGTGTCATAGGTGTCATAGCATCTTCATTATTGTTGTCATAGAGCTAGGGAATCTAGCCCAAGTGTCTCACTAGCTCCAAATTGTCTCTTCCTCTTCCATCGGAGTTACTCTTCCTCTACATTTCGACCTTGGATGAGTCATGCAATGAATAATACATTTTGAAATCCCCCAAGTATGTTACCATTCACTTTGAATTCGAATTGGTGAGAGAATGATGCCAAGTGTAGTGGGGAAATCTAGCCATATGTGGGTCCCCCTTCCTCCATGTGTCTTCATGATCAAATGCCACTTTGATTTTAACTTGTATATATTTATTTAGATCCTTTATTAAATATTTATGCCATTCTAATGTTCAAACATCATTTATTATTCCCCTTATTCCAAATCCCAAAGCTTCCACCCCAAACTTAGGAAACTAGTAATTTCCCTCCTTGGGAATTATTTGACCCTTAGCATCAATTTGAAAAACTATAATGAATATGTCCAATGTGCTTAGGCCATTGTGACCCAATGCCAATTTGGGACATGACAAATCCTCCCTTCTCAATATTTCTTGTCCTCGAGCAATTTCAAACATGGGTGTTGAAGAACCCGCTTTCTGTATAATTCTTTGAAGTTGCCATTGAATTGCCCAACCTTGAGTCTTTGAGATTCCATGAAGATTTTAGAGAGGAACCACCATGCTTGCTACTGCACTACTCTGATAAAAATCACTTTATTAAGTGGGAAATCCATCTCCCACACTGTTTGTTTCCCCCAAAAATTTGAAACCAATGAGACAAAAATTATTCCAGGGCCCCATTGCTTGTACTGCACCCTAACAATTAGGAGTGCTCTCCAACCCATACCATCAGATAAGAGGATTCCTGGATCCCATTTTCTTGTATGAATTCTTCAAAACATCATGAGTACAAAATATATATCATCAAAGTACATAACAACATAATGAAAATGTACGTCAAGGAGGTGCTTCATCAAAGAATCATGAAAGTGCTTATACCTCCAAGCAAGTAGACCACCATTTTTCAAGTGCATACTGTTGAGCCCAGAATTGGCCCTTTTTGACCATCATTTATCATCGTCCCTTCCCTTGTCTTACACCAATTACCTTGGCAATTCAACTTATTGTCCTTATCTATTCCCCAAATTACCAAGGTATGGCCGATTATTGTTTTATTGTGTTAATACTTATGATTGTGATGATTAAAGCTGTGCATCTCTTAATCTGTGCTAACATGATGCGATTTATGAAGGTAGTAAGACAATAGACTGCAGGAAGATCGGAGCTGAACAAGTCATGAAGGAACGTTCATCGCTTGTGGAAGGTTCCTTGGGGATTAAATCGTCAATCAAGGCACAGTCGTGGCAGGGCAGCTGTAACAGAAGAACTATCTTAAGTATGTCGCTGCTCAAATCCAGCTGTGAGCTGGAAGGACCGTCACTCTTGGGACAATTAATACTTCTCTCATATTTGGATATTTTAGTTCTGCCACGCATTGTAACAGCTAGATTATTTAGGGCGCCTGAAGATCAGAGATCTTCATGGCTGCCCAATTATAGGTTTAGATGTTGCAAATTGTATGTATAAATATGGGGAATTGCCTCGACTGAGGGGTTGGACAGCAAACAATTAATTTACCTTGTATTAGCAGCCAAGCCAAAACTGTGTACTCATTCTTCTGTTAATATAAGGAGTTACTTCTGAGTTAAAGAAGAGTGTTGTTCAACCAGCGTCTCTGTGTGAAGACTGGGCCCGTCTTCCACAGAGATTGCTGCGTTAATTTAGGATTTCATCTTTCTCGTTGTGTGATGCTTTGTTCTTTCTTCTATACGCAGCAGCAATACTCATTGTGTGGATTTCTCAGTAATTGATTATATTTTTGTGAGATTGGTGAATGGTATCGAATAACAGTCGACTGAGTCAGGTTTGTTTTACATATTTCAATTTCTGTTCACACTGCTGTGTTCATCCTACAGCTGAGACGTAATCCCAGGAGCTCTTACAAATTAGCTTTCCTGTTATGTGTTGATTGATTTATATTTTGCAATCCAGTTTCTTAGAACAGTTGCTTTAATCTCTTTTATCAAATTCTAGAGTAATGTTCAGGTCATGCTTTATGATTCCCAGCTGATTAAATTAGATAGTTGATTATTTTAGAATGCAATTGAGACTTCCTTCCTGCAATTGTTGATTAGATCTGATCTTACTTCTGCTTGATGCATAATAGAAAAGAATTGTAGTATAGCAGTTAGAAGGCAATTGGGATTGCATAGATTCTTGGGGTGGACATGGATGATAGAAGATAAAATATTCACTTCTAATGGTTTTGTGTTTAAGCATATATTATGCACTTGTCCTTTGAAATAAAAAGACTTTCTCGGGTTGACAATAAATTTCATACGCTCTGTGTGTTGATATTTAAATATCTGCAATTAGAGTGCTTGACATTTTGGCGCCGTTGCCGGGGAAGGATGAAAACTAAACACTAGTCATTAGTTGATCTGATAATTGCTTTTAGTCAGTCTTTTGGTTGATTTGAAATGATCTGCTTCGCATGAATACGAGGGGGGTAAAACGCGATCACCTCCCGACCCCCAAAACCCCAGAAATTACTAACAGTACAGGTGGTTCGGGTCGTGGTCGAGGTCCACCGCTGGGCAGAAGAACATTCATTGACGACCTTGTTGACAAAACTGATTCAGCTGTCAGATCTCGTCAACAAGGGACTCCTATCAAAAGAGGTCCTGTTGATCCTGGAGCGTTAGCATCAGGATCTACAGTGGAAGATACAGGAGCAGCTGTGATTCCTGCATATACTCCTGCTAAAGAAGTAACAGCTGATTCAGCTGTTGCAACCGAAGAATACGCAGCTGTTGCAACCGAAGAATATGCAGCTGTTACAACCGAAGAATACGCAGCTGTTACAACTGAGGTAAAGAACAAAGGAACAAACGAAGGAGAAGATACAGAAGAAAAGATGAGTAATAGACATGAGAACGAAGAGGAAGAAGCAGTGGTACAATACCATCATGAAGATAATTCCCCGCCAGAGACTATGGCTACATTGCAATTTCCAATACAGCAGCTAGAGGGGACAGCTCCTATGAAAAACATCTCACCGTCGGTGTTACCCCGCTTCCATGGTAGGGCGGCAGAGGATCCAGATGAATTCCTTTTTGAATTCGATATCCTCTGTCGCAGCTATGATTATGTCACAGATGCTCAAAAGTTAAAGCTTTTTCCTGCCACCCTGAAGGACAATGCATTACGATGGTTCATGAGCCTTGGGGGAGGGACTGTTGCTAATTGGAATAAGATGAAGCAAGTGTTCCTGGAAAAATATCAGGAATATTGCAACACCAGGGACAAAAGGGAGGAGTTATTCAAGATGGTACAAAAGGAGGATGAAAGCTTGGAGGATTTTGTAGAGAGGTTGCTGTACAATGTGCAGAGAGCTGGACAGACGAACATGGGACTAGATGTGCTTAAGATAATCCTGCTTCGAGGGATCAGGGACGATTGTTTAGACATGCTAAATTTATTAGGAAAGGGAGATATCTCTAAAGAACCCTTTGAGACAATTGTTGAATTATGTAAGAGATACTCCAGGGGATCTTCTAGGCATAACAAGCAGAATAAACGAGATAAGCTGGAACGCGATGTCTTTGACAGAACTCAAAAGTCATCCAATGGGGGAGCTACACGGGCAGAGATAGGCAATCTTCTTGAAAATTTTAAAACAGAAATGATGAGCTCTATCTCTTCAGAGATTGACGTCTTGAAGGCCAAGCAAAGACAAGCAGTGGAGGATCTCACACTAGGTGTGTTTTGTCCCCGATGTAGAAAGACTCATCCACTGAAAGAATGCCCTCTTGACAAAGTACAAGTGTGTCAGCTGTGCGAGCTGAACCATGATATGAAAGAATGCCCCACGTTGCCCCAAGTGAAGGCTGTTCTGCAGGCATCAACTCCAGAGGTGGATTCAGCCTACTTTATTGCACAGAAGAAACCCTGGCAACCCCGAAATCAAGGTATGTCTCCCGATTCATTTCCATTTTTGAATAATTTGAATAATTGGAATACTAATATGCAAAATGTGAATACACAATTTCCTTCAAATTATGCTCAGTGGAATTCCCCTCAACCTGCGATGAAAGGTTATAGTTCATGGAGTCCTTGGACACAGCCACCTCATCAACCGACTTCATGGTCTCCTGGATGGAGGAACTTCCATCCTGGGAACCAGTTTCCTCAACCACCTCCACCTCAATAGTTACCGTATCCTCCATATCCTCAATTTCAGCAATATCCTCAATACCTACCTCAGCAGTCGCAGCTGCAGCTGCAAAATAATCCTGTGCCTAACATACCAATACGGCCTCAGCTGCCTGCCCAACCTAACCCTAACCCAAATAATAAAACAGTCCAGCAGTTGGAAGCTCTCAATATGCCGGCCTACTCTCTCTCCCCTGTGCCTTGTAATGATATTCGCTTACGATCTGGAAAGCTAGTAGAACGTGTAACTGCATGAAATATTCCATCAACTGTGTATGACAAAGGAGAGAGTTCCCAGCATCCATTTGATCCGGTTCCTGTCACTGAAGATGCTGAGCATCCCTCAGATGGGAGGGCTGAAACATTAAACGATGAAGTGGATAACACGCAGCCTACCCAGTTGGTAAGACAACCACCTTATCCTGAGAGATTGATGCTGCCACAAAAAGGGGGGCAACCTCAGTTCAATCTCCTAGGATAATTGAAGAACCTTTATGTTAAGATTCCCCTTTTACAAGCTCTTCAAGATGTACCTATCTATGCTAGAACTGTTCGGGACCTGTGCACTAAAATACCGGGAAGGAAACCCAGAGATCCTCCTACTGTTCATGTTATAGGGAATTTATCCGCTTTAATGACTGGAAAAACCCCTATAACTAAGTATGAGGATCCCGGCAATCCTACTGTCACTGTACACATAGGACAAATGCAGATACCCAACGTACTAGTAGATTTAGGAGCTGCGATTAATGTTATAACAATGGAGACTGTAAAGAAGCTCGGATTCACCAATATTAGACCGACCCCTACTATCTTAGAATTGGCAGACAGATCCACTATCAGACCCGAAGGGATTTTGGATGACCTTGTTATTTCAGTAGACTCATGGGAATACCCTGCCGATTTTCTGGTATTACAACCAAAATCACAGCTGGGGGGACATCCATTGATTTTGGGGAGGCCCTGGTTGGCTACAGCCGATGCTTGTATCAGCTGTCGATCAGGATCTATGACTATATCTGATGGCATGGAAACCAAAAACCTCACCCTGTACCCTCCAGCACGGCCGAGTCTAGAAACTGAAACCTCCCTTTGGATAGAACAGGAAGAAGAGGAAGATGTTCAGCCATTACTAACAATAGGGAAGGCACTAACCTTCAAAAACGAAACAGAAGACGATGCCATTAATAATTTCATTAGCGAACCTGCTTCAGTAAACAAGGAAGTTTATCAACTCCTGAACAGCACCCTCGGTAAAGAAGAACAAGAACAGCTTACGGAGGAAGCACTAGCCAATGACACAAACATAATCCCAGTATTGAAAAACTCGAGAAGTATTCCTATTGAGGTAGAGCCTGGAAGAACTTTGAACATCAATCCTGGTCTCTCCTCAGAAGAACAAAAGCACCTAACCAATCTCTTGAAGGAACGTAAGGGGGCATTCGCCTGGGAGTATACAGACATGAAGGGTATTCCTTCTAGTCTGTGCACTCATCATATTTATATTAAAAACGACTCCCGGCCTGTATGTCAACCCCAACGACGCATGAACCCCAATCTGAGGGATATAGTGAAGGAAGAAATCCAGAAACTCTTGGAAGCAGGATTCATCTATCCTATCTCAGACAGTGAGTGGGTTTCCCCACTTGTAATTGTACCCAAGAAAAATGGTAAATGGAGAGTCTGTGTCGATTATAGGGAGCTGAACAAGGCTACACAGAAGGATCACTTTCCTCTGCCTTTTATTGACCAGGTACTTGATAACCTATCTGGGAAGAAGTTCTTCTCCTTCTTGGATGGGTTCAGTGGGTACAATCAAATTCAGATTGCTCTAGAGGATCAGGATAAGACCACCTTCACCTGCCCCTGGGGAACGTTCGCCTACAGGGTGCTTCCCTTTGGATTGTGCAATGCACCTGCAACGTTCCAAAGAGCTGTGATTGGCATATTTTCTGAATTGGTAAATGATAGCATGGAAGTTTTTATGGATGATTTCACTCCTTATGGCAGGGATTTTGAGGAAGCACTGGAAAATTTGAAAAAGGTTTTAATTCGCTGTGAACAGGCTCGCCTCTCACTAAGCACTGAAAAATGCCACATGATGATGAGTGAGGGGGTGGTATTAGGACATTTCATCTCTACTGACGGTATTCAAGTGGATCCTTCAAAAATTAAGGTGATAAAGAATATACCAACCCCTTCAACTCAGAAAGAGGTGCGAAGTTTTCTGGGACATGCTGGGTATTAAAGGAGATTCATAGAAAACTTCTCCAAACTTGCTTCTCCTTTGTTTTCATTGTTAATGAAGGACGCACAGTTTGTATGGAGTACAGCATGCCAGACAGCATTTGATGAGCTTAAAGAGAAACTGTCCACAGCCCCTATTTTAAGGGGACCTAATTGGACCATACCTTTCCACATTTCTTCAGATGCTTCTGATACCGCCATTGGAGCAGTACTAGGACAGCAGGATGGTCAAGTACCTTATGCTATTTATTATGTTAGTAAAAACTTAGCCCCTGCTGAACTAAATTATACTGTTACTGAAAAAGAATTCCTTGCTATTGTTTATTCTATTAATAAGTTTCGGCATTACATTACTGGGTATCCTACATTTGTGCATACTGATCACTCTGCCATTAAGTATTTAATGAATAAACCTATCACTAATGCCAGAGTAACCAGGTGGATTTTATTATTACAGGAATTTGATATTACTATTATAGATAAACCTGGAAAAGAAAATGTTGTTGCTGATTTTTTATCACGATTTACTAACAGTGATGACAGTTCACCTATTGAGGATGCTTTCCCGGATGAACATTTATTCGCACTCTCAGCTCATTCACCCTGGTATGCAGACGTTGCTAATTATTTGGCTGCAGGGAAGCTCCCGCCACATATGTCTAAACGAGAGAAAAGAAAAATTATTCAGCAAAGTGCCAGGTATTGTTGGCTCAAAGGCCATCTCTTTTACACAGGACCTGATCTTGAAATTAGAAGATGTGTAAGGGAAGATGAGATCTTTCATATACTGAAGGCCTGTCACGATGAACCTTGCGGAGGACACTTTGCAGATAAAAGAACAGGGCATAAGGCGTTGCGGATGGGCTATTATTGGCCGACACTGTTCAGAGATGCTAAAAGATATGTTCAGTCCTGTGACAGCTGCCAAAGGATGGGCCAACCTAATAAGACAGATCAGATGCCTTTACAGCCCCAAGTGATACTAGAACCGTTTGATAGATGGGCATTGGACTTTGTTGGTCCTATCAACCCTCCTTCCAAACAGAAGGTTTACATCTTGGTGTGTACAGATTACATGACTAAGTGGGTAGAAGCTGTAGCTTTGGCTAAGGCAAATGACCAGGCGGTGATTGATTTCCTGTACAGTGAAGTTTTTACCCGTTTTGGAGTACCAAAGGAAGTAGTTACCGATGGGGGACCACAATTTATTTCACACCAATTTGAATCCTTGCTCCGGAAGTATCATGTGCAGCACAAGATAGCTTCACCTTATCATCCCCAGGCCAATGGTCAGGTGGAAAGCACTAATAAAGTTATCGAAGCAATCCTTACTAAAACAGTTAAAAGCCATCGAAGGGATTATATCGCACGACTTGGCGCAACACCACGGGCTTTTCTCCCTATGATCTGGTGTATGGTAAGAGTGCCATCTTTCCAATTGAATTTGAGATCAAGACCCTGAAAACAGCCATTGAAATGAACCTGGATGTAACAGAAGCCCAGAAAAGAAGATTGAATCAATTGAATGAATTGGATGAGAAACGGTTAGCTGCGGTAGACCAGACTGTGCTGCTTCAGCAACAGAGATCTAATTGGCATGACCGATTCATCAAAAAGAAAATCTTCCATGAAGGAGACTGGGCACTATTATACGACTCCAGATTCAAGAAAGATTTCAAAGGGAAATTACGCACAAGATGGCTGGGTCCATATTTGGTTGACAGGGTATTTGACAACGGCACTGTTCGCCTGGTCACCATTGATGAAAATCGTATACCATTACTTGCTAATGGCCACAGACTGCGATTGTATCGGAAGCCCATTTCGAAAGATGCATTCATTTCACAGATTGCTGCTGATCCAAACTACCAATTGGCACCAGAGCAGGAACATTTTTCTACCTTTGCCAAATCTTAAAATGAAAATTATATTTGTTGTACATAAATAATTTCTTGCTGTAGCGTATAGTTGTCGTTTTCTTTCTCTTTGCATTTGATCTCTTTGCTTGCTGTTGTCTTTTTAAAAAAAAATTCAGGGAAGCGCCAGGAGAACGATCAGTTTGGGGCCCATAATGAAAATCTCTCTGTGCTGTCCTTGTGTTAAAAATAAAAAATAAAAAAATAAAAAAATTTGGCAGCTGCAACATATTTTCCGGCAGCTGCAACATATTTTCCGGCAGCCGTATATCCTTTTTTCCGGCAACCATATTCTCCATTTCCCGGTAGCCATAATGCCCTTTCCGTCAGCCGTCAATCTTTTGCGGCTGCAACATCGGTGGCTGCAACATTTGCGGCTGCAACATCGGCGGCTGCGACATTTGCGGCTGCAACATCAGCGGCTGCAACATCGGCGGCTGCAACTCCAGTTTCCGCGGCGGCCACCTCATCGTCCCCATGGTTGCCACCTCATTCACCAGCTATGGCCACCTCATCTCCCACGGCTGCCATCTCATTTTCCGCAGCTGCCACTCCATTTACCAGTCACGGCCATTTCACTTCCCGGTAGCCGTAATGTTTTTTTTTCCGCCCGCCGTCAAATCTTTTCCGACAGCTGCAACTCCGGCAACTGCAATTCCGGCAGCTGCAATTTCGGCGGCTGTAACTTCGGCGGCTGCAACATCTTTTTCCCACAGCCGCCACATCATTTCCCGGCTGCCACCTTATTTCTCGGCGGCTGCCACCTCATTGACCAAGTCACTTCCACATCATTTCCACATAGCTGCCATTTCTTTCCAGCGGCTGCGACATATTTCCCATAGCCGTAAAATCTTTTCCCGCCAGCTGTAAGTTTTTTTTCCCACCGCCGTAAAATTTTCCCGTGACAGCCATAATTTTCCATGATATCGTGAATCTTTTTCCGGCTGCCGCGAATTCTTTTCCGGTGGCTGTAACTTCTTTCCTGCCAGCTGCAACAAGCTTTTTCATCGGCCGTGTGATCATTTCTTTGGCAACTTGCAGTGGTAACTCCCGTGTTAACAGAAGGATTGTTCAACCTGCTAATTATGATGCTGATTCATCCCAGTCCTGCCGGCGAACTCATCATTTTAACCCGGAGGATGCGACGCCTTGTGTTTTACCGGCGAAGGAAATCAGTGCCTTATCCGAGTCATCATGATCCCACGTCTGACTGTGCACGCGTTCGGCTCCGTGACGTCACCAATTCCATGCTCCACCAGTTTCCGCATCCTTCCGACGTACAGTTTTATGAGGTATGGCTTTCATTTATCACGTGATTAAGTATTGATATCATTTAAACGAGATTGGCCGTACCTTCACTCGCACCACCATTTATATCTGATTAAACCTTTCCCTCGTACGACGTAATAATATTAACTGCCACCTTCCCCAATTCGGCATGAAAATTTTAAACTCTTCTCTGCGCTTAACTTTCCGAATTAGTTCATTCGCTCAACGTCTCCGCTCAACGATTCGTGCGTTCTCTGTGCTGCAACTTCCATTCTGGGATCCTGTACTCTGTCGAACAGCAGTTTCATCTTGCAGCCAGGACCATGGGCATTCCAGTTCGCCATGAACCTTTCAATACCCGGGAACTTAGACGGAATTTGCAGGTTCTGGCCATTTTTCAAGCCGCTGGCTGGGTCGAGTTCTTTGAACGACTGGATGGATTCGATCGGGACGCAGCCCTGCAATTCGCATTTAATCTTACTAAAACACACTCCACGGTGTGGGGGCTGTGTATAGATGTTTCGGAGGTCATTATATCCGAGGTTACAGCTATCCCGTTGGTGGGAAAACCTTGGTTTAACCGTCGAGTCCCTGCAACGGTTGCACGGGAAGAATTTTTACTTCCAGGGGAGCAAGTTGAAGCATCCAGGCGAGGGATTGCATTGAAGTCACTGCCGCAGCCATGGGACCAGGTTGCTATCTTCCTCAAGAAATACATAACTTGTGAAGGTAGATACCAAACTGTGTACAACTCTGAACTTCCTTTGCTTTCTCATCTCCGTCATGGCATTTTGTTAAATATTCCATTTTATCTATTGCATGATTTGCGCCATATGGCAACATTTGTTCAATCTGCAAAACACCCATTATCCTCCCTTACTCACCATGGCCTTATTAAGTTAATTATTATAAGAACCCTGGCCCAACATAATATAACATGGGAGCAATTCATTACCCGACCACAGCAACTTGTTCCCTTGAGGGTCATTCCATTACAGCAAATACTGGTTCCGCCACAACAGGAGGACCGGAGTTCCTCCAGTGAAGTTGGGGGGAGGGATGAAACGGAAGAAGAACAACAGGGGGCACAGGCAGGACCATCCGGGAGGGATGAAACGGAAGAAGAACAACAGGGGGCACAGGCAGGACCATCCGGGGTGGATAAAACCACAGAGGAAGAACAAACAGGGGCATAGGCAGAGCCATTTGAAGTATATGAATCCCCAGCACAAGCAGAACCAGTGGGGGATGACACTGCATTTGAAGGAGAGCGAGGGGAAGCTCAAACAGAGCTGTCAGGCGACAATGTAGATGAAACCCTCGCGGAAAACCTAGATAACAGGGCAGCTCCGACAGCAGAAGGTGAAATTGGAGCAGCATCAAAAGCTGCGACAATGGAACCTGAAGATGACGGAGCCAGAGCAATGGAAGAAGATATTGAGCTGGTCACAATCGAGTCTTCACCGGAGTGGGTAGGAGGAGGAGCTGTGATTGAAGAAGAACAGCATGGGGGGCAGGGAAATATTCCTTTAACTTCAGTTTTGCCTCCCTATGTTCCAGCTCCACGAGAAGAAACACTACAAAAAGGAAAGTCACAAAAGAAAACGCCACAGAAAAGGAAGAGGGCCACCAATGAGTTTGATTTAGTGGCACCAGTCAGAAGGAAACGAACTCGGTCAATCACAGCAGCAGAGGCAGCTAGAACAAAATGGGCAACCTTAGAGACACAGGTTGAACCCCCAATCCTTACACCAAAACCGAGGGATGCTCCACAAAGGCCAGTGGAGGAAGAGCCTGGAGTTGAGGGACTCTTGTATGAGAATGCAATGCTGAAAGAGGACCTTCAAGCACTTAGAAAGGAGCTGGAAACATGGAAGGAAATCTGCAGAAAGCAGGGTGGAAGAAAGATGTATACATTAATAGAGGCTGCAGACCAAGTGGAGGAATCAGCTTCTGCTGGAGCTGGAGAAAAGGATGAGCGAATACTCTGCCCCACCTGTGGGGAGATCTTTGAGGAAGTAGGCCATAAAATTTTACTTAGCACCTATTCAGCACAACAGCCTGTAGCCACAGAAGGGAAAGCAGTGGAGAAAGAAGGTACTGTTACACAAGAACCAGCACCTTTAAACATCCTGGCTACAGCTGCCACTTCCCATGATACAAAAGTCATAGAACAGATGGGAGAAGAACAGGGAGTGGAGGATGCCCTGGAAATTTATGAGGAATGTATGGCAATCCCAAAATGCTCCCACAACATAGAAATCATAGAACAGATGGGAGAAGAACGGGAAATGAAGGATGCCCTGGAAATTTATGAGGAATGTATGGCAATCCCAAAATGCTCCCACAACATAGAAATCATAGAACAGATGGGAGAAGAACGGGAAATGAAGGATGCTCTGGAGCTTATAAAAGAATATGGTGAGACTCCAGAATGTTCCCTTGATACATAGATCATGGAGCCAAAGGATACCCTGGAGGATAGTGAAGAATTTTGTGCTGTAACCCCAGAACGTTCCCAGGACACAATAATTTTAGAAGAATAAACGGAAGGGCAGGACAGTGATAAGTTGGAACAGGATGCTGTAACACAAGAACCAGCAACCCTAAATTTGACCGTCCAACCAACTGAGCAGACAGGAGAAGAAGCTGGGACAGAGGATATTCTGGCATTTAACGATGAACTCTGGGTGGTGACCCCAGAAAGCTCTCATGATACAGAACTCATAGAAGAGGAGCTGCAGCAAAGGAAGGATGAAGAGGTTAGCCAGGATGTTGTTACACAAGAACCAACATCTTTGGAGGCTGCGACAAAAACTCCTGAATTGTAGCCGGGAGATAACCTGGGAGTGGATATCATCCCTGACACACAGTGGAGTGACAATGAACAGGTACAGACACCATGCTCAGGTGACACTGAAATCCTGGAGGAGGAGCTGCAAATTGAAAAGGATATTCAGTCTCAGCAGCAGAATGACAAACAAGACACTGTTACACAAGAACCAGTGTCTCCAAAAGCAATGAAGGTAGCTGCTGAGGATGGGTTAAAGGATGTTGCTGTTACACAAGAACCAGCAACTCTCCTGTTAAAATTAGATGCGCTGGAAGACACTGTCCCACAAGAACCAGTGCTTCCACCTCCTACAGGTGTCATTGAGTTGGATTCAGATTGAGTGTGTCCTGTCAACTTCCCCAGGCATAGCATAAGAGAACTGCAGAAAGGTCCCCACCACATCAAGTGTATTCTCAGATATCAGCAAGCAGCAGTGGAAGGGGAACAGTGAAGTTGGAAGATGCCGGGTTGCTCACAGAAGCTTTTCAAAAAAAGATAGAGGGGATGCCTGATTTATCTACATTCTTTCCTCTCTCCTGGACAAAGTTCAGTGCAATATTCAGATGCAGGTTGTTGCATGAGGACATGCAACAGGATAGTTGGGGGGAGATGTTGAGCCCAGAATTGGCCCTTTTTGACCATCATTTATCATCGTCCCTTCCCTTGTCTTACACCAATTACCTTGGCAATTCAACTTATTGTCCTTATCTATTCCCCAAATTACCAAGGTATGGCCGATTATTGTTTTATTGTGTTAATACTTATGATTGTGATGATTAAAGCTGTGCATCTCTTAATCTGTGCTAACATGATGCGATTTATGAAGGTAGTAAGACAATAGACTGCAGGAAGATCGGAGCTGAACAAGTCATGAAGGAACGTTCATCGCTTGTGGAAGGTTCCTTGGGGCTTAAATCGTCAATCAAGGCACAGTCGTGGCAGGGCAGCTGTAACAGAAGAACTATCTTAAGTATGTCGCTGCTCAAATCCAGCTGTGAGCTGGAAGGACCGTCACTCTTGGGACAATTAATACTTCTCTCATATTTGGATATTTTAGTTCTGCCACGCATTGTAACAGCTAGATTATTTAGGGCGCCTGAAGATCAGAGATCTTCATGGCTGCCCAATTATAGGTTTAGATGTTGCAAATTGTATGTATAAATATGGGGAATTGCCTCGACTGAGGGGTTGGACAGCAAACAATTAATTTACCTTGTATTAGCAGCCAAGCCAAAACTGTGTACTCATTCTTCTGTTAATATAAGGAGTTACTTCTGAGTTAAAGAAGAGTGTTGTTCAACCAGCGTCTCTGTGTGAAGACTGGGCCCGTCTTCCACAGAGATTGCTGCGTTAATTTAGGATTTCATCTTTCTCGTTGTGTGATGCTTTGTTCTTTCTTCTATACGCAGCAACAATACTCATTGTGTGGATTTCTCAGTAATTGATTATATTTTTGTGAGATTGGTGAATGGTATCGAATAACAGTCGACTGAGTTAGGTTTGTTTTACATATTTCAATTTCTGTTCACACTGCTGTGTTCATCCTACAGCTGAGACGTAATCCCAGGAGCTCTTACAAATTAGCTTTCCTGTTATGTGTTGATTGATTTATATTTTGCAATCCAGTTTCTTAGAACAGTTGCTTTAATCTCTTTTATCAAATTCTAGAGTAATGTTCAGGTCATGCTTTATGATTCCCAGCTGATTAAATTAGACAGTTGATTATTTTAGAATGCAATTGATACTTCCTTCCTGCAATTGTTGATTAGATCTGATCTTACTTCTGCTTGATGCATAATAGAAAAGAATTGTAGTATAGCAGTTAGAAGGAAATTGGGATTGCATAGATTCTTGGGGTGGACATGGATGATAGAAGATAAAATATTCACTTCTAATGGTTTTGTGTTTAAGCATATATTATGCACTTGTCCTTTGAAATAAAAAGACTTTCTCGGGTTGACAATAAATTTCATACGCTCTGTGTGTTGATATTTAAATATCTGCAATTAGAGTGCTTGACACATACAAGCTTCAAGTGACCAATCAAATCTGATCCAATGACATAGGTGAGGATCCCATGTCCTATAATGCTGCTCCAAAAGGATGTGATATGCATCAAAATATTCAGCCATGTATTATTTCATCCAAGAAGTGAATGAATAATCTCCATTAAAATCTGAACCAAATAATGAGAAAAAAAAAACAAGGAGACTTCAAATGACTCAAAGAAGTCTCGCCCATACATCCCTGAATGTGAGAATCATAAAGATATAACAAGGTATGTGGCTTCAAACAAAAATGTTCTCCAATCATAAGTCTATTCACCCAAGTGTTGGATGAAGTTCCTCCAACATCAAATGGATCAAGTGTTGAGCAAGAAAAACCATGAGTCTTCAAGTGACTCAAATGCATATCATAGGTGCATCCATGTAGATGTGCATCATCATAAAGTAACAAAGTATGCTGCTGAAAATGTGAATAAGAATGTGCTCCAACCATATCATCATAAAAATTAAATCTAGGAGTTTTATACTCCTCATGTAGCACCATAAAAAAGAACCCTTTCGCCCATTCTTCCTTGAGACTAATGCTGCAAAACATGGAATTGTAGGATGTAGGAGAATTAACTAACTCACCCAAATGATCAAAAAGTGAAAAAGTTTCATCATGGGAAGGATCCATATGGATAGTATCATGCAGCTCCTTCAAAAGTGTGAAACCTCTGTCATAGATTGGTTCCAATGTAGAGGAATCATGCTCTTCTTTTAAAAGTGCATAACCTTCATCAAGAGACAATTCAAGTTCCTCTTCCACCACATCAAGTGTTTGGATCTATTCAAGTTCATCTTCAAACACATCAAGCACATTCAATTTTCCACATTTCTCATGATCCAACATGTCATGAGAATCCTCCAAACAATCTACCATTTGACAATCTGAAACATAGGAGGAAAAACAAGTATCTTGCAACTTTTCAAGAAGTTGTTCATTTTGAATTGTGATCTTATGATTATCCTCATTTTTCTTCAAGTATGCATTATGTAACAATTCATTAAGCTCAAACAAATGGTTTCTATAAAAAAAAAAAGACCTAAAATTACCTTTGATGTGGCACATTGCTCTTTGAATCTTCTCCATGTCTTCAAGGAAGGATGTTTCCTCCAATGAAGTAACTCTCCAACGAAAATTTGACACCAATGCTTGAGTGTCATGGAGAATGTTGAGGGACTCTTGGATCTTCATTTCATTCATCTTTAAGGACCCTTCAAGAAAATGAGGCTCTTGCAAATGAACCTCCTCATCTTCTTTATTTTTGCTTGGACCAACTTCATGAAGCTCAAGTGGTGATGGGGAAGTTAATCTTGGTTCTTCTTCAACTGCTACAAGGTATTCATTATCATGCTTAATGGAACTTGGGCTTGCAGTAACACTTTCAAAAGTGATCTTTATGTCACCAACATAGAGGTGTGAGCACCCATCAGTAGGTACTCCTTCATAGTTTAAGCATCCATTAGTAGATGCTCTTTGGTTCATGTCTAAGCTAGAAGGTGTCTCGAAATGATCTTCCATATTTTCAATAGAATCTTCTCCATGCTCTTGTGATGTCTCTTCCTTTTGATCCTTCAAGCAAGTTGATGCCATTTTGCCCCTTGTTTTCCTTAGGATCAATATCTTTGGAATCTATTTTGAAGAATTCCCAAAAACTCTCCTCAAGTAGGTCATACATGCCTTCGTGGAAGCTTCAGATATTTCATTGAGCTTTTCACTCACCCTCATTTCATGCACACATATATGATACTCTCCTCCAAGGTTCTTTACAAGAAGGGAATAAATCTTTCTTTACTAACTCCACATATTCATTTTTGGGCCTATTTTCAAAAATATGTTCAGCATAGTACTCAAAAGACATGGCATTTTGTGTATTTTTGCTCAAGGCAAGATATTCTTGATATTTTTGATATTGTTGGGGCAAGGTTTTATATGTTGCTCTCCATATTTGTAACTCATTCATAGAATTATCCTTGGTTGGTGTGACACACTCATCTTCATCAGATTTAAAGTCATAAGAATAATCTTCATTTCTCCTGAAATTGTAAGAAGTGTTGCATGATGGCACCTCTTCCTCGTACCATTCACATTCAGCTTTATATTGCTCATAAGCATCTATATATTCCTCATAAGAATTGTACTCATAGGATTCATCATAATAGTAAGACATAGATGACAATTATTATTGAATGTATGTACCTAATCCAAAGGTGCAAGGGACCATGCTCTGATACCATTTTAATGTCCCTTGTTAGGAATTTTATTAAAATGACAATTTTTCACTTTTTCCCCAAATTCGACCTTTGACTAGTTTCGATGCCTAGGTCCTCCAATTTGCCCCAAATGCTCCCAAATATTCTGAGAAGGTATATGGATGGTGTTAGAACATAAATATGTGCTTAATGGATGCTTTTGGACCTTTAAAATACTTCTGCAAATCCTCTTTCAATTCTGACCAATATAGGGAACTTTACTAGCTGTAATTTCCCTTTTACTAGTATTGGTCTCTAGGTCTCCAATTGGCTCCAAATGCCTTTAAATATTCAATGAAGGTGTATGAATGATATTTGTACTTGATTATGATGTTAATATATTTATTTATTACCATCAAAATACTTCCTCAAACTTGTTTAAGATTCTAAACAAATGATGGAATTTAACTAGCAATTTGAGGTTCAAATCCCCCCGGGGTAAATACTGAAAATGGCTTCCCAAATGCCTCCAACCCCACTCGAATTTATAAAAATAGGTAGGGGATGTATCAAGAGTATTATTAAGGGTCTCCTATGAACCATTAATCAGTTATTAAGTCTATTCTAACCTTCTCCCAAAAAGCAGCAAAAATCACTAGTTTGACCCTTGGGGAAATGGGCACCAAATCTTCTCCAAATGTAAATAAACAGAGTAAAATGACTTCAAATTCTTGAGTAATGAACATGAAAATTTTATAATACATCAAAAACATTCCGTTCATCAATAAACCATCAGTATTTTACTTATCCATTCGAAACCATCAACATTACATTGGTTCACAACAAGGTAGTGGGGAAAATGACACTGTTCTTTTATTAAAAATGCGATTTATACATTTCTACTTGGAATTTCGACCTGAAACTTTATGGAGATGAAGAAAATAATATTTAATTCATATTAAAAAAATAAATGGGGCATTATAATCTCCCCCAAAGAGTACAATATCGCATCAAAAACGCCCCTCCCTCAAGGAGCAAGAATATGCCTTCAAAACTGGAAATGGTTGAGAGAATGTGATGCATTAGAAGAAACAATGATCTTCCCTGTAGATTAAGCCTGCAACAAATGAATCCATTAAAACTCCAAATGAAAGGTCTGAATGTCCTTTCCAATTACCAACTTGGATGGGAATCTTTCAACCTCTAAATTGGCTAAGGCAAGAAACTAGTCATCCACTAGCTCTCCCTCTTCACAAATGCAATTGCAAATTTATCAAATGATCAAAAAATGATATTCTTATTTGTTCATGAATTTTATAAACTTCTAATTATTTCCTCCATGGGTCGAATTCCTTCCAAGAGACTCATGCCAACTCAAGTTGGGAAGAGATTCCAAAGAATGCCACTTGTACAACAATTCCTAGTCTCCCACTTCCACCAAATCACATGTGGAAGCATCTTAGCTTCCCTAACTCCCTTGAGCGCCCTCTTGGAGGCTATTTTTAGCCCTGACATGTCATATATTTCATATGTCAGCATTCAGGTCTGATTTGTGTCATATGTGTCATAGCATCTTCATCATTGTTGTCATAGAGCTAATGAATCTAGCCCAAGTGTCTCACTAGCTCCAAATTGCCTCTTCCTCTTCCATGGGAGTTACTCTTCCTGTACATTTTAACCTTGGATGAGTCATGCAATGAATAATACCTTTTTAACTCCCCCAAGTATGTTACCATTCACCTTGAATTCGAATTGGTGAGAGAATGATGTCAAGTGTAGTGGGGAAATCTAGCCATATGTGGGTCCCCCTTCCTCCATGTGTCTTCATGATCAAATGCCACTTTGATTTTCACTTGCATATATTTATTTAGCTCCTTTATTAAATATTTATGCCATTCTAATGTTTAAACATCATTTATTATTCCGCTTATTCCAAATCCCAAAGCTTCCACCCCAAACCTAGGAAACTAGTAATTTTCCTCCTTGGCAATTATTTGACCCTTAGCATCAATTTGACAAACTCTAATGAATATGTCCAATGTGCTTAGGATATTGTGACCCAATGCCAATTTGGGACATGACAATATATATAACCGACTTAACCCAGTGGGTTAGCTCAATTAGTTTGAAAGGAATGTTTCAAGGCAAACTTTGTTGTGAGGTCTCAAGTTCTGAGGTTCGAGTTAGATTGAGTCTTATTAGGTTACAAGCTGCTATTGTGGTTGGCAATTGAGTTTCCCTCCATCTGTATATTCCAGGAGATGGGGGTGGGGACTGGGGATGTCCATGAGGTTTTCCTTGCAAAACAAATATATATTAAGCTGACTTATGCCACATCATTGTCATATATATTAATCTATTGGTGTGTAACTCTTCATTAATGTTCATATAGGAATATCTTGTTCATGGAAATTAGAAAATATATCTGGTAGATCCTATTCATGGAAATTATAAAATATTGGGGGATTCTCCTCGTTAGGCATCTTTGGAGATGTTGACCCTAAAATTAGTGTATATTTCATGTTTATTTTAAAAAAAAAATTTCAACTTCCTGCTAATTCTTGTAAATTTCCAGGATTCTCTTGGAGGAAACAACAGAACTATGATGATTGGTAAGTCAGTCATGTTTGGTGTCTATCTTGTCTTTTTTATCATAGATTAGCCTCTTGTAATAAAAAAATAGATTTTATTTCTATGGAACATTGCCTTTCAACAAGAATCCTCTCATTTTCACTAGTTTTCTCCAACCCATGTTTCTTTCAGGAAGCAAGTGGGTTAAGATCTTACATTTCATGATGTTACAGATTTGGCTATTCCTAATTGTGTATTGTATGTAAAAAGTTTGCATGGCAAGGAAATTGAATGTCCTAGATTTAACTTGAGGACTTGTTTATCTGGTTACATTCATGTTGTATGCAACAGACAAATCAAAATGGGTTGGGTAAGGAGAATTTGCTGAGAATGTAAAATTTGATCATCTTTAAATAGCATGTAAAATGAAGAATCCAGTAGCAAGGCTACAACAATAAGCTATTGTGAATTAAAATTCTACTTATGCAAATTAATATTAGATCCCAAAGTTATATCTAGGACATCCCCATAGTTCAATCATCCATCTCCTTGTAAGATTAACAATTCTGCTCGATATATTATGAAGGTATTCTCCCCTATCTTATCATGTGCATTTGCGGTGCTATAAAGGTTCGTGATTCTGATTTTGGACGAGTGAAATAAAGACTGTTTGGGATCCTAAATGTTTTGGGGATAGATGGGAAGTGAAAAAAAAAGTACTCATCTATTTCTAAATGTTTTAGGGATCTGTTAGAACTAGAAGCATGTATGTTATGCTCTTTTGTTTCAAAATGTTGGTGAAGCACACTGTTGTGTTTCTTATGTGACTATCCTTAATATTTTTCCAAGGAAAAAATCACAACTTCTATTCAAAAGAGAGAATGGAAATCACTTTTCTAAAGTGCTTATCGCACAATACAAAGAGGAGAGAGTATGTGACTGTACCCTGAACAACATAAAAAAGAGACCGGTCTATCTCAACTACTATCCATTAGAACATAAAAGTATTAATAAATCCCAAAAAGTAAGATCTTGACCAGTCAACCTAAGACTGTCCTCCTACCCTCCATACATATGATCCTTGCATAGGCACAAATTACCAAAAACAAACAAAAACTTCTGGATCTCTAAATACTTAAACATATCAAACATATTAAAAGCAAATTCAGTATACATATCCGATACAGTCAGACAGATTTCTCTAACACCTCCAACTTCTGGGTTCACATCAACCTGTCTTCTCAACTGGAAAATACCAACCCAACAACCATTTACAAAAATTGTTGTCATAGTCGGAATAACAGTCTTTGGAGGAAGATTATCAAGAAGAATTATATAATCCCTGGATCCCTTTTGGAATGGATCAGGAAGCCCAGTAAAATCATTAAAAATTAATGCTCTAGTGATTGGTGGCTTTCCCAGTGGTCAGGAACACCTAGCCTAGAAGGTAGTGGTGAAAAAGTGAGACTTGTAGCAAATTAGGTTCTAGGCATAGGACGAAATTGCCAGCAGATATGATAGTTACACTTCAAGATAAATGTAGACTATATTAATATATACAGGAAGCTATCTAATTTGAAAAAAAATTATATCTTGCTTTACATTTGTTCTTCAGTTGTCTAATCTTGTGCATAATTATAGATATTGACCTGGTTTCCTTTATTACCACATTGCTTGCTTTGCACTTTTCAACTGTACCAATAGTTATCTTTATGAGCCTTCCAATTTCAATGTAGGTTTCTCTTTCTACATTAGATCTCATTTTATTCATATATTTGTCAACTTGTGTTAGTCCTGCTGACACAAATGCTGAAGAAACACTCAATACTTTGAAGTATGCAAATCAAGCTCGAAACATTCAGAACATGGCCATTGTAAGTAGGACTGGTTATTTTTTATTAGCTACTTATTTATGGGTTTACTAAATGCTCATGGATAAAACTTCGTTTGTGTCCATTAAATAGGTTTTCATAAGTGACATTTTCTCTGCTAGATAAACCGTGACCCGGTAGTTGTTGAGATGCAAAGAATGCAAAATCAACTAGAGTATTTACAAGATGAGCTTCTTTGTTATCGTGCTCGGGGTGTCCCATCTGATGAATTGCAGGTAATATAAATCCTCTAAAAGACATGGACAAGAATTTGCTTGCACAGAGGAAAGGAAAATAGTTGAGTTCTGCTAAATATTTTTTTGTGTTATTGCAGGCACTAAAGCATAAAATCTCTTGGCTTGAAGCAAGCAATGTAGAGCTCCGACAGGAGCTCCGAGAGTCTCATGAAAGCTCTCAACTTTTAGAATAACCTGTGATGGATGCACAGGTTCATTGACTTTGCTTGTTTCTTAATTGTAAAATCAATTTGGGGCATTTTCCATTTAGTAATTTGACAGGAAAATTTTCATGTTACAAATTAATTGGAAATGTTGATGGCAAGTAAATAACACAGATTTCTCACTAGACAAATTTTCTCTCAATTTCTCACTTCTGAGTTTCTTTTTTGGTTGAAAGCCACCTTGTATTTCATTTCCCCAGTATCATCTGTGTAAACAACCCTACCATTTGTTTGGAGAGTGACTTTCTATAGGTATTTAAACAAAATTGTGGGGTTATTGTAAGGCTATATGTGTTTGTTATGTTACATGTTTAATTTCTTATGGATCTCATGTTTATTCTCTCTATGCTTAAAATGTAATAGATCCTGAAAGACAAGTTGTGTCTGAAACTGGAGCAATCACGTAATGGAAAAATATGGAAAGAGATTGATGATGATGATGATTCCTCGGTTTGTATTTTTTTCATGAAATCATTTTAATATATGATTATATTCATCCTACTATCAGCTATCAATGAATTGTTTGTGATTCACAATCATATATGGTTTCTGCTTATCTGATATTTTTACTAGTTTTCCTGAAATGAATTGCAACCTTTGGTGAAACCTCAGTCACCCACTTGAAAAGAAAATTCATTTTCTTTATGAAAAAAGTATTAAAATGTCATAACAACAAAATCAGTCACATGTTGAAAACAAAAATAACAACAAGAAACACCAAGAACATACATTAATGACCCTTAATGTATCAACTACACCAAGAAACTAATTCTTTTAAAGAAAAGGATATAATTGCAGGGTTGAACCACAATTAATTGTCCTGTTCTTTTCTTATCTAAGAATTGATGTGTGACCCTAAAAAGTGCTTGTTCCAAAATTTGCAAATGATTAACTTTTCAAAAGAAAAGGCCTTTCTCATGTCTAAATTTCTAACCCGGAAATTTTAGGAGCTTTATGGTTGAAGTTATAACTGAATTTATACAATCCTTTGCCTGCGGGATGTGGATTTGATAAAAGTTTACTTGTCAAAAATACAAGAGATGGAAAATGAAGTGCAATGGTTACAAGTTGCAATGAATTCTCAAACTTCTAGGGCTACCAGATCTAGTACTTTTGTCGATCATCTTGATATAGAAAATAATACAATGGTGTCGTCTCATGAAGCTTTTACAGACATTGCAGACTTGCAGGCTATTGATGTTGGAGGTAGGATAGTATTTAATTGTTTTGATTCTTTTAGATTCTTAGCTAGTGGCAAAAGCACACAAGGTTTGAGAATTGAGATTATTTATTACTTTTTTCTCATTTCTTCTTACATTTTTACTTTCTTGCAGGTGAGGAATCTAGGGAAGGTGAAGAAGATGAGGTAGAAAAAGAACTTGAGCATTCTTTCTTACGAGATGAGATGGGTAAGGAGTTACAAGAACTAGACAAATGAATGGAACAGAAAGAGGTGTGGTTTCTATTTTCCCTTTCTTCATAACATTGGAACACCATAAATATGAATGATTGGAAAAGTACAACAGACAAACTGACTAAAACATGAAATAAACTCTGTAAGGTTGTTAAGAGTATTAGGCATACTTATTATAACCCCATCTTTAGCACACTATCGGGATATTTAGCATTTGATGATTCAAACATAGGTAAGGTTGTGCTGATAAAACAATAATTGTTGCTGCAACATCATTTTAATAGAGCTGCAAGATCAATAACCATAGATAAGATAAGATAAAATAGTTTTATCAATGTCTAACAAAAGACCACAAAAGTAGGTCAAATGAAATAAAAGAGTAAATTCAATCTCTACTCAAAGGAGGATCTAACATTTGGTTAGAGATTATATGCTAGATGTCTAGCTAAAGAAAGCTCAAAACATAAAAGAGAGGGAGGATGTCTAAACTTGTTAGAGCTGGTGTCACCAAGGACAAGTGAGGAAATTGATAGGTGGGATTATTGTTTGAGTTGTTAAGCTTTGTGAAAGAACTAATGGATTGGTGGATGATATATTTTGGTAGCTTGGATATATGAACCTAAGGTGGGGGGGTTGGTGGGGAGGGGTGCAAAAGAAAGAGGGAGCTTTACTCTCCTGATATCTCAAGCCAATAGGAAGAATATCTTGCTATAAACCTTGCTACATCATTGAACCTAGTGAGTAGTATGTTGGATGGGGGAAGCATGATTTTGGGGTTTATTTGAGTTGATTTGCTTGTTGGTATCATGGTGTATGACTTGTGGTTTGGAATCACAAATCCTCATAGGAGTTGAAAAAGTTGGGTGATCCTTCTGAGGGCCCTCATTTGAGGTATGAATCGTATACATAGAGATATATAATATATGCTCAAACCTCTTTTCTAAATAGAGAAAAGCATCATCGGTTGAGGTGGTGAGATAAGATGGAGAAAGATGTACGTTCATATCAGACCCCTATAAGTTGCATTGCAATGTTGAAGGTGTTGATCGGTCTCAACCGTATATCTATGAGGACCCACCAAAAATGACCTAGGGAAATCTTGAGGGCATGCATCCAATGAATGTTGTGTAAGGAGGGATGGCAATAAGGTCATTCCTCAACTTTAGAAAGTGCTCTATGTAAAAAATTGTCTTTAAGTTTGGACCCTTTGAAGGTAGGATCCAGGTGGTTTTATAAGTGTCCTCATGAATTGCTTGATTCAAGTATTGCTTAGATGATAAGACATTTCCAATTACAATTAAGATTCTTGAAAGCCCAATTTTATGCACACCTAGGAGGGTAGTTGAGGTGATGGCCTTAGAAGCACAAAGTGCAAAATAGGGATATTGATTCCTCCTAGAAACTAATTCCCCAAAGATTCTACTCTATGAATGAAAGATGACCTCAAGTCTAAAGGGATGGGCTTTGAACTCTACTTGAACAATGTGGTGGGAGACAATCCTTTTGCATTAGATGATGTGTCTTAGAAAGAAGTTTTTGATGCTCTCATTGCCATGCCCAATCACTGTGAAGTAAAGCTGGACACCAGATCTATGGATTGTAAAAGACCATGGGTTTGAAGATTGCATCCAAGAGGTGCATCTTAGATGAGACATACTAGCATAGATTCGGAAGCATTGGATGGAAAGGAATCCACATCTCTTGTTAAGTCACCATTGGAGGCCTTGTGCATGTTAAAACATGGCCACATGAACTAGACCTATAAGTAGAAAATAGGTCATGGTGATCCCTTTGGAAGTAGAAATGAAATGTGGAGAGAGAACTCTTTGACAAGTTGAAGATTATAGCCTTGGTTTTTGGCAATTATTGAAGGTTGTAGATGGTGGATAGGGCACTGATTTGTCTTTGTAAGGGGCCAAAATAATTAAGAGGAGAAGAGATATCAACACCTGGTCTACAAGACACCGACACCCTTCACTGTCTTGAATATGTTGATGGAGGAACTCTATGTCATTGATGAAGATCCAAAAGAAAGTAGGTGAGGGGGCATGCCTCGTTAAGTCCAATGGTACACTTGATGAAATTAGAAATATCTTTTGATGTGCATAGGTGGCAAATGACTGACTCATAGAGTCTCCTGTTGGATAAATGTTGTTTTTATCTTATAACCCAAGAAAGATCAAGATAAAACATTGTGAAGATGAACAAAACATATGCATTATTTTGTGGTTGTCCATTGTTTTCTATCTCCAAGGATAGCTTTTGGTATGTTGCATATTTGATCAGATAAATGGGGAGAATACCTGTTGAAAATGTATGTTATTGTCTCTTTTTCCTGCACTACAAGAAGTTTTTCCATGTAAGGCTATTATTGCTTTTTTGTGCATAACCGTGGGTTTGAATCATTATTATATAGAGATTTGTTAATTTTTTCATTCATTCGAAAAATTCTATGACACACATGATACTCATCATGGGTTTATGTTATATTTTGAATATTTTATGTGTCCTACAAGAATTGACATCTTAAACAATGCAATATTAGCTACAAAATCTATCCTAAAAAATCAATCTTTAATCCTTGCGATTCAAGTTAGTGTGGCTATTTACAATAAGATATCTAAATTCTCATAGAATGATGATATGAAGAAATAGCAAGGGCAAGGTCATTTCACTCCATGATTTGGCAGAGCATTTCATACAATTTTTGAAGAAACTGAAAATAGAGGGCTACACCTTCGATAGGATGGGATTTTGATTTTACCCTTGTAGTTGTTACCCTTCAAATCAAGGGAATTTCTATATTGAAATTGTCTTTTGGTGTTCGTAGTTTGGGAAATGTTTGGGTGGTTACATAGGTTTTGCATTATTTTTAGTTCTTTTGTAGGTATTTCAGTTCCTAGACAATTTGAATGTTATAGAGGGTAAAGTTGTATCTTTCTAAGACATAAATCTGTTTATATCTATGTTTGAATGCATTAATTTTTTTGTGAAATGGTTCTTTTTATTATGAGCACATCCTTTGCTAACTTTATTGAAAACTTAGAAATGTAGATAGGAATGGGCACAAAATGAACATTATTCTTCTGGCTTTTCTGCTGTAGGCAGAAATGAAACTGTTTAACAAGATTGACACTACAATGCTCAAGCAACATTATGAGAAAAAATTATGGAGCTTGAAGAAGAGAAGAAGGCTCTACTAGTATTTTGTCTCCAGCTAGTGTTAAGTATAGTTTATTTTTATGTCAAGCCAAGAGAACTAAATTCTAATGATGTGGGTTCTTATCCAATATATTTTAACATAAAGAAATGGATTGATTGAAAGCTGAGCTTGAAAATATTTCACATACTACTGATGAAAACAAACAAAATATACAAGAAGGATATCTTCATATGCTGAAGGCACTTGAATCACAGGTAATTTTTGGAGGTTCCTGTATTTCTTAAAAGAATAAATGCAACCTCCCCCACCACCATCTTAATCTACCTTCAAAAATATTATCATGACCTCCTTTGTCATTAAAAAATAGGAATTCCTTTCTTTAATGAGGCACAAGATTCATGAGGCTCTTCACCATTCACCTAAAACTTTCCAATGCACCCTTTTCCCTCAACAAACCGCTCTTCTCCAAATTTGATACTCAATCCATGTTCTCAATTATGACCTTCCTTAATAAGAATCCTAAGTATCCCTTTGTATGCATCTCCTTGCCCCCCCTCATGTCATATTTATCCTATTGTGGTGACATCCAAAAAGTGGTGATGGCTAGGAGCACTAAAAGACCAAGAAGGCCTATGAGGCAAGTTCCTCAAGCATGGTATTCAATCCCTCAACTCCTACATTGTTGAGTTATTTAATCTTGTTGTTTGATTTAGTTTCCCTCAAGCATTGTTCCATCATTTAGTGCCTCATATTTTCATATCAAAGGCCAGTTCATATCTAAAAAATTATAGAATCATAATGACTAAATGCACCTTCTCCTAGGAAGAGCGCAGCAGAAACATACTTCCCAGTAAGTAGAGCCCTATGTGAAGAGCATGGGAAGATTTATGCATTTCTCTTACACTCCTTATTCTTCAAAGTACTCTCTTTCTCCTCCTGTGTATTTATTCTTCTGGCTAGTTGTTTCATTTATGTCATTTTACAAGGCATGACTAACAAAGTCAATAGTTTTGTAATAGGGATTAGCAATGTTGCTAAAATCATTGAAAAATTGATGATTTCCTGATTTTTTGGTGTGTAGCTGAAAATGAGAAATCAAATTCAAAAAATTGTGAGTACAATGAGTGCATTCATTTTTTTTTCATAAAAATCTAATCCCTTGTGAATTTTTCATATTAAACTCAATTTAGGTACTCGTTTTCCTTAAACTTGTTGTTTTCAGTTTTGCCAATGAGAATTTCATTATATTATGTTGTTAGAGGGAAACTCATATTCCTCCTCATAGCAGCTAGTCCTCCAAATAGAAACCCTCTGTCATCTTTCTTCTTTAAAATCTTCACCGATAGCAGACATCCTCTTCAAATATCCTAATGACCGTTCATTGTCAAAAACGTAGACCAAACTTCCAACAATGGTATATATTACATCTTTGGGCTTTATGACCTTCCCTCATGTGTATTCATGGCTCCAAATGTGAGATTCAATGCCCAGCAATGCCAACAACTTCCCTCAAGCCCAACGCAATCCCAAAATCACTCCAAAATATCCATGTTATCCTCCTCGATCTGTTGATCCCTCAACACATCCAAATTCAACCTGAAACCCTATTCGATGGAGAATCACTGCAACATTTAATGTGAAATGGACCAAATCTACAACAAAGATTCCATATTTCAATCAATTCGAAGTATGGGAATTGATCTAGAGCTCCTATAGATTGATCCAAAGGCCTATATTGGTTTCCATAAACTTGCAACGCTGATTGAAGGTCGATATCGGTGCAGTCCCGAGCCGGGCTATTTTTTTTCACCTTTCCCCTGAACAACTATTCTTGGAACGAACCTCTCATTAGTGTCTCCCAATATGTTCAATTAGGTCATCACAATTTCCAACAACTCATTCAAGAGGTCTTTTGCTTCCTCTACCTGCCCCCTATTGTAGGTGCCATAAATTAGTAAAAAATGGCATAAATTACTGCATTTTTTTCAACTATGTAATAGCCTCATGTAGATTAGTACCCTTGTTGAAACGAGCACCAATATCATGTAGTATGTTGTTTCATTCAATTCCAGTCTATTTGAAGACCTTTCTGCAGCATCTCATCACATAATTCAAAGGCCACTTCAATATTTCCCTCTTGTCTTAAAGGCCAAATTAGGCATAGATACAAGGAAGAAATTGGTCATTTGAGTAGTCAAAGGAAACACAAATAAATCTCAAAGCCTTGTGTAACAAAAGATGATGTGAAAGTAATTAGAATATGCACACATAGCCTTAGAACATGGGGCGATCATATGCACACTGGCTAATGCTAAAAGTGAGTTATGCAAGTTTAAATGTTTAAAAGGTTCTAGAGGTCATGCGAGTGGTGAGAGGACGAATACTAATGAGACCCATGCGATAACATGAGGTCCTACCCATGGCCAATGAACCTACATAAAGGAAAATGTTATGGCCTAATACTATGTCTTTGGACTTGCTAAATATTATAGCGTAAGCATTAAAAAGACAACCATATCCCACTCATAGCTAGCCAATCTTGAGTGTATCTTTAATCCTTGGACTTGCTAACCTATTAGGGTGTATATTTAATCCTTCTTTAGATATGACAAGCCTAGTATATTTGTTGTAGTGATCCCTGGGTACTAATCTGCATGAAACCATTGATATGAAAATCATATGTTACTACACTTCCCTATTGAATTCACAATGTACATGGTATTCCTCTATGGGTAATAGGTTTATTATATCTTCATATCATGCATGCGATGTTAACATAGTTCTACGAATTACAATAGTTGTGAATTGTTGTAAAAATGAACATCACATAAAAACCACCTTATATATGAGTAATATAACATATACTTAGGTTATTTTGTTGATATTTAGATAGAATTACACAAATTGGGAGGATACTCAAATATACAATCAGATTATGTTGTGACTCTTATGGATATATATATATATATATATCTATTGAAATAGTTGTTTCTACATCTGTATGTAATGGACACCTTATTGTTTGGTTCGAAGACATATTTACATTGTTTCTTAGGGTTGATGTTGGATTTTAATTTTTTATTTATCTCTTTTTTATTGCATGGTCTTCCTTTCTTGTTTTAAGGTACTCAATCAAGAATTTTTTAGAATACTTTTTGTATTTTCCATATGTTGGAGGAGCCTAGTCGACTAGCTGATTAGGTCCTCCACCATACTATGGTCTAGTCGGTGTATTCGACGGGTAGCCGACCGAACTGGAATTTATAACTGAATAGCTACTTGTAAACAATATATATAGGTTTTTGAGCCATGACCTAAAGGAGAATCTTGCACTGAGCATTCTATAGTATTTTATATATGTTAATACAAAGGCTTGTTGCTGCTATCCCACTCACTCTCTTTACTTATTTGTGTATGATATATGTTCATGTGATCTATGTGCATGTTTATATGATGTACTACTGGTAACCTGTACGACTACCTAGACTACAACATTGGTTATGTTGCTGGTAGTACATAATCATGAAGAAATGAGGAGCATATTTAAATGATAATCAATAGAGAAATTCGAGAGCGGTGGGACAAGAAAGTAGCAAATTATATTCAAAATTATGCAAGGCAGAACAAGATAACAATGGCACGGGAAGGGAGAAATTTTTCACTGAGTCCCATGAAAAGTTTATAGAGATCGTTCCTCGGGAGATAAAAAAAATTCATGAACGTCATTCATGACCAAATTGGATGCTCATAATGAGAAATTGCTGATGAGCAAGATTTATAATGGAGGAAGAACAAATTTGTGTGAGTGGCTTGATAAAATTTACAGCTACTTCTGTGAAGAACAAGTTATAAAAAAGAGATCATATTCCAATGAAGTACGATGTAAGTTTTATACCAACCTCCATGAAGGATTCCTCTGTGCTATAGCATGTTTACTATATAAATTTCTGATCGAAAATGGAGCCAGACACATAGTTAAGCCACGACCACCAATAGAAAAACCTGCTATGAAAAAATGGAAGAAGCAATAGGAAGATTGGGAGTGATTTGTCAACGAACGACAGTGGGAATATTTCTTAAACAAAAGCTTACCATTGCCAAACTCACTTCCATCAAGCAATAGGAGTTAGGTCGGAAATGGGGGGGTTGCTGACAATGTGTTCTGCATAAAGGAATGAGGCTAGTCGATGAAATAAAAAAAGAGTGAAGGCCTGTAAAAATTCGAGTCTGCTTCATCGAAATAAGTGCCCAACCGCTCACAAGAAAACAACAGACATACATAAAATAGAAAGAGATAAAATGATACAAATGAAGAGAGTAGATGAGAGAGATTTCTAGTCCTTTGCACGCCAAAAGAAGTGTAAAGAAGGTTCGTGGTATTCTCTTTGTATTTGGAGGTGTAATGAATTTATTATTATGCATGTGATGAATATGCCGGTAAATGCATGCTGTGTGTATATAGATTTCATTTCCGATGTGTATTTTTATTTATGCATCTTCACATGCATTGGCCATTGGGAGAAATATTGAACCCCATAATTCGTAATTCTCCCCTCCGTTGGTTAGATTGATGGATGGGGACGTGACATGTAACTTATCAGTAGAAATTTATAAAGGTAAAACCGAAATGAGTAAGCATTAAAAGAGATTTCTCAATCACCTTCTCTATGGAAATGTATTTGTGACATGTGCTTAATTTAATGCTAATTAGAAAAAATATTTATTAAAATATAAGAAGGCATTGCTTATTTTTTATTTTGAAAAACAATGTTATTTTTATTGCCGAATATCTTTCTTGCTAAATAAAAAGTAAATTTTCTTTTCATTTTTCCTATGATGCTTAGCAAATGAAAATGGGCATTGATATCTATTTTAACGTTTTTTTTTCATTTCATCACATCTACTTTACTTATGGTTAGGTTGCTTTGCATTGGTAGAAGAGAAATTCAACTTACTGACCTCATTAAATAGTAAACATTAACATAATTCAAAACAAATTAAATCATCCCTCCCATGGGTTTGAGTGCCCTTGTCCCAATGCGAACAAGCAAAAGTTGTCTATGCCTCAGCTACATGATATCACCTACTTTTTTTCTCGTTATCCATGCATCAGCTACTACCTATCCATGCATCAATCAATCTGGACAACACACTTGCATCATCCTTCTGCAATCTAGGAAAAACATAGGTGTTAGTCCACCCCAAATTCTAAGATATAAACAACTATCAGTGTATATACACCAATATGTGCCTATATTTTAGAATTTGGGGTTGACTAGCACCATGTTTTTCCTAGATTGCACAAGAATGAGACAATTTTACTGTCCATATTGATTTTATGGCAGTCGTTCCAAATTCAAAATAAACAATTATAAAAGAAAAAAGAATATAAAAAATAACTGGTAGCTAATGCATGGATAACTCTTAGGTGATGCATTTGATAGTTCGAGGCAGACAACTCATTTAACTATAAGAAGACCAATGATAACATATAGGCATATACAAAGAGCCAATAGAAAAAAAGTAATAGATATCTTCTTTGTGGCACTTAACTTGTGGCCTATCAGTATCACCAACCACAAATTAAGTGGTTGTACTAATTACAAGAAAGCACCGGACCTTCCACTCAATATATGGAATTCCTATCTGAGCCGTCGTTAAAATATAAATATTTTTGCACTAAATTGTATTCATTCATTTGATAATTAATCAAATTATAAAATTTGTTCAAGGACTTCAATCATGATAAATTTTGATCATGTTTGAAATTTATATTATACTCTTATAAAATTTGTTACCATAATTATGCTACTCCTTATACGATGCTAGGTTAACATGAAAACGAATTTTTGGATAACATTTTTATGGTTATGTAAAAATTGCGCATTCTTAACATTCTTACCATTACATAAATATGAAGTGTCCGTTTAAGAAGAAAAATCAATAGAATTGGGATGAATAAGCTCCACTATCATCTCCAAGGCAATGCCATCCTCGGTATCCTCATGCTTTAAGGAAGGTCGCTAATACCGATTGCTGCCACTACCAAACTTGACAATCATGGCCATGTTGGATTCAGACTGTTTTCCTAGTTATTTCTGCCATATTTTCAGATTGTACTTTTCTGTGTGGCAAACAAAAGAGGGTTTCATAACGAGTGACTCTAGGTGATATTTTTTAGTAGTTCCCTCCCGTATTTCAATGTTGAGAGCAGCCAAATAACATTAACAAAGCTTGGCAGTGAGTGTTGCAGAAAGAAAAGAAGGTTTGCTAGATGGTGGGGCATTGGGGTTGTACGAGAAGTTGGTCTTTGCGCAATGATGATCGCACATTAGTATTGTTGCTTTGTTGTAGGCACGAGTTGCATCTTCTGATGTCTCGAATGTCCCCAACAACCACACTCTGGTTTTCCTGCACATTAATTATTTTGTAAAATTCACATTCTATATAACCCTTGCATTTGTCATATCAACCTTGGAAGTCAAGCATAGTAGAAGATTATGAAAGAGCCAAACTTACAGCAGCATAAAAAAACAAAACATAAATTTTGTATTCAACACAGTAAAAGATATTTTATTATTTGTCCCAAGTCCACAAGTTGCAGAACAGAACTGCAATTTTATATAATGATTACATTGCAGAGAAAAAGATAATAAAAATAATATTATTTTTTACTTGTACTAGCATGTAAAGTTTGCTAGAGATTTCCGAAAATATATTATATTCTTCACATGCATTAGCATGGAGTGAAGATTGCTGTTGATTATTTCATAAACGCATGTAAATTAAAAATAAATTAGATACTGTCAATGATTCTATACAGCATCAATTATCAACATACTCCCCTTGATGCTGATAAGGCTCACAATAAAATCTCTGAGATTAAAACACTGGGCCTTTGAAACTGCCTTGGTGAAGATATTTGCTAGTTGTTTTTTAGTGTTGATGTATTTCAATTCTACTTGCTTCTTTTTCACCAAATCTCAAATAAAATGATACTTTACATCAAAATGTTTTGTCCTACTATGGTGTACTCGATTCTTGGCCAATTTTATGGCACTCATATTATCACAAAAAATCACTGTAGGATGAATTTGTTTTTCTTCAATTTATTTTAGAACTTTTATAATCCATAATGCTTGTGTACCTACTGAACTGATTGCAACATACTCTGCTTTTGTAGAAGAAATAGAAGTTTTACTTTGCTTCTTTGAGCTCCAAGTAATCAAACCAAAATGAAAATAAAAGTAGTTAATAGATGTAGACTTTTGGTCATCCAAAATACCTCCCCAATAAGAATCATTGAATCCAACCAATTCAAAAATCTTATAAGTGTAGCAATAAATGCCAAAATTTAGAGCGCCTTTCACATACCTCATAATTCTTTTAGCTTCCTCCATATAGATTTCTCATATACTTGAAAACAAGTGAAACTGAATAAGCAATATCGGGCCTTCTGTGGGTTAGAGACATCGAGCTTCCAACAATACTTTTGTAAGCTGTCTCATCAACTATTTCAACACCATCATCTCTACACAACACAACGCCATGATAAATTGGAGTGGAGGCTGGTTTACAATCAACCATATCAAATTTCTTCAACATATCCTTTGTATACTTTGTCTGGCAAATAAAAATTTAATCCTCACTTTGAAAAACCTCCATTCCTAGAAAATATTGCATGAAGCTTAAATATTTCATCTCAAACTCACTCATCATAGAAAATTTGAATTCATCCTTCATCTTAGAATTGCTACCCATATACAACAAATCATCAACATATAAATTGACAATAAGAATATCATTACCTTCTTGTTTGTAGTAATGGGTAGGTTCACTCTTACTTATCTTGAATCTATTCTCCTGAAAATATCCATCAAGCATACTAGGCTCTTGGTGCTTGCTTTAGGCCATACAAATCCTTCTTCAACTTGTAGACTTGATTTTCTTTTCGTTGTACTTAAAAACCCTATGGTTGTTCCACCAAGATTTCCTCTTCTAAGTACCCATTCAAGAAGGCACTTTTGACATCCATGTGATGAATGCTCCATTTCTTTTGAGCTTCCAGTGAAATCAACATTCTGGTAGTCTCTCGTCTTGCTACAGATGCAAATGTATCTTCATAATCAATCCCATACATGTGTGTCAAGCCCTTAGCTACTAACTGTGCTTTGTGTCTTTCAACAGTCCCGTCACTATTATACTTTGGCTTGTAGACCCATTTAGTACCAATTTTTTTCTTGTCATGTGGAAGATCTGTAAGATCCCAAGTATCATTCCTATGAATTGAATCTATCTATTCTTGCATAGCTTGCACCCAAACCTCATTAGTAGAAGCTTCTTCAAAACTTGATGGTTCAAAATCAACTTGTGAAAATAAAGCAAAATTTATAGTCTCACCTCTTGGATTTTCTTCTTGTGCTAGACTTGTACTTTTTTGATAAATGTAATTTAAGCTTCTTAACTTCCTTGCAGGACTTGGACTTGAATCTGTAGAACTAGATGGGGGGTTACTTGGTGGATTTGTACCATTTGGAACTGAAACATTAGTGGGATGCTCATGATTAATATCATCAATAATATCACCATTCAAACCAGATTATGACTTCTCAACATGGCCTTTTTGATGACCATAAACTCCCCCTTCATCAAAAATCACATCTCTTAACACAATAATGCTATTGGTTAGAGAATTATACAACCTGTAAGCCTTACTTTGCTCACTATATCCAACAAAAATGCATTATTTACTTTTTGGATCTAACTTTTGTCTTTTTTTATCAACTACATGAACATAAGATAAACAAACAAAAACTTTGAAATGATTAACATTAGGTTTTTTTTCATACCAGGATTCATAAGGAGTCATTAGGTCAAGTGCACTAGTGGGACTTTGATTGAGAATGTACACTACTGTAGCAACTGCATCACTCCAAAAAGAATTGGTTAATTCCTTGGTTTGTAACATACTCCTTGCCATTTCCACCACTGTATGATTCTTCCTTTTGTTAATATTTGGTTGAGCTTTGATCTTTAATTCTTTTAGATGCCAAAACTTGAATCAATGTGATAATTCAATCACATGAATTCATACAACCATAACACAAGATATACACTGGGGAAAATCCTCAAAACAATGAGAACAAAAACCCTAGCAACTCTTCTCAGTATAATATAATGGATAGCAGAGAATGTCTTTATTTTACAACATACAAGATTGCTTTCAAAAGATAAGAGATCAACGAACACTCTTGGTGAAGATACGGAAGCAATAGAGAAGACAGATCAATCAAATGTATTTTCCAATGTGCCCATCACATCAATATGTAGCAAAAATCACTGCCATGAAAGGTATAGAAAATCAATGCATGGAGGATAAGCCTCCCATGCAAACCATATCGAGTTATCTTCTTGGATAGTTATAGTGCACTTCTAGTTTCTTTAATTATGCACCATCAATGTGCCATGCCTTTCTTCCTTTACTTGAAATCATGCTTAGCTGACTTTGGAGTGAAATTGCCTCATAAATAATGCAGGAGCACTTAGTTAACAAGCTAACATAAGTGTCATCATGCAGTAGGAGAAACTTTAGTGTTGTCTTTTAACTTTTAGTTTAACTAAAGTGTCATCATGCAAAACACTTTAGTTAACTAATTCCTTTTTAACACTTTAGTTAACTTTTTTTAGCTGAAAATCATGTCGATTGATTTTACGAAAGTGATCACTAAGTTCTCCTTTAGTTCACTGATTTCATATCTTTAATTGATGCTCTAACTGAAGCATTGATTGAGGTATACATTGTTACTTAACTGAAGCTTTAACAATTCAAGTTCTCTTTAATTAGCTAAAGTGTCTGCATGAGCAATTTCGAATTCTCTTGATCTCTATTGTTTATCTTTTATTTCTTTATCTTTTACTGCATGGTCGATATGTGATAACTTTAATTATCCATCACATTACATTATACTAAGAAGAATTATCAAATTCCGTGATCGTATTATATTATTTTGGACCAAATGATCACATGCTAAAGTAATTCACTTTAGAGGTGATCAATCTTTGAAGGAGACTTAATAGGAACTGGTGATTACGGTTAATAATGCATCACACAACATTAAATGTTTTTAACAAGTAAAGCATGAACTTTATATGGAAGGTCCACCTCTATACAAGAGGTCCATCCCATGGATACCTTTATATGAAAGGTTCACATGAGAATCATGACTTGACACACACATCCGGAACTTTGTCCGACAAGAATTTACAACATCATTACTTTGATCAATTACCACTATATGGGAGGAATAACCTTTACACGAAAGGCAATCAAAGTGCTCACCTCTATACAGGAGGATCAATCTTGGTTGCACAAGATTGGTTTGGAGAATGTCTTATGATGCTGTACATTTAACACCTTTCAACTACCCCATTTTGTTGAGGTGTGTAAGTAGTGGTGAGTTGTCTTTTAATGCCATTCATATCAAAAAAATTATGAAAACCTCTTGAACAAAATTCTCCTCCACGATCAGTCCTTAAACACTTTATTTTGTAACCATTTTCATTTTCCACAAGAGATTTAAACCTCTTGAATGTATCAAAATCTTCACCCATGCTCTTCAAAAAATAAACGCAACACATTTGTGACTAATCATCAATAAAAGTAAGGAAATATGATGACTTACCCAAACTCTTTGTCTGCATAGGACCACAAATATAAGAATGAAATAGCTGAAGTGGATAATGGGACCTCCATGCCTTTCCTGTATAAAATTTCTCTCTTGCATGCTTTCCTTTAGCACATCCTTCACAAACCTCATTGTGCTCTTCAACCTTAGCCAAACTATAAACTAATTATTTTGATGTTAGAAGCTTCAAACTATTAAAATTCAAATGCTCATACCTGAGATTCCACAACCAACTCCTCTTCTCATATGCCATATTAGCAAGATTGATGCTATGTTGTCCAAACTTCAATGGAAACATATGATTCTTTGACATAGGCACAACTGTAACCACCCTATTGCCTTGACTCTTATCATAAATTGTGCATTGTCTATTGTCAAACACTACTTTGTAATTAGTGAATGGTGCACCCTCCAATTTTTTTAGAAGCTCCAGAGGCTAAAGGCAAGGATGCCAGATCTCTCCATTGTTATTTTTGTTGATAATTGAATGTTTGAATCTCCTAATTCAAAAAGCAGTAGTGGAAGGCAGGTTGGTAGGGTTAAAATCTATGATGTAGTGAGGATTACACATTTGTTTTTTGTAGATGTTTTGTTTCTTTTTGGTAAATGCATTATAAGTGAATGGCAGGTTTTCAAGAAATGTTTGGATACCTTTGGTCAAGCTACAGGAATGCAAGCTAGTGCAGAAAAGTATGTTTTTTTTAAAGCTAGGACATGAGATGAGTTTGAGGGACAAATTCATCAAATTATCCCTTATAAGGTAGAACCAATTGAGAAAGGACTAAAATATCTAGGTTATTTTTGAAACCACATAGCTACATGAAAGGGGATTGGATGTGGCTTTTAAAGAAGGTGGAAAACAGATTGGAGAAATGGTGCTTTTGTTGGTTGTCATTGGGAGGTAGATTGATTCTTGTCAAATCGCTACTGGAGAACATCCTTGTCTATTGCTTATCGCTAGTAAAAATCCCCAAATCCATTCTGGAAAAGATCAAGCATAGGTGTTTTAGCATTTTATGTTCTGGAAAAAAAGAATCAAAAGAAACATCACCTAGTGATTTGGGATAAAATTGTTGGCCGAAAAATTTGGGGGGTTGGGGGCTCAAGAATATTTTTGACTTTGGGAAAGCTCTAGCAGCTAAGAGTCTTGGGAGATGTCTCTTTGTTGGTGGCTTTTGGAGTGTCATTATGAAGGGAAAATACCTACACATTGGGTCCATTGTTGATTGGTTGCGTCAAGATCATAAAAATTCTATGGAGGGTTCAAATATTTGGCATCGCCTCTTAAAGTCTTGTGATATAGTGATCGACTAGTTGGCCTGGAATCCTAGAACTGGTTTGAAGTTCAAAGTGGGAGAGGATCCCTTCATAGGTGGTGCACATTATTTTTTATTTTTTATTTTTATGATTTAATAACAAAGCTCAGGGAAAAGGGAATTTTTGTTTTAGCTGAAGTATACAACATGGAATTAGCTATTCAAGGGTGTCAGAGATGGAAACTAGTGGTGGATTTGGGTCTTTTGGGAGCCTTTGAAACTAAATGGAATTTCTTCATTAAAGGTCTAATACACACATGTATATATTTATTAAATGAAGACGATTCTATGCTTTGGGGTTGGAATGAGAATAGTGGTCATGTTACAGCGAAATTGGCATATGAATCTATCTTAGTATCCAAATGGGATGTGGAGGTAAAATGGTGGAATTCTAGATTGTGGCATTAGAAGTGTCCATTGAAATTAAAATGTTTTTGTTGGTTGGTGCTGGAAAAAAATGTTATGACATAGGAGAATTTAGGATGCAAATAATGTAAAGATATAATGTATTTTATTAAATGTTGTTACTAGCATAGCCACTTAACATGTGGTTGGTGAACATGGATAGACCACAAGTTAAGTGTCACAAACAAGTAATAAGTTGTTTGTTACTTCTTGTCTACCACGAAACCTCTTCTCCATGCATAACCTAAGACAACTAGAATTTTGAAAGACTTCCATAAAATCAATCTCTAAAGTACAGTTGTTTCATCCTCTTATAGTCTAGGAAAAGGATAAATGATAGTACACCCCAAATTTGAAGATATAAATACCTATAAGTGTAATTAATTTGGTCTAGGAAAACTAATTTTAGGAGATGGAATTTGAACACAAAACTCTATATCTTAAGAATTTGAATCTGGATTCCCAACCACTCCCATAACTAACCACAGCCATTTGACATTGCAAAACATGAAGAATTTAAGCCTAGAATGTAAACACTTATAATCAAGTTTAGTGGCTTTGTCACTGCATGAACCATAAGAACTGGTTATCAACTTATCGCCATTCATTTTCTGAAATGAAGAATCTTATGTCAGTTTGGTCACGCAAATTAGTCAAGTCTAGAATATCGACATTGAGTATTATGTATAAATTGAGAAGATGGGTGGCTTAAAAGATAGGATAGCGAGGGATTCCCTTTCTCTGAAACGAAATTATCTTCTAACTCTAAGCCTACACAAAGTAGAGTTATCCTCGCAGAACCCTAAACACCATCAAAACGCCTAAATTCTAGCATGTAAATAGCAGTCCAGAAAGACTATGGCAAATAAGATCTATGACAGGAAACAGGCCTTGATGGGCTGCATGATTAACAATATCAAAGAAGAAAGAAACACAAGGAAGACGATGGCTGCCAATAGAACAAGATCAAAAGGGCTATATCGGAAATGCTAGTTGTCGGCCTGCATGATGTCAGAAGCTTGTAGGGAACGTCGATTGCCCCTCATATTATACACAGCTTCCTGCCTTCACAAGATGATTACAGGCTAAATTATTCAATGTACCAGTATAAATTATTAAATACTTATTCAATCTTCTCTGCACGCCCACTTTTGTTAATTTGATTCGTTCTGCTTCTCCTGACTACTTACAATCTGCAAGCCTGACATCCTGCAGTTTTTTCATTAATTGAGATACTCTTCTCTGGCTCTTGCTAGCACGCTTCCTGGTCAGGAAACAGGCTCGCTCAAACATAGGAAAAAACACCATTTGTGCAATGGTCCGGGACCCGGGTCCTACTCTCTGCTACACTTCGTACAATTCATACGAGGTTAGTTGACAATAATTAAACATACGTGCAAAGATGGAGACATGGGTAGAACTTCTAGTTATGGGAGCTTCTTTCTCTGCCTTTGTCTGCTCTTTATCTGGATACCCAGGGGATGGAATAGAGCTTTGTCGTTGTTTACAGAATGACGATAACTGATCAAGCCAGCTGGTGATAAGACAAAGAAGATCTATCCAACTTGTCTGCAGTCAGCCATGTGCGTTTCCTTCTATAAATGCAAATGGATTTGACTTGGCAAAAGGTGACGATGTCTAAATATGGATTTGAGTCATGTCGAAGACTTCAGTAAAATGCCATTTCTCTCGAAGAGTGCGGCTCATTATGAATAAGCTGTGGGCCCGGCATCGCTGCCTTGTGAGGCAACTGGTAAGTGAAGATCATTGTCAATAAACACAGATAATGGCATATAACTGTGGGAGAAAACTTCAATTTAACGTTTTCAATTTGTCTAGATTATCAATCCCCATTGTCAACAAAGTTGTTCTCCCCAGTGTGATCATATAAGAGTTGTAGAGTAAATATCACATACATGGATATGCCAAGAACATGCAATTATGAGAAACATAGGGAGAATGAGATGGAAACGTTGCATCGCAACCTAAAAGACATTGTTTGTATTTAGCAAAGTAAGATTTAGCCTGAGCTTATTTTGATGATTCTCTCCATCTAACAAGCATGGAGCAAAGTCAAATGCAATATATATAATTTTTTAAAAATATCAATATAATTTCAAATGATAAATTATGAAGACTTTGAGTATAATGCCTAAAACCATTTTTCTTATGTAGAGCTTGATAAGCTCAACACATATTAAAAATAAATTAGTTCAACATATTATTAAGCAGATAATATAATAAATCAATTATTAAAAAGAGATTGCATTATTAAAAAGATAAAATTATCTATAATTTCTCTAAAAATATAAATATAATTTCAAATGATAAACTATAAAGACTTTGGGCATAATGCCTAAAACCATTTTTCTTAAGTGGAGATTGATAAGCTCAACTCATATTAAAAAGAAATTAGTTCAACCTATTATTAAAAAGATAATATAAGCCTGCACGGGTGTGGCTTATTGGCGGTTCAGTTGTTATGAACTCACAGTTGTAAATGGAGGTCACGAGTTCAAATCACACCCGGCTTTACCCATGTTCCATGCTTGCGGGGTGTGTGGGGCACTTGGGGTATAGTGGTAGCGGGATTGGATCCCTGAACCCCGTGTCACGCGAGTACCAGCCTAGTCTCCAGCTGCCAATTCCCCTAGTTACCAAAAAAAAAAAGATAATATAATAAATCAATTATTAAAAAGAGATTAGCTTAAGGACTATTAAAAAGATAAAATTATAATAATACTAGGTGGAAATTTTTTGCTAAATAATTTTACTAATAAAAATAAAAATATAGTCAAATAAAATAATATAACATATATTTAATTTGTCAATCGTATATATTTGGCTAGTTTTCTTAAGTATTTATGATTTCATATGAAGAATAAATAGCATTTCAAATCACTTAGAATAATTTATTAAAGGAATTAAATAAGAGAAATGTTGCATAAATAATTTTTGTATTATGATAATCATTTTAGGAAGCAATGATCATGTGCCTCTTAAGGTTGGAGGACCTTTCACTTGAGTAGAGCTCCAATACAATAATTATTGACAAAACAATCCATAACCCCTTAGGTCTTTAAATAAGCTTTTAATTTCCCAAAACCCTAACTACTTGATAACTACTTGATAATTAATGAGTATGGAATACCTAGTGGGCCTTAATGAATATATAGAAAAAATTTAAATTAATAGTCTATTGCTAACTACTCATCATTATTCAAAGGTTATGGTCTCATACATAACATGACTAACTACTAAAGTAAGGAAGTTAGGGTGGGACTTGTTATCACATATATAGTAGCCGGGCTACCATACATCCTTTTTCAGATTCTAGAGCACTATTCAGCCAGTTCCTTTGCATTTGAGATGTTGAGATGAGCATCTATTATGGATCATTATCAGATTATGGATAGAAAATATATTCCCCATGCCATGACTGAGTTTCAGGACACTCAGAGAGAGGACTGATGTAGCCATTTAGCCATTTATACAAAGCAGTTAGTAGTGCCCAGAGTTACACCAGCAGTTTCAGAGGACAAATTTTGGTTCAGATGATGAGCATTCATGTATATGACTCAGCATGTATATTTTGGTGTTATGGTTATTATTGCTTTTATATTCATTCTTATAGCATGTCTTACTATTTAGCATCATGATCTGGTGATCATATAGATATCTGGGCCTGGTTGTACTTTATATATATATATATATATATATCATATTGTCCCTACTCAGACTTAAAAGTTCTTGGCCTATACTCATCGGTTTTACCCTCCTTAGGGAGATTACAGGTGATCATTCCCACCATACTTTGGCTTGCTAGTGTTGGTCTCACTATTCATTGTCTTCATCCATCCATTACCTACCCAGGTTGTTCATTACCTTGACTTACTACTTGACTAGTGGCATGGAGGACCTTTCCCCACTATAGCCTCTGTATTGGATGAGCTTCCCTATTTATTGTGTCTCGGCTCTGAGTTGGTGACAAAACTTACCTTTGGTGAGTTGGATTTCCTTGAGAAGTCCCCCTAGTCACTAAAGATGTTGTTGGCTAAACGTGAAAATTTTAGTGCTGCCATTAATGCAAAATATGGAAATGAAAAATGTTGTATCTCGTATGAAAAGCCCATTCATACAATGTGTTTCTTAACACACATAAATGAAATGCAAGCCAAATGAAAATGGCTATGAAATATCAAATGCTATATCTATTGTGAAATATAAATACCTAGGTAAACAAGCTGTCTGTGACACACCTAGAAGTGCTCAGGTAAACAAGTGCCTTAAAAACACACCTGCAGCAAGAAGCCTAATTAAATGTAAATCTATGCAATGTGTTTATAAACACACATAGATCAAAGTCTATGGAAACTTTAGGCCCAAAAAGCAATGGAACTTGAACTCTATATCAAAAAGATTGTTGGCCTCATTTGTATTATGGATTGTGCGCATCTGTGAAGGTGAATAAACACTCTTTGAACAACTTACCCATTTGCAAGACACCGCCATTTCCTGTGTTATTGCTTGTCCACTATATGCTATGGTGTGTATTCCCTTGCCTATTTCCAAAGTGTCACAGTGTTAAGTCAGTAAGTCATCCTTTGACCTAGCCATGTTATTCTTAGCCTTCACCCTTCACTAGGAAATTGATCACAACTATGAAGTGAGTATGACCTTGAAAGTCTAATCTGAGTAATAAATAATAATTAATGACCTATTATATTTGGATTTAGATCGCCAGTAATGATTGCTAGTTGCTTTAATTGCTATTTTAATGGATTGTAGAGCATGTTTTAACCTTTGACACCTTTCAACAACTTGATGAAAGTTTGAGCTATGTTTTGGTCATGTTGACTTGTTCAAACCCAGTTTGACCAAAAGTCAACCACGGGACATGAGGTAGTAGACCTCAAATGCTACAGATAGATGATATATGGTCTGGTACAGGTTACCATGGTGGGCTTATGCAGTGGTTTCAGGCTTATGATGATGATTTAGGTTTTTTAGCACTTTTACAGATTATTATTATTTGGCCTGTCAGATATGATGAGTACTTATTTTGGACCATACAGAGGTTTATATGGTGTATGAGTACACTTCTTAGATGGATTTGGACCTTCTAAGTCTAATGGAATAGTCTGTTTTCAGCTCCGGGCAGTTACAGTAATTTTTTTTGCTTCAGTTGGCTACCCTAGTGTAGATTTGGTATATCAGAGGCCTTGGCAGAGCAAAGCAGAGATTGGGTGAGTTCACCTAGGGTGTTTTGCATGGAGGGGGTGGTCCACACACTTGATATTACCATATTACCCCCCTCCCAGAAATCCTGGTTCCCTCACCTTGATAGCGCAGGCACTCTAGGAGGCAGTTTGGGCAGTTTCACACTTCTCAAGGCAGTCCAGAAATGGTGAAAATGGCTACTGAAGAATTCGATTTGGGCTACTAAGGAAAATTTATGGCATGGGATGACTTGTGATGATGAGTGGGATGTCTTCCACACCTTCTCCAGCAGTATCAACTTTTAGTGGGACCCACATCCATCACTTTTGGCACTTTTTGATGATTTTTGGAGCCTTCTAAGGCTCATGACTTTCCCAAAGAGGCACAATTTGGTGTCTTGGTCTTTTATTCTTGGATAGTCTTCCATGGGGATTGACCAAGGGTGTTAGAAATTTCCCCTTGGACCCACCATGAGCTATGTCTTATGTTTTATCATTATGATTTGGTGGGATCCCCTCTCCTAGGGTGAGTTTGTCCACATATTGTTATATTTTATTATTGATCCATGTATTGTATTGTTGAGCTCATCTCAACCATTGATTAGATCTTTTGATCTTTTAATATTAGCCACTCATTCAAAAAGTGGTTAGGATTATGGCCTCTCTCCATCCTATTTAAAGGAGAGAGCTTCTCATTGTAAAAGCAGCTAGAGAATTTGGCTCTTGGCTCTTGGAATAAAATTTCTATCTTTTGGAGTACATGCTTAGATCTTGGAGTGGATGTTGGTTGTTTTGATTGTAAATGCTTTTGTCCATTGCACTGGAGGATCTATTGTAGCTATCTTGTATATTTTGCCATATCTTTTTTATAGGGGGAGAAGACTTCTTTGACAAGTGCGAAATGGCGGGGAGGATTTCCCTTCAAGCTTGGAGGAGGACGTTTTGGTTAATCAGGGAGTGGTTTTGTCTTTGCACCAACTATTATTTGCTTATCTCTTTCTTGCTTGTATCTACCTTCAACATGTTAAACTGATTGATGCTTTGCTTCCTTGGTTTTGACAGGTTAGAGGGACACACATGTGGCTTGGAGAAAATCGATTTAGCAAGAGGGCTTAAAAAATTCTTCATTTGATCTTTGGAAAAAGTAATCCTCATCTCAACTAGCATTCATATCTTCATCCAGCTATGATCCAAAGGTATGGTCTTCTTCTTCCTTAACTTATCCATAAATTCTAGATCATAAAACCCTAATTGATTAAAACCCTCATTTTTCACTTTTTCTTAGATCTACTTGGATCTAGCTTGGCTTTGGGTAAGATATTGAAAACCTGCCTCTATAGCATCCACAACAATTCGGATCTATAGTTTGGTGAGGATTGGCCTTCATTTGACACACTTTCCAAGGCACATCAGCCTTCTTGAGGGAGGTCGCACTTCTTGGGGGAGGCTAGTGGGGCTATTTCCAAGATATGGGTAGGTGAGATCCCACTTGATCCATAATCTCCATACTTGATAACCTACCCCTAGTGCCTCACTTCATTGACTTTTGCCTTGTGGGCCCCATTCCTCATTTTGAGGGTTGAGTCCCACTTGGGTCAATTTGGTGATGCATGTTCAATCTCAGATCTATGGAGATCTATCCATTGGATGCCCATGATTTTCAAGATCCACATTCATAGTTGTATAAACTACTGGGATCTAAACTTTGGTGTCCTTTGGGTTTGATTTGACACACCTTTCCATGCTTTTAGCCCTCCTTGGGAAAAGTCGCACTTCTTGAGTGATTGAGTTGTCCCACTTTGAGAAACTGGGTGGTTGAGATCCCGTTGCATTTGGAAAGAGCATATCTTGAAACCTACATCTAGTGTATCACTTTGTGAAGTTATACCTTGGGGGTAGCATTCCTTGTTTTGGGGAAAGTTGTCCACCTGGGTCACTTAGTGAAATATTAGATCTAGTAAGATCGAACCATCACACCTCCAGTAGCCCACTTGATTTGCATTCTAGGCATCCCGGTCTACATTTTGGTATCCTTTTGACTCCATTGGCCCATCCACTCATGGCACTAGTCCACCTAGGGCAATTCGCACTTCTTGGGAATTGTGTCAAGTACTAGATCCCATATGTGGGTATCTCTAATTTCATATTAGATCCATAGATCTATCTTTTGCATACCCCTTGGTACCTTTTGCACCCCTAACTTCACCTTGTGGGTCTCATTTGAACCATTTCCATATCCCAAGGAAGTGGGTCCCACTTGTGTATTTCATGGTACTAGATCTGTCTTTTTGGTCTTCATAGGTGTCCCAACCCATTCATTGGTTGAAACATTTGTAACTCCTTAAGCCCTTTAAGCCACTATTTAAACTCTTGGGTCCACCTAACCTTGCATTGGTTTCCGTAATTTGTCATTTACACATCCCTAGGAACCTTTGTTTTGGTCCAATCACTTTTGAGTGATCATAGGGTCTCCCCCTTGATCTTGATTCATCTTGATCTAAAGTGAAGAGTGCCTCAGTTTTTGTGACTCCCAGCTTGCATTGGGAACTGTGGCATCTCTTGGGTCACCTCTTTAGTTGTCCATCTCCTTTATCGTCCCAGATGGGATACCTTTAGGGACAACTACAAGTTGTGTGATAACATTTTTGGCATCGTTGCCGCGGAGGTAGAGGCTTACCTTAAGTGTCTGCAATTATCCTTGTATAACTCATATCTTATCGCATCTGGATTAATTTAGATGGTTACCATTTCAATCCTTAATTAAAAGCATATCCATCTATTTGTCACTCACTCTCTCCCTACATTTTAACGACATACATCTTGGTAGAAGAGTTTTAAAGTCTACCTGGCGACTCCACATAAGAGACTCCATTGGTGATCGATCCCATCATTATATAGAACCCATGGGGTGCATTTTTTTTTATTTAGGTTCTTGATTTAAAAAAATAAATAAATAAAAAATATATATATAATATAAAAAAAAAAATCCATGGCTGCTTTTGAGCATCCTAGGACTTTTGGTCATTTGAAAGTTTTTGACTTCTCGAAAATTGTTGGGTATCCTCATCAAATCCCTCATCAAGCCCGTGAAAGGTTGTCTAAATTTGATGGAAGTCATGAAGTATCTACTAAAAGACACCTTTAACTTTTTAGGGAAATTATTAAAGAGTTATCCATAACCCATGAGGATGTGTGTATGAAACTATTGGCTTCATCTTTCAAAGAAAGAGCTGAGCTCTGGTTTTTGAATTTGAAGGCCAATAGAATTTATAGATATGGCATGTTTGAAAATAAATTCTTAGAAGATTGGGGAAGTGAATTTGATGATATATATTCTTCAAATCAAATCCAATATCAAAACCTTCCCCTTTCCGATCCTATCGTCGAATCAATCAATAATCAAATATCAAATGAATTGTCAACATCCGGAAATGACCCCTCCTACCCAATTTCTTTTGAGGATGAGTCTTCCACTCCTGAGTCAATCGAAAGTCAAATCCCTAATCATTATATAAATGGTAATTTTTCAAATTTCTTTTTAGGTAGCCCTAGTCCTGATCCTGAGGATATTTCTGAGGATGAGCTTTTTGTCAACAAGTCTATTGAAGCTCCTCCTTCAGAGGAACTCATTAGTCATTATAGCGTTATTGAACATTCAATTCCTTATCACCTTTTTGAAGAAGAAGAAAGTGGGGACATTGACCAAGATCCTTTAGTGGTGAGTTCACATGATCATTGTGCAAATAATCAGGATGTTTTAAATGAGCTTCTTAATTTTCTCCCTGACAATTTATCCTCATATGAATTTAATGATGAATCAATAGAAAGTCAATCTCAGGATGAGGATGAATTAGTGAATCACACTAGATGCTCTAATCTTTGTTCCACTTCTTATAATGAGTCTTTAAATTTTTCCATCCTTAGTCAAGATAACTTCAACCATTTATTAGAATTAGAATCTTGTCCTCAGTTTGTAAATATTAGACTTGATCAAAATTTTATCATTCCTAGAATGAATAATATTGCTTTAAAAGGCCTTTCCTTTTGTCAAATTCCTAGGCCAAATTTTTATATCCATCTGGGAGAAATTGCATCCACCCTCCCTACCCATCCTTTTCAATCTTTTTGGGGTTGGTGGTCTAGTCAATCTTTTGCTTTTGAAATTTTCAATAGAAAGTATAAGCATGATTACATGTTTGGAGAAAAAACACTTCATTTCCCTTTTCAGTCACTTTGGAACCATAATGCTTGTTGTCAAGTTATCAATCATTCTTGGTGGCTAGAAAAGGTGTTTAAATATCAATTCCATCTTTTCTCCATTTTTTAGCATCAAGTGGGTCTGACTTTGATTTTTTGTCTTCTAATCTTTAATTTGTCCCCACTTGGTTTCTATTTGATCATCAGTCCCAAGGAGAATCAAATTGAATATGTGAGAGAAGTAAATGAAGAAGTTAATTTGTGTGAAAATGAATCGAATCACATGTCTTATGTCTTCCCTCCATCCATCTCTGATTGTAACTTACATAAATTTTATGATCCTATCATTTCTTTGATGGAGGATGTTTGCATTAGTCAATCTTCTCCTTGGAATAATTTCATATTGCATCATTCAAACCATTCTTCAATGTTTGAACAAGTCAGGAAGATTGTGCCCTCAAATTTGTTAATATTTAGCCCAATCTTAACTTGTTCTATTATCAAAAATCAAATAAGAATCATTAACCTATTTGATGAATGGTTGCACTGGATTTATGATTTTACCTAACATTTGTGCTAACTAGTTAGAGTAGGGTAGGATAGTCTTCTGAATAAGATCACTTGAGCAGTAGGATCTGTGTGCTTTTTCTTTTTCTGCGTGCTGAGTATTGCCACTTTTCTTTTCTTCTTTGATCGTATGCTTGATTTTGTTGTTGTTTGAGTTGAGCCTTGCTCCTTCTTAGCTTGTCCCATTTCCTGCATGCTTTGAAGAGTGACTAGTTCTCAGTTTTATTTTTGGTTGCCTGTGCAAGTTGAGTTGAGTGTGCCTTCCTGAAAATATTTCTTTTCCTCTTGCACAGTAATAAAAATAAATGAATGATGAATAAATGATATATGTCATTGTTAGACTAAAATTTTTTTTTATGCATTTCAGTTTTTGTTTTAGAATAGATTTCATTTTCAGTTTTATTTTATATATCTCCCATACATGCTCCATGAGGTATTCTAGTGTTTGTGAGCGTAGATACAGGTGCAAAATAAAAGCTGAAACCAAGGATGTTGCAGTGCTGGATTGAAGATTGATGCGGTGCAGTTCGAGACCAGATATTCTGAGGTTCTCAAGAATTCTCTCCCTTAGAGCACTTATCCAAGCTAGAGCCAGATGTTATCACATATATAGTAGTCGGGCTACCATATATGCTTTTTCAGATTCCAGAGCACTATTCAACCAGTTCCTTTGCATTAGAAATGTTGAGATGAGCATCTATTATGGATCATTATCAGATTATGGACAACAGATATATTCCCCATGCCATGACTGAGTTTCAAGACACTCGGAGAGAGGACTGATGTAGCCATTTAATCATTTATACAGAGCAGTCAGTAGTGCCTAGAGTTACAACATCAGTTTCAGAGGATAGATTTTGGTTCAGATGATGAGCATGTAGGTATATGACTCAGCATGTATATTTTGGTGTTATGGTTATTATTGCTTTTATATTCATTATTATAGCATGTCTTAGTATTTAGCATCATGATCTGACGATCATATAGATACCTGGACCTGGTTGTACTTTATATATATATCATATTGTCCCTACTCATACTTAGAAGTTCTTGGCCTATACTCATCGGTTTTACCCTCATTCGGGAGATTAGAAGTGATCATTCCCACCATACTTTGGCTTGCTAGTGTTGGTCTCACTATTCCTTGTCTTCATCCATCCATTAACTATCCAGTTTGTTCATTACCTTGACTTACTACTTGACTAGTGGCATGGAGGACCTTTCCCCACTGTAGCCTCTGTATTGGATGAGCTTCCCTGTTTATTGTGTCTCGACTTTGAGTTGGTGACAAAACTTACCTTTGGTGAGTTGGATTTCCTTGAGAAGTCCCCCTAGTCACTAAAGATGTTGTTGGCTAAACATGAAACTTTTAGTGCTACCACTAATGCAAAATATGGAAATGAAAAAAGTTGTATCTTGTATGAAAAGCCCATTCATGCAATGTGTTTCTCAACACACATAAATGAAAGGAAAGCCAAATGAAAATGGCTATGAAATATCAAATGCCATATCTATTGTGAAATAAAAATACCTAGGTAAACAAGCTGTCTGTGACACACCTAGAAGTGTTCAAGTAAACAAGTGCCTTAAAAACACACCTGCAGCAAGAAGCCTAATTAAATGTAAATCTATGCAATGCGTTTATAAACACACATAGATCAAAGGCTACGGAAACTTTAGGCCCAAAAAGCAATGGAACTTAAACTCTATATCAAAAAGATTGTTGGCCTCATTTGTATTATGGATTGTGCGCATCTGTGAAGGTGAATAAACACTCTTTAAAATAATTACCCATTTGCGAGACACCGCCATTTCCTATGTTATTGCTTGTCCACTATATGCTATGGTGTGTATTCCCTTGCCTATTTCCAAAGTGTCACAGTGTTAAGTCAGTAAGTCATCCTTTGACCTAGCCATGTTATTCTTAGCCTCCACCCTTCACTAGCAAATTGATCACAACTATGAAGTGAGTATGACCTTGAAAGTCTAATCTGAGTAATAAATAATAATTAATGACCTATTATATTTGGATTTAGATCGCCAATAATTATTGCTAGTTGCTTTAATTTCTATTTCAATGGATTTTAGAGCATGTTTTAACCTTTGACACCTTGCAACAACTTGATGACAGTTTGAGTTATGTTTTTGTCATGTTGACTTGGTCAAACCCAGTTTGACCAAAAGTCAATCACAGGACATGAGGTAGCAGACCTCAGATGCTACAGATAGATGATATATGGTCTAGTCCAGGTTACCATGGTGGGATTATGCAGTGGTTTCAGGCTTATGATGATGATTTGTGCTTTTTCAGCACTTTTACAGATTATTATTATTTGGCCTGTCGGATATGATGAGTATTTATTTTGGACCATGCAGAAGTTTATATGGTGTATGAGTACACTTCTTAGATGGATTTGGAACTTGTAAGTCCAATGGGATAATCTGTGTTCAGTTCCGGGCAGTTAAAGTGATTTTTTTGCCTCAGTTGGCTACCCTAGTGCAGATTTGGTCTATCAGAGGCCTTGGCAGAGCAGAGTAGAGATTGGGTGAGTTCACCTAGGGCGTTGTTCATGGAGGGGATGGTCCACCAAATTGATATTACCATATTACCCCACTCCCAGACAGCCTGGTGCCCTCACCTTGACAGCGCAGGCACTCTAGGAGGCAGTTTGGGCAGTTTCACACTTCTCGAGGCAGTCCATAAATGGTGAAAATGGCTACTGAAGAATTCGATTTGGGATACTAAGGCAAAGTTATGGCATGGGATGACTTGTGATGATGAGTGGGATGTCTTACACACCTTCTCCAGCAATCTCAACTTTTAGTGGGACCCACATCCATCACTTTTGGCACTTTTTGATGATTTTTGGAGCCTTCCAAGGCTCACAACTTTCCCAGAGAGGCACGATTTGGTGTCTTGGTCTTTTATTCTTGGATATTGTGCCATGGGAATTGACCAAGGGTGTTAGAAATCACCCCTTGGACCCACCATGAGCTATGTCTTATGTTTTATCATTATGATTTGGTGGGATCCCCTCTCCTAGGGTGAGTTTGTTCACATATTGTTATATTTTATTATTGATCCATGTATTGTATTGTTGAGCTCATCTCAACCATTGATTAGATCTTTTGATATTTTAATCTTAGCCACTCATTCAAAAAGTGGTTAGGATTATGGCCTCTCTCCATCCTATTTAAAGGAGAGAGCTTCTCATTGTAAAAGCAGCTAGAGAATTTGGCTCTTGGCTCTTGGAATAAAATTTCTATCTTTTGGAGTACATGCTTGGATCTTGGAGTGGATGTTGGTTGTTTTGATTGTAAATGCTTTTGTCCATTGCACTGGAGGATCTATTGTAGCTATCTTGTATATTTTTCCATATCTTTTTTACAGGTGGAGAAGACTTCTTTGACAAGTGCGAATTGGTCGGGAGGCTTTCCCTTCAAGCTTGGAGGAGGACGTTTTGGTTAATCAGGGAGTAGTTTTGTCTTTGTACCAACTATTCTTTGCTGATCTCTTTCTTGCTTGTATCTACCTTCAACATGTTAAACTGATTGATGCTTTGCTTCCTTGGTTTTGACAGGTTAGAGGGACACACATGTGGCTTGGAGAAAATCGATTTGGCAAGAGGGCTTCAAAAATTCTTCATTTGATCTTTGGAAAAAGTAATCCTCATCTCAACTAGCATTCATCTCTTCATTCAGGTATGCTCCAAAGGTATGGTATTCTTCTTCCTTAGCTTATCCATAAATTCTAGATCATAAAACCCTAAATGATTAAAACCCTCATTTTTTTTCTTAGATCTACTTGGATCTCACTTGGCTTTGGGTAAGATATTGAAAACCAACCTCTATAGCATCCATGGCAATTCGGATCTATAGCTTGGTGAGGTTTGGCCTTCATTTGACACACTTTCCAAGGCACATTAGCCTTCTTGAGGGAGGTCGCACTTCTTGAGGGAGGCTAGTGGGGCTATTTCCAAGAGATGGGTAGGTGAGATCCCACTTGATCCATAATCTCCATACTTGATAACCTACCCCTAGTGCATCACTTCACTGATTTTTTTCTTGTGGGCCCCATTCCTCATTTTGAGGGTTGAGCCCCACTTGGGTCAATTTGGTGATGCATGTTCAATCTCAGATCTATGAAGATCTAGCCATTAGATGCCCATGATTTTCAAAATCCACATTCATAGTTGCCTAAAATACTTGGATCTAAACTTTGGTGGCCTTTGGATTTGATTTGACACACCTTTCCGTGCTTTTAGCACTCCTTGGGCAAAGTCGCACTTCTGGAGTGATTGAGTTGTCCCACTTTGAGAAACTGGGTGGTTGAGATCCCATTGGATTTGGAAAGATCATATCTTGAAACCTACATCTAGTGTCTCACTTTGTGAAGTTCTGCCTTGGGGGTAGCATTCCTTGTTTTGGGGAAAGTTGTCCACTTGGGTCACTTAGTGAAATATTAGATCTCATAAGATCCAACCATCACACCTGAAGTATCCCACTTGATTTGCATCCTAGGCATCCCGATCTACATTTTGGTATCCTTTTGACTCCATTGGCCCATCCACTCAAGGCACTAGTCCACCTAGGGCAATTCGCACTTCTTGGGAATTGTGTCAAGTACTAGATCCCATATGTGGTTATCTCTAATTTCTTCTTAGATCCATAGATCTATCTTTTGCATACCCCTTGGTACCTTTTGCACCCCTAAATTCACCTTGTGGGTCTCATTTGAACCATTTCCATATCCCAAGGAAGTGGGTCCCACTTGTGTATTTCATGGTACTAGATCTGTCTTTTTGGTCTTCATAGGTGGCCCAACCCATTCATTGGTTGAAACATTTGTAACTCCTTAAGCCCTTTCAACCACTATTTAAACTCTTGGGTCCACCTAACCTTGCATTGGTTTCCGTAATTTGTCATTTACACATCCCTAGGAACCTTTGTTTTGGTCCAATCACTTTTGAGTGATCATAGGGTCTCCCCCTTGATCTTGATTCATCTTGATCTAAAGTGAAGAGTGCCTCGATTGTCGTGACTCCCATCTTGCATTAGGAACCGTAGCATCTCTTGGGTCACCTCTTTAGTTGTCCATCTCCTCTACCGTCTCAGATGGGATACCTTTAGGGACAGCTACGAGTTGTGTGATAATAGGACCCTAACATGCTCTCCCCCTTTAAACAAAGCAATTTCCTCAAGGTTGAAGATGAAGAAATTGCTATAGAATCCCTTCAGGTTCCGAAATGGAATATTTGGGTTGTGTTGTTGCAGCAACACCCCTCCCCAAAAATTTTTAACATGTTGGGGCCCCTCCTGTATTTTTGTAGAAAGTTTACCTGACAAGCCATCCCAGCCGTCAGCTCTGTTTGTAATAGAAAATCGTATTTCCCTGCTGAACACCTTGCCATCAATCCTTCCATGTTTTCCCCAAAGAGCCAGAAGATAACTTAGTTTTTTCCCTATGTTTTGGAATAATTCGGACTATCTCCCCGACTGCAAAGACAAACGTCCAACCTTTCCGAAAGAAGGACTGAGTTTCTCTTTGTCAAAATCTGGGGGAACATTGGGACAATACTTCCCGAAACGGCGGGGGAATTCATCATTTGCTCCCGAAATAGCGGGACTTATTCGCCTCATTCTCCCGAAAAGGACTTGGAATTTTGGTTGAAATTCTGCGGAAACCTTCCGGCTGTGCTCCCGAAACGGCGGAATTTTTCACTCAAGCCTCCCGAAACCGCGGAAAGGTTTGAGTTGTTCTCCCGAAACGGCGGGGGAATTCAACAAAACCACCCGAAATGGCGGAAGCCGCCGTGATTTCTCCCCGGAAATAAACTCAGATTTTGGCCATAAACAGCGGAAGCCGCTGAGGAATTGCTTCCGAAACGGCGGAAGCCATCCGCATAAGTCCCGCGGAGGAACTCACGTTTTCCTTCCGAAACTATGAAAAGGACTTAGATTTTTATCAAGAAACTGTCGCGGAGGCCTTCAGCCTTTGCTCCCGAAACGCGGAATCCTTCGGGCTACCCTCCCGAAACGGCGGAAGCCAATCGCTTAAACCGCTCGGCAAAGGACTCCGAAACGACCTCGGGTGAATATGCGGAAGAGTATAAGTTTTGCTCCCAAAACGGCGGGAGCTATTCGTCTAAAGCGCCCGAAGAGACTTCGAAAACATGCGGGAGCCTTCAAGTCTCCCTTCCGAAACGGCGGAAGCCATTCACAAGAGCCTTCCGAAACTAGCGGGAGCCTTCGCCAAACCTTCCCGAAAATCAACGAGACTTTGAAATTTTTTTGGTTCACGGAAGCTTTCGCAAAAGCCTTCCGAAAAACACCGGGAGCATTCGCTACATCGTTCCGAAAGGGCGGAAGCCTTGGCGTTACCAGTCCGCTACGCGGCGGTCTTTCGCGGAAGGCTTCGAGTTTCCTTTCCGCAATGAGCCCCGAAACTGCGGGAGCTTTCGGTGAACCCTTCCGCAACGGCGGATACAATTCGCAAACTGGCCCCGCGAATGGCAGTCGCACGGAAACCGAGGTACCTTGACATGACCGCGGCGGGCGGCGTATTTAAGCCACGGTCTAATTGCGCCAACTACCAACCTTAATGCTCGCACGTGCCCATTTTTTATAAAATGCGGTTGGGGCTCGAACCAATGCACCACTGTTTTCGAATTGGCCAACGACGTGCGACGCCGTGCAAATCGCTCCAGCTCACCTCGCTCATCCGTGCTCGCGGCCACCTCGCTCAAGCGATCCCCACGGTGCCAGGTAGGATTCTAACTTGGAATTTTGCCATTGGGTTATCTTTTGTGGGAAAACTTTGGGTTTTAGTGGGATTGTGACGGGAAAAACACCCATCAAGGGCTATGTTTTGCCCGTCAGATACAGCTCAACGGAGTTTTCGTCATACAAAATTGTCATAGGCGTTCATTAAAACATTAACATTTTATTTCAGTAATGGTGGGTGCGGGCGGGGCAGTTAATCGTGTCCCATTTTTATTTTTTAAAAAAACCCCAGGCCGCGCCCCTCGTCTTGGGAGAATTTGTCGAAGCCCCATGGGCTTTCCATGTCCCCGACCGTAAACTCAGACTTAAAACCCTGGGACCTTCCATAAGCCTCAACCCCTACACGCGAGCTGAAACCCGTGAACTTTCAAGCCACGCGAGCCGAAACCTGAAGCCATGGCCGCCCTAGCACTCCCCGTCAGCATATCCCCGGCGCCGTCACCTTCGCTCGGACTAAAGTCTCTCGTAGTGACTCGGCGAGTGGCCGCGCGTGACGATAGCATTCAAAGCCCTCACCGAGTCAACCCACGTCTCCCCGCCATTAACCTCTCCAACCGCAGCTATAACGAAAGACATCTCCTTCCGCAAGGCGGAACCGGACGCCAATTGCTTCCGCAAATCGCCTATCGGTCCGAAAACCAATGGCTTCCACAGCATAGCTTATCCCCTCAGGAGCATTTCAGACTCGTCTTTTAAAAGCTTCAAATGTTTCAATTTGTGTCTTATGTTGAAATAATGTTTTGCTTCCTAAATATTTTGCTTCATTGACTTATCTCATTGATATTAAAACGATACTGCTCTCTGCTAAAACCTTACAGTCTGTTGCTCAAATGATGACTTTGATATGGATGTTATCAGGGATAAATCAAGATGCCGAAAACCGGTAAGAAGAAGGCGAAGATGACAGAAAAGAAGCCTGCCCCTCTCAAGATTGAAACCTCGCTCCAGGACACTAAGTGCACCACTGGTGTCCCTCCAGAAATCAGATGGGATGATATATATAGAATGATCAGGGACCAAGAGAACCCAGATATGTTGCTGGAGGAAGCACCAATCTATCAAAATATCAGAGCCTCAGGCATAACTAGAGCCGCTACCCGCCCTGAGCTATTCCCCTGTGATGAAGTGATCGGGTGGATACTCCAACATGCAGATACTGAAGGGAGAGTGATAAATGACAGCGGGAAAGTGGCTATTGCCTCGTTTCAACCCGCGTATATTGCGGCGGCCTACAGATTTCCCCGTGTCCAACAAGCTCTGACTGACGAATGGTTGGGCCAAATGGATAACGTCGAGATGGCCAAGAAGCTATTGAGGGGAGGGAAGCATTTGAGAAAGAAGGGAAATGATGAATATGACGTACGGAACCTGAGGGCCCCTTTCAGATTGATCGCTTTAATGCTGTGCAGAATCTTCGGCATGCCCGATGGCACAGTATACAAGATTCAGTGGGTCCCTATCATTCACTATGTGGCATTTCAGGGGACAGTGTTTGACTGGGCCACTATATTGTCAGATAGTCTGGCCTCAATGATAAGTGCTGCTAAGCCCGGGCTGGCCTTGAAGAAGGATGAATTCTTCATGTCTTCATACCTGATAGATTGTATCTTGGCCAAGATAGAGTTCCCCAAATTGGGGTGTACATGGGATAGGGCCACCGCCCCGGTTTACATCGCATTCAAGATGTTGTGGGCTCAGAATTACAAGCCTAGCTACAAACTCATCTGTGAGGGGTTCATCATGCCCCTATACGAGAAAATGTTCAAGGAAGAACCAAATTGTCTGTCAGAAAATGCTTTGGAAGTCCTTGAGGAGTATGGGGACTTTTACTTTTCAGAACAAGGTACCTACCTAAGAATGTTTGGAGGGACTAAGCCCCCATACATATTGCCGCAGTATGCCACAGACTATGTGGTGCTAAAGGAAGCAGTAAGACAACTCTTCTTGGATGGGGTTGGGGCATTCCTCCACAAGCAACACAAGGCTTCCTTTCCCCCCCTACCTTTCTGCATCGGCGCTTACAAGTTTTCAGGGGTTGCCTCGGCCAATGAGTTTATTCAAGAGTTGAAGGCCTTCCACTTCGGTGAGGTCATCTTCCACAGGAACGACAGAAAGGGTAAAGTGGCCGAGCATTGCAAGGGGAACTATGCTTACTTCGAATACTCCCACTACCCTGATGCCGAGGAGGAAGCATTCAGAGGTATCTGCAACATGGCTGAGCTGCGGATCTGTCGCCAAGGTGCTGGAGCAAGTTCTAGCTCAAGCAAGGCCCAGAAGACCCTCCAGCAAAAGGAGAAGGAAGCTGAGGATGCCCGAGCTCAGGAAGAGCTCAGATTAAGAGAAGAGGCAAGGTTATAGCAGGAAGCCGAAGAGGCAAGAAAGAAGCAAGAAACTGAAAATGAAAGGCTGCAGGAAGAAGCTGAAGAAGCCCAGAAGCAGAAAGAAGCTGAGCAAGTTGAAGCAAGGAAGAAGGCGGAGGAAGAATCGAAGACAAGGGAAGATACCGAGGCAGGTGGGTCCGGTGTCCAAGACATGGAGATAGACACCTCTCAAGCAGGTGTCTCTGGTACCCAAAAGGAAGGAGTAGACCCTGCTCAGGAAGTCCGGACCCCACCTATGGAAGAAGACATAGACATCATAAACCGACCAATTGTCCCGTACACTCCATCTGGGAAGCGTACGGTGTCCAAATGGAATGAGTTTGTCTATGATAAGAAAAGAAAAGCAATGGTCCTCCAATCAGAAGAGAGGATTAAAAGCCCCTTCCATGATGACAACGTTACTCACCGAGAGGTCGCTGTCATGCAGAACACAGATGCAGATCCCATCGCCATGGCATCCGCAGTTATAGCAACAACGCAGGCATCATTTGCCAATGTAGGGGTTATAGTTAAAGAAAATATATTGACAAAGAAAAGAGCGCGCACGATGCAACAAAATGTGGCTAATGAGCAAGCCCAAAGAGATCTGGTAGTAAACCAGTATAACTGCTTGTACGCTGAACATAAGGAGCTGTCAAGCAAGTACAGCCAGCTGGAGGAGGAAAAGGACCAGCTAACACTTCAAATGATGATTGTGGAAGCAGAGAAGAATGGTGCAGAAGAAAAGGCATCTCTGCTAAAAGTAGACAAGCAAACGTTAGCTGAGCGTTTAGAGCAAGCGGAGAGCAGAACCATAGACCTATCTCCCTTCCACGAGCTGTCATGCAATATCCTGCAGCAAGTGTGTGGCTCCTAAGAGCTAATCACTGATGAGGTATGCAAACTCAAGGCCATGGTGGTTAGGCTAAAATAGGTTAATACGGAAGCCCACAGGCTCAAAGCTAAGAACACCCGTGTCAAGGCAAATGTCATAAGTCAGATGGCATGGAGAGAAGGGAAAGGAGGTTTCCCCCCGCATCTTCCTTTTAAGGCCGTGGAAGATTTTAATGAAGATATAGCCTTGTTGGAGTTTGGCAGGAACTGTGCCAATAAGCTGATGGCCAGTGTACAGAGGACAACAGATAGAATCAACAACCTATACCAAAAGCTCAAAGGAGTCCATGACAGCTGCACATTGAGTTTCCCTCAGACCCTGGAAGACTTCCCGGAAAAGGAACAGCGGCTGTCTCAACTGAAAGAAGAGCTAGGCGTCCAGATGGAGTATGTGAAAAGGATTGATGTCCTGGCCATGGATGATCTCCAACATTACATCGGTTCATCAACACTTCACAATCACCTGCTGAAGGAAGCATATCAAGTTGCTGAAGCAGAAGTACAAAGCATTAAAATAGAGCTCGAGAAGAATGTGACTTCTCAGAAAATCCTGTTTCCTGCTGCAGCAAACATAATCATAAGGGACACAGGTGTGTGGCACAGCTACATAACAGAGGAGGACAGGAAAGCTGCAGCAGCAGTAGGAGCATCAGTAGATCCAGCAGCCTCTCTCCCAGCAACCTCTTCCCCAGCAATGGCAGAAAATCCGGCCAGTTCAATTCCCCCTTCCCAATTAGGAGCAGCATCAGCAGGGGATTTGAGGGCCTCTTCCCAGGCATCATCAGTGACAATTAACTTGGGCGACCCTTTACCAGGAGAAGCTCACGCACAGGAATGAAGAGGCCGAATTCAGCGAGACACTCTCTTCAGCCAAACACGTGCCCAACAGGGAAAGCTTTGGTGTCGGCCAATTTTCTGTTATGTATATTTTAAATATGTAAGGCGTAAGCCATGGGACAGCTGTCCCTAATTTTTGTCAAAATATTTTGTAAAGGAAGTGGCCATTTTTGGTGATCGATTATAGTAGAAATCCCTGTAAATGACAGGTGGAACGTGCTAGGTGTCAGCCCAAAGGGCAAAGTTGTAGCTATAAATAGCATCTAGGAAAGATTAGAAAGGACTTTTGGCAGGGAATGAAATTTTTGGCAAAACGATATGAGCTATCTTGTATCGGGTCTGTAAATTGAATTTTCTAATAGAAGCCACGGGAGATGGACGTTTTGCCTGGGAGGTTGGATTGCTCTATATTGGACTATTCTAATGATTGCGGTTCAGTAATGTGAGATTATTCTTGACATCTGAATTATTTCTTTGCATTAATGATTTTGCTCCCCTCTGTGTATGCGTTCTCTCCATTTTGTGAACAATGAAATGTATTGCTGTAGATTTCTTTGTCTAGATCGAATGGCTAACTGTTCTTTCTTTAGGGTAATGCACGTGGTTCATTGTTCACGCCTTTAAATTGCTCCTTGCAGGGATCTCTAAGTTTAATTCTAGTTTTGCCACATCAAGATCTGTTTCTTTATTCTTGTCACGTAGATTAAATAATTTTTTGCTTTCTTCTGTTTATGAGCAATAGATGCGTTCTTTAAATTCCATTTTAGATCTGTTTCTATATTCTTCCGCTTTCTTCTGTTTTATGAGCAATGAATACATTCCATGATAAACTAGAAGCTATCTTTTAGAAATCTGTATCTTGCTGTAGCTTTGCTTCTGAAATTAACAGCTATTTGTTCTTTCCTTACGCTTCTTGTTACAGCAGATTGCTCTTCCCTTTAGCGTGTTCCCTGCAGGGATAGATAGATTTGTTCCAGTTTTAAGCTTAGATCTGTTTTAATTGCATTTAGATTAAGCATAATTTAGGCACTTGCATCTCATATAAAAGACATAAAACCCAAAAGAAAGGTGGATCGGGCCATAACCGGTAGAATTGGATTTTAAGTCCAAAACCACGGTTGCCGGAACCGCTAACCGGATGGATTCCCTACACCAAACAGGAGATAGTCTAATTGGGACCATCTCTCGGGGAGAATCCCTTTCTGATTGATGCTACGATATCCGAGGCATCAACAGTTTTTGGCGCTAGAAGGAGGGCCTAAAGTGCATGGCTGATAGAGGAAAATATTCCCCGGTCATAGATGACACTGAAAACCCGCTTATAGAAGGTATTTCAAACAGCCCAGATCTTGGATTAACAGACCAAGAATGCCTCATTTCTTACCCTGAGCCTCAAGAAGCTTTATACGCTGTCCCGTTTACAGAAATCGAGGATTTGAGAAGACATACCAGATCCTATGTTAGGCAGTTAGGTGGTTTAAACGCTGTCAAATTCCTCCCTAAGAAAATTACACCTAGAAAGGAGCCATAGTACACCCGTGATTCAATTCTCGTTCAGAGTTTTGAAGAACTGGTAAATCTGACTTTGGAAGAAATTTCCGACACTCTTAACAAGACAGACCAAGAAAATCTTGAAGAAATTACCACTCCCAAAAATACTCCACCAGTTTCACCCTACAATTCTCCACCAGGGTCTCCACCTCCAAACCCAAACATGGTTGTACCTGCTTGGAGAGCAAGGGGAGCGCTGAATTTAGCTGGACCATTCCATAACCTCCCTAAAAACCCAGAAAAGGTCTTGCCTAAATACGATCTAGGGAAATCCATCTCGGCAGAAGATCACCTCAAAAGTTTTTACCTGGCTCTGAACCTTTTGAATGTACAACATGAAGACGTGGTCTGCAGGTTGTTTCCATACACTTTCGAGCCAAAAGTATCCTCATGGTACTTTAGCCTACAACCCAGCTCAATCTCTAGTTGGGATGAATTCGAAAAGTGCTTCCTTAAGAAATACGGAAACCAAAAGACTGTGGCCACGCTTATGAAAGAACTCTTGTCCATGAGAATGGAGAAGAAGGAAAAGGTTCAAGACTTTAACCAGAGATTCACAACGCTGTTAAATAACTTTAGTGAGGCTAACAAACCCGCAGAGGAATCTCTAATTGAATACTACACAACAGCTCTTGAAGGTCCAATCGCAATGTTTGTAAAACGATCCAAGAAAACTACCCTGATAGAGAATTTTGAGGAAGCTAGAAAGGTAGAGGAAGAGGCTGATAGCATTGCTAAACATGCCTTAGATATAGAACCAAAGCCAGCAGCTAGCAAGAAACCTTTGCTCCTCATGAGAGGCAAAGAAGAGCCATCTACGGACATGGAAAATGTAGTTAAAATGATGCAGAAATTATCTAACAAAATCGTAGATCTCGAGAAAGACAAGGCTGCTAGTACATCTAGGAAACCTTTCAAGCCATTCTACAAAAGAAGGGAAGACGGGGAACAGTCTCATCCACCAATGAACACTACCCCTGTTTTAAACTTGAATGAGATTGGGATGGAAAATTTCTGCACCTTTCACCAAGAACCACATTCGGAGAAAAGCTTCCCACAATGGATCAATTCCATGAGCTTGGTCATGAACCAAATGTTAGATTCTCAGTTCCCAGATTAGGATGATCCTCCAGAAGAATCAAACCCTGAGTTAGAGGAACCAAACCCGGACACTACTATGGTGTTGTGGGATTGGCTACCTATGACTGAATTAGTAGAAGAAGATCACATAGATAGCTCTACCTCTACCATAAATGTTGCCACTCGCAGCAAGGGCCCAATTGCGGATCCTGTACCAGTCACCATTCCCCATAAGCCTAAAATTTCGAAAGACCCGCCTAGGAGGTATATACCGATCATCCCACCACAGTCCAAAGTAAACCAAACAACGGCCAAACAGCCAAGTGCTGATAACACAGTCCAGCCAAAGGTCACCATGAACAAAACAGATCAGCCTACTCGAGTTGGAAATGAATCCAATATAGGGTATGATATTATCGAAGATATCAAGAAAGTTAAAGCGAACGTATCAATATTTGACATGTGTAGCTTGCCCCATCAACGAGACAAACTACTGCACGTTTTACAACCAAAACCCAGCACTACATTAACAGATTCTCAAGACAATCCTGAAATTAATGAGGCTAGCATTGGTGGGAAATCCAAATCCCAAACATTGCCATTCTTGTTGACATTTGAAATTTTTAATCACAATGTTCATAACTGTTTGGTAGACTCTGGAGCTTCTTCAAACGTTATGCCACTGTCAATTTGTAAGAAAATTAATGGGCAGCCCGTGCCATCTCCAGCTCAAATTATCCAATTGGATAGGACTGTTGTTAAAGTAATTGGGGAGATGAAAGACGTTCTAATTAGACTGTCAGCCGACCCTAGAGTTTGCCAATTCATTGACATAATGGTGGTCGATATTCCTGAAGCTTATGGGCTGATTTTGAGTAGAGATTGGTCTACCAAGTTGAGTGGCTACTTTGCTACCGATTGGTCTCATCTATGGCTGCCTTATCAGAACAGGCAGAATCAGATTAAAGTTCTTAGGGAACCTCATATGAAACAAAACGTAACCCAGCTAGAAGAAAAAAACGAGGCTGTAAATTTCTCTTCCTCGGTCCTGGGAAATTACTTCTTAGAAATGGATCCGGGTAACTATCAATCTGAAATCGTTAGCCATGAATCAGATAAACAGTCCGATCTCCTTCATTTCTCTCGGACTGATGATGTTGATTGTAACATAGTCAACTTAGTTGCTAACATAGACCATAAAGAAACTAACTTAGTTGAATCTGAAAATGTTTTTTGGACATTATACTTTGATGGTTCTAAAACTCTGGAAGGATCCGGAGCCGGTTGTGTTCTAATGGATCCAAAAAGGAACAAGTATTTTTTGTCTTGTAGATTAGAATTCGATTGTACTAATAACACCGCTGAATATGAAGCTTTGGTACATGGTTTAAAAAAGGCCATTGGCTTAAATGTTAAGAACCTGAAGGTCTTTGGTGATTCCGAGATAGTTGTAAGACAGGTAAGGGACACCATTCACTGCCTCTCACCTCACTTGAAAGGTTATCAGGCTGAGGTATGGGATTTAATCATGCATTTTGACGCTTTCAATATAAAATCGATTCCTAGATTGCAAAATTCTGCTGCTGATTTGTTGGCAACATCCGCTTCTAGATTGGTGCCGTCAAATAATAAATGCTCAATTGAATTGGTTTTCAGGCCTTCCATTCCCGATAACATCACAAATTTTAGAGTCTTCGATGATGATGAACAAATTATCAGCTTCCTGACAAATGAAGACAGTTTCCAAAAAGCTGCAATAGATGAGGAAGAACACGATGCTGATTTGATGAAGAAAGATGACGAGAAAGGAAATTTCATGCCAAAAGGGGTCAGGTCCCTCGAAATGCTTTTCGATCTTCAAAATAAGTTCAAAAGACCAGCTAATACCAAAACTAACAGCTCATCAATGCAACATGAGCTGGTTAATTTGGGTACCGAGGCAGAACCGAAATTTGTCAACCTTGGCAAATGTTGTTCACCAGGAGAAAGAGACAGGTTCATTAAATTGTTTAAACAATACAAGGATGTTTTTGCATGGACCTATGAAGATCTGAAAACATATGACGTCCGCATCATACAGCATGTTATACCAATGAAAGCGGGGTGTCAAGCCATTTCAGCAGCAGCTAAGAAGGATGCATCCCACCCTTGAACCGCTGATCCAAAAGGAATTAAAGAAGCTCCTGGACGCTAAGATAATCTTCAAAGTTCGGCATTCTGAATGGGTTGCAAACTTGGTTCCCGTAAGGAAGAAGTCGGGAGAGATTAGACTATGTGTAGATTTCAGAAATTTAAACAAGGCCTCAGATAAAGACAACTACCCCGTGCCTTCAATGGAGCAAATCCTACAAATGGTGTCAGGATCTGAATTGTTTTCTCTCCTCGATGGTTTCTCTGGCTATAATCAAGTGTTAGTAGCCGAAGAAGATCGTCTCAAGACTACTTTCAGGACTAAGTGGGGAACTTTCGCCTATAGAAGGATGCCATTTGGTCTGATAAATGCAGGAGCTACATTCCAAAGGGCGATGGATATTGCCTTCCGAGGATTAAGTGGGCAATGCGTTGTTGTCTACTTGGATGATGTGACAGTCTTTTCAAAGAAAAGGGAAGATCATGTTGTTCATCTGAGGCATATCTTTGATCGTTGCCGGAAGTATGGCATTTCCTTAAATCCCAAGAAGAGCGTGTTTGTTGTGCCCGAAGGTAAGCTCTTGGGTCATATCATCTCCAAAGGAGGAGTGTCAATCGACCAGGAAAGAGTCCAAGCTATTAATAAGATTCCAATGCCTCACAACAAAAAATCTATGCAGTCTTTTATGGGCACCATCAATTTTGTCCGCAGATTTGTTCCATATTTTGCACAAATCATTAAGCCATTACAGCAGATGGTTAAACAAAGCATACAATTCAAGTGGACAGATTTGGAGAAGGACGCATTTAGAGATATCAAGGCAGCTGTAGCTAAAGCTCCTTCCTTAGGAAGTCCAGATTTTGATAAAGATTTCATCTTGTATACCTTCGCTTCGGATGACTCTCTCGCAGCTGTACTCACGCAAAAGGTGGAGTTGGGGGGATGAATACCCAATTTCGTTTATGAGCACTGGTCTGCAAGGGGCTGAGCTGAATTACCCCGTAGTTGACAAGCATGCCTATGCAGTCTTCAAAGCAGTCAAGCAATTTAGGCCATACATTTTGAAGAACAGAACTAAAGTCATAGTTCCCCATCCAGCTGTTAGATCCCTTTTCGTTCAAAAGGAATTGGGAGAAAGGAGAGGGAACTGGGTCACAGCTCTGCAGGAGTATGATTTGGAATTTAAACCGGCTACAATCATTAAAGGACAAGGTCTATGCAATTTATTGGCGGGAAACTCGACTGATGAAGAACACCATTGGAGAAATGAAGCGGAGCTCAATTCAGTTGAGGTATGTCATATCTTTACAGCTCCCCAGTCATGGTATAGGGATCTAGTGCACTATTTACAGCAGGGATATCTTCCCGAGCACTGGAATTCTAAACAAAGAAGGGCACTCCGCTTAAGATCAGCGCCCTATCAGATAATTGATGGGATTCTTTTCAGGAAGAATTATGATGGAGTCCTTCTTAGATGTTTGGAGAAGGAAGATGCAAACAAAGTTGTCAAAGAATTGCATGATGGCCCCGCAGGTGGCCATTATTCAGGAGAGACGACAGCACACAAGATACTGAGAGCTGGTTATTATTGGCCCACTTTGTTCCGAGATGCCCACACATACGCACGGAACTGTGATATATGTCAAAGAAGCGCTGGAAAGTTACCTAAGGCCGCAGGCCCATTGCAGCCGGTCATCATCTCTGAGCCTTTTGAGCAATGGGGCATAGATGTTATCGGAGAAATAAATCCAAATTCTTCATTGCAACATCGATACATCCTAACGGCTACCGACTACTTCACTAGGTGGACGGAGGCCACCCCATTGCACAAGATCAATGAAGACGCAGTCATCAGCCTCTTGAAAGAAAACATCATAACCAGGTTTGGGGTTCCAATTTCCCTCGTTTTTTATAATGCTAAGTATTTTTCATCTTGCAAGATAAATGAATTTGTTTATGAATGGGGAATTAAGTTGCATTATTCAGCCAATTACTACCCTCAGGGAAACGGATTAGCTGAATCCTCAAACAAGAATCTGATTCGAATCCTTAAGAAAACTGTGATAGAAAACCAGAGAAGTTGGCATGTGGCTCTCCCAAACGCCTTATGGACAGATAGGGTAACCCCGAAGAATGCTTTAGGTGTCTCCCCTTTCACTCTTGTCTATGGCAAGGAAGCCATACTTCCCCCAAACATCTTGCTGCCATCCTTGCAATTGTCCCAAGCCTCGCGGGGTTCTGGTAGCCAAGCCTCACAGTCCAGGATCAACACCCTGCTTCAACTAGAAGAAGCCCGACACAAAGCTAAAGATCGATTCCATCAACACCAGGATATAGTTAAGAGATGGTTCGATAAGAGGAAATCCGGCAAGAGGGATTTTGAAGTCGGGGATTTAGTCCTGAAATGGGACCATAATCATGAAGGCAAAGGAATGCATACAAAATTTCAACATCTATGGGTAGGCCCGTACCAAATTTCTGCAAAATTAGTCCCATCCACGTATAAATTGACTAATCTCGAGGGAGAGGAAGTAGCCCTTCCTCTCAATGGTCTCGCTCTGAAACAGTACTTTGCATAAGTCTCCTCGAGACTTCCTGTACATAAATAAAGTTTTCATTCTGCTTTCGCTTTTAGCTGTCTTATGTTTCGGCCATGTTGTTTCTCTTTTTGTTATTTGAATTTTCGATAAGTTTTGTTTTCTAAAGGCCCCCTTGTTGTTGAGTTTCCCGTTGAAAATAGCTCTCTCGAAGAAAACTTGCAACCCATGAATCTGGAACCCTGCTCACTAAACCCGGTCTGCTGTGCTCTCGCTGAAATGTTCAAAAGGGGGGAAAACCTACCCTGCTAGTCACACTAATCCTGTTTAATAGCAGAGACCCATGGCCATCTTCACTACTATCGTTGGGCTCCACCCACTCGCACACTTTAAAGGCATCTCAAGAAGGTTACCTAAGTTGGACCCATGGAAAGTGGCACCTCTCGAGGACATAGGGTATTGAGATGACTACATGCTGCAGATTTAAAAAACCAAAATGGCCTACATTCAAGAGTCTGTTTTCCAGGGATTCTCACCTCAATTAAAGCATGGCTGAGACAAAAGCAAGAAAGACATGTAAAATCAAGAAGGCTGTCCAAAAGGCCCAGCTCAAAATGGGCTCCTCTCCGTCCGTGAAGTTTGATCAAATCAATAAAATCTCTAACTCACACAAAAGGACATTATGGATTGAGGAGCCCAAATTGAAGATCATGCCCAAAAGAAAATATCCCTGGAAGGCTCAAACAGCTAAGCTGTCCAAAGTACAAGCATCCCAAAGGGTGCCAGAAGCATGGGAATGAGGAACAAGGACAATAATGTCCATGAGAAAGTGTTGCTAATCCTGTGGAGTCCGGCAGTAGTGGCCATTCGAGAGATGACCCTCCTAAAATGAATCTCATATGCTGGCCCTCTGAGAGTGGTGAAGATGTCTCGGTCAAAGCTCCCCTTTCCCCAATGGCTAGCAGGAAAGGTGCCTCTTCCCCCCCGCATGAGTATAAAATGCTCAGTTGAGTAGTGCACCCGAGGTGAATGTTTTAATGAGGTTCCGGACCGTGAAGAGGAATTTTTCAGAGATCTGTGTTCGCCAGCGACTCACCATTGTTGTTGCAGCAACACCCCTCCCCAAAATTTTTTAACATGTTGGGGCCCCTCCTGTATTTTTGTAGAAAGTTTACCTGACAAGCCATCCCAGCCGTCAGCTCTGTTTGTAATAGAAAATCGTATTTCCCTGCTGAACACCTTGCCATCAATCCTTCCATGTTTTCCCCAAAGAGCCAGAAGATAACTTAGTTTTTTCCCTACGTTTTGGAATAATTCGGACTATCTCCCCGACTGCAAAGACAAACGTCCAACCTTTCCGAAAGAAGGACTGAGTTTCTCTTTGTCAAAATCTGTGGGAACATTGGGACAATACTTCCCGAAACGGCGGGGGAATTCATCATTTGCTCCCAAAATAGCGGGACTTATTCGCCTCATTCTCCCGAAAAGGACTTGGAATTTTGGTTGAAATTCTGCGGAAACCTTCCGGTTGTGCTCCCGAAACGGCGGAATTTTTCACTCAAGCCTCCCGCAACCGCGGAAAGGTTCAAGTTGTTCTCCCGAAACGGCGGGGGAATTCAACAAAACCACCCGAAATGGTGGAAGCCGCCGTGATTTCTCCCCGAAAATAAACTCAGATTTTGGCCATAAACAGCGGAAGCCGCTGAGGAATTGCTTCCGAAACGGCGGAAGCCATCCGCATAAGTCCCGCGGAGGAACTCACGTTTTCCTTCCGAAACTATGAAAAGGACTTAGATTTTTTTCAAGAAACTGTCGCGGAGGCCTTCAGCCTTTGCTCCCGAAATGCGGAAGCCTTCGGGCTACCCTCCCGAAACGGCGGAAGCCAATCGCTTAAACCGCTCGGCAAAGGACTCCGAAACGACCCCGACTGAATATGCGGAAGAGTATAAGTTTTGCTCCCGAAACGGCGGGAGCTATTCGTCTAAAGTGCCCGAAGAGACTTCGAAAACATGCGGGAGCCTTCAAGTCTCCCTTCCGAAACGGCGGAAGCCATTCACAAGAGCCTTCCGAAACTAGCGGGAGCCTTCGCCAAAACTTCCCGAAAATCAACGAGACTTTGAAATTTTTTTGGTTCACGGAAGCTTTCGCAAAAGCCTTCCGAAAAACACCGGGAGCATTCGCTACATCGTTCTGAAAGGGCGGAAGCCTTGGCGTTACCCGTCCGCTACGCGGTGGTCTTTCGCGGAAGGCTTCGAGTTTCCTTTCCGCAATGAGCGCCGAAACTGCGGGAGCTTTCGGTGAACCCTTCCGCAACGGCGGATACAATTCGCAAACTGGCCCCCGCGAATGGCAGTCGCACGGAAACCGAGGTACCTTGACATGACCGCGGTGGGCGGCGTATTTAAGCCACGGTCTAATTGCGCCAACTACCAACCTTAATGCTCGCACGTGCCCGTTTTTTATAAAATGCGGTTGGGGCTCGAACCAATGCACCACTGTTTTCGAATTGGCCAACGACGTGCGATGCCGTGCAAATCGCTCCAGCTCACCTCGCTCATCCGTGCTCGCGGCCACCTCGCTCAAGCGATCCCCACGGTGCTAGGTAGGATTCTAACTTGGAATTTCACCATTGGGTTATCTTTTGTGGGAAAACTTTGGGTTTTAGTGGGATTGTGACGGGCAAAACACCCGTCAAGGGCTATGTTTTGCCCGTCAGATACAGTTGAACGGAGTTTTCGTCATACAAAATCGTCATAGGCATTCATTAAAACATTAACATTTTATTTCAGTAATGGTGGGTGCGGGCGGGGCGGTTAATCGTGTCCCATTTTTATTTTTTTTAAAAACCCCAGGCCACGCCCCTCGTCTTGGGAGAATTTGTCGAAGCCCCATGGGATTTCCATGTCCCCGGCCGTAAACTCAGACTTAAAACCCTGGGCCCTTCCATAAGCCTCAACCCCTACACGCGAGCTGAAACCCGTGAACGTTCAAGCCACGCGAGCCAAAACCTGAAGCCATGGCCGCCCTAGCACTCCCCGTCAGCATATCCCCGGCGCCGTCACCTTCGCTCGGACTAAAGTCTCCCGTAGTGACTCGGCGAGTGGCCGCGCGTGACGATAGCATTCAAAGCCCTCACCGAGTCAACCCGCGTCTCCCCGCCATTAACCTCTCCAACCGCAGCTATAACGAAAGACATCTCCTTCCGCAAGGCGGAACCGGAAGCCAATTGCTTCCGCAAATCGCCTATCGGTCCGAAAACCAATGGCTTCCGCAGCATAGCTTATCCCCTCAGGAGCATTTCAGACTCGTCTTTTAAAAGCTTCAAATGTTTCAATTTGTGTCTTATGTTGAAATAATGTTTTGCTTCCTAAATATTTTGCTTCATTGACTTATCTCATTGATATTAAAACGATGTTGCTCTCTGCTAAAACCTTACAGTCTGTTGCTCAAATGATGACTTTGATATGGATGTTATCAGGGATAAATCAAGATGCCGAAAACCGGTAAGAAGAAGGCGAAGATGATAGAAAAGAAGCCTGCCCCTCTCAAGATTGAAACCTCGCTCCAGGACACTCAGTGCACCACTGGTGTCCCTCCAGAAATCAGATGGGATGATATATATAGAATGATCAGGGACCAAGAGATCCCAGATATGTTGCTGGAGGAAGCACCAATCTATCAAAATATCAGAGCCTCAGGCATAACTAGAGCCGCTACCCGCCCTGAGCTATTCCCCTGTGCTGAAGTGATCGGGTGGATACTCCAACATGCAGATGCTGAAGGGAGAGTGATAAATGACAGCGGGAGAGTGATAAATGCCTCGTTTCAACCCGCGTATATTGCGGCGGCCTACAGATTTCCCCGTGTCCAACAAGCTCTGACTGACGAATGGTTGGGCCAAATGGATAACGTCGAGATGGCCAAGAAGCTATTGAGGGGAGGGAAGCATTTGAGAAAGAAGGGAAATGATGAATATGACGTACAGAACCTGAGGGCCCCTTTCAGATTTATCGCTTTAATGCTGTGCAGAATCTTCGGCATGCCCGATGGCACAGTATACAAGATTCAGTGGGTCCCTATCATTCACTATGTGGCATTTCAGGGGACAGTGTTTGACTGGGCCACTATCTTGTCAGATAGTCTGGCCTCAATGATAAGTGCTGCTAAGCCCGGGCTGGCCTTGAAGAAGGCTGAATTCTTCATGTCTTCATACATGATAGATTGTATCTTGGCCAAGATAGAGTTCCCCAAATTGGGGTGTACATGGGATAGGGCCACCGCCCTGGTTTACATCGCATTCAAGATGTTGTGGGCTCAGAATTACAAGCCCAGCTACAAACTCATCTGTGAGGGGTTCATCATGCCCCTATACGAGAAAATGTTCAAGGAAGAACCAAATTGTCTGTCAGAAAATGCTTTGGAAGTCCTTGAGGAGTATGGGGACTTTTACTTTTCAGAACAAGGTACCTACCTAAGAATGTTTGGAGGGACTAAGCCCCCATACATATTGCCGCAGTATGCCACAGACTATGTGGTGCTAAAGGAAGCAGTAAGACAACTCTTCTTGGATGGGGTTGGGGCATTCCTCCACAAGCAACACAAGGCTTCCTTTCCCCCCCTACCTTTCTGCATCGGCGCTTACAAGTTTTCAGGGGTTGCCTCGGCCAATGAGTTTATTCAAGAGTTGAAGGCCTTCCACTTCGGTGAGGTCATCTTCCACAGGAACGACAGAAAGGGTAAAGTGGCCGAGCATTGCAAGGGGAACTATGCTTACTTCGAATACTCCCACTACCCTGATGCCGAGGAGGAAGCATTCAGAGGTATCTGCAACATGGCTGAGCTGCGGATCTGTCGCCAAGGTGCTGGAGCAAGTTCTAGCTCAAGCAAGGCCCAGAAGACCCTCCAGCAAAAGGAGAAGGAAGCTGAGGATGCCCGAGCTCAGGAAGAGCTCAGATTAAGAGAAGAGGCAAGGTTACCGCAGGAAGCCGAAGAGGCAAGAAAGCAGCAAGAAACTGAAAATGAAAGGCTGCAGAAAGAAGCTGAAGAAGCCCAGAAGCAGAAAGAAGCTGAGCAAGCTGAAGCAAGGAAGAAGGCGGAGGAAGAATCGAAGACAAGGGAAGATACCGAGGCAGGTGGGTCCGGTGTCCAAGACATGGAGATAGACACCTCTCAAGCAGGTGTCTCTGGTACCCAAAAGGAAGGAGTAGACCCTGCTCAGGAAGTCCGGACCCCACCTATGGAAGAAGACATAGACATCATAAACCGACCAATTGTCCCGTACACTCCATCTGGGAAGCGTACGGTGTCCAAATGGAATGAGTTTGTCTATGATAAGAAAAGAAAATCAATGGTCCTCCAATCAGAAGAGAGGATTAAAAGCCCCTTCCATGATGACATCGTTACTCACCGAGAGGTCGCTGTCATGCAGAACACAGATGCAGATCCCATCGCCATGGCATCCGCAGTTATAGCAACAACGCAGGCATCATTTGCCAATGTAGGGGTTATAGTTAAAGAAAATATATTGACAAAGAAAAGAGCGCGCACGCTGCAACAAAATGTGGCTAATGAGCAAGCCCAAAGAGATCTGGTAGTAAACCAGTATAACTGCTTGTACGCTGAACATAAGGAGCTGTCAAGCAAGTACAGCCAGTTGGAGGAGGAAAAGGACCAGCTAACACTTCAAATGATGATTGTGGAAGCAGAGAAGAATGGTACAGAAGAAAAGGCATCTCTGCTAAAAGCAGACAAGCAAACGTTAGCTGAGCGTTTAGAGCAAGCGGAGAGCAGAACCATAGACCTATCTCCCTTCCACAAGCTGTCATGCAATATCCTGCAGCAAGTGTGTGGCTCCCAAGAGCTAATCACTGATGAGGTATGCAAACTCAAGGCCATGGTGGTTAGGCTAAAAGAGGTTAATACGGAAGCCCACAGGCTCAAAGCTAAGAACACCCGTGTCAAGGCAAATGTCATAAGTCAGATGGCATGGAGAGAAGGGAAAGGAGGTTTCCCCCCGCATCTTCCTTTTAAGGCCGTGGAAGATTTTAATGAAGATATAGCCTTGTTGGAGTTTGGCAGGAACTGTGCCAATAAGCTGATGGCCAGTGTACAGAGGACAACAGATAGAATCAACAACCTATACCAAAAGCTCAAAGGAGTCCATGACAGCTGCACATTGAGTTTCCCTCAGACCCTAGAAGACTTCCCGGAAAAGGAACAGCGGCTGTCTCAACTGAAAGAAGAGCTAGGCGTCCAGATGGAGTATGTGAAAAGGATTGATGTCCTGGCCATGGATGATCTCCAACATTACATCGGTTCATCAACACTTCACAATCACCTGCTGAAGGAAGCATATCATGTTGCTGAAGCAGAAGTACAAAGCATTAAAACAGAGCTTGGGAAGAATGTGACTTCTCAGAAAATCCTGTTTCCTGCTGCAGCAAACATAATCATAAGGGACACAGGTGTGTGGCACATCTACATAACAGAGGAGGACAGGAAAGCTGCAGCAGCAGCAGGAGCATCAGTAGATCCAGCAGCCTCTCTCCCAGCAACCTCTTCCCCAGCAATGGCAGAAAATCCGGCCAGTTCAATTCCCCCTTCCCAATTAGGAGCAGCATCAGCAGGGGATTCGAGGGCCTCTTCCCAGGCAGCATCAGTGACAATTAACTTGGGCGACCCTTTGCCAGGAGAAGCTCACGCACAGGAATGAAGAGGCCGAATTCAGCGAGACACTCTCTTCCGCCGAACACGTGCCCAACAGGGAAAGCTTTGGTGTCGGCCAATTTTCTGTTATGTATATTTTAAATATGTAAGGCGTAAGCCATGGGACAGCTGTCCCTAATTTTTGTCAAAATATTTTGTAAAGGAAGTGGCCATTTTTGGTGATCGATTATAGTAGAAATCCCTGTAAATGACAGGTGGAACGTGCTAGGTGTCAGCCCAAAGGGAAAAGTTGTAGCTATAAATAGCATCTAGGAAAGATTAGAAAGGACTTTTGGCAGGGAATGAAATTTTTGGCAAAACGATATGAGCTATCTTGTATCGGGTCTATAAATTGAATTTTCTAATAGAAGCCACGGGAGATGGACGTTTTGCCTGGGAGGTTGGATTGCTCTATATTGGACTATTCTAATGATTGCGGTTCAGTAATGTGAGATTATTCTTGACATCTGAATTATTTCTTTGCATTAATGATTTTGCTCCCCTCTGTGTATGTGTTCTCTCCATTTTGTGAACAATGAAATGTATTGCTGTAGATTTCTTTGTCTAGATCGAATGGCTAACTGTTCTTTCTTCAGGGTAATGCACGTGGTTCATTGTTCACGCCTTTAAATTGCTCCTTGCAGGGATCTCTAAGTTTAATTCCAGTTTTGCCACATCAAGATCTGTTTCTTTATTCTTGTCACGTAGATTAAATAATTTTTTGCTTTCTTCTGTTTATGAGCAATAGATGCGTTCTTTAAATTCCATTTTAGATCTGTTTCTATATTCTTCCGCTTTCTTCTGTTTTATGAGCAACGAATACATTCCATGATAAACTAGAAGCTATCTTTTAGAAATTTGTATCTTGTTGTAGCTTTGCTTTTGAAATTAACAGCTATCTGTTCTTTCCTTACGCTTCTTGTTACAGCAGATTGCTCTTCCCTTTAGCGTGTTCCCTGCAGGGATAGATAGATTTGTTCTAGTTTTAAGCTTAGATCTGTTTTAATTGCATTTAGATTAAGCATAATTTAGGCACTTGCATCTCATATAAAAGACATAAAACCCAAAAGAAAGGTGGATCGGGCCATAACCGGTAGAATCGGATTTTAAGTCCAAAACCACGGTTGCCGGAACCGCTAACCGGACGGATTCCCTACACCAAACGGGAGATAGTCTAATTGGGACCATCTGTCGGGGAGAATCCCTTTCTGATTGATGCTACGATATCCGAGGCATCAACAGGTTGCATATCATTCCATTGGACCAACCCTTCTTTGATTGTGCGCCTACGCAGTTGACATTCCCTAGTATCCAATACTGCTTCCTTTTGGAGCTAAATGGAACCTTCTTCATCAAGTTCTCGTAACTTTTTTTGGACTTTACAATTGGATTGCACGACATTTTTGAGGAATTATAAATGAAAGATTGGGTGAACCTTGGAGTGATATGGTGGAGCGAGCTTGTAGGCCACCAATCCAGTATGATATGGTAAGGGCCATAGAGCTTCAAAGCTAGTTTGTGGTTCGGGTTATTTTTCAGGGATGTTTGTTATAAGGTTGAAGTCGAGGAAACACCTAATCCCCCTCCATAAACGATCACTCAGAGCAATGTTGTTTTTTGTATTGTTTTATCCTACTTTGTGCCATAGCCACATTGCCTTTAAGTGTGAAGAGAATAACTTCTCTGGTGTGAAGTGTGCTATCCCCTGCTTGGACCTTGCTTATGAATCTAGGGTCCCTATTAGAGACAATGGAAGTTGGCATTCCATGTAATTTAAAAATATGTTCCGTGAATGCTTGAGAAACTATTGACGATATAAAAGAGTATGACAAAGAAAAAAAGTGGGCTTATTTGGAAAGACAATCTACGCCCACCATGATAATTTATTTACTACTAGCTCTCGAAAGATCCACGATAAATCCATAGAAATATTAGTCCATACATGTGTTGGAATCGGGGGTGACTGTAAGGCCCCTAACTACTTCACCATTTCTCCCTTATGTCATTGGCAAGTATCGCGACCGCAACAAAGTTTTGGATGTAAAGTTTCACGCCTTCCCAAAAGAATGATTGCCTAATCCATTCAAAGGTTTTATGAAATCCCAAGTGACTGCTTGGTGGTGATGAATGTAATTCCTCTAAGATTCTTTGTTTTAAGTATGAATTTGGTGCCAGAAAAATGGGATCTTTATAGTTGATTGTATCTTGGCGGCATGTATACCCTATAGGAGGGTTCTAGTTTTCCTTAAGACATTGGATGAGTTTCCCTATGGTGTCGTTGGCCATCCATTCTTGGTGTTGTTCCTTGAGCCAACCTATAACTAGTAAGGATAAGGCAAAGAGAGATCCCTCATATTCATATTTCCTAGACAATGCATCAACCATCACATTTTCTTTACCCTTATATATAGTTTCATAATCATACCCTAACATCTTAGTAACCCACTCATGTTTCTCTATAGAGGACAAACTTTGTTCAAGAATATATTTTAAACTATGATGCTCAATCTTGATCTGGGAGTGCCTCTTTATAAAATAAGGGCACCAAGTCTCAACTACATGAAGGATGGACATCATTTCTTTTTCATATATAGATTTTCCCAAATTTCTATCACATGACTACTTACTGGTGAAGGCCAAAGGATGTCCTTCTTGTATGACTATTGTTCCAATACCACAACTTGAGGCATCACATTCTAAGACAAAATTCTTAGTGAAATCAGGCATTGCTAAGGATGGAGTAGTGCACACGACACCTTTTAAGGAAAATAAGGCCTATTTATCTTCTTTGCTCTAGACAAAGGTATTCTTTTTCAGCAATGATGTTAAGGACGCTACAATTTGGACATATTTTTTCACAAATTTTCTATTGTAGCTGGTTAATCTAAGGAACCCTCACAAGCTCTTGACAGTTTTGGGGCATGTCCAATCTTGCATAGATGCCATTTTCCTTGGGTCTACCCTTCCCAACTCACAATGTTACCCAAATATTCAACCTCAGTGAACCTAAAATCACATTTGGAACACTTCACAAATAATTGATGATCCTAGAGTAATTGAAAGGCATTCCCAACATGATCTAAGTGGCCTTCCCATGTGATGTTGTAGATAAAGATATTGCCAAAGAAAACTAGCACAAAACTGTGAAGGAAAGGTTGAAAAATTGTGTTCTTGGGGATCTCAAAGGTGGATGGAGCATTGCAGAGGCCAAAAGGCATGACTAAGAACTAACAATGACCTTCATGGGTGTGAAAAGCATTTCCAGGCATGTCTACTTCTTTCATCCATATTTGGTGGTACCGAGAATGAAGGTCTAGTTTAGTGAAGGACTTTGCTTTGTACAACTCATTTAAGAGATCATCAATGCATAAAATGGGAAATTTATACTTGATTGTTAACTTCTTGAGAGCCTCAAAATATGGACACATGCACCAAGTTCCTTCCTTTTTAAAGACCATAAACATTGGTGAGGAATAAGGGTTGGTACTAAGATGAATGATGGAAGCCTCCAATAATTCATGAATGATTTTTTGTATTTCATTCTTTTGGAAAAAGGGTGTCGATAAGGGCATACGTTGGGAGTGTTAGCACTTATAAATTTCACAGGGATAATATTAGTTTACTCTTAATTTTCTAGATTGTGGTCATATTGGATTCCCCAGGTCAAGGTTTTCAAAGGTAACATCATGTATTTGATCATTTATATATTATTGAGTCGAGTTTTAGAGGTCATGATTATGTATAAGATGGATGTAGTGGTGTTAATATATCATTACAATCATGTTTAAAACCAAATCCAAGATTTTTTATCCCATATATGCTATCCCCTATCATTTCATTACATTTTTCAGTCTTTTGTAGCGTCGGAGGTCATTTTCAAACTAGTAGCGCTACCGAAGTTCCTAAACCTTTGTAGAGATACAATCAAAATTTACATTATGGTCACTGTAGAAGTGTCAAATCAGAGTTTTGATTTTGAAAAAATTTCTAGGGTTTGAATGAAATGTCTTAAGGTCTCATGATTACCATTAATCTCTTTTGGGTCGCTTGAGTCGGTTTAACATATCCCTCTATCTTTCTAATGCATGTGAGTCGATTCTTCCCTTCATGACATCCATACCCTAGAAGTCGTTGTTATTGTTACAGGGATCAAACTTGATAGTTGCGTGGCATGTAACATATCATGGAAGATGAGCCATCGCAAAAGAGTTGTAAGAAGGGAGGCACCGTGGTCCGTTTTGATCCCCATAATGCATAATTATTAAAATCTAACCCTGACATTAAGCATTTTTTCCATTGTGTTGGATGCCTTAGATTTTTCAAGAAGCTACAAGGGTATCATAAACAAATAGACAAGGATTTTGTGCTCAACTTTGATGGGAGAAAAACTAAGGTGGGTCCTCTGGAATTCAAAGTCTCGACAGATTCCATTGCCACAACAACTGAAATACCAAGTCATGGCGAACAATGGTTCAAATTTATGAAGTTTCAATTGACAAACTGTGATCAATTTTTAAAAGAAGAACATTAGGGAGACGATTTAACACATGGGATACCTAAAGCTTGGTTGTCTGAGCGATATGAAAGACTACTCTTTGCTATCAGAATTTTTTTCACATGTGAAGGGATATTTGATACATTTTATCAAGTCCATTTCAAATTGTTCCTGCATTTGACTGGAAATAAGTTTTTAGATATTCCTTTCTATCTGTACAAGATTCTGGGAAAGATGGAAGACAAGGTGCAGTCAAAGCTTGAGAACGCAAAACACTACATTTTTCATTTTGGATTAACCAAATTGCTGGTGCTTGAAGAGATTAGGAAAATGAACAAGTATTGGAACACATTTATTTTCCTAGCTGGTTATGATCCTAAGGTGGTAGGCACTCCTCCAGAAAGGAGAAGTATTCCAAGCTCAAAAGAAAAAAACAATTCCTGGGGTTTCAAGAAAAGGACATGGTGGAGAAAAATACAGGAGTGAGGAGCATAGCAAGGGTAAGATACCCATGGATCAGAATCCTAGGGATATTATAAATATTGAAGATAGTCCAGAAAACCTGAAGAGTAAAAAGAAGATGAAAGGAATAAAATTGCAATTTTCAGAAGCAAAAATGGAAACCAAGAGACCCCGAACTAGGTAGCTTCCAGAAAGTCATCTCATGTAGAAAAATAAACATCACAAACCCCACCTAAAATTCCTATTCAATAGAATGAGGAAGAGATTCCTGAGGTCCAACCAAATGTACAATCACAATATGAACATCCAGAAGTGAAAAGTTTGAAATTACAATTGAAGGAAGTACAGTCAATGATTACTCAGTTAAAGGAAGAAGGAAGAAGGCATAGAATAAAAGTAAAGGAAAGCTTAGAAATACATGAAATATCACTAATGGAAGCTAAATGAAGGCTAAGGATAATAATTCCTCTACATCGCCAAGTCCAAATTTTGTATAAGCAAAATAGGTCTCTTCAAGAAGAAAATAGAACTTTGAAAAAATAAGTACGAGCACTCAGAGAAGAGATTATTGCAGGGAATTTAAGGGTTCTTGCCAAGGAATCCATTGAACTAGACAATATTAGACCAAAAGATACCTAAAAGAAATCCTGCACGCTTAGGAAATGTTTTAGAAATAATTAAATGAGATTGTCCCGAAAAAATGCAGTTTTTAGAACTTTGTAGCGCCATCCATACAAAAACAACGAAAATGCTACAAAAGTTCTGAAAGTGACAGTTTTGTAGTGACAACAATGTAAAACAGGGGAAGATGCTACAAAAGTTCTTGGTTTTGCTCCAAATCAGTTTGCATGGTGAATTTTGGCTATTATGTGGGTAAATCAACATCAAAGCAACATGGAATCATTATATGGGGTAAAATCTTATTTTCCTTTTTGTTTTTGGGTACTACAACGAAGCGTGGCTATCATCTTACATTCCCAGTTGTATTGAGGTCCTATTAAGTTCTTTTCTATCATGGATTGTCTCATTAAGGAAAAATAGCAGCATACCTAGGTCGACTTACTAATTTGCATACAGAAACAACTTCCACTCTTAAGCCCTAATTTTGGATGCAACTAGGGTTTGATATAATTTTATTTTGGAGGACAAGAACAAGGTATCAGTTGGTATGGTGATTTTTCTTATGTCTCAAATACCTCAATATATCTATAGCAAGCATCAATTTGGATCAATTTTAAGTTGGGGATGTAATTCGCAAATTTGCATAGTTTTGTAGCGCTCATAATGTAAAAACAGAGTTCTGCGATAGTAGAGGTCTGAAGATGCATAGTTTAGTCTGGGATTGCTCAATTCACTCAAATTTTTCTCTTGAAAGGATTAGAACATGGTCAAAGATGTTGCACATGTGGAAATAAATATTTCCCCTGCAAAATAGGAATTTTCTTGCTCGAATAGTATAAAGATTTAAAGTTTCAACTAAAACCCTAATTTGTGGGAACTTAGTATTAATGTTTCATCACTTTGTAAACGTTACTATTATGGATTATGAAGGAGGTATCGAGACTCCTACTTTGATGTAATTATTCCCTAGAAGTTAGAAATTAGTTTTTACAGGTGTCATTCTGTTTTGTAATAGATTACTATTTTGGGGCTAAAGTTGGGTGGCTCACGTCTTTAGTGCATAATGTAATAGGTCTATATATGGGTATAATTAAGCACTTGTAAGGGATTTGAATTGGTAAAACATGAGATGGTTGTGCTGGTATTTTTTAGGCTACTAGAAAGTTATGAGAAAGCAAATTTCCATTTGCAGAGATTCATGTGCCTTTGTGTTTCAGTTTGTGTTTATCTTATCATGTTTATGTGTTCCCTTCCCAATATTCCATATTACGTTTCATGCTTCTAATTGTTTGATTCAAGGTGAATGTATTGGAATTTATCCATGTTGAATTCTCCAAAGACATAGGATCAAATGCTCCACTTTTCTTCTAAAATTGCATTGAAATTCATCCTTGATAAATGCTTCAGTGTAATGAACTATATTTCTATTTTCTGCTGCCATCTCTGATTAATATTTAAGACTGAAAAATAATGTCTATCTTGCCTGTGTATATTGGAAATATGGTTACCAATTAATTGCAAATCCTCTGAAGTTTCAAAAACCTAACTCCATTCCCAATGGTCCTCCTATGAACATACCAACCTCAAATCCTTTAAAACCCTATCATTATTTGTAGACCTAACCATTGTTTTTCGTTATAAATTTTTATTTGAGTTATCATCAGTAGAAAAAGTATTGAGAGAGCCCTCTCTAGTTGGAAAGGTCATATTCCAACATAAAGCCTGGTTTGAAAAGGTTACCTCAAGATTTCCTCCCACAACCAAAGGAAAATCTGAGTGATAACATGGAGGTTGGCTACTTGGAATTAGTGGAATACCATGGTTATGATACCTGAGTCCCCATAGGTCAGTGGTAAACCATTGGGCATTTCAAAATCCTATTGATGTTTAGAGAGAACAAATTGCAAATCAAGGTGAATGTCTTGTGTGGGTGTTTTTGTGACTTGGATGGCATTGAATTGTGCAATGATACTAGAGTGGCCTTTCTTCAATAACTTCTCAATATGGTGGGCGGAGATAATTTCCAAAGACGCTGAAGTAATCCCTATGAGATGATGTGTGTGTCCTTTCTTAGAAAGGTTGATATATAGTTCCTTTAAATTCATTGTTATTGGTCCCAAAGTCCTTATAACATCTATTTCATCAAATTTGGACTTTTTAGGAAAAATATGGACTAAAAAACTGTGAATTTGGCCTTTCAAAGTGTTAATATCAACCTTTATAAAGAGCAAAATTGGGTTTCAAAAGTGGCAGTATTGGGTTTTAAAAGTTTTTTTTTTCTTTTATTCCAAAGTTTGTTTTTTTATTAGTAAACTGCATTTTTCATTTTGAAAGGTGCAATATTTGAATTTGAAAAGTGCAATTTTTATTTCATCAGCATAATTTTCATTTACAAAACTATGATTTTTTTTCCAAAACTATAAATTTTAAATTTTAAAGTTATAAATTATGATTCTAAAAGTGTTAATTTTATTGTTTCATCTCATATATGTCAAGGATTGAATACATTTTATAGTGATTATGCATAATGTTTCTAACAATTAGATATAGCAAAATTTAACAATGGAACAAACACAATCACATAACACACATAAATTTATGCCGGAAAACCCTTTATAGGGGAAAACCAACAAATGAGTCAACTTTACCACTCATCTACTATCAACCCTCTTAACCGGTGTTGACAACAACAATTTACTAGATTGTAATAGATCAAGCATGAATTCAATACACTCCACTTATTAGCTCATACAAGTACAAGTGCATCTTATCCTTTTACACTAAATAATGTTTATAGATGCAACACATACACTAGCTCATGATACTCAAGTTAGTTACAACTAAATGCTCCATTAATGGTGATCCATAACTTCCTAATCGAATGCCATTTTTATGTTACAGTTGTCTTGACTGAGTGAACCTTAATCGACTACCAGTCAAGATTCTTGTCGTCCAGGTGTTCATCGAATTCATGCCTGCTTTATGCTCATTGAATTCCCATCGACCAGTCGTGGTCGTTGACGAGTTGGCTTTTATATTCGGCTAGTCGATCATACTTCAATCATTTATCGAATTCAATGCTAGTCAACTTGTTAACCACTTTACTATCGACTTCAACTATTGATTTCCATGCAAAGAATATAAAATAACCAACATTCTCCCACTTGTTTTTTTCTATACATATACATTATATTTCAGAACTTGTGAATTTACTTAACCAGGGCTAACAAGCCCATTGATTCCCTACACCAAGTAAACTTCTCGGTGCTCACCAAATTGGTTAATGAGTCTGCAATATTCTTCAACATGTATACCTTTTCCAACAACAGTTTTTGGTTCTCCATTGTTTCTCTAACAAAATGGTATTGTATGTCAATATGCTTTGTCTTCGAATGGTATATTGGGTTCTTTTCCAGGAAGATTGAACTTTAACTATCACAATTCAACTTAACAACTTGCTATTTAAGTTCAACGTCTAAACACAATATTTCCAACTAGACTGCCTCTTTGCTTGAATGAGAAGTTGCTATGCATTTGGCCTCAGTAGTCGACAATGGAAAAACTAACTTCCTCCTACTCATCCAACTGACTGCCCCATCAAATAAGTTGAAAACATATGCATTGGTTAACCTTCTGTGGTCAGGATCTACATCCTAGTTGAAGTTGAAAAAAACATGTACACTTATTGTCTTATCACTTTTAGGTTTTCCTTGGTAACATATTGCATATTTTGTTATGTCATGCAAATACCTAAATAATATTTTAATGGCTATCCAATTCTCTTTCCGAGGTGTCGACATGTACCTACTTAATAATCCCACTGCAAGGAAATTATCAAGTAGAGTACAAACCATTACATACATCAGACCACCAACAACACTAGCATAGGGAACATGTGCCATGAAATCTATCTCTTCATGTGTCTTGGGACACTTTTAAACATATAATTTAACACTTTAAGGAATACGAACCTTAATCGGTTTGCACTCCTACATTTTGAAGCATTTCAAAACCATCTCAACATATTTACTCTTACTTAACCAGATCCTTCTACCTACTCTATCTCTTTTAATTTCCTTTCCAAGAATGAATTTTTTTGCACCAAGATCCTTCAAGTCGAAATTGGAGGACATATGCATTTTCACCTCAACCTTGATTAGATCCATTTCTTTCCGACCAACAACATGTTGTCGACATACAAAATCACATATATGAAATTATCACCTTTCTTGTTGTACATGCAATTATCAACTTCACTTCTCACAAAAACCAACTATTGGAAATATATATCAAATTCCTGGTACCACATCTTGGGTGATTGCTTTGAATCATAGAGGGCTTGTTGATCTTCTAGACAATCTCATTTTCCCCTTTCACTATGAATCCTTCAGGATTCTTCATATAAATTTATTCTTCAAGATTACCATGAATAAATGTTGTCTTCATGTCCATCTATTCTATTTCAAGATCGAATGTTGTAGTTAAAGAGACTAGTACCTAATGGAAGTTAACTATGCAATAGGAGAGAAGATCTCACCAAATTCAACTCCCTCGACTCGAGAATACCTATTCGCTACTAGTTGAGCCTTAATTCTTGACTTGACCTACTACGTTCAATTTTTTCTTGAATACCCACTTACTACCAATAGGTTTCCTTCCATTTGGCAACACAAGTAGATCCCATATTTCATTATTCTGTAAGGACTCCATTTATTCTTCCATGGCCTTTTTCTAGAGTTTAACATATGTTGAGTTGATAACTTCCTTTACTAAACCAGAATCCTCTTATGTGGCATTTAATGCAAAAGTACAACAACAATAATAACGCTAGAGCGTTATTATTCACATAATGTGCGAGCGTTATATAAATAATAACGCTCGAGCATTATTATTTACATAACGCGCGAACATTATATAAATAATAATGCTCGAGCATTATGAACTACATAACTTATGTTTTTAAGTGTTGAATGGAGATAAAGGGGTTGAGAGAGAGAACAGGGATATGAGAGGTACAAGGGACATAAATTTAAGGGTTTGGAGAGATTAATGATAAGGGAGGGAAATTAAAGGCCTAAACCCATAAGTACTAAGTCCCAAACCCCCTAAATCCCTACAGACCTAAATACCCAAGCCCTTAACACATAATCCCTTACCCCATTAATAGTTGATCCCTAAATCCCTTAACCTATAAAGGTATTACTCCTTAAATCCTTAGTTCCTTAATTAAACCTTTCTCTCCCCTCACTGTTATCCTTATCCTCTAATTCCCTAAGCCCTTAACACTATAACACCTTAGACCTCAATTCCTAACATCTTAAAACCTAACCCCCTAAGCCCATAGTCCTTAATTCCTTTACCCCTAAAGCCCATAGTCCTTAATCCCTTTACCCCTAAAGTCCCTAACTACTAAACCCCTTAAGTCCTTTATTTTTTTACCTCTAATCCTTTAACCATTGGCCCTCTAAGCTCTAGTTTACCCTATATAGGTAAAATAATTTTTACCTCTACAATACGTTTGCATGTGCGACCTCCCTTGTGATAGCGTGCACTACATTTGCTTGTGCTCTCTACATTTGCATGAGAGCTCTATGTTTTCTTGAGCTCTCTCCCTCTAGATTGATCCCTCATCTCTCGGATTTGAAATTCTTTCTTAGGCTTGTGCATTAGTCTCTTTAAACTCTAATTTACCCCTTATAAGCCTTTAACCCTTTAACCCCTTCACCATCAATGCCTAACCTCATAAACCCTAACACACTAACCCCAGAGCACTAAATCAATTAACCCCTAAGTCCCCTAACCCCTAAACCCCCTAGCCACTTTATCTCTAATCCCACAACCCCTAACCCCTAATACCTAGTCCACCCCTAACTCCTAAACAGTCTAACCCATATTACTTAAATCCCAAATCCCTAAGCCCTTAACCCTAGAATCAATTAAACCTTTAACTGCTTGGGCCTTAAACCCTAACCCATTAAACCCTAGACCCCCCTAACCATTGAGCCCTAAATTCATTAACCCCTAAATCTCATAACCCATAAAACCCCTTAACCCCCTAATCTTTAAACTTGTCAACAACTTTATGCCTTTACCTCTAAACTCTTAACCCATAACACCTAAGTCCTAATTAACCCCCTAACTCTAAAACCCCAATTGATAATCCCTAAAGCCCATAAACCCCTAGAAAATCCTAAGTCCTCATCTCCTAGAGGCCATTAAGCCCTTAAAACCCAAGCCTTTAATCCTTTAATCCCTTAACACTTAAACCTTAACCAACTCAACCCTAACATCCTAACCCTAGAGCCCTAAAACCCTTAGCCTGTAAATCTGCTAACCCTTGAAGGGCTCACCTCTTAAATAACCACCAATACCCTAACCCTTATGTCTTAAACCAGTAAGCCCCTAAATCATTAATTCTCACAAACCCTTAACAGTTGAATTCTTCACCCTTTAAGTATTAAACTATTGAACCCGAACCCCCTAACTTGGTGCCATCAATCCCTTAACCCATTTATCTCTAAGCACTTAACACCCAACACCTAAGCCCTATTTTATCCACAAATACTTTTAATCCCTTAATGTCTAACCTCTAAAACCCTAACCTCATAAACCTGGATCCCTTAAACGAGCCATAGAATGATGACCTAACCTCTAAATATTTAAACATGTTAACTACTCATTAACCCCTAACCCCTAACCTCTAAGTCCTAGTTAAATCCCTAAACCTAAAACCCCTAACCCATAATCCTTAAATTCCAAAACCCATAAATCCCTAGAAACCAATCCCTCATCTCCTAAAATCCATTAATCCCTTAAACCCCAAACCTTTAAGACTTAAACCCCTTGACATTTAACCCTTAACTGACTCAACGCTAACATCCTAACCTTAGAGCCCTAAATCCCTTAGCCTATAAATCCCTTAACCCCTAAGCCCCTTGACCCCAAACCCTTCACCCTTAACTCTTAAACTATTGAACCCTAAACCCCTAACATTGGTGCCCTCAATCCCTTAACCCCTAAATCCCCTAACCCCTAATCATCTTTATCTCAAAGCATTTAACACCGAACTCCTTTAGAAGCCCTAGTTTATCCACAAACACTTAATCCCTTAATGTCTAACCTCTAACACCCTACCCCCCTAAACATGGATCCCTAAATCCTTTAACCCCTAAGCCCCTTGAACCCAAACCCCTTGACCCCTTAACACCTAAAACCAAAGCCCTATTTAAACTCCTAACCCATACAACATGAAGCCCAAAACCTTTCAAAATAAGGAGGGATCTAGGGAAATAAAGGAAATTTATTTTCTTGGGAAGAAATTATTAAATAAGGTTTTGAGGAAAATACAAATTGTCTAGATTTCCATAATGCTAGAGCATTTAATGTTGAAGAAATGCTCGCGTGTTTATTGATGAAGAAACGCTCACGCATTTTATTCCATTAGACGTTATGTAGCCGTGCACCAAAAATATTAATTGGCAATGAATTTTTTATCATAGAAGGAATGCGCGAGCATTATAGATTTAATAAACACTAGCGTGTTTTGTAAATCCATAACGCTAGCACATTTTGGCTTTGCAAAATTCCTATTTCATCCCCAAATTTTGCGTTTTGTCTCCCCGGCAACACTCAAAGAAACCTGTGCAATTGAACAGATTTAAGGACAATTGAGAAAGCTTGAATAATCTATGTTGATAATTACACATGTTCATAATCAACAAGCTTGAAAATGATTCTATAGTTATCATTGAGAATTGAGGATTCTACTTTCACAATTAGCAAGATTGAAGAGGATTCTACATTCACAATTAGCAAGCTTGAAGAGGATTCTATATTCACAATCAAACAAACTTGAGTAATCTGTGTTCAAAATTGCAAATGAACCTTCATTGAGAATTGAGAAAGCTTGAAGAATCTAAATTCAACTTTGAGGAAGAATCTATATCCACAATCAAAAACAAGGTTGAAGAATTTCCATCCACAATTGATTAAGTATCTATATATTCACAATTTCAAGCAAGCTTGAAAAATCTATATGAACACAATTGAAGAAGAATCTACATTCACTATTGAGCAAGCTTGAAGAACCTATATTCACAAATGAGGAATTTTCTATATTCACAAGTGAGGTAGAAGTTACTTTCACGATTGAGAAAGCTTGAGGAATCTATATTCACAATTGAGGAAGTATCTATATTCACAATTGAGCAAGCTTGAAGAACCTATATTCACAATTGAGAAAGAATCTGGATATTCATAGTTGAGCACACCTCTAGGATCTATTTTCTTAGTATTTCTCATTGTGGTCATGGGGAATTCACGCAATTGAACAAGGAAAGAGAATCCTCAAGAAGCCATGGAAGAAGTTAGAGAAAATAAAATATTGGACATGTGGAATCAAAGGAATTCCATGGAAACTCATCCAGTTCCAGTCGTAGATGATGCCACGGTTGTTCCTACCCATCCACGACAAGAAAAACAGAAGAATTCACTAGAAGGTCCCTCAATTTCAACAACATTTTATGAACAAGCACCCCATGGCACTAGTCAAGAAGTAAAATGTAGGTGCTCATCAAAGGATTTTTCAATTCCCACAGCAAGTCAACCTCAGACTATGGTAGCGAATGACTTGTTGTGTAGTGGTTATACAAGTGTTGAAGTTAGGGAGGCGTTGAATGCAATATTTATGATGGGAGAAGAAAATGTTATGGAGACCGTCTAAGAGAAAGTCCAATTTCCCACATCCAACTACCAACAAGAGAATGCAAGACAAGAGGTCCTATTGAAACGTTGGAGCATCCTGGTGATGTTGTACATGCTCTGGTTCCAACACCCTTACCTCCATTAGCAACTACACACCGAAGAACTCCGAAACATATACATGTTGATGAAATTCTCATTAGTTCACTTGAAGGTACATTGTTTAAACGCGCTATTGCTTATTGTTGGAATATTCTCACCATCATTTTTTATATTTGCATGCATGCATGCATCCAGTCATCAGTATGGTATTCTCCCCAACACCTGAGCCTATATTCAACCCCCTAGAGCCCGTTGTTATCCCTCAGTAGCCCTCCTACCTACCTAGTGCGCCTTGTTTTCCTCACCTGGATGACAAATGCACCCTACTACATCTACTTGGATTCCAATAGTCAGTTGCAGCATTGATTTCCCGGTTCTTGCATTTATTGCTCAATTTAACTGCGTGTAGCTTCCATTTATCTATATTGGAGTGCCACTTGATCTACTGACAGCATCATGCGCCCTCCTTGGAGTCTCCTTCCCTTGATTTGTGCTCACATGACTCAATTAGACTCAGTTAAACTCATTTGATTGATATTTGACTATTTGTGACTACTACCACTGATTGGTTAATGTCTCCAATGCTATCCAAGCCACATGTTGAGGAGAATTTGAATGACCTTAGGTGGATTCGAATTCATTTGATTGTATTGAGTTATTATTCAGTTTCACAGTGCCAGCTTACAGCTGATGTATGATTATACTGCATATTTTACCATTTATGAGTTTATGAGTGAACATTGATTCAATTCTTCTTCTTCTTCTTCTTCTCTATAATTATTGAGTGATATTAGTGAGATTTACTGTAGCTGTGTGATCTATCCTGTAAAATATCACATGCTATCAGAGCTGGAGTCAGCTATTCGAATTGTAGCAATATAAACAGTTGTAGCAATTCATTGAGCAACTGTCTTTCATTGAGCACCAGAAGCCTCTAGATTTCCACAGCAATTCCTGGTGCAATTGTCTTGGATTCACTGGAGCAATCCAGTGAGGTATATCCAGGTGTGAAGGATCCATTCACATGTTCTCATTGTCCTAAGGCAGTGTTCATTCAAATTCGCAGCAAATCTCCATCAACAATTTCATTTTTTTTGCAGGTTATCTCCATCTTCAATTCGAATTCAGCAGTATCAATGGATCTAAAACTGAAATCCTTCAATTATTTCAAATGGAAAGACACAATGGACATCTTCATGAAGTCCAAAATCCTTTCTAGAGTATTGACTGGCACTGCAGTCGAACCCACTGGCGCAGTTGAGAAATCTAAGTACTTGGATAAACTTGATGAAGCAATAGGACTGCTGCTCCTAAGCATTTCTGAAGTCCTCCATTTTCATGTCATAGATATGACAAATCCGAAGTTTGGGACAAGCTTGTATCTTTTCTTGGATAGAAAGATGACTTGAAAGGTCACAAGTTGGAAAATGAGCTCATCTCATTGATCCCTTGTAGTTTCGACTCCATCATTGAGTTTCTAAACAAGTTCAAAAATCCGATTTCAGAGTTGAAGAGATATGGGATAGAGAAAGAAGAGAAGCAACTCATCCTTTCGATACTATCAAAACTAGGCCCTGATAACTCAGTATTTGTCTCTACCTTCCAGTCAATGAAGCTGCTACGAACATAAATAAATATAAACTAATACTTATTTAATTAATAATAATAATAATTACAATTAATTATAAGAGGACATGACTCCTCTTTAAAGGTGCCTAACAATGTATAAAAGAGGCCCTCAATGTAATATGTAATCATCATTCAATTATTATTCTATATTTATTACTTATTCGAAGACGGATTCTCTTCATTTAACTCAGTAACCAGCTACGGTCACTGCATTTGGTATCAAAGCACGGTTTCGGCTCTTCTCGGCTCATTGAATTTCCAGGTTGCATACACTCCTCCATTCGCTCCATTTGCTCCATCACCTCTCACACGCTGCTCACTCCACTACATTACTCCCTCACCGTCGTTGCCTCCTCTATGCCTTATTTTTTGTTCTCATCGTCCTATCCACGTCCTCACTCTGCACTTCTCTCCTGACACCCACCCTCTGCGCTTCTCACTACCCCCCCTTCGTTCCCATATTCCACTCCATATTCCACTCCTCTCTCTCACCCTCTCCCGCCCACGCCTTTCCCTATCCCCCCTGCTCTTCCATCTCACTCCTCCTATACGCTAACCCCCACTGCCTGCACGCCAACCCTTGTTTCCCTCAGCTTGCACTCCTCTCTTCCTGCGCTCCTCTTCCCACCAACGTCGTCCCTCCCATTTCTACTGCGTCGTTCCTCTTCCCACCAACGCCATCCCTCCCTCTGCACTCTTCCACCGCTGCCTCCCCACCATCACTTCCTGCCATCCCCAACGACCTGCACACATTCAAATAAAATAAAAAATTAATAATAATTTTTTTATTATTATATTTTTTATACATAATAAATTATTATTATAATTTAAATAATAATTATTGTATTATTATTTTTAATATATATAATAAATTATTATTATAATTTAATAATACTTATTGTATTATTATTTTATCCCTAACCCTAACTCTTATCCTTACTCCAAGATTGATTCCAAATATTCAACTCCACACACCAGGTCAAGAACCATGGCCGAGTTACGAGACCGACTAGAAAAATTAGAAAAAGACTAAATTAGAGATTTAAAAATCCTCGAAGGTCTAAACTCCAGAATGGACAAACTTGACAAAGTGTTTCAAGAAGATTTAAAGGACGAAATACAAAAATTCCAATGCAAAGCTGAAAAATGAAATCAGAGTGGAAGTCGTTTCAGTTTTAGAAAAAAGGCTAGACGATAAATTGGACGAGATGAAGAAAAAACAAGACCAACTGAGCGACATGTTAAACAAGTTCATGGAAAGGATGGGACAGAATGAGACAGATGATCATTCTAAACCAAAAGATGACTCAGATATGTCGAGTGCGTCAACCAACAATTCTGGATCACCACACAACAAGACAAGAGGCAATCATTATCAGCATTATGCAGTGTATCCCCCCAAAGCAAAAATATAAATGTCAAATTTCAGTGGGAATGATGAACAATGAATTGCGTGGTTAAATAAATAAGAGGAATACTTCGATATCTATAACATCACAACAGATGAAGAAAAAGTGAAGTATGCATCTATGCACCTTGAAGGATATGCCTACAACTGGTATATGTGGTGGAAAGGTGACCAATTTGCTTACACATGGAATTTGTTCAAAAATGATTTCCTCAAAAGGTTTCAAGGAATCAACGAAGACGAATGTTTCTCAAATCTTACCAGGTTACAACAAAAAGGAAACGTCGAAGAATTCACACACCAATGGGAATCACTCGCTACCAGAGTATTTGGGTTATTAGACAAACAACGACTAGAAACTTACTTGGGGGGACTAAAACCCTACATACTAAATGAGTTAAAACTGCATGACATTCCGAATGTCAAGGCAGCAAGACGCAAAGTGAAAACAACAGAACTCAAACTAGAAGGAACTCCCAAGACAAGAGTGGAAAGAGGGGAACAATGCAGATATTGTGGAGACAATTGGTCACCCGGTCATCAATGCAACACCTCTCAATCATATAGTTATGAAGTTGAAAAAGATTCTAAAGCATCCATGGGATGCATCGACAATAATAATAATAAGAAGAAGAATACATGTCATCGATGCGGAGAAGATTGGACTCCTGGTCATAAATGCCAAACCAATCACACAGCACACTACAAAATTATTAATGGAAAAGAAGTACAGGTACCCACGGAAGAAACATCTGAGTCTGATGCAGATACAAGCTTATCTGAAGCATCAATAGCGACCATTACCTATATTCAACAAACTTGTAAGGAAGAAGATCTAGTGGCACCCACGAATGTTAACACCCAACAAAAGGGAAATCCGTTAATCATAGGGAGCTATATTCCACCGCAGCTAAGAAGTTGCAACAACATTGAAAACAAACAACTCTTATCCCAAGCAACAACATATACAAGACCAAAGAGGTTACGACTTACAGGGTCTATTAAAGGTAGGGATGTCACAATTTTGATCAATTCCGGTAGTACCCATAATTTGGTTGATATCAACAAGGCAAAGGAACTTAATCTTTTTGTGTTTCCCGCAAAAGGGCTTAAAGCCTCAACCATTGTGGATCAACACATAGAAGAAGTAGGAAAATTTCATAAGGTGTCATTACACATACAAAAATTACACCTACAATTCAATTGTATTGCTTTACCACTCAAAGAAGTAGACATGGTATTAGGCACCGAATGGTTAGCATCACTAGGGACGTACTCTACCAATCTACAAAAATAGTTCATGAGTTTTAAATGGAATGGAAGTAAGTATCGATTGTATGGTCTAAGGAATTTGCCATCCAAACAGAAAGATTCACAGCATAAGAAGGACCCGGGCCATCATCAAGATAGAGAGACCAAGCCAAATCACTTAAACCAAATCAAGCATCAACACAAAGCAAGAATAAAAGACGATGTCCGCAAATACAGCTTTGAGGACAAAGCTCTCTTTAAAGGGGGTGGCAATGCTACGAACATAAATAAATATAAACTAATACTTATTTAATTAATAATAATAATAATTACAATTAATTATAAGAGGACACGACTCCTCTTGAAAGGTGCCTAACAATGTATAAAAGAGGCCCTCGATGTAATATGTAATCATCATTCAATTATTATTCTATATTTATTACTTATTCGAAAATGGATTCTCTTCATTTAACTCAGTAACCGGCTACGGTCACTGCAGAAGTTTTCCATCCCAAAATGGAAGTTTCCCACACTTGAATACTTCATCCAGTCACTCACACTTGAGGAGAAGAAGTTAGTTCATATGGGAATGATAAAACCCAAGTTGGATTCATCACTTGCTGTTACTGAAATGAAAAGAGAGATTGGAAAGGGTAAGCAAAAAGTTTTTGACATAAATTCAAATGAGCAGAAGCAGAAGAAGGCTCCAAACCAGTCAGAAGGAGTTTTGAATTCGAAGAAAGACAAGAAAACTCATAAGGGGAAATCCAAATGTACCTATTGCAATAGAGGATTTCATCCTGAGATTTCATGTATGAAGAAGACCATATATCTCATGGCTTCACTTCTTGAAAACAATAACCTTCCAGTACCTACGTGTGCTAGGAAGAAAGAAGGTGAACCATCAAGATATTAGGACAAAGAGAGATGCCATTCTCTCATGGAAGGTTCATCAACACAATCCTCCTTCATCATAGATTCAGGAGCATCAAGACACATGTCTTCCTCCAAATATATGTTTACTGGTTTCGAATCTACTGTTGGACCTTCCATCATGTTGGGGAATGATTCTGAAGTCTCCTCTGAGGGGATTGGAATAATCAAAATTGATCATGGGTACTTCTCAGATGTGCTCTATGTCCCTACACTCACTACTAATCTACTTTCAGTCTACCAGATGACCAATACTGGAGAGCTCAAGAGGGTGATCTTCTCTCCAAATGAGGTCGAAATCCAAGACATGGTATCAGGATCTACCATTGCAAAAGGTGTTGCAAACCACAAGTCGAAACTCTATGAGTTCTCCCACTTTCTACCTCTCTCCAAACCGTCTGCTCTTCACACTCATGCAAATGAAGAGAGTAGGCTATGGCATGAAATATTTGGGCATCTCAACTACAAGCACTTGCAAGACATGCAAACTCAAAAGGTGGTTGAGGTCTACCCAATCTCAAGTTTTCCCAAGGCACCTACAAAGGTTGCTTGAATGGAAAAGATCCAACAAAGAAGGTTGAGAAAAAGAATATCCACAGAGAAGAGTGAATTCTAGATCTAGATCCAGAAGAACCTGAATATCTAGCACCTAAGGTTCCAAATCCTATTGCAAAATGGGCCACCACTACTATTGCATCCACCAGTGATCTTGTTGGAGATCCACTACCTTCAAGAACAACCAGATCTGATCTTCTCTCTCACACAGATCCATTTCTTGCTGAGAGATGATTTCTTATGATTGGATCAGATCCAAAGACATTCTTTGAAGCCTCCCAAGATCCAAGATGGGTGGCATCCATGGATGAAGAGGATGATTCTCTTTAAAGAAATGAAACTTGCGAGCTTGTTTATCTCCCTCCTGGGAGGAAGCTTGTTCAATGAAAGTGGGTTTACAGAACTAAGATGGACTTTAATGTGGTCATTAGAAAATACAAGGCTCGAATGGTTGCAAAGGGTTACTCCCAAGTCCATGGGATTGACTACTCTAAGACATTCACTCCTGTTGCTAAGATGGATTCCATCCATCTTGTTCTTGCTCTTGCTGCATCCAAGCACTGGGAAGTGCATCACATGGATGTCAAGAGTGCTTTCCTTCATGGAGATCTAGAGGAGTAGATATACATGAAGCAACCTGAGGGGTATGTTGAAGACTCTTCACTGGTGTGCAAATTGAGGAAGTCCTTGTATGGACTCAAGCAAGATCCCCGGGCTTGGTATGCAAATATGGACTCCTTCCTTATGTCACAAGATTTCAAGAGGTGAAAATATGATTCGAATGTCTATATGAGACATGATGGTGACTCCCTACTCCCAATTGTTCTATATGTTGATGATTACAGGGAGCAACACTTCATGCATCAGATCTATAAAAACAACTTTGCACAACTCCTTCTCCATGTCAGATATTGGATTGTTGAAGCAATTTCTTGGTCTTGAAGTCACTCAGAGTGATTCAAGAATCAAAGTTGCACAATCCAAATATGCTTCAAATATGCTTGACAGGTTCCATATGAGCGAATGCAAACCAACTGCATTTCCTTTTCTTTCAGGGATCATCCTTGAGGATGGTTCTTCCACACTCTGGTGGATAGTACACTGTATAAGAAGTTGAATGGGAGTCTATTGTTTCTTACACACACTCCACCTGATATTTGCTATGCAGTCAGTGCTATCTCCAGATACATGGAGGAGCCTCATGAGCTTCACTGGAAGGCAACAAAGAGGATATTGCATTACTTGCAAGGGACGAATACCTATGGTCTTCACTCTGCAGCTAGGTCTCCTCTGAACCTTGTTGGATATACTTACTCAGATTGGGCTAGAGACAGCTCAGATCGAAAGTCAACATCTAGTTTTGTTTTCATGATTGGATCTAGACCTCTCTGTTGGTCGAGAAAAAAATAGACTACTTTAGCTCTCTCTTCAGCAGAAGCCGAGTACAAAGGTGCATTCAATGTAGCCACACCATGCATCTGGTTGCGGGGCATCTTGTCAGAGTTTGGGATTCGATTCAGTACTCCACCAGTCATCTATTGTGACAATAAGAGTGCTATCAGGATTTCTACAGAACCGCTTTTGAGACAAATAACCAAACACATTGAGATACGCATGCATTATGTCTGTGGATTGGTGCATGATCGGACCATCACATTGCTCTACCTTCTGATGGAAGAGTAGATTGCATATATATTCACTAAGACCTTCTCAGTGAAGAAGTACACTTACCTTAGATCTCTTCTTAGGGTGAGTGATGTACATGATTGATTATCCTAGCATAGTATATCTTGAGGGGAGGATTTCTTCCCACTGGGTTTTCCCTCTTTCCTCACTTTATTTATTTAGATTGTTGTATGGGGTGACCTTTGGTCCCAGTTACTAGGGCCCTACTAGTTTTCTGTTACTTCCTCATAGTTTGGCTTACGGGGGGGTTTTGGAGTATTCTCACCATCATTTTTTATATTTGCATGCATGCATACTACATGCATCCAGTCATCAGTATGGTAGTATCCCCAGCACTTAGAGCCTACTTTTAGCCCCCTAGAGCCTATTGTTATCCCTCAGTATCCCTCCTACCTACATAGTGTGCCTTGTTTTCTTCACCTGGATGAAAAATGCGCCCTACTACACCTACTTGGATTCCGACAGTCAGTTGCATCATTGATTCCCCAGTTCTTTCATTTATTGCTCAATTTAACTGCCTGTAACTTCTAGTTGTCTGCATCGGAGTGCCACTTGATCTACTGACAGCCTCATGTGCCCTCCTTGGACTCTCCTTCCCTTGATTTGTGCTCACGTGACTCAGTTAGACTCATCTGACTATTTGTGACTACTACCACTGATTGGGTGATGTGTCCAATGCTATCCAAGCCACAAATTGAGGAGAATTCGAATGAACTTAGGTGGATTCAAATTCATTTGATTGTATTGATTTATTATTCAATTTCACAGTGACAGCCTACAGCTGATGTATGATTATACTACAGATTTTACCATTTCCGAGTTTATGAGTGAATATTGATTCAATTCTTCTTCTTCTTCTTCTCTGCAATTCTTGAGTAAGATTAGTGGGATTTACTCTAGCTGTGTGATCTGTCCTGTAAAATATCACACTTATCAAACTCGACAAATACTTGATAAATTTTTTTATTCTAAATGTGATGGGGACAAGTGCAAATTATTTTTATCATTGTTAAAATCTAGGTCTATGGTTGTTGTTAGAAGAACGTTAAGGATAAATATGAACACAAATTTTGAACCAATTTCTCATATTGTTAAAATTTTAGTAGATGCATTTAGTACAATTGGAAAGAAATATCGCTCAAAGGATCGCAATACGGCTCGACGTGTGTTGTCATAATCAATCATGAACAAAAACACTAGGGCGCTTCGTTTTCTTAAACCTACTTCCAAAATTATTAATTTGAATGTCAAGACACTCTGTAGGTATTGTGTTAAAAGAGACCATCTTGAAACCGGCCAAACATATGTCTAGGCCTTCATTCACAATTTTCCATGCTCTGATATGAAGCTCATTGATGCGGGAAAGGGATTAGTGCACGCTTTTTGGCATGAAAACAATAGACCTTCTTCCAACCAAAGAGATGTATTAAAATTGAGAATGGGTTCAAAGGATCGTGAACCACACATTAAACATTTTCTTGATATGACACAATCATAATTATATGAGAGATTTAGGAATGAACATAACGAACTTAAATTGGGCCAAAGATCCTTTGAAAAATGCAAACCATGGTATGTTAAAATAAACACAATTTGTAACACATGTTGTTGTCGATACCACATTGAGTATGGTTACTATTATCACACACACACACACACATATATATATTGTGTATTGCATAAAAAACTTGTGCAAGAATGCTCGGCTACATTACCACCAATGTCATCTAGAGACTTTATTAATAACATTTTGTGTAGCAAGCCAAACAATTGCACATTTTATCGAAAATATTGCACAGATGGGACATGCCCAGGGTGTGGTGGAATGGCATTATTGGACAAATGCATACATGTGACCGATGACCATCAACTTGGGAGGCAAGAGGTGAACTTGCAGTCATTCAAATATGTCACATATGATATTGATGGCGGGAACAAAGAAAAAAATGCAATTGGTCACTTCTCAGGTTGGTAATGAGTTCTTGAATACTATTTTTCTTCAGATTGCAATTTCATATGTAACAATCTATTGATATATATATATATATATATGTCTTCATTGTTGATCTACCAGTTACAGGTTTGTGACTTCATGGAGGAAATTTTTGAAAATACACAATAGTATGTAAAGCATGTACATGTGGCTCGTTGGCAAGATGAGCAGTTTACAACGTGCATGGATACATTTCCTATTGGGACTATCTTGTTAGTGGTCGATTTTGCATAAAAATACACTCTTCAACCACAAAATGAGATTTAGAGTCAATACTATTAGTATTGACTCTAAATCAACATAATGGTCCATATCACATATAGACACGGGGAAGATAGTATTGAAGACAACATGGTTATATTTATGGAGTATCACTTATAGTATTGACTCTAAATCAACATAATGGTCCATATCACATATAGACACGGGGAAGATAGTATTGAAGACAACATGGTTATATTTATGGAGTATCACTTCTACATAAGTGATGACAGGTGTCACAACTTGGATTTTGTACAACATAGCTTTCAAATGTTCTACAATCACTTGAAGGATAACAATATACAGATGGAATAACATTGGATTTGGTCTGATGGTTGTGTAGGGAAGTTCAAAAATTCCCGTGTCTTCCAATGGTTGTGTATGCTCCACAAAAGGCACAAGGTGCCACATATTTGGAACTATTTTGAGACCAGACATGGAAAAGGTGAACATGATTGAGTAGGTGTGTGCATCAAGACCGCATTACGTAGGCAAGAAATTATTTGACAAATGTATCACTCATCCGAGATGCAAAAACCACCATTGAATGGTGTTCTTCAGTCATGGGGGAGGGAGCAAGAAGGAGGGAAGATCAATCATCCAAGAAAGCACATGTACATAGATATTTTTGGGAGGTGGTGGATGTAGATCGATCATGGTTATATGAGTGTAATACCATCCAAGGAACTCATGCATTTCATTCAGTTAGAATGTCAGACAATGCTATACTTGAAATGTGGACAAGGAAACTCTCATGTTTTTGTTCTCCATGTAGTGGTGGTGAATGGGATGAATGTGAATCCACGAATTGAGTTTATAGTTGGTACCCTATACCACTTCCCATTGGTCGACGGATAGCTACAAAATTATCCCGGTTGGAGGAGGACCAATCAAGTATTTCACCAGACTATGACCACATATCAGATCTCGTACAACCAGGTTCGATTAATATTTTGATATTTTTGACAACTAGCTGTGTCTAGTTAGTTGAATGAAACGTTGTCACTATATTTTCCCCAGGGCGCATATACGTAGTGGTTTCCCCGAGACGCAATGCATGGCACACCGACTATTGGCTGACACATTGCTTGGAGTGGAATAAAACCCTAAATGTCCCATTGCGGGACTCTGAGGCCAATGATTTTTCGATTGGGTCGATGGTTATCAAAGGAGAATATTTGAACTAGGTTTACCACTCAACAAATATAAAAGGGTATACATATGAAGATTATAGACCAGGTGAGATTGTATACCATTATACAAACTTAGTTATTGGCACAAACCTCTAGCTGCAAACAATTCCAAGGAAGAACTCATCAAAGGCACGATACTTATTGCCTTACTTCGAGCACAAGAGGTTAAAGGAAACCCTTGGTATTCGAGGTGATCCTAATGGTCTAGTCGAATGACCATAGGTAGGTAATATGGTATGTGGTTTGCATGTTATATTGTTTACTATGTTATAGGTATGCGGTGTACATGTATGTTATGATTTTGTTTCTTGGTCTCATTGAGTATTGACATTAATATTTTGACTATTGCATCCAAAGGCAGGCATTGATAGCTTGATAGATTGATAAATTGCATAGACTTGGTACAACTTTTCAAATTGCACAAGCTTCATCATGGATTTTTTTCTTTCTTTCTCCCATCTAAGCCATAATATCTACATCCTCATGCCCATTTTCATGCTCACTACCACCATCACCATTCCCATGCTCATTATAACTATCCCCATGGTCATTGTCGCCATCACCATGCCACCATGAACATCACCACCGTGCTCTTCCGACCCATGTTGTCACCATCACCATCCCCTTTTTCACCATAAGATTCTCATCCATCATCCACACAAATATAACCATTAGATACCTAATTTAGAAACCTAAAAACCCAAACCGCAAACATAGAAACCATGCCAAAAAACCTAGTCCTAATCCTAATATATATGCATGCCAAAAAAAACAATAGCAACCTAATCCTAATATATGCATGCCAAAAAAACTTCATATATTATGTAGTATTTTTTGCCAATATACATACATGAGAGGACATATAAATAAAAGTCAATGTAGTGCATCTTGATGTCTAGTATGTAGTGTTTTTTGCCAATATACATGCATGAGAAATGGTCTATTCGCAAGAAGGGCCAATCGATACCACCCAAATAAGGATGGAAATTTTTTTATTATCAATGTTCCTAGGGGGGTCTAAGGTCTACTTGATGAGTGCACACGAAGCTAAGAAATTGATTATCTCAGATAATAAGTATGTACTTCTTTATTGAGACAAAACCAAAAGGACAACAATTCCAGAACAACTCTCCTTTGTACTGTTACTGTCGAAATCTCCTTTTCCAATTAATGCAATATTGTACAAACATTACACATTAGAGTCAAATGAAGTGAATAACTATTTGCAAGCAATGTTGAAGAAAGGACCCATAAGGCCAAGTATATCACCATGTGTCTCCACCATTGCATTGGTCCCAAAGAAAGTTAAGACATAGAGAATTTGGAATGACTACAGGGATCTAAACATGATGTATCATTTATGTGTTTAAAGAATGATGTATTGTGTCCATTCCTGGATTCATTTGTCACAATCTATTTTGATGAGATTTTGACCTTTAGTTATACTTGGGAGGAGCACGTGTTACATTCAAAACAAGTGTTAGAAACATTGAGAAAATTTATTAGTTGTTGGAAAACATTAAAAATTATTTAATTTTGCTAAACAATGCTTAGTGTACCCGAGGCATGTCAATGGTGGAGGTGTGTTGAATATTGATCCTGCAAAGCTAGAGTTTATTCTCAAATGGCCCACTCCTACCAATTCCACATAAGTTGGGAGTTGTGTGGAAGCTGCGCAATATTTAATAAACTTCACAACATCCTTTTTAGTTGTTGTAGCACCACTTCACACCATAACAACAAAAATTTAAGACTTTTGAACAGGGTGAGTGAGAACTAGCAAACAACCTTTGAAGAACTTAAGTAGAAAATTAGTCAAGCCCCAATCCTAGCACTACCTAAATTGCAAAAGTATTTTGAACTTAGAAATTGATGCCAATGGGTATGTTATGGGAGAAATGTTAATGCAAAGGGGAGATTGGTTTTCTATCATTCAAAGTTATTAAATGGAGTGGTATTGAACTACCCTACATATGACAAGTAGCTCTATGTCCTAGTTAAAGTAATGAATAAGTGGAAGATTTATATGTTGCATAAGGATAACATTATCCACACACATATTCGTTAGATACCTAATTTAGAAACCTAGAAACCCAAACCACAAACATAGAAACCTAATCTAGCCTTAGAAATCTAGTCTACCCTATAAACAAAAATATAACCTTAGCAACCTAATCCACAACAATAGAAACCTAAACCATGCCAAAAAACCTAGTCCTAATCCTAATATATGCATGCCAAAAAAACTTCATATATTCATGTGCATCCACTTGTATCTAAACCATTGTAGCCACTAACTATCGTTGACCAATCGTTAATATCAATTATTCATTGTCACTATTTCCAAAATTGGACCGTCACCATACATTAGTGAATCGATATGTGATTTGTTTGTGTGAGATATTTCTTGCAGGACCTCCCTAAAAGCCTTTGGGATGCAAGTTTAAACTGGCCATAGAATGATGGTCGTTGCTTGGATCGAAAAACCATCGACTCCGTTGGATTTAGGACATCAGGATAGTTCTAGGGGTGCCCCTCTCCTCCAGATCCATGGCCCATGTGTCATATTTTAGGTCGATATTGGAAACTAGGGTTTTGCTCCGTAAGGGTGTGTGCATTTTTTGCACAAAGGGGATAACTTTGCAAAATCCTTGACTGAGAAGTTATGGCTAGCGTTCCCTCTTGGAACCTTCCTAGAAACACTTAAAAAACCTCCTGAAACCCGATTTTGTTGTACGGTTGGAATTCTATGCCCCCGGTAGGTATCCAATAGGCGTCCCTGAAGGCCTTTGGGATGTGAGTTGGAACGAGCCATAAAATGATGATCGTGGATCGGATCAACAAACCATCGAATCCATTGGATTTAGGACATTGGGATAGTTCTAGGGGTTCCCATCTCCTCTGGAACCATGCCCGAGGTGTCATCTTTTAGGTAGATATTGGAAACTAGGGTTTTGCTCAGTAAGGGTGTGTGCATTTTTGCACAAAGGGGACAACTTTGCAAAATCCTCGACCAGGAACTTATGGCTAGCGTTACCACTTGTAACCTTCCTAGAAACACTTGTAAGACCTCCCAGAACCCGATTTTGTTGCACAGTTGGATATCTATGCCCCCGGTAGGTATCCAACAGGTGTCCCTGAAAGCCTTTGGGATGTGAGTTGGAATGAGCCATAGAATGATGATCATGGCTTAGATTGATAAACTGTCGACTCCATTGGATTCAAGATATCAGGATAGTTCTAGGGTTTCCCCTCACCTCCAGGTCCATGGACTAGGTGTCATCTTTTAGGTCGATATTGGAAACTAGGGTTTTGCTCAGTAAGGGTGTGTGCATTTTTTGCACAAAGGGGTCAAATTTGTAAAATAATTGACCAAGAACTTATGGCTAGCATTCCCACTTGGAACCTTCCTAGACACACTTGCAGGACCTCCCAGAATCCATTTTTTTTGCACAGTTGGAATTCTATGTCCCCGGTAAGTATCCAACAGTTGTCCCTGAAAGCCTTTCAGATGCGAGTTGGAATGAGCCATAGAATGATGACCATGGCTCAAATCGACAAACTGTTGACTCCATTGGCATAGTGCTAGGGGGTCCCCTCTCCTACGGGTCCATGCCCCAGGTGTCATATTTTAGGTCGATATTGGAAACTAGGATTTTGCTCAGTAAGGGTGTGTGCATTTTTTTGCACAAAGGGGTCAACTTTGCAAAATCCTCGACTGGGAACTTATGGATAGCATTCCCACTTGGAACTTTCCTAGACACACTTGCAGGACTTCCCAGAACCCAGTTTTGTTGCACGGTTGGAATTGTATTCCCTCGATAGGTATCCAACAGGTGTCCCTGAAATCCTTTGTGATGCGAGTTGGAACGAGCCATAGAATGATGACCATGGCTCGGGTCAACAAACAGTTGAATCCATTGGATTCAGGACATCGTGATAGTGCTTGGGGTTCCCCTCTCCTCCAGGTCCATTGCCCAAGTGTCATCTTTTAGGTCGATATTGGAAACTAGGGTTTTTCTCAGTAAGGGTGTGTGCATTTTTTGCACAAAGGGGTCGACTTTTCAAAATCCTTGACCGGGAACTTATGGCTATATTTCCCACTTAGAAACTTCCTAGACACACTTGCAGTACCTCCCGGAACCCAGTTTTGTTGCACGATTGGAATTATATGCCCCCAATAGGTATCCAACATGTGTCCCTGAAAGCCTTTGAGATGTGAGTTGGAACGAGACATAGAATGATTACCGTGGATCAGATCGACAAACCCTAAAATCCATTGGATTCAGGACATAGGGATATTGCTAGGGGTTCCCCTCTCCTCCACCATGTGTAATCTTTTAGGTTGATATTGGAAACTAGGTTTTTGCTCAGTAATGGACTGTGCAATTTTTGTTCAAAGGGACAACTTTGCAAAATCCTCGACCAGAAACTTATGGATAGCATTCCCACTTGGAACCTTCCTAGACACACTTGCAGGACCTCCCGGAACCCAGTTTTATTGCACGGTTGGAATTCTATGCCCTCGGTAGGTATCCAGCAGGTGTCCCTGAAAGAATTTGGGATGCGAGTTGGAACGAGCCATAGAATGATGACGATGGCTTGGATGAAAAACCACCGATTCCGTTGGATTCAGGACATCGGGATAGTTCTAGGGGTGCCCCTTTCCTCCGGGTCCATGTCCCTGTTGTCATCTTTTAGGTTGATTTTGGAAACTAGGGTTTTGGTTAGTAATGGTTTGTGCATTTTTTGCACAAAGGGGTCAAATTTGCAAAATTTTGATTTTGATTATAAAAATAGACATTCAAAGAGTGGAAATCAAACCTACCACATTTCACCCTTGGTATATTGCCATGTACTTAATGTTCCACACCATTTAACATCTCCTTAGTGTTCCACTATATTTGCATTTTGAGTAATTAATGCCATTTTTAAGAATTCAAAGTTCCAAATAAAAAATGGAGGCGATGTTTCATTGATGATATCTCTCTAATCCTTGCTAGCTTTGTTAGATCAAAGTCACCATGAAACTTTGCCACCAAGTTATGGGGGAGTACTTTCCAAATCATAATGAACAACCATTACATCATCATTTGTATCAATCAAGTACATTCAATTTTAAATACATTTTCATATGAGGATAATCCATCCTTTTTACAAACATAGGACCATAAACATCTTATTTTCCTTCGTCAAAACAACATTATCAAGGAAGATCATTAAACTAGTTAGGTATTTCATTTTCCATGGATTCTATCTGATTACTTTTGCAATACACATTTTTTTATGCACATTCAACATATTTAGAGCCATGCTTCACCATTGAGATATTTTTTGTAATGACTCATGGTTCGAGGCATGTTCAGGACCCTAAATACAAAAAGGATGCACACTCAAACATGAATTAGAATTATGACAAGTGGAAAATGAACATATGAAAGAGGTAAGCCACAAACCAAGGTCTTAAATAATAGGGTTTAGTAAGGATAGGGTTTATATCTTCAATGATTTTATGAAAGTGAATTCATGACCAACTATTGGTTAGCATATTGGAACAAACTAGGGTCTTAAAAACTAGGGCATATTTGTTGTATATTTGACCATATGGACATGAAGGACCAATGAAATTTATTACACTTTATTTCATGCATCCCTTGCCATTGTACTTGATACACGGGGTCTTCACTCAGTGCAACTATGCCATAACACCTTCATTCTTTGGATATTAAATAATACCTCTAATTTCACTAGAGGTTGATAAATACCTACCAAAATACTTTTGTTGAGGCCCCCTCCCAATACATATTTTCAATTAAAAAAACCCTATTTTTATGAGATATTCCCTATTTTTACTAGATACCCCTTTCTATACTCCCCCAATACCTATAAACCCCCCATACCGTACTCCCCACCCCCAATACCTGCAATATATTGACCTTATTTTCCACAATTAAAAAACCCACTTTATGAATGAAGGTGATAAGATATTGGTCAACAAAGTGAATCCCCTATGACTTGATACTTTGCCATTTTTTTAGCATGCTAGAGTAGGTACACTTCAACCGAACTTCATAGATGCTCATGTACTTATCGTTTGATGAAATACGGTAGCATTAATGAAATGTTTAGCATCTATTAGACTTCCTCTTAGTTTGTGAAAATGCCGTAGGATTACATTGATGATATGAATAGCATGTTTTACATGACAGAGGTTATTCAAACATATTTTGACTTATTTTGTTAACTTTTGTTTTTTCCTTGCAACCATAATCATGATCAATGGGTTTGAACCTTAGAGTTGACAAAAACCATCATTTTAAATTAGATATCAAATTAGCATGCATGTACTGAGTTCATTGAGCTGTTGAAAGATATTATTAGTTTGTTCCATTAAGATAATGTTTTCATAACACAATGGTGAGATTTTAATTGATCAATGCAATAAATGTAAGAGAATAAATATTGCTTAAAATGTAATTATATAAATTTCAATAGCATAGTTTATCAATTTGTGGAAGAGATAAATCATCACAAGAACAAGTGGAAACTCAAGAGAAAATATGCAATCTATTGTATCATGCATTGATAGTCTAATGTTTGTAATACAAAATATGGAAAAGCAGCTGACCCTTAAATGGCATGTCAATGTACATGTATCCCTAAGTACAACAATGTACATGTATGTCAAAATACATATATCCAGGACTAGGAGACATAAAAAATCAATCTTTCAGTTGTTTTTCCCCGACTTTGCTCTATCAACCATCTACCTAGGATCGCTCTGCATCTCAGGAGTCTGCAAATAAAATATCATTATTTTTATCAAATAACTGCACTAATACCCTACCATTAACAAAATTAAAAAATTAACTTATGGCCAAATTATTTATGACAAACACTCACCAAATCTAGTCAGGGTATAGATGCCTGCAGTGTGCTCTTGGAAGTCCTCTCTATAATTTTGCTCTAAAAATAAAAGATCATATATCAATTAGTTCAACAATTCAACATTGATCAGCATGTTTGCATAAATTGAATAAAAATACTTGGTCATTAATGAACATCTCACCACAAGGACACCCGGTCACAACCATGGATTGAGCGAAGGGGTCGAGCACTACTGCTGCTAATGGCTACAATAACCAAATGGGGAAATAGTTAGACATGCATGAATAAAAAATATAGTAACATGGTTAAATACTATGCACTGTAATTGTTGACTCATAGTTACCTCTATAGGACTTGTTGCTATTATAGATGGGACACTAACTGCAGCATCAATGACCCTTGTTAGGTGAGGTGTAGATGGATCCCCCATGTGTCTGCTATAGAATACATCCACAACCTTTCTAGGAGTGGACCCTCTCTTATACACTTGTCCCTTCTGCACATTTGGAATACGAGGAGAGGCAACTGCTGATTGTTTCCTACATATAGCAGGTGGTGGCTACAATCACCAATTATTGACGTAGTTAGAAATGCATTGGTCAATGAAATAGATGAATTAACAAATTGAAAATGATGAAATACATACCGATGTACAGTATGCTTCAATCAATTCTAAGAAACATTCTTCCACCTATTGATCCCCTATGGGTTGTGTAATGCTTGTCTCCCCACCAGGGGGGAGATCACTAGATGAAATGATTTCCCTCTGAGGTTGATCTACAACCTACAATTTAGAAAATTGTAAATATTAGATCGTGTAGCATTAATTAAGTAACATGTGATAACAAACTAACATGTATTAAAATAATGACATGTTGAAATAGTTACCTCAGTGTGATTTGTTGTTGCCGAAGGTATGACAACATCTTGTACATCAAACGGTTATGGTGCATGAGCCTCTGGACTATCCTGGGAATCATCGGTGGAAAATTCTTGCCCCTCGTCCTCTTCTTGTAGCAACTAAAATTTTTAAAATCATTAAAAATATTAGCAATCTATATATGTGTATACTAAGGGAAAATAATTTACAAACAACACTAAATTGTTAACCATTTACTTATTTGAGTAAAATACCCACTAAAGATATCATCTGTCTGAACAAGACCAAAGCAAGGATGGCTGCATACTGTGCATGGGTGGGGCTCTTGGATATGCTCATGATGTGCAGGTTTAGTGCCACTACTAGATGCTCCTCGACCACTGGAAGGTGGTGTCTCTACCCCACTGGTAGGTGGTGGCTCTACTCCACGCATAGATGGTGGCTCTGATGGCCCTACCTGGTACGTACCTTGAAGATACATTCTATGGAGAAAAAACGCCTTTGCCAACAATATGAATGACTCCTACGACTGTGGGACCAACTCATGTGCAGGTGGCACATATGGCCTGAGTAGCTTTTTGCAAGGTGGAGATACTGGGCGATTGGGATCTATGTGCCTCGCATTGGGACGTTGTTGAGGCATCCCCATCCCAACGCCATGGTACTCCAAGATATCAAAATAATTAACATGCTTCCCCAAAAAAAATTCTGCGTACATCTTTCTAAGAAAATATAACAACATTTCCCTGTTGTTATGTGGTGGTACATCAAATACCATTTACCACCGGTCCATCCAATTATCTATGAATGGTTTATATGTACACCACTCAATATAAATATGCCTTTTGTTTACATTCGGGATTTCACCCGTCCGTGGATCTCTAAAAAGGGAAAAGATATGTTGTTTTGTTACCTTCAATTTCTTAACTTCCTTATAACTAATTCCATCAGCATATTCTTTCCTCTTTCTCTCTCTGTATGTCGCAATATCTTGGAGTGCAGCATTTGATCTACTAAAGGTCTCTATCATTGCATCCAAATTGGATGCAAGCATACGGTTCCTATCATCAACAATAACAATTGAGGCTCAAATGTCTTTGAGCCTATGAATTTCTCTTTGGATGACTATATGTGTGTCACATACCCCAATTTTATTAAAATAATGTAATTATTTTTAATATTCCTGAAAACATTATGTTAAATTTAATGCTAAGTAGGAAGGGATGACTCAGCAGAGTCTCCAGAAATGGAATGTAAAATCTGAATAATTATTATTAATAAATAAATTATGGAGACAACAGCATGGGAGAGCTGTTAAAAGAGGTTACTGGTCTAACTGGTGGATGGAATTAGGTGGAAGGACAAAAGACAAGTGGCAGCATCCTCAAACACTTCCTGAGTTGCAGGTGGCAACTTCCCTATATTTTGGGGTCATGATTCCCCAAGAAAGTGGAATCTGAGCAGGTGGCTCATTAATGACAGTTAGCCCAACTAAGACCTAGGCAATCTTTTAAATACTACTCAATGAACTGAGCTGGGGGTTCAGCAATTGTTCTAGAGGGAGAATACATTCAGATGAATGCTATTCAGGAGTCCCATTGAGGAAGTGGGAAACAGTAAGGAAGTGTTTTGAGCAGGAAGTTGCAGTAACTTGGTTCCAGTATAGCTGTTTTGGCTGAGGGAATTATTGGCCGTACTTGGATTCCAGCCAGTTAGACCAGAGCAAGCTCGGGGGTCCTGAGAAGTGCTGTCTGGGCACTCTCCAGGAATTGGTAGGGAGGAACAGCCTCCCATTGCTGTTATTGTCTACCATCTACAGGTTCTGTCACTCTCCCTGTTGATTGGTTTAAATTATTTTTCTATGAGATAAACTAGTACAACTATGTATTGATTGGGTTCAACTTCAGGAAATCATTATTTGTACTTTCCTTTGGTATAAATTTCAGAATGCAGATGTTTTAGAAGTTTTCCTGTTTTTATTTAAATAGAGTATATTATTTTATACAGAACCTATTTTTCACTGTTACAGTTAATAAACACTGTGTTTATGCATATGCTAGAATTCCTGTTATTAGTTTAATAATAGACAGAAATATTGATAATAGATAATCCAGATTTATAACTATTAAACAATCATAAGAACAAATCTAGACAAATCTTAGTGTTTATTTTGAGATAATTCCTATCAGAATAACCTATCTGTATATATATATGTATTGTATATTTTAGTAAACTTTAAGTTACAAGTCTTTCCTATATCAGGTTAATAGATAAACAAAACTCATTTAATATATTATTTATACTCAGAACATGTCTGACAGTTATCTATTAATAAAAAGGTGACTGTAACAATATTTCATTGTTACAAGTTTTCACAAAATCTTAAACATTTACACAGTAGTCAAACACAGACACTAGTAACTGTAGATTTTTATTTGCTTGCTATCTAGTCTTAGAACACAGTAGCCATGTCAATATAATAGAAATAACAGAGTGGTTTTTAAACAATACAAACATATTAATACAACAGAAAAACTGTCGACTAACACAGTCATCATTGGCTGATTACAATCCATCTTAAATTATACACAGTATTAATATTATTCAGTACAAACATCTCCCTTGGAGTAGTTCCCAAACCCTACACGGCCGTAGCCATACAATATCTCTACAACAGACTGAAAAACAAATGAAAGAATGCCTTATATGGCAGACAGACTTACAGTATCTTATTACATAGTTCTATGTTTATATTATTTCATCCACAGTGGCGTTTAATAACAATACAAGAATCAAAATAAACCTTGTTATAATTCTTTTCCAGTCGCTATCAAGTTAACAAATTCCATATATATTTATGGAACACAAAATAGAACCTCAACTCGCATGATTAAACCCTATACTATTCAACTATTACAGACACAGTCGAGAAACATCCACTATCGTCATTTAATACTACAAATCGAAGAAAAACGCAGAGAGATAATTATAGGGTTACATCATAACAGAGTTATCATCCATTGCAGGTATCGCAGAACCCAGTTATCTTTACATTCAAACACATTCTTAATATTTTAAACAAAACATGAAAAGGAAACACGGCCGTATCAGGCCAGTAATATATTAAATATAAATCTTATACAGCGAGAATTGAACCCTATGCTTAGCCATTATCGGAACCATAACCAAAAAAACCTAGCCTCATACAGTTGGCCGGGAATGGCTCTCCATAAATTTAACAGGGTTTTAAAACCCCATTTCATTTCAAACAAAACAATTTCATACATATGACTGCACCTACGAACATCAGGTCGATAATGACCTCAACACACAGGAGTTTCCCTCCAAGACTCAACCCTAACCACAAAACCAGCAAAGGAAGAGATAGCCGTGGATAACCAGGCTTACCGGAGAAGCCTGCGCGGGTGACAAAGCCCTGTACACCTTCAAGAGCCGCGTGACCTGCATTTAACGAATGCCGAGAGATATTAATACCCTGTCTATGCCGAGAGTTTGATTAAATATAAAAACAACACTTGCTTAAAACAGAAATTGCTTACCTGAGTATTGTAACTGTGGAAAATCTGAAAGCCACCGGTGGAAGCAGGCACTGAAACCCCAACCCTCGTCGGGTGAAGGAGCAAAGCACACCCTCGTAACCTTTCAATGACAGCCGTGACAGAAAATCCTTGCAGTCGAAACCCTTACACTGGATTTGAAACCGTCAATAAGCACACCCAAAACCCAATGCTTGAACCCTCTCACAACATTAAGGACGATAGAGAAACTCTATCTCATATCCGCACCAGTACAGTAAAGTTTTGTAAACAGCAGAGACTTAAACAAAGAAGGAACAACAAGACCACGATACAATGAAAACCATAGCAAACGCCATGACCAGAGCCGAAGACTCATCTTGCTACAGAATGGAACCCCGAGGCCATAACCATCACACTCTGCATATTATTACAGGGCTTCAATACGAAACTCATACAGGGAGGGTTTCATCCTTAGGACCCGAGCCCGAAGGCGACTACAATAATCTATAGGGTTTACAAAATCCGCTTATATATCACAAATTGCATGGAGGAGAGTGAACCACGTAGCATCCAAATAAATCAACGTAGCATGGGTCGAGACCCTATAGTTCCATTGCCAACCAAATCATTATACACCGATTTTCCCAAATCATTACATATGTAAGTCAACATACAAGATAACAATGATATATATAATCATTTGGCACAAAGTGCATGCCTTGCAAAAGAATCATCGAGATTTCCAAGCATTTGGAATGCATAATCACTACAACGATATAAAAGAGATATAGTCAATTTAAACCATAAGTTTATGATCAATACAACCTAAATACTATATAGAATACAAAGCTTGCCAACGTATGGAAATATCAAGATTTTTGCACAATCAATTTATGATATATATATATTAAACCAAATCATAGACTAATGCTATGAGCATGCTACATTCTCATGACCATTTAAGTAATAAGGTAGTTAACCTTAAATAAAATACCTTGATATTTAACCCTGGAAACGTTACCAAGTCTATCCGACATTTTACATAATTGCTATCATATACACTCGTCGGAATTGCTACCAATACTATTGTAACAGTAAACAATATTTGAATAATAAATCTCTATTAATAAGATGATTGAAATAGAGCTTCATCTACAGGTTCCCATCGTGAAAGTAGTTAAAATCCATGCACAGTCATGTGACAGAAATAAACTTTAAAGTTGACATTTAACATTGCAGTATAGTCGAATATAATGGAATAATGCTAGAGGCGTCACTCTTGCACTTACGCTTATTATTACATGGACAAACAGTAAATCTTAGGTATTTAAACGACAATAAGTCACTTGGTGCTATGTCGCCTTACATAGATGATAATTTATGATACAAACAATTGTTCCATCGCTAGTTACAGCAGTAACATAACATAATATTTATAAAAACAATAATTATAACTGAACAGTGTAATCTATCGCAGAACATGTGGATACTATCTGCATAAGAAATATCTTGACGATCTTTTAAGTTGTAAGTACAGGGAATATTGATGCTCACCAAGTTCAACCAACGGTGATCCTTACTTCGCTGGCACACCTGAGAAATAAAAGACGACATATGCATTAGCTCGTAAGCTAAGTAAGCCAGTCAACTACGACTAGCTCTTCCCTTGCGGTTCAAAACAAAACAGTCATTAATTACAATCACCAAAATCAAAGTTTTAATAAGACAAAGTCTTCAACAGATTATTTTAGTTAGTTAATTTAAAAACAAAATCAGAAATACTATCTAGTTAACATTTATTGTTGTAAATAAAAATTTTTAAATTTTTCGGAAATTTCGGGTTTTGACATGTGGTATCAGAGCTCAGTTTCAGACACTAGGCCTGTATGTGACTCCACTAAACTTCCGCAAACAATGATCATAAAAGAAGATTTTGTTTTATTTATAAAATACTAATATATATTTCGGTTTCATCTACAGAACAGAAATTTTTCTTTTCTGAATTTTACAGACAGGTATGGAAAAACTGGGAGAATATGCTGAGGAGGAATCTCCCAATGTTGAGACAAGACAGATGTCAAAAGAACTTGAGACGGGAGAAGAAGCTGCTCACACCACTGAGCTGATGCAGACCATAAGAGGATTAAAGACAGAAATGGAAACAGTTAAGAGGGATAATGAAAGAATTCTAAAGACTCAGGAACAGCTAAATCAGTTATTGATAGAAAAATTTCAGACTGAAGTAAGGAGCAAACCAGCTGACTCAGAAGAAGTTAGTCATCCAAGAGGGTCAAAAAGGACAAAACCAACTAAATCTGACAGCAGTTCCTCATCTGAAGAAAGAAAGGGACAACCCAGTTATCACACTAGCAGTGACAACAGTGAAGCTGAGCTGCACAACCAAAGGAAAAAGTACCGGCCCTATGAGGAGATTTCCGGGGAGTTTAAGAAGATAAAACCCCCAACTTTCAATGGAGAAGCTGAAACGGGAGAAGAGGCCGAATCCTGGTTGTCCGGGATGAGAAAGTATTTTCAGATCTATAACTACTCAAATCAGCTAAAGGCAAGAATGGCCATCTACAACCTCTCGGGAAAGGCGGATATATGGTGGCAAGACCTGAAAAGGGTCAAAGGGATCAAAGAAAGAGAAGTTAATTGGAGTACCTTTAAAAGGTATTTCAAGAAGAAATTCCTGTCCGAGCAATATTATGAAGAAAGGGCTAAAGAATTTTATGAACTAAAACTCGGATCTATGACGATGAAGGACTTAAACAGTAAATTTTTAAGTCTGTTGCGTTATGTACCGTATTTTGTCGAAGAGAAACCAAAAATACAGCGGTTTCTTAGTTGCCTGCCCTATCATATCAAGGACAGAATTGAATATGACAACCCCAAAACACTGGAAGAAGCTATGCGCAAGGCAAATTTCTGTTACGAACAGAATAAAAAGAAAGAGGGAATAGCCAGCTGGAAAGCCAAAAAGAACAGCAATCTGATCGAGTACAAGAAAAAGGAATTTGTTCCCCATAAAAGTTTCAAGAATGGCAAAAACGGGAACCACTTTAACAGTAAAAGTTTCCAAGGAAACAAAAATGGAGCTGTCAGCCATTCAAACAATTACAAAAACAGCAAAGAGATTCCTAATAACCATGGAAACTACACCAAAAATTTTGAGCGAAAAGAACCTGTCAAGTGCTGGGAGTGTAATGGGCCACATTATGCTTCAGTCTGCCCAAACAGAAAGAAACAAGTCAACAATATTCATACTGTTCAAGACGAAATGACGGTTGGAGATTTTGCAGGAACTATGCCCAGAATAAATGCAGCGTTGGAAAATCGTCAGGCTGACTATCAAACTTCCATGGTGGAAGTAGGAGGTATGATTAACAAAACCCCAGTTACTATATTAATAGATCCAGGTGCTAGTCTTAGTTATATTTCACCTCAACTGGTAGAAAAATGTAATTTGACTGTTGAAAGGTTTGATAATTCTTGGTCTGTACAATTAGCTACTGGGGCTAAGAAGAAAGTAAACTGCTATGTAAAAGAATGCATCTTAAACATGACTGATTTTAGAACTACAATTAAACTAAACATTTTACCACTTGGCTCTTATGACATACTTATCGGAATGGACTGGTTGGAACAACATAGGGTCGTTTTAAACTGTTTTGACAAAACTTTTAGATGTATAAACAGTAGTGGACAGCCAGTAACTGTTAGAGGTATCCCTAGGAAAACAGTAGTTAGGCAGATTTCTGCGTTACAACTTAAAAGAGCCGTCAGGAAAGGGTGCAAGACCTATGCTGTAACTATTACAGACGAGACCGATAAATCTGAGAACAACCAGAAAACAGTAGAGAACATTCCTGTCGTCAATGAATTTATTGACGTTTTTCCTGAGGAAATCCCAGAATTGCCTCCCAAGAGAGAGCTTGACTTTACCATTGAGCTGGTACCAGGTGCTGTTCCCAGTTCAAAAGCCCCATACCGTATGAATATTTTGGAGCTTAACGAGTTAAAAACTCAGTTGAAGGAGTTAATAGATAAGAACTATATCCGACCCAGCGTATCCCCTTGGGGAGCACCAGTAATTTTCGTTAAAAAGAAGGACGGAACTATGCGACTTTGCATAGATTATCGTCAACTAAACAAGATGACGATCAAAAACAGGTATCCGTTACCTCGTATTGATGATCTGTTTGATCAACTACGTGGCGCTACGGTATTCTCTAAGATCGATCTGAGATCGGGTTATCATCAGGTAAGAATTAAAGAAGAAGACATTTTCAAAACAGCCTTTAGAACCAGGTACGGACATTACGAATTTGTCGTAATGCCATTTGGACTTACTAATGCCCCAGCTGTTTTCATGTGCTTAATGAACAACATAATGCACAAATACTTAGATAAATTTGTTGTTGTATTTATCGACGACATTTTAGTCTATTCTAAGAGCGAAGAGGAGCATAAGGAACACTTACGTATCGTTTTACAAGAACTAAGAGAACAACAACTTTTTGCGAAATTTAGTAAATGTGACTTCTTCAAAGATGAAATCCAGTACTTAGGACATGTAGTCACTAAGGAAGGGATTTCAGTGGATCCCGAAAAGATTCGGGCGATTGAAGAATGGCCAGTACCTAAAGATGTGACGGACGTTAGATCTTTCATGGGAATTACCGGTTACTACCGGAGGTTTATTGAAGGCTTTTCAAAAATAGCCAATCCAATCACTTCTTTGCAGAAGAAAGGAAAGAAGTTTGATTGGAATGCGAAATGTGAAGAAAGTTTCAAGAAACTTAAGACCTTATTGACAACTGCACCTATTCTTAGAATAGCGGACCCAAATAAAGACTTCATAGTTTGCACCGACGCTTGTAATGATGGTTTAGGCGGAGTGCTGACTCAAGAAGGACATGTCATTGCTTACGAATCTAGGAAGCTGAAAATCCATGAAAAGAATTATGCCACTTATGACCTAGAATTAGCTGCTGTAATTCATGCTTTAAAGATGTGGCGACACCACCTAATAGGCAGAAAATTTACCTTACTAACAGATAATAAAGGTCTGAAATACCTTTTAGACCAGCCAAATCTAAATGCAAGACAAGCCAGATGGTTGGCATTCCTAAGTGAGTACGATTTTGAAATCCAACACATAAAAGGGAAGGAAAATAAGGTGGCTGATGCCTTGAGCAGGAATGCAAAACTGAATTTTATATCAGCTAGCAGCACTTATACCTCTGATTTAAATAAACAGCTGGATGAAGGGATAAAATTAGATGAAAATTATCAACATTTACAAATTACAGCCAAGGAACAGCCCACAGAAAGTTTGATAAAAGGGTATAGTATAAACGAAAACGGATTTTTGCTGTTTAAGGACAGGCTGTATATCCCTAATGCACCTACAGTTAAGCTGTTAATTTTAGACGAAATACATAAAACCCCTTATTCCGGGCATCCTGGCTATCAAAAGACTATCACTATGCTGAGAAAAGAATATTTTTGGCCTAACATGAAATCTGAAACTGCTGAATATTTAGCGAAGTGTTTGGACTGCCAACAAGTAAAAACAGAACATCAACATCCAGCTGGATTGCTGCAACCTTTACCTATTCCTAGCTGGAAATGGGAAATAATCAGCCTGGATTTCATTACGGGTTTACCCAAAAACCAACATCAGAATGATTCAATTATGGTAGTGGTAGACAAATTAAGTAAATCAGCACATTTTATTCCTGTTAAAACCACATACAAGGCTGCAAACATAGCAGATATCTTTCTAAAACAGATTTTTCGGTTACACGGTATTCCAAAAGTCATTATATCAGACAGGGATCCTAAATTCACAGGAAATTTTTGGAGATCCTTGTTCAAAGGATTAAACACCACTTTGAATTTCAGCACCTCTTTCCATCCTCAGACGGACGGACAAACAGAACGAGTTAATCAAATATTAGAAGATCTGTTAAGGATGTATGTTAAAGATCAACCAGGTAAGTGGGAGGATTATTTACACTTAGCTGAATTTGCATACAATAACAGCTATCAATCATCAGCTAAGTTTAGTCCTTTTGAGGTTTTGTATGGACGAAAATGCAACACTCCTATCTCCTGGAGTAATCCAGTAGATAGATTAGTGTTAGGACCTGATTTATTGAAAGAAATGGAACAGATTGTGAAACAAGTGCAGGGCAACTTGAAGATTGCCCAGGATCGGCAAAAGAGTCAAGCAGACTTGAAAAGAACTCCTAAAGAGTTCCAGGTAGGTGAACATGTGTTCATCAAGGTAAGACCAAAGAAAAGCTCCCTAAGATTAGGAAGTTGTGCAAAATTAGCACCACGTTACTGTGGTCCATTTGAAATTTTAGCTAGAATTGGTCAAGTTGCTTATCAGTTAGCATTACCGCCAAATTTAAAAGTACATAATGTTTTTCATATCTCTGTTTTAAAAAAGTATGTTCATGATGCTACTCATGTTATTGATTGGAACATTGTACAGGTAGAACCAGAAGGGGAAGTTCTGGTAGAACCGGATTGTATCCTCGGGAGGAGGGAAATTACTCTACGGAACCGGATAATTGGACAAGTGAAGGTGCAATGGAAGCACCTTAGTCCTGAAGAATCTACCTGGGAGCTGGAAAGTAAGATGCGGGAAGCATATCCCCATCTATTCCAGCAGGTAGCTGAAGAAGAAGAATAAAGTAACATCGAGGACGATGTTACATTTTAAGGGGGTGTGTATGTCACATACCCCAATTTTATTAAAATAATGTAATTATTTTTAATATTCCTGAAAACATTATGTTAAATTTAATGCTAAGTAGGAAGGGATGACTCAGGAGAGTCTCCAGAAATGGAATGTAAAATCTGAATAATTATTATTAATAAATAAATTATGGAGACAACAGCATGGGAGAGCTGTTAAAAGAGGTTACTGGTCTAACTGGTGGATGGAATTAGGTGGAAGGACAAAAGACAAGTGGCAGCATCCTCAAACACTTCCTGAGTTGCAGGTGGCAACTTCCCTATATTTTGGGGTCATGATTCCCCAAGAAAGTGGAATCTGAGCAGGTGGCTCATTAATGACAGTTAGCCCAACTAAGACCTAGGCAATCTTTTAAATACTACTCAATGAACTGAGCTGGGGGTTCAGCAATTGTTCTAGAGGGAGAATACATTCAGATGAATGCTATTCAGGAGTCCCATTGAGGAAGTGGGAAACAGTAAGGAAGTGTTTTGAGCAGGAAGTTGCAGTAACTTGGTTCCAGTATAGCTGTTTTGGCTGAGGGAATTATTGGCCGTACTTGGATTCCAGCCAGTTAGACCAGAGCAAGCTCGGGGGTCCTGAGAAGTGCTGTCTGGGCACTCTCCAGGAATTGGTAGGGAGGAACAGCCTCCCATTGCTGTTATTGTCTACCATCTACAGGTTCTGTCACTCTCCCTGTTGATTGGTTTAAATTATTTTTCTATGAGATAAACTAGTACAACTATGTATTGATTGGGTTCAACTTCAGGAAATCATTATTTGTACTTTCCTTTGGTATAAATTTCAGAATGCAGATGTTTTAGAAGTTTTCCTGTTTTTATTTAAATAGAGTATATTATTTTATACAGAACCTATTTTTCACTGTTACAGTTAATAAACACTGTGTTTATGCATATGCTAGAATTCCTGTTATTAGTTTAATAATAGACAGAAATATTGATAATAGATAATCCAGATTTATAACTATTAAACAATCATAAGAACAAATCTAGACAAATCTTAGTGTTTATTTTGAGATAATTCCTATCAGAATAACCTATCTGTATATATATATGTATTGTATATTTTAGTAAACTTTAAGTTACAAGTCTTTCCTATATCAGGTTAATAGATAAACAAAACTCATTTAATATATTATTTATACTCAGAACATGTCTGACAGTTATCTATTAATAAAAAGGTGACTGTAACAATATTTCATTGTTACAAGTTTTCACAAAATCTTAAACATTTACACAGTAGTCAAACACAGACACTAGTAACTGTAGATTTTTATTTGCTTGCTATCTAGTCTTAGAACACAGTAGCCATGTCAATATAATAGAAATAACAGAGTGGTTTTTAAACAATACAAACATATTAATACAACAGAAAAACTGTCGACTAACACAGTCATCATTGGCTGATTACAATCCATCTTAAATTATACACAGTATTAATATTATTCAGTACAAACATCTCCCTTGGAGTAGTTCCCAAACCCTACACGGCCGTAGCCATACAATATCTCTACAACAGACTGAAAAACAAATGAAAGAATGCCTTATATGGCAGACAGACTTACAGTATCTTATTACATAGTTCTATGTTTATATTATTTCATCCACAGTGGCGTTTAATAACAATACAAGAATCAAAATAAACCTTGTTATAATTCTTTTCCAGTCGCTATCAAGTTAACAAATTCCATATATATTTATGGAACACAAAATAGAACCTCAACTCGCATGATTAAACCCTATACTATTCAACTATTACAGACACAGTCGAGAAACATCCACTATCGTCATTTAATACTACAAATCGAAGAAAAACGCAGAGAGATAATTATAGGGTTACATCATAACAGAGTTATCATCCATTGCAGGTATCGCAGAACCCAGTTATCTTTACATTCAAACACATTCTTAATATTTTAAACAAAACATGAAAAGGAAACACGGCCGTATCAGGCCAGTAATATATTAAATATAAATCTTATACAGCGAGAATTGAACCCTATGCTTAGCCATTATCGGAACCATAACCAAAAAAACCTAGCCTCATACAGTTGGCCGGGAATGGCTCTCCATAAATTTAACAGGGTTTTAAAACCCCATTTCATTTCAAACAAAACAATTTCATACATATGACTGCACCTACGAACATCAGGTCGATAATGACCTCAACACACAGGAGTTTCCCTCCAAGACTCAACCCTAACCACAAAACCAGCAAAGGAAGAGATAGCCGTGGATAACCAGGCTTACCGGAGAAGCCTGCGCGGGTGACAAAGCCCTGTACACCTTCAAGAGCCGCGTGACCTGCATTTAACGAATGCCGAGAGATATTAATACCCTGTCTATGCCGAGAGTTTGATTAAATATAAAAACAACACTTGCTTAAAACAGAAATTGCTTACCTGAGTATTGTAACTGTGGAAAATCTGAAAGCCACCGGTGGAAGCAGGCACTGAAACCCCAACCCTCGTCGGGTGAAGGAGCAAAGCACACCCTCGTAACCTTTCAATGACAGCCGTGACAGAAAATCCTTGCAGTCGAAACCCTTACACTGGATTTGAAACCGTCAATAAGCACACCCAAAACCCAATGCTTGAACCCTCTCACAACATTAAGGACGATAGAGAAACTCTATCTCATATCCGCACCAGTACAGTAAAGTTTTGTAAACAGCAGAGACTTAAACAAAGAAGGAACAACAAGACCACGATACAATGAAAACCATAGCAAACGCCATGACCAGAGCCGAAGACTCATCTTGCTACAGAATGGAACCCCGAGGCCATAACCATCACACTCTGCATATTATTACAGGGCTTCAATACGAAACTCATACAGGGAGGGTTTCATCCTTAGGACCCGAGCCCGAAGGCGACTACAATAATCTATAGGGTTTACAAAATCCGCTTATATATCACAAATTGCATGGAGGAGAGTGAACCACGTAGCATCCAAATAAATCAACGTAGCATGGGTCGAGACCCTATAGTTCCATTGCCAACCAAATCATTATACACCGATTTTCCCAAATCATTACATATGTAAGTCAACATACAAGATAACAATGATATATATAATCATTTGGCACAAAGTGCATGCCTTGCAAAAGAATCATCGAGATTTCCAAGCATTTGGAATGCATAATCACTACAACGATATAAAAGAGATATAGTCAATTTAAACCATAAGTTTATGATCAATACAACCTAAATACTATATAGAATACAAAGCTTGCCAACGTATGGAAATATCAAGATTTTTGCACAATCAATTTATGATATATATATATTAAACCAAATCATAGACTAATGCTATGAGCATGCTACATTCTCATGACCATTTAAGTAATAAGGTAGTTAACCTTAAATAAAATACCTTGATATTTAACCCTGGAAACGTTACCAAGTCTATCCGACATTTTACATAATTGCTATCATATACACTCGTCGGAATTGCTACCAATACTATTGTAACAGTAAACAATATTTGAATAATAAATCTCTATTAATAAGATGATTGAAATAGAGCTTCATCTACAGGTTCCCATCGTGAAAGTAGTTAAAATCCATGCACAGTCATGTGACAGAAATAAACTTTAAAGTTGACATTTAACATTGCAGTATAGTCGAATATAATGGAATAATGCTAGAGGCGTCACTCTTGCACTTACGCTTATTATTACATGGACAAACAGTAAATCTTAGGTATTTAAACGACAATAAGTCACTTGGTGCTATGTCGCCTTACATAGATGATAATTTATGATACAAACAATTGTTCCATCGCTAGTTACAGCAGTAACATAACATAATATTTATAAAAACAATAATTATAACTGAACAGTGTAATCTATCGCAGAACATGTGGATACTATCTGCATAAGAAATATCTTGACGATCTTTTAAGTTGTAAGTACAGGGAATATTGATGCTCACCAAGTTCAACCAACGGTGATCCTTACTTCGCTGGCACACCTGAGAAATAAAAGACGACATATGCATTAGCTCGTAAGCTAAGTAAGCCAGTCAACTACGACTAGCTCTTCCCTTGCGGTTCAAAACAAAACAGTCATTAATTACAATCACCAAAATCAAAGTTTTAATAAGACAAAGTCTTCAACAGATTATTTTAGTTAGTTAATTTAAAAACAAAATCAGAAATACTATCTAGTTAACATTTATTGTTGTAAATAAAAATTTTTAAATTTTTCGGAAATTTCGGGTTTTGACAATGTGCATCCATGGTCGTCACTACAATCAAAAAATAATAATAAAACCAAATCATTAGAAACATATACATGTGATATAATGACACTCTCTAAAATGAAAAATGTAAAAACTTTGTGCAAGAACGAATACATTACAAACATATATATCATCTCAATATACTATAATAAAAAATACATGTAAACCAAAGTGGAAGGTGAGGATCAAATACATGTAAATCGATTAATGATTGATGGCGGAGAGCTCCTAATTCAATTAATACTGAAGGACTGAGACAATGGGGGCCTTAAAAGCAATTTATGTACACCTTTCTAGAGCCGAGGTATTGGAGAAGATGTTATTTGTCATCCTCTACCTTCAGAAATTTCTCCTTTGTATCTAATTCATATCATGTTCATGGCCCTTTCCTTGCTCAGAATCTAGTGTATGATGAGGAATATTTGGTGGTGAAGTCCTTTGCATCATTAAGAAGAGGCAAGATTTTGAATGTGAGGGTTGATCTATGCTTGTTCCATGAAGTAAATATCTTATCAGTTGATAAGTATGAAGACCCAAATCCATCGATTGAGTGTCTTGGTGGTGAAGGAGGTCAACAAAGATGTGGTAGTTCATCTTAGCAACAAAGTAAGTGGTGTGTCTGCAAGGAGGGGAACCTAGTCCCTTGGGTTTTGGGGGATGATGTAAAATCCATCATGCCATTGGGTTGGCTTCACAAGAACTAGTTGGACATTTTTAGGGTAAAAGAATGTGTTGGAAAAAAACATAGGGTTTCTTTGAGTCAAGTCCAGAAAGCAATCCTAGGTTATAGTCCATAGTTCCTCCTACTAGCCAAAGGGTGGATGGCTTTTCTTTTCCAATTTGCAATATATGTGGAAAAAATATTGATGAAAATTTGGTGTTGGGATTCAAATCCCTTATTAATTAGGTGTATGCAAAATTCATTAAGGGTATTGATACTATGGAGGAATTTCCATATGTTAAATAACAATTTTGAAATATTTTAGTTTGGGATTTTTCATTTAATTGGATTTTTAATTTAGGGCAATATAAAAATTTATATTTTTATTAAGGGAATGAGGCACCAATGAATATTTGGATTCCTACCTCTACAATCCCCCTTCCTCTTCGAACTCACCCTCCAAAATCCCCCTTGATCTTCGAATTCACCCTCCACAATCCCCCTTGCTCTTCGAATTCACCCTCCTCTTCCATGTTAGTAGCCCTGAATGCTCGAGCGTTTTGGTTGACATTGTCCCGTGAATAGTCGATGCCAAGTGCAGGATGGTTGTCATGACCTATTTTGGGATTTTAATATATTAACAAGAACGCTCGAGCGTTATGTATTCCAATAACGCTCGAGCATTATAGAATTCATAAGGCGTGAGCATTCTATATTTCTATAACAATCAAGCGTTATTGAATACATAATGCTCGAGCATTATTTATTTATATAACATGCGAGCGTTATAGACTTCATAATGCTCGAGCATTTTGATTTCCTATCATGGGTGTTAAGTGACATGGCAGGCTCAGACCCGCCCATGCCTAGTTCAAAGAAAAGCACGCGCGTTTTCCTTTTACTAAACTTTCGTGCTTATAGTGAAAGCATGATTGCATCTAAAAGGTCCCTCAACTTCGTGCGAGGGCCCTTTACATATTTTTCCTTTGAAAAGCAACACTAGCAGTTGCATTGGTTACCTATGTCTAAATGGCGGTATAATTTTACAAAAATTACCCATAGAAAGCAACATATATCCAACAACCACCTTTAGTAGTTTCATACATATCAGGGACCTCAATGGTGCATGCAATGGATAACATGCTTCACAATCACGAAGCCATTCTCCACACACTTAAGGGAAATTTAGTTATTGCTCAAAATCTCATGAAACAAAAAGTATAACAACATCACTCATGATTTTCCTTTAAAGTAGTGGATTAGTTGTTCTTTCATCTCCAACCCTATAGGAAAACACTTGTCAAAGATAAAGGCCATCAAAAGTTAGCACCAAAGTTTTATGCCCATATCATATTATAAAATGCATTGGATACATTGCTTAAAAATTATCCCTTCCAACAAACTCCAAGATCCACCAATATTTCATGTGTCTTATTTGAAGAAGGTTATGGAGCAGAATTCTGAAATTCAAACTACTTTAGCGGAACTCAATGAAGAAGGATCCATTTGGATCCAATTGAAAGTGGTTCTAGCCAGCCGAGAGCCTCATCTTTGCCTGCACACTATCCAATAAGTTCTAATCCAATGGAAGGATATCTAGCCAAAAGATGTTATTTGGGAACCATCAACCATTTTGCAACATTTTTCCCATCTCTAGCCTTAATGACAATGTTGATTTCAATGGGGGAGGGAATTTTAGGTTCCTACCCTAACCCATCTAATTTGAGTATAATTAGGAGTGATTTATTGATGTGCAAGGCCATGTTCTTTGAATAACATCTATGATATTGTTAGTTTATAGTTTCTCAATGTAAACGGGTCTTTAATTAAGACCCACTAGGTGGTCGATCCTCTTTAATATTGAGACCACAAGTAGTTATGGTTTTTGATATTAATGCACTATATATAGAGTAGAAGGTTGGGTAAGGTGATCAATGACTATTACTGTATTGGATGTCTACTCATGGAAGGTTACCCCCTTGAAGAGGAAAGTGAACATTGCTCTCTTTTGAATATCACTAATGCAAGGGTTCTTTCTAGGGTTTTATTTGTTTCTCTCTTGTATTTTATATTCAAAATTGATATTTTATCTTATTTTGTTATTTTGCTTTTCAATTTTGGGGTTAAGTACATTACAAACACTCTATAATAAAAAATTAGAAAATTTGTTGGGACAAAATTTTCCAATAAAATACCCACAACAATTTACAAATCAACCAATTGCATGATAAACCATTGATTTCTAATTGCATTTCCTTCCAAGGATTTTATGTTTATTATGTCATAAAACTACAAGGAAGGCACACAAAAATTCATCAATCTATATGCTAATGTAAAAAATGAAAATGTCATGAGCATATATATATATATATGCAAATCACTTAAATATTTAAATATGTTGTTTCATCATGTATAATTTTATGGATATGTTGTTTCATCATGTATAATTTTATGGATAGGTGTAAGATCAGTGCTATTCTTTATTTATTTATGGCCTTTGAATTATCACATATATTTTTATTAATGATGGTGTTATGTGTTTATTATTTGATAAAAATCTAATATGTCAAATATAAATTGGTGTACAACTCGATGTTGTACCCATGCAACATCTTATTATTGTTTTTACTTTTTATGGCTGTTTTTCTATTTATTTTTCTATCACTCTCTGCATAACAATAGCCATATGCATGAATAATAATAAGAAGAAGAATTTAAGGTCACAACCTAATAAGAAGACAAATTGGGACTTATGAGACAGTTTTGTTTGTGAGACAAAGGAGCTCTATTATACAATGATTTGACTTCTTAGTATATAGAGGTGTATATAAATTACCCCATTTGGATTTTAACATATAACCAAAAAAGAAAGAAACACATATTTCTAACTATTAGACCCACCCAAACACTATGCCTCATATCAATAGCTAATCATATATTATGTATATTCATGTAGTTATGATAATGATTGTGATTTATGTTATTTGATTTACCATAAAGTGTTGAGAAAATGTGAAGAATATTCTAAAGTTCATTTTAACTATGGGTTGAAGAAGTCTAATTTAATCTTTATGAACATATAAAATTGCTAACTCAAACAAGGGAAATAGTTGCAAAGCAACTAGTCCCTACCTTAAACTTATGTTTATAATTGAAATATAGTAGATGTTGTATCCAATTTCTATATTTTTTTTTGTAATTTGGCAATAGGATCATTATTGCTATCAAAAGCTTAATTCATATTTACTGTATATAATTTGTTATTTATAAATATATATATATATATATATATTTTTATGAAGAATCGTTGGTATTCACTAGTAATGTGAATGGGCAGAGAGTGGTATCTAATCTTATGTTGACATAAAACATGGTTGTACAAATGTTGAATGCAGGCACCCCTTAGCTGGTTAATACACATGGTAAGGCATTTTAACATTTGGCAACATGGGGGTTAGTAGCTCTCCATGCTACCTGCCACACCACATTTTAAAAATAATGATGTGCCATTCTACGCTTGAGTCAATATACAAGGGACTAGCAATGGAAAATATGTCCATCTCAATAGCTGCAGATATGTTGGACATGGAGAAATAGTTGTAGAGATGATGGACAATGTATATCTTAATCATTCAATGTTGAATACTGGAGAAAATAAAATAGATACAATCATACAATTGAAGGAATGTAATCTGTTCTTGAGAACATGGGTTCGATATGTTAGAAAAATTACGATTCTTTACATGCGGAATAAACTTTTAAAGAATCGAAAAGAATTAATAATGTATGCCGTTAGGATCATACCTCCAGCCATCGATGCTGCTCACACTCTGATTTGATACTTTGTTTAAGGCAACCGTTCCATATGTCACTTCCAAACTCTGCTTACTCTGGATTGATGGTGTAAAAACTGAAGGAGATTGAGTTAGCAAGTTTGGGGACCAAACATAAGTCTTTATAGCCCAGCTTCCATCAAGCTTCTATTGGCTATGTGTCAATTGTTCCACAGATCAAGATAAAGAACCGTTGAGGGAGTTATGGACCATTCCAGCAGCTCTCAACGAGAAATCAGTTATTTCCTTAATCAGTTGAGGAGCTGTTAATATTCGTTAACAGCTTACATTCTCCCACTTGGTCCATACTTCCAAACTTAATGTCTCATCTTAAAAACCCATTGATAATCTATATTAAAAATAGATACATGAATCATGACGATAAGTCCTCTTAACACAAGTATTATCTTCCATGTATTACTATGTATTTATTTCTATTAGAATTTATGTGGCAACAATTTCTTAATGAATAAACCTTATGTTTATTTTTGGTCCTATACAGATGAATTCTCTCAATTAAATTAAGGTGCACATAAGTATGAGAAAAACATCACAATAATAACATTGTCCATACAATGAGAAACTACATAATGGAATCAAGTCCCATATTCAATACATGATCCTTGAATTTAAACGGTGGCATGCCCTTAGTCAAAGGATCAGCGATCATCAACTCAGTGCTGACGTGCTCAATGACCACTTTCTTTTCTTTAACACGTTCCCTTATAGCTAAATACTTAATGTCGATGTGTTTATTTCAACTCCCACTTTTGTTGTTTTTAGCCATAAAAACAGCAGCTGAATTGTCGCAATACATTCTTAATGGCTTAGAGATAGAATTCATAATTCTAAGCCCATAAATGAAACTCTTAAGCCATACACCATGTAAAGTACCATTAAAAATACCATTGGCGGGATGCTTGTTTTAAATTGAGGCCTTAAAAATAAAATTTCATGCTTTACCAATGTAAATTCATGCTTAAAATTGAATCTAATGACATAAAAATTGCTTGTGGGCTAAATTTTCAATTCAAGCAGATTCAATGATTCTTTATGACAGAATTGAACTTCATGATAAAACTATTAATTCATAATTCATGTGGGTAAGTTATGAATAATTTAATATTTTATCCTAATTAATTATATAAATATAATAAAAATTCCTGTGGGATAAAATTTATTATAATTAGTATAATTAATTACAATTAATGTCTAAATATTCTTTATGTGATCCTGATCAATCATAATATATAACATTATTTAATTAGAGATGCTGTGGCTATTCTCTAATCAATAAAAATTATATGGATCACTAGACATTACTAAAATTAACTTGATACTAATCATGCAAATGAAATATATATTCAAGTTGATTAGGAAAAAATCCTAATAGCACCCTATTATAAAACTTTATCTAACATCATGAACTATGAGAAAAATAGTTAACTGTAAAGATCTCGATAATATAGATTTGGTTAGAGGCAAGTCTCAGCAATACAGATATGATCACAGTCAGGTCTAGAAGCTCACGATCTCCACAGTTGTGCACATAGTAGGCTATAACAGACCCTAGGGCCTCACGGCCTCCACAAATAATCAACTAGCAGGCAGATCGTGGACCAGAATAGAGCTCACAGCTTCCCAACAAACAGGGATGTAGTAGATCAGACTTCTTCAACAGCTCAACGGGCAGATCAGAATTAGATTAGGCCTCTCAACAACAGATCAGACGTGAATCAGACCTCAATCAGGTAGGCAGAAGGCAGATCAAATCTCTCAACAACAGAATGAATTCCAATCAAGACTACAACAGGCAGATCGGACTCCAGACAAGCAGATAAGACTTTAGTTAGACCTGAGCAAGCAGATCAAAACTCAAGCAATACCTCAAACAAGTAGATCAGCCCACAAAAGGGCAACAACAATCACAACAAGGAGGACGGCATCCCTAACAGGCAGTGACCCTCTCCTAACAGGTAGCGAAACCTTCCTGGCAGCAGCGTCACCCTCAATCAAAATAGTGGCCCTCTCTCAAACAGCAGCGACACCCTCTCAAGCAGTGGCGACACCCCCAGGCAGCCTCTAAACACGCAACGACACCTCTAAACAAGGTTCAGTCAAGCAACGGCAACCCTAATAGGCTTCACAATAGAAGTGACATTCTTTCTAAAAGCAATGGAACCCTCGCAGCACTCACAATCAAGATAAACCAATGGGATGCAGCTCTAAAAAAATGACTCAGCCATATCAAATATAGAGAGGTAGAAAAATAAACAATAAAATGTATGAGCAATACCCCAATGGACGTACAGCAGTCCAAACATCAAGGCAGAAATAAATTACGCTCTGATACCAATTGTTAGAAAAATTACGATTCTTTACATGCGGAATAAACTTTTAAAGAATCGAAATGAATTAATAATGTATGCTGTCAGGATCATACCCCCAGCCATCAATGCTTCTTACACTCTGATTTGATACTTTGTTTAAGGAAACCGTTCCGTATGGCACTTCCAAACTCTGCTTACTCTGGATTGATGGTGCAAAAACTGAAGGAGATTGAGTTAGCAAGTTTGGGGACCAAACATAAGTCTTTATAGCCCAGCTTCCATCAAGCTTCTATTGGCTATGTGTCAATTGTACCACAGATCAAGATAGAGAACCGTTGAGGGAGTTATGGACCATTCCAGGAGCTCTCAACGAGAAATTAGTTATTTCCTTAATCAGTTGAGGAGCTGTTAATATTTGTTAAGAGCTTACACGATATGCCTCCTATCCTATTTTCATGGCTATTCAATGCCCTTACAATGATGGCAAAGCTGCAACATGTAGGATGAATGGAGGACTAGATTGGGATTATGAGAAGTGTAAAAGAGCAAAGGCCTTATCCACGCAACTCACAACCAACTCTTCTGCAAATAACAGTTATGCCGTTGATTCCACTAATGGATCCTTATATGGTCGTTCCCAGTGTTCGACCTCGCTTAGCAATAGTGATTTCCAAGAATATCTAACAAAAGCTCAGAATCAATTATGCACCTGTCTTCCCAAGCGTGAAGGTCAAGTTCTCAAGGTGGGTTATTTTATGCGCGCTAAGTACTTAACTTACTAGTTTTTCACAGATAACCAAACTTTATCTATGATTCTTTTAGATTTGTTGCAACCATCTGCTATTCGATTCTCATATAACATGTAGGTTGATTGAGTAAAGAAGGAGTTGGGTTAAATAGTTTGAAACTCGACCTTTTTATTCCTACTTTGTTGCAACTATCTGCTATTCGATTCTCATATAATAAGTTGATTGAGTAAAGAAGAAGCTGCTTGAAACTCGATTTTTCGATCCCTACTTTGAGATCATCATTATCTTCAAACATATATGTTGATTGCTTTATCTTCAAACATATATGTTAACATTGCTTTGTATTTGTTTTAAACACAACATCGCCTCATTCAACACTGTTGTTTGGAAAATCGTTATCGAAAATGGTGCCTATATTGTTGGGAAGCATTGGCCGAGCAGCTTTGGTTGCAGTGATGTGCTTGATATTTTTTGTATATGTTTTATACATAGACATCGAAAGAACTATGATCAAACAACTGAGTATATATCGTTGCAAACTGTTTCCCTGCTAAATTCTTCGCAATTCTTTAACTTGCTCTTATTCGACAGTTATGATAAAATTGTTATTAATGGTCGACGTAGATGATATTTTAGCTGCGAGGGGGAATTTCAAGCCATGTGCCTTTGATTACGAGGTTCTGAGACAAGCGACTGGTAACTTTGATAGAAACAATATGCTCTGCAGAGGATGATTCAGTGAAATTTATAAGGCATAATATCAAAAGTGTGTTTGATGGGTTTGTTCAAATCTATAAGCGCTGTTTACAAATTAATTCTAATGATTTATTACATGAGCAGGGAAGACTTCCAGATGGGATAGATGTCGCAGTTAATCAACTGAACGGAATGTAGACTACTCAATTTCCGGAGGATTTTTTGATAGAAGTGAATCTCCTTACCAACGTCCTTCACCGTAATACTTTTAATTTATTCGGCCATTGCACATGAGGGCATGAGCACTTGCTGGTATACGAGTTTATGCCAAATAACAGTCTTCGCAAGCATTTGTTTGGTAGGTTTTGGTCATCAATCCTATATGTGTTTTTCACGATTAAGCTATTTTTAAAAATACATATGTATTGTCTCAATTATTTGTGTTGACATTATTAAATACTTTTATTGGAGATCCACATAAGGGATAGAAAATGTTTTGATTTGGGAGAATGGTTTAAAGATTATAGTGGATAGAGCATGGGACGTTATACCTTTTTCATATGAACACGACAAATTTCTTGTTGAAGTTGGATGATGGATAAGTTGGATTTGTTAGGGGAGGCAAGTGCACGGGGGGTTATCTATGACCTAGGAGGAACAATTATAAGAACATTCGCATGGGGTCTCGGCAAGAGAACGAATAATTTTGCAGAATGGATGGCTCTCTCTCAAGGATTAGAAAGCTTGAACGAGTCGCAGGTGAAGGAATTCATTGCTTTCGATGACTCAAGAATTGTTAACAAAACTATGAATAGTCTTCAATTAATAATTTCCCATATCTTTCCCAATAGGACCAATATCAAGTTCTACCACGTTAAAACATGGCTCAATGGTTTGGTGGACCACATGGACAACATTGGGACGAAGTCAAAGGAAGGGGATCTATCCCTCGACGAGCATCACATCACCCCTAAGTGGTGTAGAAACTTTCGAAAACTCATTAAATGAGTTCATCACTCAAGAGAAACTGCCTTAATTGCGGAGGTCGAAGACAAGCATGCTCACTACCAAATGGAAGGCTCGAGGCTTCTCTTGGCACGAACTGCTCTGGATCCTTCTCTTATTCATTAAGTCTGCACATTCCTCTTCGTGAAGAGAGGGTGGGTGGAAGGTGCGAAGAGCACTACCAAATGATGGCTTTTTCTTCGCCAAAAGAGCTCAGGGAGAATATATGGGAGATCTAGTTGCTCTTTCCTCACCTTCTGCAAATTGGAAACTCTGTTCATTGTGAGCATTTCTAGGAGAGTAAAGATATAGAGATGCAAGACAAGGGAGCTATGAAAAATAAAGGCTCACTCTCGAGCCATCCAGAGGAAGATGCAGGTTTAGCTCATGTCACGCAAGAGATCACCGTCATCAAGGAAGGATTGATGGACCTTCGAAAAATGAACAAGTGTATTTTTGAGGTGAAAAAAGCCTGCTTGGAGGAGTTAAAACAGACTGGGCTAGATTTAACAAGGTTTGAGTTGTGGCTGGAAGATGCAGAAACTGGTTATCGGGTTCAAATAGGAGAAGTGGAAGATTTAAAGAGGATCGTGGCAGACATGGAACAGACCTTGAACGCAAGGTTGGATGGGGTTAATGGAAAGCTGTTGGAACTACGTAGAGCTATTCAAAATTGCAGCATGAATGTTGAAGAATGCCACGAACATCATTTTAATCAGTTGAAGGAAATTATGGAGACAGTGTAGGCAGATGTGAACATACTCTACCCCTAGAATCGCAAGGGAGAACGTGCATAGGACTCCCCTTCGGACGATGCCTCAGTCACACAGCCGGAGGTAGAAGAAGCAATCATTCAGGAATGATGTATTTTCTTCCCTGTCAGTGTTAAGGCTATGTTTTTGTGCAGTTTTTTGGTAGGACAGTTTGCAAGAGTATACACAGTCAGAAGCAAAAGGTCCAATTTAGTAAAAATTTGTAAAAATTCCCAACAACTAGAATTCTCTGTGACTTTGTTCTGCATAGAAACTTTACTCTATTCTTTTTGGTTTCTATCATGTAGCCCTAGGGGCTTTTGTAATCATCTTTTTTATATAATCTAATCCTCTTCTAGTTCGTGTTAAAAAAATGTTGGATTTGTTAGATCTATTAGAGAAATAGGGGCCCTAAATGAAGTAAGGTCCTTTAATTTTTAGAGGGGGTTTTACATTTTATAGGGGGGCAATTACATATGCTTAAGGGGATTCAATCAAGTATGATAAAGGCAATGTTTAAGTTAGCTACTAAATAAGCTCGAGATTTAAAAGTAGCAATGGTTTACTTACGATATTATGTTCGATCTAGTTTGCTTACTTGATCTTTGAAGAATATGTTTCCAAGAATGCTCTTAATGGTCATTTGCTTTGATCTATCACTATTTTACCCATCTTTAGTATGGGATGCATCTATGCTTTAATTAAACACTTTTTAAAATTAAGTTGAACCAAAACGATGGGTTTGTGATGCTCATGTTTTCTTGAATTTATATTTTTCCAAGAATATAAGTAAGGTCCAGAATTCCAACATTCACATAATACACAAAGATCAAATGTGACAATATACTTCTAGATGAGAGATTTTGTCCTAAAATAACAGATTTTGGATTGGCTAGATTCTTTCCCGAATGAGAAACCCATGTTTCTACATACATTGTGGAACAATGCAAGTTGTGCAATTCAGTTATTGATTATTCTTATATGATCTTCTCAAGGATTGAATCTAAGCATTTATTTATAGCTTCCGCATATTTGTTATGAGGCAAAGGCTACATGGCGCCTGAGTATGCCTTCCATGGGCAATTAACAAACAAAGCTGACATTTATAGTTAATGGAAAAAGTTGACGTGTATATTTGAAGATGTTTGAATGCTACTACGGGGAGCTCTAAAAAAAATTCATTTCAATCAAATTATAACTTAACTTTGAGAATGCAGTAAATAATAATACACATTTATGTAATTTCCTGTAATCACGGCCATGTAATTTTCTGTAATCATGGTTACATCTAAAAAGACTTTTAAAATAATTTTTTTTTTTTTAAATTAAAAAAAATATCCATTTCTTTTAATGGCATATTCATTATTATTGTTATTTTCATCTCTATTATTATGATACATTATCGTGGTGGAAAATATATTTAGTGCTCTTTGTATATTATAGTGTTCATGTACATCCAATTCATGTAGTTATATTATATTGTAAATTTCATACCTCTATGCAATATGAGTCGAAGGAGGATTCCATGGACAATCGAGGATAAGATTAGTTATTTCATGATGAACTCTTACTTTAGAGATGTCAAGATAGCATACTTCTTACATCAACTTATGTGTTCATTCTAGTAACCACAATTACAAAATCTTATTAATATATAGTAACTATAAGTTTTATTAAAAATATTAATCAAAATAAGAAAAAAGATGAAGCACAAATTAATTTGATTAATTAAATTAACTTTAAGGGTAAGTGCAATCTAATGAGGGTTACTTTTGGTACTTTAGATGTAATAGAAAATTGAAAAATCAAGCATCCCTCAATTTACTTGGATAATTTGAGATACTTATAGAAGATATCTTGCATTGAGTAAAAAAAATGAAATATAGGAAATTGAATCACGATTCTGAATATATAAGTTTTATGTATTAAAAATTTACATAGCTATGTCAAATTTCATATTTTCTAACAATCCATTTTTTTAGCAAAAAATAAGGTATGTGTTTTTGTGGGTGCAGCCTTTGAGTACCTAAATGATGGTTTTGGGCTACAAAAATTGGTAGACATGTATATAACAAGTAGCACTAGTTCAGAACTATTTTTCCAAAATTAAATGTTTTATTTTTATTTTTATTTTTATTTTTATTATCTAAGTGACCAAACCTCGATAATGGTATGTCAAATGTGGGTGCAACATTTGAAGGTATAAATGCAATCATTTCGACTTGGATTTTATATAGAGTGTAGAGGTCAGTGTCTACTAGTTCATCATATATATTTTTTAAATGGTTGTGAAATGAAAAAGTTACAGAAGAAACACTATCATCAAGTTTTTTGACTTGAGTGATGATACAAGAAAATTAGGAAAAAAATAGAAAAAATAATATTTTAAAAAAAATTACATATTTGGAATCTACATAAAAAATTCTATCTTTGCCTAGAATTTCGTCAAAAATGGTTGTGTATGTCATGCTATAAAGAGTGATGAAAGACAGACATATTGAGAAAAATGGTGGAAATGCCCAATTAGCTATGGTTTAGCACAATCCATGTCATAGGTTTGGTAAGTCCAAACCAACCACATAGGACTGTGGATGACACATGAGCGCGTGAGGAGACGTATTTTAGGTGCTAAGGAACGCTCACACGTTGTTTTTAAATTCTAATTTTTATTCCCGTGCTTGGTGTCAAGAAAAACGCTCTAGCGTTTTGGAGTTACAAAATGCTCTAGCATTATAAACTACATAAACTACGTGTTAAGTGTTGAATGAAGATAAGGGGTGAGGGAGAGAGAGAGGGGATACGAGGGGGGGAGAAATGGACATAAATTTATGGAGGTGGAGAGAGGAATGAGGAGGGATAAAATTAAATGCCTAAACCCATAAGTCTTAAGGCCCAAACAACCTAAATCCCTAAACCCCTAAGCACCTAAGCCCTAACACACAATATATTAACACTTTAATCCCTTGACACTTAATCCTAACCTTTTATACCTTACCCCACTAATAGTCGATCCCTAAATCCATTAACTTATAAATATCATAATCCTTAAATCCCTAGTCGCTTAATTAACCCATTATCTACCATACGCATAGTCCTTATCCTCTAACACACTAAGACCTTAACCCCTTATAATCCCTTAACACTATAGCACCTAAGCCCTTAATGCCTAACCACTTAAAACCTAACCCCAGATCCCTAAATCCCTTTACCCCTAAAGCCGCTAACCCCTGAACCCTTTAAGTTCTTTAATTATTTACCTCTAATCCTTTAACCATTGGCCTCTAAGCTCTAGTTTACCCTATAAAGGTAAAATAATTGTTTACCTCTACACTGTGTTTGCATGCGCGACCTCCCTTGTGCCAATGTAACTTTTATTTGCTTGTGCGCTCTACGTTTGCATGTGTGCTCTTTATTTGTATGAGAGCTTTATGTTTGCTTGATCTATCTCCCTTGGGATTGATCGCTCCTCTCTTGACTTTGAAATTCTCGCTTGGGCTTGTACATTAGCCTCTAAGCTCTAATTTATCCCTTATAAGTATTTAACCCTTTAAACCCTTCACCATTAATTCCTAACCTCATAAACCCTAAGAACCTAACCCTAGAGCACTAAATCCCTTAACCCCTAAAGTCCTTAACCCTTAAACCCCTTAACCACTTTACCTCTAATCCCACAACCCTAACCCCTAAGACCTAGTCCACCCCTAACCTCTAAACAACCTAACCCATAACACTTAAAGCCCTAAAAACTTAAGCCCTTAACCCCTAGAAACAATTAAACCGTTAACTGCTTGGTTCTTAACCACTAACCCTTTAAACCCTATCCTGCTAACCATTGAGCCCTAAATTCCTTAACCCCCCTAAATCCCATAACCCATAAAACCCATTAACCCCCTATATGTTTAACTCTTTAACCCATAAATCTTGAAACTTGCTAACCACTTTATGCCTGTACATCTAATCTCTTAACCCATAACCCCTAAGTTTTAGCTAACCCACTAACCATAAAACCCCTAACCCATAATCCATAAATCCCAAACCCCATAAATTCCTAAATCCCAAAACCCATAAATCCCCAGAAACTCATAATCCCTCATCTCCTAGAAGCCATTAAGCCCTTAACCCCCAAACCTTTGATCATTTAATCCCTTGGCACTTAACCCTTAACCAAATCAACCCTAACATCCTAACCCTAGAGCCATAAATCCCTTAGCCCATAAATATGTTAACCCCTAGAGGTCTCACCTCTTAAATAACCACCAATCCCCTAACCCTTATGTCTTTAACCACTAAGCCCCTAATCCCTTAACACTTAAACCCTTCACCTTTAACGCTTATTCTATTGAACCCTCATCCCCTAACATTGGTGCCCTCAATCCCTTAACCCCTAAAGCCCCTAACCCCTAACCCCTTTATCTCTAAGAACCTAACACCTAATCCCTACTTTATCCACAAACACTTAAGCCCTTAATGTCTAACCTCTAAATCCCTAACCCCCTAAACCTGGAGCCCTAAATCCCTTAACCCCGTAACCTCCTTGACCCCTTTACCTATTTACCTCTAATGCCTCAACCACTAACCACTAACCCCAAGTTTAAACCCCATAACCTCTTAGCTCCTTAGCCCTCCAACCCCATAATTGCTAAAAACTTAAACCCCTTTATCCATTTACCTCTAAGCCCTTAACCCCTAACACCAAATCCCTATTTAACCTCCTAACCCATACAACATGAAGCCCAAAACCCTTGAAGATAAGGAGGGATAGGGAAATAAATGAAATATTTTCTTAGTAAGAAAATATTAAATAAGGTTTCAAGAATAATGTTTTGTGTATAAATATTAAACATAATGCTAGAATGTTATGTATTTCTATAACACTCGAGCGTTATAGAAAACATAACGCTCTAGCATTATGTGTTTCTATAATGCTCTAGCGTTATGTGTTTCTATAATGCTCGAGCGTTATAGAAACACATAACGCTAGAGCATTATAGAAACACATAATGCTAAAGCATTATGTATTTCCATAACGCTCGAGCATTTTCGTTTGCTATCTTGCATGTTAAATGACATGGCAGGCTCGGGTTCGTCCATGCCTAGTTCAAGAAATGATTGAGCGTTTTGGTTTCACTAAACTTTCGCGAAACTAAGATTGCATCTAAAAGGTCCCTCAACTTCGTGCGAGGGCCCAAATACATTGCATATATAGCGTGACAAACTTAGGAAATTTTATCACTGATTTTGAATTTATCTGTGTAATAGATAAAATTTTGAATATTAAAAAAAATTCAAGTGCAAGAAAAATGATAGCATTGATATGAATTGATCTTAGAACTTTTTACTTTTGCAAATTGCAATTTTTTTATGTATTTTATTCAATGTGGATTCACAATACTCTTGTATTAATATTTTTTTGCAAATGCAAGTTGTTGTGTGATAAAAGCTATATTTTTTAGCTACTATTTTATGCTCCAGTGATTGCAGATCTTATGATATGTTTCTTTCCTGCTTGTGACAATGTTCTAAATGCAGCACAAGGTCCTTGTTCACTTGGTTGCAGGCCTTTCCAAAATGTCTATTGCACCTTCCACACTTGCAATGCACGTACAACTGCTGAAAGTGCTCTTATGGTTGTTTTGTCTTCAAAGACCTTGTTCTTTAAATGTTGACAGGCTTTGTCATTGTTGTTTTGTAAATGTTTATGATATTTAGTCCATTTTGCAAAATGCAAAAGTTGTTAGAAAACATATTGTAATTTTCTGTAATGATCTTTAACATGTCTCTTTTTTTCTAGTTGCAACTATAACTAATGTTTAAATGTTCATATTTTGCTAATTTCCCACCTTTATTTACTAAAACTATGGAAATAAAAAATATATATATATATTGCTTCCATCTTGCCTAATGTGACATTGTGTAGTGTATGAAACCGAAGTGTTGAAGTGATTGGTTGTCTATAAATGCTCATGAATTGACTTTGCCATTGTTGTTTTTTAAATGTTTATGCTATTTAGCTCATCGAGTTGTCTAAAACTGCTACGATTTCGCCTGGAGAAAATCGTATTTTCAGACACGAATTTGTCGGAATCTGGGATATAATTTTTAGAATCTCAAATAACAGTATTAATCCTGCATAATTTGGATGCCCTGGGGATTTTCCAGGGTGTTGAATTCATCTAGATGTTTAGAAAAAATGATTTAATTAACACAAATTGCCGGATTTTTAGATTTCATATCACCAGATTCCGACCTAGTTTTGGCCGGCCGGACGAAATCATCGCACTTTTAGACGACTTGTTTAGCTCATTTACAAAATGCAAAAGTTGTAAAAATATATATTGTAATTTTTTGTAATGATCTTTGACATGTCTCTATTTTTCTTAGTTGTAGTTGTAACAATTTGTAATTTAATTATATAGTGCATAACAATTTTTATAACAATTTGTACAACAATTTCTAGTTCCAGCTATAATTATATAGTGTATACAACCAATAAAAGCTCATAGGCTTCCCATTGTTGTTTTGTAAATGTTTATACTATATTAGTATATTTTGCATTTCTATAAGAAAAGATCTCTTGCAATTGAATGTTGAAAAATTCAAATGTTTTTCTTTGCATGGTCTCTAGTATTTCTTAATACATTTACATAATTTATTGTCATATTTGAATCTTGTTCTAGCTTACAGTCCCCTCATTCTAACCCACAACCTTTTACTATTGTATCCTTGTAAAAGTTTGTTTTTGTATGCTTTCTAGTATTTTCTTAGTGCATTTACATAGTTGATTGCATTTGCCTAATCTAAATAAATATTTTTCCTTAGAAATGTAAATGTGTGTCTTTGTATGGCTTTTTCATATAATTATGTCTTCTCTTATGAATGCCGCAATCTTCTTGAAATGTTAAAACACATGTTTATGAGCATTTATAATTTCCTCCATTTGTATGCAAATTTGGAATTTAAAGTTTTTAGTTCACATCTGCATTTCATTTCGATTATATACACTATTGCCCTAAATCCTAAATGTTTGTTTTTGCATTGTTTATAGTACATTTACATAGTTTATTACTATATTATACTTTCCCTTTCTCTATAAAAATGTAAATGTTTCTCTTTGTAAGAGGACCTAATAAATGTCAAGTAAACCCTAATAAATGTATTCAAGTAAAGGTATACAGTAGGACAGTTCTTGTTCTTTAATTCGTCAAAATGGTTGGAGGATTCCAGTTTTTGTTCTTTAATTCGTCAAAAATGGGGGGATTTCTCTATGGATGAATCTTGTTTAGCTATCTTGTCGCTTGTTTCTAAACTCAGGTGGTTGAGATTTGAGGTTATCAAGTGGCTTAATGAATTTAAGGAAAAGCAGCATGCAGAACTTATCGAACTAGATTTACAATTGCAACTTATGGGTGATAATGTAACTGGTTTGTTTAATCTAGAGCATAAAGCCTGTCAGATTGCATTGGAATGTGCCAAACAAAATATTCTTCTGTAGGAGGAAGAAGCCCGGTGCTTGAAGAGCAGGGCATTATGGATTCAGAGCGGGGACAATAATACGAAATTCTTCCAGAACTAGGCCAACATGTGTAGGAATTGTAATGCTATTTGGGAGCTTGACGATTCAAATGGTCGGGTTCTAAATAATCAGAGGGCCCTTGAAGATGGAGCTATGAAGTACTTTGAGGATGTCTATCGTCAAGATAAGGTGGGAAATTTGCATGAACAACTATCGGTGATTCGCAATTACCCGATAATTTTTCCTCCATATGCTACTGAGGTTATTTGTGTTGCTATGACTTTGGAGGAGATCAAAGAGGTTCTAAGCCACTTTGTAAAGGAAAAAATCCTTGGCCTCGATGGGTGGTCTGTTGAATCATTCCTTTTCTTATTTGATTTGTTTGGGCTGGAACTTCTTAGGGCTGTTGAGGAATCGAGACGTAAGGGTGTTATTCCGACCAAGCTTAATTCTACTTTTATTACCTTTATTCCTAAGAAGGATAGGCCATCCAGCTTTAATGACTACGGGCCTATATCTCTTTGCAACTTGGTTTACAAGTTGGTCTCGAAGATCATTTCGAACAAGATCAAGCCATTTTTAGATTCTGGTTTATCGATGGAGCAGTTTGGTTTTCTTTCGAATCGCCAATTCCTGGATGCCATTGGAGTGGCACAAGAGGGTATCCATTCTATTAAACAGAAGAAGCTGAATGCTTTGGTATTAAAGATGGATCTATTGAAGTCTTATGATAGAGTGGATTGGACCTTTCTTTGATTTGTTCTTATTCAGTTTGGGTTACCGGTGGAGGCTACTAGCTGGATTATGGCTTGTGTATCAAGTGCAAATTATGCGGCCCTGGTCAATGGACACCCATCTACCTTCCTCAAAGGTGAAATGGGCTTACACCAGGGTTGCCCCTTGTCCCCTCTTTTATTTCTTATGGTAATCGAAGGTTTGAGTCTTATGCTCAGTTCGGCTAAGAAGGATAAACGATTTATGGGGGTGAAGATTGCTTCGGCTATGTTTATATCACACTCATTGTTTGTTGATGATGTGTTGATTTTTGGTAGAGGTACTTTTCAATATTGGTGTACCGTTTCAGATATATTGAAGGTGTTCTGCTTGGCCTCAGGTATGATGGTAAGCCCCGAAAAATATACCTTCTATTTTTGTGAAGGAGTTGACCCTGTGCTACGGCTGAACTTTGAATCTCTCTTCCCTTTTAAGTGGTAAGCCTTGCAGGAGGGATTCAAATACTTAGGATTCATTCTGAAACCTAACTGTTATTTTTTTGAATATTGTAGGTGGCTTATCAGTCGGGTCGAGAAAAGAATTAATGTTTGGGCCTATTGCTCCTTGTCTCTTGGTGTTCGTTTAGTTCTTATTAAATCTGTGTTGCAGGGCATTCTGATGTTCTGGATGTCCTTATCTATGGTACCCCGTTCGGTGCTGGAGAGGATCAGACAGAGGATGTATAAATTTCTGTGGGCTGGCTCTTTGGATCATTCTAAATTCTATCTTGTAGCCTGGAATCGGTTGGCATTGCCAAAGAGATATGGTGGCTGGGGGATCAAGAATATCTTCTAGTTTAATGATGCCTTGGGTGCAAAATATCTTTGGTGGGAACTGTTTGGTACAAATTTGTGGAGTGATGTGATAAAAAAGAAATACCTTAAATCCATTCTTCGGGATTGTTAAATTTTGAGCATTAATTCACAATACTCTAGGATATTTACTAAGAGAATAACATATACAGTATATCAATGCATAGCAATTACAATAAGCATCACAAGCATCACAAGAATCAAAAGCATGAGAGATAAGAGACACAGAGTTTTTGTGGGGAAAACCCTAAGGTGAAAAACCCCACAACTTCCTCAGAGATAGAGAGAGCAATGGCTCAACCAAAGTACAACCAAAATACACTGAGATAGTCTCCTAGTAGTAAATGATCCTCCTCCTCACTAATGCGCCACTTTCTGAGTGAGAGAAGTGTGATTTTTCGAATAATCCAAATAGAGATCTCCGGATCTCTATTTATACTTAACCTGTTTGCCCAGTGACCTTATGGGGTCGACATGTCTATCTAGATACATCCACAATATAATATATATTTCAGGGCCGACCCCACACATTGTGGTCTAATAACCCATCAACAAGTACACACACTTGCGACACTTGTCAATCCACATGACGACACTTCCTTATAGAGGAATAACACATCTCTAATAAGGGTACAATAAATACATATGAAATGCATTCCGAAGTTACATATACATCAACACTCCCTCTTAACTAGGAAGGTATTTCTCGACACAGATATGCTAGACAAGTCTTCTTCTCAGGATCATTGTCATCGAGGCATCGTCATCATCATCATCATCGTCGCTGCTACTGCTATCTCAACCAATCTCTAACTCTACTCGTCATAGGAAGTTCTATAGAGCAGGTCTTTGTCATCACTGGCCATACTGTGGAATCCTCAGGACTCATTATGTGTGTCACAAAACCTCGAAAGAGCATCCCAGGTTGTTACGAGCACACGGCTCTACCTATAGGATCTCCCAGGGCCATATTATATGTGACCTCACCACAAAACCTCGCAAGAGCATCCCAAGCTATTACGAGCACACAGCTCTACCTATAGGATCTCCCAAGGACAGATTATATGTGGTCACCACAAAACCTCACAAGAGCATCCCAAGCTGTTACGAGCACACATCTCTACCTATAGGTTCTCCCAGGGACAGATTATATGTGGTCATGGAAAAACCTCGCAAGAGCATCCCAGGACTTATTACGGGCACACAACCCAACCTATCGGATCTCCCAAGGACATATTATATGCCATAGGACAAAACCTTGAAAGAGCATCTACAAGATATCCCAGGGCCAGATTATATGCCATAGGAAAAACCTCGAAAGACTATCTGCAGATCTCCTAGGGCCAAATTATATGTCCTCCCAGAGCAAAACCTCGAAAGAGCATTTGCCAGATATCCCAAGGCCAAATTATATGCCATAGGAAAAACCTCGAAAGACTATCTGCAAATCTCCCAGGGCCAAATTATATGCTCATCTGCACAACCTGATCCACGGCCATAGAGTATCAACCTGATACTCACCATACATCATCCTGATGTACACATGATCATCCTGATCATCATCACTGCAACATCCTGCTGCATGTCATCTAGAGCAACATCTTGAAGCTCGTAATCCATGATCATCTTGATCATACAATGCATCTACCTGATGCATACCAAGTATCTACCTGATACATATCATCATACATGATCCACCTAATCATACAGTGTATCCACCTGATACAAATACAAATACATGATACATATCACCATACATGATCCACTAGATCATACAATGTATTCACCTGATACATATACAGATACATGGTCCAAGCATCCAACATGATGCATATAGAAAATACATACAAATGATCCTATTGATCATATCCAGTATCCAACATGATGCGTACATACATATAAATGATCCAATTGATCATATCCAGCATCCAACATGATACATACATACATATAAATGATCCAACTGATCATATCCAGCATCCAACATGATGCGTACATACATATAAATGATCCAACTGATCATATCCAGCATCCAACATGATGCATACATATAAAAAAGATCCAACTAATCATACAAAGCAGAAACAAGAACATCATCCTGATGCTCATCATCCAGTGCTTACATCCACATCCATGTGAAGGATCCTCCTTCCAACATGCTTGGAATGGCTTCAGCAAATGTGTCCATCACTTCTTCCTCGAAGTGTCCTTGATCGGAAGAACACCAAGCCCCTCCCTGAAGTACTCGAACTTCACCCTGGCTAGTGGCTTCGTCAGCACATTTGCAATCTGCTCGTTTGTCGCAACATACAGGAGCTTCACAGCTCCTCTTTGCACCATATCCCTGATATAGTGATATTTGATCTCTATGTGTTTCGACCTGTCATGAAACACTGGTTCTCGGATAGCTTCACACAACTCTGGTTATCACAAAAGATACCAGTAGCATCCAACGGGAGATCAAATAACTCAGACAGTAGCTTCCATAGCCATACTGCCTCACAACTAGCTGAACAGGCTGCAACATACTCTGCCTCAGCTCTACTCAGTGCTATGCAGGACTGCTTCCTACTAAACCAAGAGATCACACCTGATCCCATACTGAAGCAACACCCAGATGTGCTCTTCCTATCTGCAGCACTACTAGCCCAATCTGAATCAACATAACCCTGCAGGTTAAACTTTTGATTCGCTTCATATTTGAGCCCATAATCCACTGTACCCTTCAGGTACCTCAGAACATGCTTTACAGCAACCAGGTGAACACTCCTCGGATTTTTCAGGAACTGACTAAATGTGTTCAAAGCAAAGCAAATATATGGTCTCATGTTCGTCAGGTACATCAAGGACCCAATCATTTGACGATACATAGAGACATCAACCGGCTCAGATGAAGCATCACATAGAAGCTTCAGATTCGATGCCATAGGTGTGGTCATGGCCTTGCAATCCATCATCCCGAATCTCTTCAGGATATCTACTGTGTACTTCCCTTGACCAAGGAATATCCCACCTGCACTCTGCCACACCTCCAGACCTAGGAAATAATGCATCATTCCCAAATATTTCATATCGAATTCAACAACGAGCTTCCTCTTTGTATCACACCAAGTTCTGGGAGCTTTCTACAAGCCATACAAGGCTTTCTTCAATCTGCACACATGTGACTCCCTGTCAGGTCTTGGGACTGCATCCCAAACATCTTCTTCATGATCGACGGATCTTGGCATTCCATTTCTTCATCCCAGATCCTAGGAACTTCAATATCTTCAATAGATATCTTTGTTGTTGGAACAAATGTTGTAGTCCTTCTTTTGTAGGTGAAGATATACGGTCCTTCCTACAAAACAAGTTAAATTGCATGATTAGAAACATCTCATAATTTTCAGAACAAATTCTTTACACATAAAGAAATATGTCATGCAGTCATGCAGTTATCTTAGCCAATGCTTCAATACAACATTTATCCATGTTCCACAAATTTCTAGATGCCTTCCAGTCTCTACCAGAACATTGTTAAGAGTTTGCACTACTCCCAACATGTCAGCAAAGAGGTTTCATTCTAGATAAGTAGCATTGGAATGTTGTACAGTGCCATAGGCCACTTACCCATCACATGCATATTAGTAGTATCCTGTTCATTAATGCAATCATTCTAATATGCGCAATACATCTCCTAAGCATAATATTATTTAAACAAAAATAGGCAAGAAATGATAATTGAAATACTTATCTTTGTTTGTTTGTTGGGTGGACTCCCTCTGAGTCTTTGCTTCCTGGCAGGAGCTGCTGAAGTAGCTTCTTCTACACCTTTCTGTTGTGGAATGTAGGAAGATGGTCAGCTCCCTCTGAAAATCTGGATCCTGACAGGAGCTGCTGGAGTGTGCTCCCTCTTGATCTTTGCTTCCTGGATTACCTGTCCTTGAACTTATATTCATCCTTGCTGACATCAATCTTCTTGAACCCTGGAAAGTATAATCTGTAAGCCTTCGAGCTTTCACTGTAACCCACAAAGATACCCTTCTTTCTTGAAGGATCTAGTTTGGTCCTCTCTTTTTTTGAGACATGAGTGTATACTGGACAACCAAATATTCTGAGATGGCTGACTTCAGGTTTCTTACCAGAAAAGGCCTCTTCTGGTGTCTTGTTGTCCAATATCTTGTGGGGTGTTTTGTTTTGCACATATATAGTTGTTCTAGCTACTTCTGCCCATAGATGCATAGGTAGATCCTCGTCATGCAGCATTTCCCTTGCTGCTTCCATGATTGTTTTGTTCTTCCTTTCTGCAACTCCATTCTGTTGAGGATTATAGGGAGCAGTCAACTCCCTCTTAATCCCTGAATCACTACAAAGCTTCTTGAAGTCACCTGAGGTGAATTCTCCACCATTGTCAGATCTGAATGTTTTGATCTTCTTGTCAGTTTGATTCTCCATCAAGGTTTTGAATTCCTTGAACTTATCAAACACCTCATCTTTGTTCTTCAAGAAGTATACCCAAGTCTTCCTGGAGAAGTCATCAATAAATGAGACATAGTAAACATACCCACTAAGAGAACTAGATGACATAGGACCACATACATCTGAGTGGATGATTTCTAGGATATCCTTTGCCTTGCTTTCACTGCTTGGGAAAGCCTTCTTAATGTTCTTACCTTTTGCACATCCTTTGCAAACACCTTCATGTTTGGTCTTGATTTCAGGAAGACCCTCTACAACCTTGTTTGCAATTGGAAGTGCCCTATAGTGCATATGAGCAAGTCTTCTATGCCAAAGTTCACTTGGCTCCATGGATTCATGCACCATGGCATGTTCAGGTTGTCCCTTCAATTTATACAAACCTCCCTCTTGCTCTCCAATCACTACTGCATCATCTATGGTATTTCCCTTTGGCCACATTAGGACTTGGCCATCCAAAAATGCAACCCTCATACCTTTTGCATCCAATGCAGAGATGGAGAGTAAGTTCTTCTTGAGCCCAGGTACATAAAGGACTTCTTTCATCTTCAAAGATTTTCCAGAATCTAGGTTGTAGGAGGCTTCACCACTTCCTTTGATTGGGTATTGATAATCATCCCCAAGTTTCACCTTATGGGGTGATTCATGTTCAGATAGATTCACAAAAGATTCCTTAAACCCAGTCATGTGTTTGGAAGGCCCATTGTCAATTAACCAATCATTACAACCATGGGAGATAGTACTTGTGAGAGTAGAGATCAGAACATACTCTTCTTCACCTGATGATTCATCATCACTATCATCACTTTCTGCCCTAGCCTTCTTCTTTGGAGGTTCATCATCCTCGGCAGCATGAGCATGGAACTTTCTTTTGCTGCCCTTCTTCTTCTTGCTGGAGTTGTTGTTATTATCCCTTTTGTTCTTGGGACAATCTGAAGCAAAGTGACCCTTCTCATTGCATGTGAAGCATCTTAGATCCTTCTTATTCTTTTGATAGGATCTCTTGTAGCGAGAGTGCTTCTTCTTGGGCTTGCTTCTTTTGGTGTGAGCTGCAAGAGCTTGATCTTCACCTCCCATCTTTTCCTCACGAGCTACATGTCTAGCTTCTTCTTGAGAGAATTCCTCTCACAATTTACTGAAAGAGATCAATTTCTCCTTGCACAAATTCCTTGAATAAAGGAGTCCCATGACCTAGGTAGGCCATTTAGGGTGGTCATAACAACTTCACCATTGTCCACTACTTCATCCATAGCTTCAAGTTGCTCCTTGATCTGAGAGACCTTGGATAAGGAAGATTGAATGGTTTATCCATTCAACATCTTGACCCCTTTCAATTGATTCCACAGAGTCATCTTCCGATTTATGTTCTTCCCTTCAAATAGCTTGGTCAGAGAGTCAAACATCTCCTTGGGTGTCTTTAGAGAAGACACATGGGGTATGAGATGGTCTTTAATAGAATTAGCAATGATTCTCTTTGCCTTGACCAAGTTCTTCTTATGCAATACCTTGGCCTCTTCATCCTCTGGGATAGGGATGTCTTCTTTTATATATGAGTCCAACTCATTCTCTTCTAGGATTAACCCAATCCTATACATCCAAGCTCGGAAGTTATCATCCCCTTCAAGCTTATCCTCAAGCTTGGTGTGGTGAGACATCTTAAAGAGTACTTCAAATGGAAATAGAAAAGATTCAGGTCTTATCACTTGAAATGCTGAAAACTGGATCTGGTCGTGGATTAGGGTTTGTCGGAAAAACCCTAAAAATTCAAAATGTGAATTTCAACTTTCTGAAAGGATAGAAAGATGCGCCTTGATGAGCTGATCAGCCTGGTGCATTCAGAATTTGAGATCAGAAAAGTTTTACCCTTCAGATTTGCCTTTTTGTCCTCCTGGGTTCATTAGGGAGAGCCCTGAATTAGGGTTTGCGTTTCCCAGAGATATACCCAGCCAAAAATCTTGATCCAAAGCTCTAAACTTCAATTTTTGCAAGGAGCTTCCAGCTATGTCTTTAGATTCCAGAAATTCCTATTTTTGTGGAAACCCTAATTTGTAGGGTCAAATCTGAAAATGCTCAGAATTGAATTCTGATTGGATAGATGGATTCGCCTTGATGAGTAGAGTCAATCTACTATAGTGCTTTTCCAAAATATGTGGAGAGAAACCCAATAAACAAGAAACTCAAGTTTCTGTCACTGCAAAATGTCCTCTTCTCATGTTAGCTCTGATACCATGTTAAATTTTGAGCATTAATTCACAATACTCTAGGATCTTTACTAAGAGAATAATATATACAGTATATCAATGCATAGAAATCACAATAAGCATGACAAGCATCACAAGAATCAAAAGCATGAGAGACAAGAGACACAGAGTTTCCGTGGGGAAAACCCTAAGGTGAAAAACCCCACAACTTCCTCAGAGATAGAGAGAGCAATGGCTCAACCAAAGGACAACCAAAATAGACTGAGATAGTCTCATAGTAGAAAATGATCCTCCTCCTCACTAGTGCGCCACTTTCTGAGTGAGAGAAGTGTGATTTTCCGAATGATCCAAATAGAGATCTCTGGATCTCTATTTATACTTAACCTGTTTGCCCAATGATCGTATGGGGCCGACGTGTCTATCTAGATACATCCACAATATAATATATATTTCAGGGCCGACCCCACACATGGTGGTCTAATAACCCATCAACAAGTACACACACTTGCGACACTTGTCAATCCACATGACGACACTTCCTTATAGAGGAATAACACATCTCTAATAAGGGTACAATAAATATATATGAAATATATTCCGAAGTTACATATACATCAACAGGGATACTCCTCCAATCTGTGTGCAGTCATCTGTCATATGGAAAGGGTTGTATAGTAAATTATATATTCTGAAAAGTTGTCTCTCTTGGAGTATTGGGATAGGTATCTGGGCCTATATAGGAATTGATCCTATCATTGGCATGCATGAGGACTTTGAGCTTTCCCCTGAGCTTGTTAGGGCCATCCATGACAGGGATATTGAAGTTGTTGCTCATATTTGCACTCCTGGGGCAAGGGATGGCTCTCCTCATTAATGGATGAAAGCCTCTGATTTGGGGCTGTCGGGCAGATTGGCGGAGGAATGGTGTCATTATACCCTTAAGTTGTACTCTGCGGGAATTACATTATCCAACACTCCTGGTGTTTTAGTTTGGGATTGGATCGATTCCAATGGCACTATCTCTGCAAAGAAGGCATATGAGTTTGTGGTCTCGGAACAAGCTCCTATGACTACCAATTGGTGGGTTTATAAGTTATGGCGGTGGAAACTTCCCCTGAAGGTAAGGTGTTTCATTTGGTTATGCTTGGATAATAAAGTATTGACGTGGGACAATCTTCGTAAGCGGGGGTTTATTGGTCCTGGAATGTGCCCCCTTTGTTTGCAACAGGAGGAAACGGTGTCCCATCTTTTTGTTACCTATTGGTTCTTCGCAAAAGTTTTGGATGTTTGTCAGCAGTTGTTGAACTGTAAGGTTCCTTGGAGGCATACTAATTTTAAGTTAAGTTTGGAGCATTGGGTCAGTTGTAGGTCTTCTTGTGCGGAACTCCTGTTTTTTATCTCTTGGGAATTTTGGAAGAATCAGAATCGGTTCATTTTTCAAGATCATAAGTTGAGTTTTCTGTAGGTGGCATACAAAGCAGTGGGTATGTATAAGGAGTTCTGCCATAAGAAAGTTAAGAACCAACAGCGTTGTCTTATCCCTCCTTGTTTTGACTTTTCTAGCTCCATTGGGTTCTTTGATGGGGCCCAACAGAGAGGCTGGTGTGGTGCTGGTATGGTACTGTATGTTAGCTCTTCTCAACATTTCTCGCTCAAGCTGTATGCGGGAAAGGGTACCAATACCCAAGCTGAGTTATTGGCTCTGTGGGGGCTGTTGTGTTTTTCCAGGAGCAAAGGGATTGATAAGTTACAGGTGGCTGGCGATTCTATGGTGGTCGTCAATTGGGTAGCTGGAAAAGCTTTGTTAGATGTTTTACAGCTCACGCATTGGTTGGATCGTATCCGGGCTTTAATTATGACCTTTGCAAAAGTTGAATTCATTCATATTTTTCATGAATTCAACTCGAAAGCGGATTTTTTATCAAAATCAGCTATGGTGCAGACGGATGGGCTCTTATACTACGATGAATTTCTGGAGGGCACTTTCTTTGGCTCGGGATCGCTGGAGCTATTCTAAGGGTTCTGCTTCTTGTCGTAGTCTTTTGTTTTTCAGTTAGTTATCGGTATTTGGGATTCCATGCATGATACATGTGCTTGTGCTATGATCTACGATGACTGTTGTTTATTTTTGCTGTATTTGGGTCCAATAGACTTTTGGTATTATGTATGTTTTATATGAGTTACTGTTAGGCTGTTATATTTCCGACTTTGATGTTGTCTGTTGACTAGACAAAAGTTTGAAGGATTTACACTCTGATGTAACTTTGATTCATTTCTTTTTTGAATACCAAATTACTTTTTTCAACTTGAAAAAAAAAAGAGTAGGACCATTCTGATATGAACACATGAGAGAAAACAACTTTGGTGAGCGTGGATATTGTTAAACTGAAGCATTCTCCCACGACGTGCATTGAAGGTTATAAACTGTTACTTTTCAGGTGGATTGTTTCTGGTATTTTATTTTAGAATTCCAAATGTGCAATATCATCCAATAGAAATTGCCATGTTACGTTTTAAATGTTTTTGAGATCTCCAAATCATAACATAAAATGTCAAAATTATATACGTTTTAGCTATCCATAAACTACGATTTCTCCCACAATTATATGCCAATTTCTGATTTGTGTTTATCAACAATGATCTTCATCGTTTGTGTGCAATGTGTATCCATGTCCTTGTGAAAACAAATGTTAAATGTTTGAAATAAGCTAAATAATTTGTATTTAATTTTTTGATTATTTATATTAAAATTTAATTGAAATGGTAGGATTTGCAATTTTAGATAATAAGTTAAATAATTTGTATTAATTTTTTGATTATTTATATTAAAATCTAATTGAAATTGTAGGATTTGCAATTTTAGATTGTTGGAATTGCATAATTAGGGTGTTCAAGAGTAATTAAGCAAGCTGAATCTATTTTTGTAATTAAAAGTAAAATTCTAATAATAAAAATAAAAATTCCAACAAAAATCTCATAACTAAATTAGAGCAAAAAACTCATAACTAAATTAGAACAATAAACATTCAATGATTTGTATTTATTTTTTTGTGATTTTTTCAAGTAAAATCAAATTAAAATTGTTTGAATTGCAGTTTTAGGTTGTTAGGTGTCCAATAATAATTGTGTAAGCTGAATTCATTTCTGCAATTAAAATTGCAATTCCAACAATAAAAATAAGAATTCCAGCAAAAATTTAATAGCTAATTATTTAATTCTAACCAAAATAACTGAAAAAATGCAAATCTTAGAACCTTGAGCTTACTCCCAAATGTCTAGTACTGCACTTATACATGGCCCACAGTATTTGGTCAAAAAATCAGCGGTTCTGTGAGGGAGCTGTATAAGGAGCAACCAAACGCCTAGTTAGCTGGAATCCTGCAAAAAAACAATTATTCAAATGGCAATTTCAACGAATTGGGTAGTTCCAGAATCTGTCATTTAACCTTAATTGCATATTTCAAATTACTGAAATTACATATTTATAAATTTTGCCATTTTCAAGCAAGATTTTGGTTATAAAACTCCATAAAAATGAGGCGTTTTAATCGTTTTTTATCCTACACATTCTGGGAGTCTTAAAGCAAAATGACATTCACTAATTCAAACAACAAAACTTAAAACAATAATTAGACAGAATGACAGATTGTCTCTCTTTTTCAAACGAAAAAAAACACTATACTTTAGAGTATAAAAACGATTACAAGAAATATCCAACCTCCCTGACATACGAAGGCCCTGCAGCCAAGTAAATCCGATTGTCTCTACTCACAACTCACAAGTCAAATCCATTTTCATCGATTCTAGAGCCCGCTCCATTTGCAGAAGGAAACGCACATCACTGACAGCAAACAAATTGGATAGATTCCCCATTTTGGTCATCTCGCCAACTGGCTGAATCAGTTCAGTCTGTACGCAAAAGAAAAGACAAGTTTTATCTCGTCGCATGGGTATCCAGATACAGAGCAGACTACGGCAAAAGGGAAGCTCTTGCCCTGTCTCCATCTCTGGCCACATGTTTGATTTAATGTCAACTGATCTCATATGAATTGTACCCAGGTGAACGACAGAGAAGGACCATTGGCGTAGGCTAATGTTCGACCAAATAGGTCCGCTTTCGATGTTAATTTTAAGAAGGATTTGTCCAAAATCACGGACTCGATAACTGGGCATCATAATCCCTCAGTAGGCTATTAATCAGAACTATGTAAAGCCATAATCTCATTATCTAAACTTCAATTTTTTATTGAAATGATAATTTAAACATTTTTAGCTTGCTATTTTAAGTAGAGATTCAAAGTATGATAGGAAATACAATCATTACAATAAGGGTTCAACAAGAGTATCATGTCACTTAGAAGAATTGAACTTGGGTGGAGAGGACAACAATCATTCCTCCCAACTACCCAAGCTACAACTTACAACCAATAGACTACTTCAATTCACTTCCCATAAGATTGTTAACTTGATCCTCATCAGTTTATCAAATCTAAAAATTTCAAACCAATTAAACATAGTCTTTCTCTTTTTCTGATAATGAATGGGCTTGATTGATCCCAAATTTTGAAAATTTGATAAACAAATGGGATGGATTGGAAAAACCGTCTTCATCAATTTAAACACTGTTCACCTCTTTATGACTATCCAATATTTGGATAAAAAGAAACACTGTAACGGACTATTTCACCATTTTATGACTATTTAATTAGACATATAAAAATTTTACCATTTTATGACTATCTAATTAGATATATAAAAAAACGAAGCTCTCTAACATTCGATGATTTTGCTTGTCTAGCCAAAACTTTGAAATTTAAAAGTCCGACGATTTGTGTTGATTAAATCGTTTTTTAAACATCTAGATAAATTCAGCATCTTAAAAAACTCCCAAAACATCTAAATTATGCAAAATTAATATTGTTATTTGAAATTCTAAAAATTCGATCCCAGCAAATTCATATCTGAAAAACAATTTTCTCCAAACAAAATCCTAGCAATTTTAAACAACTCGTAAAAACTGTTTGAATACCACTTATCAGACGTGCAAAGACCATTGTCCCTATGAAGGACCGTTAGCCACATCAGTTTGAGTACCATTTATCAGACGTGCAAAGACCATTGTCCATAGCCACATCAACGTGTAGGCTAATCTATAATTAAATAGTTTTTTTACCAAGTTTGGAGGCAGTTAGAGGATATTAAGTGAGGTCTTAACATAACTACTCAAAGATTTTGTGATATGAAACCATGAATGTGAGATGAAACCATGAATTTTGCTTTAATGGATCCAAGCCTGCTAAACAGGAGCAATTAGGTGTTTGAGATTTTAAGGAATGTGAAGGTCTTTTCATTTGGGTTAATTTTAAGAGGTTGAAAAAATTCAGAGTCTTTATTTTTTTTTTATGTTTAAATTGTAATTTTGATTGTAAAAATAGATTAAGTTTTTTTATTTGTCTTATGTAATTCCTACAACTTAAAATTGTAATTCCAATCATTTCAACCTGATTTTAATTGAAAAAATCCACTTTCTTCTCCTAAAAGGTCTGCAAGTCTAAAGTCCATCTGAATATTTAACATTTTAACCAGATTTCAACCCTTATATAATTCCAACAACCTAAAACCAACAATTTCAGCAAAAACCTAAAACTAAACTGCAATTCCAACAATTTCAACAAAAACCTAAAACTAAACTGCAATTTCAACAACAACAAAATCTCACTAAGAAAATCCACATTCTTCCTGGAAAGTGGGTGCAAGACTAACTTTTAGCTGATGATCTTGATGTTTAACGAGATTTCAATTTAAAAAAATGACAGTAAATGAGGTGGTTATAACTTGTATGAGTATCCCACACCGTTTTGACGACTAAGTACCGTGGTAGCCAGATAAAAGTAGTGCACTTTATGAGAGGGTGCAGAATGACAGGCTTCCAGTTGTAAGTTGTCAGGAGAAGCAGAAGAAATTAACAAGGCTACAGAGTAGATTGAATATTGTGTATATTTATTTATACCTGCGTGTCGGCTGCGACTACAAAGAATTGAGTGGACCCTGCTTTTATGAAGGCATGAGGAAATGTCTATTCTTAGGTCTACGTGACCAACAACCTTCTGACACCAGGAAAGACAATTACTGTTTCCCGTAGGCCGTTAATATATTATACCGCTGTTTATCACACCAATCTTCTACTATAGGCAGCAATCGTCTTCCTGGTGTTTCTTCCTTTTCTTTCTTCTGTGATCTTTAATCATCAGATCTATCATGGACCGTTTTCTGTCATAGTTTTTCAAGCCAGAGCTTAGAATTCTGAAAGTGTGTTTGTGTAACATTAGAAGATAATTTCATTTCCTTGTGATCATATGTAAATAGTTTTCAACTACATTTTCATTTACAGTTTAGCATAGAATGCATTTGTGTGCAATGTGGATCCTGAAAGTCCTTGTAAGTTTGTAACTATAGATGCTTAATGAAGGACTATGGATCCTCAAAGTGTGTTTGTGTAAAGCTTATAAGATAGTTTCATTTCTAGAGAAAGGGAATCCCTCACCTGCAATATCATGGCAAGACCACAGAGATACAAAGGCGTGAGACAACGTCACTGGGGGTCTTGGGTTTCTGAAATTCGCCATCCTCTCCTGTAAGCCACCCTTCTTCTCAATTTTTACTTACTCAATGTCGATATTCTTGAATTGGACTAATTTGCATGAACAAACTGAGATAAAATTCTTCATTTCTGAAAATGCATAATCATAACCAGTGTTGGTTCCCAGCGCTTTGCAGTGCCAAATTAAGTAGTACACTGAATTGTTTATATTCTGGCCTAATGCTCTGGATGCTTTGCAATATCACATCCTCCTCTCAACATTTTGTTTTATGTTTTTCTGGATTGGGTTGTGGTTAATTTTTTAGATTGGGTTGTGATTTAGTGGTTGGAATAGGGCTTTTAAAGGTAAAACAGTCCATTTGTTTTATGTTTTTTTTGGATTGGGTTGTAGTTAATTTTTTAGATTGGGTTGTGATTTAGTGGTTGGAATAGGGCTTTTAAAAGTAAAACAGTCCAAGTTAAAACTCAAATGGATATAACTAGTATCATTTAACTTGTAACTAGTTAACATAGATAGGTTTAAGTCCAGTGTTAAGAACTGTGAACTGTAATTGAATTTTCAATTCAATGTGTGTTTGTGTTTGTAGGTCATAAGTTAAATTAATAAGTTTAATTAGAATTTCAATTCAATGTGTTTGTGTGAAGAATTAGGTGTGAAAGTTTAATTAGAATTTCAATTCAATGTGTTTGTGTGAAGAATTAGGTGTAAAAGCCTTTGATGTCTTTGTAAACCACTTGGATACAACCAATCTAATCTTCTCTGGGCCTCTGGGCCTCTGTACTGTACCACGCTTGACTTCCAATGTTGAAATGAATACTGTTGGGATTATGTAGAATGTGATCTTACAAAACTATTAATGTGCAGGAAAACCAGAGTGTGGCTGGGGACATTCGAGACAGCAGAAGATGCAGCCCGTGCCTACGACGAAGCTGCAATACTAATGTGCGGCCCTCATCATGCAAAGACCAATTTCATATACGACCCCACTGCCCCACCATCTAGCAAGTCTTCTTTTCTTTCTGCAGCACTCACTGCCAAGCTTCGTCAATGCTATTTGGCTTCTCTCAATATTAAAATGGAGCAGGGAAGTGCTAACAAACATAACCTGCGGTCACCCCTTTTGACACAATCTCTTACTTGTCTAAGATTGGACACAGAGAAGTCCGATCTGGGGATCTGGAGGAAGAGAGCAGGAAAACTGTCGGATTCCAAGTGGGTTATGACTGTCAAATTTGGCAGTGGTAGCGGTTGGGATCGGCGATCTCCCCTAAAGGAGGAAACAGAGGATGCCATTGCCTTGGAGATGATAGAGGAGCTTCTTCATCCTACTTCAGTTGAATTTTCTTCTCAAACAGACCCTTCACACAAATATGTTAAGAGAGACGAATTTCCTACAGAACCATAAAAATGTTTGTAAGAGGGTAGCCAGTTAGGCCAGGGGAAGTAGGCTTCCGTGGGGTTGCATTAATGTATTGGACAGTATGAGCATGCAAATTTTTCTCTAATATTGTGTAAGCCAGCCATAATTTACATGGTTTTCAAGTAACTGTTTATTTTAGCTATGGATTTATCAGAAGAAAATGATGGATATTTTGGATGTCTCGGTCCCTGTTGATATTTTTGAATCTTGAGGATGTTTTCGTCGTAACTTGATATCAATTCTGTTTATTCTAAGTTTTTTCAAAAAGAATGCGTTGTTTAAACTTTGTCTGTGATTTTTCCTTGTAACTTAGGATCAATTTTGTTTCTTCGGAGCTTTTTCAATCGTGTGGTAAACTTTTTTTCTGGTAAGGCATGGGATTTTGGATTGGATCAGAATTCTTACATAAAACTTATTTATCTTAATAAAATTCAAATCATTGCCTAAAATTCCTATTCTATTCTATTTCATGTTATATAAATCAATACATGCTATTATGGCTTAGGTGTACTCAAGATTTTCATCCATATTTGGGGAGTTCTGAACAAAAACTTAGCTGAAGTAGAAATGGTTTCACTTTTAAATTTCTTCGTATTTTTTCTTTTTCAGTAGAAAAATCACCTTCTTGCTATTAGGAAAGCAGCCGATAATCCAAATCAGAAGATGTCTCAATGGAATGGAATGAAATCCATCTAACCCCAGCAACCAACCACTGTATCCTTGACAATAAACTTCTTTGTATTTATCATTATAAATGAATAAATCTATTTTAAAAATGGAAAGAAACAAACAGATGAAATTTATTGAAGTAAAAATTTGATTTTTAAAATCTAACTTTAATCTTATCATCCTGTAGATCAAAGTTGATGTCAATAAATATTAATCATCACCATCATATATATATATATATTTCACTTATAACTTAATATTTCATACTAAATTAAAATTTGTAAAATACTAATCAATTGAATTTGCAAAATACCAATATACTAAATTGAATTTGTAAAATACCAATATACTAAATTGAATTTGTAAAATACCAATGAATTGTATGTGTAAAATACCAATGACAAATTTTGTGAATTTGATTAATCATGAAATGAATGAATATAACATTATATATGCCAAAACAGGAATTCAATGGATACCTCATTCGAAAACCAGGTAGCTGGTTGTAATAAAACCAATGCGGGGATTGTTAGCCTCAGATTGTGAAAGGAAAGGAGGTACTGAGAGTTCGCATTTTATGACTTATGTGTGAAAAAATAAGTGAATGTGTTGTAAAGTAGATAGTTGTGGTTAAACACAGTAATTTATATATTTAATAAACTTCCAGATGAATTAAAGGTAAATAACAAAATTTATAAAATAAAATAGTTTATAAAATTTCTTTAATTATTAAAATAAAGTTACATAGAATTGTTGATATCAAAACCAAAACATTATATAAAGAATTTATAGAGAGTTTAATGCTCAGGCAGGCAGCTTATCTAACCAGGCTACTTCTCTTTTTGAAAGTTCAGTTGTGTCTGTTAAATTTCTTGCTGGAGCTGAGGTTTCCAATGGTTCTTGGTTAGCTTTTTAAGGATGGCTTGCTGTTTCTCTCCAGTGTGTTGTAGCTTGTAGTTTTTTTTTTGGACTGTTGGTGTCTTGATGCACTGGTTTCTGTTGTCTAGTTGGAAGTCAACTTGGTAAGTTTTGTTCTGTAGTAGTTGGACTGTTTGTGGTTTTCTTTCCGTGACTGTTGGTGTTTTGATGCATTGGTTTCTATTATCTACTTGGAAGAGACCTTGGTAAGCTTTGTTCTTGTTTTGTAGTAGTGAGAGTGTTCGTAGTCTTAGTTCTTTTTTAGCTTTTTGGAAATTGTACTGAATTATGTTGTGAACTTTGCTGACATGTATTTGTATATCTTGCTTTGTTATAAATGACAGATATAAACTTTAGTTCTTTTGTAGCTTTTTGGAAATTGGACTGAATTATGTTGTGAACTTTGCTGACATGTATTTTTATATTTTGCTTTGTTATAAATGATAGATATAAACTTTTTTAAGAAAAAAACATTTATAATGTTGGTGACTTTTTTATGACAACTTTTTAATAAATAAAACTTAATAATAGTATTTAAGTATAAGGATATAATTTTAGTGACTTATTAGTCATTATAATTTTTTATCTAAATAAAATTTAGAAAAATATAAATTTAAAAAAATTATTTAAAAAAATCAATTTATTAAACCTTCATAAAAAGTTTTATAAAAAATTATAACATAAAAACCAATTAATATAAAATCAAAACACTTTAAAATTTAAAAATAAAAAAAAAATACTTTTTATAATTAAAATACTTTAATTTAAAAAATAACAAAATATTCTTATTATTTGAAATAAAAATTATCAAAAATTAATAAAAATGTAATATATTAATGAAAATCTTTACCTAAACTTTAAAATGAAAACATATTAAAATCATCTAAAATTACTTGAGCTAGTATCATTTTAATAAATTTCTACCATATACATATTTATACTTATAAATATGATTAAAATTTGAATTTTATTTTAGTTAAATTGTATTAAATAATTAGTGAGATACATTTTATAAATTATAATTATTACAATAGGACATTTTTTTAATTAAATTTTATTGAATAATTAACTTATTTTATTTGTAGATTTATTTATTTTAAATTAAAATAATGTTTTAATTAAGTGTTAATTATAATTAATAAAATTGTTTCATTATTAATTATAATTATTTATTTAAATAAGATGAAAATATTAATTTTATAAGAATTTTTTTTCTTCAAATTTATTACACTAAATATTTAAATAATTATATGATACATTTTATAAACTGAGTTGATATATGAGAAAAGAAGAAGAGGATCTGCGTTTGTGAAATAAAAGTTCTCGACGTTTCAATCCTTACTGTAGAATCATCATCAGGAGACGTTGAAATACCATTACATATATATTTGTATTTATATTTATAAATATTTTAATAAAATTTTATTTCATTTTAATTAAATTTTATTAAGTAATTAATTTATTTTATTTATAAATTTATTAAATTTAAATTAAATAATTTAATTTATTTTAATAGAAAATTAAATTTTATTTTATAAACATCTAGATATCATTTTAAATCCATTTCAACTTCTCACTTTCCATTTAAAATCCATTGAACAACTTTTCATTTTAATCACTTGAACTCCTCCATGAAAAATTTTATAATAATTTTTTAAGATAATATATTTTTTATTATATTTTTAAAATATTATTTTTTTTTAATAATTGAGAATGTATTTATTTAAACTTTTATAGATTAAATAAAATTAAGCTATATATACATTTTTATTAAGAAAGAAAAATATAAATCTTACAAACACTTATGTTAGAAATTAATAAATTTTAATAAAATATTTTTAAAAATATATGTTAAGAAATTAATAAATTTTAATAAAATATTTTTAAAAATATATATTAAAAAATTAATAAATTTTAATAAAATATTTTTAAAAATATATTAAAGGAGAAGAAATTTATACTTTTAAAATATAAATATATTAATAAATTTAACGAACTAGGTTGAAATGTTTGAAATATTTTTACTTGATCAAACTTTTTGACTTAATTTTTTATGAGAAAAAATTGTATATAATATTTTAAATTTCAAGCATAAATACTTAAAAAACATTTATAATGTTATGAAGCATCATCTTTTCGTGTTTTATTTTCCACATTATTTCTTTTAGATTCAAATATTATTATATTTTATTTTCCACATAGATTCAAATATTATTATAGTTATCGATGTTCGTACTAAGAACACTTGTTTATTTTCCTTTTTTTCCTATATTTAACCATTTCATCTTTTCAATTATAAACATTTTGTTTCAAGAACAAAGAATGAAATTCTCTCCTTTAGAGATTCACATTTGCATGATGCATAATTTATGAATCACTATCAACATTTTCCAATAACAACAAATTAGTTCACATACTTGATTTAGTTCAAAATATTAAGATTCCATTCCATGTTTATTCATTCCATTCTAATAGTTAGTTTAATGCATTTCATAGATTTAGACTTTCACACATCAACCTAAACAACAAACCACCCATCATTAGTGGAGTCTCTACCTTAAGAAAATTTCAATTCATGTACACGTCGAGGAAATAACTTGTAAAGTTTCAAGAGCTTATTTATCATACATATATATTAAACCCCATTATCCTTCACCAATAAGTCTCAACATGTGGAAACTATCTTTATACACCTATTCACACATCTAAGAAATGTGCACTTCTAAATTGACCGTGCACAATCATGGGATCTCCCATACTCATCTAGTCCCCAAGTAGCCATAAACAAAAAGTTATTTCATGAAAATTTAGTGAAGTAAATGGATATCAAGCCTCACATAACATGTTATTAGAAAATGAAGGGAAACCATGTCGTTTACAACAAATTATGATCTTCACATGGCTTGGATTTTGCGATGCTTAATAGATCAATATGCACTCGTCATCCATCATTAATGTTCCTAGTTTTAACCTTAGTGACATTAGTGGACCATAGGTACACCAAGAGAAGAAAATCATGTGGTATGCCAGGAATCACAACAATACCATAAGACAACCTATGGAGGTATATGATTACATATGACTGAAGTATATCAAATAGTTGGTGTTATCACTCTATGAACAATATATACATTTTTTTTTAAATTTCTTTGAGGTGACTTCAGTCTTCATCATGACCCTATGATCATTTTTCTAGAATCCCCATAGCCTCAATGATTGCTTAAAAGATATTTCAAATAATTTGAATTCATTGCTCTTCACTAATGAAAACATGGAAAAACAAATATTTATTTTTTCTTAAATACCTAATACAAACAACTTCTTCCACCTATTAAGTCTTGGACACTCATAGAACCCTTATACATAGCTTAGATTTCACTTTTATATAGATACCAAATGATCAACATTTTGGATCAAAGTGAAGTAAATGGCACACAATGTATCTTTTGAACCAACATCTACATGCACTTTGTATTCTTCATCGTCATGATAATTTCATCAATGTTCTAGAGTGAGTAGACAATATTATACCAAGTGTCATTTTTTATATTTCCACAATTAAACTTGATATTTTTTTAGTCATTACATTATTGTTTTGATTATTGGTTCATTAATTATATATATATATGAATGAAAAAAGTAAAGTACCGAATAACAAAAACAATAAGGTGCCCAATAACAAAAACAATAATATATTATATACTTTTAAGTCATTACTTTTTTCTCCCGTGAAAAAAAGCATACTATTGATATTCAATCTTGAATCAAATAGTACATGATATCAGTATTGCTACTGTCCAACTATCCTCCTTCCACCGTTGAGAGTATTTCAGAAAGCTCAAAAATATACATAATAAGCCAAAAATAGACATAATATGTCCTTGGCATATTCAGAAAATTCACAAATATATACAATATATGCCACAAAACAGACATATAAATATCTTAGACATAGCTAGCAAAATCAACCCAAAAAATAACAGCTTCCAGAGTCAATCAACTGGTCCTCACATATTTCTTCCCACAATATATGATCATATGCACCATCCAAAGCCTGTTTAGATAATAGATCAGCCTGCGAATTATATTCTCTAAAGATATGTTCCAAGGAGACCACCCCCAGCTTATGAAGTTCTTCCTTCGTTATTTCACACCAAGTAGCCAAATTTAATACATTAAGTTCATACTCCCCCTTAGCCCACTTAATGGTCACTCGAGAGTCACCAAATATCTTTACATTCACCAGCCCAAAAATATTAGCCACTTTTGCAACACACCATAAAGCCAAAAGTTCAGCCTTCATGTTTGTACCTCATCCACATTTCATCTTAAGTGTGTAATAGTGCTCTTGATTGAGGAAGATAACACCACTTACTCCACAAACCCCCATATTGGCAGCACCATAAAAAAAAAGAACCAGATCTGTAACCACAAGCCAAGGTTTCTATGAGCCCTGGGTTTCTCTTCCTTTTGAAAGTTCAGATAATCACTGATAACAGTATTCAATGAACTTTCCAGATATGGTCTAGAGTCCTCAAATATAGCCTTATTTCTTATCCCCTAAACCACCCAACATATGAAAATAGGAAGGGTCTTATGTGCTTTACAATTCAACCTCCATTGTTGTAGAGAGGTAGCAATATTTTGGCCTCCCCATCTAGCATTTATGTCAAAGTTCTGATATATTTTCTCCCAAAGTTCCAAAGTAAAGGAACACTCCATAAATAGATGTATAGTAGTTTCCAAATTACTTCTGCACAGTATGCACTGACTGGAGCCTATCCACCCCATTGAACTGAGATTTTCCCAAGTCTTCAACCTGTCCTGTAGAACAAACCAAAAGAAACATTTCAGTTTAAGCGGCAGATGCCACTGCTAAATTTTTCGATACCACCACTGTCTTGGAAAGATACACCTCCTTTTAATCATACAACTATAGGTCGAGCTAGCTGTAACAATACCAAAGGCTTCATTTCCTCCCCACACTACTTTACCTGCTTCTATATTAAGACGGATACCAGCAGCATTAAGGCCATGAGTATAGTGATTCCATTCCAGAGCAAGATCTATAGATAGCTGAAGATCGACATCCAGACTCCCATAGCCAGTCTTGTAAAAATTTACAATAGAATTCAATGTATAGTAACCAGCTGCTTTGAGTTTATTCAACAGATTAGTAGATAATCTATATGAATCTTCTAACCCCAAAATGGGATCAACGCCAATAGCTACTTCCTCCCCGGAGCCAACTTTCCAACATAATTCAAATGGCAACCATTTGTAAACTTTCATGAATCCATTCCAGATTGGTGAGACTCCTCTCACTTTCTTAGCTGGAGTCCTTAACCAATGAGAGACATGTGTCTTAATATATTTATGATGGATAAGTTTCGACCAAAGTGTATTACCAAAAATAGCACGCCACAAACTCTTAAATCTTAGATCCTCACTGAACACAGTCAAATCCTTTATGTCCCAGCCTCCAGCATCCAATGGTAGAGAAATTTTCTCCCAACCAATCATCACAAGACAACGACCACCTGTCCATAAGAAATTAAACATAACCCTTCTCAGAGAATTAATCACAGAACAGGGAATAGGAAATAACAAGAACCAATATACTAGGGTACCCATCAAAACTAACTTAACCAAGGTAAGTTTACCTCCAATTGAAAGCAAACGATACGTCCAATTGGAGATCCTGTTTTCAAACTTTTTGAGCAGCCAATCCCAGTCTTTAATTAAGTATCCATTAGGCTTAAGGTGGAATCCAAGATAGGTAAAACCATGATTGATACTGCAGAACTTATATGGCAACAATGACTGTAGTTCCAGAACCCTATCCTCTTCAATAAGGTTTCCAAATATGCAGGATTTTTTCAGGCTAACACACATTCTGGAGGCTTTACAAAATACAGAAATGATATCATGGAAATGTCTCCATTCCAATAAAGAATCCAACCCAACTATAAGAACATCGTCCACAAACAGGACATGTGTAATGTAAAGATCCTTAGTGATTTTAATACTAGTAATCTTACCATCCATTTTTTCCTTAATAATCATTCTACTTAGTCCCTCAATCACTAAGAGAAACAACAGTGGTGATAGTGAACACCCCTGTCGGATGCCTCTGGAGTAGCTAAAAAAAGAGGTAGGAGCACTATTCACTAACACCACAATGCTCGTAGTATCAACACAGGTCATGATCCATCTGATAGCCAAGGCTAGAACACCAATTTGAATCAAAACTAACCGGAGAAAGTCCCAGTTGACTCAATCATATGCTTTTTCTAAGTCCATTTTTAGAAGAATAGATTTCTTCTTCCTGCATTTTACAGAATGTAAAACTTCCTGTGTAATACCAACAACATCATGAATTTGTCCATCCTATAGAAATCCAAACTGTTCCATTGAAATATATTTTGAGAGAATCAGCTTAAGCCTCCCAGCAATGATCTTAGATACAATCTTATAAACCAGATTGCATAAAGCAGTCGGACTGAAATCACCAAAATGCTTTGGGTCATTCACTTTAGGAATTAAAGTTATAAAGGTAGAGTTTAATGCCCCAGACATATAGCCCTCCTTCCGAGTGAACTCCACCATCCTGACAATATTTTCACCCATTATATCAAAGAAATGTAAAAACAGTTCCACAGTCTAGCCATCCGGCCCTAGACTTTTTTCCTTTGCAAAAAGTTTAAGTGTCCTCTCCACCTCCTCCAAAGTTCTTGACATAATTCATCTACAGCATCATTATCAAAGAATCTAGGATAGTTTTTGACCACCTGGAGCTATGAATCAAGATCACAACTAAGATCCATAGAATAAATATTTCTGAAATGTTTCAATGCCAAATCTTGTAGCTCTTGTTGACTTGAGACTTCATTCCCCACGTCATCTGATAACTTCCAAATAGTATTGTTATTTCTTCTGGTTGAAGCAAAAGTGTGAAAGAACCTTGTATTGCTATCCCCAAAATTAACCCAAAGAGCTCTGCTGTTCATTCTCCATTCCTTTTCTTCTCTAAGAAATATATCAGCCTTCTCCTCCAATTTTTTAAGTAATTCAAAATTATTACTATCCAAAGGCCTTTCCAAGTTAGTAGTGTAAAGATCCTGTAATTTTTCTTCTACCAGCAATAGTTTTTGTCTATCCAACTGCTTCCTCGAATGAATCCAACTGGTAAATTTTTGCTTGAACTTTTGCAATTTCTGACAGAAACTGTCCACCGGATTAAGCTCAGTATGGTTGCTAAGATTCAGCCAGCCCTCCTTAGCAAAATGCACAAAATCATCTTGGCTCAACCATGAACAATCAAATTTAAAATGAAATTTATGCAGATAAACATAGTCTTCAATTTGGAAAAATGCCAGCCAATGATCAGTAATCTTATTCTTCCCAACCCAATTTTTATATTTGCCAACAGTGTGTAGCAGTGATTCATGTACCAAGAATTTATCCAATCTCTTATGGATACCATCCTGCCCGCTTCTGCCATTAGTCTAGGTAGGAGTGTTCACCCCTGTGACAACATCAATTAAGTTGTTATTTAAAAGAAACTCAGTAAAGAAGTCAATAAGGACATCCATCTTAGCCTTAGCACCCCAGATATCTTGTGCTAATCTGGTAAAGTTCAGATCACCCACCACCATGATATTCTCCATCATTAAAATCCTGGAAGACTGCAAACCAATCCAGAAAGCTTCCCTATTTTTATAAGGAGCGTAACAATTTAATATATTGAGATGCAAATCATTCATTTTACAGAAACCTTCCATCAATAATCCCCACTGGGTCTTATAGACAAAAAATGAGTAAACCCTAGGATCCCAAGCTGCCATTAACCCACCAGATAGTCCATCCAAACTAATAGCCGAAATTTCCCACCCAGGAAGAATATTTGCAACTTTCTTAACAGCCAAATTATCAACACACATAGTTTCTTGCAATAGTAAGATATTAGGGCGAGTATTAGCAATGAGGTTGGAGAGGGCCCTAGCTCGCACAACCGACCCCAACCCTCTGATATTAAGAGTGCAAATAAACATTAGGAACCCAATATACTGGGGGAAATTTCTCCAAGGCCCCCAACATCAGACTCCCCCAAACCACCTCCAGACGAAACAGTCATGTTCCCCATAGAAGAACCAATAATCTCAGGCAAAAGGTGCACAAGATTATTCTCCAGATCGAAAATAATACGCTCAGAAACATACACAGACTCTAAAGCAGGATTAACAACAAACCCCAAATCTTTTCTACCTTTCCTGCGGGGTTTTATAAGTGTAACATTCTGAAAACGATCATTATTACAGGACTAAACCCTTGGATTTGAAGAAGGATTTTTAGAAAATATAGGCAGCGGCGAGAGGATATCTGTCTTAAGCGAGGTCACATACCCCGCCTCCCCTAAAATAGTGGTATCATCACCAATATAAGGCCCTGATTCCACAATCCCCAAACCTCCCACACCACAAACCAGGGGGCGCAACAAGCAAAGTAGTTGGGGCTTCTACAGGAACCCTAGACACCCCCACATCCGAAACCCTAATCGGTGAACAATCAGAAGCCCGATCTATGGGTTCAGTATCCCCCCCAGTAGCAAATGTATCCCCAAATAGACCTCTACAAGCCCTAGACTTCTCAGAATTATGACCAACTCTAGTTTCCAGAACCCCAACATTACCTAAATGCAAAATAGTATCCCCCGACGCCAATTTTCTATCAAGAATAGTCTCGGTAGCCCGAATACAATCTAATTCATCTTCTAGAATAACAGGGATAGGTGAATCGAGTCTGGGAGATAACTTACCCGAAAATGCATGAGGCTCCATAGTATCAGCATCCCAATTCGAATGTAATTGCCCTTTTGCAACAATAATGTTCGGCGGTGACCTCAACGGAGTGGAAGACCGCAAATCTGGACAGTAAGAGCGAATGTGTCCCATCTTTAGGCAATAATGACAATGAAAAGGAATTCTGAAGTAGTCAAGGCGTTGCCTCCACACCCGCTCACCCCATTTAAGCTCAATTTTAGCCGGAAGACCGAGGGCCATTTCGAACTCCACCATTACTTTAGCCGACCTCCTATCAAACCCAAATAAAGATCTATTGTCAAGCCGGACGAATCTTCCAACAGAATTTGCAATACCAATAAGTATGTTCTCTGTCCAGAGCTCAATCGGCAGACCAGGTATAAGGAGCCAGAGATGTCTAAATTGTTGCTTCTCCTTCAATGGATCAAAAGACAAATGCCACTTCTTAAGGCAAAAGGACCCATCTTTAATACACCAGAATCTCTTAAGAACCAAACCCACATGCTTCGGTTTCAAAAGAATAAACATAACCCAACCATTTAACAGTTGCATGACCCTGCGCATATCCCCACAAATAGGGTACCAGTTCTTCTGAACCCAATCCACCAATTCAAGCTGGTCGCCTCCAGTAAACTCGAGTTGCCCAACAACATCCTGGGTATGTAACATCTTAATCCCCTCCAGGTTAGTTTCAACAGGTATGGAAAAACAGTCCAGTCCCTCCCTCACTTTTAGGGTTTTGTTCAACCTTCGCTTCCAGGCCTTCTCCCCCCTAAATCTATTAGGCCAAGCATGAGAATGAAAAGTTTTGTTCTGTCGGTTTCTGAACTCCTCCAATCCAAATGTGTGACTCTCGTCCTCCTGCATGGAATCCCCCGCAATTGAAAGTGGAATACTAGCTGTATTCTTGTGATGTCCCATCGATACGCTACCACCAAATGACCGGCAGCTGCCCGTCCGGGGATCACAGCACCTGGAGCCCACTTCACCGCCAAATGTAGAGGTAAACAAACCATAGACCAGCAACAAGTTGTAGACCTGGTTTCCCCACCAAAATAGCAAAGGAAAAGAACTGTTAGCAATCCACAGAAATAGCTGAAGATGACAGATAGCAGCCAACCGAAAATGACAACAAACCAGATTTACTTCCCACTTTTTTGACTTGGCTGGTACTAGGTTGGCCCCAAGGGGCCAACTAGACTCCAAGAGTTTGTTGCCAAGTTTAGTCAACCACCACCAACAAAATCACGCCATTCCTACTGAAAAAACGTAGTTCCTTACAAAACCTAAACCTAGCCATCACCTCTCCTCCTTGTAAATCATTGCTTGGATATCATTCTTAAGTAATTACATTATTGTTTTGATTATTGATCACTTCATTATTATAATATATATAAAAGAGACAAAAAGTACAATTACAAATAATGAACAGCCCAATAACGAAAACAATAATATATTAGTAATAGCTCAAAACATGTATAAGTCTAATGGTTGAAGTGTGTGTGTGGCACTAACCTTTTGAAGGTACGATCTCTCGAATAACTTTAGCAAATTGTCTATCGACAATATACTACCATGATATAAAAGCCTAATAATATTTATGTTTAGAAAAAAATGAAATATGTTTATGGATGTCGTGATGAAACAAATACAAGGAATTAAATATTTGAGATCATGATGCAACATGGACCCATCAACATTCAAATAGCGAGCCAACAATGCCTTTAAAATAAATAATTTTAACGAATAAAGGAGATGCTACACTCTCGTTAAAGGATATGATACACTCTTGACAAAAGAACATTATTGTAAAATAAAGAAGTTTCCCATTTCATATGATTAATGTAATTACTTAAAAGAAGGGAAAATCTCTCAAAGAGAAAACCCTAAATAGTTTCATGTCAAAAATATCAAGAAATTAATTTTAGAAAATAGAGTTTTACAAATGACCATTCGTAATGTAATTACTTAAAAGAAGGGGAAATCTTTCAAAGAGAAAACCCTAAATAGTTTCATGTAAAAAATATCAAGAAATTAATTTTAGAAAATAGAGTTTTGCAAATGCCTATTGGGGTATAGATGAGTTAGCAATGTTTGTGTAAGCCTTGTAAGAGGCCATTAGTTCAAACCCTGGATAACCCGTGCTGCATTGTGGCAGGCTCAGTGGTTGCACTTAGGGATATAGTGGTAGCGGAATAGATTGGACACTTGGACCCCGTGTCATGTGAGTACTAGCCCCATCCTAGGGTGGGCGCACAAAGCTGTGTAAAGAACCTGCAATAATTAATTAATGCAAATACACGAGATATCAGAAATAATAGAACTCATAATCACTTTTATATTGATCACGGGCCACTTTGAGGGGGAAACCTCCTTTGAGCAAGCTCAATACAATTAACTTCATGGTGCCTTCAGTGACCTCAACACACACTTATATACTAAGTCTATGCCCAATACTATGAGTCAAAACCATGGGACATATAATACTACGGGACGAATTACAAAGCATATGTGTCCAATACTATGGGTCAATACCATGGGCTAATATAAACTATGGATCAACAAATACTACGGGACAACTTACAAAGCATATGCGTCCAACAACAATATACTAACAAAGTAAAGAGAAGGGTTGACATGGGTTCCTAACATCCCCGCTCCCTTAGAAAAAGCTTTGTCCTCAAAGCTTTGGTTGGGGACATTGATGTAGAATCTAAATGAGTGGTTCCCCGGTAGCATCCTCGGGTTGCATTTCGGGCCACTGACGCCTTTGGAGTTTTAGGGAGGATTGCTTGGAAGGCTATAAATGAAGAAGAACCATATCAGCTGCGTGAAAAGTGCACTCAGAATGGTGCCGATCGGCTTGTTGTTGCAGTCGAATTTTGGCCATATGAAGATTGCCCTGCAAAATGAGAAGAATCTGATCGCGGTTTCGAAGAACCGAGTCAATTGCCTGAACTGGGGAGCTGCTAAGGGTCTATGGAAGAAGAATTGGCGGTGTTTATCCATAGACTTCTTCATATGGTGTCCTTGTAGATGTGTTATTGTACCACTAGAGCGCTTCTAAGAAATCCATAGAAATAGTTGGCCAAATCTGTGTAGGGATGGGCAAGGGTTTGAGCAGTCCCGAAAGGAGTGTTGTTTCACCCTTGTTGACCTGGAAAGTATTACAGTCAGGCACCATCTATTGAATTGTCATTTTCAGTCCCTGCCAAAAGAAGTTACATTGTTCCCGGTCATACATTTTGAAGAACCCAGAGTGCCCTGTTGATGAAGAAGCACGGAGTTCATAGAAGAGATATCCCTGTTGAACATATTGCAACCAATTTGGAACAAGCAAAGAAATAGTTGTAAGAGAAATTGGGTCATCAATTGTGCGAGAAGGAGCATCTACCATCATATTGTCCTTACCCTTATTGTAAGTGATCGCATTCGGATAACCCATGAGTTGGATAACCCATTTCAGGTGTGTTGGGGAGGAGACCCATTGTTCCAGGAAATTTTCCATACCCTGGAGATCAGTTTGGATGCAGAAACAATTCCCTAATAGGTATGGCTGCCACTTCTGTACTGCATGCAAAATAGCCTTCATTTCCTGCTGAGAGGTAGATGTGGCTAAATTCTTACCGGAAAGGTCTCTTGAAGGCAGCAAGCTCATTGGTTCAGCAAAGACACTTACATATCTATCAAAGGAAGTAGTGGAGACTATTGATGGGTGCATCTGAATGGAATGGAGCTGAGCGATGACACCATGTGAATTCTTCTTAAGGATTTTTTCCAGGCGATGTGAACTGATGATGTAGAGAGACCCTGGTTGTAAGCCCATAAATTTGTGTTGTGTCCCATTGACTGAAAACTACATCCAAAGTTCAGCAAAATCCCATAAGATGGGTCCAAGTGTGCATAACCATTGAACGCCCAAAACCACATCACATCCTCCTAAGGACAAGGAAAACATGTCAGAGCGCAGGTTAGAATCTTCCATAGAGATACGCACATTGTGACACTTCCCCTTGCAAGGTAAGGTGCCTCCATAGCAACCATAACTTCAAAGTTGGAGCAAGGATGGACAAAACAATCAGCTTGTTTGGCGATTTGGGGGTCAATGAAGTTATGAGTGCTACCAGAATCAATGAGTATTGTAAGAGGAAGCTTCTTGAAATAACCCCCGACCCGCATTGTTTGGGGGGTGGTGACACCGGATAAAGCATGGAGAGATATCTCTGGTTGTTCATCCTGAGATGGGGGGTCAATAGGAGGCTCCTGAATGTCGACCTGAGCATCCATTGGATCTGGAGCTTCTTCACCAATTTTAGAGGTAGGCGGAGAACCCATATCCAAGAGATAGAGCTTTTGTTGAACACATCTATGTCCCTGAGTGAATTTCTCATCACAATTATAACAAAGCCCTTTTTCTTGGTGTGCCTGCATCTCTGTTTCAGACAAATGTTTGATAGGATTTGGTCGAGTTGCTTGCGAAATGGGAGGTTGTTGAGAACCCATATTTTGGAAGGGAACAAAAGTGGGTTTGGAGCACTTTTGGGATGCAATCTTGTCTTCTACCAACTTAGCTAACCCTAGGACTTCCATCATTGTGTTGGGACAGAACATTTTAACCTTTGACCGGATTTCATCCTTAAGACCATTGATAAAACAACTCCTGTAGAATTCATCAGACAAGCCTTCTATGTGATTGGCTAGTTTCTCAAATTCGGTCTAATACTCTCTCACAGTGCCACTTTGACGGAGTTTAGTGAGTGCTCCGGTGAAGTCATCAAAAGTACTGGGACCAAATCGTTGCAAAAGGAGTTGGCAAAAATCTGTCCATTTTGGCTCATCATGAGCCTTGATGTACCAACGGTACCATTGAAGGGATTCCTGTTCCAAATGAAAGGATGCAAGTGGAACTTTTTTGGACATCAAAGGTATTATGTAGACTGAAATACTGTTCTGCACAATAGACCCATCTAGTTGGATTAGTACCATTGAAGCGAGAAAATTCAAGCTTCGGACCACGGAAATGGCTGGAAGAAGAGAACCCAGTGGCTGCAGAAGATTCTTGTTGTTGGTTATTGTTCATGGCTGAATGCTAAAGATGGAGGCTGAGAAATTTTTCATCCAGATCTTGGAGTTTGGTTTGGATGGCTGCAAGTGCTTCCTCCATGGATTTTTCTCTGGTGCGGGTGACAACCATAACCAGGTTTTTTTTTTTTTTGGGGGGAATGGATAGAAAAACACAAACAAAAGCTTATTTAGTAAAGAGAAATTGGGATTTGGGAAAAAATCGGAGGGTTAATTGGGGTTTGATTAGGTTTTGGACACTTTCTGATGGATAGGGAAACAAAAAATGGGGATTTTAAAAGCGGGGTGAAAGAATCAGAAAATTTGGTAGAGAGGGACAAAGAAGTAGAATTAAGAAAGGAACTCGGTGGAAAAATTTGAAGGCAATTGGGTAAAATCTGAAGAAGTTATGGCAAACCCTAACAATAGACAAATGTGGGATTTCGGGCTTTGGGAAGTAGAATTTAGGATAGGGTCCTCAGGAATGAAATACGCAGAATGGGAGTATAGGGGTTCTCGGGAAGTTTCAAGGGAAACGGAGTGAAAACAAGGGAGATATGGAGAAAAAACTGAATGGAGTGGCTACGGCTCGAAAAAGATCTGAAACAGATAGATCTGCAATGGCCCAAAAGTGAGCAGAAACAGTGGGATCTGAAACAGCGCTGAATGGATCGAAAATGGCTGGATCTGAAATAGATCTAAAACAGCTGGATTTGGAATGGCTTTCAGAATGGATCTGAACAATTGGATCTAAAATAGATCTGAAACAACTGGATCTGGAACAACTTTCAAAATGGATCTGAACGGTTGGATCTGAAATAGATCTGGAACAGTTGGATCTGGAATGATTTTCAGAATGGATTTGAATGGCTGGATCTGAAACGGCGCAGCAGTGATCGGCAATAGTTCAGCTGAAAATAGATATGGACCCCAGGTATGTGCAGCTTCCTAACAGTTCAGGGGTTTCACTCGGCCTCCAATGCTGTCTGACGGCTTGCGTATTGGGGCAGTACCCCTCACTCCATGGCTTAGGTAAAACTGATAACTGCTTTGCCACAAATGACAGCTCTTGGTTTACCTCACGGGTGGGAACTAGTCAATCAGGTAGGGTTTGTTGCCCTTTTCGCTGGCAGGTCCTCTCAATGGGCCAGCTACTTCGGGGTTCCTACGGTACTCCTCACAATGAGTTTTAGGGATTATGCCCAAGTACTTTCCACAGTTAAGCGGATAGGGATTATTCCCAAATCCGAACCTACAACAGATGCGGAAAAAAAAAATTGGCAGAAATTTCACCCAGCGAGCCCAAGAAAGTGCTCTGATACCAGATGTGAAGAACCTGCAATAATTAATTAATGCAAATACACGAGATATCAGAAATAATAGAACTCAGAATCACTTTTATATTGATCACGGGCCACTTCGAGGGGGAAAACTCCTTTGAGAAAGCTCAATACATTTAACTTCACGGTGCCTTCAATGACCTCAACACACACTTATATACTAAGTCTATGCCCAATACTATGAGTCAAAACCATGGGACATATAATACTACGGGATGAATTACAAAGCATATGCGTCCAATACTATGAGTCAATACCATGGGCTAATATAAACTATGGATCAACAAATACTACGGGACGACTTACAAAGCATATGCATCCAACAACAATATACTAACAAAGTAAAGAGAAGGGTTGACATGGGTTCCTAACAAGCTGATCCCCAAAAGTGTTGCAACGGGGCCGCACTAGCGAGGAAAAAATAGATGCGTGCACATGCCTAAGGACGTGTCCATGCATTGTTAGATGCGGTACCGAAC